>CM056721.1:0-1256591 GCA_029844215.1 Przewalskia tangutica
ACCGAGGCAATCAGATCAGCGCCGACGCCACTTGAGATTTGCTAACGCGAATTTAAGATGCAGAATACTAAGGATTGCCAAAATGATACGGGTATCCTCAATCGCTATGTCGTCAGATTGACGTTTCTTCCGTCGATTCTACGCCACGGATATGTTCTTCTTAATCGCTTCCGCGGTGTCCCTATCGATGCATGGGTCTCCTCACTGACCTCGCTATATCCGCTCCTTTCGATGCCTATTGCATGTTCTTATATAGCCCTCGCCGAGTTCTAATGCTGCAAGTAACAAAGTCCGAGATTTCAGGCTTGACTGGTATGCGATTCGGTTCGGGCCAAAAGATTTTAGTGCCATTTTAGGGATTCGGGTGATGAATATGGTATGCGAAACCGTCAGCGCGCGCGGGTAAAGGGAAAGGAAGGCGAGCCGGATTTTCACCAAAATCCCGGCGAATCGCGCTAAAGCGGCGTAGGATCGCGCTGGCTGCTTTAGGTTTGTGGTTCTTAGCGCTTTGTCTATCAAGACGGAAAAGGGTGTCAGCTTCGCTTGTTTTGTTTATCGCAAAGGACGCAGGCGGAATAAAAAGGGAACGGGTTTCGCGCGTAATGTCACGCTGGGCCCGCGACGTGTTCGGGCCGAGTAAAGTGGAAACCGTAGTTATTAATTAGTTCTAGGTATTAGTTTTAGGCCTTTAATTAGTGATAAATTTAGGAGTTAATTTTAGGTATTTAATTAGTGTTAAATTAATAACATAAATTGCTTATATTATTTAGGTGCTTTATTAAATTATTACAAGAATAAATGGGCGCATATTTAATTAATGCTTAACATTTTAGAATGCGCGCTATTAAAAACTTATTATGGCATTATTATGGTTAAATTAAAATGCATTAAGTTTAGATTAAATTATTTAAATGCTAAATGCAAGTATGATATTTAAGAATCGCTAAGCTTTTACAAATGCTATGCTATTAAACGCATGTATTAGATTAAAGTTGATTTTAAATTACAAGTGATTATTAATAAACGCACATGCTACCCGACACGACGCCATTGCTAAATTACTTCTTTTATGTATTTATTAATTATTTAAGAATTACGACAAAGCTTAAAGTTAGTTAACGCGCATAGGGACTCTAAGTGTTTAAAACTCACGTAAGACGCGATGCCATTATTAAACTAATTATTTATGCCTCAGATTTATGTTTTATTGTTGTACTTTATTATAAAAATCCAAAAATTATTTTACAAAAATTAGTGTAATTTTATAGTTAATGACCGATCGAGGGTCAAAATCAAGTGTCAATAAAAGGCATCACCGCCGACTGCTCCACCAAGTATAAGTAGACTCTTTATACCCCAAGTCATTAAGATTACAGTATGAATACAATGTCCAAATCATCAACATCCCCGTTAATAGGTCTTCCTCCATATATTTTTCCTCCCGCTAGTGATAACATTAAAGTCACCACCGATCAACAAGGTTTATTCATAGAAATCGCCATGTCTGAGCAAAGAGTCCTGCAGGTGAATTCTATTACTACCGCCACAATCTGAGACCACGGAAGACTAGATCCATACGAGTGCTACTATGTTGCAAAGTCAAAGTAATCATTGAGTATTGTTTGTCAAAGTACTGTGGTGCCATTCTGAATCAACAAAAACCCATATATTTTCCGAAACGTTATGATAAGCATATTCCATGCCCAGCTTCCTTCTGCACCACTCCATTTTTTGTAGTCCATGCATGGGTTCAAGGATTCCAATCACAAAGAACTTATGTTTGCGATGGAGGTCTATAAGTCTTGAAAATACTTTCTGAGTTTTAACCGATCTTATATTTCATATGATAGCATTCATTTAGATTTGGCTTTGATGTTCCTTCTGGGGACGGCTGCTATAACTTTAGAGCTCTTCATAGGTATATTGTTCCTGGATCTACTTACACTTCTTTTTCTTGAGGAGACTTCTTCCTCTATCATTCTGTTCCTGCCCTGTCTATCAAAGATAGTTTGGTTATCAATGTTTCTTCTCTTTTCTTTGTTATTGTTGTCTATGATTTGCTATTTTCGCCTCAGATCCGACGAGAATTATCCTCCCGGTATGGTAGTCAGATAGCGCCTCGTGATCCCCTGTCTCGTTATTCAATTTATCTGCACTGCAATGTTAGTAACCAATATTTCGCAACATGTGAATTATAAGTTCCCCGATTCTCGTAACAAATATATTCCCTTCCTCTTCGCCTTCCTCGCACCATTGTCTTCTAACTAGATCTCAAGTATTATTAGAGGAATTTCCTACATTCTTCATTAATACGGACTATCCCTACATCATCAATAAGATCCCTACAAAGTTCTACCTTATCAGGATATCCAATATGTTATCATTTTCAAAGCTTTAGAATCTCGTAAGGTTTTGGCGTGGTAGGAATATTGTTTTGTGTTTGGTTAGGTTACGTGATTCAGGCTAGAAGTGATAAGTGTACGCTGTTAGTTGAGTCGAGGTATGTCGTGGTTAGGCATGGTTCTAAGGGTTGCGTCCAAGTTAGAGTTGTATTTGTTTAGTGGATGTGGTACAATCTCTAATTAGGATGCTGAAGTAGCATGGTGTTACGATGGATTAAAGGCGAACTGAGGGAGTAAGTAGAATGTGGAGTTATAAGGAGTAATATCATGTGTCAAGTGGGTTTCAATGTGGAGGGAATAGTTTTAGCTGGGATCGAATCAAAGAGGGGAAGTTTGTTAAATTGTTTAAGGTAGGAGTTTGGTCGTAAGGAAGGAATAGGGGTTGTAGAGTTTCGAACTGGGATTGAGGGTAGAAGGAGATTTATTAGAAAAAGCTACAGGGTTCGACTCGTTGTGATAGTATAGTTAAATGCAAGTTCCGTGTGATCGATCCTGGTGTGTAAGCGCTGAGGCGAAACATTTAGGGTAGTTAGGGTGTTGTTGTAGGGTTCGAACCTGGTTGTGGAGGGTATAATTTGGTTATTAATAAGAATGTTTTCGCTGGTATTTCGGGGTTCGATCACCGGTTCGGGGTAAGATTATGCGCCGATTGCGGGCAGGGGAATTCGACCCAAGGCAAGTGTCACCAAGGGTTTTGAGTTTTGCTGGTATTGTGAGGTGAAAAGTAATGAGGGATTTGTGTTTGAGGGGTTCGAACCGAGGAGGCCGCCAATTAGCCGAGGGTTGCGCAGTGTAGCGAGGTTCGAACTCGGGTATGTCATCGGATTTTGCAGGAATAATAGTTAAATGTTCGAGGGTCGCGGGGTTCGATCCTCGACGCTTGGGAAGTGAGAGGATTAGGGTTTGGGCTATGGGCGTATTAGGTTACGAGTTGGGCTAGGTTACTGGAATGGGTAGTATTAGGTTTGGGCGCTCTAGATCAATGGTGCGGGTATTATTTTGCGGAGTTATTTTAGGTATGCAAGTAGATTCGGCGGGAATATGGTCAAGATTCTGTTGATGTCTATCTATGGAAGTAGTAGGATTCTTACCATGAATATTCTGGCTATTATTGGATTGGTTTAAATTATTATGAATTATTATTCCTTCATTAAGGGAGTCATTATCATTGACAACTAATGTTTTTCCTAAAATAAGCATGTTAGAGTTCGAATTTGAATTAGAAATATCTTCTAATAAATTATTGGTATTATTAAGATTCTTACCATGTTGATTTTGTTTATTATTAGTATCATTGACAACTAAACTTTTTCCTAAATTAATAGGCAGATTTGAATTCGAATTTGAATTAGACTTATCATCTAATCTATTATTAATATTATTAACATTCTTACCTTGTTGATTTTGATTATTTTTAGGGACATATCTTTTATTCTGAACTACCTTCCATCCATTAATCTTTTCTAAATCTCCTACCACTTTACCACTACCTAAAAATTCAACCCCATATTGATTAGAAGTACTAGCAGAATGCATTGTTACTGTGGATATTTTTTGAGGAATTAAAGAATCATTATTATCACCATTAACGCTTCCTAGGGTTTCTTTCCTTACCATTTCCACACCCCTAGGTATGTGGTTCCGCCTAGTTCAGCATGGCGCCCGCCACCCCTCCTCCCTTCTTTCCGCTGCCTTCAACCTCTTCTCCCCTCCCGTCATCGCCTTCCTCTACCAAGATTTCCGCCGACTACCCTATCCCCACCCCGTAATTATCAACATTATACAATCTGTGGTGTAGATTCCAACAGCTTGTAATGATCATGGCCTTGCAATTTACAAATTTTACAAAATTTAGGAAGATAATCATAGTTAATAGAACTATCATGACTTAATTTCTTCCCCATTCTTTACCCGGATAAGAACTCTTTGTGGTGATTATGGCAAATCTAATTAACTTTGACCCTAGCACCTAGGTCTAGTTTTGTTAGTGGTAGCAAGATCAATCATTAAAGGCGCACTGCTGTCGGGTTAAAGAGAAGAGTTGTTCTTACCAAAATAGTTTGGCGAAGAGTTGAAATGAAATCCATGCCATGGCTAAACTTGTTTCTTCTTCGATCGAACCACGGTGTCCATTTGAATGTCCTCATGTGATAGGACCATCTTTTCTCCTTGATCCAAAACATTGGTTCGATAGCAAAGTCATATAATCTTCAAGAGTTTGGCAAATAATCAAGATATGTCGACATAAAGTAATCCGATCTTTCCAAGACTTTCGAGCTCGCATTGTTTTGGAAGTAGAGTACGGCGTATAGCACTCGCCATCCATAGCTAAATTTACACACAATCGCATATCAGAATTCTTGTTGTTCTATCATCATCTCGATTTCTTTTATGTCAAAAGTCACCGCTTGTTCACCATGGATGTATTCAATAGATTTAATAGTGATATTGTTTACCTTCTTTGTCAGACGTTGTTGTTATCGCTTTCACGCCCGACGGGTTTCCGACGCCGGCTGTTGGTGCGTGGTTTAGGGCTTCGGGTGGAAGAGATCGGCAGCGGTAGTTAATCGCGGGTTACTGGATGTCGCGTGGTTGCGTGGTGGGACAACCACCGCGAGGTCGCCCAGCCGCCATAACGGCCATAATGGCCGTGATTTGTCGCCTGTCCGGAATTCTTCACGGAAATCGTACTCAAAATAGGAGAGAGAAGAGAGAAAAATGTTAAAATAAAATTGGTTTGTGGTTTAGGTTTGTGGTTTTGTGGTTTTGTGGTTTAGGTTTGTATTTAGTGGTTTAGGTTTTAGTGGTTTTAGGTTTTTTTTTTTTTTTTTTTTTTTAGATAATCAACTAGGCATGTTGGCCTGTGTTATTTATTAATAACAGAAAGAGGCCTGTATGGAATACAAACTAATAGCGGGTAGTCCTTTACTACCGCTAGTCCCGCTTCAGCGATGACAGTTCATCCCAATGTAAAAAGCAAGTTAAGCTAAAATGAGATAGTTATGATCATCACAGAGTTTATAATGCACTCTATGATGATGTTACAAATGATTATACCGAGGTAAAGTAGTAATATAAGAACAAAGCTAGAAATCTAAACTCAATTTATAAAATCTTCTAACCCAAGTATCTTCTCCTCTTCGCCTTCAAATAATCCTTGATATAGAATCATTTCTTCTTTGATCTCGTGGTTACCAACAACGGGAGTGCCGCTTCCTAGCTTGTTTGCCTTGACGCTGTTGTTGTGATGTCAAGTCTCAACTCTCATGCATGGATACACTTCATCTATTTCCTCATCTCGCTAACATATTCGCAGCTGGCCTGGGACGCCAGAAACATGTGACCGTGCAATCAAGCTCCTCATCATCAAGTATATCTTCATCCGCACCATCATCAACGCAAGCCGGCTTGGTTCTCGTTCATACAGCCCATGGCCCATTTCCGCCCTGCCTCCTTCCCTTTGAAGGTCATGTAACATCTTCAAACTTTGTCATACCACGTAAATTACCTTTAATTTCCATTTCCTATCAAAGGTTTCACGGAGTTCGCTACATCGATTTTGAAAGATTGTATAGAGAATCTTTGAATCATCTCCATCTGTCTCACACCACTTCCTCATGTTACTATCGCACCCAAAGGCTCGCATTGGTAAAGGCAGCGGGTATGTCTAAAGAGGATTTATTCAACGCATAAGCGTCAGATGGGAAAGAGAAGGCATTTTTAAGCCAATTTTGAGCAGATGGGTTTTAGAGGTCGTGGGCAAGTATTTTCGGGCTTGGTGGATGACGCTGTTTGGGTCAGAGCCGAGCCCATATCCAAATAGTATTCGACTAGAATTATTTTGGATATTTTGAATCGTGGTTTGGGCTTGATTCGGGCCTTTTATTTAGAGGTTTTGGCGCGTATGGTTTGCGGTGGGGGATTCCGGGTCGCCGGGTCCGCTTTTGCTGTCAGTTTGGTTTTGCCTGCTTCCGGCCGGGCCTGTCCGAGTCGGGCCTGCCGTAGGGTTTTAGGTATTGTGCGGTTTCAACGCGTGGGATTGGTGTCCGACCAGGCCGAGAGGGTAGGCAGGTCGCCACGCGCGGTGGTCGGGACGAATTTGACCGGTTAACGGGTCGCCTGGTCAATATCGCGTAGGGTTTCAATGGTATACGAGGTGTTTTCGATCCGAGGTCGGACGGCGGGTCGGGTTAGCGCGGGGTGGATCCGGTAGGGGGCGGTCCGGTCACTGCCTGATAAATGGGCCTGCCTGGTCAACGTATGTAGGGTTTTGATGGGCTTTAGGTTTTTTGAGCGCGTCGACCGGCGCGGACGGCGTGGTGGTACGCGGGTCGGTGGCCTGTAGGGTGGTGTCCGGTCACGCAGGTCTCTGTGGTTTGATGGCAGGGTTGGGCCAGGGTTCTGGCGGGGTAGATTAGTGGCTCGGGCTGCGGTTTAGGTCAGGTTAGCCCAGCAGTCGCGTCGGGTTAGGCTTGGGTCGCGACAGATCGGGGCGGATTCGTGGTGTAGGCAGGGTTCCTGGTCGTGGTGGCCGCTGTAGGTTCCGATGGGCAGGGGTATTCGGTGTTTTCCGGCGCCATTTATTTTTTGGACAGACTTGTGGTTGTTTGGCCGAGGGGTCTGCTTGGCCAGAATGAGGTGGTTTCGACCTCCACAAATGGCTAATTTCACCCCTAAACGCTTCGAATAAGGTTCAAAGGAATTTTTGATTTAGAATTGTGTTTTTTCTTGTTTTTTCCGGTGACCACCTGCCAACCTTCGGAAATTTTGGATTTTGATCTCAAAGTGGCCTGACTACAGAGTGAGGAGTAGAGTGTTGAAAATTACCTTTTGCCATAGTCGTCGAGATCTCACCATTGTCATTTTCATCCTTCTTTGGTCTCAAACCCGGATTTAACTTCCAACATCCTTCAATGTCATGTCCTTGAAGTTTGCAATTAGTACAATACTTAGGCATGAAATCAAATCTAATTTTTTGCATCTTTGTATGTACTAATCCATTCTTCTTGAAAGAAATTTGAATTTTTTGAGGATGAACTTTCAACAAGTCCACTTCAACTTTAACCCTAGCACAACTTGGCCTTGTCTTCTTCATGGTGGCCGAATCTAGGGTTAATGGTTTACCCACCGCCGCCGCCAACGTGAACAAGGCCGAATGGCCAAAGAAATTCGGTGGAAGATTTGGAAATGAGATCCATCCTCAAGCAATATCGACTCTCCTCCGGATTAAAATCCACATTCCAAATGAACGTTCTCATCAACAACATTTTATTCTTTTCTTTAATCCAAAACTAGGGCTTGATTAAAATGTCATAATCTTCTTCAATTGAACAACGAATAAGAATATGACGATTATATAACAAACCTATTGTAACCTCAGATTTAAGGCCACATTGTTTAGGAATCTCCTTCCTTAAAAAATCAAAGTCCGTCCAACCATTTGAAAATTTACCAACGATCGCAAGTTTCAAATCTTGTTCTTGAATCATAATTTCAATTTCTTCCTCTTCAAACATAACCATAGGCTCACCATGGCGTACGCGATGGGCTTAATGGGCATTTTAACTCGAGGATGAAAGGAGGGGGCGACGACGTTGTTAGGGTTTCCTAACGCCACCGATCGCTTTGACGCGAGACGGGCCGGGTCGACGGACCATATCCAAAAAGCGGGCGAGGATGGTGGATGGTGGCCACCACGGAGGTGGCCAGCTACACAACCGCCATGGTGGCAAAAAGGCGGCGCTAGGTTAGGGTTTTGACGGAGGAGAGAGATGAGAGCAAATTTTGCTAAGTTTTAAATAAAAATTAAAAATGTCGCTAGTTTAGCCGTTGTTTATTATTAATTATTATGTGTTTCCCATGGTCAAGTGCCCCGAGTTCGAGTCGCTTAACAATAGGCACCCTCCGCTTAGACAACCGCCCCATACCGCTTTGGAGGTCAGATCAACCACCTCGGGCTTGGGCCTGCTCCGAGTGTCCTTTAATCGTGGCCCTCAGAGGTATAGAGGAACCGCTTAATGACGCTTGTACTCAAGCAGGCCAAAACCCTTTATTCGCTCGTTAAGAGCATTCAATAAAATTGCAAGGAATTAATCTCACCGTCGTTAATGGGAATCGAACCTACTCTCGCATACTGAGCATCTCTAGCCTAACCTTTGACCATCCAAATGTCATTGGATAAAATATTACTTTATTTAGCCGCTGAGTGGTTAATTATTAGTCATTTTAGCGGTGGTCTTAAGGCAGTTCGAATCCTCCTTATCAATGCACCCCCTCCTACCGACCTACGGAATCGCCTCCGCTGTCCCTACACGCTTGGAGGATTTTTTATGAGTAATTCCATCCGTAGCAGAGACTTAGGTTGGGCTACCCTTTGCCCCCGCAGAATGGCAATTAATCTCACCGCCGAGCATGGGAATCGAATCCCTTGACTCTCCCACACATGGTATCCTTAGCCTAACCTTTCACCATCAGGCCAAATGTCGTTGGATAAATGTTGGCTTTATTTAGCCGCTGAGTGGTTAATTATTAGTCATTTTAGCGCATGGTCTCTGGGTTCAATCCTCCTTATCAACAAACCCCTCCCCGACCTACTGAATCGCCTCCGCTTGTCCCTACACGCTTGGAGGATTTTTATGAGTAATTCCATCCGTATTAGAGACTTAGGTTAGCTAAGTCCTTCGCCTGCGCAGAATGACAATTATCTCACTCCACGAGCATGGGAATCGAACCTCGACTCTCCCACACGGGTATCCTTAGCCTAACCTTTCACCATCGGGCCAAATGTCATGGATAAAATGTTGGCTTTATTTAGCCGCTGAGTGGTTAATTATTAGTCATTTTTAGCGTGGTCTCGGTTCAATCCTCCTTATCAATGCACTCTCCTACCGACCTACTAATCGCCTCCGCTTGTCCCTACACGCTTGGAGGATTTTATGAGTAATTTCATCCGTGTTAGAGACTTAGGTTAGCTACCCTTCATCCTCGCAGAATGGCAATTAATCTCACCTCACGAGCATGGGAATCGAACCCAAGACCTCCACATACGGTATCCTTAGCCTAACCTTTCACCATCACAAATGTCGTTGGATTTAAATGTCGGCTTTATTTAGCCGCTGAGTGGTTAATTATTAGTCATTTTTAGCGTGGTCTCTGATCCAATCCTCCTTATCAATGCACTCTCCTACCGACTCACTTTAATCGCTCCGCTTGTCCCTACACGTTGGAGGATTTTTTATGAGTAATTCCATCCGTGTTGTAGACTTAGGTTAGCTACTCCCTTTGCCCTCGCACGGAAATTAATCTCACCTCTGGCCGACATGGGAATCGAACCTTGACCTCCCACACATGGTATCCTTAGCTCAACCTTTGACCATCAGCCAAATGTCATTGGATAAAATGTCGGCTTGTTAGCCGTTGTTTATTATTAATTATTATGGTTTCCATGTGCTTGAAGGCCCCGAGTTCGAGTCGGTTTAACAATAGGCACCCTCCGCTTAGACAACCTACCATACCGCTTGAGGTCAGACCGAACCACCGGGCTCGGGCCTGCCCGAGTGTCCTTTAATCAGCCCTCTCAGAGGCATGCAGAACCGCTTAGCCGACGCCGTACTGCCAGGCCCAACACCTTTTTATCCGCCTCGTTAAGAGCATTCAATAAAATTGCAAGGAATTAATCTCACCGATGTTAAGGAATCGAACTCACTGCCTCCCGCATGCTGAGCATCCTTAGCCTAACTCTTCACCATCACAAATGTCGCTGGATAAAATGTTGGCTTTATTTAGCCGCTGAGTGGTTAATTATTAGTCATTTTAGCGCGTGTCTCGTTCAATCCTCCTTATCACCGCACTTCTCCTACCGACCTACTAATTGCTCCTCCGCTTGTCCCTACACGCCAGAGGATTTTTATGAGTAATTCCATCCGTGTTGGAGGCTTAGGTTAGCTACCCTTCACCCCCGCAAATGGCAATTAATCTCACCTCGCCGATATGGGAATCGAACCTAAGACCTCCAACACATGGTATCCTTAGCCTAACCTTTGACCATCGGGCCAAATGCCATTGGACGGGTTTAGGGTTTAGGTTTATGGTTTAGGGTTTAGGGTTTAGGTTTGTGGTTTAGGGTTTAGGGTTTTTTTTTTTTTTTAGATAATCCACTAGCCATGTGGGCCTAGGTTATTTTATATATCAAAAAGGAAAGTATACTGGGCCCCGTAGGGAAATACACCGCTTATCGCCAGGAGTGCAAAAGAAAGAAGTTAAGCAATAATCAAATAAGAATGATCATCACCGATTTTATAACATACTGGATGATTTATACTACAAATGCGATATAAACAAAATGAAAATACAATGTGTTTCAAAGCTATAAGCCACCTCCGGCATACAAAGTCTTCAACTGTCTCATCTCGCCATCCCCAAATACTCTAAAAATTTGATCATGTAAAAGAGTCCCGGTCCGGACCGATCCGGATCTAGTAAATGATGGACGAGGCCGCTCACGGTAACTTTCGAGCAGATTCGTATTGAATCAATGGGTCGGGTCCGGCCAACTAGCAATGCATCCGCTATGGCCCCCGGTGTCCGATCTAACTTCTTAGTATCCATCTTCATGTATTTATCATTGCTCGCCGAAGCCATATTCGCTATCAATCGCTTCGCGCGATGCAAGAGTGTAGGGCTGATGCTCGCAACCTCGCATCGCTTCCTCGTGGAAGAGCTCAGAATGATATCCAAAGACGGGCCGTAGCTGTTCGCGTCACAAACTCGCCGCTTCGACGCCACAATCGCGTTTTCTCGCATCCATGAATATGTTGATAAAATCGCGGCATCGCTTCGCTTAGCTTCATCACCATTCGCACTCCGTCCTCGAATATCCCCTGCCTTAACAGAATAGCCCTATCCAAACCAATTTGTAACGCTCGGTGTAACTCGTGGATCTCCTTACCTCGAGTATTATGCCCATAAAAGGATCTCAATCCTCTATAGCAAAAGGCGCACTCGTGATGAAGTCTCTTATAGCTTGGTTTGTCAACCATCAGACTCTATCCTCATCAAACAAGTCACCATGTCAACAAAATTATCATCTTCACAACTACGATTCTCATGTATCAACCTCCACCTCAAAATCATCATTATCAGAATAACAAGCTCATTACCACAAATTCTCCCCACACTATCTAAGAGGGAATTCTAGTACAGCTTGGTTCAATTCAAGGCACAAAGTTCTTGGCTATCAAGGAAGCTCAAGATTAACGCCAATCAAGAACGGGTCCCGACTAAGGATACATTTCAGCGAGGTAGGGGATGAGCTGAGGAGAATATATGGCGCTTAGCTTTTGCTTTCCCAATATCCAGCTGGGATACCGTGAGTGCGGTGTGGAGGCGGGTGTAGTATCCGAGGAAGCGGTAGGTTCGGGAGGTGGACGGGTTCCTGGAATAAGGCGACGCCGTGAGGATAGCGAGTGGTCTCTCGTGGGTTCGCCTCAACAGAGGAGGCAGTGAGGTCTCGCTGGGGCTCAGTTGTGGTGTGGTCAAGTTATAAGAGGCTACCGGGATAGGTAAGGCGGCGAGGCGCCAGCAATGCAGGGATTGTGCCATGAATTGAAAAGGAGGGTGTTTGTTGATGGATCGGAGAGCGGGTAGGTAATGGATTGGGGTGATTGGAATTTCTGGGACGTGCTATAGAGACTTGTGTGTTTTGTTCGAGGTTGTTTTTGGTTAACTTTAGATATTCGGGGTGGATTCGATTCCTGCATTTTTGGTTTTGGCTTTGACTTGCGGAGTATTTTTCGCTTTTTATCGCAACCGCTTGCTACCATTTGGATTTTTGGGGCTTTGGCTTGATGTGTATTTTTGGGGGTTTCTTTGGTCGGATTTGAATTTTTAAAAGGGTTGTTTGTTTTGTTTGGATTATCCGCGGATTTGGGTTTTGTGGGTTGTCTTGGAGGAGGAGCAGTGATGTGTATTTTGTCCTTCAAGGTCTCATCTCAGATTGAGTTTCAACACCCGTACATCATGTCCTTTGAAGCGGAACAATTAGTGCAATACTTTGGGAGAAAGTCAAACCGAATTCAGAAGAGTTTGTTTGAATTCTCCTTCCGTAGCAATTTGATTTGATATTTTCGGATGTTGACGCAACAAATCTAATTCGACCTTAACCTTAGCACAACCAGACGGGTCATATTTTTGGCTGCCGTGATCAACACAAAACGGGTCTACCCACCACGTACAATAGACAATAGGATAGACTCATCAAAGCAAATGTGGAAGCGTTAGTGGAATGAAACCCAATCCTATATACTAGTGTCTTTCGTAGAGGTCAAAAGAAACATCATATTTCATAAGCGTAAGGATAGATTCCCTTTTGTCTTTAATATCAAAGTCGGAAGAGATGGACATATGGTATCATAATCTTCTTCAACGAGCATCGAATCGAATACGACGGCCAAAACAGATAACCAATTCTAACTGGCTTTCAATTCTCAACCGCTTAGGTAATTCACTAAAATCTATGTTAGGCATGCCATGACTAAATTTACCTATCACCGCTCATTTCAAGTCTCTCGACGCGCAATTAGCACATCAATTTCAATTCAAGCAATAATGTAGTTCTCCGTAAATAATTTACCTGCAGGCTAACGAGGTGGTTTTGATCGCTTCGAGCTTTGTTGGGACTCACTGATCCAGCTTCCCGAGATGATGATTGAGAATATGGGCAACCGAATTCCAGTGAAGGACTGTCAGATTGCTACCGAGGCCGCACTTCTGCATCGCCATCGATCATGCTGCGCCAGACGGAAAATTCCATTATGATCCAAAGTCAATGAATTATTGCACGTGGGGTCATTAGTGGTGGAAAATCGTAAGAAATGGATCGACAACCCGCCGAGGTCGCCACACCGCCGCTTATCGACGCCGCCAACTCGCCGAAAAATGGCGATCTCAAAATCGAGCGTCGAGGTTCGAATTTAGCTGGAGTTGTAGAGCTTGATGAGACGAACACAATGGTATCACCCAACACCGATCGACTTCAACGACGGAATCGCCGGTCTCTGAAAACTGAGATGGTCGCCCCCGCATCCGGGATGAATCGGCGTCAGTGGGTGCAAAATGTCGAAGAGGACGACGGTTGCCGTACCACTCACGACCGCCGAACGTACTCGTGTGACCTAAAATGAACGGCGCGCTAGGTTTTCGTGATTTTCCACGTGGTCGATGCGATCTGGGGAGCCGAGGTACGGATTGGTATCAAAATGACGGCAGCGACGCTGAATCTGTTGGTACCACCCCCGTACGTCGTCGATGCCTGAGGTCGCCGGAAAGTCGAAAAGACGATCGGAAAACTGAAGCTTTTTCGATCTGAGGTTTCCGGCGTTTTAGGAGGAGTCGACCCCCTAACCCTAAACCCCTAAACCCTAAACCCTAAACCCTAAACCCCAAACCCTAAACCCCAAATCCATCCAACAGCATTTGGCCCAATGGTCAAAGGTTAGGCTGGCGATGCCTCGCGGCAGAGACCGTGGGTTCGATTCCCAATGTTAGGCGAGATTAATTCCTTGCAATTTTATTCAACGCCTAACTGGCGACAAAAAGTGGGCCCTACTGAGTACCGGGCCACCTAAACGGATTCTCTATACCTACAAGAGGGCCCACCGATTAAAAAGGACACTCTGAATGTGCCCAAGCCCGAGGAATCGTCTGTGCACCTCTCCAAACGTATGGGCCTGTTGTCTGTTTATGTGGTGCCTATTGTTAAACCGACTAACTCAGGACCTTCAAGCACATGGGAAACACATAATAATTAATAATAAACAACGGCTAAACAAGCCAACATTTTTAGAACAAAGGCGCCGCCACATGTTGACGCCGCTAAGCCACGATTCCGCTAACTCCAAGACTGGCCGACAACTGCACCACCACCAAACGATTCGCCTAGTCTCCCGTCATTCCCATACCTTCCACAACCGTCGACTTCTTCCTAAATCGCCGAAAATTAGATCGAAAACTCCCAATTTTCCGATCGTTTTGATTTTCCTACGACTCTCCTACCGAGTCGACGAACTGGTAGTACCAATAGCTTCCCCTTCACTCCACCGTCATTCCTATACCCACCAATACCTTCGATTCTTACTATATCACCGATTCACTCAAATCACAAACCCCGTAACCCTAGCCACCGCCACCATTTTCCGCGACCTGTGCAAATGGCTCCGGAGTGGTTCCAGACACTCACCGCCTTCAGCCACATTTTCCACCCACCTCACCCTTCAATTTTTGCCGATCGCCGGACGACCAACCGATTTTCCGCTTGATTGCCGATTTCGGCCGCTTTGTGGTGTTGAGGGTCGGGTGATACCATTGTGTTCGCCCCATCAAGCACTACATTTCCCACTCAATTCGACGCTAACTCTTCGCCGGGCTCGCCATATTTCCACGAGTCAAGGCTAATGGCGCAGGATCGGGCAAATTCTCCAAAGCAGGTTGTCCACCATTTCTTTCCGATTTTCCACCACTAACGACCCCCAATGCAATAATTCATTGACTTTGATCAAATGGAATTTTCCTAATAACAACGCACGCCAACAAATGCGGTATGCAGCAGTTCTCCTCCCAGCGCAATACACCGTCGCCACCGAATGCATTGCCCATATTCTCCAATCATCATCCCCGGAAACTGGTTCAGCGGGTCCCAACCAAGCTCGTAACTAAAAACCACCGCAAGACTCAAACAGTAAATTATTTACACTGAGAACTCTACATTATCGCTTTCCGTAAAGTAAATCGACGTGCAATTGGCCAAGACTCAAATGGGCTATGATAGGTAAATTTAGTCATGGCACGCCTAACATAGATTTTCCGAGGACCGAATACCCAAATGTTTGAAATTAAAAGCCCAAGTTAGAATTGGTTATCCGCTTAGCCGTCATATTCTGATTCGATGCTCCATTGAAGAAAATTATGATACGCTTATGTCCATCTCTACCAGCTTTGATATAAACGATAAGAGGGAATCCTATCCTTTACGCACCATGAAATATGATGTCTCCTTTGACCCTACAAAAGAAACTAGTATAGCTTCATTGGTTTCATTCCCTAACCTTCCACCGCCTACTTTGACGAAGTCTATCCTATTGTCTATTGCTTCATGGCAGACCCATTTGTGTTGACGCGCCACCAAAAATACGACCCGCCCTAGTTGTGCTAAGGTTAAGGTCGAACTAGATTTGTCATACAACATCCCAAAATATCCAAACTAAATTGCTACTAAGGAGGAATTCAAACAAACTCTACAAGATTCGGGCTTGACTTTCTCCCAAAGTATTGCACTAATTGTTCCCTTCATGCGACACGATCGCACTGTGTTGGAAATCAATCCTGCGATGAGACCTTCAAGGACAAAGAAAATACTCACCGCCCCCTCCTCCAAAAGACAACCCACAAAACCCAAATCCCCTGGATAATCCAAACAAAACAAACAATCCACCCAAAAATTCAAATCAAGCTAAAGAAATCCCCAAAAATCCGAATCAAGTCAAAGAAGCCCCAAAAAATCCAAATGACTGGCAAACAGTTGCTAGTAAAAAACGAAAGAAAAATACTCCACAAGTCCAAAAGCCAAAAACCAAAAATACCGAATCAAAACTAGCCCCAAATATCTAAAGTTAACCAAAACAACCTCCAAAGAAAACTCACAAGTCTCTATAGCACACCCCTAAATTCCAATCACCCCCAATCCATTACCTATCCTCACACCTACCCAATCCATCAACAAACACCCTCCTTTTCAATCTACGGCACAATCCCTTCCTACCATTGCTAGCACCTCCTCCGCCTTACCTTTCCCCAGCCGCCCTACTATAACCCAGCCACTTACCACAACTCAAACCCCACCTGAGACCTCCCACCCACCCCCGACGAATGAGCCAAACCCACCAGAGACCAATCCACACCTATCCTCACCCGACGTCACACACCTTATTCCACCTGAACCCATCCCACCTTCCACTGAACCTACCCTTCCTCCAGATACTACACCCTTCCCTCCACTCACTTACTCACCCAAGATCCCCACCGATATTGGGAAAGCCAAAGCTAAACGCCCTATATTCTCCTCCGCACCCTCATCCCCACCTCACCAAAATGTATCTCTTCGTCGACTCCATTCTCGATCGGCATTAAGCCCAATACACGCCGCAGCACATCACCTCAATACGTAACGCCGCACATCACCAATATGTAACGCCGCTCCGAGGATTACACATCGCAACCTCATCCATCACTACTAGATCCGCATCCGCATCCCACCTGTGACTCTTTTACACGATCAGATTTTTAGAGTATCTGGGGACGACAGAGACAGACACGGACAAGACTTTGTATGCCCTGAGGTAGCTTATAGCTTTAGGCTTACATCAGATCTTAATTTTTTTGTATCCGCATTTGTAGTATCATCATCGAAAGTATGTTATAAACTCCTATGACGATCGCTGGCTTATTCGATTATCGCTTCTTCATTCTTTTGCACTCGCCGATAAGGTACACATTTCTTCACGGCCCATGTATTTTCCTTTTGATATATAAAATAACCTAGGCCCACAAGCCTAGTGGATTATCTAAAAAAAAAAAAAAAAAAAACCCCAAATCCCAAACCCCAAACCCTAAACCCCAAACCCTAAACCCTAAACCCATCCAACAGCATTTGGCCCAATGGTCAAAGGTTAGGCTATGGATACCATGTGTGGGAGGTCAAGGGTTCGATTCCCCATATCAGCAGAGGTGAGATTAAGTGCCATTCTGCAGGGGCAAAGGAAGTAGCTAACCCTAAGTCTCTAACACGGATGGAATTACACATAAAAAATCCTCCAAACGTAGGATGACGAGGGCGATTCCGTAGTCCAGCCGAGGGGTCTGTTGATAAGCGAGGATTCGAACCCGAGACCACGCCGCTAAAAATGACTAAATAATTAACCACTCAACGCTAAATAAAGCCAACATTTTATCCAACAAAGATTTGGCCCAATGGTCAAAGGTTAGCATGATGCTCGCGGCAGAGACCGTGGTTCGATTCCCAACAAAGGTGAGATTAATTCCTTGCAATTTTATTCGAACGCCTAACCAAGGGCGATAAAGGGTTGGGCCCCGCCGAGTACCGCCACCTAAACGGATTCTCTATACCTACAAGAGGGCCCACCGATTAAAAAGGACACTTAATGTGCCCAAGCCCGCCGAGGAATCGTTCTGTACCTCCAAATGGTATGGCCATTGTCTGCTTTATGGGTGCCTATTGTTAAACCGACTCAACTCGTGGCCTTCTGCCATGGAAACACATAATAATAATTAATAATAAACAACGGCTAACAAGCCAACATTTTATTTTTAACATTTAAAAAAAAACGTGAATAAGAAACCCTACGCGCCAGCGATCAGTGACGCCGCCGGCTGCTCATTGCTTTCCACGACCGACTACTACTGCCAACGGGACCACCACCAAAAGCTTCGCCTCGACGAGCCCGTCATTCCCATACCTACCATGAACGTCGATTCTTCCTAAAACGTCGGGAAATTCAGATCGAAAAACGCCCAGTTTTTCCGATCGTCTTTTCAATTTTCCGGCGAACTCCGGCTGAATTGACGGACGGGGCTGGTACCATATGATTCGTCATCTCCTCCCCGTCATTTCTATACCCACCACAACCTTCGATTCATCCTAAATCACAGATTCACTCAAATATAAAAACCTAAACCCTAACCGCCGCCAACCATTTTCCGGCGACACCACCTACAGTCGACGGTCGTGAGTGGTTCCAGCAGCATCGCCGTCCTCTTCCCGTCATTTTGCACCCACCCACGACTGTCAATTTTCTCCAGATCGCCGGGACGACCAAAACGTTTTTTCCGACGGTTTGAGTTCGATTTCCGGTCGGTTCAGGTATTGTCAAGGGTCGTGGTTGGTACCATTGTGTTCGTCTCAACAAGCTCTACAATTCCCATTAATTTTCGAAGCACAACACTCGTTTTTTCAAATTCTCCATATTTTCCGTGAATCACGGCAAGCAATGGCGCGGGCCGGGCAGCCACCAATCGAGGTTGTCCACCCATTTCTTCCGATTTTCCACCACTAATGACCCCCCAATGCAATAATTCATTGACTTTGGATCAAAATGGAATTTTCCGTGAACATCGCCGCCAAACAACGGCGTGATACCGTGGTGCAGCCTCGGCGCATTTCAGCCCGGTCTTACACCTGGAATTCAGTTTGCTCATGTTCTCCAATCATCATCTCCGACAACTGGATCAGCGGGTCCCAACAAAGCTCAGAATGGTCAAATACCACCTCCGTTAGCACCTAAAAAGGTAAATTATTTACACGGAGAACCTACATTATTGCTACAGAAATCTGAAATTGATGTGTTGATAGCGTCAAGATTTGAAATGGGCGGTATTAGGTAAATTTAGTCATGGCATGCCTAACATAGATTTTCTGAGGACTGAATTACCTAAACAATTGAAATTGAAAGCCCAGGTTAGAATTGGTTATCTGTTTAGCCGTCATATTTCTGATTCGATGCTCAATTGAAGATTATGATACGCTTATGTCCATCTCTTCCAGCTTTGATATTAAAGACAAGAGGGAATCCTATCCTTTACGCACTATGAAATATGATGTTTCCTTTGACCCTACAAAAGAAACTAGTATAGCTTGGGCTTGGGTTTCATTTCCTAACCTTCCACCTGTCTACTTTGATGAGTCTATCCTATTGTCTATTGCTTCTGCTATTGGTAGACCCATTTGTGTTGATGCTACCAAAAATATGACCTCCCCTAGTTGTGCTAAGGTTAAGGTCGAACTAGATTTGTTATACAACACCCCAAACATATCCAAATCCAAATTGCTACGGAAGGAGGAATTCAAACAAACTCTTACAAGATTCAGTTTGACTTTATCCCAAAGTATTGCACTAATTGTTCCCTTCAAGGACATGATGTGCACGGGTGTTGGAAACTCAATCCTGAGATGAGACCTTCGAAGGACAAAGAAAATACACATCTTGCTCCCCCTCCTCCAAAAGACAACCCACAAAACCCGAACTCCCTGGATAATCCTAACAAAACAAACAATCCACCCAAAAATCCAAATCCAGCCAAAGAAACACCCAAAACTACAAATCAAGCCAAAGAAGCCCCCAAAAATCCAAATGACTGGCAAACAGTTGCCAGTAAAAAACGAAAGAAAAATACTCCACAAGTCCAAAAGCCAAAAATAAAAAATACTGGGAATCAAATCCAGCCCCAAAGATCTAAAGTTAGTCAAAAACAACCTCCAAACAAAAACACACAAGTCTCTATAGCACACCCCCCACAAATTCCAATCACCCCCACTCCATTACCTACCCCCACATCTACTCCAATCCACCAACAAAACCCCCATCCTTTTCAATTCATGGCACATCCCCTCCCCACCTTTGCTAGCACTTCCTCCACCTTACCTACCCCCACCCAGCCCCTCCTCACAATGCCTGCCCCGCACCCCCCTCTTCTTCAACCAAACCCACCAGATATCCCTACAGCACCTGAGACCACCCACCCTCCCCCTCCTATTGAACCAAACCCACCAGAGACCACACCACACCTATCCCTACCCGACATCACACCCCTTATTCCACCAGAACCCATCCCACCTCCCACTGAACCTACCCCTCCTACACAAACTAGACCCTTCCCCCAACTCACCCTTACTCACCCTGTATCCCCACTGGATATTGGGAAATCCAAATCTAAACGCCCTATATTTTCATCCGCTCCCTCTTCCCTACAAAGACCAAAATGGTTCCAACGTCGACCTCTTTCGATTGGCATTAATCTTGAGCTACCTTCTTTAGCCAAAAATTTTGTGCCTTTGAACCAAGCTTGTACTAGCATTCCCTCTTCCCAGAGCTGGGAGAATTTGTGGTAAGGAGTTTGTTATTGCCGATAATGATGATGTTGAGCGAGCTGATGCCCGCAAGGATTACGATCGACGAAGATGATAATTTTGTTGATACGGCCGACTTGTTTGATGAGGATAGGGATACTGTGGTTGATAAACCAAATATTAGAGACTTCACTCGAGGTATCGCCCGCTATAGAGGATTCGATCCTTTACGGGCATAATACTCGAGGGTAAGGAGATCCCACAGTTACACCAGCCACACCGATTGGTTCGATAGGCTATTCCTATTAGGAATGTGATATTCGGATCGTGAGGTCGCGAATGGTGATGGTTAATCGAGCAAAGGTACGATTTTATCAACATCTTCACGGATGCGAAAGGCACAACAGGCGCGTAAACAGTGTTAGACAGCGAACAACTACGCCCATCTGATATCATTACAGGCTCTTCACAGAAGCGATGCAGTTGCACACACAAGCCTACACTCTTCATCGCACGAGCAACAGATGATAGCAGATATGACACAACCAGTGCAATGAAAATACATGAAGATGGATACTAAGTTAGATCGACACTCGTGCCATGACAGATGATTGTTAGCTCACTGCACCCAACCCCATTGATTCCAATACGTAGTGCTCCCGAGGATTACACATCGCAACCTCATCCATCACTACTAGATCCGCATCCGCATCCCACCTGCGACTCCTTTACATGATCGATTTTTGTAGTATTTGGGGGACGACATGATGAGACACTTGATCAAGATTTTGTATGCCCTGAGGTAGCTTATAGCTTTAGGCTTACATTGTATCTTCATTTTGTTTGTATCCGCATTTGTATCATCATCGAGTATGTTATAAACTCCTGATGATCATTGCTTATTTGATTATCGCTTCTTCTTTCTTTTTGCACTCGCCGATAAGGTGTATTTCCGACGGGGGCCCATGTAATTTCCTTTTTGATATATAAAATTACCTAGGCCCACAAGCCTAGTGGATTATCTAAAAAAAAAAAAAAAAAAAGAAACAAAAAAAAAAAAACCTAAACCCTAAACCCTATACCCATCCAACAACATTTGGCCCAATGGTCAAAGGTTAGGCTAAGGATACCATGTGTGGGAGGTCAAGGGTTCGATTCCCCATATCAGCAGAGGTGAGATTAATTGCCATTCTGCAGGGGCAAAGGGAGTAGCTAACCCTAAGTCTCTAACACGGATGGAATTACTCATAAAAAATCCTCCAACCGTGTAGGACGTCGAGGCGATTCCGTAGTCCAGCCGGAGGGGGTCTGCTGATACGAGGATTCAACCCGAGACCACGCGCTAAAAATGACTAAATAATTAACCACTCAACGGCTAAATAAAGCCAACATTTTAATCCAACAAAGATTTGGCCCAATGGTCAAAGGTTAGGCTAAGGATACCATGTGGGAGGTCAAGGGTTCGATTCCCATATCGCAGAGGTGAGATTAATTGTCATTCGCAGGGCAAGGGAGTAGCTAACCTAAGTCTCTAACACCGATGGAATTACTCATAAAAATCCTCCAAACGTAGGGACAGCGGAGGCGATTCCAGAGTCCAGCCGAGGGGTCATTGATAAGGAGGATTCGAACCCGAGACCACGCGCTAAAAATGACTAATAATTAACCACTCAACGGCTAAATAAAGCCAACATTTAATCCAACAGCATTTGGCCCAATGGTCAAAGGTTAGGCTAAGGATGCTCCTCGCGGAGAGTGGGTTCGATTCCTTAACAAAGAGGTGAGATTAATTCCTTGCAATTTTATTCGAACGCTCTAACCGCGGCGAATAAAAGGGGTTGGGCCCTCGCTCGAGTACCGTCACTAAACGGATTCTCTATACCTACAAGAGGGCCCACCGATTAAAAAGGACACTTAATGTGCCCAAGCCCAGAGGAATCGTCTGTGCACCTTCAAACGGTATGGGCGGTTGTCTGGTTTAGGGTGCCTATTGTTAAACCGACTCGAACTCAGGGTCTTCAAGCACATGGGAAACACATAATAATTAATAATAAACAACGGCTAACAAGCCAACATGTTTAAATAATAAACAACGGCTAACAAGCCAACATTTTTTTTTTTGCTCTCTTCTCTCTCCTCCTTTGAGGCGGAAAAACCCTACCCCCCCCCCCCCCTTTTAACGTTTTCCGGCCACCATGGCCGTCATGGCCACTGGCCGGCCACCTCCCGTGGTCGCCAAAGACCCTCACCACCGCACCCCACCTTTTCACCGCCAAATCCACCCCACCCTCCCGCTGCCTTCCCTAACAATGGCGCGCGACGAAACCCTAGTTCCGCCGTCGCCCATCCTCCCTCCTCCTCTAATTTCGTACCCCTAAAGCCCATCACTTACCTTCATGGTGAGCCTATGGTTATGTTTGAAGAGGAAGATATCGATTTTATGATTCAAGAACAAAATTTGAAACTTGCGGTTATTGGTAAGTTTTCAAATGGATGGAGTGATTTCAATTTATTAAGGAAGGAAATTCCTAAACAATGTGGTTTGAAGGCCGAGGTTACCATAGGGTTGTTGTATAATCGTCATATTCTTATTCGGTGTTCAATCGAAGAAGATTATGACACTTTGATGTCAAGCCCTAGTTTTTGGATCAAAGAAAAAAATAAGATGTTGTTGATGAGAACATTCATTTGGAATGTTGATTTTAATCCTGAAGAAGAGTCGAATATTGCTTGGGGATGGATCTCGTTTCCCAACCTTCCACCGAATTGTTTTGGCCATTCGGCCTTGTTTTCAATGGCGGCGGCGGTAGGGAAGCCTATTACTCTTGATTCGGCTACTATGAGGAAAACTAGACCTAGTTGTGCTAGGGTTAAGGTTGAAGTAGATTTGTTAAAATCTCATCCTCAAAAGATTCAAGTATCTTTCAAAAAGAATGGAATTGTACATACCAAATGGCAAAGAATTAGGTTTGATTTTTTTCCAAAATATTGTACTAATTGCAAGCTTCAAGGTCATGATATTGATGGGTGTTGGAAATTGAATCCGGATTTGAAGCCAAAGAAGGATGACAATGGTGATAGCAAAATGGAGGAATCGCTTGCCATGGATAAAGGTAAATCTCAAAACCCTACCCTTCCTCCTTCTTCCTCCAAAATACCCCGGATCCAAAAACCACAAAAACGATGGTCGTGTTGTCACAGGAAAAAAGATTAGAAAAAATACAAATCTTAGCCAAAAAATCGCATTGCCTACTGTTTCGGAGATTGGGGAAGATATTCCGGCCATTCTGGACGCCGAAACCACCCCCAATACGTCGAAACAGCCCACCCCGTCGGAAAATACAAAAAATTTAAAAAAAAAATGATTCCAGCCGCCGGACCAAGCGCTGGCTGCTCATCATCGGAACCCTACCTGCCACCTAGACCGCGAACCCTACCCCGACCTACCGTAACTACCCCACCATCACACCTACGGCCCCACCAAGACGCCATTGTCACTGGGCCAAACCCTAGCCCATTACATCAAAACCCTAACCCTAAATCACCCTTACAAACCCTAGCCGCCGACCCGACCATTCAAACCCTACCCACGACCCGACCACACCTGCACTCCCACCCACACCCCTTACTGCACTCCACACCCACACCTGTGTACCCCACAAACGTCGTCCAACCCCCCTCTTCCGAAACCACCACTAAAAACCCTAAACCATCTACCGAAACCCTACCCGATTCCCTGACCCGACCCGAACCCGAAACCCGACTGCTACCCGATTTCAACCTTACCCCTACCCCGATGCATCACCTACCCCACAGATCACCCCACCCCCCTCGACCAACTCACAAAACCGAAACACCCCAACAAATCCCGTCGAAACCCTACCCATGGTTTTGACCCGACCCTACCACTAACCCGATCCACCAGCCCCAACCCTAACCCCTGTGGCCCACCTACCCTACCTCTCGGCCATGGGCCAGACATCAATCCCCACCCTCCGTCGAAACCACCCCTCTAAACCCTAAAAGTGCCTCGGAAACCCTACCCTACCCCCAGACCCGACCCGACCTAAACCCGACCTAAACCCAACCCAAACCAAAACCAGACCCCACCCTGCACTCCAAGAAACCCCACAACCTCAAACCATTACCCCCTTAAAGCCACTAAATAAAAAGGCCCAAACCCAAAGCCCAAACACACTTCAAAAAATCCAAGAAAATCCAAGTCCAAATTCTATTTCGGATGCGGGCTCCACTACCCACCCTCAAACAACATCAAATACAAAGCCCACAACTAATTCAAAACCCACAAACACAAAAACCCTCACCAAAACGGCTTAAAATGCTTTTTCATTCCTCCACAACTCAGATTTGAATAAATCATCATCAGAAATTCCTTCCAATAACCCTCCCACTTCCAAAACTTTTGATACTGATAGTGTAAGGAGGAGGTGGTGTGATACGGAAGGAGAAGATTCTAATAATGAATATGAGCACAAGTGGTCAGAATCAGACATAGCATTACTTCGGGAGGCCTTTGATAAGGAAATGGAATTGAAGGTGACTTCGTCAGATGACAAAGTTTGAGGATGTTTTAAAGGACACCCTAAGCAAGAGAAATGCACACATGCAGACAGAATATTTGGAGATGTTTGTCCTCGTAAGAAGATAGACAGAATGGGCCTTGGAAATGTTTGAACCGTAACCAAGCCCACTACTGTTGACGAGATTCGAGGACGACATTCTAGATGACGAGGAGCTTCAGATAGCACTTGGACACATGTTTCATGGTGTCCCCGACCAAAATATGTTTGAAGAGATGAAGAGATTAGAGGCGCAATACCTACCCACCTAAGAAAGGAGTGGACTTCATCAACACATAATCTACGCCAACGAAAGGAAGCTAGTGTCGACTATTCCATTGTCGCTACCACTAGGTCAAAGAAGAAATGATTCTATACCTTGACTACAAGAAGACAAGGAGGAGAAGGTACTTGGGTTAGAAGATTTTATAAGTTCAGAGTTTAGATTTCCTAGCTTTGTTCTTATATTACTACTCTATCTTAGTATCATCATTTGTAACATCATCATAGAGTGCATTATAAACTCTATGATGATCATAGCTTATCTCATTTTAGCTTCTTCCTTCTTTTTACATTCGGGATAGACTTATACTTCGCCTAGTCAGGACTAGCAGGCGAAGTAAAGGGCTATCCCCTTATTAGTTTGTAACTCCCTTCTGGGCCCCTTTTCCTTCTGTTATTAATAAAAACCTGGGCCAAAGTGCCTGGATGATTACTTAAAAAAAAAAAAAAAAAAAAACCCTAAACCCTAAACCCTAAACCCTAAACCCATCCAACAGCATTTGGCCCAATGGTCAAAGCTAGCGATGCTCCTCGCGTGAGACCGTAGGTTCGATTCCATTAAGGGTGAGATTAATTCCTTGCAATTTTATTCGAATGCTCTTAACCAAGGGCGAATAAAAAGGGGTTGGGCCCTGCTTCGAGTACCAGCGTCAGCTAAACGGATTCCTCTATACCTACAAGGGGGGCCCACTGATTAAAAGGACACTGAACAGTGCCCAAGCCAGCGAGGAATCGTCAGTACACCTCCAAACGGTATGGGGTCGGTTGTCTAAGCCGGAGGGGGTGCCTATTGTTAAACCGACTCGAACTCAGGGCCTTCAAGCACATGGGAAACACATAATAATTAATAATAAACAACGGCTAACAAGCCAACATTTGAATCCAACAGCATTTGGCCCAATGGTCAAAGGTTAGGCTAAGGATGCTCGTATGCGTGAGGCAAGTGGGTTCGATTCCCTTAACAAGGTGAGATTAATTCCTTGCAATTTTATTCGAATGCTCTAACGGGCGAATAAAGTGGGTTGGGCCCCGCCGAGTACCAGCGGCTAAACGGATTCTCTATACCTACAAGAGGGCCCATCGATTAAAAGGACACTTAATGTGCCCAAGCCCAGAGGAATCGTCTGTGCACCTCCAAACGGTATGGCCATTGTCTAAGCCGGAGGGGGTGCCTATTGTTAAACCGACTCGAACTCAGGGCCTTCAAGCACATGGGAAACACATAATAATTAATAATAAACAACGGCTAACAAGCCAACATTTTATCCAACAGCATTTGGCCCAATGGTCAAAGGTTAGGCTAAGGATGCTCCCTTGTGCAGGAGACCGTGGGTTCGATTCCCCTTAACAGCAGGGTGAGATTAATTCCTTGCAATTTTATTCGAATGCTCATAACCGGCGAAAAGGGGTTGGGCCCCGCTTCGAGTACCAGGCCTAAACGGATTCTCTATACCTACAAGAGGCCCACTGAAAAAGGACACTTAACACGCCAAGCCAATGAGGAATCGTCTGTGCATACCTCCAAACGGTATGGAATTGTTGCAGCGGATGGGTGCCTATAGTTAAACCGACTAACTCGGGCCTCCACATGGGAAACACATAATAATTAATAAACAACGGCTAACAAGCCAACATTTTTTTATTTTAAAAAAAAACGCTCTCAGACGCGTGACAGAATGCCGCGTGAATACGCCGCGGTTATTGCGCTTCCGCCAACTCCGTCTTACGCTAACGGACCACCACCACTAGCTTAGTCTTGACGAGCCCGTCACTCCCATACCTTCCTATACCGTCGACTAATCCTAAATCACCGGAAATCTCAGATCGAAAACCTACGCTTTCCGATCGCCCTTAGATTTTCCTACGACTCGACATCCTCGACGACGGGGTGGCACCATCGGGCTTCTCATCACCGTCATTTTTATACCCACCACACCCTTCGATTGTTACTCAATCGTCGAATCACCCATATCATTCTTGCCGAAACCCTAGCCGCCGCCAGCCATTTTCCGGCGACACTGTGCATCGCCGACGGTCAGTGGTACCCACCTTCGCCACAAGCCCGTCATTTTGCACCCACCTCACCTCCAATTCATTCCAGATCGACGGGACGACCAACTCACATTTGCCGACGGTTCATAGCCGATTTCCGGTCGATTCAGGTTGAGTTGAGGGTGGTGTGGGGTACCGTTGTGGTCGTCTCAACAAGCTCTACCATTTCCACTCAATCCCGAACCTCAATCTCAGCTTTGAATCCGCCACCTTTTTGAGTCACGGCAATAATGACGGCCGCCACGGGCACCCGCGAGGTTGTCGATCCAGCTTCTTCCGATTTTCCACCTCTAATGACCCCAATGCAATAATTCATTGACTTTGATCAAAATGGTATTTTCCGGTGAACAACGCCAAAAATTGGCAGACAAATGCGGCGCAAATTTCATCGATTGCATTTCACTGGCCCTAAACTCGAATTCGTTTGCTCATGTTCTCCAATCATCATCTCCGACAAATGGATTAGAGGTCCTACAAAGCTCGAGCGGCCAAAAACCACCTCGTAGCACCTAAACAGGTAAATTATCTACACGGAGAACCCACATTATTGCTTCAGAAATCTGAAATTGATGTGTTAATTGCGCGTCAAGAATTGAAATGGGCGGTGATAGGTAAATTTAGTCATAGAATGCCTCACATAGATGTTTTAAGGACTGAATTACCTAAACAGTTGAAACTGAAAGCCCAAGTTAGAATTGGTTATCTTTTTAGCCGTCATATTCTGATTCGATGCTCCATTGAAGAAGATTATGATACGCTTATGTCCATCTCTTCCAGCTTTGATATAAAAGACAAGAGGGAATCCTATCCTTTACGCACTATGAAATATGATGTTTCCTTTGACCCTACAAAAGAAACTAGTATAGCTTGGGCTGGGTTTCATTCTAACCTTCCACTGTCTACTTTGATGAATCTATCCTATTGTCTATTGCTTCACTGTGGTAGACCCATTTGTGTTGATGCGGCTACCAAAAATATGACCGTCCTAGTTGTGCTAAGGTTAAGGTCGAACTAGATTTGTTGCCAACACCCCAAAAATATCCAAATCCAAATTGCTAAGGAGGAATTCAAACAAACTTACAAGATTCGGTTTGACTTTCTCCCAAAGTATTGCACTAATTGTTCCCTTCAGGACATGATGTGC
The DNA here is from genome assembly GCA_029844215.1 of Przewalskia tangutica. NCBI lineage: Eukaryota > Viridiplantae > Streptophyta > Magnoliopsida > Solanales > Solanaceae > Przewalskia > Przewalskia tangutica. The sequence goes on from CM056721.1 coordinate 28,375, forward strand.
ACGGATGTTGAAACTCAATCCTGAGATGAGACCTTCGAAGGACAAAGAAAATACACATCAAGCTCCCCCTCCTCCAAAAGACAACCCACAAAACCCAAATCCCCTGGATAATACAAACAAAACAAACAATCCACCCAAAAATCCAAACCCACCAAAGAAACCCCAAAACTACAAATCAAGCCAAAAGCCTAAATTCCAAATGACCGCAAACGGTTGTCGAAAAACGAAAGAAAAATACTCCACAAGTCCAAATGCCAAAAACCAAAAATACTGGGAATCAAACCCAACCCCAAATATCTAAAGTTAACCAAAAACAACCTCCAAACAAAAACACACAAGTCTCTATAGCACACCCCCCACAAATTCCAATCACCCCCACTCCATTACCTACCCCCACACCTACTCTAACCCAGCAACAAAATCCCCATCCTTTTCAATTCATGGCACAACCCCTCCCCACCTTTGCTAGCACCTCCTCCACCTTACCTTCCCCCCCTCCTTCTCATCCAAACCCACCAGATATCCCTACCCCACCTGATACCACCCACCCTCCCCCTCATATTGAACCAAACCCACCTGAGACCACACCACCACTATCCTTACCCGACATTACACCCCTTATTCAACCAGAACCCATCCCACCTCCCATTGAACCTACCCCCCCTCCAGATACTACACCCCTCCTTTCACTCACCCTTACTCACCCAGTATCCCCACTGGATATTGGGAAAACCAAATACAAACGCCCTATATTCTCTTCCGCACCCTCTACCCCTACAGCACCAAAAAAATTTCAACGACGGGACCCATTCTTGATTGGCATGAATCTTGAGCTACCTTCTTTAGCCAAGAATATTGTGCCTTTGAACCAAGCTTGTACTAGCATTCCCTCTTCCGGTAGTGTGGGGAGAATTTGTAAGAGCTTGTTATTGCGATAATGATGATGCCGAGGTGGAGATTGATGCCCGCAAGGATTACATGATCGACGAAGATGATAATTTTGTCGATACGGCCGACTTGTTTGATGAGGATAGGATACATGGTTGACAAACCACCATAAGAGACTTCACTCGAGGTAACGCTCTCGCTATAGAGATTCAGATCCTTTTACGGGCATAATACTCGAGGGTAAGGAGATCCCACATGTTACACCAGCTACCGATTGGTTTGATAGGCTATTCTATTAGGAACAGTGGATATTCGGATCGAGGTCGCGAACGCGATGGTTAATCGAGCAAGGTACGATTTTATCAACACCTTTATGGGCGAAGGCGATTGTGGCAACAGGCGCTAATGCGCAGCTTGACAGCGTGATCAACTATGGCCCATCTGATATCATTACGAGGCTCTTCACAGAAGCGGAGTGCAGTGCACATCACCTACACTCATCATCGCACAGCAGCAAGATGGTAGCAGAGATATGACACGTCCAGGCAATGAAAAATACAGGAAGATGGATACTAAGAAGCTAGATCGGACACTCAGGGCCATGACAGATGCATTGCTAGCTCACCGCACTCCACCCCATTGATTCCAAAGATGAGCGCCGCCCGAGGATTACACATCGCAACCTCATCCATTACTACTAGATCCGCATCCGATCCCGACTGACCTTTACATGATCGATTTTTAGAGTACTTGGGGAGGACAAAGATGAGACACTTGGATCAAGACTTTGTATGCCGGAGGTAGCTTATAGCTTTAGGCTTACATTGTATCTTCATTTTGTTTGTATCCAAGATTGTAGTATCATCATCGAGTATGTTATAAACTCGGTGATGATCATTGTTTATTTGATTATCAAGGCCTTCTTTCTTTTTGCACTCTGGCGATAAGGCGATTTCTTTCTCCTGGGCCCCATGTACTTTTCTTTGATATATAAAATAACCTAGGCCCACAAGCCTAGTGGATTATTTAAAAATAAATTAAAAAAAAAAAAAAAAAAAACTAAACCCTAAACCCTAAACCCTAAAACCCTAAACCCTAAACCCCCAAAACCCCAACCCCAAACCCCCAAAACTCCAAAACCCCTAAACCAAAACCCCAAAACCCCCAAACCCCCAAACCCCCCAACCCCAAACACCCAACCCCAAAACCCCACACCCCAAACCCCAAACCCCAAACCCTAAACCCCACACCCTAAACCCCAAACCCCAAACACAAAACCCCAACCCCTAAACCCCTAAACCCTAAACCCCCAAACCCCTAAACCCCAAAACCCCCAAACCCTAACCCCTAAACCCTAAAACCTAAACCCTAAACCAAACCCTAAACTCCTAAACCCTAAACCCTAAACCCATCCAACAAAGATTTGGCCCAATGGTCAAAGGTTAGGCTAAGATGCTCCATGCGAGAGACCGTGGGTTCGATTCCCTTAACAAGAGGTGAGATTAATTCCTTGCAATTTTATTCGAACGCTTAACCGAGGCGAATAAAAAGGGTTGGGCCCGCTTCGAGTACCCGTCAACACTAAATGGATTCCTATATACCTACAAGGGGCCCACCGATTAAAAGGACACTTAACAGGCCCAAGCCCGTGAGGAATCGTCTGCACACCTCCAAACGGTATGCCTGGTTTATGCGCGAGGGGTGCCTATTGTTAAACCGACTAACTCGGGCCTTCAAGACACGGGAAACACATAATAATTAATAATAAACAACGGCTAACAAGCCAACGATCCAACAAGATTTGGCCCAATGGTCAAAGGTTAGGCTAAGGATGCTCCTCAGGCAGAGACCAGGTTCGATTCCCAACAAAGAGGTGAGATTAATTCCTTGCAATTTTATTCAATGCTCTAACCAAGGGCGAATAAAAGGGTCAGCCCGCTTCGAGTACCAGTGGCCTAAACGGATTCTCTATACCTACAAGAGGCCCACTGACAAAAGGACACTCGAATGTGCCCAAGCCCGCCGAGGAATCGGTTCAGACCTCTCCAAACGGTATGGCCATTGGGGTTTGGATGGGTGCCTATTGTTAAACCGACAACTCGTGGCCTTCAAGACAATGGGAAACACATAATAATTAATAATAAACAACGGCTAACAAGCCAACATTTTATCCAACAAGATTTGGCCCAATGGTCAAAGGTTAGGCTAAGGATACCATGTGGAGGTCAAGGGTTCGATTCCCATATCGCCAGGTGAGATTAATTACCATTCTCAGGGCAAAGGGAGTAGCTAACCCTAAGTCTCTAACACGGATGGAATTACTCATAAAAATCCTCCAAACGTGTAGGGACAAGCGAGGCGATTCCGCAGTCCAGCCGAGGGGGTGCGTTGATAAGAGGATTCGAACCCGAGACCACGCGCTAAAAATGACTAATAATTAACCACTCAACGGCTAAATAAAGCCAACATTTTATCCAACAAAGATTTGGCCCAATGGTCAAAGGTTAGGCTGGATGCTCCTCGCAGAGACCGTGGTTCGATTCCCTTAAATAGGTGAGATTAATTCTGCAATTTTATTCGAATGCTCTTAACCGCGGCGAATAAAAGGGTGGGCCTCGCCGAGTACGGCTGGCTAAACGGATTCCTCTATACCTACAAGAGGGCCCACCGATTAAAAGGACACTGAATGTGCCCAAGCCCGAGGAATTCGTCAGCACACCCAAACGGTATGGGCTGCTTGTTTATGCGGAGGGTACCTATTGTTAAACCGACTCGAACTCGGGGCCTTCTGCCATACGGGAAACACATAATAATTAATAATAAACAACGGCTAACAAGCCAACATTTTTATCCAACAGCATTTGGCCCAATGGTCAAAGGTTAGGCTAAGGATACCATGTGTGGGAGGTCAAGGGTTCGATTCCCATATCGCCAGAGGTGAGATTAATTGCCATTCTGCAGGGCAAAGGGAGTAGCTAACCCTAAGTCTCTAACACGGATGGAATTACTCATAAAAATCCTCCAAACGTAGGACAAGCGAGGCGATTCCGTGAGTCCGTGGAGGGTCCATTGATAAGGAGGATTCGAACCCGAGACCACGCGCTAAAAATGACTAATAATTAACCACTCAACGGCTAAATAAAGCCAACATGTTTTTACATTTTTTAACATTTTAACATTTTAATTTGCTCTCTTCTCTCTCCTCTCTTGAGACGATTTCCGGCGACCAACTCCGGCCAATCTCCGGCGACCTTCTCAACGTCAACATGGCCATTATGGCCACTGGACAGCCACCACCGGCGTTCGTCCCTCCACCACCAACCACCACAACAACTTGTAACCATCAACCTACCACCACATATGCCGATCTCTTCCACCCCAACTCCCTAAACCCTCCACAACAACAAACTGTCGGCGATCCCGCCACCAATGACGCCGGAAATAGCATCAACACAACCAACAATACGAAGGTAAACACCATTCCAATAAAAACGATTGAATACATACATGGTGAACCAACGGTGTGTTTTGACATTAAAGAAATAGAGATTATGATTGAGCAACAAGAGCTTCAATATGCAGTTGTGTGTAAATTTAGTTATGGTTGGCCAGAAATTGCTACACTTCGTACAATCCTTCCAAAACAATGTGAACTCAAAGGTACTGGAAAGATAGGATTACTATGTAATCGACATATTTTGATTCGGTGCAAACTTTTCGAGGATTATATGACATTGCTATCAAAACCAATGTTTTGGATTAAGGAGAAAGGATGGTCTTATCCTATGAGGACATTCAAATGGACACTATGGTTCAATCCAGAAGAAGAAACAAGTTTGGCCATGGCATGGATTTCATTTCCAACTCTTCCGCCAAATTATTTTGGTAAAGCACAACTCTTCTCTTTAGCTTCAGCAGCAGGTACGCCTTTAATGATTGATCTTGCTACCACTAACAAAACTAGACCTAGCTGTGCTAGGGTCAAAGTTGAATTAGATTTACTTCATAATCACCCTAAAAGAGTTCTTATTCAGGTAAAAAATGGGGAAGAAATTAAGTCACAATGGATTCCTATCAACTATGATTATCTGCCTAAATTTTGTAAAGTTTGTAAGCTGCAAGGTCATGATCATTATAACTGTTGGAATCTACACCCTGAATTATATAATGTTGATAATTACGGGGTAGGGGATAGGGTTGACGACGGAAAAAATAGAGGAAGGGTAGACGACGACGGGAGGGAGGGTGTAGAGGGTGAAGACGACGGAAAGGAGGGGGAAGGGGGTGATGACGGCGGCGGCGCTAACCCTAAGCAGAACCCTAAACCTAGGGGTGACGGAAAAGGAAAGGGGAAAGAAACCCTAGGATGCATTAATGGTGTGAATAATGAGTCTTTAATTCCTCCTAAAAATAATCCTAATATTAATTCTATTACTTCTTCTAATCAGAATGGTTTTCGTATTTTAGGTAGTGGTAGAGTGGTAGGAGATTTGGAAAAGATTAATGGATGGAAGGTTGTTCATAATAAAAGATATGTTCCTAAAAATAATCATACCCAACAAGGAAATAATCTTAATAATAATAATAATAGATTAGATAATAATAATAATAGATTAGATAATATTTCAAATTCAAATTCGAATTCAAATCTTCCTGTTAATTTAGGAAATAGTCAAGTTGTCAATGATGCAGTTCTTATTAATCAAGGAAAATCAGTACAAAATGTTATAATCCCTAATAATAGCCTACTAGGTAAGAATCTTAATAATAATAATAATATATTAGATAATAATTCAAATTCTAATTCGAATTCAAATCTTCTTGTTAATTTAGGAAATAGTCAAGTTGTCAATGATGAAGTTCTTATTAATCAAGGAAAATCAATACAAAATGTTATAATCCCTAATAATAGTATACTAGGTAAGAATCTTAATAATAATAATAATAGATTAGATAATATTTCAAATTCAAATTCGAATTCAAATCTTCTTGTTAATTTAGGAAATAGTCAAGTTGTCAATGATAAAGATCTTATTAATCAAGGAAAATCAATACAAAATGATATAATCCCTAATAATAGCCTTCTAGGTAAGAATCTTAATACTTCAATAAATGAACATTATCAAAATCTACACCAAAACATACCTCAAAATACGCCTCTCTTTCCTAAAAATTCTACACAAAATCTTTCCCAAACCCTACCAAATACTTGTACACCTCAAACCCTTAAAACCACCTTACACCTTAACCCTAACCCTACCTGAAACCCTAATACCACCCTTACCCAAAACCCTAGCTCGTCCACTGCCCCAGTTCGAACCCCCACTGCCTCACAAATAACTCCTACCCCTTTATCCCCTCAAACCCGTGTTCGAACCCCCCCAGAACCTACTAATAAAAACCAAAAAATTCCCACACCTAACCAGGTTCGAACCCCCGCAACTACACTCCTAAATACCCAATCCCTTACCGTCATAAATACCCAACAGCCCCAAGTTCGAACCCCCCTAACCACACCTAATAAACCTTCTACTACTATTAACCCCAATAATAACGTCACTGCCCAAGTTCAAACCTCTACAGCCCCACTTCCTTCTTCACTAAACCAAACTCATACTCTTATACCACTTACCAAACAACCCCCCCTTCACCTAGTTCGATCCCCCTCAACCGAAAATCCCCCTCCCCCTCATTTCGAAACTCCTCAACTTCACAACACATTACCCCTTTTAACGCCCACATTCCTAATTACTCCAACCAATTTCGTCCCCCTATTATTCAACACAACACCGTTATACCTCAACACACCCAAATTAGAGATAGAACCACCTCTATTCCTAAACAAATACACTTCACTAACACCCCCCCTTATGCGTTGTCACTCATCACCCCTAACGAACACAGTCTTAGCCCTTTCATCCTATCCTAACACCGACATACCTCCTTCACATCAAACCAACACAACTCCTTCTATTAATCCTCAACTTCCATCACAACCTCTGGACGTATCCCCTACTAGCCCACTATCACGTAACCCTAACAATTCTCCAAACATTATTCATACTACGCCAAACCCTTATGAGATTCTAACCAACTTTGATAATGATAACATGTTAGAAGTCTACAATAATACAATGGGTGTAGAAGATAAAATAGTTAGTAGGGATACTTTTGATAATGTAGGGATAGTCCAAACTAATGAAGAATGTAAAGAAGTTCCCTCTAATAATACTTCAGATCTAGTTAGAAGACAATGGTGTGAGGAAGATGAAGAGGAAGGGGAATATATTTGTTCTGAGGAATCAGGGAATTATAATTCACTTGTTGCACAGGAAATATTGGTTACTAACATTGCAGGTACAGATACATTGGATAACAGGAGACAGAGGGACACAGGTATTATAACTTTACCACGCCAGGAGGATAATTCGACGTCAGATGCAGGTGACCAGGAAATAACAAATACGTTGGACAACAATATCAAAGATAAGAGAAGCAACATAGATATCCCGAATAACTATGATAGACAGGGAAGGAATAGAATGATAGAGGAAGAAGTTTCCTCAAGAAAAAGAAGTGTGAGTCGTTCCAGGAACAATATTCCTATGAAGAGTTCAAAAGTTATAGCAGCCGTCCCCAGAAGGAACACCAAATCTAAATCTAAATGAATGCTATCATATGGAATATTAGATCGGTCAAAACTCAGAAAGCATTTTCAAGACTTATAGACCTCCATCGCAAACATAAGTTCTTCGTGATTGGTATCCTTGAACCCATGCATGGTCTTCAAAAAATGGAGTGGTGCAGAAGGAAGCTGGGCATGGAATATGCTTATCATAACGTTTCGGAAAATATATGGGTTTTTGTTGACTCAGAATGGCACCACAGTACTTTGACAAACAATACTCAACAGATTACTTTGACTTTGCAACATAGTAGCACTCATATGGATCTAGTCTTCATTGTGGTCTACGCAGATTGTGATAGCCGTAATAGAATTCACCTTTGGGACTCTTTATCCGACATTGCGATTTCTATAAATAGACCTTGGTTGATCGGAGGTGACTTTAATGTTGTCACTAAGCAGGAGGAAAAATATGGAGGAAGACCTATTAACAGCAGGGATGTGGACGATTTCAGACATTGTATTCATACCTGTAATCTTAATGGCTTGGGGTATAAAGGGTCTACTTATACTTGGTGGAACGGTCGTGCAGGTGATGCCTTTGTGTTTGAACAGCTTGACAGATGTTTAGGTAATGATGAGCTACAACAGTTATTCCCAGGATTGGAGATTAATCACTTAATTCGCACGGGTTCAGATCATGTTCCTCTGTTGATGAATTTCAAGCAGCAGACTCGTCCACAATACAGCAGACATTTTCGTTTTTTGAACTTCTGGACTAAGCACGAGGATTTTTTGACTGTTGTTGAAGATAGTTGGAGAGAACATGCCGATGGAAATACTTTCTGGAAATTCAATACTAAACTTAAAAGATTAAAAAAAGTACTATCAGCTTGGAGCAGGGCTACTTTTGGTAATATTTTCCAAAAAATCACTGATATGGAACAGGTTATTAAAGCACACGAGATTTTATTTGAAGCGGATCCTTCCATAGAAAATAGGACTGAGCTTTGCAGAGTTGAGGCTGATATGCTGAGGGCAAAATCAATAGAGGAGGAGTACTACAAACAGAAAGCAGGGATGTCTTGGTTTACTGAGGGTGACAAAAATTTGAAATTTTTTCATGCTAATGTTAATGGTCGCCGTAAGAGATTACAGCTTAGTAGAATACAGGATAGTACAGGCACTTGGCTCGAGGATGACAAAGACATCGCAGATGAAGCTATCAGATCTACACAGAACAGTTTGCAGAGACGACTAATAATCCACATTTCGACTTCTTGGATTTAATAGAGGAAAAGCAGGTAAGTGACGAGATGAATGAAATGCTGATTCAGATCCCCACTAAAGAAGAGGTTAGAGAAGCTGTCTTTGGTCTCAACCCACACAGCACTGGAGGTCCGGATGGTTTTCATGGCATCTTTTATCAGACCTGTTGGGAGATCATTGGGAATGACGTGATGGATATGATTATTTCTTTCTTCAGAGGTAGGGAGATTCCCAGGTATGTCACTCACACTAATCTTATCTTAATTCCTAAAAAACAGGTGGTGAATACTTTTGGGGACATGCGCCCTATCAGTCTTAGTAATTTCATTAATAAAATTTTCTCTAGAATCATTCATAACAGGTTATCACTTTTGTTACCTAGCTTGATATCACAGAATCAAGCTGGTTTTGTTAAAGGTAGAAATATTATTGAGAATATTCTTCTTGCTCAAGAGATTACCAAAGACATCAGGCTCAGAAATGCGAATGGTAAACGCCAGAATATTATTATAAAGCTTGACATGACTAAGGCTTATGACAGACTGTCCTGGACCTTTCTAATGGAAGTCTTGCGTAGAATGGGGTTTGGTGAAACCTTTATAGGTCATATTTATGAGTTAGTGGCTCATAATTGGTATTCGATTTTGATTAATGGTCAACTGCATGGTTTCTTCAAGTCTTCACGAGGGGTAAAACAGGGTGACCCCCTATCCCCTACCTTATTCATTATTGCTGCAGAGATGTTATCTAGAGCTCTTAATTTACTTAACAGGGACCCGAGATTTCACGGATTTGGGATGCCTAAGCATAGCCCAAAGATTAATCACTTATGTTATGCTGATGACACTATTATTTTTGCCTCTCACTGTCAGTATTCTCTGCAAAAGATTATGAATGTTTTAAGCAGGTATGAAGAAGCTTCGGGGCAACTAGTGAATAAGAGTAAAAGCGCTTTCTATTTACATACGTCAGCAACCGATATAGTTGTTCAGGACATCGAACAACTTACAGGTATGTCCCGCCAACCTTTCCCTATTACTTACCTGGGTTGTCCTTTATTTTACAGCACTCCACAACTTTCCTTTTACAATGATATCTTAACTAAGATCCAGAACAAACTTCAAGGATGGAAAGGTAATCTTCTTTCCTTTGGTGGTAGAGCTGTTCTTGTTAATCATGTTTTGCAGGCCATGCCTATGCACCTTTTGTCGGCGACTAATCCCCCAGAGTTTGTACTTAAAAAGTTATTTAAAATTTTTGCTCAATTCTTCTGGAGTAATAAAGTGGGCGAGTGGGGACGTCATTGGGCCAGTTGGGAACATATTTGTCTACCACTTTCGGAGGGAGGTATTGGTTTCAGAGACCTGAAAGATATTTCAAAATCTCTATTTGCTAAATTATGGTGGAACTTCAGAACTAAGAATTCGTTATGGAGAGACTTTATGAGCAACAAATATCTTAAATATCATAACCATGCCACTGTCCCCATAAAAGGATCTCAAATTTGGAGGAAAATGTTGGACGCACGCGACCAGATTGATCAGTACATTTGGTGGCAGACTAAGCAAGGCACAGTATCCTTCTGGGATGACAATTGGACAGGGTTTGGGGCTATTCGAGGTCAGGACAATGTTGTAGTTACAGAAGTTATTCAGAATGTTAGAGATGTGGTTACTAATGGTTCTTGGGATGAAGACATACTGATGCAGAATCTTCCGAGTGTCCTGGTAGATCGTATTATTCAGGAAGTTAATCCTCCCCAATATGTGGAAGTAGTGGATGCGGGAGATAGACCGTGGTGGACTAAAGAGGCTGACGGAGAGTTCACCATCAAATCTGCATGGGATTTACTTCGTAAAAGGGGGACTACCTTGGTTAATCATGAGAAAATTTGGGTTAAGGGTCTTCCTTATAAGATTGCCTTTAATATGTGGAGGATTAGGATGAATAAGATTCCTTTGGATGATATTGTGAGAAGTTGGGGGTATGAGATGCCTTCCAAATGTAATTGTTGTAGGAATCCTCAGGAAGAATCTATCGAGCACGTCTTCGCACAGGGTGAGTTAGCACATCAGGTATGGGGACTTTTTTCAGGCATCGCAGGCATTACTATTACAGGATTACCACTTGATCAGATTATCAACGAGTGGTGGCATGCGAGGGTAGTTCCCAGAATCAAACCCTTCTACTATGCTATTCCAAGCATCATCATTTGGGAGTTATGGAAAAGACGCAATGATGTGCGACATGATAGGCAGACTACGGTAGCCAGAGTCATATATCAGATATCGTCTACTATTCAGAACATGGTGAGATTACGGAGACCGAAGATTAATCCAGTCCCTCATAGATGGAAAGATATTATTATTCGACTTAATGACGAGATTGAGGTGCCTAAAGTTACTTTGGTCTTATGGTGCTTTCCGACGACTGGAATTTGGAAATGTAATACTGATGGGGCCACCAGAGGCAATCCAGGGAGAAGCGCTTATTCTTTTTGTGTTAGGGATGATAGAGGCAACTTGGTACATGCTGAGGCTAAAGAAATTCAGGAGGCTACAAATACTGAATCAGAGGCTAGGGCTATCTTAGAGGCAGTCAGATTCTGTAAAAGCAGACATCAGCATTCATATATTATTGAGACTGATTCTAGACTTATGCTAATGGTTCTCATGAAAAAATGGAAACCTCCTTGGAGAATTATCATTTGGGTCGAGGAGATTTTTGCGATGATAGCAGAGTCCAATGTTAATTTTCAGCACATCATGAGAGAAGGTAATCAGTTGGCGGACCACTTAGCGAATTTGGCTCTTGACAGTGGGCCGGTTGAGGCTCATAGGTTTGATCATTTGGATAGTAAAGGCAGGAGGATTCTCAATTGTGACAAGCTTCAATGCCCTTATCTGAGAATAGGGGAGCCGAGATATTGATGGATTTTTCTATTCGAGAGGATTTGATCGGAAACAGACACTATTATGCTCAAATCCTTTGGGAGGATAGCATAATAGGACCCTTTATTACTAACTTGGTTTGCTTTTTTGTAGGTATCACTTCATTCATTATTACAGGTAGGCAGCAGCATGCATGGATATTACAGAGCAACTGGATATACACAAACAAAGGAGAGAAGAACAGGACACCTGGAGGTAGCAGATTTAGAAGACCACTGACTAGATATCTCCACTACATTACATTACTATACCGACATATCCTGTACATCTGGAAATCCGAGCGGTACAGACTTGGAGGACCCATGATACAGGACCATACTTCTTTACAGAAAAGAGGACTTTCTGATAGAAGAGACGTTATCACAGCTCTTCACAGACAGGTCCATAGAGAGCAGAGACTACACTTCGGAGCTATTCAGAGGTTACAGCCACAGACCGTTGGAGACTACTGGAACTATGAGGTGACCTATCACCAGCGAGTGGTATTAGCATCTAGTTATGCTCATTCTCCTGGTGGTGCAACACCACATAGGGAAGGTTATCTTTGCAGTTGGATATGTGACAGATATGACGATGGACTGCAGAGTTTCAGAGACATGATCTTCAGCCGAGGCGGGTATCGACAGGATTGTGCATCTAGGATTCAGACTGGGGACACAATCATGCTTGACACACTATCAGCACATTTTACAGGGAAATTACACATGAGTTTTCCTCTACTTTGGCAGACTATCTTCCTTAGCCCAGATCTTTTTATAGCTTTGTACATTTTATATTGTCATTTTGGACACATAAATCCAAAATGATGCATAGGTTATTTGTTTCATTCCGTAGCCTTTTGGCATTCATTTCTCAAACTCTGTATGTTATTTATTTTCATTATTAATAAAATAACCTAGGCCCACAAGCCTAGTGTATTATCTAAAAAAAAAAAAAAAAAAACCTAAACCCCAAAACCCAAACCCCAAACCCCAAACCCTCAACCCCCAAACCCCCAACCCCCAACCCCCAAACCCCTCAACCCCAAACCCTAAACCCCAAACCCCAAACCCCAAACCCCAAAACCCAAACCCCAAAAACCCAAAACCCCCAAACCCCAAACCCCCAAACCCAAAACCCCCAAACCCAAAACCCCAAACCCAAAACCCAAAACCCAAAACCCCAAACCCAAAACCCCAAACCCCAAAACCCCAAACCCCCAAACCCAAACCCAAACCCCCAAACCCCCAAACCCAAAACCCCAAACCCCAAACCCCAAACCCCAAACCCCAAACCCCAAACCCCAAACCCCAAACCCTAAACCCTAAACCCATCCAACAGCATTTGGCCCAATGGTCAAAGGTTAGGCTAAGGATACCATGTGTGGGAGGTCAAGGGTTCGATTCCCCATATCAGCAGAGGTGAGATTAATTGTCATTCTGCAGGGGCAAAGGGAGTAGCTAACCCTAAGTCTCTAACACGGATGGAATTACTCATAAAAAATCCTCCAAACGTGTAGGGACAAGCGGAGGGCGATTCCAGAGTCCAGCCGGATGGGGTCTTGATAAGGAGGATTCGAACCCAAGACCACGCTGGCTAAAAATGACTAATAATTAACCACTCAACGGCTAAATAAAGCCAACATTTTTATCCAACAAAGATTTGGCCCAATGGTCAAAGGTTAGGCTAAGGATACCATGTGTGAGAGGTCAAGGGTTCGATTCCCATATCGCCAGAGTGAGATTAATTGCCATTCGCAGGGCAAAGGGAGTAGCTAACCTTAAGTCTCTAACACGGATGGAATTACTCATAAAAATCCTCCAAACGCAGGATGTCGAGGCATTCCGCAGTCCGTGCCGGAGGGGGTCTGATGCGAGGATTCGAACCCGAGACCACGCGCTAAAAATGACTAATAATTAACCACTCAACGCTAAATAAAGCCAACATTTTTATCCAACAAAGATTTGGCCCAACGGTCAAAGGTTAGGCTAAGGATACCTTGTGTGGGAGGTCTTGGGTTCGATTCCCCATATCAGCAGAGGTGAGATTAATTGTCATTCTGCAGGGGCAAGGGGAGTAGCTAACCCTAAGCCTCTAACACGGATGGAATTACTCATAAAAATCCTCCAAACGAGTAGGGACAAGCGGAGGGCGATTCCGTAGGTCCAGGCCGGAGGGGGGGTCTGTTGATAAGGAGGATTCGAACCCGAGACCACGCGCTAAAAATGAATAATAATTAACCACTCAACGGCTAAATAAAGCCAACATTTTTAATAATTAATAATAAACAACGGCTAACAAGCCAACATTTTTTAATTTTAGATTTTTGCTCTCTTCTCTCTCCTCATTTGAGGCGGAAAAACCCTACCCCCCATTTTTAACATTTTCCGGCCACTATGGCCGTCATGGCCACTGGCCGGCCACCTCCCGTGGTCGGCCAAAGACCCTCACCACCGCACCCCCACCTTTTCACCGCCGCCAAATCCACCCCCACCCTCCCGTCGACTTCCTAACGATGGCGCGACAGAACCCTAGTTCTGCCGTCGCCCCTCCTCCCTCCTCCTCTAATTTCGTACCCCTAAAGCCCATCACTTACCTTCATGGTGAGCCTATGGTTATGTTTGAAGAGGAAGATATCGATTTTATGATTCAAGAACAAAATTTGAAACTTGCGGTTATTGGTAAGTTTTCAAATGGATGGAGTGATTTCGATTTATTAAGGAAGAAATTCCTAAACAACGTGGTTTGAAGCGCCGAGGTTACCATACGGTTGTCAGATAATCGCCATATTCAATGGCGTGCAGGGAAGCCTATTACTCTAGATTCTGGCTACTATGAGGAAGACTAGACCTAGTCAGCTAGTGGTTAAGGTTGAAGTAGATTTGTTAAAATCTCATCCTCAAAAGATTCAAGTATCCTTCAAAAAGAATGGAATTGTACATACCAAATGGCAAAGAATTAGGTTTGATTTTTTGCCAAAATATTGTACTAATTGCAAGCTTCAAGGTCATGATATTGATGGGTGTTGGAAATTGAACCCGGATTTGAAGCCAAAGAAGGATGACAATGGTGATGGCAAAATGGAGGAATCGTCACATGGATAAAGGTAAATCTCAAAACTCTACCCTTCCTCCTTCTTCCTCCAAAATACCCCTGCATCCAAAACCACAAAAACGATGGTCGCGTGTTGTCACAGAAAAAGATTAGAAAAATACAAATCTTAGCCAAAAATCGCATTGCCATCAAGCTTTGAGATTGGGAAGATATTCCGCCATTCTCGACGCCAAACCACCCCAATACGTCAAACAGCACCCCGCTTCGGAAAATACAAAAATTTAAAAATGTTTCACCACGAAATCAAGCGCGCTGTCGCCCATCATCGGAATCTCACCTGCCACCTGCATCACGAACCCTACCCCGACCTACTGTAACTACTCCCACCGTCACACCTATTTCACCAATTTCAAGAAATGGCCATCATTGCTGGGCCAAACCGTAGCCCATTCCTTCAAAACCCGAACCCTAAACCACCCTTACAAACCCTAGCCGCCGACCCGACAGTTCAAACCCTACCCACGACCCGACCCACACCTGCACTCCCACCCACACCCCTGCTGCACTCCACCCCACACCTGTGTACTCCCACCAACGCTGCCCAACCCCACCGACACCACCACAAAAAACCCTAAACCATCTACCGAAACCCTACCCGATTCCCTGACCCGACCCGAACCCATAACTGCACTCAGAACCTGCATTTCAACCTTACCCCTACCTGATCCATCCCCACCCCACAGATCACCCCACCACCCTCGACCAACTCACAAATACCGAAAACACCCCTACAAATCCCGTCGAAACCCTACCCATGGTTTTGACCCGACCCGACCCACTAACCCGATCCAATTCAGCCCCAACCCTAACCCCTGTGGCCCACCTACCCTACCCCCCCTCTCGGCCTTGGGCCAGACATCAATCCCCACCTCCCTCCGTCGAAACCACCCCCCTAAACCCTAAAATACCCTCGGAAACCCTACCCAACCCACCGACCCGACCCGACCCGGAAACCCGACCCAGAAACCCAACCCGAAACCAAAATCAGACCCCACCCTGCACTCCAAAGAAACCCCCACAACCTCAAACCATTACCCCTTAAAACCTCTAAATAACAAGGCCCAAACCCAAAGCCCAAACACACTTCAAAAATCCAAGAAAATCCAAGTCCAAATTCTATTTCTGATACTGCCCACTACCCATCCTCAAACAACATCAAATACAAAGCCCACAACTAATTCAAAACCCACAAACACAAAAACCTCACCAAACCGGCTTAAAATGCTTTTTCATTCCTCCACAACTCAGACTTAGAATAAATCCTCATCGTAAATTCCTTCCATAACCCTACCACTTCCAAAACTTTTGATACCGATGGTGTAAGGAGGAAGTGGTGTGATACTAAGGAGAAGATTCTAATAATGATTATGAGCACAAGTGGTCGAATCGCATATAGCATTACCTGAGGCCTTTGATAAGGAAATGGAATTGGAAGGTGACTGTCAGATGACAAAGTTTGAGGATGTTTTAAAGGACACCCTAAGCGGTAGAAATGCACACTTGATCAGAAAGGAATATTTGGAGATGTTTGTCCTCGTAAGAAGATAGACAGAACGGGCCTTGGAAATGTTTGAACCGCAACCAACCCCACTAGCTGTTGATGGAGATTCAGAGGACGACATTCTAGATGACGATGAACTTCAGATAGCACTTGGACACATGTTTCATGGTGTCCCTGACCCTGAAAATATGTTTGAAGAGATGAAGAGATTAGAGGCAGCAATACCCAGTCCACCTAAGAAAGGAGTGGGGACTTCATCAACACATAATCTACGCCAACGAAGGAAGCTAGTGCCGACTATTCCATTGTCGCTACCACTAGGTCAAAGAAGAAATGATTCTATACCATGGACTATAAGAAGACAAGGAGGAGAAGGTACTTGGGTTAGAAGATTTTATAAGTTCAGAGTTTAGATTTCCTAGCTTTGTTCTTATATTACTACTCTATCTTAGTATCATCATTTGTAACATCATCATAGAGTGCATTATAAACTCTATGATGATCATAGCTTATCTCATTTTAGCTTCTTCCTTCTTTTTACATTCGGGATAGACTTATACTTCGCCTAGTCAGGACTAGCAGACGAAGTAAAGGGTTATCCCCTTATTAGTTTGTAACTCCCTTCTGGGCCCCTTTTCCTTCTGTTATTAATAAAAACCTGGGCCAGAGTGCCTGGATGATTACTCAAAAAAAAAAAAAAAAAAAAAAAACTAAACCCAAAACCCTAAACCCTAAACCCTAAACCCTAAACCCCTAAACCCTAAACCCTAAACCCCTAAACCCTAAACCCTAAACCCTAAATCCAAAACCCCCAACAGCATTTGGCCCAATGGTCAAAGGTTAGGCTAAGGATACCATGTGTGGGAGGTCAAGGGTTCGATTCCCCATATCAGCAGATGTGAGATTAATTGCCATTCTACAGGGGCAAAGGGAGTAGCTAACCCTAAGTCTCTAACACGGATGGAATTACTCATAAAAAATCCTCCAAACGTGTAGGGATGACGAGGGCGATTCCGTAGGTCCAGGCCGGAGGGGGGGTCTGTTGATAAGGAGGATTCGAACCCGAGACCACGCGCTAAAAATGACTAAATAATTAACCACTCAACGGCTAAATAAAGCCAACATTTTTTTATCCAACAGCATTTGGCCCAATGGTCAAAGGTTAGGCTAAGGATGCTCCCTTGTGCAGGAGACCGTGGGTTCGATTCCCCTTAACAGCAGGGTGAGATTAATTCCTTGCAATTTTATTCGAATGTTCTTTACCAAGGGCGAATAAAAAGGGTCAGCCTCGCTTCGAGTACCAACACTAAACGGATTCCTCTATACCTACAAGAGGGCCCACTGACAAAAGGACACTGAATGTGCCCAAGCCCACGAGGAATTGGTCTGTGCAGCCTCCAAACGGGATGGGCCATTGTCTGCCGGAGGGGGTGCCTATTGTTAAACCGACTCGAACTCAGGGCCTTCAAGCACATGGGAAACACATAATAATTAATAATAAACAACGGCTAAACAAGCCAACATTTTATTTTAATTTTGCTCTAACCTCTCTCCTCTTTTCGGCGGAAACCCTATCCCACCCCCTTCACGTTTTTCCGGCCACCATGGCCGTCACGGCCACTGGCCGGCCACCTCTTGTGGTCGGCCATCACCCCCCCGCATCCGTGCTCCCCCCCACCTTCTTAGAAATGGTCAAATCGTCCCCCTCCCCCCCGGAAACCTCCAAAACAGTGGCGGCGGCGGCGGTAAACCCTAACGCCGTCGTCACCCTACCCCCTCCCTCCTCGACTTCCGTGCCCATTAAACCTATCACATATCTTCATGGTGAACCTATGGTTATGTTTGAGGAGGATGAGATTGATTTGATGATTCAAGAACAAGATTTGAAACTTGCGGTTATTGGTAAGTTTTCAAATGGTTGGACTAACTTTGATCTATTGCGGAAGGAAATTCCTAAGCAATGTGGATTAAAGGCTGAGGTTACAATAGGGTTGTTGTATAATCGTCATATTCTAATTCGTTGTTCTATCGAAGAAGATTATGATATTTTGATGTCAAGCCCTAGTTTTTGGATTAAAGAAAATAATAAGATGTTGTTGATGAGAACATTCATTTGGGATGTTGCTTTTAATCCAGAGGAGGAGTCACATATTGCTTGGGGATGGATTTCTTTTCCAAATCTCCCACCAAATTTCCATGGCCAATCGGCCTTGTTCACGATGGCGGCGGCGGTGGGGAAACCCATTGCCCTAGATTCGGCTACAAGGAAGAAGACAAGGCCCAGTTGTGCTAGGGTGAAGATTGAATTGGATTTGTTAAAAGTTCACCCTCACAAAATTCAATTATCTTTCAAAAAGAATGGAATTGTTCTTACAAAAGTGCAAAAAATTAGGTTTGATTATATTCTTAAGTATTGTACTACTTGTAAACTACAAGGACATGATATTGAAGGATGTTGGAAATTAAATCCGAATTTGAGACCAAAGAAGAATGCCAATGGCAATGAAACTATGGAGGAATCGTCGGCAATGGCAAAAGGTAAATCTCAAAACCCTACCCTTCCTTCTTCTAATGACAAAACTGCCATCTCAGATCCGAAACCTTCAAATAAATTCGGATGGCAAGTTGTCACGGGAAAAAACAATAGGAAAAACACCATTCCAATCCAAAAAACGTCATTTCCCACTGTTTTGGAGATTCAGGGAGCAATTCCGGCCAAAATGGTGGTCGGAACCACCCCCACCACTTCGGATCTGACCCCCACATTGAAAAATCCACAAAATTCTACCCAAAAATCTATTTCCACCGTCGAAATTCTCACGGCGCGCCATTGCATCACCGGAACCTACCGCGGCCACCCGCGCGGAACCTACCGGCCACCTGCAGGCCGAACCCTAGCTCGACCCACTGCACCACCACCCGTCGTCACACACCCCCACCCACTTCCAAAGCCGCCATTCTCATTGGGCCTAACCTAGCAAAACCCTAGCCCAATACAACTAAACCTACCCTAAACTACCTTCCAAACCCTAGCCGCCAACCCGCCTCCAGACACCCTACCCATGACCCGACCCGAAGCCCAGATCGCACCCCCATACCCCCCCAGACCCAACCCCCCACCCACAAACCCACCTACCCACCTCGTTCAACTCCCCACAACCGAAACCACTATCAAAAACCCTAAACTGCCCATGGAAACCCTACCCGACCGTGACCGGCGACCCTTAACCCGACACACGACCTGCACCCTACCCCACCCCTACAGACTCCACCCCATCCCCTAACCCCGCCCTCGCCCAACCTCCCAATCAAAACACCCTCCTTATACCATCGAAACCTACGCGGTTTGACCACCCGACCCGGCCGGTCAATTTCGGCCGACCGCTTCACCCGTGGCCCACCTACCCTACCCCTCGGCCGGTCGGACACCAATCCCCACCCCGCATTGAAACCACCCCTAAAACCTAAAAACCTTACGGTAACCCGACCCAACTCCCAGACTCGACCCGACCCGGAAACCCGACCCGAAAACCCAACCCAACAACAAAAACAGATCCCCACCCTGGACTCCAAAGAAATCCCCTACCACAAACCATCACCCCCTTAAAACCTCTAAATAAAAAGGCTCAAATCCAAAGCCCAAACACAATTCAAAATATCCAAAATAATTCAAGTCAAATTCTATTTCGGATATGGGCTCCACTACTCAACCCCAAACAACATCAACCACCAAGCCCAAAAATACTTCAAAGCCCACAACCTCTAAAAACCCATCTGCTCAAAATTGGCTTAAAAATGCCTTCTCCTTCCCACCACAACCTTGTACATTGAATAAATCATCTTCAGACATACCTTCCAACAACACTACCACTGCCAAACCTTTGGGTACTGATAGTGACAGGAGGAAGTGGTGTGAGACAGATGGAGATGATTCAAAAGATTCTCTATACAATCTATCAAAATCTGATGTAGCAGAACTCCGTGAAGCCTTTGATAGGGAAATGGAAACTGAAGGTAATTTCTGTGGTATGACAAAGTTTGAAGATGTTCTGCATGACCTTCAATGGGAAGGAGATAGACGGAAATGGGCCATGGAATCAGTATGAACGAAGCCCACTTGCTGTTGAAGATGGTTCGGACGAAGATATACTTGATGATGAGGAGCTTCAGATAGCACTTGGTCACATGTTTCACGGCGTCCCTGATGCTGCAGATATGTTGGCCGAGATGAGGGAAATAGATGAAGCTGTATCCAGAAAGCAAGGAGTTCAGACTTCAACATCACAACAACAACGTCAAGGCAAACAAGCTAGGAAACCGGCACTCCCATTGTCAGTAACCACAAGATCAAAGAAGAAATGTTTCTATATCAAGGATTATTTGAAGACGAAGAGGAGAAGATACTTGGGTTAGAAGATTTTATAAGTTCAGAGTTTAGATTTCCTAGCTTTGTTCTTATATTACTACTTTACCTTAGTATAATCATCTGTAACATCATCATAGAGTGCATTATAAACTCTATGATGATCATTGCTTATCTTATTTTAGCTTCTTCTTTCTTTTTACATTCAGGATAGACAGTAGCTTCGCCTAGATAGGACTAGCAGGCGAAGTAAAGGACTATCCCTTTATTAGTTTGTACCTCCCTTCTGGGCACCTTTTTACCTTCTGCTATTAATAAAAAACCTGGGCCTACGTGCCTAGATGATTACTCAAAAAAAAACCTAAACCCTAAACCCATCCAAAGCATTTGGCCTGATGGTCAAAGGTGAGCGGCGGATACCCCCTTGAGCAGGAGAACGTGGGTTCGATTCCCCTTAACAGCAGGGTGAGATTAATTCCTTGCAATTTTATTCGAATGCTCTCAAACGAGGGTGAATAAAAAGGGGTTGGGCCCGGCTTCGAGTACCAGCGTCAGCTAAACGGATTCCTCTATACCTACAAGAGGGGCCCACTGATTAAAAAGGACACTCGGAACGGGTCCAAGCTCAGCAGGTGGTTCAGTGCACCTCCAAACGGTATGGGGCCGGTTGTCTAAGCCGGAGGGGGTGCCTATTGTTAAGCCGACTCGAACTCAAGACCTTCATGCACGTGGGGATAACATAAAAAATGACTAAATAATTAACCACTCAACGGCTAAATAAAGCCAACATTTAATCCAAAGCATTTGGCCTGATGGTCAAAGGTGAGCGACGGATACCCTCGAGGCGTGGGTTCGATTCCTTGCCAAAGAGGTGAGATTAATTCCTTGCAATTTTATTCGAACGCTCTCAAACGAGGGTGAATAAAGGGGTTGGGCGGCCGAGTACCGTCGGCTAAACGGATTCCTATACCTACGAGGGCCCACCGATTAAAGAACACTCGCACGGGTCCAAGCCCGAGGAATCGTTGATCTGACCTCCAAGCGGTATGGCCTGGTTGTCTAAGCGGAGGGTGCCTATTGTTAAGCCGACTCGAACTCAGGGCCTTCATGCACGTGGGGATAACATAAAAATGACTAAATAATTAACCACTCAACGGCTAAATAAAGCCAACATTTTAAATCCAACAGCATTTGGCCCAATGGTCAAAGGTTAGGCTAAGGATACCATGTGTGGGAGGTCAAGGGTTCGATTCCCCATATCAGCAGAGGTGAGATTAATTGCCATTCTGCAGGGGTGAAGGGAGTAGCTAACCCTAAGTCTCTAACACGGATGGAATTACTCATAAAAAATCCTCCAAACGTGTAGGGACAAGCGGCGGGCGATTTCGTAGGTCCAGGCCGGAGGGGGGGTCTGTTGATAAGGAGGATTCGAACCCGAGACCACGCGCTAAAAATGACTAATAATTAACCACTCAACGGCTAAATAAAGCCAACATTTTATCCAACAGCATTTGGCCCAATGGTCAAATGTTAGGCTAAGGATACCATGTGTGGGAGGTCAAGGGTTCGATTCCCCATATCAGCAGAGGTGAGATTAATTGTCATTCTGCAGGGGCAAAGGGAGTAGCTAACCCTAAGTCTCTAACACGGATGGAATTACTCATAAAAATCCTCCAAACGTGTAGGGACAAGCGGAGGGCGATTCCGTAGGTCGGGACGGAGGCGGAGTGATAAGGAGGATTCGAACCGAGACCACGCGCTAAAAATGATTAATAATTAACCACTCAACGGCTAAATAAAGCCAACATTTTATCCAACAAAGATTTGGCCCATGGTCAAAGGTTAGGCTAAGGATACCATGTGTGGGAGGTCAGGTTCGATTCCCATATCGCCAGAGGTGAGATTAATTGTCATTCGGGGGCAAAGGAGTAGCTAACCTAAGTCTCTAACACGGATGGAATTACTCATAAAAATCCTCCAAACGTGTAGGGATGTCGAGGGCGATTCCGTAGGTCGGTAGGAGGGTCTTGATAAGGAGGATTCGAACCCGAGACCACGCGCTAAAAATGACTTATAATTAACCACTCAACGGCTAAATAAAGCCAACATTTTTAACATTTTAACATTTTAAAGACTTAGCAAAATTTTGCTCTCCCCTCTCTCCTCCAAAACGTCAAAACCCTAGCCCTTCCGCCACCTTTCCGCCACTACGGCGTTGTGCATCGGCCACCTCGCGTGTCGGCCATCACCCCCACTACGCAACCCCCACTTCTCCGACATGGTCGATCTGCCCCACCCCGGAACTTTCCTTAACAGGCATGGCGGCGGTAAACCCTAATTCCGCTGCCGCCTCTTCCCTCCTCGAATCTCGTGCCCTTAAACCTATCACCTACCTTCATGGTGAACCTATGGTTATGTTTGAGGAGGATGAAATTGATTTGATGATAGAAGAACAAGGTTTGAAACTTGCGGTAATTGGTAAGTTCTCTAATGGTTGGGATTTTGATTTCTTGCGAAAGAAAATTCTAAGCAATGTGGATTAAAATCGAGGTTACCATTGGGTTGTTGCATAATCGCTATATTCTTATTCGTGTTCAATTGAAGAAGATTATGACATCTTAATGTCAAGCCCTAGTTTTGGATTAAGGAGAAGAATAAATTGTTGATGAGAACATTCATTTGGAATGTTAATTTTAATCAAGAGGAGTCCAATATTGCTTGGGACGGATCTCTTTCTTCCCAATCTTTCATCGAATTTCTTTGGCCAATCGGCCCTATTCTCGTTGGCGGCGGCGGGGGGGAAACCTTTAACCCTAGATTCGGCTACCATGAAGAAGACAAGGCCAAGTTGTGCTAGGGTTAAGGTTGAAGTGGATTTATTGAAAGTTCATCCTCAAAATATTAAAATTTCTTTCAAGAAGAATGGACTTGTACTTACGAAGTTGCAAAAAATTAGGTTTGATTTTCTACCTAAGTATTGTACTAATTGTAAGCTTCAAGGACATGACATTGAAGGTTGTTGGAAATTGAATCCTAATTTGAGACCAAAGAAGGATGACAAAGGTGATGGAGCTATGGAGGAATCCTCGGCTATGGAAAAAGGTAAATCTCAAAACTCTTCCATTCCTCCTCCTTCCGCCAAAAAACAGATCTTAGATCCGAAATGTACAAGATCCGGCGAATGGCAGGTAGTCACCGGAAAGAAGAATCGAAAAAATACAAATCCAAACCAAAAATCTCAATTAGCCACTGTCTTTGAGATTGGGGAAGGAATTCCGGCCACTTTGGAGGTCGGAAATACCGACTCCATGTCGAAACAGCCCATCACGCCGGAAACCCTAACGGCGTCGTCAATACCCGGACCCTACCTGCGCCACCTGCATCACGAACCCTACCTCGACCCACCACATCCCCGTCACAATCCTCCCAACCCTAGCCCAAGAGACGTCATGGCAAATGGGCCAAACCCAGCCCAATACCACTTAACCTAAACCCTAAACTACCCTCCCAAACCCTAGCCGCCAACCCACTCCCTAAAACCCTACCCACGACCCGACCCGTGACCCAGTCAACACCCCCACCCTGCCGGACTCCATCCTCAACCCACTAACCCCACACCCCCTCGTCCAACCCCCCACATTCAATACCATTCCGAAAAACCCTAAACTACCCCTTGAAACCCTACCCACATCGCTGACCCGACCCGACCCAATGACCCGACCCGAGACCCATTCTACCCCCCCCACCCACTTCCAGATCCATCCCCCCACCCCCTATCCACCCCACCCCCCTCGACCAACCTTCCAGATCCGACACCCCCTCCGTCGAAACCCTACCCGAAATTCTAACCCGACCACCCACCGACGGATCCAACTCACTTACCCTAACCCAACCGACCACTACCCTACCCCCCTGGTACCCAAGTCCTAGACACCTCTCCCCTCCCCCCCACCCCACCCCGTCGACCCACCCTCTATCCGTAACTACCCCTTTTAAGCATAAAGTTTCGGTACCCATTCCCTCTGCCCCGACCCGACCCAACCCCAAAACCCGACCCAATAAGACCCTTAACCGACCTAAACCCAGAAACCCACCCTCTACATATCATATACCCCCTCAACCCGAACCCCCTAACCCTTTAAAACATCACACCGTGACCCACCCACCCCCGGAAACCCGTGACCCAACACCCATATCGGCCGAACCCCAAAGCCCAACCACACTTCAAAAAATCCAAGAAAACCCTAGTCCAAATTCAATTTCGGATACGGGCTCCACAACTCAACCTCAAACAAAAGCAACCACCAAGCCCAACACTAATTCAAAGTCCACTTCCACAAAAAACCCTTCGGCCCAAAATTGGCTTAAAAATGTCTTTTCCTTCCCTCCTCAACCTTGTACATTGAACAAAGCCTCATCAGAGATTCCTTCAAATAAGACCACCACTGCCAAATCTTTGGGTACTGATAGTGACAGGAGGAAGTGGTGTGCAACAGACGGAAATGATTCACAGGATTATATACAAACACTTTCAAAAGCGGATATTGCAGAACTTCGCGAAGCCTTTGATCAGGAAATGGAAAGTGAAGGTGAATTCTGTGGTATGACAAAGTTTGAAGATTTGGAAGACATTCAAAGGAATTCCGGGATGTTTGTTCCCTCAAAAGAAGATAGACGGGAATGGGCCATGGAACCGTATGTACCAGACCCAAGCCCACTTGCTATTGATGAGGGTTTGGACGAAGATATACTTGATGATGAGGAGCTTCAGATAGCACTTGGTCACATGTTTCATGGTGTCCCTGATGCAGCGGATATGTTTGCTGAGATGAGGAGAATCG
This sequence comes from Przewalskia tangutica, assembly GCA_029844215.1. Taxonomy (NCBI): domain Eukaryota; kingdom Viridiplantae; phylum Streptophyta; class Magnoliopsida; order Solanales; family Solanaceae; genus Przewalskia; species Przewalskia tangutica. The sequence goes on from CM056721.1 coordinate 53,906, forward strand.
AGGAAGCAATACCCAGAGCTAGTACAGAAGCTGAGTCTTCAACAGCACAGCAACAACGGCAAGGCAAACAAGCTAGAAAGTCGGCACTCCCATTGGCAGTAACCACAAGATCAAAGAAGAAATGATTTTATATCGGGGATTATTAGATGACGAGGAGGACAAGGTACTTGGGTTTGAAGATTTTATAAGTACAGAGTTTAGAGCTCCTAGCTTTGTGCTTATATTATTACTCTACCTTAGTATCATCATTTGTAACATCATTATAGAGTGCATTATAAACTCTATGATGATCATAGCTTATCTTATCTTGGCTACGTCATTCTTTTTACATTCGGGATAGACCTATACTTTGCCTAGACAGGATTAGCAGGCGAAGTAAAGGACTATCCCCTTTATTATTAGTTTGTAATTCCCTTCTGGGCCCCATTTCCTTTCTGTTTTTAATAAAAAACCTAGGCCAACGTGCCTGGATGATTACTCAAAAAAAAAAAAAAAAAAAAACCTAAACCCTAAACCCTACATTTAACATTTTAAAACTTAGCAAAATTTTGCTCTCCCCTCTCTCCTCAAAATTTCGGTCAAACCCTAAGGCAGCCGCCACCTATTTCCGGCCACCATGGTCGTCACGGCCACCGGCCGGCCACCTCCTGTGGTCGGCCACCACCCCTCTCACACGCCACCCCTACCTTCTCGGATGGTCAAATCGACCCTCTCCGTCTTTTTCCGACGATGTGACGGCGGCATTGAAACCCTAGCGCGTCGTCCCCACCCTTCCTCCTCGTTTTCCGTGCCCATTAAGCCCATCACGTACCTTCATGGTGAGCCTATGGTTATGTTTGAAGAGGAAGAAATTAATTCTATGATTCAAGAACAAGATTTGAAACTTGCAGTTATTGGTAAGTTTTCAAATGGTTGGACGGATTTTGATTTTCTAAGGAAGGAGATTCCTAAACAATGTGGCCTTAAATCTGAGGTTACAATAGGTTTGTTGTATAATCGTCATATTCTTATTCGATGTTCAATTGAAGAAGATTATGACATCTTAATGTCAAGCCCTAGTTTTTGGATTAAAGAAAAGAATAAAATGTTGTTGATGAGAACATTCATTTGGAATGTTGATTTTAATCCAGAGGAGGAATGCAATATTGCTTGGGGATGGATCTCATTTCCCAATCTTCCGACGAATTTCTTTGGCCAATCGGCCTTATTCTCGTTGGCGGCGGCGGTGGGGAAACCTTTAACCCTAGATTCGGCCACAATGAAGAAGACAAGGCCAAGTTGTGCTAGGGTTAAAGTTGAAGTGGATTTATTGAAAGTTCATCCTCAAAAAATTAAAATTTCGTTCAAGAAGAATGGACTTGTACATTCAAAGATGCAGAAAATTAGGTTTGATTTTATGCCTAAGTTTTGTACTAATTGCAAACTTCAAGGACATGATATGGAAGGATGTTGGAAATTAAATCCGGATTTGAGACCAAAGAAGGATGACAAAGGTGATGGATTGATGGAGGAATCGGCGGCTATTGACAAAGGTAAATCTCAAAACCCTACTCTTCCTCCTTCTTCCACCAAAACTACACTTCCAGATCCGAAATCCAACAAATCTGATGGTTGGAAGGCGGTTTCGGGAAAAAATAACAGAAAAACCACAAATCCGAACCAAAAATCATCATTTTCTACTGTTTTGGCGTCGGGGGAAGCAATTCCGGCCAACATGGTGGTCGGAAACACCACCTCCACGTCAAATCAGGCCCTCCCGTCGAATAACACAAAAAATACGAGCCAAAAAATAATTTCCGACGCCGAAAAATCTGTGGGGAAAAACACCTGAACCCTACCTAAGCCACCACGATCACGGAACCTAGCTCCGACCCACCTGACCACCACCCCCCCGTCGTCACACCCATCAGCCCATGCCAAGCAGCCGCCATTGCTGCTGGGCCTAACCCTAGCAAAAACCCTAGCCCAATACCTCTAAACCCTAACCCTAAACTACCCTCCCAAACCCTAGCCGCCACCCAACCTACAGCAACCCTACCCACGACCCGACCCGTAGCCCAGATAGCACCCCCACCCCTGCACTCCAACCCCACCCACAAACCCACCTACCCCTCACAAACCACTACAACCAAACCACTACCAAAACCCTAAACCGCCTTTAAAACCCTACCCGACACCATGACCGACTTCGTTAACCGACCCATATCCTGCACTGACCCCACCCCTACCAGATCCACCCCCACCCCACCCTCGACCTACCCTCAGATCCGAAACCCCAAAATTAACGTCGAAACCTACCCGATATTCTAACCCGACCCGACATGACCGTTCTAATTCGGCCCACCCTAACCCCGTGGCCACTTACCCTAACCCCTCCGGCCATGGGCGACATCAATCCCCACCCCTACGTCGAATCCACCCCTAAACCCTAAAAACCATCGGAAACCCTACCCAACCCATCGACCGACCCGACCGAAACGGACCTAAACCCGCCCAACATCCAAAACGGACCCCCGACCCAAAGCAAATCCCCCAACCACAAACCATTACCCCTTTAAAATCTTTAAATAAAAAAGCCCAAATCCAAAGCCCAAACACAAGTCAAAAAATCCAAGAAAATTCAAGCCCAAATTCTATTTCGGATACGGGCTCCACTACCCTTCCTCAAATAACATCTACCAATAAGCCCAAAACTAATTCAAACCCCGCTACCTCAAAAAACCCAACTGCCCAAAATTGGCTTAAAAATGCCTTCTCTTTTCCTCCACAACCTTGTACTCTAAATAAATCTTCATCAGATATACCTTCCAATAACCCTACCACTTCCAAAACTTTTGATACTGATAGTGTAAGGAGGAAGTGGTGTGAGACGGATGGAGAAGATTCTAATAATGATTATGAGCATAAGTGGTCAGAATCAGACATAGCATTACTTCGGGAGGCCTTTGATAGGGAAATGGAAATGGAAGGTGACTTCTGTGGGATGACAAAGTTTGAGGATGTTTTAAAGAACACCCTAAGCAATCGAAATGCACACTTCACTGTAAAGGAATATTTGGAGATGTTTGTCCCCTCAGAAGAAGATAGACAGGAATGGGCCATGGAAATGTTTGAACCAGAACCAAGCCCACTTGCTGTGGAAGACTCAGATGAGGACATTCTAGATGATGAGGAGCTTCAGGTAGCACTTGGACACATGTTTCATGGTGTCCCTGACCCTGAAAATATGTTTGAAGAGATGAAGAGACTAGAGGCAGCAATACCCAGTCCACCTAAGAAAGGAGTGGGGACTTCATCAACACATAATCTACGCCAACGGAAGGAAGCTAGTAAGCCGACAATCCCATTGTCTGTTACAACTAGATCAATGAAGAAATGATTCAATACAATGGACTACTAGAAGACAAGGAGGAAAAGGTACATAGGTTAGAAGATTTTATAAGTTCAGAGTTTAGATTTCCTAGCTTAGTTCTTATATTACTACTCTACCTTAGTATCATCAATTGTAATATCATCATAGAGTGCATTATTAACTCTATGATGATCATAGCTTATCTGATCTTAGCTTCTTCTTTCTTTTTACATTCGGGATAGACATTAGCTTTGGAGATAGACTAGCGGTAAGTAAAGGACTATCCCTTTATTAGTTTGTACTTCCCTTCTGGGCCCCATTTCCTTTCTGTTATTAATAAAAACCTGGGCCTACGTGCCTAGATGATTACTCAAAAAAAAAAAAAACCTAAACCCTAAACCCTAAACCCATCCAACAGCATTTGGCCCAATGGTCAAAGGTTAGGCTAAGGATACCATGTGTGGGAGGTCAAGGGTTCGATTCCCATATCGTGAGGTGAGATTAATTGTCATTCTGCAGGGGCAAATGGAGTAGCTAACCCTAAGTGTCTAACACGGATGGAATTACTCATAAAAAATCCTCCAAACGTGTAGGGACAAGCGGCGGGCTATTCCGTAGGTCCAGGCCGGAGGGGGGGTCTGTTGATAAGGAGGATTCGAACCAGAGACCACGCGCTAAAAATGACTAATAATTAACCACTCAACGGCTAAATAAAGCCAACATTTTATCCAACAGCATTTGGCCCAATGGTCAAAGGTTAGGCTAAGGATACCATGTGTGGGAGGTCGAGTTCGATTCCCATATCGCCAGTGAGATTAATTGTCATTCAGGGAAAAGGAGTAGCTAACCCTAAGTCTCTAACACGGATGGAATTACTCATAAAAATCCTCCAAGCGTGTGACAAGCGGAGGCGATTCCGTGGTCGGTAGGAGGGTGCATTGATAAGGAGGATTCGAACCGAGACCACGCGCTAAAAATGACTAATAATTAACCACTCAACGGCTAAATAAAAGCCAACATTTTATCCAACAAAGATTTGGCCCAATGGTCAAAGGTTAGGCTAAGATGCTCCTTGTGCAGAGACCGTGGGTTCGATTCCTTAACGAGGTGAGATTAATTCCTTGCAATTTTATTCGAATTCTTAACCAAGGCGAATAAAAAGGTTGGGCCTGCTTGAGTACGCGTACCGCTAAACGGATTACTCTATACCTACAAGAGGGCCCACCGATTAAAGGACACGGAGCAGACTCCAAGCCAATGAGGAATGGTTGTCTGACCTCCAAGCGGTATGGGGCTGGTTGTCTAAGCGGAGGGTGCCTATTGTTAAACCGACTCGAACTCAGGGCCTTCAAGCACATGGGAAACACATAATAATTAATAATAAACAACGGCTAAACAAGCCAACATTTTATCCAACAGCATTTGGCCCAATGGTCAAAGGTTAGGCTAAGGATACCATGTGTGGGAGGTCAAGGGTTCGATTCCCCATATCAGCAGAGGTGAGATTAATTGCCATTCTGCAGGGGCAAAGGAAGTAGCTAACCCTAAGTGTCTAACACGGATGGAATTACTCATAAAAAATCCTCCAAACGTGTAGGACAAGCGAGGCGATTCCGTAGGTCCAGCGGAGAAGTGTTGATAAGGAGGATTCGAACCGAGACCACGCGCTAAAAATAACTAATAATTAACCACTCAGGCTAAATAAAGCCAACATTTATCCAACAAATTTGGCCTATGGTCAAAGGTTAGGCTAAGGATACCATGTGTGGGAGGTCGAGTTCGATTCCCATAACAGCAGGTGAGATTAATTGCCATTCTGCAGGGCAAAGTAGCTAACCCTAAGTCTCTAACACGTATGGAATTACTCATAAAAATCCTCCAAACGTGTAGGGACAAGCGGAGGCGATCAGTAGGTCGGAGACGGAGGGTGCATTGATAAGGAGGATTCGAACCCGAGACCACGCGCTAAAAATGACTAATAATTAACCACTCAACGGCTAAATAAAGCCAACATTTTTTTATCCAAAGCATTTGGCCTGATGGTCAAAGGTGAGCGGCGGATACCCCCTTGAGCAGGAGGCCGCGGGTTCGACTCCCCTTAACAGCAGGGTGAGATTAATTCCTTGCAATTTTATTCGAATGCTCAAAGCGGTGAATCAAAAGGGGTTGGGCGGCCAGTACGATGTCACTAAACGGATGATTCTCTATACCTCTGAGGGCCCATCGATTAAAGGACACTGAACGGTCCAAGCCCAGGAATGGTTCGTCTGACCTCAAACGGTATGGGGCCGGTTGTCTAAGCCGGAGGGGGTGCCTATTGTTAAGCCGACTCGAACTCAGGGCCTTCATGCACGTGGGGATAACATAAAAAATGACTAAATAATTAACCACTCAACGGCTAAATAAAGCCAACATTTTATCCAACAGCATTTGGCCCAATGGTCAAAGGTTAGGCTAAGGATACCATGTGTGGGAGGTCAAGGGTTCGATTCTCCATATCAGCAGAGGTGAGATTAATTGCCATTCTGCAGGGGCAAAGGGAGTAGCTAACCTAAGTATCTAACACGGATGGAATTACTCATAAAAATCCTCCAAACGTGTAGGACAAGCGGAGGTGATTCCAGTAGGTCCGTAGGAGGTGCGTGATAAGGAGGATTGAACCCGATACCACGCGCTAAAAATGACTAATAATTAACTACTCAGCTAAATAAAGCCAACATTTTATCCAAAGCATTTGGCCGATGGTCAAGGTGGCGAGTGATACCCTCGAGCGAGGTCCGCGGGTTCGACTCATAACGGCGAGATTAATTCCTTGCAATTTTATTCGAACGAATGCACTTAAGCGCGGTGAATAAAAGGGTTGGGCGGCCGAGTACCGTCGGCTAACGGATTCCTCGTACCTCAAGAGGGCCCCGATTAAAAGGACACTCTGGCGGTCCAAGCCAGCGAGGAATCGTTCAGTGCACGGCCAAGTATGGGGCGGTTGTCTAAGCGGAGGGTGCCTATTGTTAAGCGATTCGAACTCGGGCCTTCTACGCGTGGGGATAACATAAAATGACTAAATAATTAACCACTCAACGGCTAAATAGAGCCAACATTTTTTTATCCAACAAAGATTTGGCCCAATGGTCAAAGGTTAGGCTAAGGATACCATGTGTGGAGGTCAAGGTTCGATTCCCATATCGCCAGGTGAGATTAATTGTCATTCTGCGAGGGCAAAGGAGTAGCTAACCCTAAGTCTCTAACACGGATGGAATTACTCATAAAAATCCTCCAAACGTGTGGGACAAGCGGAGGCGATTCCGTAGGTCCAGTAGGAGGGTCATTGATAAGGAGGATTCGAACCCGAGACCACGCGCTAAAAATGACTAATAATTAACCACTCAACGGCTAAATAAAAGCCAACATTTTTAATCCAACAGCATTTGGCCCAATGGTCAAAGGTTAGGCTAAGGATACCATGTGTGAGGTCGAGGTTCGATTCCCATCGCCAGAGGTGAGATTAATTGTCATTCGAGGGCAAAGGAGTAGCTAACCACAAGTGTCTAACACGGATGGAATTACTCATAAAAATCCTCCAAACGTGTAGGGACAAGCGGCGGCGATTCCGTAGGTCGGTAGGAGGGTCTGTGATAAGGAGGATTCGAACCGAGACCACGCGCTAAAAATGACTAATAATTAACCACTCAGCGGCTAAATAAAGCCAACATTTTATCCAACAAAGATTTGGCCCAATGGTCAAATGTTAGGCTAAGGATACCATGTGGGAGGTCGAGGTTCGATTCCCATATCGCCAGGTGAGATTAATTGCCATTCTGGGGGCAAAGGAGTAGCTAACCCTAAGTCTCTAACACGGATGGAATTACTCATAAAAATCCTCCAACGTGTAGGGACAAGCGGAGGCGATTCCGTAGGTCGGTAGGAGAGTGCGTTGATAAGGAGGATTCGAACGAGACCACGCGCTAAAAATGACTAATAATTAACCACTCAACGGCTAAATAAAAGCCAACATTTTATCCAACGACATTTGGCCCAATGGTCAAAGGTTAGGCTAAGGATGCTCCATGCAGAGGCAGTGGGTTCGATTCCCATGAGGTGAGATTAATTCCTTGCAATTTTATTCGAATACTCTTAACGAGGCGAATAAAAGGGGTTGGCCCCGCCGAGTACCGGCGTCGGCTAAACGGATTACTCATACCTACAAGGGCCCTGATTAAAGGACACTGGAGCAGACCAAGCCCGAGGAATGGTTGATCTGACCTCCAAGCGGTATGGGTAGGTTGTCTAAGCGGAGGGTGCCTATTGTTAAACCGACTCGAACTCGGGCCTTCAACACGGGAAACACATAATAATTAATAATAAACAACGGCTAAACAAGCCAACATTTTATCCAACAGCATTTGGCCCAATGGTCAAAGGTTAGGCTAAGGATACCATGTGGGAGGTCGAGGGTTCGATTCCCATATCGTGAGAGGTGAGATTAATTGCCATTCTGCAGGGGCAAGGAAGTAGCTAACCTAAGTGTCTAACACGGATGGAATTACTCATAAAAATCCTCCAAACGTGTAGGACAAGCGGGCGATTCCGTAGGTCGGCGGAGAGGTCGGTGATAAGGAGGATTCGAACCCGAGACCACGCGCTAAAAATAACTAATAATTAACCACTCAACGGCTAAATAAAGCCAACATTTATCCAACATCATTTGCCACTATGGTCAAAGGTAAGGCTCAGCATACCATGTGTGGGAGGTCAGTTCGATTCCCATGCAAAGAGGTGAGATTAATTGTCATTCTGCAGGGCAAAGTAGAGCTAACCTAAGTCTCTAACACGTATGGAATTACTCATAAAAATCCTCCAAACGTGTGGGACAAGCGGAGCGATTCCGTAGGTCGGGACGGAGAAGTGCATTGATAAGGAGGATTCGAACCCGAGACCACGCGCTAAAAATGACTAATAATTAACCACTCAACGGCTAAATAAAGCCAACATTTTTTTTTTATCCAAAGCATTTGGCCTGATGGTCAAAGGTGAGCGGCGGATGCCCCCTTGAGCAGGAGACCGCGGGTTCGATTCCCCTTAACAGCAGGGTGAGATTAATTCCTTGCAATTTTATTCGAATGCTCTCAAACGAGGGTGAATCAAAAAGGGGTTGGGCCGAGTACGATGTCGCTAAACGATTCCTCTATACCTACAAGAGGGCCCACTGATTAAAGGACACGGAACAGGTCCAAGCCCGCCGAGGATGGTTCGTCTGACCTCAAGCGGTATGGGGCCGGTTGTCTAAGCCGGAGGGGGTGCCTATTGTTAAGCCGACTCGAACTCAGGGCCTTCATGCACGTGGGGATAACATAAAAAATGACTAAATAATTAACCACTCAACGACTAAATAAAGCCAACATTTTATCCAACAGCATTTGGCCCAATGGTCAAAGGTTAGGCTAAGGATACCATGTGTGGGAGGTCAAGGGTTCGATTCTCCATATCAGCAGAGGTGAGATTAATTGCCATTCTACAGGGGCAAAGGGAGTAGCTAACCCTAAGTCTCTAACACGGATGGAATTACTCATAAAAAATCCTCCAAACGTGTAGGGACAAGCGGAGGGTGATTCAGAGTCGGTAGGAGAGTGCTGATAAGGAGGATTCGAACCCGATACCACGCGCTAAAAAATGACTAATAATTAACTACTCAACGGCTAAATAAAGCCAACATTTTATCCAAAGCATTTGGCCTGATGGTCAAAGGTGAGCGGCGGATACCCCCTTGAGCAGGAGGCCGCGGGTTCGACTCCCCTTAACAGCAGGGTGAGATTAATTCCTTGCAATTTTATTCGAATGCACTTAAGCAAGGGTGAATAAAAAGGGGTTGGGCCCGGCTTCGAGTACCAGCGTCAGCTAAACGGATTCCTCTGTACCTCTGAGAGGGCCCATCGATTAAAAAGGACACTCGAACGGGTCCAAGCCCGAGGAATGGTTCAGTACACCTCCCAAGCGGTATGGTAGGTTGTCTAAGCGGAGGGTGCCTATTGTTAAGCACTGAACTCGTGGCCTTCATGCACGTGGGGATAACATAAAAATGACTAAATAATTAACCACTCAACGGCTAAATAGACCCAACATTTTTTTATCCAACAAGATTTGGCCCAACGGTCAAAGGTTAGGCTAAGGATACCATGTGTGGGAGGTCAAGGGTTCGATTCCCATGCCAGAGTGAGATTAATTGTCATTCTGCAGGGCAAAGGAGTAGCTAACCTAAGTCTCTAACACGGATGGAATTACTCATAAAAATCCTCCAAACGTGTAGGGACAAGCGGAGGCGATTCCGTAGGTCGGTAGGGGGTCTGATAAGGAGGATTCGAACCCCAGACCCCGCGCTAAAAATGACTAATAATTAACCACTCAACGGCTAAATAAAAGCCAACATTTTTCATCCAACAGCATTTGGCCCAATGGTCAAAGGTTAGGCTAAGGATACCATGTGTGGGAGGTCAAGGGTTCGATTCCCATATCGCCAGGTGAGATTAATTGTCATTCGAGGGGGCAAAGTAGCTAACCTAAGTGTCTAACACGGATGGAATTACTCATAAAAATCCTCCAAACGTGTAGGGACAAGCGGCGGCGATTCCGTAGGTCGGTAGGAGAATGCGTTGATAAGGAGGATTCGAACCCGAGACCACGCTAAAAATGACTAATAATTAACCACTCAACGGCTAAATAAAGCCAACATTTTATCCAACAGCATTTGGCCCAATGGTCAAATGTTAGGCTAAGGATACCATGTGTGGGAGGTCAGAGGTTCGATTCCCCATATCAGCAGAGGTGAGATTAATTGCCATTCTGCAGGGGCAAAGGGAGTAGCTAACCCTAAGTCTCTAACACGGATGGAATTACTCATAAAAAATCCTCCAAACGTGTAGGGACAAGCGGAGGCGATTAGTAGGTCGGTAGGAGAAGTGCTGATAAGGAGGATTCGAACCCGAGACCACGCGCTAAAAATGACTAATAATTAACCACTCAACGGCTAAATAAAAGCCAACATTTTATCCAACAGCATTTGGCCCAATGGTCAAAGGTTAGGCTAAGGATGCTCCCTTGTGCAGGAGACCGTGGGTTCGATTCCCCTTAACAGCAGGGTGAGATTAATTCCTTGCAATTTTATTCGAACGCTAACGAGGCGAATAAAGGGTTGGCTCGCCGAGTACAGCGTCGGCTAACGGATTACTCTATACCTACAAGAGGGCCCACTCACCGATTAAAGGACACTCGAATGCACTCCAAGCCCGAGGAATTGGTCTGTGCGACCTCCAAGCGGTATGGCCGGTTGTCTAGCGGAGGGTGCCTATTGTTAAACCGACTCGAACTCGTGGCCTGGCACAATGGAAACATAATAATTAATAATAAACAACGGCTAAACAAGCCAACATTTTATCCAACAAAGATTTGGCCCAATGGTCAAAGGTTAGGCTAAGGATACCGTGTGGGAGGTCAAGGTTCGATTCCCATATCGCAGAGTGAGATTAATTGCCATTCTGCAGGGCAAAGGAAGTAGCTAACCCAAGTGTCTAACACGGATGGAATTACTCATAAAAATCCTCCAAACGTGTGTGGACAAGCGGCGGCGATTAGGTCCGTAGGAGAAGTGCGTTGATAAGGAGGATTCGAACCCGAGACCACGCGCTAAAAATAACTAATAATTAACCACTCAACGGCTAAATAAAGCCAACATTTATCCAACAGCATTTGGCCCTATGGTCAAAGGTTAGGCTAAGGATACCATGTGTGGGAGGTCAAGGGTTCGATTCCCATAATGAGAGTGAGATTAATTGCCATTGCAGGGGCAAGGAGTAGCTAACCTAAGTCTCTAACACGTATGGAATTACTCATAAAAATCCTCCAAACGTGTAGGGACAAGCGGAGGCGATTCCAGGTCGGGCGGAGAAGTGCGTTGATAAGGAGGATTCGAACGAGACCACGCGCTAAAAATGACTAATAATTAACCACTCAGCGGCTAAATAAAGCCAACATTTTTTTATCCAAGCATTTGGCTGATGGTCAAAGGTGGCGGATGCCTCGAGCAGGAGAGACCGGGTTCGATTCCCCAATGCAGGTGAGATTAATTTGCAATTTTATTGAATGCTCTCAAACGAGGTGAATCAAAAGGGGTTGGGCGGCCGGCCGAGTACGGTGCGCCTAAACGGATTCCTCTATACCTACAAGAGAGGGCCCATTAAAGGACACTCCGGGTCCAAGCCCGAGGAATTGGTTGGTACGACCTCAAACGGTATGGCGGTTGTCTAAGCGGAGTGCCTATTGTTAAGCCGACTGAACTCGGGGCCTTCATGCGCGGGGATAACATAAAAAATGACTAAATAATTAACCACTCAACGACTAAATAAAGCCAACATTTTATCCAACAGCATTTGGCCCAATGGTCAAAGGTTAGGCTAAGGATACCATGTGTGGGAGGTCAAGGGTTCGATTCTCCATATCAGCAGAGGTGAGATTAATTGCCATTCTACAGGGGCAAAGGGAGTAGCTAACCCTAAGTCTCTAACACGGATGGAATTACTCATAAAAAATCCTCCAAACGTGTAGGGACAAGCGGAGGGTGATTCCGTAGGTCCAGGCCGGAGGGGGGGTCTGTTGATAAGGAGGATTCGAACCCGATACCACGCGCTAAAAAATGACTAATAATTAACTACTCAACGGCTAAATAAAGCCAACATTTTATCCAAAGCATTTGGCCTGATGGTCAAAGGTGAGCATGATACCCGAAAGCGTGAGGTCGGGTTCGACTTCCATGCCAGAGGTGAGATTAATTCCTTGCAATTTTATTGAATGCTCTTAGCGAGTGAATAAAGGGTTGGGCGGCCGAGTACCGTCGGCTAAACGGATTCCTCTGTACCTCTGAGGGCCCGATTAAAAAGGACACTCGGAACGGGTCCAAGCCACGAGGTGGTTGTCGACCTCCAAAGCGGTATGGGCCGTAGGTTATGCGAGGTGCTATTGTTGAGACTCGAACTCAGGGCCTTCATGCACGTGGGGATAACATAAAAATGACTAAATAATTAACCACTCAACGGCTAAATAGAGCCAACATTTTTTTTTTTTTTATCCAACAGCATTTGGCCCAATGGTCAAAGGTTAGGCTAAGGATACCATGTGTGGGAGGTCAAGGGTTCGATTCCCCATATCAGCAGAGGTGAGATTAATTGTCATTGCGGGGGCAAAGGAGTAGCTAACCTAAGTCTCTAACACGGATGGAATTACTCATAAAAATCCTCCAAACGTGTAGGGACAAGCGGAGGCGATTAGTAGGTCAGGTAGGAGAGTGCAGTGATAAGGAGGATTCGAACCCGAGACCACGCGCTAAAAATGACTAATAATTAACCACTCAACGGCTAAATAAAAGCCAACATTTTTAATCCAACAGCATTTGGCCCAATGGTCAAAGGTTAGGCTAAGGATACCATGTGTGGGAGGTCAAGGGTTCGATTCCCCATATCAGCAGAGGTGAGATTAATTGTCATTCTGCAGGGGCAAAGGGAGTAGCTAACCCTAAGTGTCTAACACGGATGGAATTACTCATAAAAAATCCTCCAAACGTGTAGGGACAAGCGGCGGGCGATTCCGTAGGTCCAGGCCGGAGGGGGGGTCTGTTGATAAGGAGGATTCGAACCCGAGACCACGCGCTAAAAATGACTAATAATTAACCACTCAACGGCTAAATAAAGCCAACATTTTATCCAACAGCATTTGGCCCAATGGTCAAATGTTAGGCTAAGGATACCATGTGTGGGAGGTCAGAGGTTCGATTCCCCATATCAGCAGAGGTGAGATTAATTGCCATTCTGCAGGGGCAAAGGGAGTAGCTAACCCTAAGTCTCTAACACGGATGGAATTACTCATAAAAAATCCTCCAAACGTGTAGGACAAGCGAGGGCGATTCCGTAGTCCAGCCGGAGGGGGTGCATTGATAAGGAGGATTCGAACCCGAGACCACGCGCTAAAAATGACTAAATAATTAACCACTCAATCGGCTAAATAAAGCCAACATTTAAATCCAACAGCATTTGGCCCAATGGTCAAAGGTTAGGCTAAGGATACCATGTGTGGGAGGTCAAGGGTTCGATTCCCCATATCAGCAGAGGTGAGATTAATTGTCATTCTGCAGGGGCAAAGGGAGTAGCTAACCCTAAGTCTCTAACACGGATGGAATTACTCATAAAAAAATCCTCCAAACGTGTAGGGACAAGCGGAGGGCGATTCCGTAGTCGGTCCGGAGTGGGGTCCATTGATAAGGAGGATTCGAACCTGAGACCACGCGCTAAAAAATGACTAATAATTAACCACTCAACGGCTAAATAAAGCCAACATTTTATCCAACAGCATTTGGCCCAATGGTCAAAGGTTAGGCTAAGGATACCATGTGTGGAGGTCAAGGGTTCGATTCCCATATCGCAGAGTGAGATTAATTGCCATTCTGCAGGGGCAAAGGGAGTAGCTAACCCTAAGTGTCTAACATGGATGGAATTACTAATAAAAAATCCTCCAAACGTGTAGGGACAAGCGGAGGGCGATTCCGTAGTCCGTGTCGGAGGGTCTGCTGATAAGAGGATTCGAACCCGAGACCACGCGCTAAAAATGACTAATAATTAACCACTCAACGGCTAAATAAAGCCAACATTTTTATCCAGCATTTGGCACGATGGTGAGTGGCGGGATACCCTCGAGCGGGCGCGCGTGTTCGACTCCCAATGCGGTGAGATTAATTCCTTGCAATTTTATTCGAATGCTCTCAAACGAGGGTGAATAAAAAGGGATTGGGCCCGGCTTCGAGTACCAGCGTCAGCTAAACGGATTCCTCTATACCTACAAGAGGGGCCCACTGATTAAAAAGGACACTCGGAGCAGGCCCAAGCACAGCGAGGAATTGGTCTGATGCCTCCAAACGGTATGGGGCCGGTTGTCTAAGCCGGAGGGGGTGCCTATTGTTAAGCAGACTCGAACTCAAGGCCTTCATGCACGTGGGGATGACATAAAAATGACTAAATAATTAACCACTCAACGGCTAAATAAAGCCAACATTTTTATCCAACAGCATTTGGCCCAATGGTCAAAGGTTAGGCTAAGGATACGTTGTGTGGGAGGTCTTGGGTTCGATTCCCCATATCAGCAGAGGTGAGATTAATTGTCATTCTGCAGGGGCAAGGGGAGTAGCTAACCCTAAGCCTCTAACACGGATGGAATTACTCATAAAAAATCCTCCAAACGAGTAGGGACAAGCGGAGGGCGATTCCGTAGGTCCGGAGGAGGGTGCGTTGATAAGGAGGATTCGAACCCGAGACCACGCGCTAAAAATGACTAATAATTAACCACTCAACGGCTAAATAAAGCCAACATTTTATCCAACAGCATTTGGCCCAATGGTCAAAGGTTAGGCTAAGGATACCATGTGTGGGAGGTCAAGGGTTCGATTCCCCATATCAGCAGAGGTGAGATTAATTGCCATTCTGCAGGGGCAAAGGGAGTAGCTAACCCTAAGTCTCTAACACGGATGGAATTACTCATAAAAAATCCTCCAAACGTGTAGGGACAAGCGGAGGCGATCCGTAGGGTCAGTCGGAGGGGGTCTTGATAAGGAGGATTCAACCCGAGACCACGCGCTTTAAATGACTAATAATTAACCACTCAACGGCTAAATAAAGCCAACATTTTATCCAACAAAGATTTGGCCCAATGGTCAAAGGTTAGGCTAAGGATACCATGTGGGAGGTCAAGGGTTCGATTCCCATATCGCCAGAGTGAGATTAATTGTCATTCTGCAGGGCAAAGGGAGTAGCTAACCCTAAGTCTCTAACACGGATGGAATTACTCATGAAAATCCTCCAAACGTGTAGGAGGCGATTCAGTAGTCCGTAGTCCAGTAGGGGGTGCATTGATAAGGAGGATTCGAACCCGAGACCACGCGCTAAAAAATTACTAATAATTAACCACTCAACGGCTATAAAGCCAACATTTTTTATTTTTCAACATTTTATTTTTAAACTTAGCTTTTTGCTCTCCCCTCTCTCCTACCCCACGGCGGAAAAACCCTAGCCCCCCTTCACGTTTTTCGGCCACCTCCTGTGGTCGGCCATCACCCCCCCCCCCCGACACCGTACACCCCCCCCACCTTTTCAGAAATGGTGAAATCTACCCCCACCCCCCCGGTTTTCGTCCAAACAGTGGCGGCGGCGGCAAACCCTAAAGCGCGGCCGTCGACCTTCCCCCTCCTTCCTTGAATTCCGTGACCCTAAAGTCTATCACCTACCTTCATGGTGAACCTATGGTGATGTTTGAGGAGGATGAAATTAATTTTATGATTGAAGAACAAGATTTGAAACTTGCGGTAATTGGTAAGTTTTCAAATGGTTGGACGGATTTTGATTTCTTGCGAAAGGAAATTCCTAAGCAATGTGGATTAAAATCTGAGGTTAATATAGGGCTGTTACATAATCGTCATATTCTAATTCGTTGTTCTATTGAAGAAGATTATGATATGTTGATGTCAAGCCCTAGTTTTTGGATTAAAGAAAGAAATAAGATGTTGTTGATGAGAACATTCATTTGGAATGTTAATTTTAATCCGGAAGAGGAGTCGAATATTGCTTGGGGATGGATTTCTTTTCCAAATCTTTCACCTAATTTCTATGGTCAAAACGCCTTGTTCACGTTGGCGGCGGCGGTGGGGAAACCCATAGCCCTAGATTCGGCTACAAGGAAGAAGACAAGGCCCAGTTGTGCTAGAGTTAAGGTTGAAGTGGATTTATTGAAAGTTCATCCTCAAAAAATTCAAATATCATTCAAGAAAAATGGAATTGTTCATACAAAAGTGCAAAAAATTAGGTTTGATTTCATTCCTAAGTATTGTACTTCTTGCAAATTACAAGGACATGATATTGAAGGATGTTGGAATTTAAATCCGGATTTGAGACCAAAGAAGGATGACAATGGTGATGGATCTATGGAAAAGGCGGCGGATTTGAGAAAAGGTAATCTTCCAAACCCTTCCCCCCGTTCTACTTCCTCCAAAACACAGCGTCCAGATCCGAAACCAAAAAATCCTTACGGATGGCAGGTGGTTACGGCAAAAAAGACGAAAAAAACCACAAATCAAAATCCCAAAACATCGTTTAAGAACTCGAGGCCTGGAACCACCACCAACACGTCAAATCAGACCTCCCTGACAAAAAACCCAAAAAATCCGACCCAAAAAATAAGTTCCATCGCCGGAATTAATGACGGCGCCGGAAAACCCACTCGGAACCCTACCGGCGGCCACCCTGACCGCCGGAACCCTACTGCCGACCCACCAGAACCACCCTCCCCCACCGACGCTCCCCCCTGCCCTAGCCCAGCAGCCGCCTTTGCTGCTGGGCCTAACCCTAGCTCTAACCCTAGCCCAATACCACCTTGCCCTAACCCTAATCCTCCTTCCAAAACCCTAGCCGCCAGCCCATTTACGGAAACCCTACCCATGACCCGACCCGAGATCCAGACCCAACCCCCACCCCCTGCCAGACCCACTACCCAACCCACGTACCCTACCACCCCACTCGTCCAACACCCCACAACCAAAACCATCAACAAAAACCCTAAACTGCCTATTGAAACCCTACCCGAAATACTGGTCCGACCCGACCCATTGACCCGACCCAATCCAATAACCCATCCCATGACCCAGACCGATACCCCACACCCTGACAGATCCACCCCAACCTCCTAACCCACCCACCCCCCTCGACCAACCCACCAGATCCGAAAACCAAATATCCGTCGAAACTCAACCCGAGGTTTTGACCCGACCCAATGCCCTGACCCGCTCCAATTCTGCCCCCACCCTTACCCCAGTGGCCCACCTACCCTACCCCCCCTCTCGGCCCTGGTCTAGACACCAATCCCCACCCCCTAACGTTGATACCACACCCTTAAAACCTAAAAAACCTAAGGAAACCCGACCCACCTCCCTGACCCGACCCGGAAACCCGACCCGAAGACCCAACCCAACAACGTAAACAAAACCCCCACCCCCAGACCCAACACATCCCTCCTCAACCGCAAACAATTACCCCTTTAAAGCCCAAATCCGTTACCCCAACACCCCCCCCCCCCCCCAAAGCCTTTTACCTCAAAATAAAAAAGCCCAAAATCAAAGCCCAAACACAATTAAAACAAATCAAGACAACCCAAGTCCAAATTCTATTTCGGATACGGGCTCCACTACTCAACCCCAAACAATATCAAATACCAAACCCATAAATAATTCAAAGCCCACTTCCTCAAAAAACCCAACTGCCCAAAATTGGCTTAAAATGCCTTCTCTTTTCCTCCACAACCTTGTACTCTAAATAAATCTTCATCAGATATACCTTCCAATAACCCTACCACTTCCAAAACTTTTGATACTGATAGTGTAAGAAGGAAGTGGTGTGAGACGGATGGAGAAGAGTCTAATAATGATTATGAGCACAAGTGGTCAGAATCTGATATAGCATTACTTCGGGAGGCCTTTGATAAAGAAATGGAAATAGAAGATGAATTCTGTGGTATGACAAAGTTTGAGGATGTTCTAAAGGACACCCTAAGCAGTCGGAACGCTCACTTCACTGTAAAGGAATATTTGGAGATGTTTGTTCCCTCCGAAGAAGATAGACAGGAATGGGCATTGGAAATGTTTGACCCAGAACCATGGCCGCTTGCTGTTGAAGAATGTTCAGATGAAGACGTATTAGATAATGAAGAACTCCAGATAGCACTTGGTCACATGTTTCATGGAGTCCCTGACCCTGAAAATATGTTTGAAGAGATGAAGAGATTAGAGGCAGCAATACCCAGTCCACCTAAGAAAGGAGCGGGGACTTCATCAACACATAATCTACGTCAACGGAAGGAAGCTAGTAAGCCGACAATCCCTTTGTCTGTTACAACTAGATCAAAGAAGAAATGATTCTATACCATGGACTACTAGAAGACAAGGAGGAAAAGGTACATAGGCTAGAAGATTTTATAAGTTCAGAGTTTAGATTTCCTAGCTTTGTTCTTATATTACTACTCTACCTTAGTATCATCATTTGTAATATCATCATAGAGTGCATTATAAACTCTATGATGATCATAGCTTATCTGATCTTAGCTTCTTCTTTCTTTTTACATTCGGGATAGACATTAGCTTCGCCTAGATAGGACTAGCAGGCGAAGTAAAGGGCTATCTCTTTATTTGTTTGTATTTCCCTTCTGGGCCCCATTTCCTTTATGTTATTAATAAAAAACCTGGGCCAACGTGCCTGGATGATTATTCAAAAAAAAAAACTAAACTCGAACCAAAACCACAACCTCAAACTCAACTCAACCCGAACTCAACCCTAAACTCAAGGTTAGATTCCCTTAATGCCAGGTGAGATTAATTCCTTGCAATTTTATTCGAATGCTCTCAAACGAGGGTGAATAAAAAGGGATTGGGCCCGGCTTCGAGTACCAGCGTCAGCTAAACGGGTTCCTCTATACCTACAAGAGGGGCCCACTGATTAAAAAGGACACTCGGAACGGGTCCAAGCCCAGCGAGGAATTGGTTGGTCTGACCTCCAAACGATATGGAAGTAGGTTGCAAGCGGGAGGGTGCCTATTGTTAAGCCAACTCGAACTCAGGGGCTTCATGCACGTGGGAAACACATAATAATTAATAATAAACAACGGCTAACAAGCCAACATTTTACAAACAATACTCTTGTATTTTTTTTTTAAACATTTTTAAAAAACCCTAAAACCCGTCGTGAACAGTAACGCCGCCAGCGCCGCCGACGGAGAAACGCTGTTTCCGGCCAGCTCCGGCGTCTGTTGCCAACGGGACCACCACCATTAGCTTCGTCTCGACGAGCCCGTCAATTCCATACCTACCACTAACGTCGACTACCCCTAAATCGCCGGAAAATTCAGATCGAAAAACACCCTGTTTTCCGATCGTTCATTTTGATTTTCCGGCGACCTCAGGCAACATCGACGGTCGGGGGTGGTTCCATCAGCTTCGTCATCTCCTTGCCGTCATTTCTACACCCTCCACGACCTTCGATTGTTACTTAAACGTCGATTCACAATAATCTCACAACCCGAAACCCTAGCCGCCGCCATACGTTTTCCGGTCACCTGAGGTTCAGACGACGGCAGTGAGTAGTACCAGTAGCTTCGTCTTCCCCAGCCCGTCACTTTGCAACCACTTTCAACCTTCAATTCATTCCAGATCGCCGGGACGACCAAGTCGATTTTTTCGACTGTTCATCGCCGATTTCCGGCCGATTCAGGTGGTGTTGAAGGTGGTGTGTGGTACCATTGTGTTCGTCTCATCAAGCACTACATTTCCCACTAAATTCCGACACTCAACACTTCAGTTTTGAAATCTTCCATTTTTTCCGTGAGTTGGCGCTAATGGCGGCGATGGCGGTCGGGCGACCTCGGCGAGGTTGTCGATCCATTTCTTCCGATTTTCCACCACTAATGACCCCAATGCAATAATTCATTGACTTTGGATCAAATGGAATTTTCCGTAACAACGCCGCCCGATGGCGGTATAAATGGCAGTGCATCGGCGGAAATCTGACACCTGGTCCTTCACCTGGAATTCAGTTTGCCCATATTCTCCAATCATCATCTCCGGGAACTGGTTCAGCGGGTCCCAACAAAGCTCAGAACAGTCAAAAACCACCTCCGTTAGCACCTAAACAGGTAAATTATTTACACGGAGAACCTACACTATTGCTTCAGAAAGCTGAAATTGATGTACTAATTGCGCGTCAAGACTTGAAATGGGCGGTGATAGGTAAATTTAGTCATGGCATGCCTAACATAGATTTTCTGAGGACTGAATTACCTAAACAGTTGAAATTGAAAGTCCAAGTTAGAATTGGTTATCTGTTTAGCCGTCATATTCTGATTCGATGCTCCATTGAAGAAGATTATGATACGCTTATGTCCATCTCTTCCAGCTTTGTTATTAAAGATAAGAGGGAATCCTATCCTTTACGCACTATGAAATATGATGTTTCCTTTGACCCTACAAAAGAAACTAGTATAGCTTGGGCTTGGGTTTCATTCCCTAACCTTCCACCTGTTTACTTTGATGAGTCTATCCTATTGTCTATTGCTTATGTGGTGGGTAGACCCATTTGTGTTGATGCAGCAACCAAAAATATGACCCGTCCTAGTTGTGCTAAGGTTAAGGTCGAACTAGATTTGTTGTGTCAACATCCCAAAAATATCCAAATCCAAATTGCTACGGAAAGAGGAATTCAAACAAACTCTTACAAGATTCAGTTTGACTTTCTCCCAAAGTATTGCACTAATTGTTCCCTTCAAGGACATGATGTGCACGGGTGTTGGAAACTCAATCCTGAGATGAGACCTTCGAAAGACAAAGAAAATACACATCCTGCTTCCCCTCCTC
The DNA here is from genome assembly GCA_029844215.1 of Przewalskia tangutica. Taxonomy (NCBI): domain Eukaryota; kingdom Viridiplantae; phylum Streptophyta; class Magnoliopsida; order Solanales; family Solanaceae; genus Przewalskia; species Przewalskia tangutica. Next base: position 74,731 of record CM056721.1, read on the forward strand.
CAAAAGACAACCCACAAAACCCAAATCCCCTGGATAATACAAACAAAACAAACAATCCACCCAAAAATCCAAACCCAGCCAAAGAAACCCCCAAAACTACAAATCAAGCCAAAGAAGCCCCCAAAAATCCAAATGACTGGCAAACAGTTGCCAGTAAAAAACGAAAGAAAAATACTCCACAAGTCCAAAAGCCAAAAACCAAAAATACTGGGAATCAAATCCAACCCCAAATATCTAAAGTTAACCAAAAACAACCTCCAAACAAAAACACACAAGTCTCTATAGCACACTCCCCAGAAATTACAATCACCCCCACTCCATTACCTACCCCCACACCTACTCTAACCCAGCAACAAAACCCCCATCCTTTTCAATTCATGGCACAACCCCTCCCCACCTTTGCTAGCACCTCCTCCACCTTACCTACCCCCACCCAACCCCTCTTCACAATGCCTGCCCCTTCCCTCCCTCCTTCTCAACCAAACCCACCAGATATCCCCACCCCACCTGATACCACCCACCCGCCCCCTCCTAAAGAACCAAACCCACCTGAGACCACACCACCCTTATCCCTACCCGACATTACACCCCTTATTCAACCAGAACCCATCCCACCTACCACTGAACCTACCCATCCTCCAGATACTACACCCTTCCCTCCACTTACCCTTACTCACCCAGTATCCCCACTGGATATTGGGAAAACCAAATACAAATGCCCTATATTTTCTTCCGCACCCTCTACCCCTACAGCACCAAAAAATTTCCAACGACGGGACCCTTTCTTGATTGGCATTAATCTTGAGCTACCTTCTTTAGCCAAGAATATTGTGCCCTTGAACCAAGCTTGTACTAGCATTCCCTCCTCCGGTAGTGTGGGGAGAATTTGTGGTAAGGAGCTTGTTATTGCTGATAATGATGATGCTGAGGTGGAGGTTGATGCCCGCAAGGATTACATGATTGACGAAGATGATAATTTTGTTGACATGGCTGACCTGTTTGATGAGGATAGGGATACAGTGGTTGACAAACCAGCCATAAGAGACTTCACTCCTGAGGTAACGCCTTCTGCTATAGAGGATTCGGATCCTTTTATGGGCATTATACTCGAGGGTAAGGAGATCCCACAGGTTACACCAGCGCTACCGATTGGTTTGGATAGGGCTATTCCTATTAGGAACAGGGATATTCAGGATCAGAGGCTGCGAATGGTGATGAAGCTAACTGAGCAGTGCACAGATTTTATCAACATCTTTATGGAGGCGAGAAGGGAACAGTTGTGGCGTCAGAAACAGGCAGGCTTGACAGGCGTGATCAACTACGGCCCATCTTTGGATATCATTAGAGAGGCTCTTCACAGGAAGCAGAACAGGTTGCAGGCACATCAGCCCTACACTCATCATCGCACAGAGCTACAGATGATAGCAGATATGACACGTCCAGGCAATGAAAAATACAGGAAGATGGATACTAAGAAGTTAGATCGGACACTCAGGGCCATGACAGATGCATTGCTAGCACAGCCAGACCCAGCCCCATTGATTCCAGTACAGAGTGCTGCTCCGAGGATTACACATCGGGCAACCTCATCCATCACTACTAGATCCAGATCCAGATCCGGACCCAGGGCTCCTTTTACATGATCAGATTTTTAGAGTATTTGGGGGAGGACAAAAATGAGACACTTCAGATTGAAGACTTTGTATGCCCGGAGGTAGCTTATAGCTTTAGGCTCACATTGTATCTTCATTTTGTTTGTATCCGCATTTGTAGTATCATCATCGAGTATGTTATAAACTCGGTGATGATCATTGCTTATTTGATTATTGCTTCTTCTTTCTTTTTGCACTCCTGCTGATAAGCAGTGTATTTCCCCCTACGGGGGCCCCATGTACTCTTCTTTTGATATATAAAATAACCTAGGCCCACAAGCCTAGTCGATTAGCTATAAAAAAAAAAACTAAACCCTAAACCCTAAACCCCAAACCCCCAAACCCTAAACCCCAAACCCTAAACCCCAAACCCTAAACCCTCAACCCTCAACCCTCAACCCTCAACCCCCAACCCTCAACCCTCAACTCTAAACCCTAACCCTAAAACCCTAAACCCTAAACCCTAAACCCTCAACCCTCAACCCTCAACCTTCAACCCTAAACCCTCAATATTCAACCCTCAACCCTCAACCCTCAACACTCAACACTCAACCCTCAACACTCAACCCTGAATCCTCAACCCTGAACCCTGAACCCTAAACCCTAAACCCTAAACTCGTCCAACAGCATTTGGCCCAATGGTCAAAGGTTAGGCTAAGGATACCATGTGTGGGAGGTCAAGGGTTCGATTCCCCATATCAGCAGAGGTGAGATTAATTGTCATTCTGCAGGGGCAAAGGGAGTAGCTAACCCTAAGTCTCTAACACGGATGGAATTACTCATAAAAAATCCTCCAAACGTGTAGGGACAAGCGGAGGAAGATTCCGTAGGTCCAGGCCGGAGGGGGGGTCTGTTGATAAGGAGGATTCGAACCCGAGACCACGCGCTAAAAATGACTAATAATTAACCACTCAACGGCTAAATAAAGCCAACATTTTATCCAACAGCATTTGGCCCAATGGTCAAAGGTTAGGCTAAGGATACCATGTGGAGGTCGAGGTTCGATTCCCATATCGCAGGTGAGATTAATTGTCATTCGAGGCAAAGGGAGTAGCTAACCCTAAGTCTCTAACACGGATGGAATTACTCATAAAAAATCCTCCAAACGTGTAGGGACAAGCGGAGAGCGATTCCGTAGGTCCAGGCCGGAGGGGGGGTCTGTTGATAAGGAGGATTCGAACCCGAGACCACGCGCTAAAAATGACTAATAATTAACCACTCAACGGCTAAATAAAGCCAACATTTTTTGATTTTTTAACATGTTTTGAAAATGCTCTAACCTCTCTCCTCTTTTCGGCGGAAACCCTAGCCACCCCTTCACGCTTTTCCGCCACCACGTCGCCACGCCACATCGCCGCCGGCCACGTGGTCGGCCATCACCCCCCCTCCAGGCCGAATCCCCCCACCTTCCTAGAAAGGGCCAAATCTACCCCACCCCGGTTGCGTTCAAAGCGATGGCGGCAGAAACCCTGTTCCGCCGTCGCCGTCACCTCCTCCTCCTCGACTTCCGTGCCCCTTAAACCTATCACCTATCTTCATGGTGAACCTATGGTTATGTTTGAGGAGGATGAAATCGATTTGATGATTCAAGAACAAGATTTGAAACTTGCGGTAATTGGTAAGTTTTCAAATGGATGGTCTAATTTTGATCTATTGCGGAAGGAAATTCCTAAGCAATGTGGATTAAAAGCTGAGGTTACAATAGGGTTGTTGTATAATCGTCATATTCTAATTCGGTGTTCAATTGAAGAAGATTATGCTATTTTGATGTCAAGCCCTAGTTTTTGGATTAATGAAAATAATAAGATGTTATTGATGAGAACATTCATTTGGGATGTTGCTTTTAATCCAGAGGAGGAGTCACATATTGCTTGGGGATGGATTTCTTTTCCAAATCTTCCCCCAAATTTTCATGGCCAATCGGCCTTGTACACGATGGCGGCGGCGGTGGGGAAACCCATTGCCCTAGATTCGGCTACAATGAAGAAGACAAGGCCCAGTTGTGCTAGGGTTAAGGTTGAAGTGGATTTGTTAAAAATTCACCCTCAAAAAATTCAACTATCTTTCAAGAAGAATGGAATTGTTCATACAAAAGTGCAAAAAATTACGTTTGATTTTATTCCTAAGTATTGTACTAATTGTAAACTACAAGGACATGATATTGAAGTATGTTGGAAATTGAATCCGGATTTGAAACCAAAGAAGGATGACAATGGTGATGGATCGACGGAAAAGGCGGCGGATTTGACAAAAGGTAATCCTCAAAACTCTACCCTTCCTCCTTCTACCACCAAAAAACCCAATTCAGATCCGAAACCATCACTTCCCAGTGGCTGGCAGGTAGTCACGGGAAAAAACAATAGGAAAAATTCAAATCTAATTCAAAAACCATCCATTCCTACTGTTTCGGCGAATGGGGGAGGAAATCCGCCACCGCGTGGCTGGAACCACCACCACCACGTCAAACAGCACTTCGCCAGAAAAACACAAAAAGTTTAAGCCAAAAAATAATTTCCGACGTCGGAAAATCTGACGGCGCCGGAAAATCTCACCTGAACCCTACCGGCGGGCACCCCGACCGCCGGAACCCTAGCTCCGACCCACCAGAACACCACCCCCCCGTCGTCATACCCTCACCATGCCCAAGACGCCATTCTTCTGGCCTAACCCTAGCAAAACCCTAGCCCAATACCACTAAACCCTAACCCTAAACTACCCTCCCAAACCCTAGCCGCCAACAAGCCTACAGAAACCCTACCCACGACCCGACCCGAAGCCAGATTGCACCCCACCACCCCTGCACCCTACCCCCACCCACAAACCCACCTACCCCCCTCGTCCAACCCACTACAACCGAAACCACTACCAAAAACCCTACACAGCCCACTGAAACCCTACCCGCCACGTGGACCCGACCCACCCATCGACCACCCGTGAACTGCACTCACTACCCCACCCCGCGATCCACCCCACCCCTAACCCCAACCCCAAAGTCCAAACTCCCAGATCCGAAACCCCCCCATCTATTAATGTCGAAACCCTACCCGCGGAATTGACCCGACCAACCCCGACCTGCTCAAATTTTGCTCCGACCCTAACCCCGTGCCCACCTACCCTACTCTCGCCACGGGCCGACATCAATCCCCACCCCTAATATACCCGGAAACCCTACTCACCATCGACCCGACCCGACTGAACCCGACCGGATACCCTACCAACAACGACAAATGCACTCCCACCCCTGCACTCGCAAACCCCAACCACAAACCATTACCCCTTAAAATCTCTAAATAAAAAAGCCCAAATCCAAAACCCAAACACAATTCAAAAAATCCAAGATAATTCAAGTCCAAACTCTATTTCGGATACGGGCTCCACTACCCATCCTCAAACAACATCAACCAATAAGCCCAAATCTAATTCAAAGCCCACAACATCAAAAAATCCAAGTGCTCAAAATTGGCTCAAAAATGCCTTTTCATTCCCTCCACAACCTTGTACCCTAAATAAATCTTCATCAGATATACCTTCCAACAACCCTACCACTGCCAAATCTTCGGATACTGATAGTGTAAGGAGGAAGTGGTGTGAGACGGATGGAGATGATTCTAATAATGATTATGAGCACAAGTGGTCAGAATCAGATATAGCATTACTTCGGGAGGCCTTTGATAAGGAAATAGATTTGGAAGGTGACTTCTGTGGTATGACAAAGTTTGAGGATGTTTTAAAGGACACCCTAAGCAGTCGAAATGCACACTTCACTGTAAAGGAATACTTGGAAATGTTTGTCCCCTCAGAAGAAGATAGACAGGAATGGGCCATGGAAATGTTTGAACCAGAACCAAGCCCACTTGCTGTGGAAGATTCAGATGAGGACTTTATGGATGATGAGGAGCTTCATGTAGCTCTTAGTCACATGTTTCATGGAGTCTCTGACGCAGAAGATATGATGGCTGAGATGAGTAGATTAGAGGCAGCAATACCCAGCCCACCTAAGAAAGGAGTGGGGACTTCATCAGCACATAATCTACGCCAACGGAAGGAAGCTAGTAAGCCGACAATCCCATTGTCTGTTACAACTAGATCAAAGAAGAAATGATTCTATACCATGGACTACTAGAAGACAAGGAGGAAAAGGTACTTAGGTTAGAAGATTTTATAAGTTCAGAGTTTAGATGTCCTAGCTTTGTTCTTATATTATTACTCTACCTTAGTATCATCATATGTAACATCATCATAGAGTGCATTATAAACTCTATGATGATCATAGCTTATCTCATTTTAGCTTCTTCCTTCTTTTTACATTCGGGATAGACTTATACTTCGCCTAGTCAGGATTAGCAGGCGAAGTAAAGGACTATCCCTTTATTAGTTTGTAACTCCCTTCTGGGCCCCATTTCCTTCTGTTATTAATAAAAAACCTGGGCCAACGTGCCTGGATGATTATTAAAAAAAAAAAAAAAAAACTAAACCCTAAACCCTAAACCAAAAAAACCCTAATTCTCTCAAGTTGGGCGATTTTTCGGCGTGAACAGTGTTTTCGCCGGAAAAAAGCAGATTCCGGCCAAACCACCAACCCAACGGAGACGAGGCATATTCCATTAGCTTCGTCTCGTCGAGCCCGTCAATTCCATACCTACCACGAACGTCGACCACCCCTAAATCGCCGGAAAATTCAGATCGAAAAACAATTTGTTTTCCGATCGTTCTTTTCGATTTTCCGGTGACCTCAGGCAACGTCGACGGTCGGGGGTGGTACCATCAGGTTCGACATCTCCTTGCCGTCATTTCTACACCCACCATGACCTTCGATTGTTTCTAAAACGTCGATTCACCAAAATCTCAATTGACGAAACCCTAGCCGCCGCCAGTCAGTTTCCGGTGACCTGAGGTACAATCGACGATTGTGAGTGATACCAGTAGCTTCGTCGTCCTCAGCCCGACATTTTGCACCCACTCTCTACCTTTAATTCATCCCAGATCGTCGGGACCACCAACTCGAAATTCCCGACTGTTCATCGTCGATTTCTGATCGATTCAGGTGTCGTCGAGGGTGGTGTGGTATACCGTTGTGTTCGTCTCATCAAGCTCTACGATTCTCAATAAATTCCGATCCTCAACTGGTCAGTTTTGAAATCTGCCATCTTTTCCGGCGACTTGCCGGCGGCCATGGCGGCAGTGGCGACTGGGCAGCCTCCAGGTGAGGTTGCTTTGTCCATTTCAGCAGACTTTCCTCCTCTTATGCTCCCTCAAAGCAACAATTCATTGTCATTGGATGAAAATGGAATTTTCCGTGACGAATCCGGCGACGGTGGCGTGATGGCGGTTCTGCCAGATTCGGCAAAGAATGCAGGCTGATCAAACATCTGGAAATGTTCCTCAGTATGCACGGGCAGTCCGGGCAACAACTCCAATCACCGGAAATTTTGCAACACAGAAAAGCCAAATTCCACCTCCGTTAGCACCTAAACAGGTAAATTTCCTACACGGAGAACCTACATTATTACTGCAAAAATCTGAAGTTGAGGTGCTGATTGCGCGTCAAGATTTGAAATGGGCAGTTATAGGTAAATTTAGTCATGGTATGCCTCATATAGATTTTCTAAGGACTGAATTACCTAAGCAACTGAAACTGAAAGCCCATGCTAGAATTGGTTACCTGTTTAGCCGTCATATTCTGATTCGATGCTCCATTGAAGAAGATTATGATACGCTCATGTCCATCTCTTCTAGCTTTGACATAAAAGATAAGAGGGAATCTTACCCACTACGCACCATGAAATATGATGTCTCATTTGACCCTACAAAAGAAATTAGTATTGCTTGGGCTTGGGTTTCCTTCCCTAACCTCCCACCTGTTTATTTTGACGAGTCTATTCTATTGCCTATTGCTTCTGTTGTTGGTAGACCCATTTGTGTTGATGCAGCAACAAAAAATATGACACGGCCTAGTTGTGCTAAGGTAAAGGTCGAATTAGATTTGTTGCGTCAACATCCCCAAAATATCCAAATCCAAATTGCTACTGAGGAAGGAATTCAAACGAACTCTTACAAGATTCAGTTTGACTTTCTCCCAAAGTATTGCACTAATTGTTCCCTTCAAGGATATGATGTGCATGGGTGTTGGAAACTCAATCCTTCGTTGAGACCTTCGAGGGACAAAGAAAACACCCATCCTGCTCCTCCTCCTCCTCTTCCAAAAGAAAACCCACAAAATCCAAATCCAAATCCCCCAGATAATCCAAACAATACAAAAAATCCACCCAAAAATCCAAATCAAGCCATAGAAAAGCCCAAAAATCCAAATGATCGCAACAAATATTTGGTAAAAACGCAAGAAAAATGCTCCCAAATCCAAAAACCAAAAAACAAAAATACTGGGAATCAAAACCAGCCCCAAAAATCCAAAGTTATCAAAAACCAAAATCCTAACAAAATCAAACAGGCCACTGTAGCCCAACCTACAGAAATACCATCCACTATTCTACCAGCACCCACACTTACTCCTAACCAATCCCTTCTAGCTGTCCCTATTCCTAGAATTTTCTAATTTTTATCCCAAGCCCTTCCACCAGACACCACCCCCCAAATGACCCTCCTCAAACCTAACCCTACCCACACACCTCTTCCCGAGCCCATCCCCGCCGCTACTCCCACACCACACCCCTCGCCATAGCCTACCCGACCCATACTTACGCCTCCACCCGAACCTACCCTCCAGATCCCACACCTCCTCTCTCCATCGCACTTTCCCCACTCACGATCCCACACCCCCGACCCATCACACCCCCACACTTACCCTTACTCATCCATTATCCCCACTGGATATTGGGAATTCCAAAGGTAAGCGTCCAATTTTTTCATCTGCACCCTCTTCCCCTACTGCTCCTAAATGCATCAGACAACCAGACCCCTTCATGATAGACATCAGTCTTGACCTACCTTCTTTGGCCAAGAATTTTGTTCCTTTGAACCAAGCTTGTATCATTATCCCCTCGTCTGGTAGTGTGAGGAGGATTTGTGGTAATGAGGTTGTTGTTACTGATGATGATGATGAGGTAGAGGTAGATGTTAACGAGGAAGCCATGGCTGACATTGATGATAATTTTGTTGATATGGCTGGCTTGTTTGATGAGGATAGAGATACAGTGGTTGACAAACCAGCTGTAGCAGAGTGCACTTCTGAGGATTCAGATCCTTTTTTGGAAGTTGTTCTTCAGAAGAATGAGATTCCACAGGTTACACCAGCTTTTCCGATTGGATCGGATGGGGTTACCCCAGTCAGGAACAGGGATATTCAGGATCATCATCTGAGAATGGTAATGAAGTTATCTGAACAGTGCACAGATTTCATCAAGACCTTTATGGACGCGAAGCAGCGATTGGCGTCGAGACAAGTGTAGTGCGGCCATGACAACTACGGCCCATCTTTGGATATCATTAGAGAGGCTCTTGACAGGAAGAGGTACAGTTGCAAAGACGCGCCATACACTCAAAGACCGCATGCAGCGCAGATGTTAGCAGATATGAGACAGCCAGGTAATGGCAAATACATGGGGATTGGTATCGAGGAATTAGATCGGATACTCAGGGCCATGACAGATGCATTGCTGGCTCAGCCAGACCCAGCTCCATTGGTTCCAGTACAGATAGCTGCTCCGAAGATTTCACTTCGGGCACCTTCACCCATTACTACCAGATCCAGATCCAGGACCACTACTAGATGATCAGATTTTTAGAGTATCTGGAGGATGACAGAGATGAGACACCACAGATTGAAGATTTTGTAAGTCTGGAGGTAGCTTATAGCTTTAGGCTTACATTGTATCTTCATTTTGTTTGTATCCGCATTTGTAGTATCATCATCGAGTATGCTATAAACTCGGTGATGATCATAGCTTATTTGATTATTGCTTCTTCTTTCCTTTTGCATTCCTGCTGATGAGCAGTGTATTGTCCCTACAGGGCCCCCTGTATTTCCTTTTGATATATATAAAATTACCACGGGCCGAGAGTCCGTGGATTGCAAAAAAAAAAAAAAAAAAACTAAACCCTAAAACCCTAAACCCTAAACCCCAAACCCCAAACCCTAAATCCCAAACCCTAAAACCCTAAACCCCAAACCCCAAATCCCAAACCCTAAACACCAAACCCCAAACCCCAAACCCCCAAACCCCCAAACCCTAAACTTATTCATGTGATTATCTCTTATATTCCAAATGAGTCTAGGGTTTAGGTTTTTTTTTTTTTTTTTTGAGTAATCATCTAGGCACGTTGGCCCAGGTTATTTATTAATAACAGAATAAAAAAGGTGCCCAGAAGGGAATTACAAACTAATAAAGGGGTAGTCCTTTACTTCGCCTGCTAGTCCTGACTAGGCGAAGCATAAGTCTATCCCGAATGTAAAAAGAAAGAAGAAGCTAAAATAAGATAGGCTATGATCATCATAGAGTTTATAATGCACTTTATGATGATGTTACAGATGATGATACTAAGGTAGAGTAATAATACAAGAACAAAGTTATGAGCACTAAACTCTGTACTTATAAAATCTTCAAACCCAAATACCTTCTCCTCCTCGTCTTCAAATAATCTCTGATATAGAATCATTTCTTCTTTGATCTTGTGGTAACTGACAATGGGAGTGCCGGTTTTCTAGCTTGTTTGCCTTGACGTTGTTGTTGTGATGTTGAAGTCTGAACTCCTTGCTTTCTGGATGTTGCTTCATCTATTTCCCTCATCTCGGCCAATATATCTGCTGCATCAGGGACGCCATGAAACATGTGACCAAGTGCTATCTGAAGCTCCTCATCATCAAGTATATCTTCATCCGATCCTTCATCAACAGCAAGCGGGCTTGGTTCTGGTTCATACAGTTCCATGGCCCATTCCCGTCTATCTTCTTCTGAGGGAACAAACATCTCCAAATAATTCTTTACAGAGAGGTGTGAGTTCCGACTCCTTTGAATGTCCTCCAGAACATCTTCAAACTTTGTCATACCACTGGTAGGGGGTGGGAGAGTGGTCTGGGTTGTTGGGTCGGGTCGGGTTATTGGGTCGGGTCGGGTCAAAACATTGGGTAGGGTTTCGGAGTGTTGTTTAGGGTTTTTTATGGTGGTTTCGGGTATGGGTGGTTGGACGAGGGGGCAGGTGGGTTTGTGGGAGGGTGGAGTGCAGGGGGTGGGGTATGTCTGGTCACGGGTCGAGTCACGGGTAGGGTTTGAGGTGACGGGTTGGCGGCTAGGGTTTAGGAGGGTAGTTTAGGGTTAGGGTTTAGTGGTTTTGGGCTGTGGTTTGGCCCATTAGACTTGGCGCCGGGTTAGAGGCGGGGTGTGACGGGTAGGTGGAGTGCGTGGAGTGGGTGGGGGTGCGGGGGTCAGCTACCTACGGATATCGGGTGCCGTCATGGGTAGTGTTTCGCGGCGTTGGCGGCTAGGGTTTTAGAGGGTGGTTTAGGGTTTTTCGAAGGGGGTATTGGGCTAGGGTTTGGCCCAGCAGCAATGACGGCTACTGGGTTAGGGCTGGGAGGTGTGACGGTGGGGGGGAGTTGTTCTGGTGGGTCGGGGGTAGGGTTCCGACGGTCAGGGTGGCCGCCGGTAGGGTTCCGGTGAGGAATGACGGCGCCGTTAGGGTTTCCGGCGACGGGAAATATTTTTTGGCTTAAATTTTTTGTATTTTCCGACTGGGTGGGCTGTTTTGACGTTGTGGGGGTGGTTCCGACATCCAAAATGGTCGGAATTTCCTCCTGAAGCATCGGAACAGTGTTTGTGGGTGGTTTTTGATATAGATTCTTGTTTTTTCTATTGTTTTTTCCGGTGATCACCTGCCAGCCATCGGAATTTTTTGGTTTTGGATCTGGGTGAGGGTTTTTGACTGAAAGAGGAGGAAGGGTAGGGTTTTGAAGGTTACCTTTTTCAGATTCCGCTACCTTTGTCGTCGATCCACCATCATTATCATTCTTCTTTGGTCTCAGATCCGGATTTATCTTCCAACATCCTTCAATTTCATGTCCTTGAAGCTTGCAATTAGTACAATATTTTGGCAAGAAATCAAACCTAATTTTTTGCCATTTGGTATGTACAATTCCATTCTTTTTGAAGGATACTTGAATCTTTTGAGGGTGAGATTTTAATAAATCTACTTCAACCTTAACCCTAGCACAACTAGGTCTAGTCTTCCTCAAAGTAGCCGAATCTAGGGTAATAGGCTTTCCTACCGCCGCCGCCATTGAAAACAAGGCCGAATGGCCAAAAAAATTCGGTGGAAGGTTGGGAAACGATATCCATCCCCAAGCAATATTCGACTCTTCTTCTGGATTAAAATCAACATTCCAAATGAATGTTCTCATTAACAACATCTTATTCTTTTCCTTGATCCAAAAACTAGGGCTTGACATCAAGGTGTCATAATCTTCTTCAATTGAACACCGAATAAGAATATGACGATTATCTGAGGTTAGAAGTGGGGTGACGGTGGGGAGTTGTTCGTGGGTGGGGTAGGGTTCCGCGTCGGTGGCCGGTAGGGTTCCGGTGAGGAATGACGGCGCCGTCAGGGTTTCCGGCGACTGAAAATATTTTTTGGCTTAAATTTTTTGTATTTTTCGACGGGGTGGGCTGTTTCGACGTTGTGGGGGTGGTTCCGACATCCAAAATGGCCGGAATTTCTTCCCCAATCATCGAAACAGTAGGCAAGGTGATTTTTTGGTTTAGATTTGTATTTTTTCTAATCTTTTTTCCTGTGACAATCTGCCAGCCATCGTTTTTTGTGGGTTTCGGATCTGGGGGGTTTTTTTTGAGGAAGAAGGAGGAAGGGTAGGGTTTTGAGATTTACCTTTATCCATAGCCGACGATTCCTCCATTTTTCCATCACCAATGTCATCCTTCTTTGGTTTCAAATCCGGATTCAATTTCCAACACCCATCAATATCATGACCTTGAAGTTTGCAATTAGTACAATACTTAGGTATAAAATCAAACCTAATTTTTTGCAACTTTGTATGTACTATTCCATTCTTCTTGAATGAGATTTGAATTTTTTGGGGATGAACTTTTAACAAATCCACCTCAACCTTAACCCTAGCACAACTGGGCCTTGTCTTCTTCCTTGTAGCCGAATCTAGGGCTATGGGTTTCCCCACCGCCGCCGCCAACGTGAACAAGGCCGATTGGCCATAGAAATTTGGTGAAAGATTTGGAAAAGAAATCCATCCCCAAGCAATATTTGACTCCTCCTCTGGATTAAATGCAACATCCCAAATGAATGTTCTCATTAACAACATCTTATTCTTTTCTTTAATCCAAAAACTAGGGCTTGACATCAAAATATCATAATCTTCTTCAATAGTACAACGAATAAGAATATGACGATTATACAACAACCCTATTGAAACTTCGGCTTTTAATCCACATTGCTTAGGAATTTCCTTTCGCAAAAGATCAAAATCCGTCCAACCATTTGAAAACTTACCAATTACCGCAAGTTTCAAATCTTGTTCTTCTATCATCAAATCAATTTCATCATCCTCAAACATCACCATAGGTTCACCATGAAGGTAGGTGATAGGTTTAATGGGCACGGAAGTCGAGGAGGGAGGTAGAGGGGTGACGGCGGAACTAGGGTTTACCGCCGCCGCCGCCACTGTTTTGGAGCATTCCGGGGGGGTGGGGGTCGATTTGACCATTTCTAAGAAGGTGGGGGTGCGGTGGCGGGTGATGGCGACCACGGAGGTGGCGGTGGCATGACGGCACGTGGTGGCGGAAAAAAGAGTGGCGGGTAGGCTAGGGTTTTTCTGATTTTTAGGAGGAGAGAGGGGAGAGCAAAATGTTGGCTTTATTTAGCCGTTGAGTGGTTAATTATTAGTCATTTTTAGCGCGTGGTCTCGGGTTCGAATCCTCCTGATCAACAGACCCCCCCCCCCTCCGGCCTGGACCTACGGTTCATACGCCCGCTTGTCCCTACACGTTTGGAGGATTTTTTATGAGTAATTCCATCCGTGTTTGAGGGTCCCGGTTAGCTACTCCGTTCGCCCCAGCACGTAAGGCAATTAATCTCACCTCTGCTGATATGGGGAATCGAACCCTTGACCTCCCACACATGGTATCCTTAGCCTAACCTTTGACCATTGGGCCAAATGCTGTTGGATAAAATGTTGGCTTTATTTAGCCGTTGAGTGGTTATTTATTAGTCATTTTTAGCGCGTGGTCTCGGATTCGAATCCTCCTGATCAACAGACCCCCCCTCCGGCCTGGACCTACGGTTTATACACCCGCTTGTCCCTACACGTTTGGAGGATTTTTTATGAGTAATTCCATCCGTGTTTGAGGGTCCCGGTTAGCTACTCCGTTCGCCCCAGCAGGTATGGCAATTAATCTCACCTCTGCTGATATGGGGATTCGAACTCTTGACCTCCCACACATGGTATCCTTAGCCTAACCTTTGACCATTGGGCCAAATGCTGTTGGATGGGTTTAGGGTTTAGGGTTTAGGATTTAGGGTTTGGGTGTACTCACAGTATTTCATTATCACCAGGTGTTCGCGAGGAGTTTTAACGCCTACTTATGTAGCACTTCTTCCCATAAAAGTAGGAGTAGTTGAACTGAGAGACTTTAGGCCAATTAGTCTTATCAGTGGGGTTTATAAAATAATTGCAAATGTTCTCACAGAAAGATTGAAAAGGGTGGTGGGCAGTTTGGTCAACAAACATCAAATGGCCTTTGTTAAGGGGAGACAGATCATGGATGTCAACTCTTATAGCAAGTGAACGCGTGGACTTAAGAATTAGAGGAAATGTTCGTAGGGTTATGTGCAAGCTAGACACTGAGAAAGCTTATGACCGTGTTAATTGGGAATTCTTATTAAATCCTGATTGGGATCTCAAACAAATGGGCTTTGGTGGTAGATGGTTGAAATGGATAGTTTTTTTTAATTAAAACTGTCATGTTCTCAATTCTAGTTAATGGAGAACCTGTAGGGGGTTTTCCTTCTGAAAGGGCCTTACATATGGGGATCCTCTCTCCCCCTTTTTATACATTTTAGCTATGGGACTTAACAATATGGTTAGGATTGCTCTACAAAACAGTTGGCTGAGAGGCTTCAAGATTGGAGACAGGGAGAGGAGGAGCTGGAAATTTGTCATTTGCTCTATTATGCAGATGACACAATAATCTTTTGTAAGCCAAAAATTGAACAAATCATATTCATCAGATTGTTGTTGTTAGTATTTGAAGCTAGCTCTGGTTTGAGGGTAAATTGGAGAAAATCATCATTTCTAAAAGTAGCCCACATACGATTCTTGGCCGACATTCGGTGTAGGGTGGACAAATTGCCTACCGCCTATCTTGGCATACCATGGGCGTAGACACTAGGCTGTGGAGATTTGGGATGGAATTGTGGAGAAGACAGATGAAATTAGCACGCACAATACCTATCCTTAAGGGGTAGAATCACTTTAATTAATTTTGTCTTGAATTCCCTCCCAAATTATGTGTTGTCTCTATTCCTCATCCCTACCAGTGTGGTGAAAAGGCTAGACAGATTGAGAAGGGACTTTCTATGGAAAGGTAACAAAGAGGGAAGGGGCTATAATCTAGTGAAATGGGAGACAACATAACTGAGCAAGAGTCAGGGTGGACTCGATCGTGAACTCAAGATACAAAATAATTGTCTTCTGATGAAGTGGTTATTGAGGTCTAGTGGGGAGGAACAAGCTTTGTGGAAAGATGTTATCCAACACAAATTTGGCCAAACCAGTTCTTGGTGTTCTAATGAGGTTACTACCTCTGATGGAGCGGGGGTATAGAGGACAATCCGAACTTTATGGCCAAAATTGCAGGGGATATTAACATTAAGGTGGGAAGTGGCACGAACTATGCTCTGAAGGATATCCGGATTGGTCAAGTCCCCAAAGGACTCTTTCCTCATTTATTTGTTTTATGTAACAATTCGATGTCACTATCGGTGTTCTGGACTCCCAAGATTGGAACTTATCTTTTAGACACTTGAACGACCGGAAGTGGGAAGGGTGGCAATTCTTCCGAAGGAGATCAAGGCTTCACCGACACCTCATCGACCGCATAATCGCGAGACGGAGACATGCTATGGATTGAGCTTTCTCAGTCAATAAGATCTATAAGGAGAACAGTGTCGAGGATGCTCAAGGATCTGGAAGACCATCTGGAGGAGTTTGGCACCAACAAAGGTGCAATGCTTCACATGGTTGGTGGTTAAAAGAACTTGCCTCACCCATGAAGTTTTTCAGAAAAAGGTATGCCAATTGTGACCAGGTGTTTTCTATGCAATGCAACTGGGGAAACCAACAACCACTTGTTTCTTCATTGCAAATTTACTGCTCAAAGTTGGGCTATTCTTTAGTCTCATAGAGGTCAAGTGGACAATGTCGATAATAATCACGAAGTCTTTGGATTAGATAAGGGGGGAGTAAGAGCCATAAGAAGTGGTGGAGGATAATACCTTCCTGCATTTGGTGGGTTGTATGTAAGGAAAAGAATGAGAGATGCTTTGAAGATAAACTCAATTCCATCCAAAAAGTGAAATGGAATTGTATTGTCTTTATATTTTTGGCGTAAAGAGAATTTTATAGAGGAAGTAGATGATCTTGTAGAATTTTAGGAGCCTTGTAAATCTGATCCTTAATGCTGAGGAATACAATAGTACCAGTTACAAAAAAAAAAAACATCCCAACTTACTAGTGAGGTTTTGAGGCAGCTTGATAAGATCAGACGGATTTTTCCATGGGAAGAGTACAATTGACACAAGTTTCATCTGGTCAAGTGGCCTAAATTTTTATTCCCAAAACAACAAGGTGGACTACGTATCAGGGACTTAGCTCTGCACAAGAAATGTTTACTAATGAAGTGGCTATGAAAGTACACAAAGGAGCAGCAGAGTATGGAAGGAAGTTGTCAATGCCAAACATGGAATTCAATACCACTAGTGCACTATATTATCACGAGTACCCCATGGAGTTGGAGTCTGGAAGAGTATTTGCAAACTCTTGGAGGAGTTCTCGCAGAATAAGCACTTTGTAATAGGGAATGGTCACCATATTAAATTTTGGAAAGATAAGTAGCAGTCAACACATTCCTAATGAATGATTGTCCTGCACTATTATAGATGATTAGTGATCCAGACTAAAAAATATGCCAGAGCAGAGATGGCAACTCATGAAACATAATATTCAGGAGGAACATGCAAGACTTTGAATTTGAGGAACTGGTCAGTCTACTAGCTACACTTAATAGTTTCTCAAGCAACATTCTAGTACCAGATCAGTTCAAATGGGGAACTGTAGATGCAGGGAAGTACTCAGTGAAAGCAACTTACAAGCTATCAGGAACTCATAATGCAATTACTGATCACTAGCCTTGGAAGCTAATCTGAAAATTTATGTTACCTCCTAAATTCATCTGCTTCAGCTGGACTACACTCTATGCTGCTTGTCTAACACGAGATAACTTAGTCAAGAGGAATTTTCAGATTGTTAATAGATGCTATATGTGCTAGAGGGAGTCAGGATCACACAACCATCTATTCCTACATTGCCCAGTTGCATCCGAACTATGGAATATGTTTCTCTCCTTTTGGATTCAAATGGGTCATACCACAAAATATTAGGGATGCTTTTGAGAGTTGGAATTGTTGGAAAGTTGATAGCATCATCTTGAAAATTCGGAAGATAATTCCTGCTGCTACTTTCTGGAGTATCTGAAAAGAAAGGATCAACATATGTTGTGATGGAATATCAACTACTCACCAATCCCTCAAGGCTAGATGTCTTATGTATCTGTTTAGTTAGGCTTATTTTATTCCCTATAGACCCCTGATATTTTGTTTTTGAATTTTGTTAGCTCCCTAGTTTTAATCTGTAACATTTGTAATGGAGCTAGCAACCATCCTTTTTTGTTATACCACTTTTGTAACTATTTTGCATCTTCGTGATGCCAACCGTGAAATCATTTACTTCATAAAAAGAAGAAGGGAGTTTCACATTGTTTTGAAAGTACTTCTCCCGACCTTTTTACTTACATAAACATGTCTTCTCCAGATTTTTTACTTACATAAATGTGGTATAAAATGGGAATGTTTCTAGAGGGTGAGTTTTTTAACATTTAGAAAAGAGAAAGTGGACGAAAGTATTTTTATGGAGGAAGTATGATTCAATTTAATATTAAATGAAGCTGCACAAAAAACCTCTGTATTTAATCTTTCAATACATATCTCTGCATTCACAACTGGACCATCTATAACCTGTGATTATTCTAAGAATGAAATTCCTGTTTGATATAGGTTCGTGGGTCAGCATTAATCACATGTGTTTGCATTTTCTTTCATATCACATTTCATATCCGGGAAAATTCTAAACAAGCAACTGCTGGTTCTAAACTTTATTTGGGGAAAAAACCTGGCAGCTACAAGTTGCCTAAACACTTCAAGAGAATCTTAAATGAGATGGAGAAGTTTGATGATTGGATTCCGCAGCAATAGAGGTCATAAGTTGTTGGATTAGAAACATGGTTTCATATATTCTATTTGGTGCATTGAGGGATCTTTCTTCATACCTCATCATCGATATCCATTGGTCTAATTTGGTTGAAGAATGCTAACAATTCCTTGCACTCTCCCCAGTTGTAGGTGATCCTCTCCTTACTCTTCTTCCCTTCCCCCTATGTATGATAAAAAAAAAGATAAAAAAGTAAAAATTGGTCTACTGTTTTTTCAAGCTGCAAAGAAACTTTTGCATGTCTGTTACAGAATTGATATGGTTGATGGGGAGGTTTGTTTATTTTCTATGATCTTTAGTTATTTGACTGATAAATTATATGCATATTATTGTAGGATGACATGGATACAAATATCCAGGAACTTTCTTATCAACTGGATTGTGCCAATCGGAAATGCCAAGTTTATCGTGCAAACCTTTATTCAGTTTTGAAGGATATAGATGACCATAAGCAACAACTATCTATTAAAGTCCAAAATATAAAGCCTAGTATATGTTGTGTAATGCTGTACATAGTTGGTCCTTCAATTTTTATTGTACACAAGAATCTTCCTTTGGGTTGCTTTCTATGGAAATCACCATGAGCTCATTTGGCAGGTGTAGCTGTAGTAGTTCTGTGCAATATCCTTAAAGTTGGCAGCCGTTTGTCTCTTAACTTAGTAACACAGTTTATCAAATACCATTTGACATAAATAAGGGGTTTATTGTTAAAATCAACATCAAGGACAGTTGGATGCAGTTCGATTGTTGAAAAGATAGTGTGCAGGCCAGCATTTTTTATTTGAGAAGAGCCATAAAGCATCATGTGCATCATTGTCTTGTTACCCATTAATTGGGTGGACATTTTGATCCTATCTAGAAGTCATGACAACTTTCCTTTTAGTCGCGTCCTTTGTGCTGGAATTAGCTTTTCACACAAAAAATCAACAGACCTGAGGAGGGTAGAGTGTATGCAGTCCTACCTTGGGAGGTAGAGGTTGTTTCGTATAGATCTTCGGCTCAGGATAAAACAAAAACAAAAAAACATAAATGAAGCATGTCAAAAAGAAAAAGTAACAACACAACAATACGTTAAGCGAAAATAAGAAACGATAGATAGTAAATATCTATCCGAAATCGAAGGAGAAGAAATTACATGAGCAATACTACGACTATTAGTAATGAAGGAAAAACGAGACAACGTTCTACTAACTACTAACATTCTACCCTAATTTGTGTCCTCCACAATCTCCTATCTAAGGTCATGTCCTCTGTAAGCTGCAACTATGTCATCTAATCACCTCTCCCCAATACTTCTTCGCTCTACCTCCGCCTCTCCCGAAGCCATCCATAGCCAACCTCTCACACCTCCGTACTGGGGGCATCCGCGCATCTCCTCACATGTCCGTACCATCTAAGCCTCACTTCCCGTATCTTGTCTTTTAATGAAGTCACCCCACCTTGTTTCGGATATCTTTATTTCTACTCCTGTCTCTTCTAATAGGCCCACACATCCATCGCAGCATTCTCATTTTCGCAACTTTCATCTTCTGAACGTGAGAGTTCTTGACTGACCAACACTAGCTCCATACAACATAACAGGTCTAACCACACACTCGGTAGACCCATATAAAAAATCAATTGCAGATAATCATTGAGTTCTCCTTACCAAAAAAAAAATAATCATTGAGAGTTCTCTTGACCTGTGTGAGTTGTCCAACATCCGTATGGGCTCTACATTGGCAGCTTCCTGCAACTTTTAACTATTTTATTACGAATCAAGACAAGCGCTCAGCATACTGCTATAGTTGGCGTTCGTGTACTGCTAACGAGCCAGAGGGTCTGGAGGAGAGATAGAAGTCAGGCAAGGGAATAAGTAGGGCGGTAGAATCTGGATTTCAAGGGCTTCCGGAGTACAAGCTTTAGAGCAGAGCAGAAACAAATATGAAGTGAAAGAGTTAACGTGTTACTGCATTTATTAAACATATAATAGTGGAAATCTTACAATTCAGAAGCGCAAGTTACTTTTTCTAGTACGTTTCAGAGAACAGAACAATAGTCTCGAAGTCTTATTTGAGATAGACTTCATCTCAGTTTGTATGACATATTTATTTTGGTTATTCCACAATATTTAGCACTTCTATATACAATTGTATCTTCAATTCTCACTTCAAGAACTCAAATTTTATCAAAATAGTCATACCTCTCAACTCAACAACTGTTACTTTACTATTTTACCTTTCATCATTATAATTCAAGCCAAATTACCTTGTTAAATTCTACTTATCATATCATATTATGTAAAATGGGCCAAAGAAAGAGTATAACACCTTAATAACAAACAAGGAAACTGCGCAAAGACAGAGCATCAGGAAAGGGCAGTTCGGGAAACAACGGCGGAGGGTGAGAGTGGGGGTGGGGTTGTTTGAAAAGTCATTAACAGTTGACTAAAGCAGCAAGAAGAAATATTATCCAGGCAACGACAGAAGAGTAAACTTAATTTTGACGCAAGGCATGTAACTCAATCTTGTTCAAGTTCCATAGCACGGAAGTGAATCTTTGGAATTGGATGATGAGTCAGTGTAGTTAGGCAGTGCGCTCCTCCAGTGCCTAATTTGAGAAGCAGCTTCAACAACCTTCAGCTTCAGCTGTGAATCCAGCTTCCTGGTTGTATGGTCTCCCCTGCCTATGCTAGCATCATTCTCATCATTTACAATTTAATTGAAGATGGTAGTCCAAAATCTCAGGAAGACCAAAACAGTTGTTTGGAGATGCTGATGTAGAATTACATCTTATTATATGAACAACAAGTCAGCACCAGTCAATCGAATTGTTTATCTTACTTGATCAACCCTGTTGAACGACAGGGTGAGGATGGATTACTCAGAGACAATAACCCTCGACTTATTGCAAACAGGTCATGCAACCTTCATTTAGCCTTTACTCCGTGGAGAACTAGCTAAGCTGTTCTCTAGTTGCTAATGCTCTGTTACACCAAAGAAGAGAGAAGACATAGAAAATGTTAGAGGGGGATTCAATTGGAACACAAGTGTTTTTTTAGAAGAGAAGAATTTTTTCTAGAGGCATTTCAATGACATCAAGAAATCACTCAATTTAGAACTGGTAGAAAAAGTGACATCATAATTAATAAAGTGTCCCATAATGGTTGAAGAATTGGATGGTTGTCTCCTTCCATAGTCTTAGGCAATTAGCTAACTCTTGAGTTTGAGTTAGGATCAACGTCTATTCTTTCTTTCGCACGGAATCAAAGCCCGACCTATTGTAATTCTTGGTTTATCCAGTTGGGCACTTTCTCTTTTCATGAAAATCGATAATAGAAGAAAATATAAGATTAACGAAGCTCCATATGCTCTACTACGAAGCAGAAAGGAATTAAGGAAGTCCAAAGATTGGTATTTAATGTCAAATACTGCCTCTATTAAGAAATTAAGAAATTGAAAATCATTACTTGGAATGTACAGGGAATTAAGAGAGTAGAAAGGAATTAAGAAAATGGAAATTATTACTTGTTCGTACAGGAAATCCAGTACATAAAAAAGAAAAATATTAAAGCATTGATTCACAAATGGCAAGCAGATGTATACTACTTTCAAGAAACGAAGATGGAAGGCAACATGGAGATTACTGTAAAGCAGCTATGGGTTAACAGGTCGGCTGATTTGGCACGTTTAGAGGCTAGTGAAGTCGAGGTGGAATACTTGTGATGTTTGATAAAAGGATTTGGGATGGTGAAATAGTCAACACAGGGACTCAAAGCATCACTTGTAAATTTTATTCACTGGCAAATAACTTGTCCTGGTACATCACAGGAGTTTATGGCTCCAACTGCAGGATGGAAAGGCAGGAATTTTTGTGGGAGTAAGCAGGAACTATGTGGCTGAGAGAAGCAGTAACAGATACACAAGCAATGTTAGACTTTTCAGAGGCAATTGAAGATCTGGAATTTGTTGATCCCCCATTATTTGGTGGAACTTTCACATGGAAACAAGGGCAACAATATGGGAGTTGAATCAAGGCTTGGTAGTTTTTTATTTTCGACTGAGTCGGATGTCCATTTCAGAAGTGCTAAACACTCTTCTGCCACGAATAACTTCTAACTATACTCTGGTATTGTTAGTGTAGGGATTAAGAAAATGCAAAGTCACACTTCAAATTTGAAATTTGGTGACGGGCTGATGGGATTCTTTTGAGGTGCAAGGTACACCAAATTACATTCTCGCTTCTAAATTGAAGCTGTTGAAAGCTAAATTTAAGGAACGAAATGCAGCCAATTATGGAAACCTCGAGAAGAAGACGAACTTACTAAACCAACTCACACAGTTAGATAACATACTGGAACAAAGAAGCCTTAGTGATGATGAGCTACTTATCAATGTTAATTTGGTGGAGTTCGAGAAAATTGCAAAATATGAGGAGACAACTTGGACGCAAAGATCAAGAGTTTTTTGGCTAAAGCAAGGAACAAAAACACAGTTCTTCCAGAGGATGGCTAACACTCATAAGAGGTCTAGTATCATTGACAAGCTGGAGATCAATGGAGAATTAGAAACTGATCCTATGGATATTAAGAGAGAGAAATCATTTCTTTTATCAGAACTTGTATGCTGAATTAGAAGCTTGGACCCGTAATTTAACTGCATGAACTGTCCTAGAATTATAGAGGAGGCAGCGGCATGGTAACCAAGGAGCTTTAAGGAGCAAGAGGTACTGGAAACTATTACACTATGTGCAATTAACAAAGCACCAAGTCCAGATGGTATCAGGTTTCTTTCATTCATGTTTGGATGTTCTGGAAGAGCACGTTATAAAGACAGAAGAAAACTCACACCCAGGAATACTTTGAAGAAAAGTCTAAATGCAATATATGTGGCTTTGATTCGTAAAAGGAATGGTGCCAAGGAGTTGAGAGACTCAAAAAGGTGGTCGCAAGCTAGTTTTTTTTTTATAAAAGTAACAGGCGGTGGACAAGCTAGTTGACCAGCACCAAATGACATTTATTAGAGGGAGACAGATAATGAATGCAGACTTTGATTGCCAAAGAATGTGTGGACACTAGACTGAGGGACAGATACCAAGGATTTTATGTAAACTGGATATTAGAAAAGCATAAGACTATGTTAATTAGAATTTTCTCATTGAAGTTCCAAGAGATATGAGTTTTGGGAGGAAATGGATTAAATGAATCTATTTTTGTATTAGCACTGTCAGGTTTTCCATTCTCATTAATGGCTCTCCTGAAGGCTTTCTCCTTACAAAAGGGGTTTGCAACAAAGGGATCGTCTTTCCCATTTGGTCTTATTATTTCAATGGAAGGTCATAAAAGATAAAGATTGCAAACCAAAATGGATGTCTTAGGGACTCCACTCCAATCCCCAAGTTACCAAAATATGAAGGCAATGACATGGAGATTTCACATCTTCTTTATGTTAATTACACTCTTGTTTTTGTGATGCAACTATTGAGCAGTTAAGGCACCTTGACTTAGATTGATTCTAACTCTTTTTGAAGTTGTCTGATTTACATGCCACTAAGGTTTGCTGATAATTAAGTTCTAATCGAGGCTTTACCTTGGGTTTTCTCTTACAAACTAAAGGTTTCAGCATGAATTGAAGTAAAACCCCTTCCTCTGCCTCGCCTGCATTAATTGATAAACTAGATGAAAAATCTGAATGGAATGTTATTCCCTCCCTCAAACTAGTATGGCACCTTTTCCATTTTTTTTTTCCATCCCAAAAAGATTGACAACAACAACATACCCAGTGAAATCCCACAACGTGGGGTCTGGGGAGAGTAGAATGTACGTTAACCTTACCTCTACCTTGATAGGTAGAGCGGTTATTTCCGAGAGACCCCCGGCTCAGGACAAGCAAAGAAAAAAAACAATGAGGCCCGGTCAAAAAATTAAAGCAATAAGCAGTAAGAAAATGTTGATAGCAAATGTGAATACGCCATGATATCGCATCATGAAAGAGAAGCAGTAACTAACGCAGATAAATGAGATAAACCAAGTGCATTAAAGAACGCATAGCAGAAGAAATAAAACTAGAGAACACCATAACTATAAAACAATACTACACTAGACTACCCTTCTACCCTAATCTGTGTCCTCCACAACCCTCTATCTAAGGTCACGTCCTCAGTAAGTTGCGCCTGCTACATATTCTATCTAATCACCTCTCCCCAATATTTCTTCGGTCTACCTCTACCCCTCCTGAACACGTCCATAGCCAACCTCTCACACCTCCGCACTGGAGCAGTTGTGTCTCTCATCCGCACATGTCCAAATCATCTCAACCTCGCTTCACGCATCTTGTCTTCCACCGATGTCACTCCCACTCTGCCTCGAATATCATTGTTTCTAATCATGTACCTCCTCGTATGCCCACACATCCATCTGAGCATCCTCATCTCCGCCATTCCCATCCTTTTGGGTGTGCGACGTCTTGATTGGCCAACACTCCGCCTCATACAACATAGTCGGTCTAACCATCCTATAAAACTTGTCTTTTAGTTTTGATGGCACCTTTTGGTGGCACAAGACTCCAGATGCAAGTCTTCATTTCATCCACCCTGCCCCAATACGATGTGTGACATCGTCATCAATCATTCCATTCCCTTGGATGATAGACCCGAAGTACTTGAAGCTTACTTTCTTTGAAATGACGTGAGCCTTAAGCCTCACCTCCACGCCTGTCTCACGGTCACTCTCATTGCTAAACTTGCACTCCAAGTATTCTATCTTGGTCCTACTCAGTCTAAACCCTTTAGATTCCAGAGTTTGTCTCCAAACCTCCAGCTTAGCGTTCACCCCGCTGCGAGTCTCATCAATCAGGACTATGTCATTTGCGAATAACATACACCATGACACCTCCCCTTGGATTTGTCGCGTCAGACCATTCATCACCAAGGTAAATAAGAATGGGCT
Organism: Przewalskia tangutica; assembly: GCA_029844215.1. NCBI lineage: Eukaryota > Viridiplantae > Streptophyta > Magnoliopsida > Solanales > Solanaceae > Przewalskia > Przewalskia tangutica. The sequence goes on from CM056721.1 coordinate 99,830, forward strand.
AAGAGTTGATATCTGGTGCAGCCCCAAAAAGATTGACACCTTTGTATAATTAGAAACTGCTAAATCTTTATATTCCCATTTTGTCTTAATGATATACTAAGCTAGGAATTGACATGACTTATTGATACTAGGGTAATTTTGGTAATTTATACATATTCAATTTATGTGTAAAAGTTGATCTTTGTTTTCCCCCGTATATAATCAAATACTAATAACATATTGGGATGGAGGGAGGAAACAATTGACAACAAATACATGTCAGTTGCAAAGATGGTGGTTAAGAAAAGTTGAACACCAAGATAATTTTAAATATTATGCGGTACACATCCTTTCAAAGGGGTGTTATCGGTTGGATAATGGTAATATACTGCTTCCTAAGATACAAGAATGAAGTTAATTGTATCCAAACTGGTATGCATTAAACACATCTATTGCAGTGAGTATTGCTATTTGTGGAGGACCGTGTTCTTTTGTATACCACTTGTATTTTTCCCCAACTTATCAATGAAATCATTACTTCTAAACAACTCCAAGAATGCAAATTGGCATAACATTTCATTCTTTTCACAGAAACCGATGCTTTCACATTGTTAAGAGTCCCACGTCGGAAATGGAATGGTAACATGGACTCCTTATATGGACTTGGACAATCCTCATCCTACAAACTAGCTTATGGGGTTGAGTTAGGCCCAAGATCCATTCTTTACATGGTCAGGCACATTCCAATTCTTTGTTCGTCGATGTTGGCCACCAAATTATATTGTCCACGCTCCAGTTAATGGGCATGCGGGGGAGTGTTAAGAGTCTCACATCGAAAATAGAATGGGAACATGGACTCTTTATAAGGACTTGGACAATCCTCACCCTACAAGCTAGCTTTTGGGGTTGAGTTAGGCCCAAGATACATTCTTTACACACATAAACTATACATCTATGTTAACAGATAACAAACAAGTTCTAGCAACTTTCATTTTGCTTATTCATGGAACTGTATGTTACCTCTAAAAAATTGATTATCCACTGTTAGTCCACAATGACCCATTGAACCTTTCTGCCCTTTACTACCTGGTGACCAGTCAATATAGGTTAAATGAACTGGGTTTGGCTGATACTTGGTTATACTCTCACCCAAGTGATGAAACTTCCTTACTCCCATATCATGTATGGTCTTTTATATGACATAGGGTTATTGTATAAAACTCTTACACATGTGGTGCTAGATAGAGAATACCCATGTGAGAATTCGTGTAGGGAATTCATTGTACAAGTGAAGTTACTTTCTACCTCTGGATGGCCAAAATGCTTCACATTACTTAGAAAATAACAACTTTTTATAACTTTCACAAGCTTTAAGAATACAAATTCACATAACTCTTGTGATTTCCCTATCAACCCAGTTTCTTAACCTTACTTTAGTAATTTTCTTCTTAGTGTTAGTCAAAGCGTGTTAGAGAAATATGTTCACCTCTTGGGCTTGCATATAAGAGATAAACTTTCTCAAATACTTTTGACATCTTAATAATAACTTATCCGGTAATCAATGGTAAAGTGTGACCTATGCACAAGTTTCTTGCATATTTTATCATCAATGGTTCCATAAAGCATTATATTTTGAAGTAAAGTTGAATATCAAAAACCTGCAAGCTACGTTGATGCATTCTCTGTCCAAAATGCCCACAGGATGTACGCCTTCATCCTCCACGTGCCTTAGTATAACAGGTAGCTGACTTAAACCATGTTTCTCCATAAGAGTTAGAGCAGAAAGGAGATCTGTATTTGGAGTCACTGTGCATGATACCCGACACTTATTGCCGTTTGAAGAGCAAACTTCAGCTACTACAAGCTCCTGACTCCATATATTTAAAAGAAAATGTATTTGTTAAACGTGAGAATAAAATAGCAAAACCAATCTTTTAAATTTATTGATACAATACCAAATCCAATTGTGGAAATATACTGGTATGTTGTTGTTGTCGTAATACAAAATCCATGTGAATAAATAGATTGATTCAAATCTATCTTGTTGTCTAGCAGCCCAATTTTAGAATTTTATTATATAACATAGTTTGATACCAAAAGCGCAAACTTTTTCCCAAACTGAATTTAGGAGTCTTGACCCTTTCACCGTCACTCAACTGAGGAAGCCCAAGCTAATTGTAGTTCTCATTAAGGGTTCTGAAGTAATTATAGGACTTGAGTTTCCAACTCAAATCCAAGAGACATGGTTGGATTGAAGAGAGTTCTAAGCAAATAATTACAAATATAACTTAGAGGACTGCCAGAAAGTGCAAAAGAGGAGCTGAATTGAGTACGCAGAAGCAATGCAAACAAAGAATGCGAGTATGCAGCAGCTTCAGACGAGACTTTTCAGAAAACCTAGTTGACAGAATTGGTGAAAGCTGGATGGAAAAGCTGTGGGCGGCGTCGGAAGTGGTTGGAAACGAGGTGGGTCTAGTTGGAATCTTGCGATGAACACCACACGGCAGTCGGTTTCTGCTTGGAACACCACACACGCGCTTGCGCGTGTAACAGATGCACTCACCGGAACCTTAGATTTAGCCGTGCATGAGGGGCCTGCTGCCGGTGACATTGACTGTGGTTTGGTTGCCGGAAGTTATTGGACCTTGTGATTGTGTTAGTTCTTGCAAAATACTGGCGGAAAATAAAGGTGATACAAATCAGATCTGGAAGTCACCGGAAAGAAGACACGGCGACTGACTTTCTATCCCGGATGTTTCTCACGGTCTGATATCATGTTAAAGAAATGGATATTGAGCCTAACTCAACTCCAAAAGCTAGCTCAAGAGATGAGGATTGCCCAAGCCATATAAAGACATCACCCATCTCGTAAGAGCCCGATGTGGGACTCTTCAACAAGATCCCCTGTGCGATGTACTCTTTTTCACATTGTTATACCATTATCTGTCTTGTGACCAAAATCAAGACTAAAATTGGAAAAAAAGAATTGAATATAGAGGTGTAATCAATAAGTAAAAGAACTATCAAAGTTCTTGAAACTAGTCCAATGGCCAAAGAGTCATTTTGGGGGACTATTACACTTTCTTCATAGTAAGGGGCCAGAATTTGGACGGCTAACAGTAGTTCTACCAGTTGGAAGATCGTCAGCAAGGAGGCGATCCATGGAAATTAGTTAAGGGAGGGACTAATCATGTTATTTTCGTGGGCAGGTCAGTTTCTATTGGCGCTCCAGAAATGCATCAATTGAATGAAGCACATAAAAAAGTTCAAGTTTCTTGATCGATGGGGCTTTAATGAAAAACCATTACATATTCTCCGTCTGACTCAAGTTGAATGGCCACTTTCCTTTGGTTGGTTGCTTGAAAGTAATGCGAATTTAGATAACAAAATTTATATATATATATATATATAATATCAATTGTACATAATTGAAATCAGATCCCATTTCTTCTTCATGTCAAAACTTTCTCCTCCATCCTAAAAGATTCAGTAAGTAACTATCGACTCCAAAATACTCCCTAATTAATTTTGAATTCACATATTCCTTTACTTCATTTGACAGTTTAACTTTCCATTTCATCTTAAGATTCTGCCAAGTCAAAACTTAATTCAGAAAACAACCTACAAAACTAAAAGCGATATAATTTTGAAATTCACATATTCCTTTATTTAACATTTGACGGTACAACCTTCCATTTCATCTTAAGATTCCGCCAAGTTAATACTCACATCAGAAAGCAATGTACAAAACTAAAAGCCATATATATGCAAGTCAATCCGGTGGTTATGGGGCCTGAGAAATAATGGAGTATTCTCTGTGAAATCTTTTTATGAGAAAATTTTGGTTATGGAGGAGGTTAATTTCTCATGTAATGCAATATGGGTTCCAAGTGTGCCGAGAAAAGTGTGTTTTTTCACTTGGCTAGCCTCTAGAGGGGTGATTTGAGAGCGGAAAATCTTAGAACGCGAAAGGTTGTCTGCGTCAGTTGGTGTTACTTGTGTAAGGAGACGGGCGAGGACGTGGATCACCTTCTTCTACATTGCGGGCTTACCATGAGATTATGTTGGGATATGTTTAGGTGGTTTCACACACATTGGGTAATGCCAAGAACTGTGAAAGATTTGAGGTTCAGTTGGAAGAGCGGAAGGAGGAGAAGATGAAAGGCTTGGAATGTGGTACCGCTTGCGTTAATGTGGATAGTGTGGACAGAGAAATAGGAGAGCTTTGAAGGAGCAAAGTCAAGTTTCTCTCAGTTGAGGAGTAGCCTCCGCTCTTTTATTTTCTTTTGGTGTAATCAGAAAGAAAGTTCCTTGTTGTATAGAGAATTGGGTAGAGTTTGTAGAGTCTTGATCTTTTGGTAAACCTTTTGTATATGGCCGTTTTGGCAATGTTTATGAATGAAAATATTTTTACTTGATCAGAAAATATAATCCTAAAAATCCAACATAAGAATATCCAGCCAACCCTGTTTTCCCAGTTCTAATCTGTAAAACTTATAGCTCCATTTCATGCTAGATCCATTTTCCTCATTCTTTTATTAGTTAAAATATTGAAATGTACTAAGAAGCTACCTCCTGGCATTTTCCCTCTGCTCTTGGCAACTTGCTGTAATTCTGGATATCACCAAGTGTCAGCAGACCAATGAGAAAATTATTTTCATCAACTATTATAGCACAAGATTGCTTCTCAGCTAGCATGAGAGATATGGTTTCCATTAGCAAGGTGCTCATTAGGACTGTCACATATCGTGTTCTCATTGCCTGTGCAACTAGAATTTTCCTTGCAAAATCATTTTCTTCATCATCAGATTCATAAAGACAGAGTGAACTCTCAAGTTCGCAGAGGCTACTCCCTTTTTGTGAAGGTTCCGGACCTGAAGAATAAGTCAAGCTACGAAGTCCAATGTTGGAGGAAGAAGTTCCCTGCCGCTGCGTCATCTGGACTCTTGCATCTTTTAATTCCATCCTATCCTTTACTACCCCTTTCCTTGTTTGTCCAGATGTAACCCATGTTGACAACCCCACAGCTCCCAAGAGGGGCAGAACTATCCGATAATCCTGTGTGAGTTCAAAGAGAAGCAAAACCGCAGTGAGAGGCACCTGACAGACACCAGCAAGAGTAGCAGCCATGCCAACCTGTTAAACGTCTTCCAAAATTGAGGTCAAACAGTAAGATTAAAACTACAATTCATGTTGAAACAAAGAAATACACTATAGATGTCAGAAAAGATTAACCAAGACAGATGCGACATAAGCAGCAAAACATACCCAGTGTAATCCCACAAGTAGGGTATGGGGAGGGCCGAGTGTACTTAGACCTTACCCTACCTCGTGGAGGTAGAGAGGTTGTTTCTGATAGACCCTCGGTTCAAGTAAAGCATTTCAAAGCAGTTTTGAAAAAGGAAATATGGCAATGAAGAAGACATGTCAACTAATAGGAAACCAGTACATAGCATTTAGAAAAAAACAGTAACATAGCTAAATAATGCAATAGCCGAAGGACAAGAAACAATAGACGGTAACAGAAATCAAAAAAAAAACGAAACTACGAGAATGATGTTAATACTACTGTTAAGAAAGGAGAAATAGAAATGACAGATACGGTGCACTAACCTACTACCAAGCCTATCCTGCAGAAAAGCGAGATAACACTAAACTACCTACTAACCTTCTACCCCAATTCGTGACCTCCATACCCTCCTATCTAAGGTCATATCCTCGGTAAGCTGAAGATACGCCATATCATGTCTAATCACCTCTCCCCAATACTTCTTCGGCCTACCTCTACCTCTCCTTCAATCCCACCATTGCCAATCTCTCACACCTCTTCACTGGGCATCTGTGCATCTCCTCTTCACATGCCCAAATCACCTCAGTCTCGCTTCCCTCATCTTGTCCACCACGGGGGCACTGCTACCTTATCCCGAATATTTTCATTCATAATCTTATCACTCCAAGTATGCCCACACACCATCTCCGGTCATATACCTTTTGAGCATCCTCGTGAATCATGAATATATAGCAAGATCATATCATGGAAAATAAGAGGAGGTGAACCACCTGAGTTAAAAGACCATCATCTAGGCGGGTATGAAAGAATGGGGGTGTAATTGTGAATGTAATGGTAAGGAGTGCGGGCGCGCGCGGTGGGGGATGATCGGTGAAATATGACACACTTCCGGCAAGGGAAATTCAGGCCAGTTTTCCTATAACCTGTGAGAGGTCTGAAATATGTTCAAGATGGCGATGCAAGGTAGAGATAAAGTGACCTCGAATTTCAGAAGAAAAGACGGAAGAGGGGAAATAAGTAGATTGGGTGTTAAATTCCCTTGCACTCCTCTTATTGCTTTTTCAATAATACTCCCTCCGGTTCATAATAAGCGTCCACTTAGCCTTTTTTATTTTGGATCAAAATAAGTTCCCACTTACAAAATTAAGGAATTAATTATTTTGTTCCAAATTTACCCCTATTTAGATAAAGGGAGTTTTCATGTAATCAAGAAACTATATTAATTATAAATTAAGGGTAGTTTAGTCAAAATACCTATTTTTCTAGGAGTTAGTATTTTCTTAAGGGTTGTGCTAAAGGCTAAGTGGACACTTATTTTGAACCGGAGGGAGTACAACACTCACTTATCTAGACATGTAGCACTACTTCGAACAAAAGGCAAATTCATACCAGACCATATGCTTGTGGGGATGCAACTTCGAGGATGGAAAGGTGAAAGATTGGATCAGCATGAGAGACAATGTAGCTAACAATTTTCCCATATGCAGTTCCAGTAGCAGCACCAATAAATAGAGATGGAGCATAGTAGCCTCCAACCAATCCAGAGGCTCGGCATAATGAAGTTGTTACTATTTTGGCAGCTACAAGCTGGAGTAACAGATCAGCAGAGAGGCCTTTCACTAGTGGGCGAGATTCTAGCAAAATATCAACATTCTCAAAACCCCAGTAAAGGATTTCAGGATATGCTAAAGCTACCAGCCCAACCAGAAGACCACCCAGCACAGGAAAAGCTGATTTTGGCACGCTGCTGGTCATTTGGATATTTTCCACTATTTGCAGCATAAATGATGTACAGCTTGATAATGCCACTGAAACTAAGCCACAAAAGATGCCCAGCAGAAGATAAAGAGGTAATTCTGAAATGGAGACGAACAATTAACACAATTGTACAAACCAAAAAAGAGTTCAAAACACATTTGGACTTACCACAGTAAGTAATACCAATGACAGAAATGTGAGTCTAAGGTGATATCTTAGCCAGTCGCTAGTGTCTCTAGGAGTCTTCTTTAGTCCATTTAAAGATTTGTATGTCTAAGTAGAAAATGTAGAGAACATCTGATGCTAGGGAATACCGAAGTATTGAATATTCAAATTAAATGGGACTATGACTAAATGGAGTGAAATAGATAGTGATGATTTGTATAGCCGACCCCTAACTAGCTTAAAATTGAGATGTAGTTGTTGTCAATGTTTTCAAAAGAGAATAAGCACAAAAAAGCGACAAGTTCCTTGAGGCTAAAGCGAAAGCGAGAAGTAAAGCGCACACTTCTTTGAAGTGAACGCACAAATGTCAAACATATATGAATTTAGTACTATAGGAATCGAATTGCAATTGAAGAAACTAATTTCAGCATCCAATATACAATAATGCAGACAATAGTTGATATTCAAAGAATTGACTGCTACTTGTTTGGATCAGTGTGTGCGTCATTGTTTGAGGAACATGTTTCTTTGAAGCGCATGGCTTCACCTATGAAGCGATCACCCCTCGCTTCGCATTGCTTCATTCCTTTAAGCGACGAAGATGGCTTTTAACAACACTGGTTGTTTATGCTGTATGTCCTACAAATGTATTTAATAAGCAAACTTTGAGGGAAGAAGTTCAAAATTACCCGTAGGTGTACGAAAATCATATGCTGGGACTGAAAATGCAGGTTCAGAGCCAAGACCAATTTCTGAGACTACAGAAGCTATAACAGCACTGAGAATAACCATTGAAGTCGTATTTGTCAAGGACAAGGAGGACTCTGCGGGTGCTGGCCATAACACCGATTCCACAGCAAAGAAACAACCCGCAACAGCAGCATTAAACCCTTTAAGTAGAAAACAAGAAGAGTCTCAACGTGACACAAACAGTTTAATCATGGAGAGAAAGTGACCGAAAAGATATTACAGAAATTATTAGCAGAACAAGTAAAATATTTCCAGAAAATGAACTCCTGCAAGGCAGAAGATGCTGACAGCAGATAAAAAGAAGAAAATGTTCATTGGACATCCACGGACAAACCAAAACAACCATAGGACGGGAACTAAATTAACTAATTAGCAAAAGGATGACAAAGGAAAAGGAGAGAATGGTACTAGAGCCAACTTTTGGTAAAACCATTCTCAAATCCTAAAAATGCTCCCAGACACTAGTTTCGATGTAATGTACTAAATTTAATTTTTGAATAAAGGATTGGACTCCGGTGGTCCTTCTGATCACCGGAAAGCATTTCTCTTGTCCTTTTCTCTTTTGTTTTCTTCTAATTTGGTCAAATGGATAATCACATTTATTTTGTGGTTGGTTTTAAATCTTATGACATTGTGAGATCCACTAACACAGCAGATTCTTGGTTTGAGTGGACTGAAAGGAGTAGGAATTTCATTAGAAGGATATCCCGGAATAGGAAGACCTTGGAATGGATAGTTCAGATTCTGAGAGAGGCGTCGAAGTTCAGAGGTAATGGTGTGAGAAGGTGGAAGAAAAGATATAGTTTCTAGTTGCCAAGATGGCTTCTGACCGTCTTCTCATCTCTATGGCATCAATGAATCATTGGCCCCTTTTTCGAACATAAAAAACACATTCCTTCATGGAGAACTTGCTGAAGAGGTTTATATGGAGCAACCACCGGGGTTTTGTTGCTCAGGGGAAGTCTGGATTAGCATGTAGACTTCATCGATCCCTTTATGGTCTCAAGCAGTATCATAGAGCATGGTTTGGTCGTTTTCGAACTGTTGCCCAATAGTTTGGAATGATCCGAACATAAGTTGATCACTCTGTATACTATAGGCATTCATCTCATGACAAACATAACTTTTAATTGTTTATGTTGATGATATTGTTATCACATGTGATGATCATGAAGGTATTGCTCAACCAAACAACACCTTTCAAGACTAAGGATTTGGGCAAGCTGAAATACTTTCTAGGCGTTAAAGTGACACAGTCTGGCAATGGTATTGCTATACACAAAGAAAATATGCCTTAGACATTTTGGAAGACGTTGGTATGTTGGATTTCAAACATATGGACACTCCAATGAATCGAAATACTAAGCTTATTCCAAGAAATGGGGAGCCTCTACAAGATCCTAGCAGATATCAGAGACTTGTTGGCAAACTCAACAACCTTACTATTACATGACCAGACATTTCATTTGTTGTTAGTGTAATTAGCCAGTTTCTGCAATCACCTTGTGCTAGTCACTGGAATGCAATGATTCGCATTCTGTGATATACCAAAAGCTCTTCAAGAAGAGATTTATGTATGAAGACAAGGGACACGCCCACATTGTTGGGTAACCTAATGCAGGTTGGGCAGGATCTCTTTCTGATAGGTTGTCCACTTCAGATTATTGTGTTCTAATCGGAGGCAATCTAATATCCTGGAAAATAAAAAAGCAAGATGTATGGCTAGATCAAGTATAGAGGCGGAGTATCGAGCTATGCATTGGCTACATGTGAGCTTATACGATTGAGACAACTTCTCCAAGAATTGACGATGGGAGGAGTTGAAATGATAAAATTGATTTTTGATAACCAAGTTGCACTAAATATCGCTTCTAATGTCGTGTTTCAGGGAAGAACGAAGCACATTGAGATAGATTATCATTTCATTCGAGAGAATTTTGAGTGTGGATACATCGCCATGAGTTTTGTCAACTCAAAAGATCAACTGGCAGATACTTTCACAAAATCACTGCGAGGATCCAGAATTGACTATATTTGTGGCAAGCTAGGAGCATATGACTTATATGCTCCAGTTTGAGGGGGAGTGTTAAATATGGTATAATTAGATAGTGTAGATATGAGAATATCCCCAAATTCCTGTAATGATAGTGTAGATATGAGAATATCCCCAAATTTCTATAATTAAGCAATTAGGAGATTGTAATATTTTTATTAATTTCTTTCCTTATTTACGCTCTCTGTAACAACTATTTATCCCATTAGCTTGAGGGAATATCAAGCCACTAATTCCTAGATTTTCTTCCCTTCTCCTAATTTCTCACAAAAATAGAAAAGGTGACATTGGGTCACCCTTGTCTAAAGACCTCTCTGAGAATGAAAATAAACTTCAGGACTCCCATTTGCAGGATCACTCCCCTCGTAGCTAGCCAAGTGAAAAAACACATATTTCTCAGTACCCTAGGGATCCATATCATAGATTCTTTGTTCTTGTATTTTTTCAAACTTGTTTGTAAAATGTTTTTCTTGAGCCGTGGGTCTACCGGAAATAGCCTCTTCACCCAAAAGGTAGGGTAATGTTTGTGTACACCCCACTCTCCCCATACCCCACTTATGGTATCACACTGGGTGTATTGTTATTGTTGCTGTAGTATTTTGTATGCCTTGTTATTCAGGCTCTCTGAGAAATTGCTTTATACATGTTGGGTTAGATACTGGGAATATTGGGAAAAACAAGTAGCAGGGAAATAATTCCAGGATTTTTATGTAATTCTTTGTTCTTGTATTTTTTCAAACTTGTTTGTAAAATGTTTTTCTTGAGCCGCGGGTCTACCGGAAACAACTTCTCCACCCAACAAAGGTAGGGATAATGTTTGCGTACACCTCACTCTCCCCATACCCCACTTATGGTATCACACTGGGTGTATTGTTATTGTTGGTGTAGTATTCTGCAGATGCCTTGTTATTCAGGCTCTCTGAGAAATTGCTTTATACATGTTGGGTTAGATACTGGGAATATTGGGAAAAACAAGTAGCATGGAAATAATTCCAGGATTTTTTATGTAATTCTTTGTTCTTGTATTTTTTCAAACTTGTTTTGTAAAATGTTTTTCTTGAGTCGCGGTCTACCGGAAACAGCCTCTCCACCCAACAAAGGTAGGGGTAATGTTTGCGTACACCTCACTCTCCCCATACCCCACTTATGGTATCAGTTTCAGTTCTGCTTCCAACTACCGATGGGAGAAGGCTTGGACGTATAGCAAGATTAAATAAGAGGTACTCCCCTCGGAAAACTCCATTGCTTTGACCATCCTCAATGAACAGTCACTCACTTTTGACAGTTATACGATTCCAGAAGATGATCTAGAATTGGGTCAATCACGTTTATGTTTACCAGCACGTAGGTGTTCTAAAGCCGGGGACCTAGGTGGGAATAGTGACAGAAAGAGAAGGGGAAGCACATAACTAATAGGGTAGAGGAATTGGTCGACTCATCAGGCATTAGAAATGGCTTTTGTTGTGCGTGGGATTGCCGGGGAAACCCCCGATTTGGGTCATTCTATGTTGCCTGGGTCCTCTCACCAATCAAGACGAACCTCAAGATGGCGAAGACTCGCCTCTTTGAGAAAAAGAAGTATGGATACCGAGGAGCTAACCGAGAAGGGAAGGAGGATCGAAAGTCTTAAAAGACGAGCGGTGTTCGTAGATGGATTGGACTTTTGGCGGAGAGAATCTTGATTGAGCACATCTTACGATTTCTATCTATATAGGATATGCTAAGCCTTTTCTTATTTATCTATCTAGGAAGCAGAGAGATATTATTATCTTATTAATAGGTTCCTTCGCTTGAGGGAAAGAGACAAAAGAACAGACCTTTCCTACGAATGTGAATCTGCCAAGTAAGGGGGGTTAAGGGGGAGGTCTTTTTTGTTTTCACGGGAACTTCTCCTTTTTGGTTAACAACCTATGTTGGGTTGACTAAGCCCACTATCCTACAGGGCCCCTCTTGTGTCGGGTTAAGGCTCCACCTCATCTGGTGTCTATAACTTCTCCCCCAGGGCCTACCCCCCAACCTAGAGTAGCTAAATGGAGGAAGCCCTTCGTTCGGACAGGGTTCCAGAGGATTCCATTCTCGAGAAAAGGCACGAGATTAGGGGGGTCCTCTTTGGTAGACTTTCTGGGGTGGTTGCTTTTGGTGACATAGATCCATAGGTATGTGCTTGCAGTCGGCTCATAGAGCACTGCGGCGACTGGAGCAACCTTTGAAGGGGATAAAGAGAGAGATGTGGAATACATCTCCTAAAAAAGAAAGATGCACGTAAGGACCAGTGCCAAAGTCACTGAATGGGTAAGTCGCAATTTCTTCTTTCAGAACCTTACTATCTATTGAGCTTGAACTACTAAATAGATATTATTACATACCTGGCTTACTAAGAGTGGAAACCATGCAGTATCTTTTTCTGAAGAGTCAATGTGCTGATAAGGTATGGCAGTACTTTTCCTTGGGTGCAGGTCTTACACATGGTGTTAGCTTACAGCAGGTATTTCAAAGGTGGTGGAAACACCCTGCAAATGTATATCTGAAGCCCTTATATCAAGCATTGCCCTGTGTAGTTGTCTGGGGGGAGCTATGGAAGAGGAGAAAGAAAAGAAGGTATGGTGGCTTCTACTCTAGGCTCGCGAAAAATCTCCATCTTTTTATTGTTGCCGGTTCCATTGATTTAATTAAAGCTAAGCCGCGTTTCCATATCCTGGGTCTTCCCTAGGTCTTTCATTCGCTTCGGATCTTGTCTCCCGCTCATGCCATAAATAGCTAATGAAGACCGGGTCCCCAGTCGCTGACAATTGAGTGTGGCATTCCATGCAATGAAACTATCAGTCAATGACGTCTTCGTTGCCAAGGTAGATCTTTTTTGTTTTGTCATTTTTTTGGCTCTATGATCCCAATTATTATATAATAGATTCTAGTTGAATCCCAAAATTGCACATAATACGGGTGTATTGTTATTGTTGTTGTAGTATTCTGCAGATGCCTTGTTATTCAGGCTCTCTGAGAAATTGTTTTATACATGTTGGGTTAGATACTGGGAATATTGGGAAAAACAAGTAGCATGCAAATAATTCCACGATTTTTTATGTAATTCCATTCCAACTTGCTGCTCGAGCTTAAGACTGCTATACATAAAGTAATTAGAGTTTTCCTTGTCTAGCTATCAATAGCATGAAACATTGCTTTAGCTAATTCAACTTGAAGTGAGGCAGAAGTCGGCTATCAAATCATCAATATCTCTATACTCTACTAGTACATAATTGGAAGAGACCTCCAGCAGCATAGCTATGTGGTTAGCGTAAATGTCGTCACTAAACATAAATATAATCATAGACATTATAAGAACTTACAACGACGAGTGATCATATCTGATGAATTAGAAAGGCAAAGAATAAATAATGCATGTATGGTAAGATTGAACCTTGTGCATATAGACATGAAATGTAACAGCTCAGCCCACTAGTGAAGCTCAGCCCACTAGTGATATTGTCCGCTTTGGGCCAAGGCCCGCATGGCTTTAAAACGCGTCTTGCTGGAAAATTGGCTTGGTGCGGCGCGGCCATGCCCAAGGCGGGCGCCCAACGCCAGGCTTATTTTGATTGAGGTAAAACATGCATAACTTTTCGTACGGGTTTTACGTTTGACCTCCACCATATACCGTTGGAAAGGTATTTCAAAGAGCTACAACTTTCATGAAGGAAGTATTCCCAAATTCCTTATAGAATTTTCCGAATACTCGCTTGAGGTGAGGCCTCGTGCAAACTCACTTGAAAACATGGCCCGTAGAGTAGCTTCCGACTATACTTTGCCCAAAGACTCTTCTAATAACTTCATTAGTTTTCAAAACACCTCCTATGCTCCTCATAATAGTTCCATTACATTCCCATCGTACAAGTCAAACATTAGCCCAAAGGTACGAGGTGTTACAATATCTCCCTCTTGGGATCATTCGTCCTCGAATGATAGTTCATGGTTAGGAGTATGACTAACTGGAAGTTTTCTCAGTAAATAGGACTATCGAAAAATTTCAAATACCTGCCAGCTAACCAAATCACAACACAAGCCTCACAGGGCATCTTAATACGCATGACATAACATGGTAACTGAAACACGGACATACTAAAATGAATATTGTGCTGGCATGAATACGTGAATACTATCTGGATACCGATCTGACATGAACACATGGATATTGAACTAAATGAATACGTGAATACTGAACTGGATTAACACTGAACTGACATCAATATTTGATTACTAAGCTATCATGAATATCTGAGTACTGGACTGACATGAGTATCTGAGCCCTCATTACTGAACTGAGTTTCTTCATATCTCATGCTAACTATTTGGGTTTCAAATGTCTAACTAGACTTACTATGACTTACACATCTCCCCCTTAGACTAAAGGTTAAGGTCTTATACTTGCGGATCCTTCTATTTTCTTAAGATCCGAACATCTTTCCTTATCTTCTGCAATTCCTTGCACTTTACGTCACTGACGACTCATCTTTTGACTCACTTCTGAGCAATCTTTCTTACTAGGAAAAATAGAATTACTTACATAAACGAAAAGTTAATGTATTCGCAACTATCATACAAAATCTTAGTGACTTAACTTTTCTCCCAATGTCAATCTTAGGGAAAACTCCTTTCTGATAACTCTTAAAGTTATTTTTCTGTAGTTTGCTCCCATACGGCTTAGCTGATTTCTTCTTCTTTAACTTAAACATTTTGGATACTAACACGTATTTCAGAGTATTTAAGTTGTCACCCACTCACTAGTGTTCTCTTGACTAGGGAAATCAAATCGTACCTCTAATAGTCAGGAACTTGGTCACACCACTATACTTGACTTACTACCTCTAAGTGCTCTAACTGTCGTTTATATCTGCTCAAAACATACTCACTATTCTTCTACTAATCACATGCTAGCATCATATTTTCTTATTCTGCTCTGAACAACCAAAGCGAAGTATAAGGTTATTTCTAACTCCCCTCATCAGATGAACCTATTTTACGGTCGTATACTATCTTTTTCTGAACTATAGTCATGAATCACGCTTAGGAAAATTACGTCTCTCTTAAACGAAATTGAAAAACCTAACCCCGAACTTTCTGTATGCTTCAAAATCATATCAGACTATACACATCCGGGTAAACACTTACTCTCATAACTTAGGAGGGAACTATCACATTTTATCTTTTAATAATATTTCCTTCTTGTAAATATAGATAACGGTCCTACCCCAAATCTCACACCAACACGCGAGGTAACATCCACATAGGACGATGTAAGGAATTCAATAAGGGAATACACATCTTAGGAGGGACCAATAATATACCTGAAATGATATCGGACGGCGCCCTTGAACCCTGGTGATCAGTCAAAGCATACAAATGAGATTGGCCCGCTCCAAACCCCGATGCTCTTCTACCTACCCCTGATGGTGTTGTTGTCGTAGTTGCGGCTGAACTGGTGGGCTGGGCTCACTGATACTGACATGCCTAGCTGAGGGCCAATTCCTCCGAACGTGACCCGGAAGGCCACACTCATAGCATACCTTACCAAAGCGACAAACCCCCCGATGACCCTTTCCGCACTGATTACAAATAGGTGGTTGTTGTGGCCTCTGACTTGTGCTACCCTGAGGTTGGGGGCCTAATACTCTATAACTCTGCTCCTGACTGGACTGATCATACTTGGGTCTCACAGATGGTGCACTGGCTACCGAAGGAGCGGGTCCTGACGAACTATTCTTAAAGAATTGTCTGTTTACACTTCCCTGAGATGCCACATGACTGAAACCCCCCGTAGACTTAGCTCTTTTACTGAATACTATGTCTTTTTTTCTGAAGGGTTTCTTGCTCTTTCATCCGATCTTCATTACTTTGAACAAAAGCAACTATCTTGGTAATAGTTTGAGCAGAAATGTTAGCATCATCGAACAAATGGGGGTCAAGACCCCACACAAAGCGCCTAACTATGGCCCTCATATCCGGAACCATCTGCAGAGCATACTTAGCCAATGAAACAAGTGGAGGTAGTACTCATGCACACTCCTGCCATTCTGCTTGAGCTTCTCGAATTCAATGGCATTTGCCTCATGACCTCTAATGGCAGAAAGTGTTCAATGAAAGTATCTACAAACTCATCTCAAGTCGTAGAAGATGCACCTTTCCCACGGGACTATTTCCATGACTCATACCAAATATTAGCAACATCGCAATTGATAAGCTCCCAACTCTGCTGCCTCTATCTCAGTAGCATGCATGACAATTAATTTTTTTTGAAGACCCTCAATGAAATTATGCGGATCCTCCGTCTTGCTAGACCATGTGAACATTGGTGGCTCCATACGCGGACCTGGAACTGACTCCCCCCAGCACCTGCACTTGGAGTCGTCCCCTGACGTTGAGCTTGTGCTGCAACAATTTGGGTGAGCAGCTGAATAGCTCCCCCAACATTCGAGTTAGTGGCACTGGGCGGCGAAATTGGAGTATGAACCTCCGCAGGCCTTCTAGTAGCAGGTGGGGGTACTGTACCCGAGGTGGCTCTCTTGAGCCTGAGTGTCCTCCTCTTGAGCCGCATTATCAGTAGCTCTCTAACTAGTAGTTGAAATCCTCTTGGTGTACTTTCGTTTCGCATCCATTTTCTGAAATACGTAATACACATGAGTTAGAAAGGATTCCTAAAGGTATAGCTCTAACTGCACGATCTAGTGATATTATCCGCTTTAGGCCTAAGCCCGCACAACTTTAAAACGTGTCACTAGAGGAGAGGAATGCTTACTTATATACCCAACATCTTCACTCTTATGAACTCAACGTCTTCGTTGAGATTTGTCCCACCGTATGGGGTTTGCTTAGACTCAGCACAGAGGTTTGCCCCTCCAATCCGGGATTTTCCAAACTCAATTGAACTCTGGCCCACACCAACAAGGCTGACACAAGAGTGGCTTTGATGCCATTTGTAACAGCTCATCCCACTAGTGATATTGTCCGCTTTAAGCCTAGTACCGCACGGCTTTAAAACGCGTCACTATGGGGAGAGGCATACTTACTTATATACTCAGCATCTCTCATGTGTTTTATCAATGTGGGACTTTCCTACTAAGCTGTGGGAAGTCACATGAAATGTCATTTTAGGATTAGTCACCTTTCTGTTTGTTAAATTTTTTATGCGATGTGAAAAGTTCACTGGTAAATTTTAGGTCCATATGTTGTTGGGTAAGTGTCTCGGAAACAACTGCTCTACCTACCAAGGTAGAGGTAATGTCTGCGTACACTCTACCCTCTCCAGACCCCATGTTGTAGGATTTCACTGGGTATGTTGTTGTTGTATGTTGTTGGGTAAGTGATTGGATTCTCATATAAGGGAGAGTTCATCCATGTACATTCACTTTTCTTACCTGAACTTCAATTTGAGTATTTTGCTTTTAACAGTTGCCTAATATGACACTGAGTTTATTTTTCATTTCCAGCTCAAGGATTTTTGGGAAAAATTTACTTCTATAGAGAAAGCCTGGAAAATTATTAGCTTGCGGGGAACAAGAAGTTGTGGCTCAACTTTATTGACAGCCAACAGTTTGAACATATAGAGAAAGGAACTGGTTAGACATACCTTCAGAAATATATCATAGTACTAGGCAAAATGTAGGCACTGGAAATTAATGTGCTAATTAAAGCTGATATTGCAGCTGCCCTCAAAATCAAGAAGTGAGCTGCCTTATTGTTGGGTCACCCTGTAGAATTTTACTGCTACTCTGGGAAGAAAGGTCTATTTGTTGGTTTGTAGTGGTTCTGCTTGCTGAAGGGGTTCACCTTTTGTACACTTTATTTGGTTTGAGAGATGCAAACACATTTGCATTTACAAAAGGACTTCTCAGGGATAGGAATCCATAATGTAAATATAAGAAAAATGTACCATTTATAATTCAGGACCAAGAATAATGTGGGAACAAACCAGAAGAGATTCCAGCAGCTGATCCAGCAGCCTTGAGAGATAGCTTTCTATGAGCACCTTTATCGAGCAGAGCGCCAACTCCCTTGGCAACTGATGTACCAATTTCGACACTTGGGCCTTCTGGTCCTAAGGAATTCCCAGTTCCTAAAGTGACACAAGCAGCCAATGTCTTCAAAACTGGTCCCAACACAGATGATGTCCAATTTCCTTGGGTTGAGACCTCGAGTGTGGCTCGGAAAACGTTCAAAAAGCTGACTACCAAACCGCCAAAAGCTGGTACTAAGATTACACGTTGCCACTTTACTCCAATGGGCTCCACCCTTAACCATGAGGCCCCTCGAGATGGAATCCCATCCCAACAAAAATCACGTAATTCATGAACCTAATCAAGGGAGATATCAGTTACATGACTATAAATGACATGGGGCAGATGGGAAAGTAGGAAGATTGAGAGGGGAATAGATGGAAAAGAGAAACGTATGACGCACCGCAGAGTTGAAAAGCACGACAGTGATGCCGGTGAAGAGGCCAACAAAGCAAGCGGAGATTATAGCCGTGTTGCCTTGTGGTGGGACAACTGCATTTATCTGGTGGATACCACTATCACTGTCCAACTTGGAGTCAGAGAAGCGTCCGGGAGGAAGAGATGGTCGAGGCCAGCAATTTCGTGATTCATTGTTTAACAGACGAGCAAACCGAGGGGAGAATGCTTTATGACAGATATGGCGATGGGATAAGGAACTGAAGAACGAATTAGGATGGTACTGCACAATGCAACCTGTCATACCTCCCATTATTTCATGTCTCACGAATACAACTTTGTTTGTGAGACCAATAATAAATGTCGTAAGCTAACCACATTTTTTTATTCTACAATATTGCTGCATCACAACTTTTTTAGATTTTGCCCGTCAATTTATGATGGACCTTCATTTCTTTATCTTTGTGGATTGACTTTGGTCAAGCATGCTAGGGTATCCAAATGGGTAGTGTGCAGGGTGAATGGCCACTACATCTCATTGTCATGCAGTGTGATTAATCCTACCGACGCGGATCGCAGGCTACGCGTCAGTCCGATATTTACCCAGAGCGCACAATCGTCTCAAACATTTTTGGGTCATGTTCTAATTCGTAAAAACGAGCTCTTAATATAAGTAAATATATGATTTCAATAATTAGAAATTATTTTAAATTGTAAATCAACCCAATACAACTTCAAGTTAATCAAACCCTACTTTGATTGGGCTAAAATATGTGAATTGTGAATTTTTATAGTAAATTTTGGCTAATACTACTTAATAATTAAAAAAAAAAACTAAAATTTGTCATTTTTCGGGGGCCCTGTGCGGTAGCACATCTCGCACGTGTCCAAAGACGGTCCTGATTACACTACACTTCCCCGACAAAGTGAAATTTTGAGCTCCACGTAGAAGATAGATTGAGAGATTAGAGAAATTGTAGGAAGATTTGTGAGAAAATGACGTATTTATAGGTGAAATTTGGTTAAAATGTAAATATAATAACTCAGAGTTAAAAATAAATATTAAGGGGTAGGGAGTTATGGAAGGAGAAGTCAAAAATGGTCGTTGCACAACGACCAAAATATAAAATTATCGTTGGTGCAACGGTTATTTTGTGCAGAGGGGAGGGATCAAGTGATGGGATCAGGCAGATTCGGGCGGATCAAGTGATCGACTGGCGGGACGAGACAATGTCCCGTCCTGGTTCGAGTCCCGATACCATTTTTTTATTTCGCCAGGACGCCGGTTGACCGTCACACCCATGTGTACTAAACACCGCTAGCAGTCCGCCGACTTAACCGACCGCTGACCCAATACAAAATCCGATCCGGACCGGTTGACGCCGAGAAAGACCCTTATCGGGTTGGGGGTTGGTTTAGCCCCAACCCGCACGGGTTATAGAGAAATCCGGTAAGGACCCGGACCAATAAGGTCGTTTAATTAAAAAAAATTGAAACTAAAAGGGTTGTTGGCAACGGTAATATTACCGTTGGGGTGGTACCAACGGTCTAAATGACCGTTTGGCTTGGTTTTTTTTTTTGTTTTTTTGTTTATTATTTATTAATTACATTTTTACCCTTTAAAAAATATATAATTACTCTATATTCTTCTCATTTTTATCACACAATTATTTCTACAATTCTCTCAATTCTCATACTCTCTTAATTTCCTCTATTATCAATTCTCAAGTTATTATTATTGTTATTAATTTTCAAAGTAGCAAGACGCAAGACTTCGAGCTTCGAGTTTCAATTGAATTCTAAATCCCGAAGTTTGGTACACTCGTTTCATTCTCTAATTATTTTATTAAATTGTCATATTTATTTGTTGATTATTTAAGTTAAATTTTAATTAAATATTTTATAATGGATTTGCTAAGGGGATTAGGACGGCGTAAATATAGTTCAAGGGTAAAAAATCTATAGATTCTTCATCATCTAATCAAAATATAAATTATTATCAAATGCAAGAAGATTTTGGAATAAAATATAATGAATATTTTAACGTTCCATTAGATAATATTGTTGAACTTGAAACTGAACCTCCTACACATATTAGTGTTCCTTCTGTCAATGTTGGTACTGCTAGTGGTAGTCGTAGACCTCCTTTACCAGTACCAGAAGAAAGGGAAAAGGAGTAAAGTGTGGCTTTTTTTATGAGATAGAGTTGCGGACACTGATAGAGTTAGATGTAATATTTGTGGAAAACTTATAAACATAATAGAAGGGGTGGTGACGGGGGACGGGGGACGGGCACTATAATAGGCATTTATGAAAATATCATCTGACTCAATGGGGTGCTGCCTCTGATTTAGAACCCGGTCAACAACAACTTAATCCATTAACGGGGGGTTGGCTAAGTACGATCCAAATAAGGATTGCATTGAATTAGCAAAAATGATTGTCGGAGGTTGTTTACCTTTTTCTTTTTGTTTTTTCTTCATATTTAATTACATATATTCAAAGAGTATATAATCATTTATTTAAAGGTGTTCCGCTAGTACTTGTAGAGCCGATATTTTTAGACTTCATAATGATTATGTTATTTTTTTGCACTATTTGTTCACTAACATTCCATGCCTAGTTAGTTTTACTTCAGACATTGGGCATGCTTTAAAAGGTTATGATTATTTAACAATTACTTGTCATTGGATTGATGAAAAATTTAAATGGAAAAACGTATTATTGCTTTTGCATATGACGAGGATCAAAGTCATACTGGAAAATATATAAGCGAAACTATTTATGATTATGCCAAACATTATAATCTTTATAAAAAAATACTTTGTATATCATTCGATAATGCATCTAATAATACTGTTGTTGTAGAACTTTTAAAATCAGAATTAGAACCGCCACTTCCCGATATATTTCATGTTCGTTGTGCTTGTCATATTTATAATTTAATTGTTAAAAGTGGTCTTGATTTATTTGCAGCTGAAATAAAAATTGTCAAAAGAGTTGTTGGACTTATTCAGGGTAATAATAGGAAAAATAGAATTATAGAATTTAAAGCAAAAATGTATGGCCGCGATGTCCGGCCGACCTTGGCCCCACCGATCGACCGAATTCGCCCCGACACCGTTTAAATAAATAAAATAAAAAATAGCGGGTCCGGGGCTCGAACCGGGACGGGACATGGTATGGTCCCGCCAGGACCCGACCCGTCCCGGTCCCGTTCCGATCCCGCCCCAGTCCCGCCAATTACCAAAAATAGTCGTTGCAATAACGACCATTTTACATTTTGGTTGTTATTGCAACGACCATTTTTGGCTTCCCCCACTCCCCCTACCCCCTTTATATTTATTTTTAACCCCTAAGTTATTATATTTACACTTTAACCCAATTTTCCAACTATAAATACCTCATTTTTTCTTCTTATTTCTCACAATCTTCCTACAATCTCAAATCTCTCAAATCTCAATCAATCTATTTCTATACAACATTGTCTACTACATA
The DNA here is from genome assembly GCA_029844215.1 of Przewalskia tangutica. Taxonomy (NCBI): domain Eukaryota; kingdom Viridiplantae; phylum Streptophyta; class Magnoliopsida; order Solanales; family Solanaceae; genus Przewalskia; species Przewalskia tangutica. Next base: position 121,764 of record CM056721.1, read on the forward strand.
TTCACTCTATTTATTAATTTGAGAATTGAGAGTGAAGTTGACAACTAGCTTGAGGATTAATCTATCGAGCAAAATTTCAATTTTCAACCTCTCTCGATTACACATCGACTTTACGTCAGTGTTTGGTACATTCGTTCTCTCATTAAATTATTATTTTGTTTTTATTTCATTTAGCACATTTAATTTCATTATCTTTAACTTTTTAAGTCTTTCACTATTTATTACCATAATTAAAATGAAAAGAACAAAAAATGTTTTGGTCAGGCCTTGGGTATGAAGGGCAAGGGTACTTCTTCTAGTATTCCTAGACAAGATGATTTTATAGATCCTGAACTGTTTTCTGAAATACCATATAATCTTGTCACAGATGTTTATCCTCAAAATGAAGAAGATTTTAATTTAGATGACACTCTAGATGATGATACACCCACTAGTGAAATGCCTCTTATCCCCCCTAGTATGAGACGAGGTCCGGCAAAACGACCATTAAAATCAGTTGTATGAAAATATTTTCACATGGACGTACCGAATCAAATAGTTATATGTAAAACTTGTAAATCTGTTTATTCTTTTAAAACTGGACAAGGTCATGATGGAACGGGGGGTTTAGGAAGACATCTATTGCAAAAATACAAAGCTTTGCATGCCCAATACCTTATTGGAAAAACCTGCTTATAAGGCAGCTATTAAAAAATATTTATGAAATTAAAAAAATATTTTATTCTTATTCCCCCTATTTATATTATTGGTGTTGTATTAAACCCGACTATTAAAGTAGAGGGTTGTAAAAGTCTTATTGAAAATATTTATAACTGTATGGACGTACTACCACCTCCAACTCCCAAAAATTTAAATGTTGAGTCACCTATTGAACAAACGCTAGAAGAAGTGTTGAATAGCTGTTATACCCCGTATTTTCCTGAGTATGTATGTGAGGACGTATGTACATTTGTACAAACCCTAATTAGGTTAAGGATGGAATTGTGAACTTTCGACGGAAAAGATTCCGAACCTTGTGAAGGAAATTTTACTGTTTTAATATTTTAACCAATTACGGATTTTTCCGAGAGACGAAATATTTTGGACCTATAGGAGGGCGACATGTGTCACCCTTAGGTGGCATGTTTGGACGAAAATGTTGGGCTAGTGGACAAGTCAAATAGTCAAGTCTTGCAAGATATTTTCTTTGGGTGAGTGGGAGTAGGTATGGACGGTTTTGGAGGGGCAGGTGGATGGCCACATGGCTCTTTGTTGTGGTGGACATATGTTCCAATGTTGTGGTGGACATATGTCCCAATATTGTGGTGGACACTTGGTGGAAGACTCCACTCACACAAGCTACTTAATCTACACCCTCCATTTGTTTTAATCTTGCCTTCAAGGTTCTATAAATACCCCTCAAGTGCAAGACTTCTTCATCCACAAAAACAATTTCCAAGTCTCCAAAAACTCCTCTCCTGTTGTAGTTCTCGTCCCAACTCCTCCCCTTTTCCCTAGCTCCGTCGAAATATCCTCCCCTTTCCTAGTTGTTTCATCCAAACCCCCTTGGTAGAGAAATTGTCTTCAAGTATAGTTACTATTCCAAAATACCTTAGCCTAAATCCCTTGTAATTTTCCTAAGTTACCTCTATACTAAAAGCCCGGAAATACTACTTTATATCCTTTAGTCACAAAACGAAACCCGAGGGAAATCTTCATAGTGGGTTGAAGTATTAAGTAGAAGTTGGTTGGAAACTTCTAAGGGTTTCTTGGAGCTATCGGAGCGTGCAAATTAGGAGCTAAACGTTGTTCAGGATCGACATTAATCTTGGATAATTTTGGGCTTACCGAGGTAAATATCTTGTCCTTCTATTGTAATTGGAGATTACATATAATAATAGTTTAGAATTGAGTATAAGATATAGAAGGATATTAAAGAAGAGAATTGAATCAGATTTACCTAGATTGTATTTACTGAGACTTGTGTAGTTTGACGCAGGAAGTCGCCCAATTTTCCGTAGAATTAAGGACCTTCTGCTTAGAATATTCTACAGAATAGTCTAGACGTTGATAGACGTATTTGACTATTATAGGTTGATACTCTGCGCGCGACATATTCGACTTGGCATGTGGATTTCGCCGAGGAGGTATGTGATTCTTCCTATCCTCTTGAGCATGATATTTTTGATATATATATATAGTACGGTAGACGTACGTGTGTTAACTAAAATTGGTTTTACTCTGATGTCTTTTGACTTGAGCTTTAAATAATAAAGAATCTTGAAGCATTTCAAAAGAGTTACGAATCATTTTTGGAAAGAAAAGTAATACTTGGTTTTAAAAAGCTTAAGAGTTATACTAGCTTTATGGGAAGTTAGGTATAACGACTTAAGAAAGATAAAAGGAACGGTTTACTTATTTGTTTATGAAAGTCGTGTATTGATTTCTGGAAAGTGTAGTAAGATGGTTTGATAAGTAGAAATATTATGATACTACGTGTGTTAGTGTCTTGTGATGTTTGTGTAAGGGGGTTATTCTTGTTGTGCTTACGTTGTTAAACGATAAACCCGTTGTACTGCTATTATATCACATACCCCCCTGACTTGTTATGATGTCGAGGACTTGCCACCCTCGATGCGAGGAATACCTCATGCGGTCTGTGTGACTATGCGGAGCTGCGGGAGTTCCAGGATTGATCATTGTAACGCCCCATTTTCGACCGGAGCCGGAAACGGGATTACCGCTACGCATGGTTGGATTCCTGAAATGCTATTTAAAGGAGTCGCCACCTAATTATTATAGTGAATTAGGACACTGAAAATGTAGCATAAAATACTACGAATGATCTCCATTTTAAAGGTCTGCGAAAGCTATGCGAGATTCTAGGTAAGAGTTCTTTATTATCCTAAAGGGAAGGGGTTAGGCACCCTAAAGGATCCGCTAACTTGCGGTTGTCCGTTCAAACTTAGGTTTTAACATTATTGTGCTAACATGCAATTTAAAATTCTAAAGGGCATTCCAATTATTAAACTAATCAAAAGATATTTAAACTAGGCATGCAAATATTTAATATAGATTTGTATTTAACAAGATAGTAATGAAAGCAAATAAACATAAAAGATGTAATGAAGATAAATTAGCAACATTTTGCTTTTATTTCATTTTTATGCGAATGATTTAACTTTGAAGGCATATAAATTTTCTGCAAAAACACTTAGTAGAAGAGTTAGTAAATGATAAATAAATTACCAAACAAACACAATATGTGTATATATGTAGATATATATGTAAAAATATATTGTAAAAGATATATTTTTATATAGTGTGGGCTCAGCCAGTGTTATGCCAAGAATACTAAGACATGAGAAGCCAATATCGCTACGTGGCCGACTCGCCTCGCGGTGAACGATACTATGCATTCTCGTCCAATCTTTTTCACTTTCCTCCTCGCCCACATATTCCGTCTCGCTTACCACGGAGGCCTCCGGATCGACGGATAAATCCTTCTTTGGCCAGTGTAGTATCAAGTTCAAAATCAGTTTAATGCCAAGTGCAGTAACTTGTTCAAAAATCAGTAAATAAATTAAGCCAAATAGCTAAAATTAATGCAGAAACCAATGAGCAATGACAACATGCAACAAGAATGATGGCGGTTCGCGGAGCGATGGCAATTCGGAGCGATGAAGTCGTGACTTGATCCCAACAGATTTTCAAACGTCGCGAGTCTTAAAACTCGGCAGATACCTCAAAAACATAAAATCACCATTAAGCCAAGATAACAACCGATGCCAACAGATGCGATAAGAACAGGTCGCGGAGTTTTAAATTCGGCGACACAACAAAAATCAGAAAATCATATATCGAAATAAAGCTAACAAGATTCACGAGTTTTTAAACTCGAGCAAGTTACCAACGATAACATCACCCAACAAACGCGAAATATAGTTGCAATAACAGAAACAAACGACATCGCCAGAATGTCCGCGCCGGTGGTCAAGTCCGGAGAACCGCAAAACAGAGGAAGGGAAGCAACGACGTTGACGGGTTTTCCACCGAGCAACGCCTAAAATACAAACCAACGGATGGTCGACGGACGGGCGCGACGGAGCAGGGTTCGGAGAGGTGTGGAGGTTGACGGGAATAGGTGAGAGATGAGTGGAGAGGAGGCGAGGTAGATCGGTTTAAAGGGGTTTCACGGAGTTCTAAAACTCCGGCGGCGGCGGCAAGCGGCGGCAGGCGGCGAAGGAGGCTTGAGGTCCCCTTCTTTAAAATGAAAAATGGGCTCACTTTCTTTGTTCTCACGAGCGTGTACGCCCTCTTTATTTAATAAAGGGGGGTAAGGTATTTTAGGGGGGAAAGAAAAGTGGGTTTGAAATTTAAAAAAGAGGGGGAAATAAAAGGGTGTTTGGAATTTAAAAATGGGGGAAAATAAAAAGGGGGGTGTTTGGATGATATAAAAATAGTGTTGGATTGAATTGATTCGGATTGGGTTCCGTACTGGACTGGTTTGACAAAATGCAACGCGGGTTAATTATTTTAAAAGAAAGATTATTTAAAAAGATGCAAAATTATTAAAATGCAAACGCCGACGCAAAAATGCAATATTTAAGACATGTTTAATGTCTGATTAAAATTAAAGCAGAATGTCAATTAATTATTTAAAGAGATGCAAAATATTATTATAATAGAAACATAATATTAACAAAAACATAATGCTTAAATAAAAATAAAAAGATGCAATGTCATTTTGTGAATAAATAAACATAGAATATTATATAAAATATGCAAAAATAACGATTAAAATGCGGTGTGCTAAAATACTTAAAATTGCACGAAATATACAAAAAAAACGGGTCAAAATTGACTGTCAACAATCATTCCGGGTGTATTATCCCGATGCGAGGAATGCCTCATGCGGTCTGTGTGACTATGCGGACTGCGGGAGTCCAGGAGGATGTCGCGGGTTAGCTACCCCCGATGCGAGGAATACCTCATGCGGTGCGCGCGACTATGCGGTGCGCGGAGTTCGAGATTAGGTTCGCATAATGATACTATGGGCGATCGCCTTGCTTCGATCATTAGCGCCTAGAAAAGACCCGATACATTATATCTATTTTTGCTCTTTTTACGCTGTGGCTGTGGTGTACAAAGCAGGCCGACTTAAAACCGACTGTAATCCGATCGAATGGACCGGACGGACGACCAGATTCCGGTCGGCCCGCTGGCCCTTCAAAATGAAGGATTCCGGTTTCCGATCCGGCCCAAACCCGAATTTTCCGTCGACTGAATGGACCTAATCCACCAATATTTTTAAATTTTTAATAATTCTCTCGACCCAAAGTTATTTCATGATATTTCAAAGGCCTTAAGCCTTAACCGATTTTATTCACAAATCCCTTTAATCGGTTGCTTAACCCTATTTCTCATTTCTTTCTTCATTATGCATGCCTTTTACTTCTTTCTCTTCTTCACACTTCACGCTCACATCGCCATTTCTCCATTACCGGCCACGCCACTCCGCCACCGCTACTAATCCTCCACACCTCCCCTAGTCCTCGCACATCTTGACATCCCATCTCGCCTGCCGACCATACCGCCTCGCCAGGTCACTCACCGCGCCACGCCACCCTCGACTCTTCCTAGCGTCGCCACCACTCGCCATCGATTTTAAGAACTCCGCGATCACAGATCGCCACAACGGACTCTTATTCTTGTAATGTAAGCTTAATTATTTTACTCTATTTTGTGATTTGATATTTATTTTTGTCGAATATGAATGCAGTATTTTCTTTAATCCGAATACAGTGTATTTTTGTCGAATCTAAAATTCTGAATATGTAATAGTCAGTTAGTCACTGTTGGTATGTCGAACGAAATTATTTGTCTGGTCCTATTCCTGCAGAAATTAGTGAATGTGAAAGTTTACAAGTGTTTGGTTTAGCAGAAAATAGGCTAGAAGGGTTTTCAGTAATTTGGAATTGTTTGCTTGCATGAGAATTCATTCACCGGATCACTTCCAAAAGAGATTGTAAGTTAAGTAATTTGAGAAAGTCAGACGTTTACATGAATCGATTAAATCGAACAATTCCATGGGAAAATGGGAAATTGTTTGAGTGTAGTTGAGATTGATTTATCCGAAAATCAGTTGAGTGGATACATATCCGAAAATCAGTTGAGTGGAAAATCAGAGTTTCAGAATCTTTTAGTAAACAGACTTGCAAGAGTTAATTTCTATGAATATATGGTTTCTATTTAACCAATGACTTAGAGTCACAAATAAGCTTCTTTGGTGTATTCTTGCTTTTATTTGATGTAACAACCTCATTGACTCTCCAAATAATTACTTTGTATGGTGAATATTGTTATCGTGTGCTCACTCTATTAAATTTTCTACTAACACTCATCGTTGTGCATTGGTATGTCGAATCCAAATTCTGAATATGAAATTCTAAAACTTGTGGCTCAGTATGTATATGACAGTAATAGAAAGCTCTAATCCTTTGTCGAATCTGAATGCAATGTCTATTTGGCTATTGAAATGGATAATTTGATCCTCACATCACATATATTGTTCATATTTATTGTAGATGGAAAGCTCTCAATCCAAAAGGGAATCTAGCTATTCTTCGGACACTATACAAACACTATCGGAGCGGAGATTGAGCAATCGCAAGTCCTTACCTCCGGATAAGAAGTTAAAAGAGGGAAGATTATATCAGTTTAGAACAAAAACTAAGAGGAAAGCCGCTTATTGGGACTATTACATGGACTACATTGAGGATGGGAAACTACGAGCTGAATGTAAGTTCTGTGATAAAACTTTTGCTGCTGATTCAAATGTTAATGGTGCAAAAAATGTTAAAAATCATTCGGAAAAATGTCTTGGTGTTCCTGCAAATAAAGATAAGGGTAAAAGAAAACAATCTGAATTATCTTTTGAGAAAGAAACTGATACTGGGACTGGGAAATTGAAGTATGGGATTGTTAACTTAAAAGATGTGAGGGAAGCTCTAGTTCATATGATCATTGTTGATGAGCTTCCATTTAAACATGTGGAAAAACCTGGCTTTAAACACTTAATGCAAGTTGCATGCCCTAGTTTTATCATTCCATCTCGTGTTACCATTGCTCGTGATTGTTTGCAACTTTTTTATAGCGAAAAAGAAAAGTTGAAAGAGATGTTTAAGAGTTGTCAAAGAATTTCTGTGACCACTGATACTTGGACATCAATTCAAAGGATTAACTATATGTGTCTCACTACCACTTCATTGATAATGATTGGAAATTAAATAAAAAGATAATTAATTTTTGTCCAATATCTAGTCATAAAGGTGAGGCCATTGGAAAAGCAGTTGAGGCGTGCTTAGAATATTGGGGCATTGAGGATAAATTATTTACCGTCACAGTTGATAATGCTAGCTCTAATGATGTTGCCTGTGCACACTTAAGAAGAATGGTTCAAAGAACTGGTTGCATTAGTGATGGCAAATATATTCATATTAGATGCATTGCTCATATCATCAATCTTATTGTGTGGGACGACCTGAAAGAGCATGGTGTGTGCATTGATAGAGTTAGAAATCTTTGTGAAGTATGTTAAGAATTCACCCGCAAGAATAGTTAGATTCAAAGAACTTGTGCAAAAAACTAATATAGACAGCAAGTGTTTGTTGTCTTTTGATGTCCCCACTCGTTGGAACTCAACATACACCATGTTGGATACGGCTTTGAAATTTCAACGTGTTTTTAGTGGGATATCTCTTCCATGTGGAGTGGATTTGAAGGACAATGAAAGGCCTCCTCAATGCGATGATTGGAAAAAAGTAGAGAAGTTGGTTCACTTTTTGAAGGGATTTTATACTTTGACTCGTCGTATCTCTGGTTCACTTTATGTGACAAGTAATAAAGGTTTATTTGAGATTGCCACAATGTATGACATGTTGAATAAATGGCAAAAAAGTTTGGATTTGGATTTCCAAAATATGGCAATTGCAATGAGAAAAAAGTTTGACAAATATTGGGGGAATGTGGAGAAAATGAATATGTTTATTTATGTTGCCTCTATTCTTGATCCTCACTCTAAGATGTTAGTTTTTGAATTGACTCTAACCGATGTATATGGAAAAGAAAAGGGAATGAAACTTTGCAATGAAGTGAAGGAGTTCACTTACAATTTATTTGATGAATATAGATTGTTGTATTCTTCTTGTTTTCCTCCAAGTGTGCTAAATGTAGATCCTATGTCAATTGATTTGGATGGCAATATAGAAGGGTGTGACGAATACATGAAAAATTTAAAAGATAGAGCAAAAAGATTAAAGGGGTCAAGTGGATATGTGATTAGTGAGTTGGATAGGTATATAAATGAACAACTAGGGGCGGAGGAAAAAGAAATGGATGCATTATCTTGGTGGAGTAGTAATGGACATCGTTATCCGATTCTTTCACGCATGGCACGTGACATACTAGTCATCCCATTATCCACCGTTGCATCGGAATCTGCTTTTAGTGCGGGTGGTCGTCATCTAGATCCATTTCGGAGTTCTTTGACTCCTAAGGTAATGCCTCTTTATTTTAAAATTTATTCATTTCAACTTATAACTCTATTCCAATGTAACTTTAATGTATTATGTTGTAATTTTTTTAAAGATGGTTCAAGCTCTAATTTGCACTCAAGATTGGCTTAGAGCAAAGGGAGTGTCGATTGTAGATGTTGAAGAAAATTTGAAAGATTTGGAGAAAATTGAAAAAGGTAATGTTATTATTATAGCTCTTCTAATTATTTTTTAAAACATGCATGAATTCTAATGTTTGACATTATTTATCTATCTTTTTTCTTTATTGCTATGTCTAGATGTGCAATGTGATGATATGGATGATGAAGTCATTTTTGTGGACTCGTTGGTGTGAATTGTGATTATTTCTGTCACGATCGGGCTGGCCGCTCGGATCGGGCTGAAAGGCCGATCGACTTTGCCGCTCGATCGCCGCTTGGCTGGCTGCCTGGCTCGCTTTGGCTCGCGCTTCACGCTTGCTGTTGCTGATTGCCGCACTGCATTGCCGCTGGCCGATCGCTTGGCCGCCTCGATCGCTGATCGCTGACTTCTTTGCTGCTGCTCGCCGCTTCGGGCTGGCTTTCTTTGCCGCTACGCTTCGCTGGCCGATCACTGCTTCGCCGTTGCTTCGTTGTTCTTTGACCGCCGTTGGCGGTTTAGCTTTCTTCTCGTTGCCAGCTGTTCTTTGTTCTTTGGCCTGATTCTTTGCCGTCAGCTGGGTTGCCGGGTTGCCTTGGCTGCCGCCGCAAGCCTCGCGCTTCGCCACTTGGTTCTTTGTACCTGTGCAGCTCGCACACTGCACTTGTCTAGAAGTGCCCTTAAGTCCATGCAAGAATTAAGATCAGAAAATCAGCAATGATCTTTTAATACAAGCCAACACTAATGTAATTTTGATCTTTTAATTCATTTATTAGCAATGATAATGTAAATTAGTAAAATTAGTTTTGTAAAGAAGCATAGATAATGTAATTATGTAAAGTAGTAAAATTAGTTTGGTAAAGAAGCATTGATAATGTAAAATTAGTAATATAACATATTAGAATTAAAAATTGCATTTAAAAAAAGTCCAACCGGCCAAATCGACCGACCGAATTTTCGGCCCTGGCCCGTAAAATTTCGATTCCTGCCCGGCCCATTCCTGTCCGGCCCTGCTCGACCAGTGAACACCCTAGCTGTGGCACTATGTGCGGTTGAATTGGTTGTATTTGTAAGTGGTTTTACAAATGCTTTGATTTCAGTTAAGTATAACAGTTTCACATACTTGGTACTGTTATCGACCTCCTTCGGCCGCGTCATGCCGTAGGTAAGGAAAGCAGTGGTAGATCCTCGTTCTTAGGATACTTACTGCGTGTCAGAGCCCGATTTCTCGGAGGCTCGACTTTTAGTACGGCTCTCGCGTGTTGTAGATATTTTGTACATTCAGGTATGGCGGGGCCCCGTCCCATAGTCGTTACATTCCAGAGTGCGTAGTCTGTTGTAAAGTTGGGATGTAGCATTCGCTCTTTATGTATATATATATGCAGAAAGACAACTTTTTCTCGAGATAAACTGTTTCTCATTTCATATTGTTTCATGTCTTGTTTTTATATTCATTGGTTACTCGATGTATACTCTTTGGTGCGGGTAAGGCACGATCCAGGCAGGATCGGTCGTGACAAAAGTGGTATCGAGCGATTAATCCTCGGAAAGTGTCTGAGCCGTATCTAGTAAGTCTTGATTATCGGTGTGTTGTGCACACACCAATAATCGAGAGGCTATAGGATATTTAGGATTGGTTTCCATTCTTTTCACTCGAGATCGTGCTTTAGAGGCGTGTTATAAGTTGGACCCTCTAACGTATTTCTTTTCTTTACCGATTATGCCTCACGCAGTGCAACCCGGGCCCGAGAAGGCAAAGCGGCGGAGGCGCTAGTGACACGAGAGGTCACGAGGCCTGTGCCCGTCTATACCCGGCGATACCTCGGGCGCGAGTTCCACGACGCCCGACCCAGCGAGTTTAGAAGCGCGGCGATGGCTGCCGAGACCACGATACTGCGCCTCAGTCCGCGGCTGGAGCAGATGAGATGGAATTCTGAGAGATGGCCCGATTCTAGCCGAGATTGTGGCGCATACGAGATAAGTGGGCGCAGCGGCTCGTGTAGCACCGTGGTACATCCTGATCGGACGACTTGAGACTACGGGATTTTACGAGTTGTAGCCGCGAGTTCTGGTCGAGGCACGAGGATGATCCGAGGAGTTCATCCGGCAATGGATCGTAAGTGATCGGGGCTTTGAGACCGTCCGTGATTTTCGGTTCGCATCGGCCGCCGAATACGCATGATCGGGTTTGATTCGTGAGCTATCCCGGGAGAGCACGCGCTCAGTGGTATGGGGCGAGTTCTCGAGGCTTTTCTCACTCATTTCTTGCCACGTATGATGAGAAACGCCGTAAACAAGTTTTGATCTTTGAGACAGAGGCGCCGATTCGAGTACAACGTGGAGTTCGACTCGTTGGCTCGATATGTCCTGCGTTGGTAGCGAATATGGAGGCGGTGCACCGCTACGCCACCGGGCTAGATGATTATTTGGCGAGTCTTGCTCGGGTGTAGCTCTTCACCGCATGGACATTGCGCGTGCGCAGCTCACGCTTGGATGCGAGGCGTAGAGGCCGACGGGTCGGCAGATATCAGCCGAAGAAGGCGGGCGGCGAGATCTTTTGGTATCTCTGGGGTGGGCGGCCTCGGCTGATCTAGATTTGCACCACGGCCCGGCTGAGCACTCCTACACCGTCTTGGGGCGGCCCAGACATTCGAGGCGGTCGGGGCCCCGGGACTTGGACTTCGAGTAGCGAGAGGTGCTAACCGATCGGGACCACCCCCCTCTCAGTGTGGCTGATGCGGTAGATCCCATTACGGGAGTTGTGGTCCTACTTCATGAGTTTGTTATGCTTGCGGTCAGCAGGGTCACTATGCGAGATCGTCAGGCAGCGGCGCGAGATGGTAGGGTCACCTACTGGTCTTCGCGGGTCTTCACCTCTGATTTACTCGCCCGGGCGGGGTGCTCGAGGACCAGCAGTCGCGGCGAAGGTCGTGGCGAAGTCTAGTTCCAGCGGTCCTCGAATCGCATTTATGCCTGTCGGTAGCGGGACGGGGCGTCGCACGATGTCGTCCGCAGTACTTTATCGGTTTCATGTTGTGACATGTATGCCTTGATAGATTCGGGTTCTACTGTCTATATATCTCCCTTATTATCGGTAGGATAGGGATGAGCACGAGTCCATAGACCCTTCGAGGTAGCTACGCCCGATGGGTGATTCGGTGGTAGCTCGGCGGGTATATAGGGCTTGCCCGATGTCTTTATCACGATCGTCGGACCACTGGCGACTTGATAGAGTTGGATATGACCGATTTCGATGTGATCATGGGTATGGATTGATTAGCTTCGCTACGCCAATGTAGGCTGCGAGGAGAGAGTGATGCAGTTCGATTTCTGAGGCCGGTTATCGAGTGAGAGGAACACCGTGTCGCCGGGGGTAGGTTTATTTCTACCTCAAGGCTAGGAAGATGGTGCGAGAAGGGTATATCTACCATCTCATTCGGGTGTTTGATCACGAGGCTGCGGTGCAGATTTTGATCGATTCGATAGTCGAGAGAGTTCCCGGATGTGTTTCAGACGACCTCCGGGTATCCTCCCGAGAGGAGATAGAGTTTTGTATCGATGTCTTTGCGGACACTCGGCTATTTCCATTCCGCCATCTGAGAACGACACTCGCCGAGTTGAGAGAGTTGAAGGACCGGTGAGAGATTTGTTGGAGAAGCGGCTTCATCGTGCTAGTGTTTCTCCCAGGAGCGCCGTGATTGTTCGTGAAGAAGAAGGGCGGGGCGCACGCATGTGTTGATCTGAGCGGTGAACAAGGTGACCATTAAACGAATACCTCCTTCCCAGGATTGATGATTTGTTCGACCAGTTGCAGGGTGCGAGATGTTTTTCCAAGATTGATATGCGATCGGGCTATCATCAGGTGCGAGTTAGAGAGGCGGATGTCCCTAGGACTGCATTCCGGACGTGACGCACTATGAGTTCGAGTTATGTCTTTCGGTTTGACCAATGCTCCGGCGGTATTTATGGATTTGATGAACCGAGTGTTCAAGCCATTTTTGGATACGTTTGTGATAGTATTCATTGATGACATCTTGGTTTATTCTCGCTAAGAGCAGGAGCGTATGAGCATTGAGAATTTGTCTTGAGAGTTCTCCAGACCAGCAGGTTAGACGCCAAGTTTTCCAAATGTGAGTTTTGGTTGGCCGGTGGCTTTTCTTGGGCACATTGTAGGGGCGATGGTATTCGGGTGGATACGGCCAGATCGAGCGATCGAAGTTGGCCTAGACCTACTACTCCGACAGTGCGCGACTTCGGGCCTGCGAGTTACTATCGGAGGTTCGTGGAGAAGTTTTCTTCTATTTCTGCACCATTGACTAGTGTTATACCCCGTATTTCCAGAGTATGTACGTAAGGACGTACGTAGAAAAGTTTGAAGCTTAAAGTAGGCTTGGTCGATTTTATTTTGTGCACAACACTCGGTTAGAGTCGTGTTTAGGCGCCAAGTTTTACAAAACTCGCGAACGGCAAATTACGGCTCTGTCATTTTTAATTTTTGCGGCTTTTTCCGAGACGAAACATTTTGGACCAACGGGAGGGTGACATGTGTCACCTACGTGTGACGTCTTTAGGCGACAACTTGCACGATTTGCAAGTCAGTGGGTAAGATATTTTTGTAGATATTTGTGAGGTTTTAAGGAGTAGGGACTAGGGGCACTTGGGCACATCTTGGCCTCCACTTGCCCCACTTGGCTAGATCATGGCCCTTGATTTCCTATAAATACCCTCCCCTTTGAAGACTTCTTCATCCAAAAACTTTTCTAAGTCTAAAATCCTCCCCTCTCCTCGTAGTGTTTCGCCCAAACACCCTCCCCTTCGGAAGCCCTTCGCCGAGAGCCCTCCCTCGTCGGCAGTACCCTCCTACTGGGTTGCCGAGGGCATACACCCCCTTGTGGTGTCTCGTATAAATACTCCTCTTGGTAGAAATACTCCATAGTATTGTTACATTATACCCAAATTACCTTAGTCAGATACCTTGTAGTATTCCAAAGATACCTCTATACGTAGAGCTAAAATACTACCTTATGTCCTTTTTGTCTCAAACCGAAACCCTAAGGAAAACCTTCAGTTGGTTGAAGTGTTAAGTAAGTTGCGTAGAACTTCTAAGGGTTGTTTGAGCGGGTTGAGCGTGCGGTTTAGAGCTAAACCTTGCTCGTGATCGACTTTTATCTCTGATAATTTGGGCTTATCGAGGTAAATAATCTTGTCCCTATCGAATTGGAAATTACTTGTTCTTGTAATATATAGTTGAAGTATACTATATATAGAATCAACATAGTTTTGGCAATGTCTTTTGACTTAAGCTCAATTTAAAGAAAGAGAATCGAATCAGAATTACATAGACATTATGAGACTTGTAAAGCATTACGTGAAGTAGAATTGTACACGTCCGATTAGACGATAAACCCCGATTGGCTTGATAGCCTACCGATAGAGAGGAGATTTACGCGGCCATGTGGGGAGGTGCACGAATTTTCTCAGAGAATATTCTACGTTGAGATCTAGATGTTAATAGCGCCGCGCCTCTATAGTCAAGCATCTGCGTATGACGTGATCTACTTGGCTTAAGGAGTAGCCGACGGTTTGAGGTACTTGGAGAGTTTTGCTATTAGTCGATAATCGTCGCGAGGTATTTGAACCTCTTCCTATCTTTTCTAGCATGATATGTGTATAACTATGTAGTACGCAGACGCATACGTGTTAAATGTATTTGATTGGTTTAAAACATAAAGTGTTATAACGGCTTTATGGGAAGTTGGTTATAACAACTTTATGTAGGTAAGAAAATGCTTTGTGGTTTTTAAAATATAACTGATTTGACTTATAACTGACTTGATGTGTGATAATAAAGAACTTGAAGTATTTCAAAAGAACCTTTTTGAAAGAAGAGTAATACTTGGTTTGAAAACATAAAGAGTTATACTAGCTTTACGGTTAGGTATAACGTCCAAGAGAGATAAAAGAATGGTTTATCGATTTAAGTTAAGAGACTTAATCTTAAAAGATAAGAAACTTGACTTAATATGGATGTTGTGTGAAACATCATTCGAGTAATGAGTACTTGGTTTTAAAGGAATAATGTTTTACCGATTTGGAAATCGAATGAGTATCGACAAACCATCGCAGCTTAATAAAGGAAAATGTATTGAATAATGAAGATTGTTAAAACCAAGAGAACCTCCATCCGCATAAAAGCTAAGATGAGACAAAATGATATTACATTTCCTAGATCATGGCCGCTTTAATAAGATGGTTATAAACAAGAATAAATCGCCACACCGATCGGTGACGACGACACTCAGATCGCCCCGCTTAGTCCTGGCCCCGCCTGCCCGCCTCAAAGATGACCCCGCCCCTCCTCTCCGTCCCGAGCCCGCCGATTCCGATCCCGGTGGTCCCGGCCCGGCCCACTGGCCAGCCCTAGAAAAATGTAAACAATTTAATTTGAGACCTAAATTCATGTCAGATGAGATTATTACACGGTGGAATTATACTTATTTATTTTTTAAAGAATGTCATAAGTATAAATACCCCATAACACATGTTGCAAATGCGCATTGTAAGAACGTGGTTTATATGTTAACTGACGAACATTGGAAATCAATTGCTGAACTTTTAAAAAAATTACGAAAATTTTACAGTGCTATTATTGAATTTTCAGGATCTTATTACCCAATAGTTTGTAATGTTTTAGCTCATATAGCTGAAATTTCATATTTACTTTATGGTCTAAAATCAAATATAAAATATAAAGATGCAGTTACAGTTATGTTTGAATTTTTTTTAAAAAAAAATCATATTTCTGATATTTATTGTATTGGTGCAGTCTTAAATCCTTCTATTAAAAAAATAGATTGTCATAATTTAATATTTAGTTTATATAATTATATGGAAGTAGGTGCAACAGAAACTCCATATTCATTAGATTGCATAACTAAACTTGATACTAATTTAACTTCATTACATGAAAACAACAACTTTGCTACTAATATTCCTTCTAGTTTTGCTTCTGTGCCTACACCTTCAGGATTCGTTGAAGACGATAATAATGAATCTTTATACATATGGAGCACTTTTACAACACAAGCAAACACAAGATCTTGTGATGAGATGCAATTTTATTTGCAAAAGCCAGCGGAGTCGAAGAAAAACTTTCAACCTTTACAATGGTGGCAGGATAACAAAAGACAATTTTCGGTACTTGCAGCTATGACACGGGATGTTCTTAATGTGTCTATCTCAACAATGGCTTCTGAAAGTGCATTCAGTCAAGCACGAGATCAAATAGGAAACACATGTCACTCATTGGGTGGAAGCACATTAGAAGTGTTAGTTTGCTTAAGGGATTGGGTCAGATCAGATAGAAGAAATCAAGGATTGATAGACATTGATTATCCGGGAGATGAAGACATCGACAATATTTTGGAAAGGAAAGGAGCGGAGCGGAGCGGAGCGAAGCGGAGCGAAAGCGGATCAAATTAATACTCGCATTTAGAGAGGCTATGAATCAACCTACAAATTACGAAGAACTTGTTAAAATGATGCATAATATGTAAATAAAATTATTATTACTTCATTGGTTCATTATGTACTCTTATTAACATTATGAATAATGAAAGTTCGGAAGTTTACACTTTACACTTTACATCTTAATTCTTATCATTAATTTTTATTGTATTATTTTTTTAGTTGTTAACTTATCTCTTGTTTGTCTTCTAATCTAATAAATTAATAAAAGTATAACTACAATATAAACTTATAAAGTATAAACTATAAAATACAAAGTTAACTTTAAATTTTAAAATATTTAATTTGAATTTAGTTTATAATATATTTTCGAAATAAAAAATAAATTAAAAAAAGTTTGTTATGCCCAACTGAATATTACCGTTGGGGAGTGGCAAGGGTGGGGAGCCAACGGTCAGTGGACCATTTGGCTTGTGTGTGTTTTTTTAATTTATTATTTATTAATTACATTTTTACCCTTTAAAAAATCTATAAATACTTTATATTCTTCTTATTTTTATCACACAATTATTTCTACAATTCTCATACTTTCTTAATTCTCTCTATTATCAATTCTCAAGTTATTATTATTATTAATTTTCAAAGTTGCAAGACGCAAGACTTCGAGCTTCGAGTTTCAATTGAGTTGAATCCCGAAGTTTGATACACTCGTTTCATTCTCTAATTATTTTATTAAATTGTCATATTTATTTGTTGATTATTTAAATTAAACTTTAAATTAAATATTTTATAATGGATAAAGGTAAATCTATTTCAAGGGGTACAAAATGTAAAAGTTCTTCATCACCTAATCAAAATATAGATTATGATCAAATGCAAGAAGATTTTGAAATAGAAGATAATGAATATAATAATGTTCATATAGATAATATTGTTGAAACTGAAACTCATACACCTACTAGTGTGCCTTTTGTCAATGTTAGTACTACTATTCGTAGACCTCCTTTACCAGTAGTAACGAGTAGGAGAATAAGGAGTAAAATGTGAAACTTTTATGATAGAATTGGGGACACTAATAAAGTTAGATGTAATATTTGTGGGCAAACTTATAAACATAAGAGAACTTTAAATGACGGAGGACGGGCACTATAGTTAGAAATGTAGAGAAAGTTCATCCGACACACTAGTCAACAACAAATTAAATATAAAATATAAAGGTGCAGTTACATTATTTGATAACAACAACTCTGCTACTAATTTACGTTCTAGTTCTACTTCCATTCCGTGTCTACATCTGCAGGATTCAATAAAGACGATGATAATGAATCTAGATTCTAGATATATGGAACACTTTTACAACAGCACAAGTTGCGGCGAAACCTCGGAAGCAGAACTGAAATTAATACTTCAGATTTAGAGGCTATGGAGCATCCCCAATTCAATCAACCTATAAATTACGAAGAACTTTGTAAAATGAATTAAAAGATGCATAATATGTAAATAAAATTATTATTACTTCATTATGTACTCTAATTAACATTATGAATAATGAAAGTTCGAAAGTTTACCTTTTATCATTAGTTTTTATTTTATTATTTCTTTAGTTGTTATTTGTTAACTTATGCTATTAATTTAATAAATTAATAAAAATATAACTACAACATAATTATAAACTATAAAGTATAAAGTTATAAACTATAAAATAGAAAGTTAACTTTAAATTTTAAAATATAAAACAGAAAATTATATTATATTACATATTTAATTTGAATTAAGTTAAATTTTCGAAATTAAAAAAATTAATAAATAAATAAAAATAAAAATCCGGTTCAATAGACCCGGTTCAACCCAAAACCGCACGGAGATACCAAAAATCCGATAGTGAACCGATCGGATAGGCCCGGTAAGCGTCCGGGTAAATCCCTTAGCCACCTACTCAGACAAAAGCAGTGGCAATCAGTGGGGGGCGGAGATGAGTTTTTGCAGCGGTAGGCGAGACTCTTATCACCATTACTACTCTCTCTGTCTTTCAGTCCTGTTGTTAGTCACAGCCACGGCCGCTGAAGATCCGTCTACAGTTGTATCAAGATTCCAGCAGTACCTTCAGATCAATACAGCCCAACCTCAGCCCAACTACTATGAAGCCGCCCAATTTATAAAGTCACAGGCCAAGTTACTATCCCTGGAGTCCCAGACCCTGGAGTTCGTCAAGGGCAAGCCTCTGATTCTCCTCAAATGGGCAGGCAAGGACCCCATTCTCCCTTCCATCCTCCTCAACTCACATACCGATGTTGTCCCTTCCGAGCATCACAAGTGGACTCACCCACCTTTCTCTGCCCACTTAGATTCCACTACCGGAAACATCTTCGCTCGGGGTTCTCAGGACATGAAGTGCGTGGGCTTGCAGTACCTGGAAGCCATTCGCAAACTCAAGGCTTCTGATTTCCGCCCACTGCGCACTGTCTACCTCTCCTTCGTCCCCGACGAGGAGATCGGTGGAAATGATGGTGCCGCAAAGTTTGCTGATTCCGATGTCTTTGCCAAGATGAATGTTGGGATTGTACTTGACGAGGGCTTGGCTTCTCCCACTGACAACTATCGGGCATTCTATGGAGAGAGGTCCCCCTGGTGGCTGGTCATTAAGGCTGTAGGTGCTCCTGGACACGGGGCTAAGCTATATGATAATACTGCCATGGAGAATCTACTTAGAAGCATCGAAACTATAAGGAGATTCAGGGCTGCCCAGTTTGATCTTGTTAAGGCCGGACTGAAAGCTGAAGGCGAGGTCATTTCTGTTAATATGGTCTTCTTGAAATCTGGCACCCCTTCTCCCTCTGTAAGTCAGGATAGCTGTTTCATTCTGATCATTAGTTCACTGTTGTTGCAGAATGTTTGAATATTGAGCTTCACTTTGTGATATTATAGCACTTTGTGTACTATTCCTCTTCTGACGAATTTGTGGAGTCTTTGATTGAGCTTATTCATTCAATGCCATCAAGTGCTGAGTAGCAACCACTAACCTTACACACTATTTGATGGTATTTACAAAATTCCGGAAAGTACTCATGTACTGACATAAGTTTAAATGTTTTTGTAAAGCAAAAGAACAGTTTAAATGGTTTTTCTATAAAGTAACAAAATAGTTTAATGTTATTAATGTAATTAAGTGAATGGAGATAAGTTAACTCTTATATAAGTTTGAACTTTTTTATTAAGCAATTCGTCTAGATATGCGTTTATCCGAGGTTCAGTTTAACAAGTATTTGAAGTGATCCATAGCAGATTTAGGGAGCTTTATGGGACAACCCTTTCTTGTCAAACAGTTGCCCTACACTTGAGAATCAGAATTGAGATAAGTTTAAGATATGGACTTCTTTATTTTTTTAAAACTGTTACTATTGAAACTATACGTACTGTTGAAAATGGACTTCTTTGTTTCTGTGGCAGGGTTTTGTCATGAACCTGCAGCCATCTGAAGCCCAAGCAGGATTTGACGTCAGAGTACCACCAACTGCAGATCAGGCATCCTTGGAGAGACGAATAGCTGAGGAATGGTCACCTGCTTCACGTAACATGACTTTTGAGGTATTAGGAATAATAATCCTCGCTTCTCCTTTTGGAGATAAATAACCTGTAATGCGGTGACTGCCTCCTGTTTGTTATACCTCAGTCCTTTTCCAAAGAGAAAACGGCCTAGCATTTAACTGTTTTCTTTGTGTGCGGTGAGCCTATTGACCAGCAGTTTATCTGAAGCTTCATTGAGTCTATCTTTCAAGCTGCTACAGTTAGTTTATAAAAGTAGAAAAGTGTAATCTAGGACTGCAAGAGTTTCTTCATTGCCAGCTTGTTCATGACCTTTCCCCTTTTATGACCTTTCCCCTTTCATGCCCTGGAGAAGTTCTTATTCCTTTCACTTTTAGGTCCCTTAATTTGCCTTGTTTTGTATCAGGGAAGAAGTATTCTAAAGTGAATAATATAAGATTTGGCAGGTCCAATTGCTCCGAACAAAATTTAGTTGCTTTCATGCCCCGGTGAAGTTCTTGTCTTAATAAAGACATAAGTAATGACTATCTGATTTTAATTTCTTAGTATTTATTTCTCCGATCCCAACTAATTTGGGATCGCACATAGTAGTAATTGTTGTTGTTGTAGTCTTTGTTTCTCCAAGTCTAAACTTGAATGATTCATTGTGGGATCTGTCACTATGTCCATGTCGTTTTTAAATGCTATGTTTCCATCAACCTTCATTACCTTTCTGATGACTACAACTTTTTGTGTCCTTCAGGGTCTGTTTGGAAAGCCACCTGGTAATTGGAATTGGTGTAATTACTAGGGTAGTAATTACACAGCCTAGTAATTACACAACCTAGTAATTACAACGACCTGTTTGTTTGACATAATAAAATTACAGTGTAATTACAAGCTTGTTGTTTGGTTGCACAAGTGTAATTACACAGTTAGTTTAATTTTAAAATAAAATCTAATTAGAAAAGAAATTAAAACTAATATTTAAAATGACATTATTCTAATGTTTGACAAAAGGAATCTATCAACTTTAAGTGAAAAATAAACAACATGCAATGTGAAAAACAAGTCAATAGTACTAAAACAAATAAATTAAAATAAAAAATATAACCTAAATTCAAAATCCAAAAGAAAAAGTTTAACATAATACTCTTATGTCAAATTTCAACATTACATAAGTAAGTTCCAACGTAACTCAAGTAAATATAATTCAAAAGAAAGAGAATATAAGTCTATAACCTCATTCACAACAAAATTTTACTTTAATAACGTCACTCATTATATGCCACGTTTGACATAAGTAAGTTTCAACGTAACTCAAGTAAATATAATTCAAAAGAAAGAGAATATAAGTCTATAACCTCATTCACAACGAAATTTTACTTTAATAACGTCACTCGTCACGTTTGTTAATGACTCATTCTTCTTCATATTAAGAGGTGTAGTTTCAAAAATTAAATAAAAACATGGTTATGCTAAATGAATAAAATAAAAAATAAAAAAATACGAGCAATTCCGTGAAATCATAAGAAATAAAGGTTGTGAATGAGAAGAAAGGAAATGAAAGATAAATAATAATAAAAAAATATATGTTAAAAATAAAAATAATTTAAAAGTAAAAATAAAAAAGAAATTAAAATAATAGAAATAAAAAATAAATTTAAAAGAAGAAGAACAACAACATACCCAGTGAAATACCACAACGTGAGGTCTGGGAAGGGCAAAGTGTACGCAGACCTTACTTCTAGAGCGGCTGTTTCCGAAAGACACTCTGCTCAAGACAAAGTATAAGCACAAGCAAAGCAAGAGAAACTGTCAGACCCAGACACGAAATTTAAAGCAGTATGAAAATGATGGTAACAAAAGCGAATAAGTCACGATAGCGCATTCTAAAAAAGGAAGCAGTAACTAACACATGTAAATAAGATAAATAAAGTACACTAAAGAACCAATAATAGCATAAATCAAGCGACATGGGACTATAAAACAATACTACACCTACTAGTATGATAGGCTAAGCAGACCTACCATAATAACACTACAACTACCAGTTTGTAAGCATAAATAAGACTACGCTCAACTACCTACTACCCTTCTATCCTAATCCGTGTCCTCCACAACCCCCTATCTAAGGTCATGTCCTCAGTAAGTTGCACCTGCGTCATATCCCGTATAATCACTTCTCCTCAATACTTCTTCGGCCTACCTCTACCCCTCCTAAACTCATTCATAGCGAACTTCGCTTCCCGCATCTTATACTCCACCGAGGTCACTCCCACTCTGTCCCAGATATCATCATTTCTAATCATATCCCTCATCGTATGCCCACACATCCATCTCAGTATCCTCGTCTCCACAATTTTCATCTTTTGGATGTGCGAAGTCTTGACTAGCCAACACTCCGCCCTATACAACATAGTCGGTCTAACCACCACCCTATAGAACTTGTCTTTAAATTTTGGTGACACCTTTTTATCGCACAAGACTCCAGATATGAGGCTCCATTTCATCCACCCAGCCTCAATACGATGTGTGACATTGTCATCAATCTCTCAATTTTCTTGAATAATAGACCCAAGGTACTTGAAACTTCTTTTATTTGGAATGACCTGAGTATCAATCCTCACCTCTACGCTTGTCTCAAGCTCGCTCCCGTTACTGAACTTGCACTCCAACTATTTTATCTTGGCCGTACTCAGTCTGAACCCTTTAGACTCCAGCGTCTGTCTCCAAACCTCCAGCTTAACGTTAACTCCGATGCGAGTCTCATCAATCAGAACTATGTCGTCTGTGAATACATACACCCGACACATCCCCTTAGATTTATCGCGTCATTCCATCACTGAAAAGTGCTCTGAGTCTCCTCCCACTGTCCGTACCCTAGTCTTGACTCCATCATACATATCCTTGATCGCCCTAGTGTACGCCACATGTACACCTCTAATCTCCAAACATCTCCATAGAACCTCCCAAGGAACTTTGTCATATGTTTTCTCGAGGTCGATGAAAATCATATGTAAGTCTTTCTTCCTCTCCCTATACTGTTCCACCAACCTCCTAATAAGATGAATGACTTCTGTAGTCGAACGCCCCGACATGAATCCACACCGATTCTCGAAAATAGACACGCCTCTTCTCACCTTCATATCCACGACCCTTTTCCAAATTTTCATAGTGTGGCTTAACAACTTGATACCCATATAGTTGTTACAAAGAAATTAAAATAAAACAAAAAGAAAGAAACTAAAAAGTAACTCTGTAATTACTTGGTGTAATTACACCCACTTCTCAACCCCTTTTGAGAATTGAATAGTGTAATTACACCCTTTCAATTACACTCAATTCAACCTAATTGTGTAATTACTTGGTCAAACAAACAGGTCAAACTGTGTAATTACACTCAATTCCAATTGCCTGGGCGGCTTTCCAAACAAGCCCTCAGCATATGCTGTATCTTTCCACTTTAATATGTGCACGGACACATTTGGTCTTCAAGGCCTGCTATGCTTGAAAGATGTGAAATGCTAGTTACATGCGGATGCCTCTTTTAAAAGGATATCACTGCAAGCATAAACAAACAGAGTTTTTGAAGGAGCATGAAAATGCTCTGAATACATCTGTATGTGCAATATATGATTGATGTCCATGCTGAGGAGATTCATAAAAATGAAACCACTTTCCTCGTTTACATGCTATTTGAGATTTCATGTCCTTTCATTCCCCCCCAACCTCTTCAATCCTGGAGATAGTCTCAAAAGATTGTCTTAGTTTGACTTGACACGGAGTTTAAAAAGTAAAGGAAGACTTTTGAAATGTGTGGTCCAAAACAAGTCTTAGATATTTGTATAGCCGTAAATCATCTCATAAAGTTGAATTGTTTCTAAATATAGAAAATTGTCAATCTTTTTGGGACAAACTAATAAGGAAAGTATGACAATTTTTTTGGGACAGAGGGAGTAGGTAAGATTGCACGCCTATATATGGAAGCAGTTTTAATCATCTTCTGAAGGAACTAAAAAAGTTTTTTAGACTAAAAGTTGTAAATGAAAATTCGGTCAAATATTAACTCATATTTAGGTCGGAGACTGGTTGGTTTCTTTAATATATCTCCCAGATGTTTATAATATTATGTTGTCATGTTCCTAGTATTAGACTATTAGTTAATTGTTCTTACTCATTTGTTAGACAACAGGCTACCTTAAAGGTTAGTAAAAAGGATAAATCACCTGATTTTTTTTCCTGTTTGCTTTTGAAGAGGTGAATAAGAATCGCTGCACTATGTTTTACAAAAAAAAATGAAATAAGAAACTTTGCTACGTCAATTTCTTAAAAGACAAATTAATGAGCTCAATCTTACTAGAGAAGTTGGTCCAAATAGACCCTCCAAAACTGGAACGAGCGAAACAAAGCGGGATGGGTGGAAATAGTTATCTGAGTGTCTGAGAAATGCAATATCCTGCTGGGACCTTTGAATAGCCCTAAATTTTAGGGAGAGTCTGTGAGTAACATGACATTGCTTTTGTTGATATTTTGTCTTGGCTTTAAAGACGTGCTCGCATTTGAGGGACCTCTTGTCTGAAACTCTTAAGCTAGCTAATGTGAAAGGACCATAACTGCCTCTTCTAAAATTTATAAATGGATGGCAAATTCCTCGCCACCATGAAAATCCACATCCTCAACCATTCCAACCTTCTGAATTCTTTAGGTGAATAATAATAGTTCCCAAATTATCTTTAGATATACTACTTGATACAATTCCTCTCGCTGGTTATTGTTTTTGACTTCTTCTTATCAGCAGTCTATTTGAACAATATTTAGAAATGCTGTATGTTAATTTAAGACTGGACAATACCCTTGCTCTTGGACAGTTCAAGCAAAAGGTGTCTGTGAATGACAAGTTTGGAAGGCCAGCTGTTACAGCTGTTGACAGTTCCAATATTTGGTGGGCACTGTTTGAAGAAGCTATCAACAAAGCTAATGCCAGACTTGGGAAACCAGAAATATTTCCTGCATCAACGGATGCACGCTATTTTCGGGAGCTAGGCCTGCCAGCAATAGGATTTTCTCCGATGGCAAACACTCCCATTCTTCTTCACGACCACAACGAGGTGAGCATTACTTAATATTGCTTACTTGGTGACACATGTTAGTTTTGTCTGCATAAACACACATACAGTTTTTCGAACCTCTTCAATATACTCTTAAAACGAGAATGCCAAAAGAATAAGTTGAGAACTCCAAAAAAAAGGAAGCAGAATGTAATGCAATGGTTGTGGTTACTGTTTACCAGATCCACTCTTTGTTGCATATAAGCAAACATTTACAGGAGGCTAGAAATGATGTAAATTATGACCCGCACCAGCTGAGAATTCACCACCTTTCAATCTTATGCATGTGATATAGTAAATTTGACTGGACTTGAATTGTGTTCACTTGTTTAAATAGTTTTGTTTTATCTGGTGGAAATCTTGACTTTGGGCTATAGTTAATAACTCTCTTTTGCTGCAGTTCTTGAACAAGGACGAGTATTTGAAAGGTATTGATGTTTATGAGTCAATAATCAAAACATATGCATCTTATATTCAACATCCAAGAGATGATGCTTCGAGAGAAGAACTGTGAGCATGTTCTATTGAAGAAACCTTGAGCTCGTTTTGTCTTGTATTATATCAGTCAAAGGACGTAGAGCAGTTGGAAGACAGGGCCGTTTCTCCAACATCTTTCTAAAGTATGAATAAATAACATGGATATTTCACTATCACTGGTTTGACCAAGATGACCAATGTGTAAAAACTCTTTCACGTGTTGCAAATATTTTTCCCATATTTACTTTACCGTATGGAGTTTCTCCGACTATATAGGAAATAAAATATTGCAAGCAATGACCCGAAAAATTGGGCAGGCAAACGAAATGTCAAAGCTTAGCCTGGCTTGGAAATGAATGAAAATGGAATAGAAGAACAGTGCGTTTATCAAAAGGCTAAATATCAAACTTATTTTCTTTTCTTCCAATATGTATTCCGTGCAAATATCATTAGTGCCAAGTGTAAAGTTACATTTACATTGAGAGATGCAGCTAGTAAAGTCTTAAGTTGCAAACTTGCAATCAACCAGAAGTGTTGTTTAACACATCATTTTGTGGCATGTAAAAATGGCCGAAGTCAATAGTACTGTTAGGGGTTGTTTGGTAGGAGGAATGGGATGAGATAGGATTATTAATCTCATGGGATTAAAATTAATTACATATTTGGTTGATGAGATAACTCCTACTCAATCTCATCTACATGAGATAAAAGGTGAGATAAGTTATCTCACATAAAGGGTGGAAATAATTATCAAACCTAATCCCATATGTAGAATAGTGTAATTCTTCTTAATTGGAGTTCTCTTATTAATGCAATATATACATAGAGTGTACATTTGTAGTCCTAAATCCTAATGGAATTAAGATCTTTGTTTTACATTAATTACACTAAAATACTAATTACAAAATATCTTGTAAATATATGAAATATTCACTATCACACCCCCTCAATCGGAGCGGGATGAGGTTGGATGCTGAGACTGAATCTGAAGTCAAGGAACAATTGCCGAGGAAACCCCTTTGTGAAGATATTTGCGTACTGATACGAAGAAGGAACATACAACACCCTAACGTGACCCATTGCAACTTTTTCACGAATAAAGTGAATATCCATCTCAATATGCTTGGTTCGCTGATGTTGAATCGGGTTATGAGACAAGTAGACAACGATAAACTAAAGATGCCTTACGTAAGGGGCAATGAAGCTCAAGAAAGAGATTTCAGAGCCAACATAGCTCGGCAACAACGTTGGCAACACCTTGATATTCTGCTTTTGCACTCGAACGAAAAAGTGTGGTTTGTCGCTTGGCAGACCACGATATAATAGTATCTCTTAAAAATACGCAATAGACGGACGTAGAACGACGGGTGTCCGGACAACCTTCCCAATCTGCGTCTGTGTAGTTGAGCAACCTAGTCGGTGCGGATGGATATAAATGTAGTCCATAGTCAAGAGTTCCCTTAACATACCGAATGATATGCTTAAGAGTCGTAAAGTGAGGCTCCCTAGGAGTGTGAATGAACAAACACACATGTTGAACAACATATGCAACATCTGGTCGAGTGAAGGTGAGATATTGAAGATCACATGTGAGACTCCTATAAAGAGAGGGATCGCTGATCGGATCCCCGTCATCCGCACCGAGTTTGGACTTTGAGTCGACTGGAGTGTGCATAATCTTGCAGTTTTCCATTTTAGCCCTGTAGATAATCTCTTCTGCATACTTACGCTGACACAAGAACATGGCATGTGCCGATCTGGTCACTGATATCCCAAAAAAATAACTCAATTTACCAAAATCTGGCATAACAAATTTGGACTTGAGCAAGGCAATAAACTCGTGTTTCAGTGTATCAGAAGAAACTGTCAGAATAATATCATCTACATAAAAAAGAAGATAAGTTGTGTCAGTACCTCGATGAAAAATAAACATGGAATGATCACTATTGCTGCACACGAAGCCCATTTGTATGATGTATGTAACAAACCTCTCATACCGAGCCCTAGGGGCTTGTTTCAAATCATATAGTGACTTACGAAGACGGCATACATAATGAGGAACCTCCGGATGCACAAAGCCTGCGGTTGATGCATATAAACAGTTTCTTTCAAATTCTTATTTAGAAAGCATTTTTTACATCAAGCTGGTGAAAAGGCCAATTTTCCCCACAGCTATGCTCAACACTGTGCGAATGGTGGCTGGTTTGACCAGCGAACTAAATGTCTCACCACAATCAACTCTCTCATGCTGACTGTTAGACATATTTTATATGCACTTTTAGAGTCATTTTTAGTTAGTATTTTGCCCATTTTTGTTCAAATATGTGTCGTATTAGGGTAATTTTTCTTTCTTTTGAGTCACAACGGTTTAAAAAGACAAAGTGGTGAAAAGAGCAATAAGTGGGCAGAAAAGGAGGTTCCCGAGCCAAAATTGACGAAAGTTGGCAGTCCAGACAAAACAGAAGCAGGGCCGTGACGCCCAAAGATCTGAGAAGCTACAGGAGTTAAGACGCCGCGACGCCAGTCAGCAGGGCCGCGGCACCGAGGCAGAAAATTTTCCAGATCCGAAAGGGAATTGGCCAAGGGCAAGGAGGTCCAGGGTACACGTTTTTGGAGCATATAAAAAGCCCTTTGGGCAGATTTTTTTGAAAGAAACTCAACTTTTCTTTATAACACAACATAGTTTTCTTGGAGGCTACAAGATTGGAGACTTGTTCCAAAGTATTTTCTTTTCTTTGCTTTATTTTAATTTAGTTCATGTTAGATATTAATTTGGTTCTTAGCATGTCTATGGCTAGGAGCTAAACTTTTAATTAGGGTTTTTCTTTCGAATCGCTTGAAACTCGTCTTTATGAATTAATGCAGTATTTTGGTTTCTTCTTCATATAGTTAAGATTTGTTCAATATTTGGTTTGATTGTTTGATAATTAATTGATCACTAGTTATCATCACGTATATGATTTCGAATCAAGAACCGAGAGAGGAGATTTGGATATGCTGTAGTTGAATAAACATAAGTTAAAATCGTGGACGAAAGTACCCCGATACTTGTGCAGCTTCATAAGTTATTGTTCTTAATCCTCCTAGGTGGTAAAATCTATCATAGAAATATAGAAGATTTCTGCACTGGGTTGAGCGTTTATATATCCTAACCGAAATATAAAACAGTCTAGCTAACCTGCTATCTTAAAATAGAAGAAGAACCTTTATTGTTGCATTAAGGATTAAAGCGAGTGGATGGTCGAGGAGATTGAAAACCTTATTTCCACCATAACTGATTCAAATAAAGTATTTTAGTTAATTTCTGCAATTACTTCAGTAGTTTATAGATAAAACCAAAACAAAATATCGATAGTCAAATAGATAACTTATGATAGATGTTTAGTAATTGAAAATCAGTCCCTGAGGACGATATTCGGTAAGACTATATTACTTGAGCGATACGTACACTTGCGTAAAGCATAAGGAAAATCGCTAACAAGTTTTTGGCGTCGTTGCCGGGGATTGGCGTAGTTTCAATATCAAACTATCTATTCTTAATTTCTAATTTGGCTTTTATTTTTACTTTTTTTTTATATTTATTGTTAGAGCCCTATTACCTTGATTTGCTTGTTGATTTTGATCTATTCCAAGGATCTAGTTTATGCGAAGAAGAAAAAGAGCAAACACACTTGTTCCATTCAACCCTGAAATTGAAAAGACGTGTAAGAAGAACAGGCGGAACAAGAGGATTGTTGAATTGTTAGAAATGGGGAATTTGCAAAACAATAATGAGTTGAATGAAAAGATATGTGATCATCAACCCAACCAAAGAGTGCCCCCAGGGTTGCCTATAGATGTAGAAGAACGAGTTCAGGTCCAAGCCGAGAGGAGCCTGAGAGATTATGTTCTACCAAGAGTTACTGGGGCACAGACATGCATAAGGCTCCCAACAATAGGAGCAAACAACTTTGAGATAAAGCCTGCAATCCTAAGCATGGTACAAAATACAGTCCAGTTCGGAGGGTTGCCATCTGAAGACCCACCCATGCATATCGCTAACTTCCTGGAGTTATGTGCCACATTCAAGTATAATGGTGTTACTGATGATGTCATTCGGTTGAAGCTCTTCCCTTTCTCACTCAGGGACAGAGCGAAGGTTTGGTTGAACTCCCTGTCAACTGACTCCATATTCACATGGCAGGATCTAGCACAGAAATTTCTTGCGAAGTTCTTCCCACCTTTAAAAGTAGCCAAGTTGAGAGGAGAGTTGAATAACTTCTACCAGACCAATGGGGAGTCACTTTATGAAGCTTGGGAAAGGTTTAAGGATCTGCAGAGGAAGTTCCCACATCATGGCCTGGAACAATGGAACTTGGTTCACATCTTCTACAATGGGCTGAGTGGGACCACAAGGACTATTATTGATGCAGCTGCAGATGGTACTTTTATGAGAAGGACAACACATGAGGCCCATGACTTGCTGAAGGACATGGCCACCAATAATCACTTTCCAGATGAGAGGGGGACATGTGGAAAGAAATCGATAGGAGTTCATGAGCTAGACGCCATTACAACATTGAATGCACAAGTTGCTCTCCTAACCAAGCAGCTCCAGCAGAACACTATATCGGTAAACGCGGTTCATATGCCAGTGAATTGTGAGATTTATGGGGGTCCACATACTTTCGGCAGATGCCCAACAACTGACCCCAACAACATTCTTAAGCTGGGTGGGCTGTATATCTCGATATATTAGTGGTATACAAGCTTGTTTTAAGAGAAATAGGAGATTTTGTATATCACAGAGGAGCAGTGGTATACGACTGATATTTTGCCGAAAGAGGGAGGCGGAAAAGACGGATATGGCGACCAACACTGATTTAGGGTAGAGAGGAATTTTTGGCTCTTGATACCAGGTAGAATAGTGTAAATCTCTTTGATTGGAGTTCTCTTATTAATGCAATATATATATATATATATATATATATATATATATATATATATATATGTCCTAATGAAATTATGATCTCTATTTTACATTAATTATACTAAAATATTATTACAGAATATTTTACGATTATATGGGATATATTTACGAGCGAATTGCCAAAATAACACTCTCAGAAAAAATTATTCTCAAAATACTATTCTCTCAAAATTAATTCCCATTTTACTACTAATTTTGGAGCGAATTACCAAAATAATACTCTCTGGAAAAATTATTCTCAGAATACTATTCTTCCAAAATTAATTCTCATTTTACAATTAATTTTGCCACATGGATTGTCAAGTGGATAAAAATATAATAATTAGTATTTAATCAATATTATGTAAATTTATAAGTTTATATTGTACATTTATTCTATTAGAAAAGTTAAAATATATTTTTCCCGTTTATTCTCGGGTCGGGTCAGGTCGACGTGGCCCGACAATTTTATTTTTTTGTTTTTAAAAAATGAAATTGAAAATTCAATTTTTTTAAAAAAAACGAAAATTCTATTTTTTTTTAAAACGAAACTGAAAATTCAATTTAAAAATAATTAAATAAAAAATCTGTCGGGCCACGTCGATCCGACCCGTGAATAAACGGAAAAAATATATTTTAAATTTTCTAATAGAATAAATGTACAATATAAACTTATAAATTTACATTCCTACAATATATGCGACATGTGGAATATTGATTAAATACTAACTAATATGTTTTTATCCACTTGGCACCCATGTGGCAAAATTAGTTATAAAATGAGAATTAATTTTGGGAGAATAGTATTCTGATAATAATTTTTTTAGAGTGTACTATTTTGGCAATTCGCTTTAAAATTAGTAGTAAAATGAGAATTAATTTTGGGAGAATAGTATTTTGGGAATAATTTTTTCAGAGAGTGTGCTATTTTGACAATTCGCTCATATATTTACTATCACCAGATCTTATCCCTCCTGCCAAATGACCCCTAGACGACTAATCTAATTTTATGTAGCAAAAAATAGAAAGATTATATAAATGTAAGCTTCCTTGAGGTTAATTCGACTTGTCGTTATATCATATGAAAAGTTGATGCAATTTTATCTAAATCTCAAGGTGAATTTATTCTAAACATTTTCCTATAACCTTAAAATCATCAATACTACTTATATACTAGTACTAGAAATAAACCTCACAATAGGATAGTGAAACCAGAATTTAATAAGTATTAAATTTTCTTTAGTAAGGTAGTTGCAATAAAAAAAAATCGAGAAAAGGTCCCTCCTTCAATATCATGATTGGGAGTAATAGCAGAATGGAGAGGTCCGGGGAATTGGTGGGTTTTCCGTTGGTGATGATCTCCACTTACAGGGCATGTACCATCCCTTATAGATTCCCTTCCGACAATCCCACTAAGCCAACGCCCACTGAGCTTTCCTGGATCAACGTCTTCATGAATTCCATCCCTTCTTTTAGGTGCTTCTCCCCCCCCCCCCACCCCCTCATTATCTCCTTTTTTTTGGTTTGTGTAAATATTATTAATTAAATTCAGGAAGAGGGCCGAGAGCAATGATACTGTTCCAGATGCTCCTTCTCGAGCCGAAGAGTTTGCTCACAGGTTGTTCTGTTTTGTCTTTACTTTATTCAATGACAGAATTAACCTTCGTTAGCAGTTTGTGTATTAAGGAGAGTTATAGTACTAAGATGTTTATTGAAAATTAATGTTTTTTGATAGGTACACTGAAATACTGGAGGATTTAAAGAAAGATCCTCAAAGTCACGGAGGGCCGCCTCATGGCATTGTAAGTCAAATCATCTTTATATATAAAAGGGTCCACTTGGGGTTTCAAGGGCATATTTGGAGCAATGACCAACAAACTACTATTGAGCAAGAGATACAGAATAGCAGAAAAAAGTACTTACTACTACTACTACTTTATATAAAGAGATTCGAAGCGGTGAAACTGCTAACAGACTGACATTTGAATGAATAAGCCATTTGAAATTAGAAAAAACTGTCATAAATTGCATCATGGTTTCCGTCAGCGGCAGTGTGAGTTTCTTCTTGAAATAAAGGAGCCATGGTACTGGTCTAACCTTTAAAATTAATTGAGTCACCATGATTTAACTCCTTCACAGACCTGTCGGACCGGGGTGTGGGGCTCCTGGGGTGGGAGATTACACCTTTTGGAGCAATCTTTATATATAAAAGGGATCCTTTTTTTATTCTTGCTAACCTGTTTCTCTCTGTTTTAGCTTCTTTGTCGCCTTAGGGAGCAAGTGCTTAGGGAACTGGGATTCACAGATATATTTAAAAACGTTAAGGTGACTCGTTTCTCCACTTATTTCATTTCTAAGGGTGACTTGTTCTTCATTTCTTAGAATTCAAAGTTTTCAATGAACAAACGTCAATAAAGATGAAATCCATCACAGTTATGAAAAAATGTGGATCGTTTGAGTAGGTATTCCACATACATTTGGTTGAAACTTCTCAAAAAAAAAAAAGACTTTTCGAAATTGAAAAATGGTATTTGGAAGTTGAAGTTGCGTCTCGACATGTATTTCACTTGAAAAACAGTTTGAAGTTTTGTGACTGAAAAAGAGGTCAAAATCAGTTTTTCAAACATAAAAAATGCATCTTCAAAAACTAACCGAAAAATCATTCCACTTTATAACCAAACAATATTTATTTATTTATTTTTGGAAAAAAAGAGGAAAATATCTCTTGGTCTCTGCTGTTGATGTGAGCATGCCTTATTGTTCAAATAAGCAATCCCAATTCTCCTTTGAGAATTTTCGCGGATCGACTTTTAGGTCAAATAAATAAGCTCATTGTTTATTTGAAAATCATTTTTGTTGTTTCTTAACCCGTTATCGCACGCGAACCAAAAGTTATAGAAGATTTTGACTTTTTTTGCTGTTGTTGGGCATATGTAAATCCACTAGGACGAAGAAAATGCAAAGGCTATATCCTTATTTGAGGATGTAGTACGTCTAAATGATGCTATTGAGGATGGAGCTAAGCGTATGGAGAACTTGGTCAAAGGAATTTTTGCAGGAAACCTATTTGATCTTGGCTCGGCACAGGTAGGTAATGCTTCATAGATGACTCATATACAAAATTTCTATGTATTTAACATTAATTTGTACTCTGACTTTCCACGACTACGCCAAGGTATGCCGTGCCCTTTCATGGATGACTCTGAACAAAGAAATGTATGCATATAACATCTATGCGTTTGGTTATGTGGCAAGAGATCTCATATACCAATATCGGGGGCGGGGGGGAGCACAATGCACTAAGTTTCTGCTGTGCGCGGGGTCCGAAGAAGAGGTCAGACCAAAAAATAATAAAAAAGTTACGTGGCAAGAGTTCTTCAAAAGCGGCGTAATTTGAGAACTAAATCTGTGTTTGTTTATACACTTACTTTGTCATTGGGTGCATTTTGAGCGAAGACATTTTTTAAGTTCTGCACAGTAATTTAACTTCTATAGGAATATGCGAAGAACAAGTGATCAATGATTTATTCACAACTATCACAAAGAGTCAGTTCATCTTCATCTAAGTCTGTGAAGAGTTTTACTTCCTGAGTTAACAGAATCTATTCAGACTCTTCCACATGCTAAAAATCTTTCGAAGTTGATTTTTGATATCCTAAATCTTGCTTAAAATCATAACTAGCATTTTGAAAATGATCATTTTCAAGTTATCAATTATTCTTAATGAATTTATTTTGAAGCTTGCGGAGCTGTTTTCAAGGGATGGTATTTCTTTTCTAGCTAGTTGTCAAAACCTCGTCCCTCGACCTTGGGTTATTGATGACTTGGATACTTTCATAACAAAATGGAGCAGAAAATCGTGGAAAAAGGTTAGTAGTTAACCATATGTGAACTTATCTTCTCCACTGGGCTTTAAGTTTTTACTGGTTTATGACAAATATCCGTTGCATTTGATGTCTGCTGATTCACTGACTTGCTTGCTCCTATACAGGCTGTAATCTTTGTGGATAATTCTGGTGCAGATATTATTCTGGGGATTCTGCCATTTACGAGAGAATTACTTCGTCATGGGACACAGGTTGACTTGGGATCCTTGTTTCTTTCTTGCACATAAAATGGAGATTTTCTAGAGTTCGCTAAACTGAAAAAGAAAAGTTAGGTCAAAATCGTCTTTGACTACATTGCAAAATTTAAAATACCATTTTATAGGCATCTTTAACATGCTCAGTTATGTAGATATTGATTATAGTTAACACCGCTAAATATTTTAACATGCTCGGTTCTGTATCTTATGAGAGTGAATTTATCCTCTTCTAATGCTCTTTTATCTGCATTCAGTTAAACGGATATGGTTTATTTTTCAGTACAAGATTACATGTGAATAGGTGTTCTGTGCTGCTCTTATGCCTGAATCATACTTGTGACATCTTTTTCTTCATAAGGTAATAAACTGCAGTAGTTGTATTGATAAATTTGGGGAATGCCTCATACAAGTGGTATATCGTAAAGTAGAGAATCTACAAAAAAATACGATTATCTACGAAGAGTAATAGAGTACCCAATCATCTGTACTAACAAGAGTCTCATAGGTATTTCCTATTACAAAGAAAGAAAGAAAAATTGGCACCTTGAGGTCATTATTATTGTCTTATCTCTATTCCCTCAATCCAATGAAGCTAAGAAGTTATAGGACACAAACTCTGAGGCTATTGCCATATAGTTAAAGTTTAAAAAAATACTTAATAGATCAGATTTTAAGTATGAATGAAGCCCCACATAAGTTAACAGTTCTCATATTCATAGACTTGATAGTTGTATGAAGTTGCATCAGATTGGATTAGACTTTGGCCGTATGAATGATGCTTGCAATGTTTTTTTGTCTTTGCAGGTTATTTTGGCAGCTAATGACTTACCTTCTATTAACGATGTTACTTATCCTGAGTTGGTAGAGATAATATCTAAGGTGGTAGAAATGTTATGTTTCGACTTTTGATGCTTCCAGTTTTACCTACTTTAGGTTAAATTAATCAAGGGTCTTTCGAAAACAGCCTCTCTATCTCCACAAGATAGGGGTAAGGTCTGCGTACACTCTACCCTCCCCAGAACTCCACTTATGGGGAATACTCTGGGTATGTTGTTGTTGTTGTTAGGTTAAATTAACAAGTATTTTTGCTTATTTACAGTTGAAAGATGAGCACGGGAAACTTGTAGGTGTGGATACATCCAACCTTTTAATTGCAAATTCTGGAAATGATTTGCCGGTAAGGGGCAGTCACTTATCTGCTTCATTTGCATGATGCACTGCCCCCTCCCCAATCCATCACCCCCCACTTCAAAAAAAAAAGGAGGGTGGAATCCTGTGATTTACTTCTAAACATTAGATTGTTCCTCAGTTGAGGTTTTGTGACAAGAGTCAAGCATTGCACACACAAAATTCTATTTCCTAGCTTGTTAATGCTTCGCTCGAGCTAATATTTGAGCAGCTACCCCTTTCACAAATTCTTATGAAGTAAATTGAAGTCTGATTCCATCATTTACAAATCTGATTAGTTAATCCCCAACATTATATGTTCACCAAAATTCGATGCATCAAAAGTTAACACAATAAGGTAGTAAAGTTACTAATAAATTCCCAAAAAATGGTACTATCTACAGAATTTAGGAATATATCTAGCTGCTCCACCTTAATTGACAGGCCTACTTTACTATAACCACAGGTTATTGATCTTACGGGAATATCACAAGAGCTTGCCTACTTGGCGAGTGATGCTGACCTCGTCATTCTAGAAGGCATGGTGAGCCTTTTGCTGTCAATTATTTGTCATTGTATCCACTGCTTTTGTTTCTTATCACAACAACATTAGTAATATTGATTGCAAGTGGCTATTTCTTGAGGGCATGAAGTTAGATTAAGGCATCAGACTGGCAATGATGCTTATGTAGGTGGAAACGTATCTATTACCTCTGGCATCTCTGCAAGATTCTCCTGTCTCCATCCTGGATCCACTGCACTTTTCATGCTATTGCTCCCTCCTATAATCACATAAAAATAGATGAAGCGTAAATTTAAGGCTTTTCTAGAAGTTAAACTACAAACCTCTAACAGACTTAACTCATAAAGAGTTTCCCCATGTGTCAGGGATGCTAAACAGTTCTCTCCTTCTCCGTGTACTTCAAAAACCCAGTCATTCTTTTACTTCTTACTATATTTCTTGTCTGAAATCAAACAGTGCGTCTCATGTTTCAGTGAATGCAGATGTTTCAGGTGAAAGTATCCTTTCTCTAGGCAAGGTGCAAAAGGGTTTCCACTTGACATACCCTGATTACCTTACTAATTTGGAATCTTTGATTGGAGGGGTATTGTGTATGTAGCGTATAGTTTCCTGTATTTTCAGGTTTCAAAAAGATAAATTATTACCTGAATAGCAATTGATTTGACTAAACAGCCAGACCGTTTCATATAGGCATTTGACAATATCAGAACAAACTGAATAACTCTTTTGATCAACTTTGTACGTGCAAAATTCTTCAAGTTGTCATATTTAAGTAATTGTAATTTTCATAAAATTTCTCACTCACTCACTTACGTTTAGCTATCATCTTGGTTTCTTTTGCCAGGGCCGTGGTATAGAGACAAACCTATATGCTCAATTCAGATGTGATTCCCTGAAGATTGGAATGGTATGCCTTATTTACTAGTTGCGCAACCCAAACCCACCCACCCAATCCCGGCACTCTTCACCTTCTGGCTTCTACAGGGAACTAAGAAAGGACAAAAAGAAGAGAAAAAGCTCCCTTTTTAAGGGGCCTTATCACTATAAATCCGGGTGGAGGGTGGGCATATTTCACCTGATGATTATAATATTGATGCACCTTGGCCCTTTTTTTCTGGTGTTTTCAGGTGAAGCACCCAGAGGTTGTTGAGTTTCTTGGAGGAAGGCTTTATGATTGCGTGTTCAAATATAATGAAATCTTGGAATAGATTTAGTTATTGACTACTTATATTCTAAAATTAGACACACTCAACAACCAAAAGATTCTTGTAAAACTATTTAGTAGATATCACTTGCAAGATCAAGGAAACAAACTACAATTATTGAAGAAATTTTAGTGGGACATCACTAGTAAGAATACTGAAGAAGCTGGTTTAAGATTGTTAGTTTCCTATGAAGCCTTTTATCTATTGCTATTGTAAACATGTGAGTGCACATTATGCCAACTAGATCTGCACTGACCTAATGGTTGTTCTAGCGCTTAGTGGTAAGTGGTAACTGGTAAGCTACAAGAAATTATGTTATTGCCAGTTGGCTGAGCATTTCAGGACAGCTGTGTGGTTTTTAAATTTGCTGAACTGTTAGTGTCTGTCAATTTGAGGCAATATAGCAGGACATATATTAATGAAGTAAAACAGCCTGGTAGTCGATTGGTTCATGAAGCCATCCTTGATGGTAAGCCGTTCTATTTTCCGACTCATGTTCATATGTACCATAGTGTCTCGTTTCATTCGGTATATGTAGCAGTCAAGTGCATTAACTGACAAAACAAATTTGAAGCACCTTATTTCTCCTTGCCACTGTAACTTGGCTGCACCAAGGAGTTAGACAGTTTTTGTTCTGGAAGTTGGAAATTTTATTTCTTTTTGGGTCACAGGTAATATGCTTTTGATAAGATTAGGATGTAAGGGTTCCCGTGTCAATGTGGTTTTACCTCAGCGCAAAACCACAGTAAAGGATGACTAGACTTGAGAGTGGCAAATGACTTGCTCCACATACTAGCAGATAACAAGCTTTCGTCCCTTGTGTTTTAACATTAATGGATGAGAAGAAAACAGTAAGTGGATTTACCTTAAAATTCTTGGTAAAAGCAGGTGGAAAACCCACAACTTTGGAAACTTGGGAGACACCTGTAGGGGTGAAAGAGTATACAGTGTAATGTGGACAGCCTGTAGTAGTCACAAATGCCAGCGAGTCTCCTCGTAAATGGAATGTGTGACCACTCACCTTGTTTATTCTAAGTTTTTAGTTGGGAGGTTTCATAACATTTCTTCCCGGAAAGAACCTACATTCCCACATAATGAGCTCTCTTCTTCCTAGCAAGGAAGCTCTGCCCATGTCCCAACCTAGAGAAGAAACCGGAGGAGGAGAAGGACTTGGCGTCCGGAAAAGGCTGTCTTCTCTGTCCCTAAGGATCATGAGGTCTACCTGTCAACAACTCATGGGAGAATACGCTGGGAAATGGTGGGAGTGGGGGATTGGGCTGGATCATGTCCAAGAAGCCCACCTTCGCCAATGATCTGGAAATGAACCAAGAGGAGAAAGCCGTATTGGGATGCCACAGCAAGGGCAGCTGGAGGCACGTCTTTTACAAAGTTAGGTCGGAGGCTAGTCGGATCCGGCAACAACATGGGTCTACCTCAAACCTTCCGCCAACTTGGATGACAGCAAGACAAACTTATTCAGGAACAACTGATCATGGAAGTTAGTGTTGTCCCTCCCTTTATTTTCAAAATAGAAATGTCTTATAATGCAACCACATTAGTAACGTTCTGTCCATGTTAAGGGTAATTTGCAGCGAGTACGTAATCAGTACTATAAAGTGAATTACGTAATTCATAGCGGTCCCCTGCTCCTGGAGGCATTCATCTTCATCATAGTCGATGCAGCAGCTACGCAGGCACATAATGCTAGTTTGCCAATGCCGCCCCCCCTTGTGTTTCATGTCATATTATATACTTTTCAACGTCTGATTTATGTATAAATATAAATTTTGTTGGCCTAAAAGTCGCCACTCGATTTGGATTCTCACACATGTTTGTACTTTGTAATCAAATGGTTGTGGTGGTAGTAGTATAGTTTTCTGTTGAAAGGGTTGAAGAAGATGTCGGCGGTGATGGTGGGACCCGGGTACCAACTGGAATTCGATCACCGGCAGCTATTTGCTGTAGTCTCCTCGGTGGCCGAATATGCGCTGTGGTCTTTCATTGCAAGTGCTCACAACTCAATTAAGCTCTCCTAGTAAATGATATTGGCAATGTTTTTTTTTGTCTTTGCAGGTTATTTTGGCAGCTAATGACTTACCTTCTATTAACGATGTTACTTACCCTGAGTTGGTAGACATAATATCTAAGGTGGTAGAAATGTTATGTTTTGACTTTTGATGCTTTCAGTTTTACCTACTTTAGGTTAAATTTATCAAGGGTCTTCCGAAAACAGTCCCTCTATCTGCGTACACTGTACCCTCCCCAGAACTCCACTTATGGGGAATACTCTGGGTATGTTGTTGTTGTTAGGTTAAATTAACATGTGTTTTTGCTTATTTACAGTTGAAAGATGAGCACGGGAAGCTTGCAGGTGTGGACACATCCAACCTTTTAATTGCAAATTCTGGAAATGATTTGCCGGTAAGGGGCAATCACTTATCTGCTTCATTTGCATGATGCACTGCCCCCCCCCCCCAATCTATCACCCCCCACTTCAAAAAAAAGGAGGGTGGCATCCTGTGACTTCTAAACATTAGATTGTCCCTCAGTTGAGGTTTCTGATGAGAGTCAAGCAATTGCACACACAAAATTTCTATTTCCTAGCTTGTTAATGCTTCACTCGAGCTAATATTTGAGCAGCTACCCCTTTCACAAATTCTTATGAAGTAAATTGAAGTCTGATTCCATCATTTACAAATCTAATTAGTTAATCCCCAACATTATATGTTCACCAAAATTCGATGCATCAAAAGTTAACACATAAGAGTAGTAAAGTTACTAATAAATTCCCAAAAATGGTACTATTCCAGAATTTATGAATATATCTAGCTGCTCCACCTTAATTGACAGGCCTACTTTACTATAACCACAGGTTATTGATCTTACGGGAATATCACAAGAGCTTGCCTACTTGGCGAGTGATGCTGACCTTGTCATTCTAGAAGGTATGGTGAGCCTTTTGCTGTCAATTCTGTCATTGTATCCACTGCTTTTGTTTCTTATCACAACAACATCAGTAATATTGATTGCAAGTGGCTATTCTTGAGGGCATGCAGTTAGATTAAGGCATCGGACTGGCAATGATGCTTATGTAGGTGGAAACGTATCTATTACCTCTGGCATCTCTGCAAGATTCTCCTGTCTCCATCCTGGATCCACTGCACTTTTCATGCTATTGCTCCCTCCTATAATCACATAAAAATAGATGAAGCGTAAATTTAAGGCTTTTCTAGAAGTTAAACTACAAACCTCTAACAGACTTAACTCATAAAGAGTTTCCCCATGTGTCAGGGATGCTAAACAGTTCTCTCCTTCTCCGTGTACTTCAAAAACCCAGTCATTCTTTTACTTCTTACTATATTTCTTGTCTGAAATCAAACAGTGCGTCTCATGTTTCAGTGAATGCAGATGTTTCAGGTGAAAGTATCCTTTCTCTAGGCAAGGTGCAAAAGGGTTTCCACTTGACATACCCTGATTACCTTCCTAATTTGGAATCTTTGATTGGAGGGGTATTGTGTATGTAACGTATAGTTTCTTGTATTTTCAGGTTTCAAAAAGATAAATTATTACCTGAATAGCAATTGATTTGACTAAACAACCAGACCGTTTCATATAGGCATTTGACAATAT
The DNA here is from genome assembly GCA_029844215.1 of Przewalskia tangutica. Classification (NCBI taxonomy): domain Eukaryota; kingdom Viridiplantae; phylum Streptophyta; class Magnoliopsida; order Solanales; family Solanaceae; genus Przewalskia; species Przewalskia tangutica. Next base: position 162,570 of record CM056721.1, read on the forward strand.
CAGAACAAACTGAATAACTTTTTTGATCAATTTTACAACAACATACCCAGTGTAATCCCACACCGTGGGGTCTGGGGAGGGTAGAGTGTACACATACATTATCTCCACCTTGGTAGGTAGAGCGGCTGTCTTTTGATCAACTTTGTACGTGCAAAATTCTTCAAGTTGTCATATTTGATTAATTGTAATTTGCATAAAATATCTCTCTCACTCACTCACTCATTCACTCACGTTTAGCTATCATCTTGATTTCTTTTGCCAGGGTAGTGGTATAGAGACAAACCTATATGCTCAATTCAGATGTGATTCCCTGAAGATTGCAATGGTATGCCTTATTTACTAGATGCGCAAGCCAAACCCACCCACCCAATCCCGACACTCTTCACCTTCTGGATTCTCTACAGGGAACTAAGAAAGGACAAAAAGAAGAGAAAAAAACTCCCTTTTTAAGGGGCCTTATCACTATAAATCCGGGTGGAGGGTGGGGATATTTCACCTGATGATTATAATATTGATGCACCTTGGCCCTTTTTTTCTGGTGTTTTCAGGTGAAGAACCCAGAGGTTGTTGAGTTTCTTGGAGGAAGGCTTTATGATTGCGTGTTCAAATATAATGAAATCTTGGAATAGATTTAGTTATTGACTACTTATATTCTAAAATTAGACACACTCAACAACCAAAAGATTCTTGTAAAACTATTTAGTAGATATCACTTGCAAGATCAAGGAAACAAACTACAATTATTGAAGAAATTTTAGTGGGACATCACTAGTAAGAATGCTGCAGAAGCTGGTTTAAGATTGTTAGTTTCCTATGAAGCCTTTTATCTATTGCTATTGTAAACATGTGAGTGCACAGTATGCCAACTAGATTTGCGCTGACCTAATGGTTGTACTAGCGCTTAGTGGTTTATGTTATTGGCAGTTGGCTGAGCATTTCAGGACAGCTGTGTGGTTTTTAAATTTGCTGAACTGTTAGTTTCTGTCAATTTGAGGCAATATAGCAGGGACATATATTAATGAATGTAAAACAGCCTGGCAGTCGATTGGTTCATGAAGCCATCCTTGATGGTAAGCCGTTCTATTTTCTGACTCATGTTCATATGTACCAGTGTCTCGTTTCATTCGGTATATGTAGCAGTCAAGTGCATTAACTGACAACAGATTTGAAGCACTTTATTTCTCCTTGCCACTGTAACTTTGGCTGCACCAAGGAGTTAAGACTGTTTTTGTTCTGGAAGTTGGAAATTTTATTTCTTTTTGGGTCACAGGTAATATGCTTTTGATAAGACTAGGATGTTAGGGTTCCCGTGTCAATGTGGTTTTACCTCAGCGCAAAACCACAGTAAAGGATGACTAGACTTGAGAGTGGCAAATGACTTGCTCCACATACTGGCAGATAACAAGCTTTCGTCCCTTGTGTTTTAACATTAATGGATGAGAGGAGAAAACAGTAAGTGGGTTTACGTTAAAATTCTTGGTAAAAGCAGCTGGAAAACCCACAACTTTGGAAACTTGGGAGAGTTGTAATGTGGACAGCCTGTAGTAGTCACAATTCACAAATGCCAGCGAGGGGCAAAAGAGTCTCCTCATAAATGGAATGTGTCACCACTCACCTTGTTTATTCTAGGACTGTCCAACGGGGCGGGGACTACCCGACCCGCCCCGCTCCGACCCCGACCCTGCCTGACCCTGTCTCGGTACGGGGTCGAGAATTTTCCTCCATCCCGACTCAGCCCCGCCCTGACCCGACCCCGACCCTTCCCACCCGTTGCACAACGGCTAATTGCCCAATTTCCCCGTTGTGCAACGGCCAAATTCCCCTCCCCCCTACCCTCTTAATATTTATTTTTTACCCTTGAGTTATTATATTTACATTTTAACCCAATTTTTTCAACTATAAATATCTCATTTTCTCTTTATTCTTTCTCACAAATCTTCCTACAATCTCTCTAATAATCTCCAATCTATCTCTCATTTTCTCTACATTGTCTACTAAATATTCAATTTTATTTATTCATTTGGGAGTGAAGTTGACAACTGGCTTGAGGATCATCCATCGAGCAAAATTTTAATTTTTAATTTTCAATTTTCAATCTCTCGATTACACGTCGGCGTTGAGTATATTCGTTCCTTCATTAAATTATTGTTGTTTCTTTACTTTAATTAGCGCACTTAATTTTATTATCTTTAATTATTTATTTGTATAATTATAATGGAAGGATTTAAACGTATGATTACGGGTAAGGGTAGGGGTATTGCTTCTTCTAGTAGGGGTAATAAGGGTAAGAGTACTTCTTCTAGTCATCCTATTCCTCCTAGACATGATGATTTTGTTGATACTGAATTATTTCCTAAAGTACCATTAGATTTAGACGTGGATCTATTTTCTGAAACTCAACAAGACTTTAATTTAGAAGATAATTTAGATGACACACCCACTAATTTAGATGACACGCCCACTAATGCACCTCAAACTGCACCGCCTCCTATTCCCCCTAATATGAGACAAGGCTCACCACAACGAAAATTAACATCAGATGTATGGGCTTTTTTTTTTATAGGAACGCAGAAAATCAAGTTGTTAGATGCCATATTTGTAAAAATATTTATAAATTTAAAGTAGGAAAAGGTCAGAGTGGGACGGGAGATTTAACTACGAATTTGAATAATTTTCACAAAGCTACGTGAGATGAATATAAGGCTAAAAAGAATGGTGCGTCAATGCCCTCTCAGTCGGGACAAAGTTCACATACTGTCCCGCACCAGGTACAGGGTCAAATTGACCCTATGACGGGGGCAATTATAGGCCCTAAATACGATAAAAATAAAGATAGAGAAGCATTATCAAAATTAGTTGCAGTGGAGGGTTTGCATTTTTCATTTCCTGAATCTCCTGTTTTTATTCTTTATATAAGAGAAATGTACAATCCTGCTTATAACGGTTTTTCTAGATCAACTGTTATGAGAGACGTTTTTAAATTTGCACACGAATATCAATAATATTTACGTTATTCATTATATCATTTTCTTGGCAAAGTATCTATTACGTCTGATATAGGTCGTAGTACTAACGACCATGATTATTTAACTGTAACATGTCATTGGATAGACTATAAATTTTCTATGCAAAAATGTATTTTAGCATATAAATATATTGATAGTAGGCACACTAATCTTTTTATTTCAGAACATATTTTTTCAGTTTGCGATTATTATGAAATAACTGATAAAATCATGACTATTACATTAGATAACGCTTCTTGTAATGTTACTGTTGTTAGATTATTAAAAAATATTTTAACTCCATCTTTTTCAGATAATTTTCGTATAAAATGTGCATGTCATATTTATAGCTTAGTTGTAAAGGATGATCTATCATTTTTTGAAGACATTCTTGGAAAAATACAATTTGCTATAAACATTATTTTTTTAAATAATAGAATACAAAGAATAAAAGAATATAAAAAAACTTGTCACGATTGCCAACTACCTTACAGAAAAATTCCCGAAGAAGTATGCGCTAGATAAAATTCTTTATACAACCAACTACGTGTTGCTTATGAGTATAGAAGACATGTAACCAATTTTTTAACGCCCGTAATCGAAATCCTACTGATATGATTATTGATTCCGATTGGGATACAATTTTAGAACTAAATACATTTTTAGAGAAAATTTATCTAGCTACTAAAGAATTTTTCGGTATTTATTATTCTACTATTTCATTAATGTTATTTTATATAGCTCTAATATTTATATTACTTAGTGAATATATGGAAAAATCAGCTTATAAGACACATATTAAAAAATATTTTATTCCTATTCCTCAATTTATATTATTAGTGATGTATTAAATCCATCTATTAAAATAGACGGTTGTAAAACACTTATTGAAACTATTTATGATTGCATAGATAAACTTCCACCTCCTTCTCCAAAAAATCCAAATGACCCACCACCTATTGAAAAAACTAGAGAAGAAGTGTTGTCTAGCATATAAGATGAATGTAAAAAAACTATATACGCATTACCAACAAAAAAGTGCCAGCAACCAACTGGATTTCATGCCATCTTCTTCTTCTTCAACACAACCTCAAAAACGACATGCTATGACAAGTATTGAAAACCTCAGACATAGAATGTTTAGTGGTACCATTTCTAACGAAGTTAGCGAGTTTGATGTTTTTGTTTTGCAGGGTGTTGTACCGTACGAATCAATTGAAAATGAAGGGAGACGTGAAAACTTGCTAAAATACTGGAGGGAGAATGAGAAGAATTTTTCAGCACTATCTAAGATGGCACGAGATGTGTTGAACATTCAAGCGTCATCAACAACGTCTGAAAGCGCATTTTCTGCGGGAAGATTTTAAATAGAGGAGCACAGACATTCATTGAAAGGAGACTCATTAGAGATTGCAGTTCTATTCAGAGACTGGAATCATGCGGAGCGTAGGAGGTGCGGCCAACCGAAGATCAACGAAGAAGAAGACTACAACTACAACAAAATCTTATCCGACGGATGTGCAAGCGACGTAGATCAATTTGACCAGAAATATCAATTCCAACCGAAGAATCACACGAAATTATAAAGAAACTATAAAACGTGTTTCTTAAGGCTGTTTTTGTGCCTCTTATATTATTCGACAGAAGTATGATTTTTTTTTTGTAATACAATTTCAAAATATTCTGTGTGTTATTTATTTAATTTAAGGACAAATAAAAAAATGACCCACCCTGACCCGACCCCAACACCGACACATCGGTATCAGGAGGGGAAAGTGGCAGACTCCGCTAGCCCCGACCCCGCCAGCCCCGCCAAACCCCGACCCTGCCATACCCAGCCCCGCCGGACCCCAACCCCCAGCCCCGCCGCGATCCCGCCCCACCCCGTTGGCCATCCATACTTTATTCTAAGTTTTTAGTTGGGAGGTTTCATATCATTTCTTCCCGGAAAGAACCCACATTCCCACATAATGAGCTCTCTTCTTCCTTGCCATGTCCCAACCTAGAGAAGAAATCGGAGGAGCAGAAGGACTTGGCGTCAGGAAAATGTTGTATTCTATGTGTTAGTCCCAATCTAGACTCATCAATGAATAAACACAATAATATTAAAGTAGTTCAATATAACTTGAAATCAACAACAGTAAAACAACGAGTATTTAGACTCATACTAACTTGGTGTAGATAGATGCCTCCTTGAAGCAGTGTCATAAGACAAAAATTCATCCCCACTTGTGTTGTAATTCAACAGACATCTGCCTTGAGGATACAACTATCTAAGGGAGAGTTCTTGCACAAGAACTTCACTTATGGCGAATTTACTATATGTGTTCTTCAGAAAAATTACCTTTGGAAGAAGAAGATAATAGAGCCATAATCGTAGATCATTAGATGAATTTAATGATTGATTGTAATGTTATGAGTATTGTATATCCTCCAACAAGTGATTAACATGCAATATATAGCATAAAGTTCGACCTTAAGCAACCATTCATCAAAGGTTGTGACCTTACATGAAGAGACACATCTTTTGGACATTCTAGAATTTTCCCGTTGGGATTAGCGCCGCGGCGCTCCAAATCTATCATACTTCTCTGAAGTTTTAGCGCCGTGGCGCTGTCAAGGGAAATTTTTGACGTTCAAGCGCCGCGGCCCTACGCCTCAAAATCGCAACGCTTTTGATCACTTTTGCTCTTCTTCTATAAGTTCCAACAATACCCACATTTTCTATTCACACGTCTCACAATACCCCACATGTGGATAGAAAATAAGATAATTAGGAACTTATTGTCATTTCTGTCAAACGCGATATGACATGCATCGAAAACAGTGTCTTTTGGACTTGAACCGTTCGTAGTGAATACCTATCGGATTTACTTGTGAAGTAGTAGACGAAGTGCCTTGAACTATTCACGTTTTGTAGTAAATCGAAACAACAAGTATCACACATACCATATCAACATATTTCAATTCTTACGGTTGTGTTCTTTTCGGTCATGAACAACTCCTTCTTCATGAGAATTTCTAGAGAACGTAGCCATCTCGCTTCTCCCAGATGTGACCCCACATCAATCTCATATAGGTAATACCAAACAAGAATAGTCTGTACTATCCCACCATAAGGACTTTTGAGTATTATTAAGAATAATATATTCATCCCTTAAAACATCAACGGATTAACACACTTAGTACATCATAGGAATGCACATATGTGTGTTTTATGCTCCTTGAATCTTCCCCAACTAGTTTTTCTATTGAACCTAAATCAGGAGATCTCCAATTATGATAGGTTAGGTTTCCACCAGTTAACGACTCATTGTATTGGCTTTAAGCTCATTCCCCTCGATGTAAATACGACTTGCTCTCTTGTAAGACCTTTTGTCAAAGGATCCGCTATATTGTCCTTTGACTTTACATAATCAATGGATATAACTCCATTCTTCAGCAAGCTTCGTATTGTATTATGACGTCGCCTGATATGTCTTGACTTGCCATTGTATATTTGATTTTTTGCCCTCGTCAGGGCAGCTATACTATCACAATGTATGCAAATAGTTGTCACATGCTTTGTCCACAACGGAATACCTTCTAGGAAGTTTCTTAGTCATTCTGCCTCTTCGACAACTTTATCCAAGGCTACAAACTCTGCTTCCATAGTTGATCGCGTATTTACCATTTGCTTTGATGATTTTCATGATACCGACGCTCCACCAAGTGTAAATACATACCCACTTGTGGACTTACTTTCTGAATGGTTGGAAATCCAATTAGCATCACAATATCCTTCTAACACGGGAGGATATTTTGTATAATGCAACCCATAGTTCATTGTATACTTTAGATATCGTAGTGCCCTTATAAACGCTACCCAATGATCATTTTCAGGATTGTGTGAGTATCGACTAAGTCGACTCACTGTATATGCCAAGTCTAGTCTCGTACAATTCATTATGTACATCAAGCTTCCAAGAACTTGTGTATACTCCAATTGAGACACACTATCACCTTCATTCTTCTTAAAGTGACTCGCAGAATCAAAGGGGGTAACTACCGGTCTATCATCATAGTGTCCAAATTTTCTAAGGACCTTCTCAACATAATGAGATTGAGTTAATATATAACCCTCAGAATTCCTTTGAATTCTAATACCAAGAATGACATCCGATATTCCCATATCTTTCATATCGAAAGCGGCATGCAACATCTTCTTAATTTGGTTAATTACATCCTTACTTATTCTCATAATTAGCATACCATCCACATACAAGTATATAATGACATATGCATTATTACATTCCTTAATGTAGACACATTTGTCACATTCATTTATTTGAAAATCATTTGATAATAATGTATTATCAAACTTTTCATGCCACTGTTTTGGAGCCTGTTTAAGTCCATATAATGACTTAATCAATTTACATACTTTCTTCTCTTGACCTTTAACAACAAACCCGTCGGGTTGTTCCATGTATATTTCTTCATCTAGTTCACCATTAAAGAATGCAATTTTCACATCCATTTGGTGTATTTCCAAATTGTGAATCGCTGCTATAACAATTAACGTTCTTATAGACGTAATTCTAGATACTGGTGAGTAGGTATCAAAGAAATCTACACCTTCCTTTTGTTTAAACCCTTTGGCTACTATACGAGCTTTGTATTTTTCTATAGTACCATTAGGCCTTAGTTTCCGTTTGAAAATCCATTTATGGCCTATTGGTTTTTGTCCCGGAAGGAGATCAACCAATTTCCATGTATTATTTTGTACAATGGATTCTACCTCACTTTGGATAGCCTCCTTCCAATAAGGTACTTCGGATGATCCATAGCAGTCCTATATGTTTTAGGTTATCCTTCAACGGAAAATGTCATAAAGTCCGGTCCAAAATCTTTTGCGACTTTTCCACGTTTACTTCTCCTTGGTTCAGAATTTTCTTCTTGAACCGATGAAGTAAGATTGTCATCATTTTGAGTATTTTGGTATAACTCATCTTGAGGCAGTGTCATCTTCTTATTATTGGAAACACATGTATCCTTGTCTTTGTAAGGAAAAATCTCCTCAAAAAATTCCGATTCAGCAGATTCCATCAGAGTGTTCTTGTGAATACCTTCAACATTGGAATGATACACCAAAAACTTATATGTTGCACTATTATTGGCATGACCAATATATATGCAATCCATCGTTTTTTGTCCAAGTTTAGTTCTTTGGTAAGGGAACTTGAACTTTTGCTAGGCAACCCCACACCTTCATCCTTTTGAAAGTAGGCAATCTTCCTTTCCACAATTCATAAGGAGATTGATCATTTTTCTTTTGAGGAATTTTGTTCAATATCATATTTGCAGTCATTAACGCCTCACCCCATAGACTGAGGGGTGCCCCCGAACTAATCAACATAGAATTTATCATATTTTTCAATGTTCTATTCTTACGTTCGATAACTCCATTTTGTTTTGGAGTATATGGCGCAGTGGTTTGATGAACTATACCATGAGTAGAACAAAATTCTTTGAACTCATTTGATTGATATTCACCACCTCAATCTGACCTTAGAATCTTAATTTTTTTGTCAAGTTGGTTTTCCACTTCTGCTTTGTATGTTTTAAACATGTTCAAAGCCTCATCTTTGGTATGTATTAAGTATACATAGCAAAATTTACTGAAGTCATCGATAAATGATATGTAATAATACCTCCACGCGAAGGGATTGCTTGGTAATCACACAAATCACTATGAATTAAACCAAACACTTCATTTGATTTCACAACAGATTTATGAGGATGACTTGCATATTTTGACTCTATGCAAACCCCACATTTAGTCATTTTGTTCATAGAACATTTTGGCAACATGTCTATCTTTATCATTCTTTGTAAGGAACGATAATTAACATGACCTAATCGGGAATGACACAAAGAAGGGGAATCAACCATATACATAGAAGCAGAGCTTGCGCCTGCATTTTCATTAATAATGGCAACTGCCTGAGTAGATACAATACTTAGTTTGAAGAGCCCTTCACTGAGGTATCCCTTTCCTACATACATCCCACCTTCGGTGAGTACAAATTTGTCAGACTCTATTACAATTTTGAAGCCTTTGTTACTAAGAACAGGCCCAGAAATTAAGTTCTTACAAATTTCAGGCATGTGCAACACATTTGTGAGCACAAGATCATTCCCGGAAGCGAGCCTCAAAATCACATTCCCTTTCCCTTCTACATTCACAACAACGACATTTCCCACGAATAGTGGTTCTCCATCCTTAATGACTTGGTAAGATGAAAACATGTCTTTCTCTGAACATACATGCCTTGTAGCACCCGTATCCATCCACCAATCGGTTGAATTTGTAATCAGATTTGCTTGTGCAACCACAACCCCAATGAATTGGTTCTTAGTTTCAGCCCGGTTGGTTTGGTTGACATTACTCGAACCTCCAACACCACCACCTTGACTTTTGCGAAGGCGGCAATCTTTTGTCCTGTTCCCAGGTTTTCCACACACCCAACATAGTCCTAGTTTTGGTTTCTTGAAAGCATTGGTCCTTTGTGGGGCTAGTGTATTCCTCCCGGTTGCAAAAGATGGCTTGGCACCAGCAAATTTGCCCTTTCCTTTCTGAAACTTGGCCTTGAAAGCATTTCCTTCTACCATGTTGGCATTAGGGTCCAATGAAACAACATCAGCCCTTTCATTCTTCCGGTTGTCCTCTTCAACACGAATTTTCAGAACCAGTTGCTCAAAACTCATTTTCTCCGTTAGATGCTTCAAATAAACTTTAAAATCCTTCCAAGAAGGAGGTAATTTTTCAATAATAGCACCAACAAGGAAATATTGGTTAATACCCATACCTTCAACCTCTAGTTCATGAACAATGACTTGGAGTTCCTCCACTTGCTTGACAACTGCCTTTGCATCGCTCATCTTGAAGTTTAGGAACTTTCCGATGACGAACTTCTTAGAACAAACAACTTCAGTTTTGTACTTGTTCTCCAATGACTGCCATAACTCTCTTGCTGGCCCGAAAGTGGAGTATATATCGTAGAGAGTATCATCCGAGGCGTTGAGAATGTATGTCTTGCAAAGAAACTCTTGGCTCCACCAAGTCTCAATAGCCTTCAGCCTTTCGGCTCTCTCCGCATCAGTAGGAGCATTCGCCCCTTCTCCTTCTGGCAATGTCGTTGGAGCCTCAGCAGTCAGTACATTTGCCACATGAAGAGTGGTCAAATAAAACAACATCTTTTGTTGCCAGCGTTTGAAATCAGAACCCTTGAATTTCTCGGGTTTCTCACATGGTTTTTCACCATTGATGATCTAGATTGATCCATAATTGCAAATCAGGAAATAATATTCTCTGAAAATTTTGCAAACTCAACAAATCAGAAAAATAAATTTTATGAGAATTAATTTTTTATCTTAGATTGTTAGTCACAATCTAGACTCATCAATGAATAAGCACAATAATATTAAAATAATTCAATATAACTTGAAATCAACAACAGTAAAACAACGAGTATTTAGACTCATACTAACTTGGTGTAGATAGAGGTCTGCTTGAAGCAGTGTCCTAAGACAAAAATTTGTCCTCACTTGTATTGTAGTTCAACGGACGTCTGCCTTGAGGATACAACTATCTAAGTGAGAGTTCTTGCACAAGAACTTCACTTATGTCGAATTTACTATATGTGTTCTTCAGAAAAATTGTCTTTGGAAGAAGAAGATAATATAGCCACAATCTTAGATCATTAGATGAATTTAATGATTGATTGTAATGTTATGAGTATTGTATATCCTCCAACAAGTGATTAACATGCAATATATAGCATAAAGTTCGACCTTAAGCAGCCATTCATCAAAGGTTGTGACCTTACATGAAGAGACACACCTTTTGGGCATTTTGGAATTTTCCCGTTGGGATTAGTGCCGCGGCCCTTCCCTCTAGCGCGGCGCTCCAAATCTATCAGACTTCTCTGAAGTTTTGGCGACGTGGCGCTGGTCACGGGAAATTTTTGACTTTCAAGCGCCACGGCCCTATTCTTTGGCGTCGCGGTGCTGCGCCTCAAAATCGCAACGCTTTTGATCACTTTTGCTCTTCTTTCTTCTACAAGTTCCAACACTCTGTCAAGGATGAACATGCGCACGAGGTTTAACTGTCAACAACCCATACGCTGGCAGTTCGATTAGGAAATGGTGGGAGTGGGGATTGGGCTGGATCATGTCCAAGAAGCCCACCTTCGCCAATGATCTGGAAATGAATCAAGAGGAGAAAGTCGTATTGGGATGCCACAGCAAGGGCAGCTGGAGGCACGTCTTTTACAAAGTTAGGTCGGAGGCTAGTCGGATCCGGCAACAACGTGGGTCTACCTCAAACCTTCTGCCAACTTGGATGACAGCAAGACAAACTTATTCAGGAACAACTGATCATGGAAGTTAGTGTTGTCCCTCCCTTTATTTTCAAAATAGAAATGTCTTATAATGCAACCACATTAGTAACGTTCTGTCCATGTTAAGGGTAATTTGCAGCGAGTACTAAAATGTATAAATCAGTACTATAAAGTGAATTACGTAATTCATAGCGGTCCCCTGCTCCTGGAGGCATTCATCTTCATCATATAGTCGATTCCGCAGCTACGCAGGCACATAATGCTAGTTTGTCAATGCCACCCCCCTTTTGTTTCATGTCATATTGTGTACTTTTCTCCGTCTGATTTATGCATAAATATAAATTTTGTTGTCCTAAAAGTCGCCACTCGATTTGGATTCTCACACAAGTGGCAAAGCACATGTTTGTACTTTGTAATCAAATGGTTGTGGTGGTAGTAGTATAGTTTTCTGTTGAAAGGGTTGAAGAAGATGTCGGCGGTGATGGTGGGACCCGGGGATAGGGGCGGTATAGTGTACGTGAATTTTTTTATTTTTTTTTACAAACATATTTTCCACTTTTGAACAAGCACATCATCCTCATTTTCTTATACAACGCTTTGATTTTTTTTCTATATATTTCGAACAATCACTTCAAAACTCGTAGATCCGCCACTGTCCGGAGAGAGGGAGGGTACCAACTGGAATTCGATCACTGACAATTATTTGTTGTAGTCTCCTCGGTGGCCGAATATGTGTTTTGGTCTTTCACCACCGTCATAGCTATTCCCTTAAATTTTTGGACGCCTAAGAAGCGTAGCGAAATTCTTACTTTCTAAACTTCTCATCTCTCTAGTTGTCTTATTACTTTTACGCTAGCAAACAAGTTCCTCCTTATTAGAAAATAAACTTCTTTCAATTATATTCTTAGCATAATTTTGTTTTCACATATCAAACCCGTTTTTTTTCTTTTTATTAACTAAATCAAGCAAAGTTCGTTTTCAAAACAACTAGTAGCACACAGTCAAATTTTTAACTACCCAATTCTCCAAAAAACTAAACCAAAATCAAATTCAAAGGCCACTTTTATGTGAATTACCCCGTGTCAACAAGTCTTACTGATATTAGAATATTACTGTCTCCTAATCTCTGAATTTCGAGCTGCCAATTAGATAAGGAAGAAAAGTTCTTTGAAGATTCAATTTTAAGTGGTATTGCATCTTGTTATTCATGAAAGCAATCATATTTTGATGGACTCAAGAAAGGAAATGGGTCACAAGTTCCACTAAAACATGCTCTTTCGATATTTCGTTTTGGTTATTCTTCAGGAAATTGCTGTATCATATGAAAGTGCTGCATCCGCTCGGTAGCTTAACTTTGCAAATGAGGAGCAGACATACAGACGCTATGTGGCTCCGTCAACTGCAATTTATTAACGCTGCAAAGGAGAAAATCAGTGTACTGTATGTGGTGACCAATTAAGCTTGCAAACGTAAATGACCAACCATATTCTGCAAATATAGCTCATGTAAACTGTTACACCAAATGGTGCGATTTTCCTTAAATACAAAACGAAGACAATCTCCCAATAGAGAAAAACTCATGGATAAAATACATAATTATGTAAATAAGAAATGTGAAACTGATTTGAGAAGGATACACCTGAAGGTAAACCACCTTCTAACTGAAGCAAGCATGAAGCCTCAACTAAAGAACACTATCTAAATTTGAACACATCAAGTAGCTGAAAGGATTTCACACAAAGGCCCACAGAGATTTCAACATTTTGTTGACACACACGGCAAGTCGATAGCAGTTTACAAGCTCTTTCAGTCATTCTCTTCTACTCAAACTTGGGAGGAGGACATGCTACTGTCAGAACTGCATAGGAGACATGTTATCTTAGGCAGTTCCATTGCATTTGCTCTATTTTCTGTAAAACCTGCAAACTATCCACTATCAGTGTCAAATACCTTTTACACAACATGACCAAGAGCAAACTGAATTTCATGCTCCAAATAAAGATGCACCATGTTCTGTAATATTTAGCCAAGCGTAGAAGCCATAACAGCATTTCGGCAGAACCGATGAAAAGAACAAAACACGAAGTATAGAACACCAACAACTACACAAGTACATGTGTAACTACATGACGTCTCCATATTAAAATTTGTACTATGAATCAAGTAACTTAACTATGATAATGTGGCAAAGACTGCCGTTTACACGAGAACAAAGTACAACCTTTGATGCCTAACACATTGTTGGTGAGCAAAGAATCAGCTTTCCTTATCAGGTCCGTTTAAAGAAGAGAAGGATGGGGAGGAAAATGAGTTTCATCTGGGCCTCTCAGAATGTCTTTTTCTTCTCGATAAAATTATGTCAGGACTTGAGCAGATGCATTTCTCTCCCTCTTTTTTCATATTTTCCTTTTGGTGGAGGGCGTAATATGACGGAGATCTATTTTAAATAAAAAGTTCTACAACATAGCATCATTTCAAATAGGCGAACAGAACCTACTGTAAACAGATGATCCATGTAAGCAATACCAACTAGTTAACCAGTTGGGACTAAAATTTAGTTGGTTAATCAATATATCTATAGTTGGTTTATAAATATTCTACCAACTGTTACATTTATCAAAAAAAAAAATTCTACCTACATTTCAACTAGCTTCAACTTTGATATTCTTTTTATAGAGTTAACTAATGGTTAGAAAATAGAATTAGTTCTACAAGTATTAGAAACACTCCAGGAAGTTCTCGGATGACACATCATACTAAATATTGTAAAATGAGTCTTCCGTTAGGAAGAAGGTTGTCTTTAACCCAATTTGCACATACCTAGACTATTCCACCAGGGGTTTGTATCCTCCCACAAGTGCAGGTGGTAATCTTGTCCATTGAAACTTAGACAGAGGGGAAGAAATCACGTAAGCTCTTTTTGCCTCTACTCGGGTTCGAACTCTCTCATGATTTTCATTCCTTCATTCATACCCTTAGGTGCATATTCTGGAATGATTCTCTGAAGTGTCTTTGACACTTCTACAACTGATAATAACTTTCCTGTTTGTACCCCATTTTTTGTTGTGTCACTTGGAACATCCTGAAGTGTTTTTCACACTTGTAAAGCTAATAATATCTTTCAGATTATTAATTAACTTCAACGAGTTTAAGTTCAATAGAAGTAGAACTATTTTGTTTTAGTACTCCCTCCATCCCAATTTATGTGGCGGTGTTTGTTGGGCACAAAGTGTAAGAAAAAGGAAGACTTTTGAAATTTGTGGGCTAGAACAAGTCATAGAAATTTGTGTGGCTATAAATCATCTCATTGTGGCTATAAATCATCTCATTAGGGGTAAACTGGAAATTAAATTGTTTCTAAGGACACGAACTAAAAGGAAAGTATGACACATAAACTGGGAGAGAGAATAATATTTTCTCCATAGATAAATATTTTACCTAAATTGTTTGTCCCAACATCTGGATAAAGGAAGAAGGTTGGAGTGATTGACGGCTAGCTTAAATATAGTCATAATATTATGAAACTTCTAAAAATTGAATTCGGTGGGATGTGCTCCTTAGCCACATTTCTCACGTAGCCATGTAAGACAACCATCAACGTGATACGTAAAACTTTTTCCAAAAGGAAAGAAACCAGTAGTACAAAAAAGAATGCAAAAGAACTCTGGATCTAAAATTTATTTTGTTTATGGTGTAAAATGAAGCATGTAGAGGAAGCTGAATCTGTTTGTGACATGTTAGAGTCCCTACAGGATTAGATGGGTCATTCTTTTGCAGAATGTAAATATATTCCTTGCCAATTCAATTTCTTAAGAAGGAAAGATTTTCTTCAAATTCATTGCCAAAGGGGTACTTCAGAAAGAAAAAGGGGGAAATACCTAAATGATGTGTCCAATAAAAAAGCTAATGAGCTCCAGGTGCATCTCTCATGCTGAAATTCAGACTATTTCGCATTGTTCGTCTTCCTATACATGGATTTCCTTTTTGCATCATAGCAACAAATTCTCCGTAATCAATGCGCCCATCCTGAAAAGAAAGTCCATCAGCAGACCAACTAAAGAGTTAGTTAAATGAAGCAAGAGATGTAGATGTCAAATGAATAATTCCATGCATTTAACACACATATTTCCTAAAGCATAGTTTGCCTGCATCAAGGCCAAAGTTGAGGCCCTAACTAAGGTCCAGAAGACTGATCAAAATACAATGAAGATTAGTTTGATCTGAAGAAAGTCAGAAATGTCTCTAGCGACACTTTTTCATTTTATTATGCTACGATTGCTTAGTCTTCCTTTTTTCACTCTTTTGGACAAATATCTCTGCTTTGTCTTCTCGTCACGCCTTTAAATACACAAACCTACTGGGACTATGAGTGACACCAAAAGTGAGTAGCTGGCATGAATGCAGTCAGACCAAACAGAACTACAGAAAGTTCTTCAAAAGCAATTTTCAAAGCATCTCAGTGCATCTGAGCAATTATAAACAAATAAGTCAAATTGTATTATCCCTGAAACAATAATCATAACCTCCTAAGATGTGTTCACTTTTTCATTGACAAATTCCTAAGATACTCCAACTTTATCTTCAATATAATGACTTACATTATCCTGATCAACTTCGCTGATAATATCCTCCATGAATACATCTGTAATGTTATGATCTGCACACGCTTGCTGGAGCTCATCAACTGTAATATAGCCACTTCCATCCTTATCAAAATACTGAAATGCTGCCATAAGATGTTCCTCACGGTCCAATTTGTTAAGGTGAATAGTTGCTGCTATGAATTCTCCATAGTCAATAGTTCCACTATTGTCCACATCAGCCTGAAAGCAGCGACTCTAATTGGATAAAGATGCACAAAACAAATACAATTTGTTTGCAGTACAGATTTGCTTACCGCATCCATAAGTTCCCGTATCTCTATATCCTTTAGAGTAGAGCCGTATTTTCTCAAACCAGCTTTTAGTTCATCAAATGTAATTGCACCACTGTTATCAGTATCCATGGCCTTAAACATCTCCTTAAGACCGGCAATCTCCTCCTCCGACAAGCTTTCAGCAATCACCTGAAAGCATAATAAGTATGAAAACTTCAATGCACTGAATTATTCAGTTACAGGCCTCCCAGAGGAAATAATCAACAGTTTCTTGCGTCACTTCTACAATGAGGTTTATGGACACTGAAGAACCATAATTAACAGACTTGGGGCAAAAAGCTATGACCGGATTTGTATGCATACCCGCAGAGCCATCTTTTTTAACTTGTTCATTGCAGAAAAGTGTTTGAGGCGAGAAAGTACTGCAGGATCAAGTGCTCTATCAGGAGCAACGCCATTTTCACAAATCCAAGGATGACCTGAAGAGTTTTAGAGAAAACCATATCACCAGATCAGCAGTTGGTTACATAAAAGATGCCATAGATGCAGGCATAGATATACAATACAATTGAAATTTGAGAAATACAATGACTTGATCCACTTTATGCAGTGCAATTGATCTTTTACAGCTTGCAGTCAAGACAAATGTATTATTTGAATCAGAAATACAGAAAACAAACCTGATATTTCCAAAGGGCTCCTAGATAACCTAACAAGTTGTAGTTTAGGTCTTAGAAACTCTTCTCTACTGTCAAACTAACATTTTTTTACATAAATTAGATAAGAAGTTGTACAGACTAGCCAAGGCACGGGAAAGAAGGGCCCGTGATTTGGATCACGTGATGTGCATCAAGGATGAGGATGGCAAAGTACTGGTGGAGGAAGTGCATATTAGGCGGAGGTGGCAGTTGTACTTCCATAAACTCTTGAACGTAAAAAGGAGATGGAGACATTGTGTTGGGAGATCTGGAGCATTCTTGTAGGTACCGGGATTTTGGGTACTGTAGAAATATTAAGGTTGAGGAGGTTAAGGGTGTTATTCGCGGGATGCGCAGGGGACGAGCGACCGGGCCTGATGAGATCCAGTTGAATTTTGGAAGAGCGCAGACAGTGCAGGTTTGAAGTGGATGACTGAGTTGTTTAACGTCATTTTTAAGACGACAAGAATGCCCGAAGAATGGAGGTGGAGTACAATGATTACCTTGTACAAAAACAAAGGTGATATCCATAATTGCAACAACTATAGGGGTATCAAGCTGTTGAACCACACTATGAAAGTTTGGGAAAGGGTCGTGGAGATGAGGGTGAGGAAATACGTGTATTTCCGAGAACCAGTTTGGATTTATGTCGGGGCGTTCGACTACAGAAGTCATTCATCTTATGAGGAGGTTGGTGGAGCAGTATAGGGAAAAGAAGAACGATTTACATATGGTTTTCATCGAACTCGAGAAGGCATACGACAAAGTCTCTAGGGAGGTTCTATGGAGATGTTTGGAGGTTAGAGGTGTACTTGTGGCATACACTAGGACTATCAAATTTATGTATGATGGAGTCAAGACTAGGGTATGGTCAGTAGGAGGAGACTCGGAGCACTTCCTAGTGACAATGGGGCTGCACCAGGGATCGGCTCTTAGCCCATTCCTATTTGCATTGGTCATGGATGGACTGACGCGACAAATCCAAGGGCAGGTACCATGGTGTATGTTATTCGCAGATGACATAGTCCTGATTGACGAGACTCGCAGCGAAGTAAACGTCAAACTGGAGGTTTGGAGACAGACTCTGGAGTCTAAAGGGTTCAAGTTGAGTAGGACCAAGACAGAATATTTGGAGTGCAAGTTCAGTAACGTGAGCGATCCTGAGATAGGCGTAGAGGTGAGGCTTGGTACTCATGTCATTCCGAAAAAAGGAAGCTTCAAATACCTAGGGTCTATTATCCAAGAAAATGGAGAGATTGATGACGATGTCACACATCGTATTGGGGCAGGGTGGATGAAATGGAGGCTCGCATCTGGAGTTTTGTGTGACAAAAAGGTGTCCACTAAACTTAAAGGCAAGTTCTATAGGGCGGTGGTTAGACCAACTATGTTGTATGGGGCAGAGTGTTGGCCAGTCAAGACTTCGCACATACAAAATATGAGAGTTGCGAAGATAAGGATGTTGAGATGGATGTGTGGTCATACAAGGACAAGGAGAGATAGGATTAGGAATGATGATATCCGGAATAAAGTGGGAGTGACCTCGGTGGAGGATAAGATGCGGGAAGCGAGGTTGAGGTGGTTCGGAGGTGTGAGAGGTTGGCTATGGACGGGTTCAGGAGGGGTAGAGGTAGGCCAAAGAAGTATTGGGGAGAGGTGATTAGACGGGATATGACGCAGGTGCAACTTACTGAGGACATGAACTTAGGTAGGGGGTTGTGGAGGACACATATTAGGGTAGTAGGTAGTTGAGCGTAGTCTTCTTTACGCTTACAAAATGATAGTGTAGTATTACTGTAGGCGCATTATTGCTCTATAGTACTCTGTAGTTTGAGTCCTGATGCTATGTGATCTTTAGTGTAATTTATTTATCTTATTTAGTGGTGCTAGCTACTGTTCCCTGTTGTTAAAATGCATTACCGTTGCGTATTTAATTTTTACTATCTGCGTGTCCATAATGCGTTAATTTCTCGTCTGAGGTTGATTGTTTTTCATACTTTGTTTTGCTTTTCTTGTTTTGTCTGATTATGCTTTATCTTGAGCCGAGGGTCTCCCGGAAACAACCGCTCTACCTACCAAGGTGGAGGTGAGGTCTGTGTACATTCTACCCTCCCCAGATCCAACATTGTGGGATTTGCACTGGGTATGTTGTTGTAGACAAATTAGTAGTCGAAGGTGTCTGCTACCAAAAGCACAGTCCAGAAGACAGCTTACAGGGTTCCTATAACTCTTAACAGATTAATAACACTGTTACAACACGCTATCTCTTGATTTAACAACTATCAAACAAGCAAAACCAGATTTATCTCATGGGAGAAAATAAATGAAATAGCATCAAACCCATTCAGCTACCAGTCAATATGTAAGGTTACTATCACTTATAAGGTAAATAAACATACATAATACTTCATGAGCAGTTAACCGCTCTGAGGGTCGCATGCATAACATCTTCCGAATGAGATCTTTTGCGCTCTCAGATATTAAGGGCCAAGGGTCTGAGTCAAAATCAATGTGCCCTTTCAGAACTGCATCAAATATCCCCTGCTGTGTTTCTGAAGAATTTAGATGGTAAGTTACAAAGACAAAAATCTGAAAACTTACAGCTATACTGTATAGGATTATAAACATACCAGCCCAGAATGGTGGAACACCACTTAGCAGGATGTAGAGTATGACCCCTGCTGTCCAAACATCTGCTTCTGGACCATAATGCTTCAAAAGCACCTCAGGAGCAACATAATATGGACTCCCAACAACATCAGTGAAAATTTGTCCTGGAGAAGCAAGCAACAAAATTCATCAAACCAACATTCGTATATAAGGAAGTAGAAAAACATGGGCCACCAAATCAATCTTAAAAGCAGCCAATTATTCATCTAGAGTTTCCAGAAATGAGAGGTCGTGCATAAAAGCATCTCCAATATCATACTTTATTAGTAGTACCACATCGACATCAAGAACTACATCAGTGGAAAACACAGCCTTACACTATCTCCAGTGAAAGGCATGCATACAATTGAAAGCATTAAAAGAATAGTTGTACTATAACCTAGACTAATTACCTGCATATAAGAAAGTGAGTGAAAAGAGAACAAGGTAGACATTGACCTGGCTTAAAGAATACAGAGAGTCCAAAGTCAATGGCCTTGAGAGAGAAATCATCATCTTTGTTAACCAACAAGAAATTCTCAGGCTTGAGATCTCTATGCATAACTCCAAGTGAATGGCAGGCCTCGACAACACCAACAATAATTTTAGTCAATTCGGCAGCCTTTCTCTCGGTATAGTGTCCTCTTTGAATGATGCGGTCAAACAATTCACCGCCACTACAAAGCTCCATGACAATATGAACATACAAAGGATCCTCATAAGCACCCTTGATGGAAACGATGTTGTTGTGACCAGCCAAATGGTGCATTATCTGAATTTCCCTCCTGACATCTTCTACATCCTCCTTTGAGATGAGTTTTCTCTTGGCAATAGATTTACAGGCGTACTCCATACCGGAAGACAATTCGGTGCATAAATAAGTGGTGCCGAACTGACCTTGTCCTAGTTTACGACCGAGGGTGTAGAGATCGCGAATGTTAGGGGTCTTATGACCCAGTACGTAATACGACTGGGTACGATTCATGGTGCTAGGTAACTTAGCTTCTTCTTCTTCTTTTTTGGGGTTGACTGAATCAGAATCGTGGGTGTGGGTGGTGGTGGTGGTGGTAGGGGAGATATTGCGCTTGGAATTGGAATGGTTAAAAGATCCACGGCATGCGTTGCCCATCAAACAATCAAAATCCCCAGCACTCGTTGCTCATCCAAATACTAAACGATAGATCTAGCGGAAGTCAACTCCAACATGGTACCGATCTACTCTCCTACTAACAATTAAAAGGAACAGCCCGGTGGGTTAAGCTGCCATTATTCACTCTTACTAGCAACTATTTTATGATTAAAATTAAAATCTACTAGGCACTGCACCAGATTTTTCTTTTTAAAGCAAGGTGACCCATAATAATTAGTGGAAAACGACAACACACGGGAGGAATGGTAACTTGGCACTTTGTTGATTTTCTAATTTTCATTTTTCACTACACTTGTACTTTCATCAATTATACTAATTTATCATACTTAAATTAGTATTAAGATATATTAACTATGGTATATTTAGTGCCAGTAAATTTTTATGAAAAAATATACCTTATATAATTTGTTATTTTTATGGATATTGTCTATCAATTGGGTGGGATACCACTTCCAGCTCTAAACATACGACTATTCAACGCATCACATTGCCGACATGGAGAACCGCTCTGTCTTCAATATTTTTTTTTTTTGACTAAGGAACCCGCGGCCGCTTACTTCTTCGAAATACAAGAAGTCTGACGGTGACGCATAATACCGCAAATCACGTCACCGATTAACCACACTGGCAGCCAGCGATGCGCCAACCAAGGTTTATGCAGGATCGAACTCAGAACTCATGGCCCCGCGCCTATTACTACACTAACTGGCTACATCTGCGGTTTCTTCAACATTTCAACCTTGGACCACTGGTTTTGGCAATTGGCTCCGGTCCCTTACGTGCACAAACACTGGTTTTGGCAATTGGCTCCGGTCCCTTACGTGCACAAACATCCCTGTTAGCCCCAACTGTCCCCAATTCCAAATTTCTTCCTCTTTTTTGTCAAAATAAATAGATTACCACAAAGATATTTACGGGAGGCAGACACCAAGGACAATTCCCATTGGTTTGACAGCAGCTAGTTGTAAGAAAGACTCAGCACCGGCAAGCATAGTTAAAATCTTTCAAAGTAATTCTCTTTTCTTCTTTTGTTTTTGGGGGTGGGAGAGGGGGAGGGAGGCTTTTCTGTATCCAAATAAATATCCGAGATCACAGTCTGTACAAATGTTATCTTCACAACAAACAAAGCAATATGTTCATACTACCACTAAGTATTTCATAGTACGCCTTCAAAATACTTTTTACTTCTCTTGACTTGACAAGGGGGTGAAATGAAATCTGACACATGTATGCTATACCCTAGTTGCAAAGTCATCCTTTTCTATTTTCTCTTGTAAGTCTTCATTCACAAGTCGCAACTAGACAGAGGATCAGATTGCCTCACGAATGGAAATAAGTTCCATAAAGATGAACTGCAGACAAGTAGTTCATTAAACAAGGAGACCTAACTGAGACTACTGAACACATCCAGGATGGTGATTGAGGCTACACTTCACAATGACTAAAATTGATGTTTCCTCAAAACAAGACCCAAGGGACTTGAGTCGTGGTTTATTGTTGGAGTAAGTTCGGATCCTTCTGATATCGAGTAAGCCCCCCACTTGTCGGCCTACAAGTTAGACACAACACAATTTTTAGCAGAACAGAGGATCAAACATTCAGTATTTCAATTCTACACAGGACCTCAACAGTTTTATGCTGGACTGCCTACTTCCATTTTTTATTCATGAAATTTCTATGCACGAGGCTATCCATTGTCGCATCAAGAAACTCTTATACCTAAATTTATGCATTTGATCTCATGTTCTGAAAAATTGTACGAAAATGTTCAGCATTAACATCTGGAGCTAGTACAAATCTTCATATTAATAGTTTCTTTGTGACTTTTTAAGTCCAAAGCACAAAGCCTGTTGTAGGAACAATAATGAAGGAAAGGCATCCTTTCCCAGTTCTGGCGATAGTATTCCAATAGCTAAGTTCTCATCACACTTACTTGACAAATGGACAAACAAGTTCACAAGTGAAGGCACATAAATAGTCGAGGATTTGGAAAGAAAACTGTACGAGAACAAGTACATAAAAAGAGAATAATACACTTACAGTCCAGTTAACACTTTGATAGTGTCATAGAGAAACCATTGCAGTCACAACAGGCCCCACAATTGTGATTCGAACAGGAAGACTTCTCGTAAACAAATTAACAAATCCAATCTTCTTTATAGCCTGAAAGCATCATATCATTTTTTGTCCAACTAATTAGATTTTTCCAAATACACTTGGATATCATGTGAGTATTGACAGAAGTTTTACCTCTTATTGTCTCAGCCTTTTTGTTATAAAGAAATGAGACAATATTGTCAGCGGGATTAGATATTACAGTGCCAACAGATCCAGCAGCATAGCCTGATAAGCATGTCACGCCAAGTTGCTGGGGTCTTGAGCAATCTTCCTTCCTTCTCTGTATGACCTTACGGTACATCAGATCTACCGAGTGCTCAAATGTCGAAAACATGATCATGGAAACTGCCAACAGAAGAGGAAGCACAAAGGAATGTCGTAATTACAAACTCCAAAAGCAGAAAGCCACATTGATAATATCGTATTGTAAAGGGCATCTATATTGCAGTAAGATTTCAAAGACAAATTTGATTAATAAGCATTTTCTAGAAATTGTAAAGTAGCCACTAAATTTAGTACCAAGTGCAAACTTGTAAAGTAGCCGACAATAAAGAAATCCAGACGGGAAATGAAGAACTGAAGAAACAAGAAGATTCTATGCAGCAGTCAGAAGATGCAAAATGCCACTTTTCAATGGTAAAGAACAGATTAACTGAAGGGCAACATAAATCTACATGATGCACAAAATACACTGATGTACTAACTTCACCAGGAAAGTCCCACAACACTTCCTAATGACAACATGAAGGAAAATGAGGGGAAATGGGAGGGCTAATAGAAGAAGCTAAATTAAGTAAAGATTTTACATGGAAGATTACGCCCCCAAAGTGGAAAGAGTCCCTTGAAAAAGCTACATTGAAGCAAAAACACACTTCAGCATCAATGTGCAAGGTGGACAGCAATAGAATATACAACACATACTTCTTGGACATACCCTGAAAGGCCTTCATTCACGTACATCTTGCGAAATCCATCAGTTAATTCCCTGGCAAAATGAGGCTGACTCTGGACCTGAACTTTGACAGCTTCAAAGGGACAGAGCGACACATCAGCAAATACTTGAGCTGATGCACCGCTGAGGAAGAATATAACACTCCTTTGTTGATCAACCAACAATTCTGTATAGAACCTTTTAAAGTATTCATAAAGACCAAATTTAAATCCTCCTTGAACTCCATATCCAAATAGTTTCCCTGACCAGCCTCTCCAAAGAGCAGAATGGCCTCCCTCTCTCCATAAAGTTATAAGCCCTGATGAAATGCCATGGTATTTGAGAGGGTTCACCTAAAGCAAACAATGGTATTAACAAAACATATCAGATTAGGCAAGTTACTTTCTTTCGCCACCCTTCAATTTTAGCTCGTTTTTCGTGAGGAGTGCCCACGGAGTATACAGATTTGTTAAAAGAAAGAAAGGTGTGTGTTCTAGTGCAAATATGTGGCAAAGAAATCACGAGGTTCTACGGCTTGAAATAAAGACAAGGATCATTTGAACAGAATAAGTACATGCAAGTCCAGGACATAGAGATTCCAATTACGACAGCAGATATGGAAAACAAAGTGAACAAATAAACATTAGATAGAAGATCAGAAGCACGCCATCAGAAAGATCTTAGAGTTGGAGTTTGTTTCTTTTTTTATATAGCAGTCATTTATCAGTGAAAGTTTGCAAAATAGGTGATTAGACACTCCATGAAAAGTTCTCTATAATTCTGACTTCTGAAGTTTTATTCCTTTCTCGTTACGAGGTTATGTATTTAGTTGGAACAAGTTTTCATTTTTGAGTCTATTAAGTGTCAGAAACCTATTGAAAACAATCCACAGAAAATCGGAGATTGTAGTTTTGGAAAAGGTGTAGTTGGCAACTATTCAACCTCTATACTCAAGGAAAGCTTCTCAATATACAATTATTAGAACCAGAATCGCATGTGCATACTAAATCTTCGGCTCACTGTTATAGCTCTTTGGCGATTTCAATCAAATGAGGAAGTCACATACAGCCATTTATTGTAAGTGAGGTCAGACTATTTTTAGACATTGAGACTGAAATAAATGCCGTGCACTTAACACTCGGTTTGGATGGTTGTTACATATTGTTCATAATATATCATATTATATTATATTGTATTGTATTATATTGTACTGAATTGTTTTGATGGATACAACGTTCGGATAGATTGTATAGTTTCTTGCTCATTACATAATGTCAACATCAGCAATTTGAAGGATAAACATACAAGAAAAGTAGGGTACAAGGTAGAGCTACTATAGGTACGGTAAAGAATAAAATAAGATTATTAGATAAAAATTAAAGACAAAATAAGCATAAAAAAATAGTGTAACGACGCAATCACACAAATCGGCCATTACACAAAATGAAACTTTTCGTCGTCACATAACGATGAATTTAACGATACAATGCAATAAAAT
Source organism: Przewalskia tangutica (assembly GCA_029844215.1). Taxonomy (NCBI): domain Eukaryota; kingdom Viridiplantae; phylum Streptophyta; class Magnoliopsida; order Solanales; family Solanaceae; genus Przewalskia; species Przewalskia tangutica. The sequence continues at coordinate 187,879 of CM056721.1, forward strand.
TTAAGTAACAATCAAAACAAATATTGTAACAATATATAAAAGATCTAATAAAGTGCATTGGAGTACCATGAGAAACACTCTATGAGATTAATGTTAAGAGGGTTTGTTATGGTAGTTAGAGGAATTAGTTATGTGGTTGTTATATTAGTTATGAGGTAGTTAAAGTTGTTAGAAAGTGGTTATAGTTAGTTAAGAGCAATTAGGGAAATGGAAGAATCTAGACAATGTATAAATACATGTATTGTACATAATATTGAATAACACAAATCATTTCTTCCACTTTCTATCTTTCCATCTCTCTTCCATCTCTCTCTTTACCTTTCCTCTACGATTTACATACTCTCTATGTACCTTCTCCTCTCTTCCTTAGTTTATTATACATTGATCATAATGTAAATACAAGGATTATCCGAAGTCATATTTCTGTTTTCACATGGTATCAAAGCTCGGCTTTGTGGTGATATAGATTGAGGGATTTCTCGTGCATGCAAGAAGAAATTCGAGAAATTTGTACATCACACATGGAGGATTTGAAGTGGGTTAACTGAATTGGTGAGTAGATTGAGTAGATAGCTGAAATCAGATCAAACACCTATATAGATCTGAAATTAGAATTTGAAGTCGGATAACTGAAATGCATGAGTAAATTGCTATAATCAGATCAGTAAGTAGCTATTTTGAATGATGTGCCGATGCACCAGGATGGGAGTGATATTGAATGGGATGAATAACTATACACTATGGAGTAGGTCAATGAAGTTAGCATTATTGGGAAAGAACAAAATAGGTTTTGTGGATGGAATAGTCAAAAGAGAGACATTTCATGGTGATATGGGAAGATTATGGGATAGATGCAATACCATTGTTGTCTCATGGCTAATGGGAAATATGAACAAAGTCTGCTCAGTAGTATGTTTTTCAATTCTGATTCGCACACAATCTGAGAAGAATTAAAGGAAAAATTTGACAAAGTAAATAGTGCTAGAGCTTTTCAGTTGCACAAGGAAATTTTCACTTTGAAGCAGGGGACTATGGCACTTTCAGTATACTATACAAGACTTAAGGACCTTTGGGATGAATATGATTCAATTGTGCCACCATCTGCTTGATGTCCCAAATCCAAAGAGTTCATCAATCACTTACACTACCAGAAAGTATTACAGTTTTTAATGGGACTGAATGAAAGCTACAATCAGGCTAGAAGTTAAATACTCATGATACAACAAATACCAAGGCATCTTCACTCACACATCTAAGAGATAGGATGTGTGTGTTTTGCAACTGTTCTGGTGAGGTTCCGGATAGTAAAATTAGGAACCGATAGATGTTGGGTCCGATTTCGGAAAATATAGACCGGGTACCCGGAACCGATACCCGAACCCTATGAACCCACCCCATTTAAATTATTTTGTTTTGGTCTATGGGGAATTTAATTTATAGGCCCAGTCCGATTGATACTTGGGGAAATGCAATTGTGTAGATTTCCATTCTGCATCCCTTCTGTGGTTACTGATTTCATTAAGTTTTCTTACATGATTGTATATTTGCATGATCTGCTTTGTGATTTAGCAATGTAGGGTGTATCGTACTTCCTGGCTGAGGTGATGGTCGTTAATGTGTCTGTCTCTATCATGTTTCAAATTGGTGTCGAAGAGGCTGTTTAGCAGTCATGTCAATATTTTAGTTGTGCAGTATCATGCCTTTTTAGATGGAGCATTGCTTGCTTATTGTGTTTTTTCATCTTCATCTTTTGGCAGGAGAGCTGAGGTTTCTCAAGTGTGTACCAAGTTGTAAAAGAACATAATACATAAGTGTTTTGCCCTTCATTTGCCAGAAGTGTTTTGCCGCGGGGGTGAGCACGGGTACCCGGGAACCTACCCGGAACCGCAGGGTCCGGGTAGATTCCGGATAATGATGGCTACGGATAGGTTTCAGATAATAAATTTAGGAACCGATCTTTTACATGGTAGGATCCGGGTAGTTAAAAAATGATAGGGTACCCGGAGCCGGACCCGCTCACCCTCATAAACTAGTTCATCCTCAATCAGTCAGAATTCAACGGGAGTTGTCACCAGACATCCAACAAAGAGTTACACAGATTGTGTTTCAATATGTGTGCATCCGAAATGTTGAAAGTAGTCATCCAACAGCAAATGAGTCAGGTATTGCATGAACGCCCAGAGAAGTAAATCTTCGGCTCACTGTTATAGCTCTTTGGCGATTTCAATCAAATGAGGAAGTCACATACAACCATTTATTGTAAGTGAGGTCAGACTATTTTTAGACATTGAGACTATACCTGTCCAACGGGCCGAATCGGTCCGGACCGGAATTTCTTACCAGTTTAGCAGGTTACGATCCGTTTCACCGACTATCGCCAACCGTCCGGTTCATTACCGGATTTCGTCGCCGTGCCGTGGTCCGTCCAACCGACTATCGATCGATTTTTTTAATTTCTAGTATTTATTTTCTACAATGTAAACTAAATTCAATTTAAATATGTAATATAATAATATAATATATAATATAATATATAATATAGTTTTATATATTAAAATTGAACTTTAAAGTTAACTTTCTATTTTATAGATTATAACTTTATACTTTATAGTTTATAGTTTATACTTTATCTTTATTTTATAGTTTACTTTATAGTACTGTTATAGTTATACTTTATAGTTTATAACTTTATATTGTAATTATACTCTTATTAATTTATTAGATTAGTAGATATAAGTTAACAAATAAGTAATAACAAATTAACAACTAAATAAATAGTAAAATTAAAACTAATGATAAGATGTAAACTTTTGAACTTTCATAATGTTCATAAGAGTACATAATGAAGTAATAATAATTTTATTTACATATTATGTATCATGCCTTTTAGATGGAGCATTGCTTGCTTATTGTGTTTTTCATCTTCATCTTTTGGCAGGAGAGCTGAGGTTTCTCAAGTGTGTACCAAGTTGTAAAAGAACATAATACATAAGTGTTTTGCCCTTCATTTGCCAGAAGTGTTTTGCCGCGGGGTGAGCACGGTGCAGGAACCTACCCAGAACCGCAGGGTCCGGGTAGATTCCGGTTAATTGTTGCTACGGGTAGGTTCTGGATAATAAATTTAGGAATCGATCTTTTACAAGGTAGGATCCGGGTAGTTAAAAATGATAGGGTACCCGAACCCGCTCACCCTCATAAACTAGTTCATCCTCAATCAGTCAGAATTCAACGGGAGTTGTCACCAGACATCCAACAAAGAGTTACACAGATTGTGTTTCAATATGTGTGCATCCGAAATGTTGAAAGTAGTCATCCAACAGCAAATGAGTCAGGTATTGCATGAACGCCCAGAGAAGTAAATCTTCGGCTCACTGTTATAGCTCTTGGCGATTTCAATCAAATGAGGAAGTCACATACAACCATTTATTGTAAGTGAGGTCAGACTATTTTTAGACATTGAGACTATACCGCCCAACGGGCGAATCGGCCCCACCGGTAAGTCTCACAGTTTAACCGGTTACCGATCCGTTTCACCTGACTATCGGGCCAACCGGTCCGGTTCATTACCGATTCGGGTCGGCCCGTGCGGTCCGTGCGAACCGGACTATCGATCGATTTTTTTAATTTCTAGTATTTATTTTCTACAATGTAAACTAAATTCAATTTAAATATGTAATATAATAATATAATATATAATATAATATATAATATAGTTTTATATATTAAAATTGAACTTTAAAGTTAACTTTCTATTTTATAGATTATAACTTTATACTTTATAGTTTATAGTTTATACTTTATCTTTATTTTATAGTTTACTTTATAGTACTGTTATAGTTATACTTTATAGTTTATAACTTTATACTGTAATTATACTCTTATTAATTTATTAGATTAGTAGATATAAGTTAACAAATAAGTAATAACAAATTAACAACTAAATAAATAGTAAAATTAAAACTAATGATAAGATGTAAACTTTTGAACTTTCATAATGTTAATAAGAGTACATAATGAAGTAATAATAATTTTATTTACATATTATGTATCATTCTTGCAAGTTCTTCGTAATCTATAGGTTGGTTGAATTGGTTATGCTCCATAACCTCTAAATCTGGAGTATTAATTCCAGTCCCGCATCCGCTCCCGCCTTCCAAAATATTGTCTATTTCTTCATCTTCCGGAGAATTAACGTCTACACATCCTTGATTTCTTCTCTCTGATTTGATCCAATCCGCTGCACTAACACTTCTAATGTGCTTCCACCCAACGAGTGGCGTGTCTCCTATTTGATCTCGTGCTTGGCTAAATGCACTTCGTATTGACTGTTGAGATCGACACATTAAGAACATCTCGTGTCATCGCTGCAAGTACCAGGAATTGCCTTTTGTTATCCTGCCACCATTGTAAAGGGTCAAAACTTTTTTTCGGCTCCGCTGGCTTTTGCAAATAAAATTGCATCTCATCGCAAGATCGACTTGTGGTTGCTTGTGTTGTAAAAGTGCTTCATATGTCTAAAGATTCTTCTTCATCGTCATCTTCATTAAATCCTGAAGGTGTAGACACAGAAGCAAAACTAGAATGAATATTAGTAGCAGAGTTGTTGTTATCATGTAATGTAGCATAATATTCATATAATGTAGTTAAATTAGTATCAAGTGTACTTATGCAATCAAATGAAGATGGAGTTTATGTTGCACCTACTTCCATATAAGTATATAAACTACATATTAAATTATGACAATCTACTTTTTTAATAGAAGGATTTAAGATCGCACTAATCTGATAAATATAGAATAGGAAAAATATTTTTAAATTTTTTCAAACGTAGTGTAATCGCATCTTTATATTTCACATTTGATTTTAAATCATAAAGTAAATATGAAATTTCAATTATATGAGCTAAAGCATTACAAATGTTGGGTAATAAGATCACGAAAATTCAACGATGGCGAGTGTAAAATTTACGTAAATTTTTTAAAAGTCCACCAATTGATTTCCAATGTTCGTCGGTTAACATATACATCACGTTCTTACAATGTACATTTGCAACATGTGTTATGAGGTCTTTATACTTATAACATTCTTTTAACAATAAATAAGTATAATTCCACCGTGTAATAATCTCTTCTGGCATGAATTTAGGTCTCAAATAAAATTGTTTATATTTTTTTAAAAATTCTATAATTCTATTTTTCCTATTATTACCCTGAATAACTCCAACAGCTCTTTTGACAAGTTTTATTTCAGGTGAAAATAAATCAAGACCACTTTTAACAATTAAATTATAAATATGACAAGCACAATGAACATGAAATATATGAGGAAGTGGTGGTTGTACTTCCGCTTTTAAAAGATCTACAACAGCAGTATTATTAGATGCATTATCGAATGATACACAAAGTATTTTATTATAAAGATTATATTTTTGGGCATAAGAACGAATAGTTTCGCTTATATATTTTTCAGTATGACTTTGATCCTCGTCATACGCAAAAGCAATAACACGTTTTTCCATTCTAAAATTTGCATCAATCCAATGACAAGTAATTGTTAAATAATCATAACCGTTTAAAACATGTCCAATGTCTGAAGTAAAACTAACTAGGCATGGAAGGTTATCAAACAAATATTGCAAAAAAATAACATAATCATTATAAAGTCTAAAAATATCGGCTCTAGTAGTACTACGAGGAACACCTTTAAAAAAAGGACTATATACTCTTTTAATATATGTAATTAAATATGAAGAAGAAGCAAAAGAAAAAGGTAAACAACCTCCGACAATCATTTTTGCTAATTCAATGCTATCCTTTTTTGGATTGTACTTAGCCACCCCACCCCCACCCCCCAGTAAATGGATTAAGTTGTTGTTGATCGGGTTCTAAATCAGAGACAACATTTCATTGTGTCGTATGATCGGTTTTTATATGTCTACCTATAGTGCTCGCCCCCCCGTCACCACCCCCTGTCTTATGTTTATAAGTTCTCCCACAAATATTACATCTAACTCTATCAGTGCCCACAACTTTATCATAAAAGAGCCACATTTTACTCCTTTTTTTTCTTACTTCTGGTTCTGGTAAAGGAGGTCTACGACTACCACTAGCAGTACCAACATGACAGAAGGAACACTAGTAGGTGTAGGAGGTTCATTTTCTTCAAGTTCAACAATATTATCTAATTGAACGTTATCATATTCATTATCTTCTATTCCAAAATCTTCTTGCATTTGATCATAATCTATATTTTGATTAGGTGATGAAGAACCTATAGATTTTTTACCCCTTGAACTAGATTTACGGCGTAGTCCCGATAAATTTGCCCTTATCGAAGACATTATAAAGTATTTAAATAATCAACAAATAAATATGACAATTTAATAAAATAATTAGAGAATGAAACTAGTGTACCAAACTTCGGGATTCAGAATTCAATTGAAACTCGAAGCTCGAAGTCTTGCGTATTGCTACTTTGAATTTGAAAACTAATAATAATAATAACTTGAAAATTGATAATAAAGATAATTAAGAGAGTATGAGAAATTGAGAATAAGAGAATTGAGAGAATTGTTGTGTGATAAAAATGAAAAAAATGTAGAGAATTTATAGATTTCTTAAAGGGTAAAAATGTAATTAAAAAAAATAAACAAAACAAAAAAAACAACCAAAAAACAGTCGAAATGACCGTTGGCACCCCATCCCCTCCCCAACGGTAACATTACCGTTGCCTTTTTTTTAATTTTTGTGTTCTGGTCCTGGCCCGAGTTAACCAATTCACCACGGTCTAATCTGGCGGACCCTTACCGGATTTTTATATAACCCGTGCGGGTTGGGATTGGGGGCCAACCCAACCCCCAACCCGGTAAGCCCTTAACGGTCCGGTCCGGACCGAATTTTCTACCGGGTCAACTGGACCGATTTCGGGTAACCCGGACCGTTAGACAGGTTTAATTGAGACTGAAATAAATGTCGTGCACTTAACACTCGGTTTGGATGGTTGTTAAGTATTGTTCATAATATATCGTATTATATTGTATTGTGTTGTATTATATTGTATTGTGTTGTATTATATTGTACTGACTTGTTTTGATGGATACAATGTTCGGATAGATTGTATAGTTTCTTGTTCATTACATAATGTCAACATCGACAATTTAAAGGATAAATCTACTTTTCAACCTATAAGAAAAGTAGGGTACAAGGTAGAGCTACTATAGATAGGGTAAAAAATAAAATAAGATTATTAGATAAAAATTAAAGACAAAATAAGCATAAAAAAATAGTGTAATGACGCAGTCACAACAAATTGCCATTACACATAATGAGATTTTTCGTTGTCACATATCGATGAATTTAACAATACAATACAATATGATTTAAGGCTTAATTAAGGGATATAACCCACCTTCCTAGGAAATCCAAGGGTCTTTCTACGGCTGATAAATGAGGGCAGAAATATAAGGTTTTTGTAACTGCCTCAAGGTTGCACAAATGGAGATACATGAAATGGGTAAATGAGGGAGCTAAAATAAACCTATATAAAAAAAAAGATGCAGGTGAAGGAATGAAAGACAAACCTTCAAGACATCGTCCGGCGCTGAGCATTCCTCCGGCGGTAATACCCAGCTGAGAACCCTCGATTGATTATATCATTATAGTGGTAGTGGTGCTGCTGACGAAAATTCTGTTGCTCCAAACATGTTATAAAGCATGCTCGCTCTCTGGGAGCGTGCTAAAAAGGAGACTACGGCCATCCAATCCAAGGTCTTTAAATGATCTTTTATTTTGTGTTTGGGGTGTGGGGGTAGGGAAAAACCCCATTTAGTCCAAACAGAATTTAAATTTTTTTGAACTTACACTAATTTATGTGCCTATATTAGCTTCTTATTAAAGCCAAAAAAAATTTTAGAAAGAGGTCAGTTGTTTACGCATAAATTGATACAGTTGAATTTATTTATATAGTCAAGAATATATGAATCTCAAATGATAAAAATAGCAAGATAATTAGTAATTGAAACTAATAGAAACATAATATAATTGAAAATAAAAAATTAAAATAGCTAGAGAAGAAACTTAGAGCTAGCGTCTCGGACAAACTTTTAATTATGGTATTGGAGTGCTCAATTAAGACAATAATTAGAGAATAGTGTAAGTAGCAAATATATTTTATATCTCCTTTTTTGATGTCTTTACAATGAAATGATTGATCCTATTTATACTTGGGCTCAAGGATACATATTTCACAAATTATGCTCATATTAACATTACATATTAATGTTGTAATAATAACGGACAATAAAGATGATCATTATGAAGGCTTTTACGTCGGGTTCGTACACGCAACAGAATTTGAAAATTTATGTTTCAAACCTGACATAGGCGGTCAAACTGTAGTATGAATATGTAATGTAAAATAAAACACACAGCAAATGTAATACTTCGAACGAAGACTTACATTTTGAAGCAATCCGCAATCCAAGCTGTTGAAACTTGATGCTCTGTGTAATCCGGGGTGCACACTCAAATATCCCTTGATTTGCAAGTTCTAAGTTCTTAGAACTTTGATGTAATTTTCTATCTTTAGAAATGCTAGGGATTTCTGCAGAGTTTTAGAAGAGATCTACCTCTTTTAGGTTTTGTGTGTAGAAAGTGAGAAGGGAAGCCTCCTATTTATAATAGAAAATAGGAGCTTTAGGATTTTCATGGGCGGTACGCAGTAATTGACTGGTCGAATTCGATCGTCGAACACGCGTCGCCCCATGGTTCCATGAGGTGGCATGACGTGGCACGCAGTTTCGCACCGCGCCCCGAATCAAGGCACCGCGGTCCTGTCCCATTTTCTGACACTTTTCTCATTTCTAATGTTCCGGTTATCAACCGAACATATATATTATCTCTTTCTAATTACATACTTCAATCAACAGAACATTTGACTTAGTGTTTACCCTTCATGCCTCTACGCATTGACACTAATATCATTAGGATCTTCACGGAACTCCTAGACTGCGCCGGAAGACGAACCTCAATATGTCAAGTTTAGCTACACGAAACACGTGAACTGAACCTCTATGTGGGAAGATAAAATCTTTTCATTCACGAACCACTCAATCAAGCTTAGAATTTGTCAAGTGTCTATCCAAATGACTTGATCATAATAACTCATTTATATTAGTTGACAACATGACCATATCAAAGACATGTCCACTACGTTGGCCAACGACTTAGTCAACCTAATATTTTATGAGAATTTGAGTGTTCTTTCGATGATGCATTCGAGGAATGAATCCTAATCTTGGCTCAACTACCATCTTTAATTCACTTCGTAACGTACCCAAAACAAGTCGCGTCTCAACCTATAAGGTATTTGAGCTTAGGACAGGATCAAAGTACATTACTCCGTGAATAAGGTGCGTATCGACCTCAAGTCTAATGACTTCTATCTCCCACACACCGACGACACTTTTGACATACAACAAATAGTGCATCAGTAGGGTATACCAATACCCCAACAAGTATTCATGTGTCCATCACGAGTTGCCAAAACTCGTAGCAAGTGAGACATACTACATCCCCTAATGATATGATTCAGGCCACATGTCGACGTATAACATATCATTGATAACTCAATCTCGATGATCATTAGTCGAGACGATTTTAAGAGTGTTACGCTATGATATTAATTTCTCACTCCATTAATAACAACGTGACCTCTAGGGTTGAATTTATAGAATATTATAAACAATCAACTAATAATTCAACGAATGCAAATGTCATAATATTAATCATTATTAATATATAAATATGTATGTATATAAAGTACATGTGTCATAATACTGATTGTCTTTAGGACATACATATACTTTCACATTAGTGCCATTAATGCTCTTGGGAGGTGCAATACCACTTTTGTAACAGTTGCCCATTGGATATTGAATTAGTCCTTTCGCATTATGCTTTCTGATTAGTGCTTGATATGGATCTGGCTCGTCTTTCTTTATCACGTGTCATACTAAAATTCGTTCAGCTGTATAATATGATTTTTTCTCATACATCATTTTTTAAACGAATTAAAAAGGAAATAAGTTCACATTATTTGAAGTAGACGAATTATTATTCTTCTTGTTTAAAAAATCTAGATCACTCATGAGGTAATTACAAGTATATATTTTGATAAGTATTAATTGGTGTTGGAAGACCAACTCAAATTGAAGTACGAAATTAAAATTGTTTATGATTTGATATTTGTGTCTACTTAATTAATGTATCAATAAGATTTGTATTTAAAATCACATAGGAATTGTTTTTTTCAGTTTCTAATTAAGTATATTTTGCAATATTTAAAGTTTTTTTTCACGGCTATCTAATTTTGAACGACTTCATATGGCTAAAGTTTATGTAAATGTGATTGAATTTCAGCATATGTGCATGAACTTCAAGTAAAATATCCAAACTTCAGTCAAAATAAGATGAACTTCGGGTAAAATAACTGAATTCAATAACATATGAAGTTCAGGCAAAAGTTACTTAGCTTAAAGTTAGATTTCGTTCAAATTCACTATATCTGAAATTATTTCGAAGTCCGCAGACTTGTAAATTATTATACAATGCGTCTACGACTTAAACGGTGCTCTCAAAACTGGGTTTCTACGCAATTAGACATCTAACTTGATTGTTTTTCTTTGTGGAGTTGGACTGGCAAGAAATATTCGAAGAGGTTTTGAAGGATTACTATTTAATATTGGTCCTTAACGTATTTTGTTTTACATGTAGGCAAATGACATATTTATCGCTGCAGTATAATCGTGTGCATTTTATGACAGATAATGTGTTAGACATATTTTATATACATTTTTTGAGTCATTTTTTGTTAGTTTTTCCTCATTTTTGTTGAAATTAGTGTCGTGTTAGGGTCGTATTTCTTTCTTTTGAGTCACAGTGGTCATAAATGGAGAAATGAAAAAAAGAAGATGAAATGAGCTTAATTGAGGTGTAATTGCACAAGAAAAGACCAAGAAATGAAGTCTAAGAAGTCCCGGGAAGTATAGAAGAAATCAGACGAAGTCCGGACGAAAAAATGACACAGAATCGCAAAATCTGGCAGAGAACGTCACAGGCGCCGCAACGCTAATTGTCCTGCGGAGTCTGAATTTGCTTCAGTATTTTCGGCGCCGTGGCGCCAGCCTGCAGGGCCGAGGCGGGTTTATCCGATTCTGGATCGAATTTGACACGTTTTCAGGGTCCGCAATGCAATTTTTTCCAATATATAAAATCCTTAAAACCCTGACCTGAGGGAGGCAGCTTGGAATCCTTGTACATATTCCACAACACAACTCTTGGAGGCTACAAGATTGAAGACCTAGTTCTAAGTATTTTCTTTTCTTTTCTCTATTTAAATTCAGTTCATGTATGAATTTGTATTAGTTCTTAGCATGTCTATGGCTAGGAGCTAAACACTTTATTAGGTTTTTCCTATTGAATCGCTTGAAACTCTTATTCATGAATTAATGCATTAGTTTGGTTTCTTCTTCACTTGATTAAGATTTATTCAATATTGGTATGAATGTTTGATAGTTAACTGATCACTAATTATCATAATCTATATGATTTCGAATCAAGAACCGAGAGGAGAGATTTGAATATGTTGTAATTGAATAGACATAGGTTAAAATCGCGGACGAAAGTACCCCGATACTTGTGTATCATTATATGTTATTGTTCTTAATCCTCTTATGTGGTAAAATCTATCATAGAAATATAGAAAGTTTCTGCACTGGGGTTGAGTGATTATATATCCTAACCGGAATATAAGACAGTCTAGTTAACCTGCTATCTTAACGTAGAAGAAGAAGTCATTCTTGTTGCATTAAGGATTGAAAATAGTGGATAGTCGAGGATATTGGAAGCCCTATTTACATCATAACTGATTAACCCAAAGTAATTTGGTTTAATTCTTGCAATTGCTCTAGTAGTGTTAGATAAAAACTCAAATCAACCATCGTTTGCCAAATAGATAATCTAGAATAGATGTTCGGTAATTAGAAACTAGTCTCTGTGGACGATATTCGGTCTTACCAGACTATATTGCTTGTAACGATACGTACACTTGCGTGAGCAATTGGAAATCGTCTAACATAATGCATGTGACTATCTGATGTGATTTGTGAGTAATCCAATGGGATTACTAGGTTGTATATAACACGAAGTCATATCGATCATCCATTGATTTGTATTTTCATTTTCCTTTATTTAAATTTTGAGATTAGGACGATCCTAAAACAGTTCTTTAATACTATTTCCCCTAGTATTGGAGGCTATTATGAATTACATTTTCTCTCTAGTTTGTTTGTAGCTTTTATATCATGATGATTCGGCATAATTTGTGAATGGTCCAACTAGGTTGAATATAATATGAAGTTTCACAATTATAAAATGTAATATTTTTCCTTATTTGTTTGTATATTTGAAATCATGATAATCTAATGTAATTTGTGAGTAATCCAACAAAAATAACTAAGTTGAATATATAATGAAATATCAGTCTATTATGATTTGCATGCCATAGTTTGGAATTGTATTTAGTCTCTTATGCCATTTTTATAAGAGATTTTTATTTTTACAAATCTTCATTTTTATAATAAGAATTCTGAAAAATGTCAATACTTAAATTGTAAGTGAGCAATAGATTTCAATTCATCCTTCATACAAATCACCCATGGATTGATGACATAAAGTAGAATATATGTTTTGTCCACAAATCAATGTCCTGTTTTATGAGTTATCTTTTAAGCTAAAAACTCATACACCATAGTATCAGACTAGCAGTATATTAGTTTATGGAATACTTAATTCGATATCTAAAATTAATCCAAATAATTACAGTGCTATACCCAACGAAACTAATTTAATAAAGACACTATATAGTTACAAAATTAAAAATTTCTCCACATAATTCATATCCTAAATGCTCGATATATAAAAGCCAATCTGAAGTTCCAAATCAAAATTTTAACAAACACTATATTATAAATTTGATCCTTTATGCGCTAGTTCTTTTTTACACCTTCATACCAAAAACAGATTATTTTTCTTTTGTTTGTAAATGGATGCATTCTTTTCATCTTGTCATGTTGTCAACTCACTCTAATATCACTATAGTCTAGGGGTGGCCAACGGGTCAGGTCGGGCGGGATCGGGGTGGGGCGGGACTATCAGGCTTGGCCGATGTCCGGTCCCGTCGGGAAAAGGTATCGGGCCTCGCGGGGCGGGATCGGGTCGAGTCGTTTTTTTTTTGCACTTATTTAAAAAAATAACATATATTAAATATATGAACAACTCAATAATTGAACAAGATAGTGTAATAAAAACATTTCAAAACTGTTTTTGTGCTTCTTATATTATTTCATAGAAATATGGTTTTTTGGTAATACATATACAATTATCAAAATTATAACTTTGTGGTGTTGTTCAAGAGTTGCAAATGACATAGTAAAATTGTAATTAAATAAATTACCAATTTGAAAACACTTTTTCTAGTTTCTTCACAATGTCGTGTGGTTCTTCGGTTGAAATTGGTATTTGTTGATCAAATTGAGTTAAAGTGTAAATATAATAACTTAAGGGTTAAAAATAAATATTAAGGAGCGAAGCGATGCCTTACGTAATAGGGATAGCGCGCCCTTCCTTTTTTCGACTATTTTGTGCAAAGGAGGGGGGTTTAAGCGGGACCGGGCCTAGCGGGCCGAGACCATGTCACGTCCCGATACCGTTATTATTTTATTATTTTTGTTTCGAGCTCGGGGTGGGACGGCTGACCCGGCCCGTTGGCCATCCATATAGTCTACAAATATAAAAATGAAAATGAAAATGAAAGAAAAAAGCTACAATATAAACGATAAAAGACATGAACTTATTGTTATTACTTATTTCAATCTTTTCTTTTTAATAATTATTTGGAAACATTTGAGTTGCAATATACTACAATAAGAGGATCCATTAAAATCTAGTAGTCTGTATTAGGAAAGAGTAAAGTTGAGGGGGAAATTTGTCCATTTATAATCAAGACAAAAGAAAGAGGTGCTTCTATAACTTTTGAAATTAAGTAATATTTGTTTACTCCCCCCACCCTTCGCCTTTCCTAAATAATTCATTCTACTAGAGCTGGCTGGCTGGCACCAATATATTACTATTCGCCTTAGGTTTCTTTCTATCTTCTTCTGCATGAAATTGATACTTGCGGCTTTCTTGAATCGTTCCCTCTCGACTCACTTCAACTTTTTAAGGTAAATACCTTCATCTTTGTGCGAACTTTAAAATAGTTACTGCTTTTGATTGCCATATCTCTTTCTATTCAAAGGGTTTCTATACTGGTTATATAATCATCAATGAGTGGAGCTGTGCTTGTAGCAGTTGCAGCTGCAATTGGCAGCTTTTTGCAAGGATGGGACAATGCCACTATAGCTGGTAATCTTTTCACATAACACTGCTAATACTCGTGAATCTTATTGCTCTTGTATGTCATCTGCGGATTTCTAACAAGGTTATCCATTCTGTTAAGAGGACTTGGACAATACTCGCTAGCTTTTGGGGTTGAGTTAGACCCAAGATCCATTCTTTACACATTCCGTCCTCAGATGTTACTTGATGATGTCTTTCAACTGGTTATGATTATCTACTCATTTTTGTTTCAAAATACAGGGTCCATTCTCTACATTAAAAAGGAATTTAATCTGGAAACACAACCTGCTATGGAAGGACTTATTGTTGCCATGTCACTTATTGGTGCTGTCTTGATAACAACTTGCTCTGGTGCAATAGCTGACTGGCTTGGTCGTCGTCCCTTGCTCATAACTTCTTCGGTTCTTTATTTTGTTAGTGGCCTTGTGATTCTTTGGTCTCCAAATATCTACATTCTACTTTTGGCAAGACTTTTGGATGGGTTTGGAGTTGGTTTGGCAGTTACTCTTGTCCCTATATATATATCTGAAACCGCACCACCAGAGATAAGGGGTTTATTGAACACTCTACCTCAGTTCACTGGTTGTGTTGGCATGTTCTTTTCATATTGCATGGTTTTTGGCATGTCATTGATGAGTTCTCCTGCTTGGAGACTGATGCTTGGTGTATCTTCCATCCCCTCCGTTCTGTATTTCATATTGACAATATCTTACTTGCCTGAGTCTCCTAGATGGCTTGTGAGTAAAGGGAGAATGCTAGACGCAAAGAGGGTTTTGCAGAGGCTCCGCGGGCAGGAAGATGTATCTGGTGAGCTCATGGAATCTGTATTTGAATCCTAAATTTTGCAAAAGATAATGCATCCCCCTAAAGAAATGAGGATGACCTAGCATTTAGATGACTTTTCATAAGCAATTTGGCGTATGTCCTACAGTCAAATTATCCCCCAAGTAGTTTGCATCTGGACAGGTTCACTAAATTGATTAGTTTTTTTTTTCTTATAAGACTTAGCAATTGAAGATTTGTTAATACTGCTAGTTCATTATATACAAAAATGCATAGAAAGTGAATTCAGGTATTGGATATATCAGGTAAATAACACTGCTACAATAGAAAATAAAAACTAAAAACATGTGCAGATGGATGTTTCAGAATAACAAAATTTTCTTGGTATTATAGGATGGCTAGTTTGTAAAGGAAATTTGAACTAAGGACACATATATAATTGAAGGTGATCTTAGTCATTGAATATATATTTTTGAAACAAATAATATTCTTAGTCATTGAATATATTGACTTGATTGTTTTATAATTTCTAGTAAAATTCATATTACTTTGCTTCTTCTTCCTCTGGGTTTTTGAAATATCTCTATAACGAAAATCAGTAGTTAAGTCGTTTTAGAAGTGGATGATATATCAATCTTCAAAGTTAGAACTTCTCTCGATCATCAGATATAAAGAAAGATTTGCACCTTTGAAGGATCAAATTTGGATTTTTCTCAAGAGCATTTTGGCATATGGGTGTCCAACGGGTCGGGTCCCGGTGGGACGGGGGAGGGTCGGGACTCGGGTTCCGGCGGGACGAGGTCGGAACGGGTTCGGTTCGGGATCAATTTTTTTTTCTGCTACTTAATTTAAAAAAATAATATATACACACACTTCAATAATTGAACAAGATAGTGTAATAAAACATACCAAGACTGTTTTTGTGTCTCTTATATTATTTAATATAAATATGACATAGTAATACAATTTCAAAATTACAACTTTGGGGAGTTGTTCAAAAGTTGCAAATGACAAATACTAAAATTGCAATTAAAAAATTTACATATGCAACTATACTTCATTTTTCACAATGTCTTGAGGATCTTCTGTTGGAATTGGAATTTGTTTGTCAAATTTTTCAACGTCTCCATCGGACAAGATTTCATTGTAGTTTCTTTCTTCGTTGATCTCCGGTTGGCCGCACCTCTTACGATCCGCGCGAATCCAATCTCTGAATAGGGGGGGGGGGGGGGCAAAAATGGCCGTTATAGCAGTTGCATAACGGTCAAAATCGAAATTTGGCCATTGTTGCAACGATTATTTTGCAAAGGGGGAACGGGACGGGATCGGGACGGGCGGGACGATCCCAGGCCCCGTCCCGAGTTCAAGTCCCGACCCCGACAATTGTTTTTTACTTTGGGGGATCGGGGCGGGCCGGGCCGGGCCCACTGGACACCCTTAGCATGATATATGTCTTTTATCCTCCCTTTTCTTTTCATCTTTTTGACTTATTCATTAAGGAATAAGGAATCTATGTAAAATAAATAACCTGACAAATTTAATTTCTAAAGTCCCAACCAGCACAAGAGTTTCTCTCCTTTTTTGTTTTTTGGTGTTTGCTCATTCTATAGTCTATCTTTATTTGGTGAGATAGATTAACTATAATTCTGGATGCTAGCTAACTAACAAACTAATAAAGATAAATTTTGGAGCCTTTCCAATTCTATATGGCCTGGGTTCTTCTCCACATGTCATCCTCCCGATGTCCCAATTTATATGACATTCCTTCAATTTTGAGACACTAAAAATGTTTGACAACATTCAACTAGTAATATTATGTATACAACTTTCCTAAATTTCAATCATTAAATTCATTTAATTAGTCAATGCAGACTTTAAGCTTTGCACCTACTAATTTGATTTTTTATTTTAGTATTAATGTAGTAAACAGGTTTTTAAATCCCAGTTGAAGTGTTACATAAGTTGGGTCAAGAGGAATATGAGATATTGCATCTTTTTATCAGTATGCTCCCCGAATGTTCTCCTATTTCTTGAATAGTTCTTTCTTGGCAATTTAAATGATGAAGAAGTTTAGACTTATGGAATAGCAAGACGCTCTTTTGATTATGTTGAATTTGATACATTATACACTATAAATTGATAAGGCACACAAAATTGGGAGTTCTGATTTTCTCTGACAAAGATGTTGTCAAGGTCTTTCCTTACTTCCTAAGTTGATTTTATTAATAGTAATAATTGTTGACCTCATTTAAAAGCTTAAGTTGTTAGATAAGGTATACTTTTATTTACTTAGTTATGTCTTTAGCAGGCCCTCTTGTGTTTTACATGGGCCAAGCACGTGAATTTTACTACCTCACTTAGTTCAGTATTTACTTAGGCATATAGTCGGAACAGTAAAATTTGGTGATTGTACTTGCTTGGTTCTGTAGATTTGGAAAACGTCATGGAATTTTCAATGTAAGATGCATATGACATCTTGACTTCTGCACTGGAAGTATCTGTAAACTTTTCATGTTTGTGCATTTGGGTTTCACACTAGTCAGTTCCTTTAGTTTATCAGTGATCATCCGTTTCCTAAGAAAATGGCAAAGTTACAATCTGCCAGGTATTAATGTTGATGCAACTTCTATTTACAGGGGAAATGGCTTTGCTAGTTGAGGGTCTTGGAGTTGGTGGTGAAACATCCGTGGAGGAGTACATTATTGGTCCAGCAAATGAATTTGTGGAAGACCAGGAACCAAGTGCTCAAAAAGATCAAATTAGGTTATATGGCCCTGAACAGGGACGCTCTTTGGTTGCTCGGCCTGTAACTGGGCAAAGTGTAGTTGGTATTGCATCTCGGCAAGGAAGCACATTTGCACATAATGTGTCCCTCATGGACCCTGTTGTCGCTCTGTTTGGGAGTGTTTATGAGAAGCTTCCGGATGCAGGAAGCAAGGGAAGCATGCTCTTTCCACATCTGGGCAGCATGTTTAGTGTTGCTGGAAATCAAACAATAAATGAAGAGTGGGATGAAGAAAACCTTGCCATTGAGGGCGACGATTATGCATCTGAGGCTCCGGCTGAAGAATCTGATGACAATTTGCAGAGCCCACTTATATCACGTCAGACAACAAGCTTGGAAAAGGACATGGTTCCGCCTCCATCCCATGGAAGTATTTTTAGCATAATGCAGGGTAATGATGGTGAACCAGTTGGCAGTGCTGGCATTGGTGGTGGATGGCAGCTTGCATGGAAATGGACAGAGAGAGAAGGTGATGATGGAAAGGAAGGAGGTTTTAAAAGAATCTATTTGCATGAGGGTGGAACTCAGGGAATTCGAAGGGGATCTTTAGTTTCTCTTACTGGGGGTGATATGCCTGGTGGTGGTGAATTTGTCCGCGCTGCTGCTTTGGTGAGTCAACCTGCTTTATATTCAAAAGATCTAATGGATCAACATGCTGTTGGACCAGCTATGATTCATCCATCCGAAGCAACTGGAAAAGGGCCTAATTGGAGCGATTTGTTTGAACCCGGAGTCAAGCATGCATTGATTGTTGGCATGGGGATTCAAATACTTCAGCAGGTAATCGCTAGTATTACTAGAATATAGTGTAACTGCTGTCTTTCTTCCTTACAGTTCCATGGCAGTCTTTCTCTTTTGCAGGTTGGTTATGTGACCTCCTTAAATTTGGACTTGAAATCAGTAGCTTTCTTACTATATTATAGAAGCTTTTGACTTTTGAGTGTCCATTTGGCGCAGTTGCTCTCTTAACAGTGATTCCGGAGAGATCTTATGCAGCTAAGAGTCAACTGGGAAGCATATTTATTTCTTCAAGAAGTGTAGTACATAAGTTTTTTTTTTCACCCTTGTTATTTGGATCTGTTTTCCCACCTTCGACCAAAATTTCTATTGATAGGTTAGGAATTTGGGAAAATTTCTCCGCAGAATCATAAGAGGTTAGACTTTTCGTCTTGAATTGAGTCTTAATCAAGGGATGACATGGATAAGTTGTGATCGGCCACGATATATCTTGAGAATCTTTTATAGATCGCGGGTACCAACAAAATAATAAAAGAACTTGATAACTAATAGGGTGATGTATGTTAGGCATTCACAGAGATGGATATTGGTGAGCATTCCGTCAATGCTAAGTGATGTTCAATGCGTCAGTTTTTGTAAGGTAGTATGAAGAAAATATAATAGCAGGGATTAAGATATCCCTCCCTCTGATATCTTCGTGATTTTTCTATTTTACTACTTGATTCGGCATCCTTGTACAAGAATGCTAGTGTCAGCTTGGTGATCTATGCTGTATCATAACAGTCTGCTTTCCTTTGTTTCATGCAGTTATCAGGAATTAATGGAGTTATGTACTACACTCCGCAAATACTTGAGCAAGCAGGTGTAGGAGTTCTTTTGTCAAACATTGGCATCAGTTCTGCTTCTGCATCTCTGCTGATAAGTGCAATCACAAATTTCTTAATGCTCCCCTCAATAGCTGTTGCCATGAGGCTTATGGATATCTCTGGCAGGAGGTAACTTCCTTTTAAGTAACTACTGTTGAACAAACGCGATATGATGTTTTTCATACAATGCTGCTCTAACTAAACCTTCCAATTCACTTACTTCCCTCCTCCTCCTGTAAGTCTTTCTTGCCTTGTCCAAATGGCTTCCAAAGTATTTTGGTTTGATTTCTCATCTCCAATTGTGTGTTGTTTGTCTTCACCCACTTCTCTCTTTAAAGGTCTAAGCCCCTCCTTTAATAGACATGTCTGGAGTTTGAAATCAATGCATCTCCATTGCATTAGACTGTTTGCTAGATTGAGATGGAGATACTGCAAAAATCCATGCTCCGGTAGATGGAAGATTGAGCTTCCCTTTGCTATTATTAGCACTGAAAAGTATAATTCAAACCAGGTTCAAGCGTAAAAAAAAAAGAAACCTTCCCATGCACTAAATTGTTGTCCTCTAAGGGGAGAAAGGATTCATTTCCCTTCACTTTTGCACTCTGACCTGGTTCAAATTTACTGCTGATTTAGAGTCCAAGCAAGTTTTATTGCCTCTGGGAAGCGTTCCCACTCATTTTCAGACAAGAGGTCTCCCATCTGTCTTTGTTTGTACGTCTGCTTTGTGCAAATGTATAAACTTCTCCTCCACAATGCTTCTCACAACATAAACCTTAGCATCCTTTATCTCCTCATATATATAGCGGATTTTAGGATTGGATGGTTACTTGTGTTCAAGGCTGAAATGTTCCAGTTCTGCATATCTGATTACTACCCTTGCCTTTCTGTGTATTGTTGTATTGCAGGAGTCTGCTGCTAGGCACAATTCCAATCCTAATAATAGCCCTCATTGCTTTAGTCATTGGAAATTTAGTGACTATGGGGACTGTTGCAAAGGCTGCTATATCAACAGTTTGTGTTGTTCTGTACTTCTGCTCATTTGTTATGGGGTTCGGGCCCATTCCCAACATACTCTGTTCAGAGATATTTCCAACTCGGGTCCGAGGTACATGCATTGCCATCTGTGCCCTAGTATTCTGGATTGGGGATATTATTGTTACGTACACACTACCTGTGATGATGTCTTCTATTGGCCCTGTTGGTGTATTTGGCATATATGCTATCATCTGCGTTATATCATGGATATTTGTTTTCTTGAAAGTGCCTGAAACCAAGGGGATGCCTCTTGAAGTGATTTCAGAGTTCTTTGCTCTTGGTGCAAAGCAGGCTGCTGTTGCTAACAACTAATGTGATCGTTTGTTAACATGTTGCCTTGCCTAGTCCTTGAATTTGCTTTGTTTTAAGGTTCCCTTGTCTGATAGAGTGGTGTTTGCTATGAGTTGTGTAGACCAGTACAAGATTTTTTGATGAGTTTTACGTACCCGTATCCTGTCAATTACAATTGCAGTTTCCACATTTCTCTTCATGTTTGGTTCGAGTTTTGCTCAGCTGATTAGTATTCATGCTTGTGAAAAGCTCTGCAGAAACGCCGGAAAGGTGTTCGCTTGATCTGTTTTAAGTATAACTTGTGGTGATTAAATAGAAATCTTGTGGAGCTCTTGAATCTCAAAGGTCCTTTAATCATCCTGTTATACGATCAGTTAAGGCCTGACTTCGTCCATAGCAGAACTGTTCCTTTGATGCATCACATTTTTCTTTAGAGAGTTGGATGTCCTCAATTCCATGCATATACATGAAGATTATTTCAAGCAAGTGTTTGTCTAGCAGATTGACTCATTATTTCAACTTCGAACTTGAATTGAAATATGACTTGAAGCTTAAAAAACAAGATCTTCCCAGAGTTTTTCAGGTTTCACTAACAAAATTTCACCTATGTTTTCAGGTTCAAATACGAGTTCAACTTTCAAATACTCTTTTTCAATCTTAAATTTATTACTTATTTCTTTAAATAGATATCAACCAATTCATGTCCAAATGCATACTTATTCATCACCTCTGCTGACCTATGTCAAGGAAAGAACAAAAAAAGGTAAAATAGGTCCCTTAACATCAGCACCACGTACATGCATCAATTGAGAACATAAAGGAAGTAAAGAGGGTCGGTTAGAATTAGGGACGGCAACGGGTAGGATCTGGACCGGATCCTACTAGATCCAGATCCAGATCCGTTTTACATACATGTATCCAGATCCAGATCCATAGGGTCCATAAAATCATATCCAAATCCAGATCCATCGGATCCACGAATTGGATCTGGATCCAAATCAAAGTGACTGATTATTAAGTTATACCTTCTAATCAGTCCAAATTTTCTAGAAAAAGAGTCGATTTAATTTAACGGAATCATGAGAATGCATCCGTAAATTAGGACTAAATAACATTGTTGACAATTGTTATGCCTATTGGCTATTGCTGTAGTGAGAAACAATCCTCTCAATACCTAAGCTACTACATAAGTACCACATAAATGATTAATATAATGATTAAAGAATAACACGCAAAACGTGTCTCAATTAAAAAAATAATGGCCTTCGGCCCTTTGAATATAAAATAAAATTAAGATTACAAAGGATTCGGTGCCATGATGTATAAATAATAAATGTATAATTAATTTAATAAAAAATGGATTCACGGGTCGGATCTGGACCGGATACGGATCTCAAAGACAAGATCAAGATCAAGATCCGATCCATCATAAACGGATACGGGTCCGATCCGGATCCGTCGGGTTCAAACTTTGAATATCCATATCCTATAAAACGGATCTGGATTCACCGGATCCGGATCGGGTCCGGGATCCATTGCCATCTCTAGTTAGAATCCAACCTGTAGAAGACTAGAAGGTGTGCGTTGTCTATCTAGTGCAGTGTATCTCATAGACACAGATCAAATATGAGCTAGAATACGTTGAGAACATAGAGCAACATACAGCAAAATGAGAGCTGAGGCAAATGAGACTATATTAAATGTCAAGGATTCAAACTTTAGCACATGTTAAGTTGATGCAAATTCAACTTTCACCCTACATTTGCTACTTTCCTTTTGATCCGAGTATCTATCGGAAACAACTTCTCTACCCCATAAAGGTCGAGGTAAGGTCTGCGTACATCTCTACCTTCCCCAAACTCTACATTGTGAGATTATACTGAGTATGTTGTTGCAAATTCAACTTTCAGATGAGTTGATAGCTCACTTCTTGCATGATAACCAAACTAAAGGACGCACAGACATTATGCAATTTCCCTTTTTCCTGCTAATACCAAACTGTAGCAAACTATCATTTCTAACTTTAAGAGGCGGCAAAATTTAAAGTTATTCCATTATTTGGCAGTTGAAGCAGCGAACCCGCCGTAATGGACAAAATTTTATCAGCTCTGACGATCACAATCCCTATTGAAAGGCGACGCTACTGAATTAGCAAAAGCAGCATGAACAGAAATCACTGACAAGCCTGGCACCAACCCGGTCGAGCTTCTTCACCATAGCCTCTACCATTCTTTGCCCGACCTCCTTCCCTGTCTCCATTGCCGCCTTCTTCACTCCCTCCATTCCTGGAACCAACGGTGCTCTCCTATTTTATAGGAGGACAGTGCCTTTCCAAAACCAGACACGTCTCCCTGCAGCACGGACGCCACCAATGCACCTGCCTGACTACAGTTCCAAATATGATGGGACCTCTTGCAGCAGTGCCGCCATCATTTTCTTAGTTGGGGCTTCGAATTCCAGCACAAACAAACAGGTCTTTTTCGTTACGGAATTAAGTCCAAATGATCGTAACTCCGGATCCATAATAGCAGGTGCCACATTGTCCGCATGGTAACCGGAGACATTCGATTCCGATTCTAACCCAGCAAGTGCGAGTTCAGTCGCGGTCAGTGGGCCGCCAAAAAGCTCGTTAACAGCACTGGCGGCGCTGGACCCTAGACCACTGCCCTTCTGGAGGGAGAGCGAAAGGCCCACCGATCGAATGTTGAGCATCTTCTGATGGAGATGGCGGCAATGCCAGAGAGGGTTTTTGCTGAGCTTCTTTCCGGAGAGTGACGAAGTCGCCGATGCCATCGACAGCGCAGCCAAGAAAGTCGAAACCGGGGCCGAGATTGGCCGGAGCAAATGTGAAAACGGGTGGGGGTGGTGCGGGAGTTAGCAGAGACATTTAATCTGAAGGAGGGATTAGGTGAAGAGCTTCAGATTGACATAATATATGGCCAACTCAAAGGTTCTACCACTCTGGATTTTGCACTTCATCTCTATATTTCTCTTCTTTTACCCCCTAATACTTACTAGTAGTTTTTTTTCGGTTCAGTAAATAATTTTTTCTCTATTTAGTCTTGTCTTTTTTTTTAATCTTTCTATTTACCCACAAACAAGATAAGGTAGCAGTTTTGGAAGGTACTTCCTTTCTACTCCCTAATTTATTTACTACTTTCTTTCTGGCTCTCTCTCTATATATATATATATATACCGTCTCCCAAATTTATATGATGTAGCTTAATTGGAACACGAAATTTAAGAAATAATTTTTTTTTTTAAATCTTATAATCTAAAAATAAGTCAAAATATTTGTTTGATTGTAGATTATCTCGTTAAGCGTAAAAAATAAAATTTAAAGTTAAATTGTTGTTAAATAAGAAAACGACTGACCAAAAAGTAAAGTGTGTCATAATTGAGACAGAGAGTATTAGTTTATCTAGTGTACTCGCAATTTGTTAAGATTAATCTTTGATCAAACCAATTAATTGTAAATAAGAAGCATCTTTAACAAGACAATTTTTGAACCATCTGCTTAAATTTGTCCACCAACTCAAGTTACATTGAGCTGAAATGCTGATTGGGGTTGTTGTGAGCATGAGGCGAAGAAGTCCAGTATTATCCTCCCCATTCTTCTCGTGTTAAACTGGATCCTCGAGCTTGCTAAAGCTGCCAGGTATGGTGCCAGTGAGTAGCCCTTGAATTTTCCTCCTGTTAAATATAACTTCTTCCCTCAGTTTCCTTACGTTGGAAATAAAAAATTGACCCAA
The DNA here is from genome assembly GCA_029844215.1 of Przewalskia tangutica. Taxonomy (NCBI): domain Eukaryota; kingdom Viridiplantae; phylum Streptophyta; class Magnoliopsida; order Solanales; family Solanaceae; genus Przewalskia; species Przewalskia tangutica. The sequence continues at coordinate 212,585 of CM056721.1, forward strand.
AAGTACAAATTTGGAGAACATTGGATTATTAAGTGATAAGGTACCATTTGGATAAAAGAAAAAGTGTTACCAGAAGGAATTAACTCTCAAAAGAAAACCAAAATGAGCTCAACTAGCATGATGAAGCAATTAGTCCTTTGGCAACCCTATGGCCTATGGGTGTAACAATTTGGTCATACACCATATTACTCTCTCTTTGGTAACATCATTCAACACATTCATCCATATTCTTCTGGAGTTGTACATCAATAGCCCAAAACAAACTTAACATCTTATTGTATTAAATTACTAAGTTAATGGCTTAATTCTTGAACACTAAATATCTCTGTTACACATAAAAAAGTGAATGTACAAGAATCAAAATGAGAAAGGTTTCCAGTCTCTCTTTTGGAAAATAATCATCATTTCAATCTTCCATGATCATTAGTGTTAGCTAATGGAAGGGTTGTCCGTTTCCATCCGCTTTCTTTTCATCCTATTTGCAGATATCTCTGCCTTCTCATCTACAAAAGATAAGAATTTCTTAAGCCGGACCGAATGTGATATTCTAGTTCCAGTAGAAGTAGAGCGCCGCGTTAATTCAGGACAATGTCGTTTGAACTGGCACAGCATGAAGCAGAAATATACAATCAGAGCAAAACAGCAACTAACTCCACAAATGAGGAATAAACCCCAAAAGCTCTTCAACTGAAGCTGCTCTGAATCTACTGCAGAGCTCTGGCCCCCACAGATTTTTCTGTTTAACCACTTCTTGCTAATCTTCTCTAGCTCTCCATTCTCAGATAGTTGCAAGATTGCCGTTGACATGTCAACGGCTAAGGGGGAGTCTCTCGGAAATGCCTATATATTAATTGAATTAAGCTATTAGATAAGTCATTTCACTCATTTTGGCACTCATGTTCATTTATTACTTAGCTATAAGTGTTAGTACAATATATGAGTAAGGAAATACTTACGAATCCCCACCCACTTCTGGTAAACTCTGGGCCAACTTTCTGGAACCCGCAGTAAGTTGATAAAAACTCATCCACATATGGACGCTCATCAACTACAGCAGCAACTCTTCCTTGTTCAAGGGCATCAGCATATTCTTCTGGTGATCCTAGAGGAACAAGCCTAGACTTTGCAATGTTGACTTCTTCAAATAAGTAGTTCTCAGCAAAAGAGCCTACCTGGTACCCAATTGGGTCATTGCTTGTTACCAATGATTCAATTCCTTGGATAGATGAGGAGAGCTGTTGAACCGTTAGAAACGATGTCAAGCTTGCGGTATAGCTCGATGTAATTATCAACATTACGAATAACCATATAAGAAGTACAATTCGACCCAATGTGCTCACTGTGTCTTCTCCTGAAAGGTTTTTAAAACTAACCGATTATGCCAAAGTTAACACTACAAGAAAAATGATTACAACTTGATTCTTGGAAAAGGAGAAACTAGATACGTACTGGGGGCTCCAAAAATAGTTGAGAAACTAAACCTGCAAACAAAATACAGCGTACAAGGATATGAGTTCAAATCCAATAAAGCAATATGCAAATTATGAGGCTGGAACATCAAAGGAAATGCAAGAAACCAAATCCAAACACTGCTTTCTGTAGCTTTTTGCATAGCTTTGTAAGATCCTTGTTCTAAGATAGTTGTATTAACTTCCCACTAAGTACTTAGAAGGCTAACCGGAAGGCATCCAGTTAACTCACCATAAAATTGTGACCATCTGCTTCTTGGGTGGGCCACGAAATTCATCATTAAATTTGTGCTCTAATATCCACACTATGGTTCCCACAAGAAGGCAAAAAGCGGCTATGACTCCCCACGTCAGGGGAGTAAATGGCCGCAGAAAAGCCCAAGCAATCGATCTCATCTTCTTCACTTGTACAACCACCACTAACCCTGAATCTATGTATGGTTGAGTAAAATCCAAAATCTTTGTGCGGTTCGTTACAATTGCAATGTCACCCACTGCAGCATCAAATACCTAACATGGAATAAGAAAAACGATATTGCACTGACTGTTAAAAATACATAAGCGGGGAAACTTTCAGTAGCGTGAATATACTTGCAATGCCATTGAAACTCACATTGGCTGTGATCATGTTTACTAACTGACTGTAGCTTGGGTTTTTGTGTCCATCGCCGAACATGATGAATTTATGTGGCACAGGGTATGAAAGACACTTTAAGGCTGCTAGGAAGACATCAATGCAGTATCCCTGGACCACTCCAGTACCTTCCTCTTCTGAAACAAAAGCTTTGTAACCCACTCTCCTTGGGACTCCAATCCTTAATGGCCCCCCGTTGTCTGGAAATACCCATCCACGCGGTCTGTTTGTAGTTTTCCCTGGCCATATAACCTGATCCAACCGTTGAGTTGAACTTGACCTGTTAGCTGGTTTGGCATAAAGGGACTCCGGAGGCACAACTGATAGCCCAGAGTAGTTACACCAGTATCCTATTTGCCTTAACAATCCTTTGCCAACTACATTGAGAACATCAAATGAGGGACGGGACATGGATCTATCAGGGTTAAATGCAATGGGACCACTTACCCCAGTCATATTGGTCTTTAATATATTACTAAGCAGTTGGTTACCACCATCAAATATGCTAAGAGCAGCAAGATTCATCGTCTCTCCAGCAAAACTGTTCAAATTGGAATCATTTGAGTAGGTGATCTTGCCTCCATGATCGAAAAACTCTTTAACTGCATACGCAATCATCCAAACAGTATCATAGGCGTATAGACCATTAACATTCAAAGCGATGGAGCCATTGCTCAACTTGTTCCACCTTGACTGAAAATCCCTCTTCTTTGGGGAATCAGGCGTATGGGAGCGAAGGGTGAGAGCACCTTGTATAGAGCTGGCCACCTTTGGTGAAACTGAAGTTGAATCGAGGGTACTGGAAAGCCAAGAAGTAGCTATCCAAACATATCCACTAGTCATCATGCCAAGATCCTGGGCAATTTCAAAGACCTTGAGACCAGTTATGGATAATGTATGTAGAACAATAACTCGAGATTCCATTGATATGATCTTAACCAACTCGGCCACGATCAGGTCATGACTAGACATAGGTTCAGGCGGAAATATTGCCTTGTAAGATATCTTACAACGCCTCTCATAGAGTTTATCACCTAGAGCGGTAATACTATTTTGACCTTGATCATCATCTGAGAAAATAGCAACGACCTCTCTGTATTGAAAATAACTAATCATATCGGCTATGGCAGTCATTAGAAGAAGGTCATTGGGAGCCGATTGAATGAAATATGGGTACTGAAGAGGTGAGAGTGTTGGATCCAATGCTGTGAAAGATAGGAGGGGCACATGTAGTTCGTTCACAAGGTGAGAAAGTACATGCGCCATTACAGAACTTTGAGGGCCAATTACAGCTACAGTATCGGTCTCCATAAATTGTAATGCTGGGCAGAGATAATTAAGAAGAGTGAGAGATCATAAAGAATAGTTACAGTATGAAAAGATGAGTAAATATATATACCAACCTCCAGTGATCTCTAAGAATCCGCTGTAGTGTGAATCATGCAGGGTCAGAACAAGTTTTCTTCCGCCGAGAAGAGAGGGATCAGAATTGACGTCTTGAACAGCAGCTTCCATGGCGATTCTGGCAACTTTGCCGTTGCTGGTGCCAAACGAAAAGATGGCTCCAATGTTCACCTCTTCAGCTTTTCTCTGCTCTTCTAAAGATTGTTCAATAAAGCAGAGGAATAGAAGCACAAACCACTTTAAATTCATTATGACGCCTACAATTCCAACCCAACAAAATCACAGAGGATAACAAAAATGCGTTGGTAACTATAGAAGGAGATTACCAGTAAAACCCAATGCAAATAAATGATGAGAGAACTATATACTAATAAGGTAGAGATGGAGCAGAAGCAGAAGCAGGCTAAAGTTGATATAGGAAGAAAATTTTCTAGTATGTGCACTTGAAAATTAACTGGTCGTGGTAGAAAATAAAAGGAAACAGCTGCAGTAACACTTTGAATCTTGTGGCACGTTGTAAAGTTTATAAACCCTGAGAGAGGAAACAGACAGGACAAGAAATATCCTTTTGGAAAAGAGGAGAAGATGAAGTACTAGAACTAGATTAATTATGTAAGGTCTTAATCCTTTTCTTGAAGGAGTATATCGTTGTAAATTTACTAATGTGGAGTTAAGATTATCCCATTATTTATGACTCGAACAATTGGGATCCCGCACGTCGAAAACGTCATTTTCACACACGTGCACACGTAGTGCCAAGTATCGTAAATTTCATTAGTGAAAGAGATATTGGTACATGAGTAAACGTTTGATACATGAAATGATGGACGGTCATTGGTTAAATGACACGTGTTCCACGTTGGTAAATGAGGGAAGAATTATACGTTGTGTAAAAGATGAAACGAGTCGGAAATCGCCGCGGAGCCGTGAAGGGCCGCGGCGCAACAACGTCGGAGCCACGGCGCTTCGGAGGCAGAATGGTCGACGGAAGATGGGAAGTTTCTGACTTTTGGGCTGCTTTTGGAGCATTGATCCTCCATTACTTGACACTTGAATTCAGCCATTATTTGGCGGAATAACACCGATCCATAAGTCTTGACACTTGAATTCAGTCATTAGTTGGCTAGATGAGAAGTCATCTTACACACACTGTCACACCCTTTTTCGACCGCGACAAATTCAACTCCTGCTTAGAAATGTTAGAAATAAAAATGCAAAAAAAAGGTGCTAAAATAAGGCTAAAGGGTGCTAAAAAAGATTGCTAAAATACTAAAGGATTCGCGGAGTCGTCACCTAATTAGTTTGGGTGAATTAGGACACATAAATGTCAACTAGGTTAAAGTCAACATTAACTTCATTTTTATGGTCTGCAAAACTAGTGTGAGATTCTGGGTAAGGGTTCTTTATTAATCTAGAGGGAAGGGATTAGGCACCCTCTAAGATCCGCTAACTTGCGGTTATCCTGCCAAACCTAGGGTAATTATTATGCTAAGGAAAAATGCACATTTGAGAAATTCAAGTAGTTTATAGCAAATGGGTCAGGAATCTTGCAAATACTATCCTAACTATATGATTAGTTATGCAAGTTAAGATTATTAGGTGGTTTAGTATAGCAGCAAACCTAAAATACTTAACTCAAAGGGAAACAAATTGCTCATTAGCTACTTTCTAATCTATTGACTCAAGGTTTGATAGTTCTAAGTGTTCTACTAATTAAAGTAGTGTTAGACAAATAATTTACAAATAATGAATGGGGCGGGGCATAAATTAATAAAATGACTCGAGGAGTGACGGCGTCATTCCGTCTAGTAGTTTAGAATTTCTGATGTGGAGAGGATGCCCATAGATATGGGTCTTCACTTTGGCAAGAGGCTTGATGAGTCTTGTATGAGACTCTTCATTTGCTCCGATTCATTCCATGTAAAAAAGAAAATGATAAGGATTAGTATTTGTCCAAGTTTATCAAATGATACAAATAATATGCTCCAATGAATTCAAACATATTTATGATTCAATTTCAATTAAACTGTGGCAGCCCAATATAAACTGACAGGTATGCACAAATAAAATCCCCAACATTGAACCAACTCGCATGTATGCCAAGAACAAAAAAGAACTGATCCATCATTTAGTTACAGGGACTATAGCACACGATCAACCCAATAGATGCATATCAATAGGCATAGGAAACCCAACTCAGACACATATTTGGAAGAACACCTCTAGTTAGCAGATGTACCATGTATTAGAAAATAAGTAGCTCGCACATTGAAAACAGATAGAGACACCAGGACAGAATAACTTCTTAAATTAACAGAAAGGGTGCGTGCCAATGCATTAACTAAACCAAGCATGAGGTTGACCTATTTCACTTGTGGCTGTGTAGTTCAAACATAAATTATGCATGTAGCAACAACCCTAAAGCATATATTGATGTATTTGACCCCGGACTCTAAGTAAAGAACAAAAACAGGACATGCTAAAATGGGGAGGGCCTAGACAGTGGCAATATAGCCAGACTAGGGTCAATACGACATGCTTGACTACCGGTAAATAATCCTGCTAACATAGCCAAAGTCAGAGCTCAAGATAAAATAACACACCTTCTTAATAAGCAGTCTAAACATGGGCACAAGGTTAAAAAACACTTCCTATATGCAGAATATAAATTGAGCACATAATCGTATTCAAACTGCATAGGATAACACTTCTAAATCAGTTCAATATAATCGATATAATTTCCAGTGAATCCCCACCCTGCCATGCCACAACCAACAGACGTCCAGGACCCACTGAACTAAAGCCCAGGGGCTCAGCCAGACAACATATTTCAATATTATTCAGGCTACAACTGATCGACAGGATTCAGAAACCAACATATACGCAAAACTACTTATTTATCCCGAAAACCAAAATTTCAAGGCAAAGCTGTTTAAATATTGTTCATTCAACACTTGATAATAAAAGGAGCCTAAACCAGTCGAAGGAAACTAGCTAACTCAAACTGACTATCTAAAACGATAACCATTCATCATGCGACGCCTCTTAATCATACCATATTAACACACATAAATAGGCAACAAAAGAACATTCATATTGCCTTGCCCTCTGAAAAAATTTAACTTTAAACAAAAAATTTTGATTCAACCATCTATTTGTCTACTTGAATCGGATATTTTGAATACCAACTAAGATTTAGAATACTAATAAATCGCCTAATATCCCCAGTTACTTGACAACACATTTGACTCTGTTCCTGTTCTTACAGTCAGGCCCTCGAGCACCATTTCCCTATCGTTACGAGTGATATGACCTTCGAAAGAAAAGTGTCGATAGAATGGCCATTTAGAGCATCTTGCCGCTCGGCTCCTTCTCGATCCTATGACGAGCGAAACCCTCGTTTTGTGTTGCTGAGACATGCGCCTAAGGAGAAAGTCTTTGCAATCGAAGTGAGCCGAGGAGCCGAGTGATGTGCCAGCGCTTCTATCTTTCTTCTCTCTTTCCGAGATTATTAGGAGCAAAATTGCTTCTTTACGTGTATGATATTTTACTTTAGATGAGCCAAAACGCATTGAGACAGCTTAACTAGAGGTGCCGGTGACCTGTATCGTCGGGTTCGACGGACGGTAAGGTGTGACCACTGGAAGTGGAAGAACTATTTGATGAGACTTCATCAGATGATTGTACAAGAATGAACTAGATAGATTATAGAGAAAAAAAGAACAGATGATAAAAAATTATAAATAAATAAAGGAATTTTGGATTGGGTCAGGAATCCAAGTTTAATCGTATTTAGAATTCTATCAACTAATCAGAATTGAACCATACACTCATAGCTATTTATTTAACAAAAAAGCTAAACATGCTTGAACCATTCTCGACAAATAAAACACACCCGAATTCACGAAGGACAAGAGAAATACGAGAGGGAAATGGGTTTACCTTCTCCGGACAGCGAACCGAGGCAACGTATCAAGTGTCGATCCACTCGGAGTTTTGTTGCGATGTGATTAAAAAAGGACAAGATTTCGTTCGTTACTTACCGGCTTTCTACTGGTTTTAGACTAGCTTTCGACTGTTATTTGCTGTTGTTCGAAAGTATGAGGGATTTCGATGTCGTTCGTTAGCGTAAGTATGCGATGTGGGTGTCTGCTATTCTCTACTGCTTTTTCATGTTCTCCTCTGTAGAAATCGATGTCTATCTGTTCTAAGGGTTTATCCTATGCTCTCTCTGAAGGATTCCCGATTATTATTGCCTGTTTTACTCATTTTTTGATGCCTTTTTCTTGCTTATTTCTTGATGCTTACTGATTGAGTCTCTCTCTCGAGACTGATTTTTCGATCAGTGCTCACTGATTTTCTAGTGATTGAAGGCTTATCTCTTGAATCGATTGATGGTCGTTTCTTACTTCTTTTACTGATTTTCGATGGATGTTTTTACTGATTCCTGGATGGGTTCTTCGCTATAAAACCCCTTCCTTTGCATGTGTATATTGATTGGTTTATATAGCTTAATTTGGGTTCCAAGTTTGGTAAGCTTTTGGTACGATTTTAGACTGCGATTTGGGTATTGATTTTGACGCTTATTTTGGTAAGGTTTTTATTGTAAGGATTCTTGGTACTGGCTTTGACTGGGTATTATGGTTGTACCGGATTTTCCAACCGGAAAATCCGGCGGGAATCTCGTTGATGCGCTGGTGGGGGTGCGACGGACTTAGCTCCTTATGTTCTTAGGTTTTCCTAGGTTTTCTTTGTTTTGTTTAGGGTATTGGGGATGAAATAGAAAATGGGCTGCTGGGTATTGTTTGGGCCGTGGGTCAGAGGTTTGAAATTTGCGAGTGTGAAATTTGGGTATTGGGCTGTGTGTGTTGGGTAGATTTTAGGTATTAATTTTGATTGTTTATTAAATGGGGTTTAAGTTATTGTTAAATTATTTTAATATGACTTTAGGTGCTTTATTAGTTTTTTAGCTTTGGGTTTAAACTATTACCATAATAAATGCGGGCGTGCTATTTAGTTAGTGCTAAATGCTTTATAATGCGAGACCATTATTAAAATCTTTATTTATTATGTATGCTTTGCGATGTCAAATTAAAATTGAATTAATGGAGGGTTTAAATTGCCAATAATAATTATGAAATTGCTTTGGGTATTAATAAATGTGGGTATAATTTTAAGGAAGGCTTGATGTGATGCCATTATTAAATTATTTATTTATTTACGTATTTATTATTAAAATTATTAAGAATTAATGGAAATAGAATAGAGCTTAAATTATGAATAATATTTATGCAAATAACGAATGCGGACGTGAGACTCAAAGTGCTTAATACTCTACGTAAAATGCGATGCCATTGTTAAATCGCTTATTAACGCATGTATTAATGTTTTATTGTTGCATTTTATTATTATAAAATTGTTAAAATTATTTTGGAAAATTAGTGTAATTTTACAGTTAGTGATTGGACGAGAATGTCAAAATTGGGTGTCAACACACACTATAAATTGAGGCTCTTGGCTCAATTGTAGAACACACCTCACTTTTGTATAGTTCAGATTTTTCTGAACTTCTTCCTCTCTAGCATATCTTTCAAACACTCAAGGGTTCTTCTTTTAGTAAACACTTGAGTTTTCTTTGCTCATTTGTTTGATGTTGTTTTATCTTGGGAGACAGTTGTCCATCAACGTAAAAAGATATATACTGGACAACAATGTTTTAAGGACATAGTGCTAACACTCGACTTAACACAGTTGTAACAAGTAGAGATTTAGTGTCTCTTGGTTTCAGGTATCAAGATCAAGAAGCTTGTTGCAATTGGAACGAAGATCCAACGACAGAAGAATCAAGACGGATTCAAGACAGTAGATCAAGATCAAAAGAGCATTTGTTGTCATGTATTTCTTGTTAAAACGGCGTATTACATTTTTAAATCATTATAGTTTATCCTTTCGAAGCACTAGTAATAATTGTATACTATTTCTGTACATTCTTTATATAGATCACATATATCACGAGGTATAGACAGTTGACTCAAGTAAAAGAAAAGCCAAACATGGGTAATGGCCAACCACCCGGATTAATAATAAAGTATTTACCTATGACAGAGGCATTATAATTTAAAAAGAAAAATAATCCAAAAGGATGGATGGACGGTGGTCCACTTTGATATATTTGAGATAATGATTATGATACGAGGACGAGGAGAATGAGAATACTTGAGTGTAAGAGGAACTTAAAGATACGGCTAATAGCTAGCTTGTCATTCTAACATATATGTATTCAACTTGCTGGGTTGGACAACCACCCCACTTTCCCCCGCATAAAATATCGGCTGGGGACCGCTGGTGCTGATGCGAATTCGGCAAAAAGCATAAATCAGATGCGAATTCGGAAAAAAGCATAAACCAGATTAATGAGATAGCAGCGATTCTTCACCAATCACCACTTTCGTGGAAGGCAACAAGGATGTTAGATTTAAACAGTTGGATATTATCATTATTAATATTCGCTCCACTGGACTTGGATTCGAAATTCTGAAGTCTATTTTTGATGTTGATGTTGATGTTATGGATATCTTGGTACGACATTTCCCTATGGAGCTTTTTTTTAAAACCTAGAATAGCATAAATCTTCTTGAGTGGGCTTTCATTAATACAATATATATAGTGTGTACAATTGTAATTCTAATAAGGATCTCTACTTTACATAATTACACAAAATATTAATTACAGAATATTCACACCCCCTCAGTCGAAGCGGGATGAGGCCAGTCGCTGAGATTGAATCTGAAGTCAAGAAACAGTTGGTGAGGAAGCCTCTTAGTGAAGATATTTGTGTATTGATACAAAGAATGAACATGTAACACCCTAACGTGCCCCATTGCAACCTTCTCGCGAACAAACTGAATATTCATATCAATATGTTTGGTTCGCTGATGCTTAATCGGGTTATGAGACAAGTAGAAAACATATATGTTATCACAGTAAATCAAAGATGCCTTACATAAGGAACAATGAAGCTCATAGAGGAGATTTCAGAGCCAATATAACTATGCAACAACGTTCACAACGCCTCAATATTCTGCTTCTGCACTTGAACGGAAAAGCGTGGCTTGCCGCTTGGCATACCACGAAATAATATTATCCCAAAAAAAAACATAATAGCCGGACGTAGAACGACGGATGTCCGAACAGCCTGGCCAATCGGCGTTTGTGTAAGAGAGCAACCTAGTCGGTGCGGATGGATATACATGTAGTCCATAGTCAAGATTGTCCTTAACGTACCGAATGATACGCTTAAGAGTTGTAAAGTGAGGCTCCCTAGGAGCGTGCATGAACAAGCACACATGTTGAACACATATGCAATATCGGGCCGAGTGAAGGTGAGATGCTGAAGAGCACATGCGAGACTTTTATAAAGAGAGGGATCGCTGATCGGATCCCCGTCATCTGCATTGAGTTTTGACTTTGAGTCGATATAAGTGGGCATGATCTTGCAGTTTGCCATTTTAGCCATGTAGACAATCACCTCTGCATATTTACGCTAACATAAGAACATGACATGTGCGGATCTGGTCACTGATATCCCAAAAAATTAACTCAACTTACCCAAATATGTCATAGCAAATTCGTACTTGAGCAGAGCAATGATCTCGTGTTTCAGTGTATCAGAAGAAGCTGTCAGAATAATATCATTCACATATAAAAGAAGATAAGCCGTGTCAGTACCTCGATGAAAAATAAACATGGAAGGATCACTCTTGCTGCACACGAAACCCATATGTATGATTTATGTAACAAACCTCTCATACCAAGCCCTAGGGGCTTGTTTCAAATCATATAATGACTTACGAAGACGACATACATACTGAGGAACCTCCGGATGCACAAATCCAAACGATTGATGCATATAAACGGTTTCTTTCAAACCCCCCATGTAAGAAAGTATTTTTTACATAAAGTTGTTGAATATGCCAATTATTCCCCATAGCTTATGCTCAACATTGTACGAATGGTAGCTGGTTTGACCATCAGACTAAAAGTCTTACCACAATCAACTCACTCATGTTGACCAGTACCATTAGCCACAAGTCTTGCCTTATGACGTTCAAGCTCACCACTATCTCTGAATTTGTGACGATAGAGCCACATACAACGAATCATATTCACCCCATCTAGTTTTAGGACAAGAACCCAAGTGTGCTGATTGGTTAATGCATTAAACTCCTCACGCATGGCCGCATTTTAATTTGGGTCAAGTTTCACAAGTTTTGAGTTTTTAGTAGGGCTGGTTAGTGGGCCGGGTCGGGCCCACTGGAATAGGGATAGGCGGGGTCGAGACGGGGTCGGGACGGAGAGGAGGGGCGGGGTTGGGCTGGGGCGGGCCAGGCGGGACCGGTTCGGGTGGGACGATTCGTATCCGATCCCGCAGACGGCGGTCCCGATGGGCGCGATTGGTCGAGCGGATCGGGTCGGACTCGGGCGGGACATTTTTTTTTAAATTTTTTTCACTAAATTAAAAATACTAACAAAGTAACATATAGTCATATAGTCTGGTCTTCGGTCCTAATGATTTGAGTTTTCGGTTTTCGATCCGGTCCGGACGGAATTTTAAATATATATATTTTTATAATATATATAATTCCTAATATATATAATTTATAATATATATTGAATTATATAATTTCTAATATATATAATATTAATATATATAATTCCTAATTTTCTAAATTCCTAATATATAATATATATAATTAGAATTGGGTTCTGTAGTTTTTTTAAAATTGAATTTCCAATACTGAAATTGACATTCTCGGACACATTACCACGAAATTTTTACGTTGAAATCTATTGTACATCGCGAGATATTTAGATTTGAAAAGGGAAAAAACGTAACGATTTGGGGGAAAGTGAAATTGAGGGGCAAGATGGACATTTTTGGACAAATCGGCTGAAGCTTAGTCCATTTGGGATGGCTTCGTCTCGAAAAAATACGCGAAATCAAAAAATAAATTAGATCAAACGGACGTCCGAGCGCAAAGTTATGACTTATGACCATTTAAAGTTTCACTAATTTACAACTTATATTTGATATGTCAATACGTCCGGCTGCCAGAAATTTGAATGGGTGAAATTTGGGAAGGGGGCAAATGCATTCGGTCCAATCGGTCCAATAGATCGGACCGAACCGACAATGACTGGGCCAGGACCAGAAATTCGATCTAGTGTCTGATTTTCGGTCTTGATTGGTCGGTTTTAACCTTTTGTGCACCCCTACTCATATTATAGTATTATACTCATATATATTTATAAACTAAATAATTAAACAAAGACAAGAAGAGAAAATGAAGTATTTATAGTTGGAAAATTGGGTTAAAGTGTAAATATAATAATTTAGGGGTTAAAAATAAATATAAAGGGGATAGGGGGGTTGGGGGAGGCCAAAAATGGTCGTTGTCTAACGACCAAAAATGTAAAATGGTCGTTATTGCAACGACTATTTTTGGCAAGTGACTATTTTTGGCGGGGCAAGGCGGGGAGGCGGGGCGGGGCCGAGTCGGATCAAGCGATGCCGGTCGGGCGGGACCATACCATGTCGTCCCGGTCGAGGCCGGACATTATTTTTATTTATTTATTTAATAGGGGCGGGGCCGGTCGATCATTGTGACGCCTTAGTTTTTAGGAATAAGTGAGATAGTTTGAGTGGATAGGTTAAAGTGAACTTTTGGTTTGAAAATCTCGTGTTGTGCATGGGTTTCCATTTGGTGCGTTGGGATGGTCATTGGTTGGTAGGGATGTCAGTGGGGCGGGTAAATACGGGTACCGCCCCGCATCCGCTCCAGTTGGGGCGGGTATGGGGGATGGTTTGGTGGGTGGTGGTGGTAGGGGGGTATGGGTATCAAAAGTGCTACTCGCCATGGGTAGTGGGGCGGGGGTGGATTTCATATAAGACCGCGCGCCCATTACACCGCCGTACTCCACACCGATCGCACCGCCCATATCCATATCGTCTATTAGTTTAATTAGGCTATTTGTGAATTTATTTAGCCCTTTGATTTAAAATATGACTTGAGTCAACCCGCACCGTGTCCTGGAATCATGAAAGTACCTCTTTCCATTTTTTTTTACATAAACAGTAGTGTACTGATCCTGAATGTACCTCGCCCTTTGTTTATAAAATGGTTTTGTACTAATCATGAAAGTACCTCTTCCATTTACTTGTTGTTTAGTTTCCCCTTTGTCAACAACTGAGTTTCATGCTCCTAATTATGAAAATTCTGAAAATAATATTAGTAGACTAATCTACTTTTATTGTCCATTTGCATCTATGGTATATGAAAATAGTAAGTTTAATAGGATGCATGCTTAGGTTAGACTTGCATGTGTGGATGAAACAACTCTAACCTTGGAATACCCATCATTTGTGTTTTAATGTTGCCAACTTTTCAGCGAGCATTTATGCTAAGTTAAAACCTTGATCTTGCAGTGGAAAGATGGTTAACTGAGATATTCAAAAGTCAACCTGGAGAGCTCTGTGTATAGTTGGGTTTGTCTTTTTGACAAGGCAAATTCTGGAAACTAGTTAATTATTTTTTCGGGACCGAAAAAGAGAATGAGATTAATGGTTACCCGCCGGGTAAGTGGGTACCCGCGCGGAGTAAGTGAGGCGGGGACGGGTGGGGGAATTACTACCCGTGATGGGTGGTGGGGCGGGGGTGGAGGTGTGTTTTAGGTGGTGGAGTGCAGTGCAGGTACCTTTCGCCCGCCCCGCCCGCCCCATTGACATCCCTATTGGTTGGGCAGAGAGACGGGTTGGTGGCGGGCTTGGTGTCGGGGCAGTGTTGTTGGGAGGGGACTGGCAGAGTGACGAGCAGTATGGCGGGATACGCGATGGAAAGGAGGGGCAGTGGGGTGGGATATCGGGAGGTAGGGTGGTTGAGGCATGGACATTGGTCGAAGGGGCGGGTGGGGCAAGGGCATTGTTTGACAGAGAGGTTGAGGCAGGGATACTGTATGACAGGATGGGTGGGATTGTCGGATCGGAGGGGGTGGTGGTGGTACGACCGAAAGTGTCGGATGTTGTAGAGCATTTTGGACTAGAGGTGAGGTGTCTGAGTCACTAAGGAATCTATAATTAATAGGACGAAATTGTTGGATGTTGGCAAATGGGAAGACGTTCTCCTCAAACATGACATAATTTTTTAAGTGAACACGTTATAGCATAAGTACCCCTATGGTTGGACGGAAACCCCAAGAAAACACACGGAGTGGTACGAGGTACTCATTTGTGAGGGACGGTGGTGGCAAGATTCGGGTAACAAAGACAACTGAAAATCCAAAGGTGATCATAGGTAGAGATTCGACGGAAGAAAAACTCTGTAGGGGTCCTTTTTGGAACGTACGGGTAGGTAGTGTATTAAGAAGGTATTCTGTCATTTTTATCGCATATACCTAAAAGCTGGGGGAGACACGCATGAAAAAGTAAGGTACAAATCATATTGTTAATTGTGCGGAGAATTCGTTCGGTTTTACCATTTTGAGGGGAAGTATGGGGGCAGGAGAAACGAAATAATATGCCATTAACCGCACATAATTTGTGAAAGAGGGAATTATTAAACTCACGACCATTGTCACATTGAAATATTTTTATTTTTATTTTCAAATTATATTTTAACATACGTACGAAATTTAAGAAATTTGGAGTAGACATGTGATTTATAGTGGAGCGGATAGACTCATAGGAAGTGAGAAAAATCATCTCGGAATATTAAATAATATTTATGATTCAATTTGCTAGTAATAGGAGAGGCCCATAAATCTGCATGAATAATATCAAAGGGAGATAAAGTAATACTCAAAGATGACGTAAACGAAAGTCTAACATGCTTTTCAAGATGAAAAGAGTAGCAATTTTGGGCAAGGTTCCCTTTATTATATTTAATTAAATGGTAGTTTCTAAGAAAATAAAAAATACGAGTTTCGGGGTGTCCAAGTCTACTATGCCGCATTGAGGAGGAGATTGCAGCGAGAGAGGTGGGAGTGATGACACCGACAACGGATGTGGGTAGGAAAGGATAGAGGTCCCCCACACTATTACATCTCGTAAGAAGTTTCCTCGTACGGAAGTCCTTCACAGAAAAACCAAACGGGTCAAAATCAATAGATACACAATTACAATGACAAATTTTCTAACAGAGATTCAGTTCTTGATAATATTATGAGCATATATGTGTTGAGTCTATTTTAGTATTATTTTAGAGTGTGTTTTAGAGAGTCTTTTATTGTCCTTTAATTATTTTGTACAGTATTATGCGTGTTATGTTGTGTTTTTTAGGTTTTAAGCGATTCATAAGGTTCGAGGCGAATTCAAAGGAAATGGGCGTTTATTGAGGACAAAAATGCATATTTGGTCACAAGAGATAAGTCAAAGAAGCTCGGGAAGCAATTTAAATAAAATTACATTGTCAACCGAACGGGGTGATGCGCGATTTATGCACACACTAAACGCAAGTGCACGTGTCGTGACAAGTAATATAGTCTAGGTAAGACCGAATATCGTCCTCAGAGACTGGTTTTCAAGTACCGATTATCTATCCTTTAGTTTCTATTTGGTTAACGTTAATTGAGTTGGAATTCTATACTAATAATGCAGGAAATAGACTAATTATGAAAATACTTTGATTTAAATCAGTTATGATGGAGAATTAGGGCTTCCAAGATCATCAACTATCCAATTTATTCAATCCTTAATACAATTAGACTGACTTCTTCTTCTACGTTAAGATAACATGTTAACTAGACCGTTTTATACTCCTGTTAAGGTAATATAAACACTCAAACCCAATGGAGAACCCTTCTATCTTTCGATGACAAGATTGACTACAAAGGAGGATTAAGAGCAATAATCTATTAAGCTACACAAGTATCGGGGTACTCTCGTCCACGATTTAAACCTATGTTTATTCAACTATAGCATATTCACAATCTCCCCTTTCGGATTTCGATTAGAACTCATATAAGTGATGATAACTAGTGATAAATTAATTATCAAGCAATCAAAGCAATTATTGAATAAATCTTAAGCAAGTGAAGAAGAAATCAACTAATGTATTAATTCATGAATAAGAGTTTCAAGAGAATCACAAGGAAATCTGTAATAAAGTAATTAGCTCCTAGTCATAGTCACGCTAAGAACTAATACAATCTCCATACATGAACTGAAATAAACAAAGCAAAAGAAAGAAAAGAAAAATACTCAAGAACAAGTCTCCAAGCCTTCTAGCATCCAAGGATTGTGTTGTGAAATATTTACAAGATGGAATGAATTCTTCTAATGATGTAGAGACTATTTATAGCCCAAGAATCTTTTAGGTAAAGGGTTAGAGATTATGTAGGTAGGAAAAGTTATAGAATCCTTTAGGTAAAGGGTTAAGGAAAAGTTATGGAATCCTTTAGGTAAAGGGTTAATGATTATGTAGGTAGGAAAAGTTATCCCTTTTGCACCCTGAAAACATGTCAAATTCGGTCCAAAACTCAAAAATACCGCGTCGGTGCCGTGGCCCTGCAGACTAGCGCCACGGCGCTGAAGAATCTGCAACTTTCGGACTCCGCAGAACATTGGGCGCCATGGCCTACACGCGGCGCCGGCTGAGGCGTGGTGGCATTTGTTCGTTTCTTCATCCTGTTTTCGTCCGTCTTGTCGATATCCTCTATACTTTCCGGAACTTCTTAGGCTTCATTTCTTGGCCCTTTTAGTGTGCAATTCCATCTCATTTATGCTCATTTCATCTCCTTTTTGTCATTTCTCCATTTCTGACCACTGTGACACAAAAGAAAGGAAAACGACCCTAATACTATACTAAACATAAATGAAATGAGTAAAATACTAACTAAAAATGACTCAAAAAGTGTATATAAAATACACCGATCACGGGGTCTACAAGGCTAATTTACAGAAGTTGCTCGGATTAGAGCCGCGACGCTTGGAGTGAAGAGCGCGACGCCTGACTGGCTGTAACATCCCAGGGAATTAGCGCCGCGGCGCCGCCAACGGAAATAAGCGAGAAAATTCGACGTTTTTCAAGGGTAAAAAGGTCCAAGAAGGATTTCTCTCAATATATAAACCATGAGAACAAATTTTAGGGAGGATCTGATCTCATATCATATGTTTGGAGGCAAGAAACAGAGGCAACGAACACAATTAGAGACATCAATTGTTCAAGTTCTTTTTCTTTTCTTTACTTTAATTCAGTTCATGTTGGATATTGAATTAACTCTTAGCATGTCTATGAGCTAATCACTTTTATTAGGGTTTTTCGTCGAATCACTTGAAACTCTTTCATGAATTAATGCATTGTTGGTGATTTCTTCTTCGTCTATTAAGATCAATTCAACTTGTATTGAATGTATGATAATTAATTGACCATTAATTCTCATTACTTATATGATTTCAAATCGAGATATGAAAAATGAGATTTGAATATGCTGTAGTTGTTTAGACGTAGGTTTAATCTTGAACGACAGTATCATGATTGCCTATGTAGTGTTTTAGGTTATTGGTCTTAATCCTCCTATGTGGTAGAATTTATCATAAAAATATAGAAAGTTTCCACTTAGTTTGAGTTTTTATATGTCCTAACCGGAATATAGAACATCTTCGTTATCCTGCTATCTTAATAAGGAGAAGAATCATTAGTCTTGCATTAATAAGTGATAGAGTGGACAGTTGAGGAGATTGGAAATCCTGATTACATTCATAACTGATTTAAACTCCAAGTATTATCATCCTTAGTTTATTCTTGCTTATTACTTTAGTTCTTAATTTAGAGAATCAAAACTCATTAACGTTTGCCAAATAGAAACTAAAGGTTCGTTAATCGGTACTTTATAATTCAGTCTCTGTGGACGATACTCGGTCTTACCGAGATTATTACTACATTGCGATACGTTCATGATGCGCGATTTATGCACACACTAACGCAAGTGCACGTATCGTGACAAGTAATATAGTCTAGGTAAGACCGAATATCGTCCTCAGGGACTGGTTTTCAAATACCGATTATCTATCCTATGGTATCTATTTGGTTAACGTCAATTGAATTGAAATTCTAAACTAATAATGTAGGAAATAAACTAATTATAAAAATACTTTGATTTAAATCAGTTATGATGGAGAATTAGGGCTTCCAAGATCATCAACTATCCACTCTATTCAATCCTTAATACAATTAGACTGACTTATTCTTCTACGTTAAGATAGCAGGTTAACTAGACCGTTTTATACTCCTGTTAAGGTAATATAAACACTCAACCCCAATGTAGCACCTTTCTACCTTTCGGTGATAAGATTGACCACAAAGGAGGATTAAGAGCAATAACCTATTAAGCTACACAAGTATCGGGGTACTTTCGTCCACGATTTAACCTATGTTTATTCAACTACAGCATATTCACAATCTACCCTTTCGGCTTTCGATTAGAAATCATGTGGATTATGATAATTAGTGATCAATTAATTATCAAGCAATCAAAACAATTATTAAATAAATCTTAAATAAGTGTAGAAGAAACCAAACTAATATATTAATTCATGAATAAGAGTTTCAAGAGAATCACAAGGAAATCTCTAATAAAGCAATTAGCTCCTAGCCATTGTCACGTTAAGAACTAATACAATCTCCATACATGAACTGAAATAAATAAAGCAAAAGAAAGAAAAGAAAAATACTCAAGACCGAGTCTCCAAGCCTTCTAGCATCCAATGATAGTGTTGTGGAATATTTACAAGATGAAATGGAATGGTGGATGGAGAATGGGATGTAGGATGGGTGGATGTAGAATGAATTCTTCTAATGATATAGAGACTATTTATAGACCAAGAATCCTTTAGGTAAAGGGTTAAGGATTATGTAGGTAGGAAAAGTTATTAGAATCCTTTTAGGTAAAAGTTTTAAGGTAGGAAAAGTTATCTCTTTAGGTAGGAAAAGTTATCCCTTTAGGACTCTGAAAACATGTCAAATTCGGCCCAGAACTCCAGAAATCCCGCGTCGGCCGCGTGCCTAGACTGGCATGGCCGGTGACGTTTCGCGGATTCAGTTCGTCGCCCTTTTTCGTCCGGTCTTCGTCTGAATTCTTCTATATTTCCCAGAACTTCTTAGGCTTCATTTCTTGGCCCTTTTAGTGTGCAATTCCATCTCATTTATGCTCATTTCATCTCCTTTTTGTCATTTCTCCATTTCTGACCGCTGTGACACAAAGAAAGGAAAATAACCCTAATACTATACTAAACATAAATGAAATGAGTAAAATACTAACTAAAAATGACTCAAAAGGTGTATATAAAATACACTGATCAGTTCACTTGCGTAGCATATAGAAAATTCGCAACAATATGACATGTTTGAGGGAGAAGAGGGATGCAATTGTGGAGTTTGTGTGTGGCCAAAACCTTGAATTGGAAAGTGATGACCATTTTCGACCATAGTAAATTGAGGAGTATTTAAATTACGCAGTTGAGGGAGATTACCAGAGTTGTTAGTGAGGTGGGACGTAGCGCCTTATCCATATACCGCATCATCAGGTTATTGAATATTTAACGAGCCGAAACCTTGGCCCAAATCCGTTGGGGTGAAGCTCGTCGTCGGCTGCTGGGCTGCGGTATAGTGGGCCTGATGGCTTGGGCCTGGCTGGCGAGCCGCTGGATGGGATCCCAGGATGCAGGGCCTCGGTTGTACCCACTGTAGTTGTTGTAGAATAGTGTAAACTTCTTTGAGTGAAGTCCTTTCATTAATACAATATATATAATGTGTACAATTATAATTCTAATGGAATAAAGATCTCTACATAGTTACACGAAAATAAACTGCTTTTTCACTTGACCGCAGGGAAAGGAGCTGAAAGCAACTCGAACGAATGTGAGAGTTCGACCAGTCGGTCTCACAGTCAGGCAGACTTATATATATTAATTACAGAATATAGAATGAATATATCGAAATATATTCACTATCATTTTGGATAGTTGCCTTTCCTTGCGTGACTGAAATATATTGTGCTTCCCTTAAAATTAGATTGGTTGAATTCAGGGTGCGTTTATATTCTTCTCCTTTTCTTCTCAAAGCTACCCACATGGAATAAACAGATAAAAGCTGACCATAAAGTCGGGCTTAACTGTCAAAGCAACACAAGGTGGAGGAGGAGGGGATGTCCATTCTTATTTTACTCCAAGGCATCTAAGTTACTTCCATTGTTCAAAAACTATCTGTTTCATTTGTAAAACTGGTGCTAATATATGATACTAGTCCAAATTTTCGACGCCAAATTGAGTGTTTATCATGCATCTGGTTATAAATATTGGAAAAAACATTTTCTCGATGTTGTGTAATCCTCGTTTAATGTGGACTAGTGGTGGCACTCCTTTAGTCCTATTGTGCGATGAGACCTACTTCTTGCTTTATTACTTTCTCTTTAATTTAATAATGATCATATTAGCTTATCTACAAAGCAAAAGTTAAAAAAACAATATACAATTATAGGCAATGATAGGGCACATACTTTTTTTTTTTTTGACGAAGGAACCCGCAGCCGCTACTCTTTCGAGTGCGCACAGGGTAAACCCCGGGCTGACGCAATAGCCTGTAAACCACGTCAGCCGATTAACCACACTTGGCAAGCCATATGTGACAGACTCAACCAAGAAGGTTTATGCAGGGGATCGAACTCGTGACCTTGCGGTCCCGCGCTCTACTGCTACACCAACATGGCTACCCTTGCGGGTTGATAGGGCACATACTGACGTGATAGGATGTGGTGCACTGGATAATGTTGCTCTTCCTTTAATTAGAGGTTTCGAGTTCGAGTTCTGGATAAAAAAAAAAATCTTGATAGGGAGTTTTTTCTCAAGAAATTGGTTCTATTCGGCGCGAATTCAGATATAATCGGACTTTAATATGGGTACCGGAGATCGAATGATTTTTTTTAGTCACACTCGATATTTATATCAAATCTATGTGCTTATTTATAATTAAGTAATAAATAAGATAAAAATTCGCATCAATCAACCACAATTAGGTGATGAAATAGCATGCAGAAGACACATGTCATATCACCAACCATTTGATATAATCACCGAATGCCAATAAATTTCTAAAATATTTATTTCATTTAATCGAAATATTTGAAATTTGAACCAATATACAAAAACTTGGTCAATAAACATTGATCATATTTACCACATCCTACCCCATCATTATTGGTAAAGTTAGTTACTTATAACATTTTTTAAAAAGTTATTAAGAATTAAAGGGAAAAGAATGAGATGAGGATAACAATTATGGTTTCTTTATCGAAATAACAGTTTGTACCTAGTTTGATATTTAAGAATTCCTATAATTTCCTCTTCTTGCTTTTATTTTATTTCTTTTCTAATATAAATAAATAAAACAATGTCTTGTTGTCAAGAATTTACAATTCAAATAATGATAGGCTGCTATGGCACTGGGATTTTCCTTAAACTATAATAAAAGAAGGTAAATAAAAGATTGAGACGTGTTGAAGATTTATCAGTACTTGTAGCTCTTTACTCCAAAAATGTACCGTTCAATTTGTACGTGATTTAAAGAATATGTTGATTGATTTGCTTTAAACAATGTAAATAACGAGAGATAAATAATGAAATCAAGTAATAAAGAAATAATGGTATGATAAATTGATCTTAATCTGTGTGAACTCAAGGAAATCTCATAATGAGGACGACTCCAATTGAACACTCAGTCTTTGAGAACACTTACCTTATAATAGGATGAGAACTCTACTTATACTAGGACCATGAGGTGCATGATCCACAAATCATGTCCTCTTAATTACCAATATTAATGATGCAATAAAAGATAATAAAGCCTAATAAAAGCTAATAAGGCTGGAGCAATTTAGGGGATAATAATTATATTCTTGAGTTGACTCTTATCCTGCCACAAGTTTATATCTGGTGTCATGGTCACATGTTTGTATCCAGTGTTCTGGCCACAAGTTTGCATCGGGTGTCATCACGGTTAAGTCACTTCCGACTGACCATTCCTGACACGTGTCGCTTCCTAATTCGTCCAGCTCTTGCGGTAGATTTTTAACGTATACAGATAGTCCCCCCCCCACTTTTCGATTATTCCCTGTGATGTGACATGAAAGTGGAAGATTTAATCCTTTCTTTTCAAAATCTGTGTAATCATCATTGACACTGCCTCATTAAAAATCGTATCGAAAAAACCCTATCAGGACAAAACCCGGATGAAGTGAAAAAGAGTGCATGACTTAGGAATTTTGAATGACAATTCCACTTATGAAAAAATAGCACCGCCACATAAAGATTGATCTCAAATTTTTTAGTGTTCATATGGAACTTTTAATCTTTGGGTTTCGACTCTTGAGTTCTTAGTTGTACCCGTAATTAGTCTTTAAATTTTGAGTCTTAGGTTTTTAGGTATAGTCGAAATTTTTAGAACCTCATAGTCTCGTAGACGGGGGATATTAATGACCAGGAAATTTATACTTTTGATTTTGATAAAGTCCGAAAACTTAATGCATCCGGTTAGCTTTACGATCGGAAAATAAAATATCCAACTTTTAGCCATTTGGTTGGGTGTCTTTCTAAGAGAGGACCCTTATTTTTATGGTGCTTATGAAGAGGACGTCTCATGTTCGTAATATTTATTTGCTTTTAAGTGTGAGCAAATTTAAGAATGATTTAACTCATTCAGACATATACGAGGATGTTTAGAAGGTGCAGGTTTTGCTTCATTCATTCCTTGAACATACACAAATGCTTACAACATTGATATAAGATAGTTAGAGGAAATTAACAAAAGTACATTGTAAGAGAATTGCGGCCGAGCTGACATCAATTGGGTCTAGCCAGTTCCTAATCATGTTTCCTTTTAATTTTTCCCGGGGCTGCAGTCCCTAGTACTTTTTTCTTTATTCCGGAGCCAGTTCAAGCTATCTCCGATATTTATTCTTAAGTATGAGGATTCACGCATGGTGCCTTCGGGCATAGTGCCTTCCTTTAACTCCGTTCCGGATCCATCTTCAAATGTTTCTGATACTTGTTGTTATAGGTCCTGCTACTTTAATGCAACTATTCCTAGTGTTCGTAGGCATTACTATTCTTCATGTAAATCATTTTCAGGCGATTATCTTCGGAGACGCTCCTGCCTCCTGTCAGTCCGTGATCCCGATGGGTATGGTTCAAATCGGTGTCTGAAATGACTCCGATCAAAGTTCTGTTGATCTTGATTCCGGGTCATAGAAGACGTCGACATAATCATTTGATCATCTTCAACGCGGATCTTTGATTCTTACCTGTTATGAACATCAACCCATGTTGTTGCGGAAAATTCTAGCAGATTCTCCTTGAGTTTAAACGAGGCACCAGAGGCCCTAGGATTTAATTATTTGATGAAAACTTTCGTTGCCTATTCATCCGGTACTGGGGGAAGAAGCATCCGTTCCTTTTGAAATCTTGTCACAAACTCACGCAGCAACTCCGTATCATTTTGAGCAATTTTGAATATATCCGCTTTTCTTGCTTCAACATTTCGTGTTCCGGCATGTGCCTTTATAAAAGCATCTGCAAGCATTTCAAACGAGTTAATAAAATGATCGGGAAACATAGAGTACCATGTCGTTGCCCTTTAGGATAGTGTTTCGCAAATTTCTTCACCCGATTCGATCTCATCCGGGTGTATGTCATTCCCCTTTAATCGCACAAGTGTACGACGCCACATGCTCCTGTGGATCTGTAGTTCCATTGTACTTGAGAGATTTGGCATTTTGAACCTTTTGGGTATCAACTTCGGAGATGCGCTCAATGGGAACGACTACTAAATGTATCTCTTTGAGTCTGATCCTTTCAGGATCAGAGGCGTTCCAGGAATCTGATCTACCCGTGAATTGTAGGTTTCAACCTGCTTTTCATTAGTATTCATTCGCTTAGTCAAAGTTTGAGCATTTTCAAGACCTTCGAGAATTCATTGCCCCCGAACCAGTGCCATCTCCTTCGACTCTATCTTCCTCTCGGATCCGATCTTCATCCGGACGGGACGCAAGTGCTTGATAGCGATTTATCCACACGCTTAACGCAAGTGCACGTATCGTACAAGTAATATAGTCTGGGTAAGACCGAATATCGTTCTCAGGGACTGGTTTTCAAGTACCGATTATCTATGCTTTAGTTTCTATTTGGTTAACGTTAATTGGTTTGGAGATCTAGACTAATAATGCAGGAAATAAACTACTTATGAAAATACTTTGATTTAAATCAGTTATGACGGAGAATTAGGGCTTCCAAAATCATCAACTATCCACTATATTCAATCCTTAATACAATTAGACTGACTTCTTCTTCTACGTTAAGATAGCAGGTTAACTAGACCGTTTTATATTCTGGTTAGGATATATAAACACTGCACCCCGATGCAGAACCCTTCTATCTTTCGATGACAGGATTTACCACAAAGGAGGATTAAGAACAATAACCTATAAAACTACACAAGTATCGGAGTACTTTCGTCTACGATTTTAACCTATGTTTATTCAACTATAGCATATTCAGAATCTCCCTTTTCGGATTCCGATTCGAAATCATATAAGTGATGATAATTAGTAGCTAATTAACTATCAAGCAATCAAAACAACTATTGAATAAATCTTAATCAAGTGAAGAAGAAAACAAACTAATGCATTAATTCATGAATAAGAGTTTCAAGCGAATCACAAGGAAATCCCTAATAAAGTACTTAGCTCCTAGTCATAGTCACGCTAAGAACTAATACAATCTCCATACATGAACTGAAATAAACAAAGAAAAGAGAAAGAAAAGAAAATACTTGAACTAGGTCTCAAATCTTCGCCTCCTAGAGTTGTATTGTATGTACAATGGATGGAATGAATAATGAGCAGGGTTTTAGGGATTATATAGGTTTTGTAGATAGGAAAAGTTATCCCTTTTGGACTCTGAAAACGTGTCAAATTCGGCCCAAAACATCAAAAAATCCCGCGTCGGCGTCGTGGCCCTGAGATTGGGCGCCACGACGTTGAAAAATCTGCAAGTTTTCGGAAAAATTCAGGCGGCGCATGACGCGCTTGTCGGCCATGGCCGGTGACGATATTTTGGCAGATTTTTGTTTCGTCGTCGATTTTAAATCAGACCGTCGATCTCCTCTATACTTCCCGGGACTTCTTAGACTTCATTTATTGGCCCTTTTAGTGTGCAATTCCATCTCAATTATGCTCATTTCGTCTTCTTTTCATCATTTTTCTATTTCTGACCGCTGTGACACAAAAGGAAGAAAAACGACCCTAATACTATACTAAACATCAACAAAATGAGTAAGATACTAACTAAAAATGACTCAAAAAGTGTATATAAAATACACCGATCAATCCCTGGGGTGAAATCACGTGGTTATTCTGATGCTCGCCAGTTATCGAACTTAGACTTCATTTATTGGCCCTTTTAGTGTGCAATTTCATCTTAATTATGCTCATTTCGTTTTCTTTTCGTCATTTCTCCATTTCTGACCGCTGTGACACAAAAGGAAGAAAAACGACCCTAATACTATCCTAAACATCAACAAAATGAGTAAAATACTAACTAAAAATGACTCAAAAAATGTATATAAAATACACCGATCAATCCCTGGGTGAAATCACGTGGTTATTCTGATGCTCGCCAGTTATCGAACTTAGACTTCATTTATTGGCCCTTTTAGTGTGCAATTCTATCTTAATTATGCTCATTTCGTCTTCTTTTCGTCATTTCTCCATTTCTGACCGCTGTGACACAAAAAGAAGAAAAACGACCCTAATACTATACTAAACATCAACAAAATGAGTAAAATACTAACTAAAAATGACTCAAAAAATGTATATAAAATACACCGATCAATCCTTGGGGTGAAATCACGTGGTTATTCTGATGCTCGCCAGTTATCGAATCAACAGGCGGGACACCGTTGTTGTTATTGATATTGTTAGCAACATTGTCACAGTTGTTGTTGTCATCGTGGTTGCTAATCTCAACGTGAATTTCACTAGCCATTCTGCAAGTACTTAACCTATTTTCACAATATCTCAAAAGAACAAGTAAAATTTGAGTTTGAACAAATCACCACAATTATCCTTAGTCCCACTTTGGGTGCCAAACTGTTTGTATAAAAAAAGATACGGTTGAATTTGTTATGTGGTTTAAAGGATATGTGGATTGATTTGCTTTAGACAATGTAAATAACGAGAGATAAATAATGAAATCAAGTAATAAAGAAATAATGGTATGATAAATTGAGCCTGATCCGTGTGAACTCGGAGGAATCTCATAATGAGGATGACTTGAGTTGAACACCCAGCCTTTGAGAACACTTCGAATCCGGAGCAAAAGAATATAAAGAACAAAGTGAGTATGTTGTCTTGCAATTTCCTCTTTCTGATGCTTTACAATAGGATTTGAACATGACTTATACTAGGGTTTGGGGTGCATGATCCACAAATCATGCCCTCTTAATTATCAATATTAATGATGCAAAAAAGAAAAGAAAATAAAAGATAATAAAACCTAATAAAGACCGGAGGAATTTAGGGATAATGGTCATATTCTTGAATTGACTCTTATCCGGCCACAAGTTTATGTCTGGTGCCATGGGTATTCTGGTCACAAGTTTACATCCGGTGTCATCGTTGTTGAGTCACGTCCGCCATTCCTGACATGTGTTGCTTCCTAATTCGTCCCGCTCTTATAGTGGATGGTATACAGTAGCAATAATTTAAAAGTGAAAAGAAAAGTTATCATACGAGAAAAGGAAGATTTATTTTATCTTATGTCATTATGTAATGAGCAAATTATTTTCTTCAACTTATGGATTCGTTACACTCAGAAGCTCCCGGCTGCTATTATTCAACAAATTACGGATTGGAATTATCCTACTATGCTTTAGAGTCCCAATCAAAGATCTTAGCTTCCACCTCAAGCCAAAGGACATTAAACCTTTGCCGATAGACCAATCAATGGTGAAACAAGACCTGTAAGCACATAAACTTGATAGTCCTTACTTTGGGAGAGGCTTTCCCGATAGAAAGATTTGCATGCAACAGAAATCCCAATTCCGTGTATCCGGTTAAGCAAGCCCTGCCCGCCAGCTTCCACCAGACAAAAAGAAATAAAAAACATTAGAGGTAATAGTTATTATTTCTTGATACAAAATAAAAAAAACTAATTAGAGGTAAAATTGGTGATCTAATTGGAAGTAAATCCATCCACCCATGAAGTGCTCAGAGATGAGAGGGAAAAAGTTTTGCTGTGATTTACGGTACCTGCTCATCATGGCTGCCGTGGCCTTCATTTACATACAGGTTCTCTTATCAGATCTATCTTCAAGTTTATACCTATCATTGATTTGATGTGAATTCTCATACTAATTTCTTTTTTGTTTAATGCCAAGCAGCAAGTATTGTTCACTTACGAAATCCCCCAATTTTAGAGGAGAGATTAGGCTAGGTTCCTTTTGGCCTTTTCTTAAATTCAGTATTGTTTCATATAAACTGTAATTGATCACAATTTGCAATCTTTAATACTAAAATCTTCTCAGTAAGATTTTTTTACCCTATTTGTACAGGGACATTCCCATGAACTCCCTTCAATAAACTTAGCTAGGCCATTTAAGCAGGCCGGTCTCTCTTTTAGGATTTTGGGTCCCTTGGGAAAGATAGGGTGAGTGGTTTGAGATTCACATGTCCAAAATATCTTTGGAGGCTATGCAATTGAAAATGCTTATAGCTTGTAGGGGATGGAAGTGAAAATTTGCTTCTGCTATTGCAATAGATTCCGACCAAGTGTATGCAAATAACTTACGTTACCATGCTGTGTAGATTTAGTTTTAGTATCTCTTTTATCTCTTTCTGATGTTTTCAACAAAAGCAAACATCATATGAATCTTAGCGACAAGGGGCTGGACTAACAATTTAAAATTTGCGGTAGCAACTTTGGGAACCAAGGTTGGAACCCCAACAATAGCAAAAGTACAGAAATTCCTCTCATATGGCTAAGCTTGGTGGACGGAGTTACTCGATATCTATGCTGATAGGAGGTAGTAAGTACTCAGTGGATTAATCGAGGTGCACAAGTTAGCATAGGTACTGGAACTATAAAGAGAGAAGTTTATATTGCTTAGGGAAACCCACAACTTGTCCACCACCCCAAGCAATGCTTTCATTGCACTATTAGCTTGTTTCATATTTACTTTGGCGTATGAGATTACTTGGTTCTGTTGACATAGGTGTTATGAGAAGAGTTTACCTTCCCTCTTCTGCTCTTTTTTCTTGGATTAGTGTTTTCTTAATGGTGAAGTAGGTATGTTTTAAGTGGTTGTTTTTGCTACGTTGCTCAGATGCGGCTTTTTGCGACGCAATCACAATATGCAGATCGCCTTGCTGCTGCAGTAAGTATCTGAACTCATCTAGTCATCCTCCCCACAGGGAATCTAAATACCATAGACATACTGTATTCTACCGTTTATGTATTCATGTTATGTATTATCAATATAATGTTTCCAAAAGCTTCATATGCTCCACTTGAAGGTATCCCTCAACAATTCAAATGTCATTCGGAAAATTTTCTCTTTTCTTCTTAACAGGAGATTGCTTTATCTTCTTTTGCATTTTCTTAGCAGCACAGAACTGCACCTAGCGTCATTGATGTAGGCTAAAGAAAGAAGAAAAGAACTTTAAATTTCTCATTATGTGTACAAATCATGTGAATGACACAGATCGAAGCAGAAAATCACTGTACAAGTCAGACTAGGCTGCTTATTGACCAGATTAGCCAGCAGCAAGGAAGAGTTATGGCTCTTGAAGGTGCACTGTGTTCTCTGGTGTAATCTTTTCTTTCTTTTTTGTCCTCTTTCCAACTATATTAGAAATGGCTTATTTCCTCCATTCGTAATCCTCCATTCTATATAAGGAGCTATTGAAAATCATCTATCCTGAAACTTTTATGCAAGTTTTCGTCCTATCGTAATTGAGTCAGTGAAAAAATTGGCGTACATCTGGGTTCTTTAAAAAAAATGCTGTTTTTGTGTAGTATGTTGCGAGACATCTTCCTGGATGAGCAGTGAGGATTGGACCTGTTCGGTTTCTTCATGTCTCTTTCAATGCTTTGTTCCTTATCCTGTCTGTGATAATGTAGATCTCAAATAATAAAATCTGGTTTTTGCACAATTCGGAAAAAAAGAATCTGGTATTTGCTGTCAGAAACTGAAATGTTACTTATCTCTTTTATATGAAGGGTAACGGGTAGTTGTACTTCCCTTATCTTCATCTTGCTACATTTTCAGAACAAATGAAACGTCAGGATCAGGAGTGCCGGCAATTAAGGGCTCTTGTTCAGGATCTTGAAAGTAAGTTGATAAACTCCTCTTTCTTCTCTCAGCTTTTCGTCCTAAAGCCACTGCTTTTAGTTGCAGTAATATGAAATGTATGCCTGTAAAAATTATACTCATTGTACGTGATAAATGGAGATCTGTAATCTGTTAGTGTCGATGTGCCAGTTCACATCATTGAGTTATTAATATTATGGGCTCTAATTCTAGATATATTCATGCCTACAACTATTTGTACTTATTTATATATTTGATGTTGTTAATTTATTTGTTACAGGTAAAGGCATAAAAAAGTTGATTGGCGATGTACAGGTTTACATACATTCTCACATCTTCAGTCATACTTTCGCTATTAACATTTGTTGACCTCATTTCTGTCAAATGTTTGTTCATCACCTAATTACTGTATTTACTAGATGCCCGTGGCTGCTGTAGTTGTTATGGCTTGCAATCGTGCTGACTACCTGGAAAGGACTATTAAGTCCATCTTAAAGTATGCTTTGTATCAAAACTTTTTTATCTGCTTTACATACTAGATGCCTCAGCTGATAACCCGGTACTCCCATTGTTGTCATCAGATACCAAACACCTGTTGCGTCAAAATATCCTGTTTTCATATCCCAGGTACCCATTTATTTTCCCTCATAGGCTTCTAGTGTATGCTTGTCTTCTTTCTCTTGTTGAACCTACTTTCCGTTCTACCTCCCTTTGGCAGGATGGATCAAATCCTGATGTTAGAAAGCTTGCTTTGAGCTATGATCAGCTGACATATATGCAGGTACTCCTCCCTACTGCTTGGGAAACAGAAAACGGGATTCATTTGGGGTATCTCTATCTGTGAAATTTAAATCAGGCAGGTCCTTACTTGGAGGAGAAGTATAGACTTAAAAATATGAACTCATTGTTTCCAGATTTGCTTTTACTTGCAATGCTCAATCATCGTCATTACAATAACAAGATTCTGTACAGGTGAAACAAGTTAGTAGAAAAATTGCCCATAAGGTGTGTGTGTGATTACATTCATCTACTGCACCATAAGGTTCATAGTTTTATAACCTATCAATTACTGAATTTTGTTCTGATAAAGCTTTGCATTGCACAGAAGATGAATCTAGCTGCTTTATTTTAGGGAAAAGGGTCAAATTTACCCTTGTACTTTGATAAATAGTTTACATTTACCCTTTATAAGTATGTCTATCCAAATGTACCCCTACTGTTAACAAAGTTATTTAAAATACCCCTAGCCCTAACAGATTGCCACTGTATCGTTGACACATCATTAAAAAATGCCACCTAGGATCCTAGTCAACCTTCCCATTAATTTACCACTAAATTAAATTGACCCGCCCCAAAATACAAACCGACCCATTACCCACTAAATTAAACCCCAAAACCCATCTCTCCAACCTTCATCTCCTTCCTCCATTGAAACACCATTCACACCTTCATAACAGTTAAACCCATTAAATAAAGATGAAAAGGATATTTACAGTCCCACGTTAAAAGAATTAAGAGAATGTGCCACTCTTTCACCAAAAATCATTAGCAAGAATGATTATTAACTGACCAAATACTCAAATCAATTCATTGTAAAACGAAAAGGGTTCATTCCAATCAGTTCAAATTGAATATTCTAAGAACATATTCTTTCTTTACATCAATTAATCCAATTCAAGACTATCGAAAAGAAAAACAATCATACGAACTGTACTCAAATAAATTAATGAGTTGAATTATTAATACAAAAGGATTAAAGGGTATAAGTTTTCTATACATACTGGAGGAGAAGGGGATGAGAAAGCCAATCAATTGTCCAAACATATACCAAAAGACTCAATAAAACTAAGCAAACAGCTCCAAGACAAAAAGAGTTTAGTGATGTTTCAGCTCTGCTTCAACAGAGAACAGGGATGTTAAGCCGGTGAGAAATGATGGTTCTGATTTCATGAGTGACGGCGTCATAGTGGTGTACAATGGTATTTCAATCAGTGCCCTTCTGTTTCGAAGGAGGAGGGAGACGAAGGTTGGAGAGATGGGTTTTGGGTTTAATTTGGTGGGTAATGGATAGAAATACTTATAAGGTAAATGTAAACTATTTATTAAAGTACAGGGATAAGTCTGACCCTTTTCCCTTTATTTTATCGTTTAGTTTTAGGTGGCTGCAGTTACTTTCGTCTGTATCTTTAATCTCTTGCTGACTAGCTGATAACAGTTCTGACCTCACATTGTGAAGTGTAGTGTACAACAGTTGCTTCTTTTTAAGCTTGGTAGCAAACTCTTCTCGGCACTTTTTTATTGACCGTTCTTAAGGAAAGGCTTTTTAATTCTTTATCGACAGCACTTGGATTTTGAACCTGTGCATACTGAAAGACCAGGGGAGTTGATTGCATACTACAAAATTGCACGTAAGGATTTTTTTTCATCTTTCTTTGCTCATTTTTTTTTCAACTAGTGTTAGTCTTGCCTTAGCCATTGGACCACTCTTTCCTTAGGTCATTACAAGTGGGCATTGGATCAGCTGTTTCACAAGCATAATTTTAGCCGTGTAATCATACTAGAAGGTACTGCTGATCTACATTAATCACTATGTAGCATATTCTCTGCACTTTCTTCTTCTTACAATATCTGTGCCTCTGACATGCAGATGACATGGAAATTGCCGCTGATTTTTTTGACTATTTTGAGGCTGGAGCTACTCTACTTGACAGAGACAAGTGAGACATTCTCAGAGGATCCAGTTTTCCATGCTTTACTTTCAAAGAATTGTTCAATTCATCCTTATCTCAGGAAACTCTATTTTTTTCCTCTTGTTGTCCAACTCCGCATTCAACCTTTTGGATCATTTTCCTTAAAGAACCAACACAATTGGATCAGATTCAGCAGCCATCCAAGACCTCCTACTCTCCCAGGCTTGTGGTAGGAGAAAATCTGATGGTAGCGAGGAGGATAAATTTCCATTTTGATCATATAATATTTTTAGCGAAAGAACTAAAAACTTCTCCTTGCATAAACTGGTGGCCAAATATACTAAGTGGGATATTGAACCGACTAAAATGGGACTTGGCCTAAAACATGGGGATGACTAGTGCAAAATGGCTGTTCTGAATGTCCCAAGTATATCATTCTTACATCCTTGTGGTGAACATCCCAGGTCGATTATGGCTATTTCTTCTTGGAATGACAATGGACAAAGGCAGTTCGTCCAAGATCCTTGTAAGTTATATATTTCTTCCTTCTTTTTTCCTCGTTTGGGATTGGTGGTTATGATTTTTCTTTTGAACTCTTTTCCTGTTTCAATTGAAAAGTTTATTGGTGGTAATTCAATAAACTAAAGTACTGCTTAGATCAGATGTTTTTTTTTTTTTTTCTTGTTGAATGGTTATACTTTCATTTTGTTTCTGATTCCTTGGAAGGGAATATATCCTAGAACAGCAGCAGGGGTTTGATGTTGCATACTCTACCTTTCATATATTTCTGTTCTTTTCTTATTCCTTTTCCGTGACTGGTTCCTGGATTTGTCTGTCACATGCCTCTCTTTGTGTGACTGGTTCCTGAATTTCTCTGCCATCATCTTTCTGCTAGCTCAACCCATATCCTTTCTAATCATCAACTTGAGCTTGAATCATATTACTCATGCTAATATACAAGTGTCAGGATGAAGCACTGGGCTGAGAACTCTTTCTTTGTCTACAAAGCTGTCACCTATTTATCGTGGTTGTCTAAAGATTCTCCGTCCACTTAAGGATGTCGGATGAGATTGATGTAAGATTGCTATTGTGAGAACAAAATGAATTTTATCTTCTCCTCTTTTTGTTCTGGTTACCAATGAAAAAAGGGAAAAGTTGAAAAATTGGTTCATCGGAGTTGTAACAGGGAAGTATTCCCGCAAAATTAGCAGCCTAATCCAGATTGTACTGGTGTTTATTCTCTGAACAAGTTTTATGAGAAATTGGAAATAGAAAGAAGAAAGGGAAATATATTTTAAAATAAGTTCTAAGACAGGGAAATGCATCATGAACTGATAAGACCCAGTCATTTTTCTATGTATATCAGCATTCGTAACTGACCTGCTCTTTTGGTAAAAACACCAAATATATTATGTCTAAGATTGTCATAAGAGAAATTCACGTTTCTCTTTTCAGGACACCATAGTCGTTCCTAGGATTGCAGGCTTCAATTGATTTTTTTTAACCCATTGATGTCATTGTTGAGCTGATCAAAAGTGTATCCTTCACAGAGGTTAATCCCATCGTTCTGCTCGATGTTTCGAAATACATTGATATTATTTAGGTGTTTTTTAGCAAAGTAAACAGAGCTTCACTTTTCTAGTCTCACTGAAATGCTTTGTATCTTACACTGCAGATGCTCTTTACCGCTCAGATTTTTTTCCTGGTCTAGGATGGATGCTCTCAAAATCAACTTGGGCCGAACTATCTCCAAAGTGGCCAAAGGCATATCCTTTCCAACTGATGTGCTTATTTCTTGCATAAATTAATTGCCTTTGGAACCTTCAAACATTTTCTTTGACCTTACTTTTACTTACTGGGATGACTGGCTAAGGCTCAAAGAAAATCACAGAGGTCGACAATTTATTCGCCCAGAAGTTTGCAGAACGTACAATTTTGGTGCGCATGTATGTGTATAAAAATCCTCCTTTAAATCAGTGCTAGATGACTTTGGCTCCGTAAATGTAATTGAACTTGAATTTTGTCTTCAATAGCGTGATATTGCTGTTCTTACTCATTTAGATACTTATCAAGAAAAAAAATATTTCTCATTGCTGCTCATCCCTTCTAGAGCTGTTTTACCTTCTGAACCAGATACTGATAAAGACTAAATAAAGAATTGGGGATTCATACACCCCACCCCTGTTTGGGACTGAGGCTTAGTTGTTGTTGTTGTTGTTCCACCATCTAAGTTAATAAGATGAATCTATCCAAATATTTTCCATCCTAACAGAAATTTCTCCTTAAAACTTGTCAACAACCTTCTGTTATTTACAGGGTTCTAGTTTGGGGCAGTTTTTCAATCAGTATCTTGAGCCAATTAAGCTAAATGATGTCCAGGCATGTTACTAACTCCCTTGTGTTATTTTATTGTCATCACCCTTCTTTTCTTGTATACTCAGTCTTTCCATTTGTATGACATGTGTTATACCTGGAATTTTGTTGGAAGGTTGATTGGAAGTCAATGGACCTTAGTTACCTTTTGGAGGTAATGACTCGAGGATTATTATGTTCTGAAGATTAAAGAACTTAGGAATGCTGTCACATTATTAGATGGTTGATTGATAAATTCGTGATTTAAATCCTCTTGCGTATGTAACTTGTGGGTTCGTGTTCTCAGGACAACTACGTGAAACACTTTGGTGACTTGGTTAAAAAGGCTAAGCCCATCCATGGAGCTGATGCTGTTTTAAAAGCGTTTAACATAGATGGTGATGTGCGTATTCAGTACAGAGATCAACTAGACTTTGAAGATATCGCACGGAAGTTTGGCATTTTTGAAGAATGGAAGGTAATGTATATGTGAGCCCTTCTATTTCATATAGAATTGCTTATGACCTGAGATTTGATCATATTTGTTTGAGTGGGTTCTTTTGATGCAGTCATTACATATGTTGGGTATGGCTGGCATTGCATATTAGGCACCTATTCTACTTAATTCTGAAACAGACTGTCAGGAGTTCAAAATTCATGCCTGATTTTATCCTTTTAGCACTTTTCATTTACTGTTTCACCGCCATATGACAATTTGTTTTCGCTATATCATGGACGTGAACAGTTGTTGATCTGACATCACAAATGCTGGTACAGATTTGCAACGCAAAAAAAATGCAGGTGCTCTTAGGGTTAGAGCGAGCAATCAGAACCCAATTCCACAATTCATCCCCTTCTAAGATTGAGGTGCAAAGGGAGGTGAAATTTGAAATACATGTTTTGCCGCCTTCCCTCCAGTCAGCTTTTTGACTTGGGCTTGAACAAAAAATGAGCTTGCCAATATGGGCAAGAGTTGGAAAGTATTAATGACCTGTGGGCTGGCCGTTGCGACTCATATACTATTATAATTCATATTTTTCTTGTACATTTGATATGGAAATTATATTTTAATATGTATTTGTTCTGGAATATATACCTACATGTATAAAATTAGCAAAATTGAAATAGGAGGCGATTTATTAAAAATTAAACTAATTTATAGCCATTCACTTGTTTTATTTGCGGCTTTGGTTACTTGGTCAAATGATCACTTAATTCTTATACAAACTGCAAACTAAGCTACTTTTTGGTAAATAAAAGTAAGATTATATTTAATGTTATGTTTTCAAATTTTAAAGGCAATTTTTGGACGCCCGTTTGTTGCTCCTGGAGTTGAAATTAGGCCTATGATGGGACGCAAGTCAAATACGGGTTTGGGTAATCTGTGTTTAATATGGACCATTGACTGGCCCCATATCGGGTTTTTTCCCCAGACCATGGGCAGGTCTACTCACACTAACTGTGAGCCTGTGACTGGATTTTTCCTGTGTCATGGTTCATCTGCTTTCTGTAAAACTTGGGTTAACTGTTCATTTCATCAGGATGGTGTACCACGGGCAGCATATAAAGGAATAGTAGTTTTCCGGTATCAAACGTCTAGACGTGTGTTCCTTGTTGGCCCTGATTCTCTTCAACAACTTGGAGTTGAAGATACTTAGCAAAGATATGATTGGTAAGTTTATGTCCTAATAAGCAAAACTTTGAATATTCTGTACTCACAGCTTTAGTAGTTTTGTCGTTTAAGTTTTTGCATAGAATTTTGTTTATTCATCATCATTAAGGAAAATTCCTTTTAGAAGGCTCATGAAAACTAAAAAGAGAATACCAAACTTGCATAGCCTTACCGACATCTAAACAAACTGCTGACCTGAAGCGTTCACTTCTTATGACTAGTTTTTACAAGGTAAACCCATCCATTGTCATCTTTTTTAATCTTTTTAGAGTGAGAAGATATTTCGTCCACTGTAAGGCGGAGTGGAGGAACAGTTTAATGTATAAGCAACACGCATCACTTTACGTGAGTTGTATCATAACTTTAAGGCACCTTAGCAATTATCTCACCCTTTCATACGCTGAGTTAAGCATAGTATGCTATAGCATGGTTACACTTTACTCCTTCCAGCCCATTTGTCTGAGTTTATAGTAGCAGTAGCAAAAGAAAATATTGACGTACATTGATATTCGTTAGATTGTATAGCATGATATTTCCCATTTCTTTGTCACTTGTCTTTTGTCAATGGACCATTTAACCAACTTCTTTTGGGGATTAAAGTACACATGCACGAGTAGTTTTTTTTTTTAAACTAAAATGTTCAGAAATCAGAAAAGTACTTTAGCTTACAAATTTCCTCAATGAGAATATAGTTAGAAACTTTAGTAAAAGCCACTTAGTTTCAACTCCCAGAGGTTAAACCTGACAAATAGCATCAAATACGTTGAGGTGTTGTTGGAATTGAAGCATAGTAGTTCTTGTTGTAAAATAGAAAGTGTCTGGAGGATATATCATTGTAAAATTAGCAATAAACTTGTCTTCTCCCCAATCTCTGCCAGCATATTTGCTCACTGATGTGTATTTTTCTCTCAAATCAATTCAACAGGAGACGGGGCAATTATAGACTTATTTGGTAGGATACACTGGAAAGAGCTGACACCAAAGCATGAGTACCAGTAGTTACATTCAACGTTTTAATGTTGATGGAGGACCTGCCTACTGTTTGAAGGGATGAATCATCACAACCTTATTATTCAAGTGTTACAAACATAAAGAGGAAATGTACCCCTATAAACTTTCTTTTTTTGCTTCTAAGAAGGAATATTACGATTATGAGCAACTCCCCAAGTCATCTTTGAAGAAATATGAGTACATTCCTTCTTCTATATATCATTTACCAAAATATAGTATTAACTTTTTGGTTTTGAGATTTAAATGTAAAACCTTAAAATTACATTTTAAGTAGTTGAATGTGATTTATATGTCGGGGGCACTCTTTCTAGTCATGATGATTGCAGTGTGGTGATGAAACATGCTCGAAATTTAGTCAAATCCTACTTTGAATGTACATAATCGTATGTATAGCAGGCAGCTCACTGAAACCGTGACAGTAGACAAAGTTATTTGTGCACCTCACAAATGACTGTAGTTGCGTATAGTTTCTTTTTTATCTCACAACTTATGAAACAAAAAGAACTTTATACAGCTGGTACTTGTGAAGCCCACAATAAAGAACTTCTGACACTAAGGAAGTAATTAAAAGGCTGATAGTTGGGGGCCAAGAAAGGCCACATCAAGTGTTGATCGTCATTCGTCTCTATCACTCTAACTGCTGACTTTCACGACTTGACAAATTAATGGTTTCATGTGCCTT
Organism: Przewalskia tangutica; assembly: GCA_029844215.1. NCBI lineage: Eukaryota > Viridiplantae > Streptophyta > Magnoliopsida > Solanales > Solanaceae > Przewalskia > Przewalskia tangutica. Next base: position 250,913 of record CM056721.1, read on the forward strand.
TTAACATCAATGATTCTATAAATTGTTTGCTTGGTAATTCAAAAACTTTAAATTGACAAGATCAGAACAAGCGAAAACAATCTTTAAGGTTTACACTTTCTTTTGTAAGTCAATTTTCATAGAGTTACAATATCTGTATTCACTTTATTTTGTACCTTATCAAATTTTATAATTCCTCTGTTCTAATGACAAATTTTTCTTTTTAGTCGATCGACATTTTTTTTATTTAGCAATAATTTTTTTTTTTTTTTTTAACGCTTAATGAGATAAATGATTAACGAATTATCACAAGCTATATACTTTCTTTTGTAAGTTACCAAATTTTAAACCTACAATAGCAAGAGTCTTCGTTGTTGAGAATCACGTCATAGTGTAACAAGAAAGATAACTATTTGCAAACCAATATATAAAAAAATGAAACTGAATTTACATATGCACGGTGGAAATAGTATTCATTGTGTCTCAAAAAGATCTTACTTTCGTTATTAGAAAATTATACATTTCTATATTGACGGAGGAATGAATATTTATGAGTAGATTGTGCACGGACAGTTCACAGTTGAATAAGACTATATAGGACAGGTGCATGCATGCATGGCAGAATTAAGCGGAAGGCTTGACACGTAATAGCGAGGTGTCATCGGATCCTGCAAAGTGTAGGCACCTGGTTCACTGGACTATCCAAATATTTAAGGGCAAGGCGGTCTTCATTCCTCTCTATCCGCTCAACTAGTATCACTTTATATAACGATATATTGTCTAGGTCAGATCTAACCCTTAATTTGTTGCATTTTTCTTGTTTCCGTTCAATTTTCACAGGAATATATATATATATGGCACGCAGCTTGCAATTAAGTACTAATTTAGTTGTAGTATCCGCGTGCAGGTAAAACACAAGAAAGAGATCTAGAGATATGACTGATGTAAGAGGAAGTTCTGCCACATGCAATGAAAGGTGTGGTTGCCCTTCTCCCTGCCCTGGTGGCGTTGCTTGCAGGTATCATACTGTTTTCTTATAATTAGTATTAGTAATTAAGACTTAATGTGTAAAATGATGGAGGATATGCATGCAGGTGCGCGTCGGGGATAGTAGGGGGTGATGCAAGAATGGAGCACAAGAGGTGCTCATGTGGAGAGCACTGTGGGTGCAATCCGTGCACGTGTCCAAAGAGTGAAGGCACCACTGCCGCTGGCAAGGCTAACTGTAAGTGCGGTCCTGGCTGCAACGGTCCCACCTGTGCCGCTTAATTAACCACTAGCTAGAGACCTTGTTACGTACTTCCTCTAGCTGTTTGTTTGGCAGGACTATCTTTAATTTCTTGCGTGCATCTGTACATACTACTGGTCATCCATTAATAAGGCCAGTTAGTAAATAAACATGTGATAAAAAGGTTTCTACAGTACTATTAGTGTGCTTTTAACCTTTTTTGTATCATGTGTGATGATGCCTTCTTTTTTAGTTTATGTTATCCATCTGCAACATATTGAATCTTAATTGGCCAGGTTTTGCAAGTATTTTTCCCCATGAATGGTATGAACTGGTCCTAGAAGCATTGATAGTGGAGCTTGCATTATAGTTGGGCAAAAGGAAGCCATTTATGGCCAGATACTTGAACGTGTTTGTATAAATTTCTTTTAATAGTTTTCAGGGCGACGTAACAGAAATTTCGTACGAAGGAGTGATTTGATCAGGGGGACTATAGTCTATCATGGATGAGTAATTTGTCAAAAAAGGCAAATGCTATCTCACATCGCACTGTCAGCAAATTGGTACTGAAGTCGATATTCAATTGTAAGCGTTGTCCTATGTACAGCAGGCTTTTTTTTTTTTTTTTGGTTGAAGAAGGAATCTGCAAGGACGGGTAAATTTCGGCCCATACTCTTAACCACATTTGTCATTATGACTCTTAACAAGAGAACTATAATTAAAACTGATTTCAGAAAATTCCTAGATTTAGAAACAATGAATTTCACTTGGGAATTGAGTGTATTTGATTATAATCTCCTGAAAATTAGGAATTGAGGGTATTTGATTATGATCTCGTGAAAATTAAATAAAAAAGAATTCATCTTGAGTTATGAGGATGATAGGAAGGAGATGCTTGGAAAAAACAGATTTCTACTGTCCGTTAAATTTTTTACGATCCGAGTAATTTTGTATAAATATTAATTTTCAATTATCTTTAAAAATTGAGCCATACAATTTTATACGGTTCCGTAAAAGTCATTGTGACCGTCATTTTCAATTATAAATTGTACGGCTAAAGATTATACGGTCTGGGTCTGCAGAATTGATACTGATTTAACTTTTCGTCTTAGTTTCCTAAACTCAGTTACAAAATACACCTAAAACAAAAGTAGATAAATCTCTGATTGTTGAATTTGCTAGAAACTCTTAAGATTCATTCAATTAAGTCCAAAGCTTCCTTACTGCCAGGATTGTGTTAAAAATATACATACGTAATGTCTTGAAAATATTCAGTCAAAATATGGAGCCAACTAATTTAGTGGAAAAATCTCTCTTTTAAACTCCATACTCTTTGAAAGTAAATAACATAAATTTGAATAATTTTATCATTCGAATTCATGCCCAAACACCAGGGATTCGGCTACACTGTTGGTAGAAATATTCAACGTCCTAATATGTAAATGCAAAAACTAAATCAGGCCCCAAGTCAAATCATAACAATACACACCCGCACGGGTAGTGTAGCAGTAAAACGCGGGATCGCAAGATCACGAATTCGATCTCTTGCATAAACCTTCTTGGTTGAGCCTGTTGGTTAATCGACTGACGTGGTTTGCAGGCTATTGCGTCAGTTCGGGGTTTACCCTGTGCGCATTCAGCGGCGACGGGTTTCTTCTTCAAAAAAAAAAAATCATAACAATACACGTCAAGTAAGCAAACAAATATGATAGTTAAATAATAAAAGGGAGAGACCGGAGGGCATGGACTAAATTCATGGCATTTTTCTACCATTCCCTTGAAAACAAGTGATTGCATTTAATTAGCTACCTTCTCTATTTTGATTTTTGACTTGACTTATTCGCCCATCGCATTTGCTAATCTACTGTCTATATTTTAAAACACTGAAATTTTGTACATTTCTTATTAAGTATAGCAAAATTAACCCATGAAATCATAATCCGTCCAATTCATTCATGTTTGACCCGTTCGCTTGTTAGTTCAACTCATTTCAGCACAATTTATTTTAACACAGGGTTTGATCCATGAGAAATCTATCAAAGATTGATATGTTATATATAGCGAAAATAATAATTTATTAGGTATTAAAAATTATAAAAATAAATAAATAAGACAATAAAAGCTTAGTAAAAATTGAGCGGGTTGAGTTTTGATCCGCTTTTTAGTCCATTTGAACTCAATTCATTGGGCGGCTCTCATTTATTAATTCAACATAGACCCGCCCAGTTTATAAGATTTTCTATAACAAATGAAATTCCTTTTTGTCGGAAATAAATGTATATGCTTGACTTAGCATCAAGTAAAAGACCAAACCCGCGTTTTGTTTTGTACCATTTAAAAACGAGGAACAAAAGAAAGGAAAAAAGCTGTACGCAAATTGGTTACATTGAAGATTGAACTTGTGCAATAAAATATGGCATAATGTTCTCCTTTTTGACAACCTAAAAATTAGTATATTTTTTTGTGAAAGAAAAGCTAGACATTCAATATGGGTTAGAAATTGCAATGTGGTGAATAATAATAATATATTGTGTGAATATATAGGAGAGGACTACAAAGACTCATTTATGCAGGGACATTCCTCCGATGACAACGTCACACATCGTATTGGAGCAAGGTGGATGAAATAGAGGTTCGCATCTGGAGTCTTGTGCGATAAAATTTACCACCAAAATTTAAAGGCAAGTTCTATAGGGTGGTGGTTAGACCGACTATGTTGTATGTGGTGGAGTGTTGGTCGGTCAAGACTTCGCACACCCAAAAGACCCAAAAGATGAAAGTTATGGAGATGAAGATGGTAAGATGTATATGTGGGCATACAAGGAGGGATAAAATTAGAAATGATGATATTCGAGACAGAGTGGGAGTGGCCTCGGTAGAGGATAAGATACAAGAAATGATGTTGAGATGATTCAGGTACGCGCAGAGGAGAGACACAAATGCCCCAATACTAAGGTATGAGAGGTTGGATATGGACATGTACATGAGGAGTAGATGTAGGCCAATGAAGTATTGGGTAGAGGTGATTAGACGGGACATGACACAAATGCAACTCACTGAGGACATGACCTTAGATAGAGAGTTATGGAGGACGGTAGCCAAGCGTAGTCAATAAACTGGTAGTTGTAATATTATTATTGTAGGCTTGCTTAGCCTATCATACTAGTAGACACAATATTGTCTTATAGTCACTTGTCGTTTGATTTATGATGCTATGTGTATTTTGTTTGTCTTATTTACTTGCATTATTTATTGCTTCTTTTTCTCTTTCAGAATTCGCTATCATGACTTATTCACTTTGTTTGTCTTAATTTGCTTAGGCGTGTGGTTTGTCTTGAGTCGAGAATCTTTCGAAAACAGTCGCTCTACCTACCAAGGTAAAGATAAGGTATGCGTACACTCTACTCTCTCCAGACCCCACTTTGTGGGATTTAATTAGGTATGTTGTTATTTTTAAAATATTTTTATTATTATTTATTTATCTTTCTTCTCATTCTCAACCTTTACTTCTTGTGATTCCATGTAATTACTCCTTTTTATTTTATTTTATTCATTTAGCATAATTGTGTTATTATTCTAATTTTTGAAACTACAACTCTTAATATTATAAAGAATGTGTCATTAACAAACTTGACATATACTGAGTGATGTTATTAAAGTAGAATTTCATTGTGAATAAGGTTATAGACTTATATTTTTCCCTTTCTTTTGAATTATATTTACTTAAGTTATGTTATAACTTACTTGTTCAATGTTGAAATTTGACATAAGAGTATTGTATTAATGTTTTTTGAATTTTGAATATAGGTTATATTTTCAATATTAAGTTATTTATTTTAACACTATTGACTTGTTATTTCACATTACATATTGTTTATTTTTCACTTATGGTTGACAGATTTGTTTGGTCAAATATTTGAATAATGTTATGGCATTATATTTGTAAATATTATTTTTACCAAACAACAATGATGTTCTCACAAAAAAGTCTGATTTTAATTTTTATAATTAATTAAAATTAAAATATTATTAATTTAAAAAATATACGTCAATTATTTTTACAATATTAGCTACAAATATATGGTTATTAATTAGTATTTCATGAAACAATGTGTTGGTAAATATCTAATTTGATATCATTTATAAAGACACATATATTTTAAATATTAATTTTAAATTTTTGATAGTTAAATTTTATTTTTACATAAAACCAAAGCGTATAATTACTACCCTAATAATTATACCAATTCTAATTAACAAGTGGCTTTCCAAACAGACCCCTGAATAATCGGACACCATCATTATATCCATTTTGAAACAACCAATGGATGCAGTGTGATGTTTATTAATTGAAAATTATAGATCATTGAATAAGAAAATAGAAAAAGGGATGGTAAACGCTGTAGAAAAATGGTTATTAAGAATAGACAAGGGTTGTAAGACATGTATGTATGAGCTGGAAAAGGGAAGGAGGAAGACAAGTAATAGCATAAAGGGCAGACTAAAATCACAAAAGTCATAGAATGTGGCGTTGAAAATTAACAACAACCAACTAACGTCTACGAGTGTGATTGAATAAAGAAGAAAGAAACCCCATTTGAGTCAAGTCAAACAAACAAACAAAGCTGACGAGGAGACAGCTGAAGAAGAAGAAAGAAAGAAGCAGATCTCATCTCTCTTTGTGCTGAGAAAAATTGTATGCTATGCCTTGTCTTCTTTGGAATTTTTATTACTTAGGATTCTACTGCAAGTGAGGACCTACACAGCACTGAAATTTTGAGAGAGGAGATATGGGTGTTTGTTTGAGTTGTGCTACTAATAAGCAGAGCCCAGCTACCACTGGGCAATTCAGTTCAGGTCAGCTATTTCTGGGTCTTTTAATCATCTTTAGTGCTTCTGCCTCCATAAAAAAGTTTTTATATTGCAGCAGGCATATCACAGACGACATCCTCCACTGTAAGCAACGTCTCTGGGAATAGCCAATTTTCAGCAGCGAGTGGAGTTGATGAGGTTTATCCAACTGGGCAGATATTACCGCACCCCAATTTGAGGATATTTTCTTTTATCGAACTTAAGACATGTACCAGAAACTTTAGAAGTGATACAGTGCTGGGAGAAGGTGGTTTTGGCAAAGTTTACAAGGGTTGGCTTGATGAGAGAAGGAGTGGTAGCGGCACTGTAATTGCTGTTAAGAAATTGAATTCTCAAAGCTTACAAGGACTTGAAGAGTGGCAGGTCAATTCACAGTCCTTTCAATTTTTGTGATTGGACCTAGCTATAATTGCTCCCTTTCATTTCTTGGCAATATTGGTTGTCTCAGGTTGTGGGTGTGTTTGGCCATAAATACACTTGCAAATACTAAAGTCATTATTTGCAAAGTGAATTTTGGCTATCAGTATTTCCAAAACTTCAATATTTGAAACGCAGGTGAAATATTGAAAAACTTGTTTGAATAGTATTTTTAGTGAAATAATGATTTTCACTCATATCACTTTAGTAAAAACAAATTTCAAGTGAAATTCATGCTTAACTACAACTTCAACTTTCAAATGCCTTTTTTCAACATCAACTTCAAATAACTCTTTTTTCAACTTCAACCAAATAATATCCAAATGCTTTCGTGGGAAGTGGGCTAGAGACAATCTTTATTAGAGACAAAATGAACTTGAACACATTCATATTATTATTAATGAGATTAATATTTATGGCATTTGCAATTATTGAATCATTGTTTGATTGTTTGCAATTATTCATATATGTGCATCCGTTGAGCTTACATTGCCATTAATAGAGTGATATATTAATGATAGAACGTAACTCTCAAAATTAGTCTCGACTAATGATCATCGAGAATGGGATATCGATGATATGCTATACGTTGACATGTGATCTGCATCACATTCTTGGAGAATGTAGTATATCTCACAGCTACGAGTAATGGTTACTCGTGATGGACACATGAATACTTTGAAAAAGTATTGGTATACTCTGCCGATAAACTGTTTGTTATTCATGTCTATAGTGTTATCGGCGTGTGGAATATAAATGTCCTTTGATTTGAGGTCAATACACACCCTGTTTACATAATGATGTACTTTGATCAAGTTCTAAGCTTAAACTCCTTCTGGATAAGATACAGCTTGTGTTGGATGCATCAAGATGTAAATCAAGGTGGTAGTTGAGCCAAGAATAAGATTCATTTATCGATTGGAAATTCGAGAGAGCACTCAACTTCTCAATGTTATTAGGTTGACTAAAGTCACTGACCAGTGCAAGAGACATATTTAGAATATGGTCTAGTTGTCAACTAATAAATGTGAGATAAAGTGATTAAGCCATTTGGATAGACACTTGGCAAATCCTAAGCATAATCGAGTGTGTCACGAATGAAAGAAATTTATAGTTCCGCATAAAGGTTAAGTTTGCTAGATTCATGTAAACGTACTTCACATATTGAGTTCGTCATACGACACAATCTAGGAGTTTCGTATGAACCTTAATTAGATTAATGTCGATATGTAGAGGCCTATAGAGTCACACTATATGCGATTGTTTTTTCGATCTAAGTGTGTTTTGAGAAAGTATTAAATATTCAGTTGAGAATCGAAGTATTTAATTTTAAAATAATTATGAAATATTTCTATTTGATAAAAATTATTTAATTAAGTCGAATTGGATTTCAGATTTAATTAAATGTGTTGGATATATTATATGGGTACTCAGACAAATACAGAGAATAAATTGGCCCAAAATTGGTACATTGACTATCCATTGGGACGTGTAAGGTGGACCATCTGGGCTGTACATTCTTCAAGGCTGGTACATCAGGAACATTCAGCGTTCCTTTACCAATAATTCTGCTTTTCCTTCCCCCACCAAAGGTCACATTCCCTCCATTGAATGATTCATAATTTTTACGAAAACTTCTGGTACCTGTCATGTGTCTTGAACATCCACTATCAAAGTACCAAGATCCTGTAATGTTAGTACGCAAGACAGTAATACATACATTATATTTCAAGTCTAGTTTAGGTATCCATTCCTTTTTAAAACACTTCTTTCTGTTTCTCAGTGTGTTGCGTGGAATGTTGTCTGCAATGTTGGACAACACTGGAGACGACATCTTCTGCGGAGTTCTGACAACAGAGTTTGAAGTTTATAACAGTAAGACATTAAGTGTCCAAGTTTCTTACAATGACTACATACCTTTTTTTCTCGCCTTAGTAGAATGTGAGTGATATTTAGCATTTTATTTAACAAACATTATCTTCTCACTATTACTATGGATTTTAGAAGTCTTCCTTAAAAGTGGTTGATATCCTAGTCCAACTTGTGTGGGTTTACTAAAACTTAAGATTTCATCCAATTTGGAGGTTCCTGTGTTGAGCCTCTGGAAGGTGGTCTCAGCTAAACTCAATCTAGCACGGATCTTACCAAGTTATGAATTCTTCTTGGTAAGTTCTACCTCTAATCTGTTAATTGTGCTCTTAAGCTTGTTCTTTTCGTGTGCCAAAGATTTTTCCTTTGAATCTAGTTGCTCAGATTCTGTGATTAAGGCCTTGCAAAGTTCTTGTAATTCCTTTATCACTTCATCTTTGGGGTCAACCAGATCCATAATAACATCATCACATGAAGAGATGATCCCACTAAAGCAATTAACATCAGAATAATCAAAGAAAACATACCTTTCAGTGTTGCCTCAGATGTTGTAACATTAGAGACAACATTGTCGACAACATCTTCATTTCCTGACAGTGAATACTCCAACATTGTTGCGAGCATTGTCTGTGATTCTTCTTCTTCATCTCCTTCCTCCTCTTCGTTTTCATCATCACTCATCACTGAGCGTTACCCACAGACCCTTACCAACTTTTCTAAGGGTGTTTGCACACTCATTAGCATAATGCCCCCAACCCGAGCATGCATGACATTGCACTCACTCGAGTTGTTTGAGATTAAAATTGGTGTTGTCCGAGTTGTTTTTTCTCAGTGAATTGTGATTTCTTTGCTCTGAAGGTGACCTTATTGACTGTTTATTGAAGAGTGGGTTTTGGTGCTGCTTATATTTAGCTATATTTCGATTACTGTTGATCTTTCTCACCATCGAATTAAATCATCGAGTGAGTAAGGAAACAATTGCACCATTACCCAGTTCCTCCAGGTTTTCATCCTCGTTTTCAATATCTGTTTCCGAGGTTTGTCCTTGGAGTGTCAGTGTCTTGTCGTGTCAGTGTCTTGTCGTTATATAAATTCCTTTGACTCTTGATGTTCAACTCATAAGTTTGAAAGATGCTCATCAAGACATGTAGATCCATTGTGGCAAGATTATGAGCCTCTTTAATAGCACAAATCTTTGTGTTAAACCTTTCAGGAAGAGAGTTGTGTGTTGGTCAAAGGAGAACCAAGCACTTGACACTGATTCGCAATGTCAATTAACTTTTCAAAATAGGACTTTATATCCTCAGATTCTTCCATCCTCAAGCGCTCATATTGGCTCAAAATCATGCGTAGCTTTGTTCGTCGCACACTTGAGATACCTTAGTTTGCAAGGTCTCCCAGGCGTCCTTAGCCGTTGTACAATTCTGAATAAGTTTGAACATGTATAGATCTACCCATCCGAATATAGCATTTAAGGCCTTTTCGTTAAAACTAGCACTATTGACTTCTTCAGCTGTCCATTCAAATTCGGGTTTGGTAAGAACATCACCTTCATCTGCTGGATACTTGGGAACCACATACCCTTCGGAGACAGATCTCCATGCTCGAACATCAATTGATTTGATGTGCGAACGTAGTCGAATCTTCCGGTAGGCATAGTTAGTTCCATGAAGGATTGGAGGTCTACCAATATTTTGAACAGCTGAATCCATAGCCATTAGATACAGGGCCAATCACTTATTGTGTTAAGTCTTCAAGAATCAATTTTCAACATTCAAGAATACAAAAAACCCTAAAAATCTTCAATCAAGCTTCAAGGTTAGTTCTATTTCTTCTTCTATTACTTCATATCTTCTATTTCTTCTTCTTTCACTCTTCAATCATCAATTTTTTTTCAGTCTGTTTCGCCTCCTCCGCGACCCGACCTGTTTTTTTTTTGTTCTACGGTTATTCCTTGTCGAGCTGCTGCTCTGCTGCCTTAAATCTGAAAAAAATAATAAAAATTTAGTATAAATTAGTTACAACTTGCAAACTTGAAACTTATTAGTAATAGTATAAATAGACTAGTAATAAGTTAATATTATTAAATATATAGTGAATGATTTGTCATTTGTGGAGATTTATATATTTTATGCATATATGATAATATGATATATATACAAATGATGTAAAATATTAAAAAAATTAAAAAAAATACATCCGCCTAGGCCCCCGCCTAGGAATCCGTCTAGGCGCTAGGCGGCCAGGCTCCGCCAAGCCTCCGCCTAGCGTCTTTTAGAACATTGGAGAAAATAGGCAGCAGCTTGGACCTCTTCCAGCTCCATGAATTCCTCAACAACTTTGACTTGATCTTCAAGTTGCTTCGATTCCAAGCTTGACTCCTTCAATTCCCACGTTTTAAACACAACTTCGTATTAAGCTTGTCTAGGTTATTTTTAACTCACAGTAACAATCACTAATCACTGTATTGGCCGGACTTATCCACCAAGGGATTCGTGGAATTTCTCTCTCCCGAGCCTGCTGAAAAACAACAAGCGTGGGTAGGCTTTTCTTAAAGCTGAGAAACGTTTTAAGAAGTGGTAAGCGTAAGGACAAGTTGAAAACTGACTAGCCAAAAGGCCGGAGCTCGTGCTCGACCTACTGAAGAAGACACAGGATTCAAGAGGCGTCCTAGTACTAGATACTAGATAGACAGGCCGGTGAACTCTGCTCCTCTCACGAGAAGAGGGCTAAGGCCTTCGAAGCTTTACAGCAGTCTTCTGGCGCGTTTCCCACAGAGAAGTCTTGCTCTGGCTTGCCAAAAGCCTCTTCTTTCTTTGTGGCTTCTTCATAACAAAGAGAACGGATGCAGCAAGAAAATGGATGCGCGTTACCTCCCCCACCTACCCACTCATCAATCACAACTTTATAGTCAAGCAAATGACTTTCCTTTTTGAATCAATAAAGGAAGCCTATTTCATCATGGCCGGAAGAATAGGCAAAATCGTTTCCAAAGATGTTGTCATGAGATGTTGCGCAACACTGCAGGCAACATCAGGACACTGGAGGATGTTGCGCAACACTGCGGGCAACATCTGCAGAACACTGCACGATGTTGTCCAGACGTAAAACCTGGTGTTGCCACAACACTCACACAACATCAACAATATACCTTATATTTTCATTGGAACTTGTGATCTTATGTCTTCTGCTAACTTTAGTTGATTGATTACTATAATTATTACCAAGATCTTTTGGGAACAGGCTTTTGCTCTCTACTACGTTTCAATCAACTTTCGTTGGTCATTGACTAGACTAGGAATTATAGACTTTATTTATAAATATTTAGACGTTAAAATTAGTTCAGAGAAAGTGAGTTGTTACTGCTGGTATCTACTTAATTTTTTTCCAACGCTCTTCGTGGATTTCATTTCATTTGTTTATGCAGTGTGAGGTGAATTTTCTTGGAACACTTTCACATCCAAACCTGGTCAAACTCTTGGGATACTGCTGGGAAGATAAAGAACTATTGCTTGTCTATGAGTTTATGCAAAAGGGCAGCTTAGAGAACCATCTTTTTGGAAGTAAGAGATGAGCTTTATGTTCTTAAAGATATATAATATTTTATAGAATAAAGCAGTTAGGAATGTGCCTTTTTTATTCTCTACTTAAACATATTTGTTCTCTTTGGTTTGCTTAGGGGGCTCTGCTGTTCAGCCACTTCCATGGAATATAAGGCTTCAAATTGTGATTGGTGCAGCCCGAGGCTTGGCATTCCTACATGCATCAGAGAAGCAAGTCATTTACAGAGACTTTAAGGCCTCGAATATATTACTGGATGGAGTATGTTTTTTTCTTCTACCCCGGAATATTGTCAAATAGGTTCTTATCGCAAGTAATATATAGATCACAAATTGATGCCAGATGATTATTTCATTGAACAGAAACCCTTTTCTTATTGAGCACCTTTCTGGTCAACTTAATGTTTTGCCTAAAGTTTTGGAGCTCTTGATCACATAGTGGCAGAACCTGACATTCTTTAATTTTTTTTGGTTTCAGTCTTACAATGCAAAGATATCAGATTTTGGCTTGGCAAAACTAGGGCCTTCAGCTAGTCAATCACATGTGACAACACGGGTAATGGGAACGTATGGTTATGCTGCTCCTGAGTATGTTCAAACAGGTAAACTTGGAGTCTGTTAGGCTTCTGTACTTGTCAATCTATTCTCTGGAATCACATCTTGTGCTTACAGGTTCAAACATATATAGAGTCAAATCCTAATAAATGTATGTTCATAGTTCTATTGTCATTTTCGACAGGACACTTGTATGTGAAAAGCGATGTCTATGGTTTTGGTGTTGTGTTAGTGGAAATGCTAACAGGTCTACGGGCACTAGACACAAACCGCCCAAGCAACCAGCATAATCTAGTTGAGTGGATTAAGCCGCATTTATCTGATAGAAGGAAGTTGAAGGACAAGATGGATTCACGGCTAGAAGGAAAATATCCATCCAGAGCTACTGTACAAATAGCACAACTGGCACTGTCATGTCTTGGACCTGAACCTAAAATGAGACCAGCAATGAAAGAAGTAGTGGATAAACTAGAACAGATTGAGGCAGCCAATGAAAGACTCAAGGAGCCTAGAATAACTTCCAAGCATCAGACTGCTTATAGATATGGTCAGCAACCTTTGCACCATCGTTCTCCACTTCATCCAAGGCATGATGTAAATCGAGCCTATCCACTCCCAAAAAGGGCATCATGAATATGATAAGTAAACTTAGTTGTCCAAATACAAATGTTCTCTGCTTTTTTTTATTGCCTGACCTCTTTGAAGCCATTATATGTCTTGTAGTCTGAGCTTGTGAGATGAAGTGTTATTAAGGCTCTCTATGGCATTGGGTTATGCTTGTTTCGGTGATATGTAAAGAGTTCATTATTTTGTTCATTGGAAGAGATTCAAGATTGCGAGTCAGTAACAAGTTACTGTCTTATGCTATGGATATCGTTGAATATGGATGTGGAGTAGTGTGCTGGTGATCAGAACTTAGAAAACTGGAAGCAGATAACCACACCTGCACATAGAGTTGATGCATCTATAATTTTGAGATATATTCCTAGAATCACCATCTATTCTAATCTCTGCTTTATGATCCTCCTCCGATGTAACAAATTAAAAGTGCATACACTATCAAAATTTGCTAAATTCTACTAGAAGCAAAAAAACATCTCTCTTGATTTGAGAGAGGATAGATTTCTCCTCCCGGAATTAAACAGAGCTCTTATGTAGACTAAAAAAAAATAGAGAGAAAGAACATATGTAGTCCCCGGCCTCCCAAAAGAAGAGGAGAGGATAATTTTGAAACTAATATTACATATGTACAACACCACAAAAAAGAAGTGTAGTAAGTCCTGATTACTTCATACACTATGATTTAAGATTTGCTGTTGGATGTCTAATTCTTTCACAATATTTTATCTAAAAGTGGATTAGATGTGCTCGTACGCACTAAGGATGGATGTACGAGATAAAGGTTCTACGTGAAAGTATATGTATGTCCTAGAGACAATCTGTATTAGGGCACAATGTACTTTATATACATTCGTTTTTATATTAATGATGATTAATATTATTGCAATTTGCATTTGTTGAATTATTAATTGATTGTTTATAATATTCTATAAATGCATCCCTAGAGGTTACGTGTTTATTAATGATGTGAGAATTAATGTTATAACGTAACTCTTAAATTACCTCGACTAATGATCATCGAAATTGGGATATCGATGATATGCGATACGTCGACATGTGGTCTGCATCATATCCTTAGGGGATGTAGTATGTCTCACTTGCTACGAGTTATGACAACTCATGATGGACACATGGATACTTGTTGAAGTATTGGTATGCCCTGCTGATGTACTGTTTTGTTATATGTCTATAATGTCATCGGCGTGTTGGAGATAAAAGTCCTTAGACTTGAGGTCAATATCATCTTGTTTACGGAGTAATGTACTTTGATCATGTCCTAAGCTCAAATGCCTTATAGGTTGAGACGCGACTTGTTTTGGGTGCATTACGAAGTAGATTAAAGGTGACATGTGAGCCAAGAAAGAATTCATTCCTTGAATTTATATTCGAGTGATCGCTCATATGGTATTAGGTTGACTAAGTCATTGGCCAATGCAATGGACATGTCTGTGATATGGTCCTGTTGTCAACTAATATAGATGAGTTATAATAATCAAGCTATTTGGATAAACACTTGACAAATCCTAAGCTTGATTGAGTGTGTCATGAATGAAGGGATTTTATCTCACCACATATAGGTTCAGTTCACATATTTTGTGTAGCTAAACTTTACATATTTGGTTCATCTTCCGGCGCAGTCTAGGAGTTCCGTAAAGATCCTAATGTAATTAGTGACGATATGTAAATGCCTAAAGGGTAACACTAAGTCAAATATTCCGTCGATTGAAGGATGTAATTAGAAGGAGATACCTTTATGTTCGGTTGATGACCGGGACATTAAAATGGGAAAATGGGCAGAAAATAGGACAGGACCGCGGTGCCTTGATTCAGGACCGCGGTGCCAGGAACACGCGATGCGGCACGCGTGCGAGCGTGGCACGGCGATCAATTTTTACCCGATGCATTTCGGTTGGGCGTGGTCCAACTAAAACCCTAAAGCTCATATTCTCAACTATAAATAGGAGGCTTACCTCCCATTCCAAAGACACCAAAACCTAAGAGAGGTAAATCTTTGTCAGAATTCCTAGCATTCCTGACTTAGCAAATCACATCACAGTTCTCCTAAAACTTATAAATTGAGGGACGTTTGCGTGTGCACCCTCGGACTACACAGAACACAAAGATTCAACTGCTTGGCTGATTGCTACAAAATGTAAGTCTTCTGTCGAAGTTTTACATTACTACTTTGTGTTTGTATTTTCATTACTTATCATACTACAGTTTGACCGTCATCGGGTTTGAAACATAAATTTTCAAATTCCGCTGCGTGTACGAACCCGACGTAAACACCTTCAGTGGTATCATGGACTGTTTCGTGTGATTTGTAATGTTATTAATGATAATGAGTTAGGATTTGTTTAGATCTATATTTTATGTATTTAAAAACTTTAAAATCCTAAATCTTTAGAACACATAGTCTTTGTGCTCTAATCTGTTAGAACAATTATGTATTCGAGAAAATCAATCTAATATATAACTCTTCTAAGTTGATATGCGTTACCGGCTTAAAGCATGGTGCATTGAAACGAAGAACGAGAAGAAAATTGGATTTGATGGTCGATGAACATGTTGTTTTAATGGTGATGGTAATACAAGTGATATATCTGAAAGATCTGGCCCTAAACCAGTTTTAGGGGTTCGGAAATTTCGGATTTCGTGTTTCTGGAGGTAAGGCACCGCGGTTCCACGATGGAGCACCGCGGTGCCTGCTAGGGTTTTGGCGGCGACACTGCGGTGCTGCCCAGATGAAGCCAGAGGCATCGCGGTCCTGTTCATGGGAGTCGCGGTGTTGTTCATCCAAAAGCTTAAAATTAATTTTTTGGACTCATCGCCCGAGGCACGCGGTCACCACTGTTAGGGCGTGGTGCTGTGGCGGTATGCGGAACCGCGGTCCCACCTGTTAGAGACCGCGGTGCAAATTAGATTCTACGAATCCAGTGACTTACTGCCTCGATGGCACCGCGGTGCCACCAGATGGAACCGCGGTGCCGACGACGAATTTAAAAAAAATAATCGAAAATAAAAAGCAGAGACTTAAAAGTTTCAAATTCTGAATCTGAAGTTTTAAAAGTTTCAGTTTTTGAAAATAAGTTTTTTGAACCGAATAGATTTGATCCTTTCGGGCAAATCTATAAATAAAGAAAGTTTTCTGAAAGTTGATTTTAAGTTTTGAAAATTGCAAATAGGTCCCCGAAGTTTGAAAACATTTTTTGAAGTTTAGAATTGCATTTTTATGAATTTATAAGGGTTCAGAATTGAATTTTAAATTCTTAAGGGACTAAAGAGTAAATTCTGAAAATTTATAGAATTCCCGAAAATCAGAATTTTAAAATCAGAAAATGTTTAGGGAATGTTTGACATTTACATAGATTATAGAGTTTAGACAAATAGACCCATAGTTATCATTAATAGTATATTATTGAATAATATACAAATGTGCTAAGTGTTAAATGTGATGCATTTAAATTATTAGCATAGCGTCCGCAATTATTGTCTGGGTAGGCGGCACCCAGTAATTATTTAATTTCAATGACTGTTATAACTGTCTGGGTAGACGGCGCCCAGTATGTGAAATTTGATGATTTCCCATCTAATTGTGTTTAGATATTGCATGATAGGATGTCATATGATGTATGACTTGATTGTTGATCTTGAATGAATCCCCGAAAACTGAAAATGTTCCCCAAACATTAAATACAAGCCTAATTATAAACGCGTCGTCCATTATAATTGTCACAGTTCTCCTAGAACTTACAAATCGAGGGACGTTTGCGTGTGTATCCTCGGACTACACAGAACACAAAGATTCAACTGCTTGACTGATTGCTACAAAATGTAAGTCTTCTGTCGAAGTTTTACATTACTACTTTGTGTTTGTATTTTCATTACTTATCATACTACAGTTCGACCGTCGTCGGGTTTGAAACATAAATTTTCAAATTCCGCTGCGTGTACGAATACGACGTAAACACCTTCACCACGTTGATGTATCATGCAAAACAGCTAATCCATATTTATCTCTAAGATTTTAGTTGATTTTTATTTCTATCCGAGGTCTATCGGAAACCGCCTCTCAATGTAGTGTTAAAATTAATGTTTTAATTAATTTTGAAATAGTTAATCTGATAAAAGGTTTTTCAAAAGTAAATGATTGTGAATTTGAAGATACATTCTTCATTTAGTCTTTTACGTTGTTGGTTTTATTGTTTTACGTTTTAGGTTTTTGAAAGTAACATTTTTATTAGTTAAATTCATGAACCTAAAATAACTATTAGTTAATGAAACTCTTCTTTTCAAGACTTTTTATCCTTTAAATAGTGTTTCATTCTTTTGAAAAAGGCAAGCACTTCAAAAATAAATTCTCCTAAAAACCTTTGAGAGACATTGATAAAAAGGTGAAATCACCAATTCAAGAATATAAGAGCAACGTTCTTGGATGCTACTTGTTTTGTGGCTTAGTTGAATCCGGAAGATAGAGTTGTTATTTATTCTTCCGTTTGCTCGTGGGAGAGACTCCAAACGTCTTGACGTGCCTCAAAGCCAAACAAGTTTTATTTTAGATTTTTATTATTATTATCATCTTTGTTCTAAAAATTTGAAGATATGTATCTCTATGGCTTCTACATCATTGAATGTTGTTCCATCTTTGCCTAATCCTAATTTTGAAATATTTGATGGCAAAGACTCCTAGATGGCGTGGAAAGATGAAATTCTTTTTAAGACAATTGAAGTTGGCATATGTTCTTGTACAACCTTGTCCTAATGCTCCTGGTTCTGAGGTAGCAACGAACGAGGCTACTTTGATTAGAGAACAAATTGCCAAGTGGAAAGAGGATGATTATTTATGCAGGAATTATATTCTTGGAGGAATGTCCAATAAATGCAAATTTGCTAAGGAGATTTAGAACACTCTTCAGATTATCTATTTGGCAGATTATCTAAGGAGTTCAAAGAAGTTTCTTGTTTCAAACTATATGGAGTTTAAAATGATTGATGATAAGTCTAACAAGTTGGTGCTATTGTCTCCTCCGTCTTGAAAATAATACAGAAGCAAACTCTTACACAAGAAGAAAGATTTGTCTCTAGACCAATTATTGCAAATCAAATAAGAGAGTTGATATGATCGTGACAATAATGTGGTTGAAGAACCAAGAAGGAACCTGTTAATAAGAAATTTTCAAAGGACAAAAGTACGAATTTCAAGCATACTAGTACCAATTCTAAGTCGAATGAATGTTACCACTATCACAACTCGTCATATATAGGTGATCGAAATGCTTTCAAAATCCATGAATTAGTGGGGGACGATAAAATTTTATACATGAAAAATTGCATAATAGACCCTCGCAGTGGACTCGCTTATAGACCTTTGTGCCCCGACTTGACGTAGAATTTAGACCGAAATGAGCTTCTTTAAATTTGTCCTCCGCTATAAAGTCTAGTTTAATTTAACAGATCCTTTGTCTAAAATCTTGTATTTAAAAAAATCTTGTATTTATAAATATTCATGTAAAATATTTGAATTATTAATTTGCTAAATATAAACATTTAAAATTGATAAAAAAAAGTAAAATACTTAATAACTGTTTGATTAAGTTTCTAAAATTTATTTATTTTGAAAAATATTTTTTTTAAAAGTACTTTTAAAAAAAGTAATTTTGATGAAAAGTAAAAAGAGTTGTTGGTGTTTATGACTTAAAAAAATAAAAGAAAGACAAATAAAATTGCATATGTGGCATTAAATCCACTTGGCAATCCATGTGGCAAAATGAGTAGTAAAATGAAAATTATTTTTGTGATAGTAGTATTCTGAGAATAATTTTTTCAGAGAGTATTACTTTAGCAATTTACTCTCTTAAAAGTTACATTTTTATTAATTAAATTTATGAACCTAAAATAACTATTAGTTAATAAAACTCTTCTTTTTCAATACTTTTTATCCTATAAATAGTTTCATTCTTTTGAAAAAAGCAAGCACTTCAAAAGCAATATCCCCTGAAAACTTTTGAGAGGCATAGATCAAAAGGTGAAATCACCGATTCAAGAATAAAAGAACAACGTTCTTGGATGCTACTTATTTTATAGCTTAGTTGAATTCCGAAGATAGAGTTGTTATTTATTCTTCCATTTATTCGTGGGAGAGACTCCAACTATCTCTAAGAAACATCTTGACATGTCTCTAAATTTTTATAGAATCATTATTTACTACAATTTGAACTAAATGATACAAAGGGAGTGTTTAAATAGCATCATTTTAGCAATAACATGAAAAACACTAACGAATTTTAAACTAAAATGATAGTACTCCCTTTATTTGGCATTTCCATTAAAAAACTAAATTAATTATGTTTTGAAAATTTAAATTTGACTATTAGTACTTTACATAGTTATTTAATAATAAAGAGTGTGGAAGAAAATTGATGAACAAGTAAAAAGAAAGTAGAGAATTTTAAAAAATGACCAACAAAGGAGTTGAATTTTATGGTAATAACAAATAGGGAAAAGGTATGCACAAAAATGTTATAGTTGCGTCGGTCATGGTCATGGAGGCTAGATCCTTCTTAGGAGTTTACGTCGCGTTCGTACACGCAGCGAAATTTGAAAATTTATGTTTCAAATTCGACGACGGTCGAACTGCAGTATGATATGTAATGTAAAATATAAACACAAAGTAAATGTAAAACTTCGAACGAAGACTTACATTTTGAAAGCAGTCAGCCAAGCAGTTGAATCTTCAATCTTTGTGTAGTCCGAAGGTACACACGCAAACGTCCCTCGATTTGTAAGTTCAGAGAACTGTGATGTAATTTGCTAAGTCATGAATGCTAGAGATTCTGCCAGAGCTTTAGAAGAGATTTACCTCTCTGAGATTTTCAGTATTTGGAATGGCAGGTAAGCCCTCTATTTATAGTTGTAAACAGAGGCTTAGGATTTTCGTGGTGGGCCGTGAGAAAATTAGACAAAAATTGGATCGCGAGAAATGCGCACCGCGTCCCACTAAGAGGCACGCGGTCCGCCCGATGTTCTTGCACCGCGATCGCATTCTATTTTCAGTCTTTTCCCATTTTAATGTCCCGGTCATCAACCGGACATTTAGGTATAATCTCCTTCTAATTACATCCTTCAATCAACGGAACATTTGACTTAGTGTTACCCTTCAGGCCTTTACATATCGTCACTAATTACATATGGATCTTCACGGAACTCCTAGACTGCGCCGGAAGACGAACCAAATATGTAAAGTTTAGCTACACAATGTATGTGAACTGAACCTATATGTGAGAAAATAAAATCCTTTTCATTCATGACACACTCAATCAAGCTTAGGATATGTCAACTGTCTATCCAAATGACTTGATTATTATAACAAATCTATATTAGTTGACAACAGGACCATGTCACAGACATGTCCATTGCATTGACCAAAGACTTAGTCAACCTAATACCATATGAGTATCTGAGTGTTCACTCGAATATGTATTCAAGGAATGAATCCTAATCTTGGATCACATACCATCTTTAATCTACTTCGTAATGCACCCAAAACAAGTCGCGTCTCAACCTATAAGGCATTTGAGCTTAGGACAGGATCAAAGTACATTACTCCGTAAACAAGATGATATTGACCTCAAGTCTAAGGACATTTATCTCCCACACGCCAATGACATTATAGACATATATAACAAAATAGTACATCAGCAGGGCATGCCAATACTTCAACAAGTATCCATGTGTCCATCACGAGTTGCCATAACTCGTAGCAAGTGAGACATACTACATCCCCTAAGGATATGATGCAGACCACATGTCGACGTATCGCATATCATCGATATCCCAATTTCGATGATCATTAGTCGAGGTAATTTAAGAGTTACGTTATAATATTAATTCTCACATCATTAATAAACACGTAACCTCTAGGGATGCATTTATAGAATATTATAAACAATCAATTAATAATTCAACAAATGCAAATGTCATAATATTAATCATTATTAATATAAATACGAATGTGTATAAAGTACATTGTGTCCTAATACAGATTATCTCTAGGACATACATATACGTTCACATCTTCCCCACTTTGCTAATCTTCTTGTGTTCTGTTTAATTAATCGTGTTATTGTGACCGTCGCACTTTATTCCATTTCAACGCTACCTTTCTATTATTTTCTTCTCATTTTTATATTGTTGTTTGTGGTTCAAAATTATTGGATTATATCATACTTCCTCCAATAGATTTTTAGTGTTTTCTGAGCAGAATTGTCAAATGTATCATCACTATACTTTTCGAGTATACTTCTTTGGCATTACTATTGTGTTACCTTTAACTCCTATTTCCCTTCATATGATTGTCCACAATGCATTAATAGAAAGGTACATTCTTTTGTTTATGTAGGGATTTGTTGGGGGTAAAACATACAAGTAAGACACAACGGAAGTTTAAAATTTTGAGTAAACTTACTTGCTCCAACAAACGTTTCTGGTATGATTATGCGATAATTCAAATCTGCAAAGACATAAAAGAAAACTTACAGTTTATACTTTTAATGTAGTCTCTACTAAAAGGTGCGCACGCGATTGTCAATCCGGGTGCAAGTCTTGCTTCGGTATATTCCTTTGCCCAAGAAAGCTAGGAAATCTTGGCAGAGGTTTGAGAGAATTTATTTCCTGAACTCTAAGTTCAGAAAGTGTGGAAAAATCAGTTCTATTGAAATTATGGGTTAAGTGCCAAATATATAGTGGAGGAAACCCTAAACCAAATCGGATTTGGATCAAGCTTGACGACCCAAATCCAATTGCGATGGGCGATCGGCGGGCCCATCATTTGTTATCGACTCCTTTATTTATTTTACGACGCGTTTCAGTTCTAATTAAATCCAAGACTTAATTTTAACTTAATTAATTAATTTTCATCAAATGAAAATTATCCCATAATTTATTATAAAATAAAATATCTTGATTCAAAATCCGATATTTTACATTCTCTCAATATACCCTTAGACCGAAAAGACAATCGACTTAGTGTGACCCTTTAGGCCTTCACACATCGGCACTTGATCAAATCAAGGTTCACACGGAACTCCTAGACGGCGGTGGACCCGATATGTAAATGCGTTTACAAGACTCAAGTAAACAAACCTCTATGTGAGATGATAAATTCCTTTCATTCGCGACACACTCGATCAAGCTTAAGATTTTCCAAGTGTCTATCCAAATGACTTGATCACTTTATCTCATCTATATTAGTCGACAACTAGACCATATCCTAGATATGTCTCTTGCATTGACCAATGACTTGGTCGACCTAACATCTCTGAGAAGCTGAGTGTTCTCTCGAAACTCCAAGAATGAATCCTATTCTTGGCTCAACTACCACCTTCAATCTACTTCGTAATGCACCCAATACAAGCCGCGTCTCAACCTATAAGGCATTTGAGCTTAGGACAGGATCAAAGTGCATTGCTCCATAAACAAGGCGATATTGACCTCAAGTCTAAGGACCTCTATCTCCCACATGCTGATAATACTCTAGTCATGTATAACAAATAGTTTATCAGCAGGGTATGCCAATACTCCTCTAAGAGTATCCATGTGTCCATCACTAGCAACTATTGCTAGCAGTAAGTGAGATATACTACATTCTCTAAGAATGTGATGCAGACCACATGTCGACTTATAACATATCATTAATATCTCATTCTCAATGATCATTAGTCTAGGCTATTTTAAGAACTACACTCTATCATTAATATCTCACACTATTAATGACAATGTAAGTTTAAGGGATGCATATTAATGAATAATATAAACAATCAAATAATAATTCAATAATTGTAAATGCCAAGTATATATTAATTTTATTAATAATATGAATGTGTTCAAGTACATGTGCTCCTAAAATGATTGTTTCTAGGACATATATATACTTTCAGTTTCTATGTATCCATGCTGCTTATACTGTTTCATAAATCCATGAACAAAACCGCACAACTCTTATAGCACAAAATTAGACTTCATCCTCTCAACTCTCGTAATTGTTCCGGCAACTTTTTCGTTTGCTCTTCAACTGCCAGCTCAAGCTATGCTGATCCTCTCTTATTTCCGGTATATGGAAAATCTGGTTGTGTTACAACAACTACTTTATTAGCTATTGCCTTCTCAGAGAAAGAATTCAAACATCACTATCTGGTCATTGTTCACTATTCTGATGATATACTTGGACCATCTTTTATTTTCTAACCCCAAATTAGGAATGTTTATTTTTGTTAATGTAGCTTTTAATAGGAGTCGCAGACTCTTGCAGAAATGCAAGGTAAGACTGTTTATAATAGACACTTGTTGTCCGGCCTTTCCCCGGACCCCGCGCATAGCGGAAGCTTAGTGCACTGGTCTGTCCTTCTTTAGCTTTTAATAGGAGTCGCAGCTCTCAATATGGTTACTTGAATGTTGAATAATGATAGTTTATTTAGTTGATTTGAATGTAGAAGGGGAGCCTTAGACAACGGTAAAGTTGTTTCCGTGTGACCTATAAATTACGGGTTCAAGCCGTAGAAGCAGTCACTAATGCTTGCATTAGGGTAGACTGTCTACATCACACCCTTTGGGGTGCCCTTTCACAGACCCTTTATCCAATTTTGTTGATTTGAAAGCCATTATATATGTCTCTTAAGACTTTTGACTCTATGAAAAATTGTCTTCTATTTTTGCATTCCATCAGCCTTTATATGGCATAAACTCTGATATTTCTTTGCAGGAACATGGTCGAATTACTGCTGCTCGTCCTGATGAGAAAGTAATCAGCTGGTTTTTTATTTAGGAAAACAGTATAACGATGAGTAGAAAAATCTTTTATCCTTTAGATTTATTTACTTTTAATGGGTTCAAGCCGTGAAAATAGCCTCTGGCAGAAATGCAAGGTAAGACTGACTCTTTTGGTCCGGTCCTTCCCGGACCCCGCGAATAGTGAGAGCTTAGTGCATCGGGACGCCCTTTGCCCTTTATATAGCATATCATGATGATCTTCTGCTCTTAATGCAGAATATTGACATCCTTGTAACATATACTGATGCTAATGGTGCTGTTAGAACTAGGAGCATAAACTCCAAGGACTTGTCATCTTCATGGGTATGGAGGTATCCTAGTGATGAGGATGGTGATCAGAAAAAGAGTTTCAAGGTGTGTTTACCCACCAGTTCTCAAACTTCCACAATTTATCTACTTGCTGATATTAATGGACACAACACTTGGAAATGATGAGGATATAGTAGTTTTGAATTTGTTGAGTAGACTGCAACTTTTGTTTACTGCTTGTTCACAGGAAGTGGAAGGGAAGTCTCAGAAACCGGATAAGTTTGAGGGCACTATTGAGCACTCTAATTGAAACGAAAATCAGTATGGAGTTGTCATGGAGCATAGATTAACATCTGAGCTGCATCCAATCAAATTCAAGCGCCAGGTGGCCAATTCTTATATATCTACATCTGTCATGGATGTTCTTTTTCAGTCATTTGGACTCATAAATACTTCCTGGTGCTTCAGAGGCTAAGAAACGAAAGAAGGGAACGACGGTCTGCAGAGCTGATCCAACAACATAAGGAAATTGAAAACCAAATTCAAGATGCTGCTATTGAGCGAGCTAAAGAGCTTGACACAACTAGCAAGGGTAAATACAATATATGGAGGAAAGAATATGAAAACCCTAATTCCGACACTACCGTTAAACTTATGCGGCACCAAATCATCATGGCAAAAGCTTATGCTACCATTGCAAAAGCTAAGAATGAAGATTCTCTGTATGATTCTTTGATAAAACATTCTAGAGAAAGCCAGCTTGCAATTGGAGAAGCCACTTCTGATGCTGAACTTCAACCACGGTTGGTGCTTTCAACTTTTCGTTAATGAAATTTAGATGTTAGGTTTTGTCTCTAATGTTGGGTTTATCTACAGCGCACTTGACCGAGGATATGGGTCATGTTCTAGCTGCTGCAAAGGATCAACTATACGATTGCATGACACTAGCTAGGAAACTAAGAGTCATGCTTCAGTCGGCCGAAACTGGTCTAAATCTGCTGAAGAAAAGGAGTGCATTCTTGATACAGCTGGCTGCTAAAACAGTTCCCAGGCCTTTTATTTACCATCTTGTGTTATGAAAGGGCCATATAACTAAAAGAACATTTGTAATGGACCATCAAACCGATCTCCCCCAATTTCATATAGGTTTTCATGAGTTTAAGAGCTCCTGCTACGGGGAGGTGGCTATAAGGTTAGAAAGTCATCACATTGATCTCCATTTTGGTTTTGATTAATCAAGTTTATATGATTTTGCTTGAGAATCAAGACAGTAGTGCACTAAACTATATATTATATAAATAGAGATGCTTCTGCTGCTGCTTTGGATGGCCAAATGAAGTGAATGTGATAAAAATCTGAACTAGGAAATTACTATTGAAGATCAATGTACTCAGTAATCATGAAAAACAAAGAACTAAGTGGAAGTATATTTTGGAAGATGTTAAGTGTATTTTGTATACACTTTTGAGTCCTTTTTAGTTAGTATTTTACTCTTTTATTTTGCGTTTAGTATAGTGTTAGGTGTGTTTTTCTTTCATTTTGTGTCACATCGGTTATAAAGGAGAAGATACTACTTTTAAGGATGAAACGAGCTTAATTGAGATGAAATCTGAACAAGCACAACCCAAAGAATGAAGCCTAAGAAGTGTCACGAAGAATAGAACAAATCAGGCGGAGCCGAACAAAACTCAGAGAGGCACCGCGGTTGTAAAGTCTTGAAAATTTAAAAATGTGTTATGTTGTGCTTCATGTATGTGCAGTTTGCATGTCTATGTGCATGCGTTACGACCTTATTCACATTCGAGGACGAATGTTGTTTAAGGAGGGGAGAATGTAAAGTCTCAGAAAAAAAAAAAAAACAAACAAACAAAACCCATTCCCCATTTCTTTTCTCCCACTTCCCCACGTCCCAAAAAAATCTGTGCACATGCACATCCATATACATACACGACACACACACATTCACTTGGTGTAAAAAAGAAAAAAAAAACTACATTAGCAGCAAAAAGGAAAGAAAAAAAATCAGGAACAAAATAAAGCAACTGAAGGAAAAAAATAGTTAAAGCAAGGATAAGCCGAAGTTGGGAAAATCATTCGTTGTACGAAGCAACAAAGGTGAGTTTTTCTCACTCAAATTTCTTAGTAAAATCCTGTATTTTAAGTTTGTACATGTTAGAATATAATGCTGGTGTTAAAAGAAAAATTATGAACTTAGATTTCTTAAACAACTAGTTCGGGACATGAACGTTTACAAACTGTTTTTCGGAGTTATACTTCTTTTAATTAGACGAAATTTGGTATGGTTGTAAATCACTTTGTTACGAACAGATTGAACTAAAGAAGAGATAAAACGGACTTACGGTTTAAGAGTTATCATAGTTTAAACTTTCTGCCACAGGTTTGGACGAAATCTGGGAGCACGTAGAATTATGAATTGTTTTTCCCGAGTTTCACTTGTTAGAATTAGACGAAATTTGGTATGCTTGTAAATCAATTTGTTACGAACAGATTGAACTAAAGAGGAGTTAGAATGGACTTACGGTTTAGAAGTTATAGTATTTTAAAGTTTCTGCGCCGGATCGGTTGAAAGTCCGTAAAGCAGTGAGTAAAATGGTAAAACTGTAGCAATTGGTATAGAATATGAAATGTTGATTTAAATGAAAGTCCTATATTTGTCTTTTCTCGTCAGTTTGAGAATTTACGGGGCTTGGTCCGACTTACGGATAAGAAGTTATAACTGTTTTAAGATCGTGTGTCGTTCTGATAATAAATTCGGCAAACAGTTCTTAATGCATTTGTTAAAACTGAAAAACTGAATATTTCGGTGGGGAGTTTAAAACTTTATGTTGAATAAAAGTTCTAGATTATTCTGTTCTCGACAGTTTGAGACTTTGCGTACATAAATCCGACTTACGATTTGAGAGTTATAACTCATACAAGTGGGAAGGGCGAAATATTGAAAGAAGGAAATATTAA
Organism: Przewalskia tangutica; assembly: GCA_029844215.1. Taxonomy (NCBI): domain Eukaryota; kingdom Viridiplantae; phylum Streptophyta; class Magnoliopsida; order Solanales; family Solanaceae; genus Przewalskia; species Przewalskia tangutica. The sequence continues at coordinate 278,063 of CM056721.1, forward strand.
TTGAGCCTTTTGAATATATAATACATACAAAACAAATTTGTAAATGCATTCGTAAATATAATGGATCGGGTTGCACGCCGCAACAAAACGTAAAGTGAATACACGTTCACAAATACGTAAATATAATGGATCGGGTTGCACGCCGCAACAAAACGTAAAGTGAATACGCGTTCACAATACGTAAATATAATGGATCGGGTTGCACGCCGCAACAAAACGTAAAGTGAATACACGTTCACAAATACGTAAATATAATGGATCGGGTTGCAAGCCGCAACAAAACGTAAAGTGAATACACGTTCACAAATACGTAAATATAATGGATCGGGTTGCACGCCGCAACAAAACGTAAAGTGAATACGCGTTCACAATACGTAAATATAATGGATCGAGTTGCGCGCGCAACAAAACGTAAAGTGAATACACGCTCACAAATACGTAAACATAATGGATCGGGTTGCACGCGCAACAAAACGTAAAGTGAATACGGCGTTCACGAATACGTAAACATAATGGATCGAGTTGCACGCGCAATAAATATGTAAATACAAAGGAATACCTTAATATGTAACATGAGATAAAACATGTATGTTGGTTAAAAAATGCGTCACGAAGCGAATTGAAAAAGAATGTTATTGTGTGAATACTTGATTATGATACATTGAAAATGTTGAAGTTTGTCTCACAACATGGTTATTGTGTCCTAATATGTTTGTACTTAAGATATTGTGAGATTACTTTGATTTATAGGGTGAGGTTCTCACTCAGCCCCGGATGGTAGGGCTGACTCTTTTATTTAACATATTTCAGGAAAGCGTGATAGAGGAAAAGCTCATGCAGGCTAGCGATCGTCCATGACCTCTTTGACCCACCAATCCATTATTTCGGATTTGGTGAAAGTTATTTTCATAAAGTATGTTTTAAGAACTAGGTTCCAATATCTCGGGGAATGCCCCACACAAAATTGTTCCTTGTAAGCTTTGAATTGCTTATTATGATATATATATTATTTCCGCACTTAAGTACATGTTTAATCTAGGAAGAAAAGAAGTTAACGGTTCGCCTGGAAAATAAATAATTGTCCAGGTGCCATCACGCCTTAAGGAAAGACTTAAGAAAAGTCGGGGCGTGACAAGTTGGTATCAAAGCCAAACCAGGTTAAGAGATTCTAGAAAGTTTTCTTCGAGTTGGGTGTTTGAACGGTTACTTATTGCGACGGTGTGCGCGCCACCTTAGTAATAAGTGAACGGAATAACATCCTAAAGTTTCCCTTCTTTCGTACTCTTCTCGTGCCTATCTTGAGTCTTTTCAAAGACTTGGTTTTCGTACTACCTCCTTCAAATGATTGTTGAAGGGGATGTGCAACGATAAACTATGGACGACACAGGGGTGAGGTGGAGAAATTTTAGAAGAAATTATCCATGAAGTCACTACCGATGACGTGGGGAGAGTTCAGAGTCGCATTCATTGAAAAGTACATGCCTAACACCCGAAAAGATACGCTCAGACGTGAATTTAAACTGTGGAAACAAGGAGACCACAATGTGAAATAATACAATACCTAATTCATGCGATTGTCAGCATACAACACACATATTATTCCTACAGAAAGGGAGAAGGTCAAAAAATTTGTTGAGGGTTTAAACACGAACTTGGTAGAGAAGGTAATGACATTAGCCCATGATCGGTACCTTCAGATAATCGACATGACAATGAGGGTATAAGGGTTTGCTAAAGCAAAAGAGAGTATTCGCAGAAGAGGTTCCGATCATCGGAATTCTTTAATCAGAATCAAACCAGAGGCAAGAAGGTAGTAGGGTACTTCAAAATCGAGTCATTCAAGAGGCGGTCATTACGGACCCGAGGCCTAAATGGTTAGGTCATCCAGGTAGCAATGCCAAGGCCACCAACCACAATGCAGGGAGTGACAAACTAGTTTGTAAGGTTTGTCAAAAGAAATATTTTGGGGAATGCTGGTTCTCACCGAAAGAGTGTTACAACTGTAGAGGACCAAACCACTATGCCAGGAATGGCAAGAAGAGAACCAAACTCAGTTTTCTCATGGGAGGTCAAAAGAAACCACAACTGTCCACAAGGAAAATCAGGGAAACCAGTCCCGACAGATTTTGAGAGTTCAACAGTCCAGCAATCCTAACCGGCTTTATGCTTTACCCAAGAGGAATGAGGATGAGATATATAATGCGGTGGTCAAAGGTATTCTGTTTGTCTCAAGTATTCCAGCACTTGTATTGTATGATCTCGATTCTACATTTTTGTATATGTCAGTGAGTTGTGCTAAAGATTTACACATAAAACCTTTCTGTTTAAGTGACCCTTTTGAGGTTATGACACCGGTAGGGGCCTCAGTTGGGCCTCTCGAGTGGTTAAAAAAAAATTCCTTTAGAAGTGAATGGCAGAGGAACAATAGTAAACCTAGTACTACTTGATATGGTAGACTTTGTCATCATTTTGGGTATGGATTGGTTGTCAGCATGTTATGCCATGTTAGATTGCCGGCGAAAGATAGTGAAATTGTTTTTTCCCGGGAAACCAGAAGTTGTTATAAAGGGAAGGATTGGAATATCCTCACGTCAGCTTATTTCCTACCTTAGGTCTCAAAAGTTATTAAGGAGTCACAAAGTGGAGTACGCATATCTGGTTAATATAGTAGATACCAAAAAAACAAATCCCCAACGGTGCATGATGTCCCTATTGTTCGAAATTTTGTGGAAGTTTTTCCTGAAGATCTCCCAGGCCTTCCTCCGGATAGAGAAGTGGAGTTCGCTATAGAGTTAATTTCGCACAAGACTATTTCTATTCCTCCATATCGAATGGCCCAGTGAATTGAGAAAGTTAAAAGAAACGGTTGAAGGATCTTCTAGATAAAGGCTTTATAAGGCCTAGTGTTTCCCAGGGTGCACAAAGATACTTTTGTGAAGAAGAAAGACGGATCGCTCCGCATGTGCATCGATTATCGACAACTTAATAAGATCACGATCAAGAAACGATACCCATTACCAAGAATCGATGATCTTTTTGACCAACTTCAGGGAGCCAGATATTTTTCCAAGATTGATCTTCGTTCGGGATATCATCAGATGAAAATAAATCCGAATGATATATCAAAAATAGCCTTTAGGACCCGATATGACCATTATGAGTTCTTGGTCATGTCTTTCGGATTAACCAATGCCCCAACAGCTTTTATGGATCTCATGAACAGAATCTTCAAACCATTCTTAGATTTTTTCGTGATTGTATTCATAGATGATATCCTAATTTATAGCAAAAGTTTGGAAGAATATGAAGAGCATTTAAGAGTAGTACTTCAAGTCTTGAAACGGGAGAAATTGTATGCTAAATTCTCAAAGTGTGAATTTTGGTTGGAAAAGGTAGCCTTCTTGGGCCATGTGGTGTCAAGGGATGAAATTATGGTAGACCCTCAAAAGATAGAAGCAGTAAAGAACTGGCCAAAACCTGCAACTCCAACAGAAGTTAGGAGTTTCTTGGGTTTGACTGGGTATTATAAAAGATTTGTGAAGGGTTTCTCTAGTCTTGCTGCTCTCTTGACCCGATTGACTTAGAAAGCGGTTAAGTACCAGTGGTCAGAAGCATGTGAAGCAAGTTTTCTGAAATTGAAGGAATTGTTGACTACCGCGCCAGTTCTAACCCTACCATTGGGACAAGAGGGATTCACAGTCTATTGTGATGCATCTAGGGTGGGGTTAGGATGCGTCTTGATGCAATTTGGAAAAGTTATTGCGTATGCGTCTAGACAATTGAAGGTACATGAGAAGAATTATCCAACTCATGACTTGAAATTGGTCGCGGTGGTGTTTGCCTTACGAATATGGAGACACTATTTGTATGGGGTGCATATAGATATATTTACAGATCATAAGAGTTTACAATACATAACCACACAAAAGGATTTAAATCTCCGACAAAGAAGATGGTTAGAGTTGCTTAAGGATTATGACCTTAGCATTCTTTACCATCCTGGAAAGGCTAACGTGGTGGCGGACGCACTCAGTAGGAGATCAATGGGCAGCTTGGCCCATTTGGCAATACTAAAGAGAGGCATTGTTCGTGAGGTACAAAAGTTGGGGAATCTCAGGGTTAGTTTAACTGAGGTCGGTGAAGGTAGGGTGATGGTACATGATACCTCGCAGTTTTCCTTAGCTTCAGAAATAAAAGAAAGTTAGTTTGAGGACATGAAATTTGTTAGATTTCGGGAGATGATTCAACAGGAAAAACCTTCACAGTTTACATTCGGAGAAAATGATGGTACCCTTCGGTATAAGGGTAGGTTGTGTGTTCCTAAGGTAAAAGATCTAAGAAGAAAGATCTTAGATGAAAGATCTTAGATGAAAGGTCACAACACCAGATATTCCAGTCATCCAGAAACAATGAAAATATATTATGATCTCAAGGCAAATTACTGGTGGAAAGGAATGAAAAGAGATGTTACAGAGTTTGTCGAAAGATGTCTCACGTGTCAACTTGGGAAAGCCGAACATCAAAAACCCGATGGACTATTTCAGGACATTGGCATCACCATGTGGAAATTGGAGGCCATTCATATAGATTTTGTAACTGGTCTACCAAAAACAAAAGAAGGTTATGATTATATATGGGTGATTGTTGATCGGCTTACAAAGTCAGCCTATTTTCTACCGGTCAAGACTACATATCGGGCACCACGATATGCGCAAATTTATTTGAAAGAAATAGTGAGGTTACATGGGATTCCATTACAAATTATTTCGGATAGGGGTTCCCAGTTCACCTCACACTTTTGGCAAAGTTTCCAGAAAGGCCTCGGGACAAAGGTCAAGTTGAGTACGGCTTTCCATCCACAAACTGACGGACAAGCTGAACGAACAATTCAAACATTGGAGGATATGTTGCGATCGTGTGTGCTGGACTTCCAGGGCAATTGGTTGGACCATCTATGTCTATTTGAGTTCGCTTACAACAACAACTTTCATGCTAGTATACAGATGGCCCCGTTCGAAGCATTGTATGGGCGAAAGTGTAGATCTCCACTTGGAGGGTTCGAAGTGGGCGAAACACTACTGTTTGGACCCGAAGTCATTCAGGAAACAACTGATAAAGTGCAGATAATTCGGGAGAGGATCAAGACAGCTCATAGCCGCCATAAGTCTTATGCGGATAATCGCAAAAGAGATCTTGAGTTTCAAGAAGGAGAGAAAGTATTTTTAAAAGTCTCTCCAATGAAGGGAGTGATGCAATTTGGAAAGAAAGGGAAGTTGAGTCCAAGGTTTATTGGACCATATGAGATCTTACGAAGAGTGGGGAATGTGGCTTACGAACTAGCCCTTCCACAAGAATTAGAAGCAGTTAATCCGGTGTTTCATGTATCAATGTTACGAATATATATGCATGATCCAAGTCACGTCATCCAACCCCAAGAGATAGCCCTGAATGAAGAGCTTCAATATGAAGAAATTCCGGTGGAAATACTGGATAGACAAATTAAGCGTCTAAGGAATAAAAATATTATTTCCGTGAAAGTTTTATGGAAGAATCACTCCACAAAAGAAGCGACCTGGGAAGCTGACGACGCGATGAAAGTCAAATATTCATTCCTGTTTGATTAAGGTAATAAAATGTGTTAAATTGTACTTCATGAGTGTGCAATTTGCATGTCTATGTGAATGTGTTAAACCTTATTCACATTTGAGGATGAATGTTATTTAAGGAGGGGAGAATGTAAAGTCTTGAAAATTTAAAAATGTGTTATGTTGTGCTTCATGTACGTGCAGTTTGCATGTCTATGTGCATGCGTTACGACCTTATTCACATTCGAGGACGAATGTTATTTATGGAAGGGAGAATGTAAAGTCTTGAAAATTTAAAAATGTGTTATGTTGTGCTTCATGTATGTGCAGTTTGCATGTCTATGTGCATGCGTTACGACCTTATTCACATTCGAGGACGAATGTTGTTTAAGGAGGGGAGAATGTAAAGTCTCAGAAAAAAAAAAAAACAAACAAACAAACAAAACCCATTCCCCATTTCTTTTCTCCCACTTCCCCACGTCCCAAAAAAATCTGTGCACATGCACATCCATATACATACACGACACACACACATTCACTTGGTGTAAAAAAGAAAAAAAAAACTACATTAGCAGCAAAAAGGAAAGAAAAAAAATCAAGAACAAAATAAAGCAATCTGGAAGGAAAAAAAAATAGTTAAAGCAAGGATAAGCCGAAGCTGGGAAAATCATTCGTTGTACGAAGCAACAAAGGTGAGTTTTTCTCACTCAAATTTCTTAGTAAAATCCTGTATTTTAATTTGTACATGTTAGAATATAATGCTGGTGTTAAAAGAAAAATTATGAACTTAGATTTCTTAAACAACTAGTTCGGGACATGAACGTTTACAAACTGTTTTTCGGAGTTATACTTCTTTTAATTAGACGAAATTTGGTATGGTTGTAAATCACTTTGTTACAAACAGATTGAACTAAAGAAGAGATAAAACGGACTTACGGTTTAAGAGTTATCATAGTTTAAACTTTCTGCCACAGATTTGGACGAAATCTGGGAGCACGTAGAATTATGAATTGTTTTTCCCGAGTTTCACTTGTTAGAATTAGACGACATTTGGTATGCTTGTAAATCAATTTGTTACGAACAGATTGAACTAAAGAGGAGTTAGAATGGACTTACGGTTTAGAAGTTATAGTATTTTAAAGTTTCTGCGCCGGATCGGTTGAAAGTCCGTAAAGCAGTGAGTAAAATGGTAAAACTGTAGCAATTGGTATAGAATATGAAATGTTGATTTAAATGAAAGTCCTAGATTTGTCTTTTCTCGTCAGTTTGAGAATTTACGGGGCTTGGTCCGACTTACGGATAAGAAGTTATAACTGTTTTAAGATCGTGTGTCGTTCTGATAATAAATTCGGCAAACAGTTCTTAATGCATTTGTTAAAACTGAAAAACTGAATATTTCGGTGGAGAATTTAAAACTTTATGTTGAATAAAAGTTCTAGATTATTCTGTTCTCGACAGTTTGAGACTTTGCGTACATAAATCCGACTTACGGTTTGAGAGTTATAACTCATACAAGTGGGAAGGGCGAAATATTGAAAGAAGGAAATATTAATTGAGCCTTTTGAATATATAATACATACAAAACAAATTTGTAAATGCATTCGTAAATATAATGGATCGGGTTGCGCGCAACAAAACGTAAAGTGAATACACGTTCACAAATACGTAAATATAATGGATCGGGTTGCATGCGCAACAAAACGTAAAGTGAATGGCGTTCACAATACGTAAATATAATGGATCGGGTTGCGCGCAACAAAACGTAAAGTGAATACACGTTCACAAATACGTAAATATAATGGATCGGGTTGCACGCGCAACAAAACGTAAAGTGAATACACGTTCACAAATACGTAAATATAATGGATCGGGTTGCGCGCGCAACAAAGCGTAAAGTGAATACGCGTTCACAACGTAAATATAATGGATCGGGTTGCGCGCGCAACAAAGCGTAAAGTGAATACACGTTCACAAATACGTAAATATAATGGATCGGGTTGCACGCCGCAATAAAGCGTAAAGTGAATACGCGTTCACAATACGTAAATATAATGGATCGGGTTGCACGCAACAAAACGTAAAGTGAATACACGTTCACAAATACGTAAACATAATGGATCGGGTTGCGCGCGCAACAAAGCGTAAAGTGAATACGGCGTTCACGAATACGTAAACATAATGGATCGAGTTGCGCATGATAAATATGTAAATACAAAGGAATACCTTAATATGTAACATGAGATAAAATATGTATGTTGGTTAAGCTGAGTACGTCCTGAAACGAATTGAAAAAGAATATTATTGTGTGAATACTTGATTATGATACATTGAAAATGTTGAAGTTTGTCTCACAACATGGTTATTGTGTCCTAATATGTTTGTACTTAAGATATTGTGAGATTACTTTGATTTATAGGGTGAGGTTCTCACTCAGCCCCGGATGGTAGGGCTGACTCTTTTATTTAACATATTTCAGGGAAGCGTGATAGAGGAAAAGCTCATGCAGGGCTAGCGATCGTCCATGACCTCTTTGACCCACCAATCCATTATTTCGGATTTGGTGAAAGTTATTTTCATAAAGTATGTTTTAAGAACTAGGTTCCAATATCTCGGGGAATGCCCCACACAAAATTGTTCCTTGTAAGCTTTGAATTTCTTATTATGATATATATATTATTTCCGCACTTAAGTACATGTTTAATCTAGGAAGAAAAGAAGTTAACGGTTCGCCTGGAAAATAAATAATTGTCCAGGTGCCATCACGCCTTAAGGAAAGACTTAAGAAAAGTCGGGGCGTGACAGCGGTGCCTGACCAAGCAGCACCGCGGCCAAAAGTGGAACCGAGGCGTAAAAATCCGGTGGCGGGCGGTGATTTCAGCCAATTATTACTGCAGCGGTGCCGACGCGAAGTTTTTCAGTTTTACGGGCGAATTGGACACGGATTTTATGGTCCGGAAGACAATTTTTCTCTAGTATAAAACCCCCAAAACCCTGCTCATTATACCTTAGACCTTATACCATATACCTAAAATCATACTTTGGGAGGCAAGAATGAGGAAAGACACAATTGGAGACTCTTGTTCAGGTTCTTTTTCTTTCCTTTGTTTTTATTTCAGTTTATGTTGGATTTTGTATTAGTTCTTGACATGACAATGTTTATGAGCTAATTACTTTAGTAGGGTTTCCATCGAATCTTCTTGAAACTCTTTCATATAGTTAATACATTGATTTCTTCTTCAGCATATTAAGATTGTTACACCCCGTAATTTCATGACATGTTTAAGAGAATGTACGTGAGGAATCAAGACTTAAAAATTTGAACGAAAGAAAGAGTTGTTATTCTTAAGAAAATTCTTCCGAACCTCGGAAAAGAGAAGTGTTTGTTAATGAGAATTAGGTTCTCAGAATTGTTATTTGAGATTGATGGAGTATTATTTTCGGATTTGGTCACGTGGGGGCCCACTCGGGAAATTTTACGTTTTGTGGGGCCCACGGAATTTTTGATATTTTGACCAATTATGAAATTTCGGAAAACAAAATATTTTAGACCAATGGGAGGGCGACACGTGTCACCCTCCACATGCTTATGTTGGATGAAGAAAAGTATTGACTAAGTCAAGTAGTCATTGATATTATTGACCAATCTTAGCCATCCATTTGTGTTGATCTAGACCATTGGTTGTAGTATATATCTATATTAGTGCAAGACAAATTCTACACTTAGAAAAAATCAAGAACTTGTTGTGCAAAAATTGAGGCTCTCGGCCAAGCTCTTTTAGAAACAAGAAATTTTTGCAATCTTGCTTCATAATTCCCAATATTCAAACCTAAGATCCCTAGAGGTATTCTAAGGATATCCCAACACAAAAATCCCGAAAAAACTACATTTTTACGTTAGTCGCAACATGAAAACCTAAGGGGTTTTTCATAGTTGGAGTTGGAACTTGAAGAGGAGTTCTTCACAAGCTTCTAAGGGTTGCAAATAGCGGAGTGGAACGTCGAAAAGATGAGCTAAAGTTGCTAGGATCGACTTTAGGTTTTGGATTGTATTTGGGCTTAAAGAGGTAATAATCTCCGCCTTGCTATTGAAATTCAAGATTTCATGTTGTAGTAGTTGTTAGATGAGCATTTAATATTTAGAATGAAGATTGATAAATATTATGGAATTTTGAAGTTAAATCCGAGACCTAGCATGTCTAGCCTTTAATATTGTAATCAATTTGGTCGATAGTTATAATCGTCGCATCGCATGTTATATAAGAAAGGGATTATAGTTGTTATAATTGATTGTGACTATATAACATGTTGGAATAACAACTTGGATTGAAAAGGAATTAGAAAAGAATAGATGTGGTGTTATCCTTGTAATTGCCGAAATGGCCAAGAATATTGGACAGTTTTACTTTAATTGTGGGGCAGAATTTTACACGTCCTATTAAGGCGTGTAATCCCCTTTGAATTGTTGGTTTGTTGCGCCTTAAATATGGCATGTTGGTTATTGATTTCGGGCCTTGAAAAAGGTGGAAAAGTACGTAGAAACAAAGGAAATGCTGTCCAATTTTCCGTAGAATAAGATACCTTACACTTAGTATGATTCTACCTTAAAAAGGCTAGAAATTGATAGACGTATTATGATTATTATAGGTTAAAGTACTACGTATAGCGTATTCTACTTAAAGGGTGGAATAACTATCAAGGTTGAAGTACTATGGAGCATTTTGCAACTTGTCTCTAGTCGTCGCGAGGTATGTGAACCTCTTCTTTCTTTTGGCATGATCATACGTATGAAATAGCCATGTGATATTATTTCATGATTCCTTCTACTCTTAGAAGTTAAGAAGTATCCACGTTGTTGATTCTAAGTTAAAGGTATGTCTAAGTTATCCTAAGTCCTTACCAAGTCTTATGGGAGATGTTGGTAAGAGTGGTTAGGAAGTTATGAGGTTTGATTTAAAGTTATGTGCCTTGATTTATATGAAGTAAGTAAGTTGATTTTATATTTAAAAATGACTTGAATTTATAATTGAAAAGGGACTTGTTTTTATAAGTGAAAGTTATATGATTTTAAAGAGTATATGATACGAGGTTTTAAGACTATAAGCCTTGATTTTATAAGTGGAAATGACTTGATTTAAAAAGCATGTCATCTTAATTTATTTCAAAAGTTAAGAAGATTGATTTCAAAAGAGTATGTGACTTGAGTTTTAAAAAGAAAAGAGTTTTATGATTCTTTTTAAGTATGTATGTACGTAGTACTTTTGGGTTTAGTTTCCCCAATGTGATAAGAAATAAAAGTGCCTTAAGTTCTCTAAAATGAAAGGTTGTTATAATAGCTTTATGGAAAGTTGTTATAACGACTTAAGAAGAAGTGAAATGGTGGTTTAAAATGTTATGTAAGGAAAATTACACCGAGTCTCACAGGCGGGCCGGATTATGCTACATGATTCCACAGTACACCGAGCCCCACAGGCGGGCCAGATTATGCTACATGATTTCACAGTACACCGAGGCCGCGGCGGGCGGATTATGCTACATGATTCCACAAGGCCGAGCGGGGCGGATTATGCTACATGATTTCACGAGACAAGGCCGCGAGCGGGCGGATTATGCTACATGATTCCACAAGACACCGAGCCCCACAAGCGAGCGGATTATGCTACATGATTCCACAAGATGCGAGCCCACGCGGGCGGATTATGCTACATGATTCCACGATGCAAGCCCGCGGTGGGTCGGGTTATGCCACATGATTCATCAGTACACCATGTCCCGCAAATGGGTCGAGTTACATTATCACGTATGGATAATCAAAGTAAGCTCCCAAATAAGAAATCCCTCCATAAAGGGCCGGATTATGTTATGTAAGAATATGATGTTAATTCTTATTGAAAGAAGGAAAAGAATGATTAATGTACGATTGATTTCATGAGTTAAAATGGCACGGTAGAATATGGTATTTTAATTTTTACACTTGCCCCTGTCATTCTTTTATACAGTTATGATTACTGTACCTTATTTTTGTTCCATACTAAATTTTGTTGTACTTACCCCGCGGAAGTGCGTTAATGCGCAGGTATTAGGTACCCAGGTTGGTGATCCTCGTTCTTAGGATCTCTGTTCAGTTTTTGGGAAGAAGCTCCATTCACTCCGGAGGCTTATCTTTTGGTACGGATCCCTGTTGTTGTAGATTATGTATATTCAGGGGTATGGCGGGGCCATGTCCCGTCACAGTGGTTATGTAAAAAATTCTTAGAGGTCTGTAGTCATATCTTGTGGGTCGGTTTGTAAAGAAGAAAGATGTAACTGCTTTTGGTTATGTATATATATATATATATATATGTTCAGGGAGGTAGCCTTATCGGCTAACATGTTTATTTCCTGTTAAATGTACGTTATGAGTTTCATGTGTGTTCCGCTGATTTTCTCTGATGTATACCTGTAAGGGTGCCCAGGTAGAGCACCAGTCGCGGGCCCGGGGTCGGGTCGTGACAAAGATCTATTCAATATTGTTATGATTGCTTGATAATTAACAAGCTATTAATTGGCATCACTTATATGATTTCGAATCAAAAGTCTGAAAGGTGAAATTTGAATATGCTGTAATTGTCTAGACATAGGTTAAAATCGTGGACGAAAGTACCCCGATACTTGTGTAGTATTTAAGGTTATTGTTCTTAGTCCTCCTGTGTGGTAAAATTTATCATAGAAATATAGACAGTTTCTGCACAAGGTTGAGCTCTTGTATGTAGGGAATCATTAGCCTTGCATTAACAAGTGAAAGAGTGAATAGTTGAAAAGATTGAAAGCCCTATTTACTTCATAACTGTTATAAACCCAAAATATTATAATCTTTAGTTTATTTTCTTCACTTAGTCATAATTCTTAGTCTAAAACCCAAACTAAAGAACGTCAACCAAATAGATACCATAGAATAGATAATCGATACTTAATAAACCAGTCTCTGTGGATGATAAACTCGGTCTTACAGATCTTTATTACTTGAACGATACGTACACTTGCGTAAGCACTTAGAAATATCGCAACAGAAGACTGATGGGACTGAAACATTGAGTTATTGCTGTAAGTACCATCGTTTGCCTGAGGGTAGATAGATGTTATGGGCTTAAACTAAACTGCCATAATTTGCCAGGAAATATACTCCCCACCTCCCAGTATTGGTGTCCCAGGCATGCTTATTAAGGTACTAGTTGAAGTTTCACTACATTTGAGTAGGTTCAGAAGTGGAGATAGATTTTTTTTTTTTTTTTTGCAAATTCGGGCACTGTTTAGTGTTTACTATTCAGAATGATGGTGGGTCCCACATAATAGAATAATGGGAAATTAGAAAGTGGATAATAATATTGAATGGAAGACAAGAACGCTGTATGACATCAATTATGTCTCCTGGACAGTACAACATTCTTCTTTAGGTTTTGAGTAGAGCTGATGAAACCGTACATTAATGATAAGAGCTAGACCAATTTGTCGCCCAGACCATGTAGCTTATCAATTTATCACCTATTTACCTAAAATTTGCGACCTCTATTTGTAGTTTTCGAAAACATTGTATTGTATATTCATATTAGGCTGCATCCCTTATTATTCCCAGTGCCTCAATCCATAAAAGGAAAAGAAGTATACCCTTTGTGTGATTAGTCGTTTTCCTTTTGAGTTGTTGTCTACTAGAAGGCGTTTTGTAAACTTTTTATGATCTACCATGTCTATAGACCATGCTCTAGAATCTATCATGTCTACAATGCATCTATTCCATTGACCTCTTGATTTAAGAAGTGAGGAAATTTAGTTGTTTTTCTTCCAAAAATTGCCTCTGAACATGGAAAGAGCAAGCCTTAAAGAGTCACTCTTTCGTAGCAAGCTTTTCCTCTTGCAAAGAGTAGTAATGCATTTGATGTTCATGAGTAATTCTGTTAGAGGAGAAAAGTCATTTCCTTTTTAAAAAAAAAATTCTTCATCCTTGAGTAGTCTTTCAGCTGACTATGATTTCCATTGCAGAATGAAGATAGAACACTTTGGAAACTTGGCACCTTACCTCCAGGGTTGATAACTTCCTATAACTTGACTTATCCTTTGGATCGGAGCTGGCATGTATTGGGTCTTGGCTATGATCCTGCCCTGAACAAAATAGCAATACAAAATGGGGCGGTTGTTCACTACAATGGAAATTACAAACCATGGTTGGATCTTGCAATTGCCAAGTACAAATCTTATTGGTCTAGATATGTAATGTTTAATAATTCATACCTTCAACTTTGCAACATCAGTGAGTAGTAAATTCATGTTTTTGCAAGGTAGTTTTACTTGTAATCAATTTCTCTTACTCCCACCGCAATCAGAAAAAGGAAAAACGTCTTTTACTTTTGTCACTCTTGAAGTTTTCCTGTATCAAGAAAATTTGGGAGAGCATGGGCAAGCAACTGAGTACCCTAATGATGTTGCATAGCTGCAGATGGGCGTACTTGTTTTAACAAATCAATGGCTATAACTTGAGAAGGATCATGCATATTGTTGTTTATCCCTTTTTGACTGTTTTGGCTGTTAACATTAACCATCAGAACTAACTTGCAGTTGTAGATCCTTTGCGTTTACTGTATTTTAAGACTTCACTTGACAGGCATTCCTGAGTGCAAAGCTAAACATTCCCTCAAAGTTCGGATGAAAAGTGATTAAACCTATTAGAATATTCTAGAATTATTATCATTAATATGGTAATATTATTTATTATATTGTATTAATGTACCTACCATGGTCATTTTCTAATTCGGGTCTTTGAGAGCAGACACTGAGTTACGAAGCAAAGGTGATTTGAAAATCTGTGTGTGGAGGCTGTATTTGGTATTGAGTTTAATAATATCATGTTGACTACGAGTGACCGGACACTACAACAAATCGCCCCAAAGAGGGCGATTTTTTTAAATCAAAGAGGGCGACTAAAAAATGTCCTTTTAGTTCGGACCAAAAAGGGCGACATACAATCGCCCTTTTTAATTTCACCAACGGGGACGACTTGAAAAAGTCTCCCTTTTTGGTCATCACAAAAGGAGCGACTTCAAGTCGCCCCTTTTGGTCTGAATCAAAAGGGGCGACTTGAAAAAGTCGTCTCCTTTGGTCATCTGAAGTCGCCCCTTTTGGTCCTAAATCTAAAACACAATTTACTTGATGCTCAATGACTAAATGTTGTTCGCCTATATTTTTTTTTACAAATATGTTATATTATATAAATCAAAGGAAAGATTTTGTATAAAAATAAAAAGTTCCCATAGTCCGGAAAATAACAAAAGAAGATTCGAGTTAGAAATTAAATTTATCTTCAAATGTTTCTAGAAATTAAATTTATCTTCAAATGTTTCTAGTGTTTATTGTTATTCTCTAATTAAAACAATAGAAACTTGCATGACTAGCTTTGTGTTTTAATCAACTATTTCGAGATTAATTGATGTATAACCCAAAAAAATTAAATAGACAATTAAAAAATTTAGATAATTTTTTTGTTGCATCATTTTTTAACATAAATTGTTGAAAAAGGTGGATGTGGTATCTTATCCCATGAATATTACAACTTAAGGTAAGCATGTTATATACTATATAGAATCTTAGAAAAAAGTAACAACCTTATATATATTGGAATTGACCATTTGTTATATCACATAAATGAGGAACTTTTTCATCATTTGTGATACTATTGCCTCTGTTTATGGAATTAATTAACATAACGTCTTGCTTTTGGATATCGATTTGTAGTCGCCTTTTTGATATATATCAAATAGGGCTACTGTAGTCGCCCTTTTTGAGAGATATCCAAAAATGGCGACTTTAGTATGTCGCCCTCTTTGAGTACAATAAAAAATGAGATTAAATAACTTTTATTTGTTACTTCAATTAGTAATTAATAATTACATGTCTTCTTAGAGTAGTAAAAGTTGAATTGAAATATGAAATTAATGTTTTTTTATTTTCCAAAGTGACAAATATTATAGTCCGAAATATACGTATCTGAATCCGATTCGAAGATATTAAAAAAATATGAATATCCAAAAAATTCGGATGTGAATCCGATCAGAAATTATCCGAAAATTGTGGATATCCAATTATTTCGATATCCAGAAATATTCGGATCCGAATTCGATCCGAAATTATCCGAAAATTTTGAATATCTAATTTTTTCGATAACCGAAATATTCAGATCCGAATCGGATCCGAAATTATCCGAAAATTGTTGATATGCTATTATTTCGATATCCAAAATATTCGGATCCGAATCTGATCCGAAATTATCCAAATTTTTTGAATATATAATTTTTTCGATATCCGAAATATTCGAATTCGAATCCGATCCGAAATTATTCGAAAATTTTGAATATCTAATTTTTTCGATATCCGAAATATTCGGATTCGAATCCGATCCGAAATTATTCGAAAATTGCGGATATCCGATTATTTCGATATCCGATATATTCTGATCCGAAAATTTTAAATGTCCGATTTTTTGAATATCCGAATCGGATTCAAAATTATTTGAAAATTGCGAATATCCGAATCTGATCCGAAATTATCCAAAAATTACGGATATCCGATTTTTTGAATATCCAAAATATTCGGATCTGAATCCGAATATTCTAAATTTTCATCTTTTAAATAATATTTTAATTTATCTTAAAGTATTTTAAATCCTATTTTAATTATGAAGAGCATAAATATAACAAGTATTGATAGCTGATTTAGTGGTAGAATGACACAGTTCCACAGAGGAGACCCGAGTACGATTCCTGGCAGGGAGGTATTTATGGTGATTAATATTGCATAACTAGTGGTCTAGTGGTAGAATGACACAGTTCCACAGAGGAGACCTAGGTTCGATTCTTGACAGAGAGGTATTTGTGGTGATTAATATTGCATAACTAGTGGTCTAGTGGTAGAATAGTATAGTGTCACAGTTCAGACCAGAGTTCGAATCTCAGTTGGTGCATTTAATTTTTTCTTTTTTTAACCAACCCAAAAAGGGCGACTACAGTCACCCTCTTTGATGTATCTCAAAAAGGACGACTATAGGCGCCCTCTTTGGTCCTTATCAAAGGGGGCGACTTGAAAAATTGTCCTGCTTGATCTACGACAACGGATGTAATAAGGCGACTTGAAGGGCGACTATAAATCGTCCCCTTTGATATAATGGGGCGATATTTAACCCAAAGAGGACGACTGCAGTCGCCCTTTTTGAACCGATTTATTGTAGTGGGACGATTGACATGACCAATGTATTGCACGCCATTGGCCGAGGTAATGGATCGACGCCTTGCGCCAAGGATTATTGTCGTGGCCGAAGTGAGTGGGCGGGGCGGTGAATGTAATCGACTCGGAGATATGAAAGGGTCCAATGCATGAATGGTGTCCATATGTGAGATCGGAGGAGGGCCATTGGGCCTTGGATCTGATGGCTGGAATATTTTCCAGTGGCTGGATTGTCGGACCTTGAGGCCCCTGCGTTCCTCCATAGCTGGTGGGTCCCAGACTGTGAATAAAATGAGTTAAATACGGAAACTTATCATCATCCAAAAAATCATAAGTATAATCTCGAGATTCATGTATCTTGGCAAAAGGAAATTGTCTTTCATAAAAAATTACATGACCTATAATCATTCGTTTTGAAGAAATGTCATAAGACATGTAACCACGGTGATTAGTTGGATAGCCCAAGAAAACACATGGAGTAGACTGGGGTTGTAGTTTGGTGATGGTGGTGGATGGAAATAGAGGGTAGCAAAAACAATCAAACACTCTTAAATGATGGTATGAGGGCTCTCTTAAGTAAAACATTTTTAATGGAGCTTGGTAAGACATGTTTTTATGGGGAAGGATATTCAACATGTAGGTAGCCATTTGGAGTGGATGATGCCAAAACATGGGAGGTATAGATGCATGAGCAAGAGATGTTCGAACAATATTGTTGATGGATCTAATTTTGCGTTCCGCCTTCCCATTTTGTGATGAGGTGTGAGGACGGGATAAACGAAAATTTAAACCATTTGTTTTGAAAAACTCCCAAAATTGATTATTGTCAAATTTTCTCTCATTATCACATTGAATACTTTTAATCTCCCGTTCAAACTGAGTAGAAAAATGAAAAAACTTGTGATTTTTTCGACAGAGGAAATGTCCACAAATAATTAGAGTAATCATCAAGAAAAAGTAAATAATACCTATGACCTGAGCCACTCAAAACCGGTGATGTCCAAATATTACAATGTAAAATATTAAATGTGTCACGACCCAAACCGGAGGGCCGCGATGGGCACCCGGATCCCACCCGTCGGGTACCCCAAATCACACATTCACTGTATAATCACAATAAGCACGGACTAATCCCAAAAAAATATTATGAAAGCTCTTGATCAGAAAACTGATTTATACATATATACATGACCACGCCAAGGCCATACAAAACCACTATCCACAGGAAACTTGTCTACAAGGCTCTAAAGAGTATATGACATCAAAATATCATACCAAGACTAGACTGCAACTCTGAAACAAATAGAGTACTCCAACATCAGCTGAACCAGCAACCTACCAGTGTGAACCATCACTCTCTTTAAGCGAATGCGGGCATGAACGCGGCGTCCCGAAAAAGGGGCGTCGATCATGATATCGAGTATGTTAAGCATGAATAATATCATAACAGGAGTATAACAACAACTGAAACATGAACAACTGACCAACAATAAATACCTAAATGTTATGCATGATGCAGTATGCACATACCTCGGCCTCATCGAGCAATATTTCTTACCATAAGAGCCACTGGGGGCGTCACACCATATGTTGGTTAATGAATGCATGCATGATGCAAATGCGGTCCATATATATATATATATATATATATATTAGTGTTGCGGATCGTACAACCCGACCCATCACATCATGTTAGTGTTGCGGATCGTGCAACCCGTCCCAATCGCCTCTGTGGACACCACATCACATCATATCATATCGTTTTGGCCACACAGACATCCATTTTGACCACGCATGCTCGATATGTGGCCTCTTAGGGCTCTTTTGTGATAGTATGTACCAACTCATATCATATCGTCTTGGGTAAAATATGAATGCAATGTAAATGCAAATAAAAATGCTTGAATGACAATAAAATATTCCCTGAATTTATTGGACGACAATAATATCCTTGCTCCTCTGGCTAACATTATGGAAATATCTGATTTGTGATAACAGATCTGAACTGCCTAATTAATTCTTATATGGGCCGTGAGTAATTTATAATAATCTTATCTAATCAGATGTGAACTAGAAAATGTAAAATAAATCGATTATATCTTAGTTTCTATGCAGACAATTAACTATGTTTCAGCCGTGAGTAATCTTATCTAATCAGTTGTGAACTAGAAAATATAAAACAAATCGATTATATCTTAATTTCTATGCAGACGACATTCTAAAATCATTTTAATAATTGTTTGTCGATACCTTTTTCACTTAAGGCTGCAATGACTTATTTCAACAAGTCCACTAAAATATACTCATTATTTATTAATCAGTCTCAGCACTTAATACTTATCAGTTACTTTAAATTAGCAAAATCAAACCGGCTCCAGTGCTTGCTAAAAACTCTTATCAACATCTCTCACATATGCCTTAATAAGGACTTATGGACAATTTAGACATGTTTTTAGCATAGAATCAATTACATGAATATTCCTTAACTTCTAATAGTAGAATAAATTTTGAAACAATACCACAGTTATATTTCGTACGCAGAACATGCCAAAAGAAAGAAAAATTTATCTTAACATACCTCACTTCCGATCCTTTGTCAACGAGGAGATCAATCTTCCTTACAAACTCATGTTTCTTTCGGAAATTTGAAATCACATATTAACAGGAAATTAATGTAGAACATCGTTGTTGCTTAGCTTTCTTAAGAAACAGGATGACTATCTAAAAGGAAATGGTCTAATTTAATGGTGCTAGTACCGTTGGTTAGGATACAAAAATGGAAATTCTAAAAGGAAATGACACATAATTCATCACCTTATTCTTAATTATCATAAAAGGATCCAATAACTTATTCAATTTACATGTCTCCCACGTGTTCCACTGTTGGAAATTAAATGTGTCTTTACTTGACACCTAGAAGTACTACGTGCTCTATATTTATCTAAACTATATGCTACTTCAATAATATGAAAATAAAACTATTTCTTTAATTAAGCATGTTCTAAATAAATCACAAGCATTTTATAAAAGTAGGATATATACTAATATTTTATAAAGGTTAGAGCACCACAAAAATAAATATATATTTATCAAGTTACACCGATAACTAATTTTCATTCATCGTCGTCACACTAGTTACATAAAAATTATTTCAGGATTACAACCTTATATATACTAATTTCTTTATTAGCGTATGTAAATAAAATAAAATAAATCCTCAACACTCATGTCTATTTCCTTCGTTTACGTGCTCAAATCATTACCCAAAATTACGAGGTGTTACAAAATGGCATTGTAGTGCACGAAGTAGAGGAAATAAATGACAATTTAACATGTTTACCAAGAACACAAGCATGACACTTATTCAAAGTCCGAGTTTGGGTACAAGAAATAAAATTATTTTATTTAAGAGGCCAAAACAGACTCTCCCGGGTGTCCCAAACGTTCATGCCATAATGATGGTGCCAAGGCTGCAAAAGTGAAAGGAACCCTAGACTGTGGGTTTTGTAAACTTATCGGA
This sequence comes from Przewalskia tangutica, assembly GCA_029844215.1. NCBI lineage: Eukaryota > Viridiplantae > Streptophyta > Magnoliopsida > Solanales > Solanaceae > Przewalskia > Przewalskia tangutica. The sequence continues at coordinate 298,412 of CM056721.1, forward strand.
TATAGCTCCCCCTTATTGTCACATCCCATGAGAAGCTTCCCCGTATGAAAGTCATGTACGGAAAACCAAACGGGTCAAAACGAACAGAAACCCAATTATCAGTAGTAAACTTTCTCACATAGACCAAATTTTTGATTAATTTGGGAGCATGAAGAACATTCTTTAAAACAAGTGGTGGATTTGGTGGTGTCAATTTGCTAGATCCATACCCTTTTATTGGAATTGAATGGCCATTTCCGATAATTATACCATTTTGTTTGCTCAAATTAAAATAGGGTGAGAGTGTACCTTGGGATGACGTCATATGAGACGTTGCTCCGGAGTCCATATACCAATTTGAATCCGGTGGATTGAGTCCAAGGGTGTGCATGGCATTTTCAATGTCTGTGGGTTGGATCATTGCTGAATGGGCCTCCTGCCACTGGGTCGGTGGAGGCCCAAAGTTGCTGCTGCTACTGCCCGTTACTGACCCAATACGTTGGGACTGCTGGTTTGGTCTAGTAAACTGCCTACCTGGACCACTGAAATTGTTGGGATGCCACTGGCCATTGGGCCTGCTGGACTGTCTGGCCAATTTCCATTTTGGATTGTGCTGGGTGTAATACCTCATTCTAACCGGAGTCGAAAACGGTGTACTATGTATGGTTGATTCTTAAATTGTATTTAAGGAGTCACCACCTAATTAGTCTAGTGAATTAGGACACTTTTAAATGTATCATAAAATGCTATAAATGATCTCCATTTCTAAAGGTCTGCAAAATTTAATGAGATTATAGGTAAGGGTTCTCTATTATCTTAAGGGGAAGGAGTTAGGCATCCCTTAGATCCGCTAACTCGTGGTTATCCGGTCAAACTTAGGTCAATTATTTATGTTTAAAAATGCATGTTTTGGAATGCTTTAGAGTTAAAAGGATGTTGCAAATAAATATTTGAAAGATGTATTTTCATAAGATTTTGCATGAAGTTTATTTTAAAAATGCATAAAAGTAGTTTGTTTGAAAATTATATGTTGTGTATGAAATTAAAGATTTATGAAAATATGCACTTGTAGGACATTATTAAAAATGCACATTTTAGAGATAAAATAAATCTATTTTAAGCTACCCTCCCCTTTTTATTTAATTCTAGGCCTAATTGTTCTAAGCATTCTTATAATCATACAAATAATAAAACGGCGGAATTTAAAGAGTTTAAAAGAAGTGACTAGGACGGATGAAGATATCATCCCTCCTTATTTGTTTAGAAGTCTTGAGGCCGGAGAATGCAATGAATGTAGGTGCGGATCTCCGCTTGACAAAGTCATGAAGAAATTAGTATGTACCCTAGGTGCGGAAATTCGTTGCTCCCGATGCATTTCATGTAAATAAAAGGAGAGAAAAGAAATTAGTATGTACCCTAAATTCATCAAATAATAGCTAAATATTGACAGAAAATATAACACATTGGAACCATTTTGTTTTAAAAGAAAATGGCCCTAGGACAGTGATTTCCGGACAGGAAAATATGTTATTCCAAACATGCAGTTTCAGATTTCTATTATAGAAGATAAAACAAGGAGGCAGATTTTCCAGATAATATTCAATCACGTATTGGGCCTTAGAGGCAGATCATATGCAGAGATATGTCCAATCCAAGATGACCAAATAAGAATTGTAAGAATATCCAGACAAAGGGGACATGTATCTATTATACTAATGATTTATTTTTACCAAGTGAACATCTGTAAACTATCCAGAAAAATATGAATCCTAACAGATTTGTATCAACCCAAAATATCCTAGTTTTAAGCATATTGGAACATATTATTCATGATAAAAGGAAAAAATCAAACTAAACAAGATTGATGGTGTGTGTTTTAACTTACTTCTAGGTCATTTGAATGATTTATTTATGGTGAACAGATCTTATACTAACAACACAACTGGAAAGAGGAGAGGGGTATATTGAATTGAGGGACATATTATCATATCAGTGACGGGGCATACAAAATATCATTCTCTTGTATAGCTCAAATTGGTGCATGCATATTTATGATTATTCCAGCAATACTCATGATTCATATCTTTGTTCTATTCCTTAGCTCACAGAATTGCAGATGAGGCAATTAACAGCTAATAGCCCATTCATGTATATCTTATACTTGATCATTGAAATAAGGCAAAGCAGCTTGTAGAAAGTCAATAACAAACTCATAGGAACTAAATAAATTCAAAACAGGAATTAGGAACATGAAATATCTCGTGAAACAGTTCACAATATGTTAAACAAATACCATTTTTATTCAATATATTAACCAAGTTCAGATTTAATACTTGCCTATAGCAAGCCTCTTATTATACTCTGCCTTATATTCTAATATGCATGGAGTGGACATAACCATACTTGCCAAAATGAGCAACTAGATGAGCAACTGCTCTTTAGCTGATTTAATGCAGGCAAGAAAACACTAACATCAATATCATTTAATGCTCCACAGATAGGCATGATGTATAATGACTTAGGAAAATTACATGTTAATATGGAGGTATTTATATGATGTCATTTTTGGACATGATGTTGATGAAGACGTCATTAACAATGCTGATGAAGACGTCATTGTGTTGATGCTCCTTTTCCTGTGAATTAATGTTCTTGCATGCTATGCTTAAAAATGATTAGTGCGTAACTGTTAAAACAAACTGATAAATATATGAAAATATAGTTCTGCGAGTATAGATTTCATCCCTGTATGGTGTGCAGAATGATGCGACCGCTGAGATATGGTCCTTGTACGGACATGTTAAATGCTGCAACTGCTGAGATGTTGTTCTTTCACTGACGTAATGCGTTTGTGAAGCGCATGAATTTCCATGATGCCCTTGATCTTGGTGTTGTGCGTTTGTGGACCGCATGTGCGACACTGATGTAGTTATTTATGCGTTTGTGAACCGCATGAGTTGTGATGACTTGTGACTGCTGATATGCTGGACCTTATTGCGAATTTTGAACTTTGATTATTGTTTTATTTTCTGCTTCTGCTAACATGGAGAACCTGCGCTCAAAGCAAACTTGTGAGTTTTAGGAGGGTGGTCGATTCACGTTGACTTTGCAGTTTTGATTTCTTGATGCTCGCCCGTCTGACTTGTTTGGACCTTTAACCCCTGCCTGGTTTCCTGCTTTGGCTAGCTGTTAATGAAAATATTTATCGCTTGTGACAAAGTGTGTATTCTAATAAAAGTTTTTATCTGATTATCCAAAATTGTCCCAATTTTTAAACGAGTCTTGTAGGGGATTGTTTGTTTATCCTACCACAATGGTGTATTTTGTTATTGTGAAACAAGTGGAGAAAAAATTCTAATGGTGTGACCGAAATCGATTTAGGCCGCCTACGTATCCCAACGAGGAAATCAGGTCATGACGTAGTTCGTTACAGTTAAGGGGGGTTGTAATATTTTTTAAGATGGGACTGAAGCCGATGTAGGTCGCCTACGTATCCCACCAAGGAAATCAGGTCATAACGTAGTTCAGGTTACAAAAGGAAATTGGGATTTCTTCTAAAAGTAGGATCGAAGACGATATGGCCGCCTACGTATCCCGCCGAGGGAATCAGGTCATAACGTAGTTCCAATGACGGAGGAGGCAAAATATATTAAATTAACTACACTTTTTTTTTGGAGGACCAAGACAGGGGTACAAGTCAACTTGTTCAAAATGTATCTCTGCTCTGTGTCTCTGATGGCTGGGTCTTTTAGCGGGATTCTATGCAGCGTTTGTTTTGACAAATGACTGATTCAGAGGTCGAACAATCTTCGGCAAGGGGTACTCTTTTTCTTTTGACAATTGGTCGATGATTCAACCTTCTTCCCTTTCCGGGCTGGCATAATTGTCCTTTTCAGACTGCTTTCTTCATCTTCAATAATCATGTTCACATGGGCATTGTCATGATCTGGAAAAAAGTTATTGTTTGCATTGGGGGCAGCTTCTTTTAGGTGGATGATATATGAGCAGCTCCTCGATTTTGTCCTTGAGGGTATAGCAATTTTCAACGTCGTGTCCCTCAGCCCCAGAGTGGTATGCACAATGTTTAGTTTCATCATGCCCCCTGGAAGTAGGTCTGGGGGTATTTCTAGGAATTGGTTGGAGTACTCCTACGGTCTTCAGCTTTTCATACAACTGGGCTAGAGGTTCGGCTAGCGGCGTATAAGTATTGGTTGGCTTTCTTTCGGGGTTTATGCGGATTCTGGGTGCGTTTGGAGCACGGGCCCGTGATTGAGGCGAGTATGAGGGGTTTGGATATGCAGGTGCCCGGGATGAACTAAATATTTGTTGGGTATGGTAAACAGGATATAGGGTAGCTGAATGCTGATAATACGATTGCGGGCTTTGGATATCTTGGTTATAATTTTTGATGTGTTGGTTATAGTAGGAAGGTGAGGTGGTGGGCTTTGATATACTGGAAACTGATTCGGCCTAGGCTCCTGAATGACCATGACAGGGGATGATGTATCTCTCTTTCTTTGGGAGGAACCTCTGAATGCATCTGATTGAATTGCTTTGCTGGTCGCTTGTAGGGCTGCCAAGTTTGTAATCCTGCCCGTTTTTATGCCTTCTTCCACAAAGTCGTCAATTCTTACGACTTCTGCAAAACTTCAACCGATTACACTGATCATTCTCTCATAGTATGTCGCGTCTTATAAGGACTGCATGAACAGGGTGGTCATTTCGCTTTCTACCATCGGAGGTTGGACCTTTGCTGCTTCTGACCTACATCTCATAGCGTATTCCCTGAAAGTTTCTGTGGATTTCTTTTCTAGCTTCATCAGATAAAATCTATCTGGGACAGTGTCAGTGTTGAATCTGAATCTATCCATGAAGTCTTGCGCCATTGCATTCCAACTGTACCACTTTCGTGGATCTTGGCATGCGTACCAATCAAGTGTTTCACCGGTTAGACTCCTGATGAATAATTTCATGATGATTGCTTGGTCCTTTCCGACTCCAATCAATTTGTCACAGTATGACCTTAGATGGGCGCGGGAATTTTCCTTTCCATCGAACATGTCAAATTTGGGCACCTTGTACCTCATAGGCAGTTCAACATCGGGGTGCATAAACAAATCTTCGTATTCTAACCCTCCATGTCCCTTGTTTATCTGAATGCCTCTTTCAGACTACGGATTTCCTTCGCCATACTTTCATCAGCTCTAGATCGAGTCTGCATCTCCATTTCCCCGTATTGGTCAGCCCCTTGAGGAATCACGGGAATAGTAAATGGTGGAGTTTAATTTTGTATATGCCAATGGCATGTCTTGCTGCTAGATCAGCGATGTTTATCGTCTGCTTGTCCGGGGTGGTTTGGTAATTTGGAATAAGTGGGGTATTTTGTGTAGGTGGAGGTTCATGGGGTTGAAAGACTTGTGGTGTGATTGCATCCGTCTTTTGTTCTGGTAGCGGCACATTTAAGCTAATAGACAGGTTCGTGAGGTTTCAGAGCCTCTTCATTTTGGCATGCATGGTTTCCATTTGCTGCAATATTTGGGCGAGGTATTGGTCTTGATCGGTAGTGTTTCTCCTATCCGAGGCCTCTGCTTCATCTATGGAGATGAGTCCCAAACCGGTTCGTTTTGATGCATCTGAATTAGTCATTTTACTGGATGATTGTGCTTTTGATTTGGTGAAGTAGAGATGTTCTGTCAGTCAACGCGAATCAACCTTTTGGGGAAATAAGCTAGACAAAAATAATCCTTTTAAAAAAAATGAAGCAAATCAAGTTAGTATAACATGGATAAAAATTGCTTTAATAATAAGTGCGGAATTGCAACTAATGAGCAAAATGCATGCAAATCAAGTTTGCGTTCTAACGTGATTGGGACCTCTTTTATGCCAGAGGTAGGCCTAAGCGCCAAATATGCGAGATTATGATAAATAGGTCCAAGCCATTAAATTGCAATGTTTTATGGGAAAGGCGACCAAATGACAGTGCGTTTTTTCAATTTCGGTATGTCATGATTAGGCTTGAATTTGTCTATCATTGTCACGCTACACATAATATGTTGATTGGTCGTTGGGTTATCAAAACCCGTCAACAAATTTTGGTGTCTTCCTAATTGTGGAGACGATACCAAGGATCGACACACCTAAGGTGTATGCATGTATGACTTAGTGTAAAGGGTGGTATAACTCTATCTTAAGTTTCTAAAATTTGGCTCGATGAACCTGAGGTTCGGCGGACACTGAGTGAGAAGGCTCTGTGACCCGGATGGTCCGGATGCTCCTGGGCCTTTGCCAACTCTCCTAAATTTTGGTATTTGAAAGAAATTTGCGGGTGCGTACAACACACCTCGCGTGTAGTGTGTGATAGTGTGAATTTTCCGTAAGGGAAGAAATATGAGCGGAATGCCAGTTTAAGGAAAACAATAAAATAAAGTAGTTGTGCAGTTCAAGCATACCAAATTTAAAGCAAATATTTAAAAACATTTAAACAAATAAATGCAAATAGAGCCAAACAATAATAAACCTAGGTTTGCTATGGTTAAAACCTGTATTTCCCCAGTGGAGTCGTCATGTTGTAATACCCCATTCTAACCGTAGTCGAAAACGGTGTACTACGTATGGTTGATTCCTAAATTGTATTTAAGGAGTCGCCACCTAATTAGTCTAGTGAATTAGGACACTTTTAAATGCAGCATAAAATGCTATAAATGATCTCCATTTCTAAAGGTCTGCAAAACTTAATGAGATTTTAGGTAAGGGTTCTCTATTATCTTAAGGGGAAGGGGTTAGGCATCTCTTAGATCCGCTAACTCGTGGTTATCCGGTCAAACTTAGGTCAATTATTTATGTTTAAAAATGCATGTTTTGGAATGCTTTAGAGTTAAAAGGATGTTGCAAATAAATATTTGAAAGATGTATTTTCATAAGATTTTGCATGAAGTTTATTTTAAAAATGCATAAAAGTAGTTTGTTTGAAAATTATATGTTGTGTATGAAATTAAAGTTTTATGAAAATATGCAATGTAGGACATTATTAAAAATGCACATTTTAGAGATAAAATAAATCTATTTTAAGCTACCCTCCCCTTTTTTATTTAATTCTAGGCCTAACTATTCTAAGCATTCTTATAATCATACAAATAATAAAACGGCGGAATTTAAAGAGTTTAAAAGAAGTGACTAGGACGGATGAAGATATCATCTCGCCCTATTTGTTTAGAAGTCTTGAGACCGGAGAATGCAATGAATGTATGTGTGGATCTTCGCTTGACAAAGTCATGACGAGTCTCATAACGAGACTCTTCGTTGCTCCCGATGCATTTCATGTAAATAAAAGGAGAGAAAAGGAATTAGTATGTACCCCAAATTCATCAAATAATAGCTAAATATTGACAGAAAATTTAACACATTGGAACCATTTTGTTTTAAAAGAAAATGACCCTAGGACAGTGATTTCCGGACAATAAAATATGTTATTTCAAACATGTAGTTTCAGATTTCTATTATAAAAGATAAAACAAGGAGGCAGATTTTTCAGATAATATTCAATCATGTATTGGGCCTTAGAGGCAGACCATATACAGAGATATGTCCAAGCCAAGATGACCAAATAAGAATTGTAAGAATATACAGACAAAGGGGACATATATCTATTATACTAATGATTTATTTTTACCAAGTGAACATCTGTAAACTATCCAGAAAAATATGAATCCTAACAGATCTGTATCAACCCAAAATATCATAGTTTTAAACATATTGGAACATATTATTCATGATAAAGGGAAAAATCAAACTAAACAAGACTGATAGTGTGTGTTTTAACTTACTTCTAGGTCATTTGAATGATTTATTTATGCTGAACAGATCTTATACTAACAACACAACTGGAAAGAAGAGAGGGGTATATTGAATTGAGGGACATATTATCATATCAGTGACGGGGCATACAAAATATCATTCTCTTGTATAGCTCAAGTTGGTGCATACATATTTATGATTATTCCAGCAATACTCATGATTCATATCTTTGTTCTATTCCTTACTCACAGAATTGCAGACGAGGCAGTTAATAGCTAATAGCTCATTCATGTATATCCTATACTTGATCATTGAAATAAGGTAAAGCTGCTTGTAGAAAGTCAATAACAAACTAATAGGAACTAAATAAATTCAAAACAGGAATTAGGAACATGGAATATCTCGTGAAACAGTTCACAATATGTTAAACAAATACCATTTTTATTCAATATATTAACCAAGTTCAGATTTAATACTTGCATATAGCAAGCCTCTTATTATACTCTGCCTTATATTTTAATATGCAGGGAGTGGACATAACTAGACTTGCCAAAATGAGCAACCAGATAAGCAACTGCTCTTTAGCTGATTTAATACAGGCAAGAAAACACTAACAACAATATCATTTAATGCTCCACATATAGTCATGATGTATAATGACTTAGAAAAATTACATGTTAATATGGAGGTATTTATATCACAGAGACAAACACAGAGACAATGTGATCATTCAAGTGTACATTGCAGATATGTGAGGCTATAGATTCAAAGGATATATGCACTCATAGGTTCAAACTACATCCGGTACAGTGACCTTACACAATTTGCACTGCCTGGATTTAGCTAAAATATATTACAACTTCCATACTAAACAACTTAGATCACATAAGCAGGTTATATACGACTCAACAGACCTTAAATTAGGAGCCGAGTTAATCAAATGGTTTACACATAGACCAATCTATCCAGAACCAACACAATAGGTGTTCATCTTAATACATATTCAAAATGACCTTAAGATGCTCGAGCAGTGATTAACTCACACGCTCGAACTCGGGCGTGGATGGTGCCTGCACGGGCACCTTCTACCTTAACAACTAAGTAAATGCGAAAATTAAAGAACACCCATTTTTTTTTTAAAACCAACATACGTGCAAGGGCAAAACCGACAATTTGCCATAATATACATACTCAAAAGACACTACACGTACATGAGTCCAATCCACATACGAATCTGCACCTAAGAGTTTCTGAAATATGACGGGATAAGGCCGCCGTACCCATAAGCGTACAAAAGTGCATCTTGAAAGAACTTATACCAAAAGATAAACTCACGAACATAAGGAGCTATCCAAAACTACGGCGGTCCTACACTGCAGATCACAAGCTGCGTACCTAAACTGCGGCGTGAACGGCCACGAAGGAGGTCGATGCGAAGAATGTACCAAGTATGTGAGCGATGAAATGCGTAATGAAATCATAACGATCTAAACAAAGCGAGAGACGTGTATGATAGCCAACCTACGATTACACAATACATAGCGATTATATCAAGTCGTGGACGCGTGCCTCAAAGTCACTACTCAAATATAACCATGGGTCTCACGCCATAATATCAATCATGCGTGGAATCCTTTCTCACGGCGATCCATGATATAATGTAACACCAATAAGCATATCGAGTATCCTCGTGGTCGCGTGCCGGAATCCCACATCGTATAAGCATGACCATGGGGTATACAAACAACCGAATCAAACCCGCTCCTCGTCACGTGCCGGAATCCCATCGTATAAGCGTGTCGAGTATCTCGTGATGGCATGCCGGCATCCCACATCGTATAAGCATGACCATAGGGTATCCTCGCGATCGCGTGCCGGCATCCCACATCGTATAAGCATGACCGTAGGGTAACACAAACAAATCAGGAATCTAACCCGACTCACGGTCACGTGCCGGAATCCCACATCGTATAAGCGTGTCGAGGAGTATCCTCGTGGTCGCGTGCCCGGCATCCCACATCGTATAAGCGTGACCATAGGGTATCCTCGCGATCGCGTGCCGGCATCCCACATCGTATAAGCATGGCCGTAGGGTAACACAAATAATGGAAGCATACGGTGGAATCCCACCTCACCGTCGATGCGTCAAGTAAACTTACAACAAGGCGGTGACCACCGAGAGTCGCGGCAACGTAATAAAACATAATACTTGCACTCAAAGGCTATCACCAGCACATATAGGCAATTCTCAATTAATTAAGCCAAAGTACTTATCAAGGCACACATAGAATAATTCTCAATTAATCAAGCCAAAGTACTTATCAAGGCACATATAGAATAATTCTCAATTAATCAAGCCAAAGTACTTATCAAGGCACACATAGAATAATTCTCAATTAATCAAGCCAAAGTACTTATCAAGGCACACTTAGACTAATTCTCAATAAATCAAGCCAAAGTACTTATCAAGGCACACTTAGACTAATTCTCAATTAATCAAGCCAAAGTACTACATACGTACATTCTTTTCAAGAGACTCCTTTTTATGTAATACCCCAAGATACTAACACCCGTAGTATCAAGGTGTGTCTATTTTTCAAAGTAAGTTACTACACTTTTAAAAAACTCATTTCAAAGCTTGAAATCAAGTAACTTCAAATTTTCACAATCAAGGCAACTCATGCCCATTAATCAAAATAGACAACTTTCTAAACCTTCCATAAAGCCGTTATAACCAACTTTCCATAAAGCCGTTATAACCCTTTATGGTCTTTAGACAATTTCATTCCTTTTATAACCAAGAGACTTATACTTTTAAAACCAAGTATCATATGCTTACAAATCAAGTTCTTAACTTTCAAAATACTTCAAGTCTCTTAATATTTAGAAAACAAGTTTCTTCTACTTTTAAACCTCAAGTAACTTACACCTTTAAAAACAAGTTACTTCTCTTAAATCATGTCATTTCTCCTCTTTTAAAACAATTAAGTAAATCACTCCTTTGACTTCCCTAAAGTCATTAAAACGACCATTAGGTTTTGGAACTAAGGCACTAGCCAAAAGGTTTGGAAACCACTTCCTTTTCAAGACTCCATGTACTTTAAGCAAAATACTTTCACTTTTAAGAATCCAAACTTCACTAAGGAAATGGATTATACAACTTACAATTTAAACATCAAAGTACAATCAAAGGAGTACATAGAACAAATTCTATTTTAGGCAATCCGAATACAACCAAGGAATGGATCATTTAAGGAGTAGGACATACTTTCTTTATCTTAAGGAATCATGCTAGAAGAGGAGATAGTTCACATACCTTTTCGGCTAAATCCACAAGCTAAGCCGAATACGCCGTACGTAGAAGTGTCAACCTATAATGGTCACAACAAGACTATCAACTTCTAGTCTCTAACGTAGAATAATACTAAGTATACGGTCTCTAATTCTACAGAAAATCGGGCAACACCTCATTTGTTTCTACTCACTTTGCCACCTTTTTCAAGGTCGAATACAATAACCAACACGCCACATTTAAGGCTCCAAACAAAGGGGATTACACGCCTTACAATACGTGTAAAATTCCGCCCCACAATTCATACGAAGTAGTTTAATACTCACTAGCCATTCTCGGCCAACAATAACCAACAACACTAAGTCTTTTCCAATCCTTTTCCAATTCCAAGTTCTAAGGTCTAACATGTTATATAGCCATGAACAACTTCAACAACTACAATTTCCTTCTTTAAACAACATGCGACAACTTAAACTAATAATCGACTTGAATTGTAATCTTAAAGCTAAACATGCTATTTTTCGGATTAGGGTTCCAATAGCCAATATACTTATCAAACTTCATAATATACACCTCATGCTTGCTAATATCCATAGCTACTACAACAAGTAAATCTTAACTACTAAAACGATAAAATTTATACCTTTATAAGCCCTTAAAATTTCCAAGATTCAAAGTCGCGCCTTAGCAATTCTTAGCTCCTTTCCTTAGGTTCCAATCCGCTCCAAGCACTCTTTAGAAGCCTATGAAGAACTCATCTTCAAGTTCCAACTTCAAAGTTGAAGAACTCCTTAAGTTTCCGCCTTGCGACTAATACGAAAACATCGTTTTTCCGAAATATTTCTATTGAGATATCCTTACAATACCCTTAGGGACATTGGGTTAAAGTCTTGTGAATAAAGGATCAAAACTACAAAAATTTTGTGTGGCTACCATGTCAAACCCGAGAGCTCAATGAAGCACAAGACATGTTGTGATATTTTCTAAGTGTTGAAAACTAGTCTTACACTAGTAGCATGCTTATATAACACATTGGATGGCTTAGACTTAAACAAATGGGTGGCTAAGATGAAGATCACAAGGATTAAGAACAAGTGGCAAGTTGACAGTCATGATATCAAGCTTAGCAGACTTATCTTCCACCATGGTAAATGACCATTTTACCCTTACACATTTCGACCAAGACCAAGTGTGGGGGTGCGTGTCGCCTCTCATTCGTCCATAAAATTCCGTAACCCTCGTGGGCCCCGCAAAACGTAAAATTCCTCGGGTGGGCCCCACGTGACCAAATCCGTAAAAAAATAAATTTCCATAAGGTTAAGAGTTCCATACTCTTCAAATAATGCACTTTGAGAATCCAATTCTCAACAACGAACATTTTTCCTTTCCGACGTTCGGAAGATTTTTCGTCGGAAAAACAATTCTTCCTTTCGTACCAATTTCCAAGTCTTGATTCCTTACGTACATTCTCTTATACATTTCCTGGACTTATGGGATGTAACATTCTTCCCCCCTTAGAAACATTCGTCCCCGAATGTTCTTAGTCGGTTGTCAAGTTATACAAACTCCGGCATAAACTCTATACTATGCCTCTCAATCAAAACTGCACAAGACCAACGATGCCACACATGGCCACCACAACATACGTAAACATATCAATGGACCTTCCGTCCGCGACCCCTCCTCACAAAACTCGAAGGTTACAGTCTTATCACAAACAAGATCTTTAGGGGTCACTTTCTTTCCGGTGGCCCCCACCTTTATTATTTTCGCAATTTCCGCCATTTTTTTTATTATTATTACGTCCTTTTTGCCCCTTATTTTGCTGTAAAGGGTCATAAAAATTACCATTAGAGGAGGACATTGCAATCATGGCGGAATTCGACGTGGTGAAAGCCTTTTTTCATCAAGCCCTATTCTTCAAGCACAAGCATGGATCTCGCTTGATAAAACTTTGGGAGAGGGTTACTTTGACGGATGAAGGTTCCCACACCACTATATGCATCGGTGAGACCCGCGACCAATTACAGAACCAACCGGTTATTAGTAACCGGTGAACCAACATTGTGTAGTTGATCCGCCAACACTTTGAGGCGTTGACAATATGCCATAACATTCGGAAAATCCGCCATGTCGATTGTTGAGAATTCCTGCTCCAAAGTAACAGCGCGAGAGTTTTGGTTATATTGAAACATATCCCTCAAGCGTTCCCAGACCGTCATGGCTGTTGAATCTGGCTCCATTATTGTATGCAACAAGTTAGTGGAGATTGTTGCATAAATTCAACCAAGAATTGTGGCATCAAGGGTATCCCACAATTCTTTCTCTGCATCTGATGGTGGTTCCTTCCCCTTGTCATCTTTTGGAGGAATTATATGATGAAGAACTTTGTGAGCCCTACAACATATCTTGAACAATTTCGTCCATGTTTCATAATGAACAGTTTCCATTTCTAGTTTGACAGAAACATGTGTTTTGATGTTGGAAACAACAAGGGCTGGGTGAAAGGAAGATTTGGATTCAGACATAGTTGGTGTTAATGGAGTATAATCAACAATGGTGAAAAAAATACTAAGAAAATTCGGTCATAATGTTGGAGGAGAACAGAGACCAAATTTGGAAGAAGAAAAAAAGCAAAAATATTTTTGGATCTTTTTCCTTAAACTCTTGATACCTTGTAAAGAATGGATTTTGGGCCTAACTCAACCCCAAAAGCTAGCTTGTTAGGTGAGGATTGTCTAATTCAATGTTCTCATTCCATATCCGATGTGGAACTCTTAACACTCCCTCGCACGCCCAAACCTTGTTAATTAGAGCGTGGATAATATAATTTGAGGGCCCAGACCATGTCTCAGCTTGGTTCCGAATAGGCTATGAATGATCTTGGTCCACTGCATTATTTTCTAGACATTGCTGTGACACGACATGCAGGTGGGTTATTTCTCTCCCAAAAGAAGTATGCATCTGAAATTAAGGAACGAGTCGGTATGTCCTCATGCAAACCTTTGGAAACTCCGGTGGATACAAAGTCAAAGTTGAGTGCTCTCTCTAGCAAACCCTTTGCTGATCCTACATTATATCGCTGTCTGGCTGGAGCTTTGCAGTACGTCACCTTCACCAGGTCGGATATTACCTATGCAGTACAACAAGTGTGTCTATTCATGCATAATCCGGTGGAAGAACATATGCATGCCCTCAAACGCATTGTGTGGTATATTCAGGGTACCCTGGAGTATGGATTACATCTTTACCCATCTTCCATCACCAAACTTGTTACTTATACAAATGCAGACTGGGTAGGCTGTCCGGACACAAGACGGTCCACATCCGGTTATTGCGTCTTCCTCGGTGATAATTTGATCTCATGATATTCTAAAAGGCAACCCACAGTATCACGCTCGAGTGCTGAAGTTGAGTACCGTGCGGTTGCCAATGTTGTATCTGACTCATGTTGGATTCAGAATCTTTTACTTGAGCTTCATTGCCTCATTCCGACGGCTACTATGGTATATTGTGATAACATTAGTGCGGTCTATCTATCAGGGAATCCCATCCATCATCATCGCACTAAACATATTGAGTTAGATATTCATTTTGTCTGTGAAAAGGTGACTCGCGGACAAGTGCGAGTGTTACATGGTCCGACGCGACATCAGATTGCTAATATCTTCACAAAAGGACTTCTGTTATACTCTTTGAAGAATTTCAGGACAGTCTCAGCATTCGCCGTCCTCCAGCTTCGACTGCGGGAGAGTGTTAGAATATTCCAGAATTATTACCATTAATATGGTAATATTATGTAATATATTGTATTAATGTAGTATCCATTTCTATGTGGTAGGTAGATTAATGTATAGGAATATTCTTAGGTTTATTTTAGATTATTCTAGGCAAGACTTATTCTTCCTAGTTAGTGTAAAGATGTATATATTCTTACCTAAGGGGACAAAGTCATTTGAGGAAAATATTTCAAAATTCTTACAAAATCATTCTTTCAAGTAACAGCTTTTTCAGATGGTTATGCAATGATGAAAGATGTCATTTTATGAATGGACTATTTGGTGTGATTGCGCCAATATAATAGAATATACCGAACAATGTGTAAATAAATCGTGTCGTAAATAGAATGGGATTCATGAAAGGACGCTTGATATTGCTCTATTTCATACATACATACTAAGGGAAGAAGGCACCCCGAGCAAGAGAAGCTAATCACAGGAGTTTAATGTGGGTTATGATCATATTGTTGGATTTTGATATTGGTGAATGAGAAATGATGGGATGAAAAGTGAAGGGAATGTAAAAGGTCCCTTTTGCTTTGGTTGAAACAATTGTCCCACATCGGAAAAAGAAAGGAAAAGAGAGGTGTATATATTACATTACACCTTTTCTAGTCACTAAAAGGGCTGAGGGGGCAAGGACCCCTCGCGCCGTCGTCGTCGATCGCTCGGCTCGGCTTCGGATTTGATTGATAATCATTTTGGACCAAATTTTCTTTAATTTTAATTATTTAATTAATTAATTAATTAAAAGAAAATCATGCAGGACCGCGGTGCCATATAAGTACTGAGAGGCTGCAGATCTTTCGGCACCGCGGTGCCATTCTGCACCACCGCGATGCCGATGCGGAAATTTTCAGTTCCGAAGTTAAATTAGTGATTCCCGGTTTTATTTTATATCCAACCATTTTTGTGTCTGTTCAGAAGGGTTGCAAACCTTCAGAAACAGTACTTCCATGGCTATAAATTCGTTTGCTTCCTCAGGATCTTACTTACTAATTTTCTGAACTACAAAACTCCTTCTTCTTCTGCACAAATAAATTCTGTGTGATTCACTGTCGTTGAGTGGTTCGCCGCTACCTGAATTTGGAGTACTACTATTCTGGTAATATAATCGTTCTATCCTCGCCAGGAAAGAAGCGAGGAGGAAGCGAAGCTGTCTACGAAGCTTTGCTTCTCCTCCTGTAGTCGTAATACTCGGCTTGTCTGCCATCAAACTGACTGGACGACCTGAGCGCTGACTTAGATCGAATTCCTTTGAACATGGAATTGGCCTCTCATCCCTGAACTACACTCGAGGTCTCATCAACCTCGAGTACTGTGAGGGAAATAATTTTCTTAAGGATACACTTTGAACTAAGTGGGCTCGATTATATTCTAAAAAATATTTTTTCCAACATTGATTCTGTTCATTATCAGTTACTATTGTTTACTGGTTTTTTGCAATACAGATTACTAACAATCTTAAGAAAATTATATTTTTATTAATCTGTATTCTGTTTTGGAGACTAAAACCTGTGTGGTTTTCTACTCCGTATGAAATTTCGTATTCTGACTTGAAGACATAAAAACTTTGTTGAAATATTAAAATTCATACTTGTACAACGATTTGAAGAACATAAAAACTTCATCATTGCTGTTGTAAATGTATTCTGACTTGAAGACATAAAAACTTCGTTGGAATACCAAAGTTCATAATTATACTGCAATTTGAAGAAATAAAATCTTCATCGTTTAAGTTTGTGATTTAATTACTATTCTGGGTTTGAGAATTTGGATGCCAGCATAAACGGAAATCATGAGACGGAAAATACTAAGAGAGAAATTATTTCTGGTGTATGTCTTCCACCCTCTGGGGATTCGCCTGATGAGACAGGAAATATCAAGGGTATATTTCTTCCACCTGCAGGAAGTCACGGGACATGATTGAGTCAAGTCCTTGATCGAGAAAGAAAGAAAAAAGAAAGAAATCAAAATTTATCGGAAGCATGTGAAATGCCAATGTGGTAAATAAAAGGAGTACATGTACAACTTCTGTCAATGCAATATGCTTGTGTGACAAAGTCCATGTTCCTCACGTTTGATGTTGTCCCTTTCCACGTGATCAATATTTTGGAAGTCCAAAATTGACTGTGTCTACTCTACCCTATATTTGATTAGTGAGGACTGAAGAGTACTATCTTTTTTAGAAATAGAGGGCTACATCCTTAGTGCTTTACATGTGAAGAGTCTCGTTCACATTACAAGTGAAAAGTCTCGTTCACATTAAATATGAAGAGTCTCGTTCACATTACATGCAAAGAGTCACGTTCACATTACATGTGAAGAGTCACATTCACATTACATGTAAAGAGTCACGTTCACATTGCATGTGAAGAGTCACATTCACATTACATGTGAAAAGTCACATTAATAAGAATTCAGCTTCATCTTACTTATTAGAGTCAAATGATTTATGACATGTTCGTTTAGGACATGTCAATTACAAAACTTTGCGGAAATTGATTAATTTAGAAGTATTGCCTAGATTCGAGTGTAATAAATCAAAATGTGAAATTTGTGTTGAATCTAAGTTTGTTAAACATCTATATAAGTCTATTTATAGGAATTCAAATACTTTAGACTTAATTCACACAGATATATGTGATATGAAGTCAATACCATCTCGCGGTGGGAAAAAGTATTTTATAACTTTTATTGACGATTGCACTCGATATTGTTATGTGTATTTGCTTAATAGTAAGAATGTATCAATTGATGCATTTAAACAATACAAGAACGAAGTGGAAAATCAATTGAATAAAAAGATAAAAATGATTAGAAGTGATAGGGGTGGAGAATACGAATCTCCTTTTGCAGAGATATGTTTAGAATATGGAATTATTCATCAAACTACTGCCCCTTACACACCAATCAAATGGAATTGCGGAAAGAAAAAACTGAAGATTAAAGGAAATGATGAATGTTTTATTAATAAGTTCCGGTTTACCGCAAAGCTTGTGGGGGAAAGCTATCCTTACAGCTAATCGAATACTCAATAGGGTGCCCCACAACAAAACATAATCTATTCCATATGAACTATGGAAATGAAGAAACCCCAACTTGAAATATTTCAAAGTGTGGGGGTGTTTAGCAAAGGTACAAGTTCCTTTACCCAAAGGGGTAAAAATCGGACAAAAAACTGTGGATTGTGTTTTTATTGGCTATGCTACAAACAGCAAAGCTTGTCGATTTTTGGTTCACAAATCAGACAATCCCGAAATTCATGTTAATACGGTAATTGAATCAGATAATGCTGAATTCTTTGAAAACATTTATCCGTATAAAACTGAATGTGAGTCGTTGTTAGGCATATTTTATATGCACTTTTAGAGTCATTTTTAGTTAGTATTTTGCCCATTTTTGTTCAAATATGTGTCGTGTTAGGGTATTTTTCTTTCTTTTGAGTCACAGTGGTCTAAAAAGGTAAAGTGGCAAAAAAAAAGCAATAAGTGGGCAGAAAAGGAGGTTCCCGAGCCAACATTGACGAAAGTTGGCAATCCGGACAAAAGCAGAAGCAGCGCCGTGGCGCAAGAAGGCAGGGTCGTGGCACCCAAAGATCTGAGAGGCTACAAGAGTTAAAGGAGCCGCAACGCCAGTCAGCAGGGCCGCAGCGGCGAGGCGGAAAACTATCCAGATCCGAATGGGAATTGGCCAAGGGCAAGGAGGTCCAGGGTACACGTTTTTTGAGCATATAAAAAGCCCTTTGGGTAGATTTTTTTAAGGGTTACTCAACCTTTCTTCACAACACAACATAATTTTTTTGGAGGCTACAAGATTGAAGACTCGTTTCAAAGTATTTTTGTTTCTTTGCTTTATTTCAATTTAGTTCATGTTGGATATTATTTTGGTTCTTAGCATGTCTATGGCTAGGAGCTAAACTTTTAATTAGGGTTCTCCTTTCGAATCGCTTGAAACTCGTCTTTATGAATTAATGCAGTATTTGGTTTCTTCTTCATATAGTTAAGATTTATTCAATATTATTATTTGATAATTAATTGATCACTAGTTATCATCACGTATATGATTTCGAATCGAGATCCGAGAGGGGAGATTTGGATATGCTGTAGTTGAATAGACATAGGTTAAAAATCGTGGACGAAAGTACCCCGATACTTGTGTAGCTTCAGAGGTTATTGTTCTTAATCCTCCTATGTGGTATAATCTATCATTGAAATATAGTAGATTTCTGCACTGGGATTGAGCGTTTATATATCCTAATCGAAATATAAAACAGTCTAGCTAACCTGCTATCTTAAAATAGAAGAAGAATATTTATTGTTGCATTAAAGATTAAAGTGAATGAATAGTCGAGGAGATTGGAAGCCCTATTTCCACCATAACTGATTCACATAAAGTATTTTAGTTAATTTCTGCAATTACTTCAGTAGTTTATAGATAAAACCAAAACAAAATATCGATAGTCAAATAGATAACTTATGATAGATGTTTGATAATTGAAAATCAGTCACTGAGGACGATATTCGGTCTTACCAAGACTATATTACTTGAGCGATACGTACACTTGCGTAAAGCATAAGCAAAATCGCTAACAAGTGCCGATGCGAAAATTTTCAGTTCCGAAGTTAAATTAGTAATTCCCGGTTTTATTTTATTTCCCACCATTTTTGTATCGTTGGAAGGGTTGCAAACCTTGTAAGCGATCTTTTATGGCTATAAATTCGTTTGCTTCCTCAGAATTTTACTTACTAATTTTCTAAACTACAAAATTCCTTTTTCTTCTGCACGAATAAATTATGTGTGATACACTGCCGTTGAGTGTTTCGCCGCTACCTGAATTTGGAGTACTACTATTCTGGTAAGATAATCGTTCTATCCTGAGAGGGGATATTCCATCAACCTCGAGTACTGTGAGAGGAATAATTTTCTTAAGGACACACTTTGAACTAAGTGGGTTCGATTATATTCTGAAAAATATTTTTTCCAACACTTATTCTGTTCATTTTCAGTTATTATTGTTTACCGGTTTTTTTGCAATAAAGATTACTAACACATATTGCATTTTGAGAGGACCCTCCCCTTGTGTCTTAACTAAATGTGTGTCCCTTGGAAGTCTAACTGGTGTAGTAGGTTAAAATAATTACTATGTCATGGTAGACGTTCTCCTCCATTACCGGAACTGAAGAAGAGCAGATTTTTTTTTTTTAGGAAGAAATTCGCAGTTGCTACTCTTTCGAGTGCGCTCTAAATAAACCCCGGACTGACGCAATAGTCTGCAAACCACGTCAATCGTTTAACCACACTTAACAAGTAATGTGTGACAAACTCAACCAAAAAGGTTTATGCAGGGTATCGAACTCGTGATCTTGCGGTCCCGCGCTCTACTGCTAACCATTTGTTTTTTCCCATCCTTGTCAAAACATGTTTAAATCTCTCCACCACACACGGCAAATCTATCCATACCTCTCTGATTAAGCAGGAATTCTTATCTTTTACTTCCGTCGGTAATACTATGATGGACTTCTATGCTAAATCTCGAGATTTGTATTTAACTGCATGGACAACAAAGATTCAGTTTCGTGGAATGTAATCATTCATGGACACTTAGAGCGACCTGCTGCTTCTTCTCACCGAAGATTATGCTTCTTCACTCAGGCTTGGGCTGCAGGTTAGAACCCAATATCTCCACTTTAGTTCTTGTCTCAATCTTAGAGCTTTTGAGGTTGTGCAGACGATTCATGCTTCTATCATTCGTGCTGGGTATTCAAGTATAACTTCTCTCCAAAACTCTCTCCTTAACTTCTATGCTGAATTTGGAATGCAGCTTGCGCACAACCTTTTTGATGAAATGCCTGACAGAGACATTATTTCTTGGAGTGTCATGGTTGCTGGGTATGCCCAAAGCGAGGAGGAAACAATGGCTGCTCTCGAGTTTTTTCAACGGATGATTGATTTTGGGATAACACCAGATGGGCAATCGGCGGTAAGTGTACTCAAAGCCTGCAGCAAATTGAGGGCCATTAGAATGGGACAGTCTATTCACGGATTTCTTATCTCTAGAGGTCTGGATTATGATTTGTTCTTACAGAACTCTCTGATAGACTTGTATTCTAAATGCAACGACATTGATTCTTCATTGAGAGTCTTCCGGGAAATTCCTGAGAAGAATGTCGTGTCCTGGAACTCATTGTTGTCTGGACTTGTGCAGAATGAGAAGCATTCTGAGGCCCTTACTTTATTTGATTCAATGCGGAAGGCTGGAGTTGAATCTGATGAGGTGATCTGGTCAATCTGCTGCAGTTATGCAAGTCCTTCCTTGACCCTTACAAGTGCAAGTTGATACATTCTAGAATACTCCGACGAGGTTTTGACTTGAATGAGTTGGTTACAAACTCTTTGATCGATGCATATGCAAGTTGCAATCTCATAACTTATGCGTGGAGTCAATTTAGTAATATTAAATAAATCACGAGATGCAGTAACTTGGAGCACCATGATTGCTGGCTTCACAAGCTGTGGCATGCCTGACGAAGCAAATTGGTGTTTTCCGAGAAATGAGCCACACCACTGAACGGCCCAATGCCATGCTAAATCTTCTTGAAGCTTGCTCTCTTTCTGCAGATCTGAAAAGATCAAGGTGGGCTCACGGCATTGCTATTCGAAGAGGGTTAGCATCTGATGTTGTAGTGGACTAGTGGGAACTGCGATCTTAGATATGCACTCAAAATGTGGTTCTATTGGATCTTCAAGAAAAGTGTTTGACCGGATTCCACACAAGAATGTCGTGACCTGGAGTACCATTATTGCAGCATATGGTATGAATGGCTTCCCAAATGAAGCTCTAGCCTTACTTGCTGAGATGAAAATGTGTGGTCTGAGGCCAAACCAAGTTACTGCACTATCTCTTTTATCCGCTTGTATTCATGGGGTCTGGTAGAAGAAGGGCTCTCTCTTTCGAGGAGTTGATTTGGGATCATGAAGTTGAACTTGGCTTGGAACATTACTCTTGCCTTGTAGATATATTAGCTTGGGCTGGAAAGGTTGATAGTGCAATGAAGTTGATAGGAAGGCTACGTGTTGGACTAAAGCCTGGTCCAAGTGCATGGGGGCGTTCTGGAGTGCTTGTAGGAACTATGAAAACTATGAGTTTGGTGCCAGTGTCCTCCCTCAAGTACTTGAACTCGAACCATCAAGCTCAACTGGCTATCTGCTTGCATCAAACATGTATGCCTCAGGTCATTCATGGGTTGATGCCACTAAAATGAGAATGCTGGCTAAGGAGGAAGGTGTCAAGGTTATAGCTGGCTATAGCTTAGTGTATGTCAATGGTAAGGTCTGCAGGTTTCTTGCAGGAGATAAACACCATTCTTTGTCTGATGAATTGCAGTTCGCCATTCAGCAACTGCGCTCATGCATGAAAATGGACTTAACCGGATAGAGGATTCTTTTGTTTTTAAGTAAAAGCGACAGCTTTCCATGGATAAAGAGCTACCTTTCTTTTGCTGCTAAGAAGCCGCAAAAGTAGGGAGCTAAAACTCTTCGGTGTTTGGGGGGGGGGGGGGGGAGAGGAGTTTGTGAAATCTACTTGGAAGAAAGGGGGTCAGAATGTGGAAATGAATCCTCTATTTGCCATAATGGACGCAGAGGCGACTGAGATTCGGGAAATTGGTATGTTTCATATTGGAGCCATGATGTTTAGAACGATTATATGCTTCATATTCCTCTATAAATTTTGTGGGGATAGAAGTGAGGGAACTTTTTGCCAGTCTAATTGTAGCAACTTACATTGGATTAGGTATATTTCAGGATAGGGTAAAGGTGCCTTAGCAGTGGGTAATACTGCTGTTGTCACTGAATATTTGTGGCAAAAGGGGCTCAGTGGCTGCTCCGGAGGTGACCTGGACGGATGAGGTGATTCAGCAAAGGGGTAATGCACAAAACAATAGGAAATGGAGAGGTGAACATGGTCAGAAGAGTATTCTCTTTTTAATATCTTTATTTCTTTTTGGTTAGTTCCAAGATTATATTCATTTTCTTGAAAAATGAAATCTTTTACATGCTCGGATTCTCTATGATGACAACTGGCAAGGCTTTCAAAGACAATAGTTGGTAGCAGCTCGGAGGGCGACGAGGTTGCACTATTATAAAGTGATGTTACCTCACATCAGCAAGATGTCTTAGACTCTTAGGTGTAAGTAGAAGATATTAATTTTGTTGTTCTAACGTTATAGTCTTACCACAATTTAACTAAATCGAGCCATCACAATATTAATAACGAGTTTAAGGTTGGGATGTCCTTAAAACATCTTGTTAATCTTTTCTGTCACAGTAAACAAATATTATAAAAACTCATTCCTCATAATTTCTTTTTCGTGAAATCAGAAAGATCCCTAAGCTGGACACCAAGCCATTAAATCAGTTTTTATAGGCTCCTAGAACTAATGGCAACAAATACACAGGATTGAAACTTAGGAGCACATAATTAGACAGCGAAAAATGGTCATGGGTTCACTGGAGAGTAAAATAATGTATAGGAGAGAGGGTATATAATTCGTTTGATCACCCAAACCATTTATGCTGTATCCTTCGTAGTTGGAGAACGCGAGATGATTACTGAAGACTATTCCTCATAAAACCATGCCAAAGTGCACAATCAGCATGACTGAACGTCCATCTCACTTGATGCTTAGTTAATTGTATGTTCTATATTACATTCCCATTGAGTAAAAAAATATTGATATAATGGGTATGCAGTGTGCAATCAACAAGAATGTCAAATAACTGCATATAGGGACATAGGGTGGCTGATTGACCATTGATCTTCCATCTCCCCTTTCGTATGCATCAGTCGATTTACAATCTTTGTTGTTGTTACCTACTTCTTATTTCCTTGTATCCACAATTATAACTCAACTAACCGAACAAGAAATTTACTGACACAAAGAAATTTTTGTAGCTTTTAAGTATCCGATTCATCTTAACTCGGCATTTAGATAAATAGTGTGTATATTTGTATGTGTGTGTTTCACTAAATTTTTGAAAAAATACTAAACTGAATTCTTAATTTCAAAAGTATAATAGATTCAATTATTGAGTCCACGTAGATGGGAATGAGGAAAATTGATCTTTTTATATGATTTTGGGCAATTCTAAGCTCATGAGCTAAGTTTTAACAAATAAAAATTTAAAAGTTTAACCTATCAAATTTAAATTTTAAATTTACTTCTACATAAGCATTATTAGCCACAAGAATAGTGGGGATGGTGATGGACAAATTCAATAACGTGTGCTTAGACCATGTATGTGTATCATGAAATCTATTAAATTTGTATAATTATTCAATTGCAAATTTTGAATTCAAAAATCATAAATTATCTTTCTGGTTGCAATTACAACTGCAATGCAAAGGTGATAGTATGTCTTGTTTGTAGTAGTAATAGGTGAAGCAAGTGTTAAAGAATGTTCCTCCAATTTTCCTTCTTTTTCTTGATTTCTTTATGATATTCATCATTGTATATTCAAGAAAATAGGCCAGCTGCTTAACTTTTCTCAAGTTTCTCTGACATTGCTAGCAATAAATAAAGGATTTAATTAAATTCAATATACCGTTACACTAATTAAATCATTGATTAGCTTCTCCAAGATATTAATATAGCAGGTTACTTGCATATAATAATTAGTTTTTAAATATGTTAAATACCCTTTACAATAAGGCTAGTTTCTACTTACATCTCAATTCTACTTCAAAACGAAAGAAGACGCAGACAAAGAGCAAAGGTGATGGGTAAGGTTTGTTAGTTCAATTCCTGACCACAGTTCTATTAAGAAAAGCATCACCATTCATCTCCCATCTACTCAACCTAGGCATTCGAGAGACTATAAAATGACAACATATCAAATCTATAATGCATGGACCACAACATCACAGGCAATAAAAATGACATTCTTAAATTAATCAATATAATCGTGTTCCAAAGAATCCGCCAACGTGCTTAATACACCAAACATATAGAAGCAGCCCACGATATTCTCTTTCCTGTTATCAATGATGGTCTTTATTCATTAAGATTAGTCATGTATGACCCATATCATTCAGTATTTATACATCAACATTTACTAGTTTTGTGTAGGTATGCGTCTCCAAAACTATATATGTTAAAGGTAGTAGTTGTTGGGCTGAAACTAGTCGAAGACACTCAGTATGATGTTATATTGTCCACTTTGGGCACATTTTTTCATAAAGACGTTGACGATCGATTCCTTCTAAATGGAGCGGTTGACGATCGATTCCTTCTAAATGGGAACATTCATTTGTAATTTAGAATAAATGGTAAGTAACCTGGTATAATAGGTTAATTGCACTGATAGTGTAAAATATATTTTAGAGTAGGTGTGTATGAATTAAATCCATAAAAATTGTAGGTGTTCTCTTGTATACTAAATTCATTTGAGAAGTACCATCTATAAGTTCGGATAGAAGACAATTAAGTTACTAAACATTTCAGGCAGAACCAAACTTGCAAAATCAACTACTGCCTTCCATTCCTAATTATCTGCTAGTTATAAGCTACTCCAATGCACTGTTCCTTGCTGCAATGGCTTCAATATCAGTAGTACTATTTGTACCTTTGCTCTCAATTTCCTGGGCTGCATCGTAAGTAGCATGCAATCCTACAAGAAAGTAGTACACAAGCAAATTGCGGTCCAAACAGAAAATCTCACGAATGATGCACCATCAATCGAGCTCATGATGAACACATTAATAACTATACTAGCAAATGGAATCCATGGTAATCCCACTTAGGTTTCCGTGCTTCCTTTAGTGTTAAATTTAGCCCCAATGTGGCGAAAAACCAAACTCAGCGCTAATTACAATGTGATCAAAACCAAGAACATGATGAGTTTGTTCCTATCTTTGTAATGTCTCACTAGGAACTAGTGAGAGCTCAGAATAATGTGGCGATTGAAACGAGGTTTGCCAATATGTCAAGACTTGTAAATAGAGGGGCCATGCGAGTTCTTGCAACGTGTGTAAAATACCTAGCTTGACTAATAGAGGAATTAACATCCACTTGGTTAAAAGGTTGCATAGGGACAGGAGACTATATATATGATAGTCACCGTGAATTGGTCCATGCGTAAATGGATCATCTTGACAAAACACTTTGTATATGCGAGTCAAGGTATGATCTGAAGGAACATGGAGTTCAACAAAACTAAGGGATAATGTTCAGATATAGAGAGACATTGAGGAACATTTCAAAGTGTTCAATGGGCATGTTATTGATATTCACATTAATACATCTTACAAGTCTAGCTAAGGATAGTTGACAAAGTCAGATGGAATGAACTAGAAGCAGAAAAGGGGCATGAGTTAATGTTTGTCAACTAGATCACAAGGGGTGGTGATGCTAAGAATAAATCTACAAATTCCGGAAGTGCGAAACCTCAATCAAAGGTGTAATATGTTAAAGTGTGAACTGATCTGTTTTCTTTTTTTGGGAATAAAAAGGTGAAAGGGCACAAGAAATGTACTCTAAGAAAGAAAGTGAAATAAGCCGTTCTTTCTACTTACATGCAACTACCAAGAATTCTCCATAGTGACAAGCTGCTAGCTTTGTAGCAAACAAACCTGACCCAAAATCTGGAAACGCTTCTAAAGCAAATATAGCTTAGGCTGGACCACTGCTACCAAATGAACTTCCAAGATTGGGATGGTAAGTATGGTGGAGGGAGACTTTAATTGTTCTCCTTTTAGATAATTTATGTATATCTATACATTCCTCGAGATCAGCATCACATGTCAGAAGCACCCATTCGTCGTCATCATCCAAATATTTTAGGTCTATTTTACCAACGTCTTCTACGTTGAAACGCCTCAGAACCTCGTGCTGAACATCTCCAAAACCCCAGTGTGATTGCAGGCTGAAACGGATCTTTTCCTTCCCAAAAATAGCTTTTACTTTAAATGTACCTGAATCCCGTAAAACCTGATTGCTACTCTTTGGCAAAGGACACATAGGTTCCAGAAAATTGTGATTGCTTTGGATCTTTTGACTCTGTGATCTGACCAGAAGCTTGGTAACTTCTTGACTCATGTCATGCAATTCTGCTTCTGTATGTGGTCTCTTTAGTGTTCTTCCAGGATGTTCCTCCGTTGTGGCATTCCCCGTGGCGAAGACATTTGTAAAAGGAAATAAATGCTTTGAACCAGTGGAACAGAATAAACTTGAGCTGGAGTTATGACTGCCAGATGAAGAAGTTGACTTGGAACTGGTGGTCACAGGGCTGCCAGCAGGTTGAGTACTATTTACTTGCTGCAGATGATCATCGTTCTTAGAAGCAAAGAAGTTGCTGGTCCCTGGATTATTTGGAGAGCTAAGTTCTGGGAAGTTGGTGTAGAAAGAACTCAGTTTAATTGCACCCTCGGCACCATGGACTGAATCAATCACAAGTTGAAGTTTCTGTAACGAGTGGCCAACTTTCTTAATCTTGCGAGAAGGCCACCTGGTGATTCCATGTTGCCTGCATATTCTTTTCAGAGTTGTAGGGCAAACTGCAAGTTGGAAGAAATTGACAAGTAATCATTGATGAGCTCAGATGGCAGATAGTAATAGTGCTCAAAACAGTGAAGGGGAAGACCCAAATATGAGACTTTACGGTAAGAGTATAGGACTTTGTAAACAAAGAAAAAACTTAGCATTAACTAAATCATGGGTGCAAAAACTTGTAACAAAGACAAATTTATAAATAATTTAAAATTTTGGGATAATAAATATCACCAGATAATAACTCCACAAAAGATGAAAAACTAGAAGGATGACATGAGCATGCCCGAAAGATTCCAAACAAGAAAATAGAGATTAACCAAAGATTATACAAAAAATGGTTTGAAGAAATAGTTGAAACTCTCCATGGAGACATTTTAGCTAAAAGCATTTCCAGGAATTTCCTGAGAACTGAAGATATCCATGGATTTTCAATGCATCATTTTAACACAGTTGTCCACCGGACCATCATGCCATGAAAGGCAGAATATTGCATATTTCTAAAGTTCCAAATCACAGTAGTCATCAAAGATAAAATAGGTTCAGGGTTGGGAAATGACAATGCTTTATTTTTCCCCCTAATTTACACTTTACAGTATGAATGGACTTTAAATAATAGTTTTAGGCACGTATCCTACCTCCAATACTTTTGGCAGCATCTTTTAGGCTCCCAGCAAAGTACTGTCTGAGTACCTGCAAACTGATGCTCTTCTCGGTTTTTGACCGTCTTCTTTCACCTGCTCTCTTGGCACCAGAGGAATGAGATCCTGTACAAGAAGAAAAATCTAAGGAACCTCCTTTGGGTTCAAAATTTTCCTGGATCTGGTTTGGCTCTGAGAATGTCGTTGCATGAATGGATTCTCTCCGAGTGTAATCCCAAGGGGTTGCCGTGACTTTAAATTTTTCTTCTTGCTCATCCTTGTCATTTTCTGAAACACCAGCTCCTTTACCCTTTCTTTGGGCATCCATCATTTCAGAAAGCCAGGAAGAAGCATCTTGATCAGAGGAAGAGACTGCTTTTCTTGATTCTTCTTCATGCAATACACCAACGGAAAGGCTGACCTTTTCACGTTGTAGTTCTCTTTCCTCCTGTAATTCCTGATCCGTGACAACACGTAAGCTTCGGCAACTTTGTTGTATCACAGAAGACAGTGAACTTAACATTTGTTTTTGATCTTCAGTATTTTTGCAATCAAGTGGCAAGAAAAACTCCAAAACAAAGTCAGCCGACCCGGTGTATATACTTCGAAGGCGTATTGCTACAGCAGAACATAAACCAAACATCCTAGCATGGTGTGACAGTGGATATTCTGCCTTGCTAAAGGCTGTAATATCTGTAGCAAAACATGGCTGGTTTGTATTGAATGCTTCACCAGCAACTCCTTCACCTTTAAGCAAGTGATACTCAGAACATGCAAAATGAAAAGGCACCACTTGTGGATCGCGCACATAGCAAGCTGAGTCGACTGTGGAAACACAAGAAGCAAAGTTCTCGTTCTCATCGGATTGCTGGCACCCACCTTTACCTTGTTGTATGCACGGGGCCCACGTCTGGGCCAATGGCAACTTTTGTGTATCACACACACATGTCAAAATATATTGAATCTCCGCCAAGGCAGCTAGGTAAGACTCATTGCAGTCCTGATATAGAATCATAACTAGGATATTAGAAGGTGAATATGGAGCTCCTAGTGAGAAAGTGAAAGATTAATTCAGGATCTACCTTGACTTTGGCAGGATTCGAGATACCAGAACTTCTTAGATTAACAGCCTATAATGACAAAAAAAACTTCTTTAAATCACAGGGAAATTGTTCATTCTCAACAATACTTCTTCAGATTCCATACATTTAAAAAATATTTCCACTCGTATTAGGAATTAAAAAGAAGATTAATTTCTACTCTCAATCAGTAGATAGGACGAATACTGGACAAAGTAGCAAGAAGTATGTTCTTTTACAAGTACAAGTGTCACATGAAATCCCAATGATGACAAGTTAATTAACAATCAAAGTTCAAGAAAATAATCTTAAGCCCAAGTAAATTTGGGGGCACTAGAACCATTATGATGGCATTTAATTTTCATCTTATCAAAGTCTTGGCCAAGGAGAAATGACAAACAGTTGCAAGATGATTGCAGATATACTAATACTCAGGAAATTGGACTTTTAGCATGTTGATTCTTCAATTGAAGTGCCCCTCCCCCAAAATCCTCTCAAAATGATTAATATTAGTAATCTCACTATTCTGAGAAAAGATATTAAGTTTAAGCCACACTAAAGACAAAAAGAGCAATTAAGAAATACCTCAAGAGCTTTGCAGACATCTTCAAGCTCGGGGTGATAGTGAGTTTTCTGAATAGTAGTCACAATCTCAACAACACCCAAGCAAGTTCCGCTGCCACTTTCAAAAACAGGAACCGCAATGGACCCCCTAACATTATGCTGATGCGCATAATTAACTCGTGGATACTCCTCCAGTTTGAAAAAACGAACATCAGGAGTCCACTCTGGAAGCTTCTTCAGGAAGACACGTCCCGGCAAACCAACCAACTCCTTTGAATCCTTCTCAGCAGCAAATTGGTAAGTTTGGGAGACATATCTGTACTCTAATAGACTCTGTGAGTTTGGGTTGAGAAAATATGGTTGATTATTAGTAATAAGTACTTGTTTGCCTCCTCTCTTGACAGGCACCCATATCTGAATGAGGACATCTTTATCCCTTGTAGAATTTTTTAGGTATTCAATGGCCTGCACCAATCTCATTTTTACTGATAAAGTAGGATTTGGGTTTCTTCGACTGTTTGGTCCAATCCATAACCTCCTATTGCTTTCAATCTGAAAACTTGGCAGTTGGCCTGAAGAATGTGGAGGAGGGAAGGTTTCTGTATTTTCTCTTCTAGCTGCAGAAAATTCATCCATTTGGGCAAACAAATTGTCAACTATCTTATCCTTTTCTGTTTCTTGATGCAAAGTTACTTGATTTGTGCTTGGAATTATGGAATGGCCTACGACGTCAGTGTCTAAGGTAGAAAACAAAAGGGGCTGAGAAGGCAAAGAAGTTGTAGTAAAAGGAACAGGCTGATGATGACAGAAGTTGGAACCCTGATGAGCAGTCTCTAGCCAGAATCCGTCGGAGAGGAATTCACTAAAATCAGTACAAGTAGTGTTGTCAGAGAGCTTTGCCAACATGTCGTTAAGCGTAAAGGCACCATCTTCCATAATGAAATAGCCTGATCAATCGTCTCCCATCCCATAAAGAAAGAAGCCTAATTAAATCAGCAAACACATCACGAGCCAGAACACAAAAGCAGCCTAAATATGAAAAACAAGAAGAGGAACTTCCATGAAGGATTCCTTTCCTTGGTCTTCCAAAACCCAATCAGCCCGGGTTCCACAAACATCATCAGTTAAAGGCAACTGCAATCACAAATGCATTTCAGAGCACAAACTAGCCGTACATTTCCATGCATCAGTAATCTACCCAAAAATTCTAATCAAACAACACATAAAGCTGCAACCTTTGATACAAAAGAGGGGTGGATAATTGATCTAAGGGTCAGAAATACAAGTTGAACATAAAGTTATTGATCTAAACGTTCCAAATCCAAAGTCTTAATCTTTGTGGAGTTACTCTAATGCCACGAAACAAAAGCTAGCAGAGAAGTTTATAAGCCAACAAAGAATCACACTGCAGTTAATACAAAAAGGAACTCAACATGCCTAGAGTTAATTTCAACGACAGCAAAAGAATGAAAAGACCAACCACTAGTTACAGGGAATGAAAAAGATAGAACAAAAGCAACTCACTTTGAGAAAGATTCTTGAAAGAGAACTGGCATGTCTGTCTTTCTGGCTATATGGGCTTTAAAGAACTGAAAAAACAAGAATATATATATATAATGATGTGAAAACTGAAAAGGGGTGGCTTTGCTTTAATTTGTTGGAATTGAGAACCCCATTATAATTACATCCACGAAATATTTGTAGGCTGGAGAAAGGTACTATATGTGGAATGAATAAAGGTGCACCTCTACTCTATATGAATGAACTGCTGACGTTAGCTAACTTTAAGAATAGAATAAGATGCACGCACACCCGCTCACCGCAAGTCCAGTTAAGTAGAACATAATTTTATTAAAATAATATATTTGTTTGTGTAAATATTAAATTCAGAATTCAGTTATTAACTTTTAAAGTCATTATTTTAAACTTCAAAATCCAAAATATTAATTCATATATATTTCATTTCGTGGCCCCTTTGATATTCCAATTCTAAATGCGTTGTTGTTGATTCTACTGTAGTAACTTTTAAAGATTCTGAAAAAAGGAGAGGAATTGTAAAATGATATTAATGGAGTCTTTCATTAATATCAAGATATATATAGAATATAATATTCATCCCTTATACAATAGAAATTTTAAGCCTATACAAAAGAGGAATTCTAATCGTACCATAATTATATTTACACAATATATGAAAATATTCTAATTATGGGTAGGAAATATATTGTTTCCTATATTTAGACGTTTACACACCTCCTCAGTCGGAGCGGGAGGAGGCCGGACGCTGAGACTGGATCTAAAGTCAAGAAACAACTGTCTGGAAAGTTCTTTGGTAAATATGTCTGCATACTGATAGGATGATGAAACATGTAACACTCTGACATAGCCTAAAGTAACTTTCTCACGAACAAAGTGTAGGTCTATCTCAATGTGCTTGGTTCGTTGATGATGAACCGGATTATGAGACAAATAGATGGCAGAGATGTTATCACATTACACAAGAGATGCCTGGCGCAAAAGACACTGAAGTTCTAACCGTAAGTTTCTGAGCCAACAAATTTCAGCTACTACATTTGCAACGCCTCTGTACTCGGCACTGTATCTAGATAGGGTAGCATGTCGCTTGGCAGACCAAGAAATCAAATTATCCCCTAAGAAAACACAAAAGTCTGAGGTGGAGCGTCGCGTGTCCGGACACCCTGCCCAATCTGCATCCGTATATGTGTCACGCCCCAAATTTTCCTAAGTCTTTACTTAGGGCGTGATGGCACCTGGACAATTATTTTCCACCAGGAGCACCATTTAATTCTCTTTATTTAGAAATTTAAACTTATATTCAAATACGGAGCTATTAATAAAAATAACAATAAAGAAATTTGTTTATGACTTTATTGAAAATATAATGCGAGCCCATACTCGTGCAAATATTGTTTCTACATAGACATACTGACAAATATTATTCTAAGTTGGAAGGGAGACCATTCCACAGGCATTTCGAGACATCGAACCGACATTCAACTGACGAGTACCAAGCCCAAGCAATGGATTTGGTATGACAAGAGGTCGCGGGACGATCGCTAGCCTTGGCGTGAGCCTTTCCTCTATCACGCTTTCAAACATGTTAAATAAAAGAGTCACCTACCATCCAATGAGTGAAAACCTTACCCTGCAATTCAAAGTAACACCACAATATTCCAAGTGCAAGCACATTATAACGTAATAAGCATATTGCAAAAATATATCAGGTTACAATATTTTTAAATATGCAACAACTCCTCATAGGAAATTCTCGGTTTAACTAACACTTCATTTTATCTCGTATTATACGTTAAGACATCCCCCTGCATTTCCACATGTTTATTACATTTATATATTTGTGAACGCGTATTCACTTTGCATATTTATATATAGGTGAACATGTATTCATTCTTCATATTTGTTGCGGCGTGCAACCCGATCCATTATATTTACGTATTTGTGAACACGTGTTCACTTTACGTTTTGTTGCGGCGTGCAACCCGATCCATTATGTTTACGTATTTGTGAACGTGTATTCACTTTACGTTTTGTTGCGGCGTGCAACCCGATCCATTATATTTACGTATTTGTGAACGCGTATTCACTTTACGTTTTGCTGCGGCGTGCAACCCGATCCATTATGTTTACGTATTTGTGAACGCGTATTCACTTTACGTTTTGTTGCGGCGTGCAACCCGACCCATTATATTTACGTATTTGTGAACATATATTCACTTTACGTTTTGTTGCGGCGTGCAACCCGATCCATTATGTTTACGTGTTTGTGAACGCGTATTCACTTTACGTTTTGTTGCGGCGTGCAACCCGATCCATTATATATTTATATATTTATGTGAATCGTATTCACTTTTCATATTTTTCTAAGATCAAATAAATACTATTCTCTTTTCTAACATTCTCATTCATACTTGTAACGATTATAACTTTTAACCATAACTCCAACTAAGGTGTTTCTCAAGCGGAAACTAAGGTAAGACGGGGATCTTTCACTGTACCAAATTTCATTTAAAACTACTTTGGGTAACTAACACAAATTTATCCTCAAAACAGCCACATGAAATTTGTTTCGGCAGAATTTTTATTAAACAGCACCCAATCTTATAATAGTCATAACTCCTAATCTGTAAACCCGTTCAATCCCCATAAATTCTCAAAACGACGAGAACAGAGAGCTACACGTCTCCATGTGAACCATTCTTTCATATTCTGTACCATTTGGTACAGTTTTACACTTTTATTCACTGCCCTTCCTGGATATCGATAGATCCGAGGCAAAAACTTTAAACAGAGATAACTCTCAATCCGTAAGTCGGATAGACCACCGTAAGGTCTCAAAATGTCCACAACAAAGAGATATAGAACTTTCATTTAGCAACAATTCTCATATTCCCCACATATTAGTACAGTTTTACGTTTCAACGTCCTGCCCTTCTGGATTCCGACGAATCCGAGGCAGCAACTTCAAACTACAATAACTCTCAACTCGTAAGTCCGTTTTAATAAATCTTTATATATATCTGTCCGTAACAGAGAGATTTACAACCATGTAAATTTTCATATAATTCTAATAAGTAAAACTCAATAAAAACAATCCGTAATTATGCCTTTCCGAATTTCGACCAAATCTAAGGCAGGAACTTTGAACTATGATAACTTTCAAACCGTATGTCCATTTTACCTCATTTTTGGTTCTATATGATCATATTAGAGAGGTGTACAATTATTCCGAATTTCATCACATTCTAACAATTATAACTCAGTGAGAACAGTTCGTAAAGTTCATGACGCAACTAGTTATCTAAACAATCAAAAGTTCAATATTTCTTTTCAACACTCAATTCTTATTCCAACATGTATTGAACTAAAAATAAAGGATGTTACAAAGAATTTCTGAGTGAGAAAACTCACCTTGTAAGTGTGAAAAAGATTGTGGTTCGGTTGCTACAACCACCCTTGCTCCTTAGTGTTCCCTAATTTTCTTGTTCTCCTTCCTCCCTTGATATTTTCTTGATTTTTTTCCTTCTTGTTCACTTGTTTTTTTCTGATTTTCTAACCTTTATGTTATGTATTTTGTTTGTGTGTAAATACAATGTATAAGTGGAGAGTTTTCTATAACCTATGGGAGGTGAAAAACCAAAAGATTGAAGGAAAATGAAAAGGGGAAGGGTACGTGCATGGCTGCAAATTCATTTTTTTTTTTTGTTTTTGTTTTTGTTTTTCTTTTTGTTTTCTTATTTTCATTTCATCTATCTATTTATCCAACTTTAACACTAACTCTATCCCATGCAATTTATTCATTGTTTTCTTATATATATATATATATATATATATATATATATATATATATATATATATATATATATATTTATTTATTAACTCAACCACAACTATATATTATTATTTTTTTCTGGATTTTACATTCTCTCCTCCTTAAGCAACATTCGTCCTCGAATGTGAATAAGGTCGTAACATAATCACATAGACACAATAATGTTTATTGTTATTGTAACAAATTGGGGCTTCACATTCTCCCTTCCTTAAGAAGCATTCGCCTCGAATGAGTAAGGTTGTAACACATGCATAAAGACACGCAAATGACACACATATGAAGTACTATGTAATGCATTTTTTTATTAGCTTAGTCAAATAGAACGGATATTTGACTTTCATCGCCTCCGCTTCCTGGTGGCTTCCGGTGGAGTGGTTCCTCCATAGACCTTCACTAAGCAATATCTTTATTCCTAAGACGCTTAACCTTCCTATCAAGTATTTCCACCAAACTTCTTCATATCAAGCTCCTCATTAAGAATTATCTCACGGGAAGGATGGCGTGACTTGGATCGTGCAAGTATTTTCAACATTGACACACGAAATAACGGATGCCGCTTACTTGTGGAAGTTAATTCGTAAGCCATATTCCCACTCTTCGCAAGATCTCATATGGCCTAATAAACCTTGGGCTCAATTTCCTTTCTTACCAAAGCGCATCACTCCCTTCATTGGGGACACTTTTAAAAATACTTTCTCCTCTCGAATTCAAGATCTCTTTTCCGATGATCCGCATAGGACTTATAGCGACTATGAGCTGTTTTGATCCGCTCCGAATCATCTGTACCTTATCATTTGTTTCTTGAATGACTTGAGTCCGAGCAGTTGCGTCACCCACCTCGAACCATCCAAGTGGAGACTACATTTTCGTCCATATAATGCTTCAAACGGGTCATTTGTATGCTAGAGTGAAAACTATTGTTGTGGCGAACTCGATTAGACATAGATGGTCCAACCAGCTTCCCGAAAATCTAACACACAAGATCGCAACATGTCCTCAAGTGTTTGAATTGTTCGCTCGGCTTGCCCGTCTGTTTTGCGGGTGGAAAGCGTCTTAACAACTTTTGTCCCGAGACCGCTGAAACTTTGCCAAAAGTGAGGTGAATCGAGAACCCCTATCTCAAATAATTTGTGGGAATCCTGTAACCGCACAATCTCCTCAAATAAATCTGTGTGTCTTGTGGTGCGCGATACGTAGTCTTGGCGGTAAGAAATGGTGACTTTGTGTTTGGCCAACAATCACCCAAATAATCATACCTTCTCGATTTTTGTGAACCGATTTGAAATCCATATGAATCGCCTCCCATTTCCACATGGGACTCGAATGTCTGAAGTAATCCGCGGTTTTTGATGTTCACTTTTCACTGCGACATATAAGACACCTCCGACAAACTCCGCAACGTCTTTCTTCATCCCGTCCCACCAAGAATTTGTCTTGAGGTCCCGATACATTTTGTTGACCTGGATGAATGGAATATCTTGTGTTGTGACCTCCTCTAAGATCTTCTTCCTTAGATCCTTTACCTTAGGAACACATAACCTACCCTTATACCTGGAGGGTTCCGCCATTATCTCCCAATGTAAATCATGGGCGTTTTCCTGTTGATCTTCTCCAAATCCAACAAACTCCGTATCCTCAAACCGACTTTCTTTTATTTACGAAACTAAGGCAGATGCGAGGTATCATGTACCACCACCCTACCTTCACCGATCTCGGTTAAGCTAACCGAGGTTTCCCGATCTTTGTACCTCACGAACAATACCCTCTTTTGTATTGCCAAATGGGCTAAGCCGCCATTGATCTCCCATCGAGTCGTACCACCACGTTAGCTTTCCTGGATGGTAAAGAATACTAAGGTCATAATCCTTAAGCAACTCTAACCATCTTCTTTGCCGAGATTCAAATCCTTACCGCGTGGTTATGTATGCAAACGTTTATGATCTGTAAATATATCCACACGCACACCATACAAATAATGTCTCCATATTCGTAAGGCAAACACCACCGCGCTAATTCCAAGTCATGAGTTGGGTAATTCTTCTCATGTATCTTGAATTGTGCGGATGCATACGCAATAACCTTTCCAAATGCATCAAGACACATCCTAACCCAACTCTAGGCATCGCAATAGGCATGAACCCTTCTTGTTCCGATGGTAAGGTTAGGACTGGTGCAGTAGTCAACAAATCCTTTAGTTTTTGTGAAAACTTGTTTCACATGTTTCTGACCACTGGTACTTAACCGCTTTTTGAGTCAACCGAGTCAAAGGAGCAGCAAGACTAGAAAAACCTTTTACGAATCTTCTATAATACCCAGCCAAACCCAAGAAACTTCTAACCTCCGTTTGAGTGGTGGTTTGGCGCCATCGCTTCTTACATCTTACGGGTCTACCATAATTCCATCCCTTGACACAACATGGCCCAAAAAGGCTACCTTTTCCAACCAAAATTCACACTTTGAAAATTTAGCATATAGTTTCTCCTGTTTCAAGACTCAAGACTACCGCGACGCTCTTCCTGTTCTTCAATACACTTGCTGTAAATTAGGATATCATCTATAAATACAATTACGAACAAATCCAAGAATGGTTTAAAGATTATTGTTATACCCCGTAGTTGCAGGGTATGTATGTGAGGACGTACGTACGAGTGTACGGCAGAAATTTTGAAAGGAAAGAAAGATGTGAGTTTTCGACGGAAAAGTTTCCGGTTATTTGTGAAGAAAAAGGTTCGTTAATGGGAATTGGATTCCCAGATTTGGTATTCGGACTTCATAGATTATATTAGAATTTTGAGATTTTATTTTGGAAATGGTCACGTGGGCCCACGGAGAAATTTACTGATGTGGGGCCCACTTTGTTTTGAGATTTTGGCCATCAGGTTATTTTTTTGAAAGACGTTTTTGTGGGCATATAGGAGGGTGACACGTGTCACCCCGCCTGATGGCTCGCCAAAGTTACATTCGGGCGCAGTGCGACTCAGAGTCGTTTCCGACGAAACGCTTTCCCATTTTCGTAGGGAAAATTCGGCTATGTCGTTTTGTATTTTTGCGGATTTTTCCGAGAGGCGAAACATGTTGGACCAACGGAGGGTGGCGTGTCACCTCACATCGGGAAGCAGTGGGCGCCAGTGAACGAATGGTTCACGTTTTGGCTTGATCTTTTGGCTCACGTTTTGGCCTATTGGTTCCTTGTTTTGTGCCTTGTTTTGGCCTTGTTTTGTGGCTTGTTTGGTGCGATGTTTTGTGGAGTAGGGTTAGGGTGCACTTGGCTTGATCGAGGCCTTACACTTGCCTCGCACGTGGCTCGATCTCGCCATCGTTGGCATTTGGGGTTTGCTATAAATACCCCTTTGTGAAGACTTCATTCATCCACAAATGTTTCCAAGTCTTGAATCCTCCTCCTCTTGTTGACTCTCGCCCAAGAGCCCTCTCTCCCTTGAAAGTGGCTCGCCGCGAGGTCTCCCCTCCTCATGAGGTCCAGCTGGGTACCCCTAGCCTAGTTGTTTTCGTCTAATACCCCTTGTTGAGGTATAGAAATACTCCCCTAGTATTGTTATAATGCCCAAAAATACCTTAGCTTGTACCTTGTAGTATTCCAAAGATACCTCTTTGCGTAGAGTCAGGAAATACTACCTTTTGTCCTTTAGTCTCAAACCAAAACCCTAAGGAAATCTTCATGTTGGTCAAGTATGTGAGTAGAAGTTGGTTAGAACTTCTAAGGGTTGTTTGGAGTGGTTTGGAGCGCTGAGTGGAGCTAAACCTTGCTCGGGATCGACATTATAACTTGGATAATTTTGGGCTTATCGAGGTAATTATCTTGTCCTCTATTGTAATTGGAAATTACATGTTTGTTAGGATATATAGTTGAAGTATACTATATATGGAACTATACTTAGTATTATGGCAATGTCTTTTGACTTAAGCTGAAGAATGAAGAATTGAACAGAATCACATGTAAGGTTAATAAAGAGAAGAATCGAATGTAATTACCTAGGGTTGTATTCTGATAGACTTATGTAGCATTACCGTAGTAGAATTATACGCGTCCGGTTAGGCGTGTTAACCCTCGGTTGGCTTGGTAGCCGACCTCGATGAAGGAGGAGATTTACGCCGCCATGAGAGTCGCCGAATTTTCACGTAGAAAGATGGGAGCGTGTGTTTAAGATTTTAATAGACGTTTGTGACCTTTATAGGTAAAAGTACTAAGAGTAGCGTATTCTACTCGAGAGTGGAAAGGGCTAGTGCGTTGTAAGATTGGAGCATTTTGCTTATTGTCGATAAATCGTCGCGAGGTATGTGAACCTCTTCCTATCTCTTCTAGCATGATATGTGTGAACTATGTAGTACGGTGACGCATACGTGTTAAGCGTGTTTGATTGTTCTTAAAACATAAAGTGTTATAACGGCTTTATGGGAAGTTGTTATAACGACTTTATGTAGGTAAGAAAATACTTTGTGGTTTTAAAAGGTAATCGATGTGAATTATAAGCGGCTAGTTATAATAAAGAACTTGATGTATTTCAAAAGATTTCTAAATCGTTTTGAAGGAGAGTAACACTTGGTTTTAAAGGTTTTAAAAAGAGTTATACTAGCTTGATGGGAGTTAGGTATAATGTCTTAAGAGAGGTAAAGAAAATGGTTTATGATGTTAGAAGTTAAGAGACTTGATCTTATAAGATAAGAGACTTAACTTATTTGTTTTAATGTGGATGTTTATGAAACCTCATTCGTGAGTAATGAGTACTTGGTTTTATTTAAAGGATAATGTTTTACCGATTTGGAAATCGTAATGTATCGACAGGACCACCGCAGCGTTAATAAAGGAAAATGTATTGAATAATGATGAATTGTATTAAAACCAAGAGAAACCTCCATCCGCATAGAAACTAAGATGAGACAAAATGATATTACATTTTCTAGATCATGGTCATTGTAATAAGAATGTTGTAAACAAGAATAACCTACTCTCACGTGAGACTTATATTACTCAATTGTTCTAAAACTAATCAAGTGATTAAGTTTATGAACTATGAAACCATTTGAAAATGAGAAGCTTGAGTAATCAAACTAGGCAACCGAACTTAGGAAAAGAATGTTACTTGATTTTGAAAAGGAATGTGGGTTAGTCATTCTAATACTACGTATCGGGTGACTTTAATAAGTAATGGATCTCTTTAAAAAGAACTTAACGTGCGTAGTAACTCAGGTCAAACCGGACTTGTTGACTTTGGCATAAAATGAAACACATATTGAGTTGTGTAGAGCACTGCCTATTGTTGTGTTGTGAAACTCGCTTACGCTTGATGTGCGATAGCCTTTGTTGTGCTGAAGTGTGGTGTTTCTGTTACCGCTCTCTCGATAGAGTAGGTCGGTTGGTTGAGGTTTCTACCGCTCGCCGTGGGTATCGGTGGTTCATTCGACTTTGCCCGTCTCGTCGATTCGCTCGTATCGTAGTCGACCGTGACTTGCCCTGCTCGAATAGTAGTGACGGTTTCGTGATACGCTCGTCCCCGGTGGTCACCAGATTGCTGCCTGGCCAAGCGTGACTGGCGCCTGTATCCATGAGTCGGCTGACTGCCCGTGACGGCCGTGTTTTGTCGTGTATTATTGACATCGGATCCGTAGTTATACTTGTCTGCAGTTTTTATAACACAGTGGGACATGGTGTTCATGTATAATCCTTGGTATTGTTATATCATAAATCACGGCAGCTGAGGAAGAAATTCCACGCACGAGTGATAATTTGGAGGCGTGAGTCCTCTTGATATGAATCGTTATATGTTATATCGTAGTTTGGTCATCATACATGTCTCCCGCTTATAGACTATTATGATTTCATTCTGATTTTCTGATTTCACATACTTAGTACCCAGTATCGACTCTCCTTCGGGGCTGCGTTACGCCGCAGAGGTACATCTACCGCCGATCCGCGCTAGGATCTCATTTGCGTTTTGGGAAGCTCCGT
Source organism: Przewalskia tangutica (assembly GCA_029844215.1). Lineage (NCBI taxonomy): Eukaryota > Viridiplantae > Streptophyta > Magnoliopsida > Solanales > Solanaceae > Przewalskia > Przewalskia tangutica. The sequence continues at coordinate 339,421 of CM056721.1, forward strand.
TCGGCCTGAGGCTTATCTTTGGTATGTTACCACAGTCTGTAGTTCTCAGACGCTCGTGGTATGGCGGCCCCGTCCGCCATAGTTGTTGTATAAATCTTAGAGGTCTGAGTATCACTGCGTGGTTGTAAAAGGATTAAACTGCTCGTGTTTTATGATATATCAAGGCAACTCGCTTTTGGTCTGCTTATTTATTATATCTCTTGTTTCATGATTCATGTTTTATTTTCCGTTTTTCTCTCGATGTTGTATCACTAGGTGCCCGGTAAGGCACCATGAACGAGCCGTTCGGCGTTACAAAGTAGTATCGAGCGATTAATCCTCGGAAAGTGTCTGCGACCGTGTCTAGTAGAGTCTTGATTATCGATGTGTCAGGCACCACATCTATAATCGTGAGGCTATAGGACATTTAGGATTGGTTTCCATTCTTCTCATTACGAGATCGTGCCTTAGTGGCGTGATAAGATTGACCCTCCACATACTCGTTTTACCGCTATGCCTCCGCGTAAGGCAACCCGCCCATGGCGGCGCAAACAGAGGATCTGCGAGTAGAGCAAGAGACCACAAGACCGAGCCTCGATCCCGCACCGAGCAGAGGAGATGAAGGCAAGGAGCTGGCCCGATTAACGCCGTGGTCAGGCGACTTGAGGATAGCCGGACGCAGCAGCCCAAAGAGCACTGGTTCACCCTAGATCGATAGTTCGAGGCTACGGATTTTCTCGAGTCAGCCGCCAGAGTTTTATGGGTGAGGCCCGAGGATGATCCGCGAGTTCATCCGACAGCTATACGATCGCGAGTGATCAAGGCATCGAGATCGAGTCGGTGGTCTAGGTTCACATCAATCGCGTGATACCGCAATGATCGTTTGATTCTCGAGCCGTCCAGGAGAGCATGCACTTCCAGCGGTATGGAACGAGTTCTCGCAGGCCTTTCACATTTCTTGCCTCCTGGATGAGGGCTCGCCGACGATTTTTGGTGTTACGCAGAACCGCGCACGTTCGGAGTACAATGTGAGTTCGACTCATTGGCAGACGCCCGCGTTAGTAGCTAGTATGGAGGATCGAGTGCACCGATATGTTACAGGCTCGATGATTGCCTTGCAGAGAGTTGTTCGTAGCTCTTCGGTAGGGCACGGACATCGCCGCACGCAGCGTATACCCTTGGATGTGAGGAGCGGATAAATCAGCGGAATGACCAAAGTCGCAGAAGAGGCCGGAAGCAGGTCCTTTGGTGACTTTCGAGGCGGACCGCCTCAAGAAGCAGACTAGTTATGTACCTCACAAGATGCAGTGGTCCTCCACGGCTTTCGGACCTTCAGGATATTCAGGAGCGTGCCTGGCTCCTGTGTTTCAGATTTTCGGGAGAGCAGAGTGCTCGCGGATGAGGTTGCCCTTGTCTCGCGGCGTTGTGGAAAGCTTCATAAGTGGAGGTCGTACTAACTCTGGAGATTGTTATTTTGCGCTAACGGGCTATCCGGCAAGAGATCGTCCACTGTGGTAGCACCGGTAGGATAGCATGGACTACTAGAGCAGCTTGGGTTCTTCACCTTCCGTAGCTGTGCAGATGTTCAGACACCGGAAGGCCCGGTGAGGTCGCGGTGGAGTTCCCGCGAATGGCCTCAACCGCCTAGCTGTGTATATCCTTAACCTCTGAGTTTTGTTTATGTTATTGATGTGTTTAATGTTATGTTTGGTTAGCTTTGTGCTAAAATGTGATTTAGAAACACAGTTAGTGAAAAGGGTAAGTCCTCGGTAGTGTGAGATGGAAGTGGTAGCATGACGTGAAATAGTAAGATTGTTAGGACGGAACAAGAGTCGTGATTGGGGTCGGGTTTAGGACCATTTATGGTCAAACCAGAACCGGTTTGGGGTGGGGCCGGTTCTGGGTGGTCCCGCCAGTGGTAGGGTCACGAGGACGCTAGGCCCAAGTTTGTATGATCATCGTATGAGTTCGTGGACGCGTTCGACCGAGCGGTTCGTAGGCCGGAATGGCCTGGGAAGTTTGAGGTTAGTAAGATGACCAAGTTTGAGGTAGTGACTCCGCAGATTTTCGAACTGGCAAGTAATGGTAGTATGGTACATACCTGGGAGAGTTCAAGTGTTCGAGAAGCGGCACGACGAGTAAGGGAAGATAACGTGTGTTATTTCGCGCCGTGGCGTTGACAACTCGTTGAGGAACTTCATCGATATCCGTCTTGAGAAGGAACATTCGACGAATGTTTCGGCGAGGGGAGAATGTTATACCGTAGTTGCAGTGGTATGTATGTGAGGACGCACGCATTTGCGAGTACGCAGAAATTTTTAAAGGAAAGAAAGATGTGAGTTTTCACTAAAAGTTTCCGCTATTTGAAGAAAAGGTTCGTTAATGGGAATTGGATTCCCAGATTTGGTATTTGGACTTCATAGATTATATTAGAATTTTGAGATTTTATTTTGGAAATGGTCACGTGGGCCCACGGAGAAATTTACAGTTTTGTAGGGCCCACTTTGTTTTCGAGATTTTGGCCATTGTGGTTATTTTTTTGAAAGACGCGTTTTGAGGGCCATAGGGTGACACGTGTCACCCCGCCAGTGGCTTGGCCAAAGTTACATTTGGCAAGTACGATCAGAGTCGCTTCCGACGAAACGCTTTCCACGACTTCGTAGGAAAATTCCGCTATGTCGCTTTGTATTTTTTGGCGGATTTTTCCGAGAGACGAAACATGTTGGACCAACGGAGGGTGACATGTGTCACCTCACATCGGTGCCAGTGGGCCCGTGAACGAATGGTTCACGCTTTTGGCTTGATCTTTTGGCTCACGTTTGGCCTATTGGTTCCTTGTTTCAGGCCTTGTTTTGGCCTTGTTTGTGGCTTGTTTGGTGCAATGTTTTGTGGAGTAGGGTTAGGTGCACTTGGCTTGATCAAGGCCTTACACTTGCCGCACATGGCTCGATTCGCCATCGTTGGCATTTGGGTTTCTTATAAATACCCCCTGCGAAGACTTCATTCATCCACAAATGTTTCCAAGTCTTGAATCCCTCCTCCTCTTGTCGACTCGCCCAAGAGCTCCTCTCCCCTGAAAGCCGCCTTTCGCAGGTCTCCTCCTCGCGAGGTCTAGCCGCGGGTACCCCAGCCTAGTTGTTTTCGTGATAATACCCTTGTGTGGTATAGAAATACTCCCTAGTATTGTTATAATGCCCAAAATACCTTAGCACTTGTACTTGTAGTATTCCAAAGATACCTCTTTGCGTAGAGTCGGAAATACTACCTTTTGTCCTTTTAGTCTCAAACCAAACCCTAAGGAAATCTTCATAGTTGGTTGAAGATGCGAGTAGAAGTTGGTTAGAACTTCTAAGGGTTGTTTGGAGTGGTTTGAGCGCTTCGGAGTGGAGCTAAACCTTGCTCGGGATCGACATTATAACTTGGATAATTTGGGCTTATCGAGGTAATTATCTTGTCCTCTATTGTAATTGGAAATTACATGTTTGTTAGGATATATAGTTGAAGTATACTATATATGGAACTATACTTAGTATTATGGCAATGTCTTTGACTTAAGCTGAAGAATGAAGAATTGAACAGAATCACATGAAGGTTAATAAAGAGAAGAATCGAATCGTAATTACCTAGGGTTGTATTCTGAAGAACTTACGTAGCATTCTTGTGTAGTAGAATATGCAGCGTCAGGTTAGACGTGTTAACCCCCTGGTTGGCTTGGTAGCCGAGCCTCGATAGAGAGGAGATTTACGTTTATTGCGGAGAGTCTCAATTTTCTCAGAAAGATGGGAACGTGTGTTTAAGATTTTAATAGACGTTTGTGACCTTTATAGGTAAAAGTACTAAGAGTAGCGTATTCTACACTCGAGAGTGGAAAGGGCTAGCCAGGTTGTAGTACTTGGAGCATTTTGCTTATTGTCGATAAATCGTCGCGAGGTATGTGAACCTCTTCCTATCTCTTCTAGCGTGATATGTGTGAACTATGTAGTGCGGTGACGTACGTGTTAATCGTGTTTGATTGTTCTTAAAACATAAAGTGTTATAACGGCTTTATGGGAAGTCGTTATAACGACTTTATGTAGGTAAGAAAATACTTTGTGGTTTTAAAAGGTAATCGATGTGAATTATAACCGCTAGTTATAATAAAGAACTTGATGTATTTCAAAAGATTTCTAAATCGTTTTGAAGGAGAGTAACACTTGGTTTTAAAGGTTTTAAAAAGAGTTATACTAGCTTGATGGGAGTTAGGTATAATGTCTTAGAGAGGTAAAGAAAATGGTTTATCATGTTAGAAGTTAAGAGACTTGATCTTATAAGATAAGAGACTTAACTTATTTGTTTTAATGTGGATGTTTATGTGAAACCTCATTCGTGAGTAATGAGTACTTGGTTTTATTTAAAGGATAATGTTTCTTGATTTGGAAATCGAATGTGTATCGGCTGCACCACCGCAGCGTTAATAAAGGAAAATGTATTGAATAATGATGAATTGTATTAAAACCAAAGAAACCTCCATCCGCATAGAAACTAAGATGAGACAAAATGATATTACATTTTCTAGATCATGGCCAGTAATAAGAATGTTGTAAACAAGAATAACCTACTCTCGTGAGACTTATATTACTCAATTGTTCTAAAACGGAATCAAGTGATTAAGTTTATGAACTATGAAACCATTTGAAAATGAGAAGCTTGAGTAATCAAACTAGGCAACCGAACTTAGGAAAAGAATGTTGTTACTTGATTTTGAAAAGGAATGTGGGTTGGTCATTCTAATACTACGTATCGGGTGACTTTAATAAGTAATGGATCTCTTTAAAAAGAACTTAACGACGTAGTACTTTAGGTTGAAACCGGACTTTGGCATAAAATGAAGGTACTTTGAGTTGTGTGAAACTTGCCTACGCTTGTTGTTGTGAAACTTGCCTATGCTTGTTGTTGGAAACTCGCTTATGCTTGTTGTCGGAAACTTGCCTACGCTTGTGATGATAGCCTTTGTTGTGCAAGTGTGGTGTTTCGTGTTACCGCTCTCGACAGAGTAGGTTGACCGTTGAGGTTTCTTACCGCTCGCCCGGGTATCCGTGGTCGGCTCTCGCACTTGCCGCCTCGTGGCGATTCGGCCTTGGTACCGGTAGTCACCGTGACTTGCCCTGCTCGAATAGTGACGGTTTCGTGATACCTTCGTCCCCGTGGTCGACCCTGCTTGCCGGTCGGTGCGTGACCGCCTTGTATCCGAGTCGGCTCTCGACTTGCCGTATCGGCCGTGTTTTGGTTGCATTGTATTATTAGTACGGTCGGATCTCGTAGTTATACTTGTCTGCATGCGGTTTTATAACACAGTGGGACATGGTGTTCATGTATAATCCTTGGTATTGTTATATCATAACCGCCAGCTGAGGAAGAAATTCCACGCACAGTGATAATTTGGAGGCGTGAGTCCCCGTCTTGATGAATCGTTATATGTTATATATCAGAGTTTGGTCATCATACATGTCTCGCTTTATAGACTATTATGATTTCATTACAGATTCTGATTTCACATACTGTACTGTTATCGACCTCGCCCGGGTGCGTTCACGCCGCAGTAAGTACATCATTTGCCGATCCGCGTTTAGGATCTCATTTCAGTTTTGGGAAGCTCCGCTCCGTCGAGGCTTATCTTTGGTATGTTACCCGAGTCCGTAAGTTCAGATGCTCAGGGTATGGCGGGGCCTCGTCCGTCATAGTTGTTGTATAAATCTTAAGTGCAGAAATCACGTTGTGGCGGGTTGTAAAAGGATTAAACTGTTCAGTTTTATGATATACCGGGCGCAATCGCTTTGGTTGGCCTGCTTATTTATTATATCTCTTGTTTCATGATTCATGTTTTATTTTCCGCCGTTTTTCTCTCGATGTTGTATCACTAGGGTGCCCGGTAAGGCACGATGTCGCCCGGTTCGGCGTTACAATTATGTTCATTAGATCCATAAAAGCTGCGGGCATCGTTAATCCGAAAGATATGACAAGAACTCATAATGGCCATATCAGGTCCTAAAGACTGTTTTTGATATATCATTCGGATTTATTTTCATCTGATGATATCTCGAACGAAGATCAATCTTGGAAAAATAATTGGCTCTCTGAAGTTGGTCAAAAAGATCATCGATTCTTGGTAATGGATGTCGATTCTTGATCGTGACCTTATTGAGTTGTCGATAATCGATGCACATTCGGAGCGATCCATCTTTTTTTCTTCACAAAAGAATCGCGTGCGGGAAACACTAGGTCTTATAAATCCTTTATCCGTAAGATCCTTCAACTGCTTGTTCTTGTAACTCTCAATTTAGTGGGCCATTCGATATGGAAGAATAAAATAGGTCTTGTACCGACTAACTCTATAGCGAACTCCACTTCTCATCCGGAGGAAGGCCCGGAGATCTTCAGAAAAAACCTTCAAATTTTTCAAACAATAGGGACATCATGCACACGGACTCTTTTTGGGTATCTACTATATTAGCCAGATATCGCACTCCACTTTGTGACTCCTTAATAACTTTGAGACCTAAGGTAGGAAATAAGTGCGTGAGGATATTCTTCGTCATGGGTAGCAAATCCACTAACAGGTGGTATAACGCCTCGGGGTTTTCCTCATTTATACTCTTACCACAAGCGGGTGGTATGGCGTCTCGGAGCTTTCCTCATTCATACTCTTACCGGAGAAGGTGGTATGACGCCTTGGGGCTTTCCTCATTCATACTCTTACCCGAGAAGGTGGTATAACGCCTTGGGGCTTGCCTCATTTATACTCTTACCCTGCAGGTGGTATAACGCCTTGGGGTTTACCTCATTTATACTCTTACCGAGAAGGTGGTATAACGCCTTGGGGTTTACCCTCATTTATACTCTTACCCGGAGAAGGTGGTATAACGCCTTGGGGTTTACCCTCATTTATACTCTTACCGGAGAAGGTGGTATAACGCCTCGGGGTTTACCCTCATTTATACTCTTACCCTAGCTCAACCTACTATCCTACATAACATAAGTAAGTCAAGAAATCCTAACTTCTTATTGACATTATTAATATATCCTCTCATTTTAGTTCACTTAAGGCACTAACATGTCTTAATAAAAGAATCTGAAATTTAATCTCAAGTACTACATACTTCTACTCTTTAAAACGAATGACTCTTTTTTTTATATAAAACTTCCAAGATACTAATAACCATAAAGATCAAGTCACTTGTCCTTACTTATCTTACTTAAAGTAAATCTCTCCTTTTAACTTTTCATAAAGCGAATATAACCAACTTCCCATAAAGTCGTTATATTAATCTTATACCTTAGTCAATTACATTTTCCTATTTCCAAGGGACTTAAACTTTTAAAACAAAACAAGTATCATATACTCAAAACACTTCAAGTCCCTTAACTTTGAAAACTTAAGACATCCTTAATAGTTTTAAAGAAGTGGGTTAACCTCCTAACTCGCCCAACTTGGCCATTCTTAAATAAGTAAAGGATATCAAAGTATTGTACGTCTACCGTACTATATAAGTACAACTATTCATGCTCAAGAGCAATCTGTTTGGCGCAGAGGGGTATAGGTGCAAACCATAATCAAGAGTGCCCTTAATGTATCGAATGATACGCTTAAGAGCAGTGTAGTGAGTCTCCCTAGGGGCATGCATGAATAAACATAACTGCTGAACAACATAAGCAATGTCTGGCCTGGTAAATGTGAGATACTGAAGTGAACCTGCAAGGCTCCTGTACATAGTAGGATCGGAGACTGGACCACCATCCATAGCACTGAGCTTAGATTTCGAATCGACTGGAGTAGGCATAACTTTGCAATTCGCCATCATAGCCCTGCACACTATCTCATCTGCATATTTACGCTGACACAAGAACATGTGATTAGCAGACCTGGTCATTGATATCCCCAAGAAATAACTCAGTTTTCCCAAATCAGTCATACCAAATTCGGACTTAAGCAAGACAATAATCTCTTTTTTCAATCTTGCTGATGAGGCAGTTAGAAAAATATTATCCACGTATAGTAATAAGTAAGTAGTGCTACTACCTCGATGAAAAATGAAGAGTGATGTATCACTCTTGCTGCATACAAACTCAATCTACAAGATATACCTGACAAAGTGATTATACCACGCACGGGGGCCCTGTTTCAGGCCATATAGTGACTTACGGAGATGACACACATAGTGAGGAACTGCTGGATGGGTGAACACAGACGGCTGATGCATGTACATTGTTTCTCTCATGTCCCCATGTAAGAATGCATTCTTCACATCAAGTTGATGGATCGGCCAGTGTTTGCTCATGGTAGCCGGTTTGACAACCGGGCAGAAGGTCTCTCCACAATCAATGCCCTCATGCTGATTTGTGTCATTAGCCACAAAACGGGCCTTATACCTCTCAAGATACCCATTGTCTCTGAACTTGTGACGAAAAAGCCACATACAACGAATTACATTCACCCCCTCAGGTTTAGGTACTAGATCCCACGTGTGTTGTTTAGTCAAAGCATTGAATTTCTCATACATAGCTGCATTCCAATTAGGGTCTTGTTTGGCCAATTTTGGGTTCTTTGAAAGTGGAGAGATGGTTTGGGCAGATAAGTTGAAATGGACTTTGGGTTTGAAGATTTCATGCTTTGAACGAGTTTCCATTGGATGAGTAGGGACAGTGGGTGGCCGAGCGGGCTCAGACGGGGTAAAGTCGCATGCTAAGAGGGTGGAGAAGCCGTCGGAAGCGCCATGGTCACGGATCAGGAGCCGCGGATATGGGCAGACAGTCTTCTCTGGACATTTGGTGTCGCGACGCCTCTGTGCAGGGTCGCGGTGCCTACTCGCAGGAATTTTGGCGTCGCGGCGCCTCAATGCAGGGCCGAGGCACTGAGGACGAGACAAAAGAAGCGAGTTGTTCGAGGATGATGGGAGAGATGGCAGGCTCGTCAAGGAATGAGTAATTCGGTTTTTGGAATTTTTGAAGATTCGAAAATGGGAATGTGGTCTGGTCGAATGTGACGTGATGAGAGATATGGATTTGACGAGTCGACAAGTCATAGCATATATATCCCTTATGGTTCGGAGGGAATCCTAGGAAGACACATGGAGTGGACCTAGGAGCGAGCTTGTGAGGGGCGGTAGAGCTAAGGTTGGGATAGCACAGACAACCGAAATCCATAGATGATCATAGGAGGGGACTCTATGGTAGAGGATTTCGGTAGGGGTCATATTGTGAAGAGTGCTAGTAGGGAGAATATTTAGAACGTATTCTAACATTTTAGCAGCATAGACCCAGAATGATGGTGGGAGAGAGGCATGAATCAATAGGGTGTGAATCATGTTGTTAATGGTGCGTATGATTCTTTCAGCTTTACCGTTTTGTGGTGAGGTGTGAGGGCAAAAGAAACGAAAAACCATGTCATTATTGGTACAAAAACGGTGAAACATAGAGTTATTGAATTCACGATCATTATCGCACTTAAAATGATTTTATGTCTTTTTCAAATTGTGTTTGAATGAACTTGCGAAACTCAAGAAATTTGGCAAACACTTCCAATTTAAATTTAAGAGTGTATAACCAAACATAGTGTGAAAAATCATCAAGCAACACAAGATAGTATTTATGATCGAGAGAACTAGAGATAGGAGATGTCCATAAATCGGCATGTATAATATCAAGGGGAGCAAAGATAACACTAGTAGATGATTTAAACTCAAGACGAATATGTTTGCCTAAAGAACAAGAAACACAATTTTAGTCAAGCTTTCCGTTACAAGTAATGAAATTGTTGCCTCTAAGAAAATTAAAGACTGTGACTCCTGGATGACCATGCTTATTGTGTTATGTTGAAGAAGAAATAGTCGCTAGAGTGACGGGAGAGCAAGATCTGACAGCGGGGGTGGAGGTGAATGGATAAAGATCCCCCGTGCTATTGCATCTCGTAAGAGGTGTCCCCGTATGAAGATCCTTCACAGTAAAACCAAAAGGGACAAAGTCCACATAGACAAAATTATTACGAGTAAATTGGCGGACAGAAATGAGGTTCTTAATCATGTGTGGGGCATATAGGGTGTTTTTTAGGGAGAAGAGTGGATGAGGAGGTTGTGTGTATGAGGTACCATAATATTTAACTGGAATGCGTTGTCTACTACCAACTGTAACATATTGAGGATGCTTTAAACTAAACAGTTTAGGAATAGTACATGCAGATTGGGTGACGTGAGATGTGGCGCCTGAGTCCATGTACCAAGTATTGTCAGGTTGTTGCATAGAGAGGGTGCTGAACGCCTGACCCAACTCAGTGGGTGTCATGCCGGAGGAGGGTTGCGGGACCTGACCCTGCATGAAGTGGGCCTGCTGCGAGGTCGAGCGCCCAACAAACCGGTAATAATACGGCGTAGAAATTGCATCGGAATGGACCTTGCACCGCGGCCTTGATCGGGCGCCGGCACAGACGGAGGCGCCATGTACCAGACGACCGCCGGCGAGCCGCAGCCCAGTTGTTCGGTGATCCCTGTTGTTGTTGCTGCTGCTGGTTCTGTTGACCGCGACCCTTGCCACGACCACAGCCTCCTCTACCGCCACGACCTTTTCCACATTTGCCATCGTGGCCCTGCCGCTGTTGGGATTTTTTCGATGGCGTCTGATCTTGGGGTTGCGAGTCGACAGTTAACACCTGCTGGGCGTGCTCATCCTGCTTAGCACGACGGGTTTCTTCGAGCAATAATTGTGAGCGAGCTTTGTTAAAACTTGGTAGCGGATCTGCCTGTTGGATCATGGTGGCCAAAGTATCATATTCGCCCTTAGTAAGGCCTGCAATCATTTGGAGCACCATTTTAGCGTCAATAACAGGTGTGCCGACTTTGTAGAGTTGATCCGCTAGAAGTTTAAGCTGCTTGTAGTACTCTGAAACATTAGAGAAGTTTTCAAGACGTGTTTTGTTGAATTGTTCTTCCAAATACACGGCACGAGTGTGCTTGTTGTCCTGAAAAATTTCCTCCAAACGATTCAATGTCGCGGGTGCGAGTCGATTTCATGATTGTAAGGAGCAGATCCTGAGAGATACTACCATATATCCACTGTTTGACGCCAACGTCTAGACGACACCAAGTAGAATCATCAACCTCCTGAGGGCGCAGAATTTTGTCATCAATATGATCAAGCACGTTATAGAGACATGCATGATTGCGAAACAATTCAACCCAGGGAGAATACTGACTGTTTTCTTGATCAACAAGGATAGAGATATGGTTCTTGATGTTGGAAACAGTTAGGGCAGGATGAAAAGAGGGTGATGACTTGGTGGTGGGATTTGTGGAGGAAGATCTTTCTCCCCTATCGAATGGAAGATAGGACTCTGGTCTTCCCGACAGGGAAGTTTGTAGGGCGTCAAGGACAGCGGAAGAATCCTGAGTATCCATTTAGAGAATAGAGGAATGGAGAAGAAAAAACAAGAAATTGGGTAGAGGGAGGGAGGCGCCATATAGACGCCCGGCGGGGCAATGAAACCTCGCGCGCTCCATCAAAACGCCACTACGGCGGACATCACGACTATCCTTTCTGGTAATACCAGGCTTTATATAATCCTGATCAGTGATTAATATATTTGAATATTCTGGAGCCTTATAGTCAAAGTATAAGGAAGATGGCATAGATCATAGAATGAGATTGATGCTTCGAATGACTTCTTTCCCAGAAGAAAGATCCGCCTCGAGCAATCTGATCCTACTACCGCTTTCAGGGTGTTTCCTTCCAGCTCTTCTTGTTCGAGCACCGCTTCCACCTTGTAAATATCCTCTCTACCGCTCTTATGGATCAATCGGCCGAGTCAGACGGCCAATCACTGTTTGGTAGAAAAATTCTAGGGTTTTTCTTTCTAGGCTCTTGATACCATGTAAGATGATATTAATCTCCCTTTGGAGTCTTTCATTAATATCAAGGTATATATAGAGTACAATGTTCATCCCGTATACAATAGAAATTCTAAGTCTATACAAAAGAGGAATTTTAGTCGTACCATAATTATATTTACACAATGTATGGAAATATTCTAATTATGGGTAGGGAATATATTGTTTTCTATATTTACACCTTTACAAGAACAATTACAAGATGACGCTACAAAAAAACCTTACAAAACTATTATTAAAATCGTTTTTTATGCTTCCGGCATTTACCTATTACTCATAGCAAACTTCATCTCCTATTATTTTCTCTCTCTTACCTGGCAAATGTTATTTAATTAGTGTTGCATAATAATCTGTATACGTTTAAATAACGTTTTAACACAATCTGTTAAATATTTAGTACACTCAGATTACACAGTATAAACAATACTTAACACTAAATTAATTAAAAAACCAGTACACGAAACTGAAAATAAACAGAATCTGTGTTGGGAAAAATAATTTTTCAGAATATAATCGAGCCCACTTAGTTCAAAGTGTGTCCGTAAGGAAATTATTTCCCTCACAGTACTCGAAGTTGATGGATATCCCCTCCCAGGATAGAACGATTATCTTACTAGAATAGTAGCACTCCAAATTCCGGTAGCAGTGAACCACTCAACGACAATATATCACCCAGAATAAACAAGAGAGATTTTTCAAGATGGAAGAAAATTCGTATTGAATGTTGTGTTCCATTCTTGGAACAAATCAAGAATTTATAGTTGTTGGAGGTACTGATTCTGATTGTTTGCAACCATTTAGAACAATCACCAGAATTTTTGGAGGGAAATTCGAAAAAGAAAAAATCGTACCGGGTCGGTCGCGGGTCAGGGTCGATCCATATTGGATTTATTTTAATTAAATAATTAAAGAAAAGTTTGTCCAAAAATATTATCAATCGATCCAAATCCAAAGCCGAGCCGAGCGAGCGACGACGACGGCGCGAGGGGTCCTTGCCCCTCAACCCTTTTAGCAACTAGAGGAGGTGTAATGTAATATATACACCTCTCTTTTCTTCTCTTTTTCCGATGTGGGACAAATGTCTTAAAATGAACCTTTACATTCCCTTCACTTTTCATCTCATCATTTCTCATTCACCAATATCAAAACCCAACAATCCCCCACATGAATGGGGAATGTCCATAATATAAAAAGAATGCGCGGATACGTGTGATATACAAACGAGGATTGACTGTATCTGGATAAGTAGGTTTCCCTTTAAACTTTTCGTAGTGATCTTATATCGGATATACTCGATCAATCGGTAGATTTGATATCTTTTAACCATCGAACTTTGTTGTATACCTAGACAACATAAGTCACACAATCAACCCTCAACCGTTTATGGTTCTCACGGTTGTGTTCGTTTAAGCCATGAACACCGCCTGATTTCATGAGTGCATAGAGAATGAGTCTTCACTGTCATTCCCCTTTAAAACGGCTTACACTTAACACTCACATATGTGATTTCTAAACATGTGGTCCTATAGCCAAATTATCTGGTCATACACTGCCAGATTTAGATAATCATTAAAAAAATTAATGTTTTATTAACTCATTAACAAGCCATAAAGTTTTATCCTTATTTCTTAACATTGTCTTCATCCGAGAATGGGTTGAGTTATTTGACAATGTTGAACCGTCAGTCACAATTTTGTTTGATCTCCTTGAACCTAGCTCTTGGGATCTCCAGTCTGCTAGGTAGAGTTACCGCCATGATGACTTGTCCTAGGCCTTAACCCCATTCCCATTGATGATCTATTAACTCTCTCTCTAGATAAGCCTTTTGTAAATGAATCCGCCATGTTATCTCTTGACTTTACATAGTCAATCATGATAACGCCACTAGAGAGGAGTTGTCTAACGGTATTGTGTGTCCGTCGTATGTGACGAAATTTTCCGTTATACATTACGCTCCATGCCCTACCTATTGCTGTTTGACTGTCACAATGTATACATATATGAGCCAAAGGTTTGGGCCAGAAGAGAATATCTTCTAAGAAATTCCGAGTTGAAATTCTTCACCTACTGTCTAAAGCTATAAATTCATATGTCATTGTAGAGCGGGCGATGCATGTCTGTTATGATGATTTTCAAGACACTGCTCCTCCACCAACGGTGAAAACATATCCACTCGTAGATTTAACTTCAGATGATCCGGTGATCCAGTTTGCATCACTATATCCCCCAAGTACTGCAGGATATTTATTATAATGCAAAACATAGTTTTTGGTGTGTTTTAAGTACCCCAAGACTCGTTTCATTGTCATTCAATGAGTTTGATTGTGATTACTTATGAATCGACTCAGCTTGCTTATAACACATGCTATATCTGGTCGTGTACAATTCATAATATATATCAAACTTTCCAAAACTCGTGCATAGTCCAATTGTGAGTCACTTTCACCTTCATTCTTTTGATGTGCAAAACTTACATCAATTGGAGTCTTTGCAACATTGAAATTTAAATACTTGAACTTGTCAAGTACCTTTTCAATATAATGTGATTGTGATAATGCTAGACCTTGTGGAGTTTTATGGATCCTAATGCCTAAGATCAAATCAGCAACTCCTAAGTCCTTCATATCAAATTTGCTAGTCAGCATACGCTTCGTAGCATTTACATCGGCAATATCTCTACTCATTATCAACATGTCATCAACATATAAACAAACAATGACTTCATGATTTGGAGTATATTTAATGTAAACACATTTGTCACACTCATTAATCTTAAATCTATTTGCCAACATTGTTTGGTTAAATTTCGCATGTCATTGTTTGGGTGCTTGTTTAAGTCCATAAAGTGACTTAACAAGTTTGCACACTTTCCTTTCTTTACCAGGAAACACAAAACCCTCAGATTGTTCCATGTAAATTTCTTCATCCAATTCTCCATTTAAGAAAGCTGTCTTGACATCCATTTGATGGATTTCAAGACCATATACGGCCGTCAGTGCCACTAACACCCTAATAGATGTTATTCTTGTTACCGGCGAGTATGTGTCAAAGTAATCAAGACCTTCTTTTTGTCTATAACCTTTGACCACAAGTCTTGCCTTATATTTGTCAATAGTGTCATCAACTTTCATTTTCCTTTTAAAAATCCATTTTGATCCTAAAGGTTTATTTTCAGGAGGAAGATCAACCAATTCCCATGTATGGTTGTTCAAAATTGATTCAATCTCACTATTGATTGCCTCTTTCCAAAATGTTGAATCAGAAGATGACATCGCTGCTTTAAATGTTTTAGGCTCATTTTCAAGCAAGAATGTCACAAAATCTGATCCAAAGGAAGTAGATGTCCTTTGACGTTTGCTACGCCTTGGATCCTCTTTACTTGGTGAACTTCCCTTTGGTTCATCCCACAATCATTTAGATCTTTCACTTGACGACTCGCATTCAGTTTTATACGGATAAATGTTTTCAAAGAATCCAGCATTAACTGATTCAATTATCGTATTAACATGAATTTCGGGATTGTCTAATTTGTGAATCAAAAACCGACAAGTTTTGTTGTTTGTAGCATAGCCAATAAAAACACAATTCACAGTTTTTTGTCTGATTTTTACCCTTTTGGGTAAAGGAACTTGTACCTTTGCTAAACACCCCCACACTTTAAAATATTTCAAGTTGGATTTTCTTCCTTTCCATAGTTCATATGGAATAGATTGTGTTTTGTTGTGGGGAACCCTATTGAGTATTCGATTAGCTGTAAGGATAACTTCCCCCCACAAGCTTTGCGGTAAACCGAAACTTATTAATAAAGCATTCATCATTTTCTTTTAATGTTCGGATTTTTCTTTCCGCAATTCCATTTGATTGTGGTGTGTAAGGGGCAGTAGTTTGATGAATAATTTCATATTCTAAACATATATCTGCAAAAGAAGATTCGTATTCTCCACCCCTATCATTTCTAATCATTTTTATCTTTTGATTCAATTGATTTTCCACTTCGTTCTTGTATTTCTTAGACGCATCGATTGCTTCATCCTTACTATTAAGCAAATACACATAACAGTATCGAGTGCAATCGTCAATAAAAGTTATAAAATACTTTTTCTCAGCGCGAGATGGTGTTGACTTCATATCACATATATCCGTGTGAATTAAGTCTAAAGGATTTGAATTCCTATAAATAGACTTATATGGATGTTTAACAAACTTATATTCAACACATATTTCACATTTTGATTTGTTACACTCGAATTTAGGCAATACTTCTAAATTAATCAATTTCCGCAAGGTTTTGTAGTTGACATGTCCTAAACGTACATGCCATAAATCATTTGACTCCAATAAGTAAGACGAAGCTGAATTTTCATTAATATTGTCAACAACCGTTACATTGAGTTTGAAAAGGCCCTCGGTGAGGTAGCCCTTTCTTACGAACATATCATTCTTACTTATTACAATTTTCTCACTAACCAACACGCACTTAAACCCGTTTTTGACGAGTAGTCCGGCTGAAACTAAATTCTTCTTAATTGTTGGAACGCGTGCGTAACATTGTTGAGAGTCGAACCTCGCCGAAGTCATCTTTAGAAGTATCTTCCTATATCCTTCAACCTTGGCTGTTGCAGTATTTCCCATAAACAGTACTTCTTCGGGTCCAGCGGGAGCGTAGGTTGCAAATGCTTCTTTTGTAGCGCAAACATGTCGAGTGACACAAAAATCAAGCCACCACTCATTTGGATTTCCAACCAAATTGCACTCCGATAGCATTGCACACAGATCATTCATATCATCATTCATTTCCACCATATTGGCTTGTCTTAGCAAGTAATCCCTCTCACTAGTTTCCTTTCAAAGGCATTTTGACATTATCCCTTTTCCTTTGTCTTTTTTCGGGAGACGACAATCTGGGGCTTTGTGGCCAGCTTTCCCACAATTATAGCAGTTGCCCTTGAACTTTTTCTTGTTAGAATTATTCTCCTTTCCAGAAGGCCTCTTCTTTTTCTTGTTCTTTTTCGGAGCTACATCTTCAACGATGTTTTCCCCTTCAATTGATGAAGTCTTACGGTACCTCTTCTCAACGGTTTTGTTATCTTCCTCGATCTTGAGACGAATCACAAGATTCTCCAACTTCATTTCCTTTCTTTTGTGCTTAAGATAATTCTTGAAATCTTTCCATGAGGGCGGAAACTTCTCAATCATTGCAGCCACTTGGAACGTTTCATTAACTATCATACCTTCAGCAATAAGGTCATGAAAGATAAGTTGAAGCTCTTGAATTTGGGTTTCAATGGTTTTTCCATCCACCATTTTGTAGTCTAGGAATTTGGCAACCACAAACTTCTTCAAGCAAGCATCTTCGGTTTTGTACTTCTTTTCAAGTGCACTCCATAGTTCTTTGGAAGTCTCTACTGCACTGTAGACGTTGTACAAGTCATCTTCTAAGGCACTCAAAATGTAGCCTTTGCACAAAAAGTCACTGTTTCAAGCCTCATTAACCGTGAGCTGATTATCGGGCATGTCGGCGGTACGGAGAGGTCTCACCTGGTGAACTTTGCATACCAAGGTGTTAAGCCAAAGAACATTCTTTCTTTGCCATCCTTTAAAGTTGCACCGTGAACTTCGCAGTTTCTCGGTAGTGTACAATGAGTTGTAGGAGTAAATCACCGTGTAGTATTTGCAGAGGTAGTTTCAGTCTCAATTGCCATTATTCGTTTGTCACTGTCAAATCGACAAACCGTTTTAGTTAATAAAACCCGAATAACAATTAAATCACAGACTTAAACGATGAAGATTTTATTTCTTCAAATCACAGTATAATTATGAAACTTTAGTATTCCAACGAAGTTTTTATATCTTTGAGTCAGAATACTAATATTATTATGGAGTAAAAAACTACACACGTTTTTTTAATCTCCAAACCAGAATACAGCAACGATGAAGTTTTTATGTTCTTTAAATCGTTGTACAAGTATGAACTTTAATATTCTAACGAAGTTTTTATGTCTTCAAGTCAGAATATGAAATTTCATACGGAGTAGAAAATCACACATGTTTTAGTCTCCAATACAGAATACAGATTAATATAAAAAATATAATTTCCATAAGATTGTTGCATAATAATATGTATATGTTTAAATAACGTTTCAACACAATTTGTTAAACACTTAGTACAATCAGATTACACAGTATAAAAAATACTTAACAGTAAATTAATTAAAAAACCAGTACACGAAACTGAAAATAAACAAAATCTGTGTTGGGAAAAATAATTTTTCTGAATATAATCGAGCTCACTTAGTTCAAAGTGTGTCCTTAAGGAAATTATTTTCCTCACAGTACTCGAGGTTGATGGAATATCCCCTCCCAGGATAGAACGATTATCTTACCAGAATAGTAGCACTCCAAATTACGGTAGCAGCGAACCACTCAACGACAGTATATCACACAGAATAAACAAGAGAGATTTTTCGAGATGGAAGAAAATTCGTATTGAATGTTGTGTTCAATTCTTGGAACAAATCAAGAATTTATAGTTGTTGGAGGTACTGATTCTGATTGTTTGCACCCATTCAGAACAGTCACCAGAATTTTTGGAGGAAAATTCGAAAAAGAAAAAATCGGACCGGATCGGTCGCGGGTCAGGGTCGATCCGTATTGGATTTATTTTAATTAAATAATTAATTAAATAAAGAAAAGTTTGTCCAAAAAGATTATCAATCACGAAACCGAGTCGAGCGAGCGACGACGACGCGAGAGCCCTTTTAGCAACTAGAGAAGGTGTAATGTAATATATACACCTCTCTTTTCTTCTCTTTTTTTCGATGTGGAACAAATGTCTTAAAAGGGGACCTTTTACAATCCCTTCATTTTTCATCCCATCATTTCTCATTCACCAATATCAAAACTCAATAATTAGTGACATATATATATATATGATCGAATATAAGAATGTCACATCAGGATTTTAAACTACACTCAAAAGCTTTGCTTATATATTAGAGAATTCAACAATTTATATAACTTCGCCCTCCCTGCATTTAGTGAGTTGATTAAATATATCTGTCAAGTATTAAAATGTACTTTTAGGCTTCATTATGAATAAATAGTTACATGTTTGAATAACTATTAAAATAACATGAGTGTCTGTAAAAGTTATTTATAAGAAAATATAAATATAAAAGTAATTTCTCACAGACGAATGACGAAAACAAAATAAAGAGAGAGTTAAAAAAAATTATTTTCGAAAGGATATTCTGACGATTGTCCAATATATTAAGGGTAATTAAAATAGTGTTATCAAACTATCAAATTTATGGCTGATTTTTAGTATAAACGCTTTTAATGTTTATTTAATTAACACGTAAAAAGTCTCAGTTTTCTCAAAATATTTTGCTTGCAAAGTCCTCGTCCTTTCCAGAAGAAGAAAATTAATGGATATGTATGTACTCTTTCAAAAACCAGTAATTTCTGCTTTGATTAGAGTGATGCCAAATAAGATTAAGGAGGAATAAGGCAAGAATGGTTCATTTTATGGGTGGAAAAAGATACCGTTGGTGTCTGTCCATGCATATATATATATATATATATATTGAGTAAAAAAGAATCCATTGACCAGGGGGATTCCATCTGTGGACAATACCTGCAACCAATTGGTTTATTTTGCATTCCTCTTAACCGTGGGATATATATATATATATATATGAGAGAGATCATGTACATTAAACCATTTTACAAGGGTGGTAAGGGGCGGATTTACATGGAGGTGAGAGTGTTCACCCGAACACCCTCGACAAAAAAATTACAATGTATATATAGGGTAGATTTTATGTGTTTATGTACATATATTAACTTTTGAACGCTCTATAATATAAAAGGTTAGTTCGAGTGGTCTAGGGTGTTCAAAATTATCTCAAACATCCTAGATTTGATTCTTAGGGACAACATTATTTTTATATTTAGCTTTTGTTATTTTTTTGGACACAATGAGTCAAATTTCTTCATCCGTCACACTGAGGGTGGTAAATACCTCTCATTCTTAACTAATAGTTCGAGTTTGAGCATTGAGAATTGAATTTTTTTATAAAGATCACTTTATTCTCAAAGCTAGTATTCCCCTCAGCAAATCTAAATTAATCGGGTAGCATACTAGTAGTAGTGGATATAGAACGCCAAGTGAGAACCAAAAAAAAAAGTACGTTCGTTAGAAATGACCTTTTACTGTGTAAAACTAAGGGTCTGTTTGGCCAAGCTTCTGGAAAAGTGTTTTTGTTTTTTAGAAGTAGTTCTGCAGAAACTGTTTTTAGAGAATCTGTTAGAGTGTTTGACCTATAATTATAAAACTATTTCTGAGAACAGAAATAGTTTCCTGTTTGGCCCATATTTATGCAAATTTACTAGAATATTCTTTTTAATAGATTTAAAACTATTTAAAATATTCTTTTCTATCATATATTTCTAAAAATTAGTATATTTTTACAATTTAATATATATATTTTAAATTATTTAATTGCATTATTTAATCAAAAAATAATATTATATTGTACATAAGAAATGTAACGATAATATGATAGTCAATGACTCAAATATGTCAAAACCTACCTCCACCCCCACCCCATCCTCAAATTTATATTTCATATTTTTTGTTAATTTTATAAAAAATGATTGAAAATATGAATTTTTTTCTTAACCCTCATCCTAACAACCCCTACCCTCCTCCCCCACCCCGTCCGCCTACCCCATTCTCAAATTTCTATTTTATATTTTTTTACTTTTATAAATAATTTATAAAAAATATGAATTTTTTTTCTTACCCCCCCACCCACACCTACCCTGTTATACCCCGTATTTCCAGAGTATATACGTAAGGACGTACGTACGAGAATACGACTTTAAAATTGGAAAGGAAGAAAGATGTGATTTTTCGACGGAAAAGTTTCCTGATTTTGTGAAGGAAAAAGGTTCGTTAATGGGAATTGGATTCCCAGATTTGGTATTCGGACTTCTTGGAATATTAGAGAATTTTGGAATTTTATTTTCGGAAATGGTCACGTGGGGCCCACGGGAGAAATTTACGGTTTTGTGGGGCCCGCTTTGTTTTTGAGATTTTGGCCATTATGGATATTTTCGGAAGATGAAATATTTTGGACGAGTAGGAGGGCGACACGTGTCACCCCCCTAGGTGGCTCTTGGCCGAAATCCTTGGACAGTGGCGAGCAGTGGCCTTGTCTTGCAAGATATTTTTAGCTTGGAAAAGTGGCTTTTGGTGACCACACACACTTGTCCCCAATCTCAACCAAACACTTGCCTTCATACTAACCCTTGGTTGTATTATATATACACACTTAGTTGATTAAAACTCCCACACTTAACAATTTAAAGACTTGGCAAAATACTCTCTCGAACATTGCTCTCGGCCAAGACCTTGTTCTTGAGCAAAGATTTGTCCAACAATTCTTAAAACTCTTAAGTGTTCTTCCCAAAGTGTTAGGAAGATTGTGTACCAAGTGTTGGAGAAGATTTCACACCACAACCTATTCTTGATGCCTTGGCGAAAGTTCCAAGTTTGGAACCCTAAGTGTTCTTCACTTTTTGGAGTTGAATCTTGAAGAGGAGTTGGTTAGGAGCTTCATGGGTTGCTTGTAGCGGATTGGGCGTAAAGATTTGGAGCTAAGACTTGCTTGGAGCGATATTAAGTTCTTGGATAGATTTTGGGCTATTTGAGGTAGTGGAACTTAAACCTCTTTGTGAATTGGTTGTTATACATATATTATAAGTATATTATGGATTATATAATATATGGAGTAAGTTTGGAAGAGTTGGATCTTGTTAACTTGTTAAAAGAAAAGTTGGCCGCTTGCCATTAAAATGGTAAGCGTATCTTACTTGCTAAGAAGCTAATAACAAAGTAACTATAACTTATATTAAGAATGGAAATATAAGTTGGATGACTAATGAGTAAATTGGATAAGTAAAATGGACAAAGTTGGCAAGGACCCCAACTTAAGGTTGCATTTACTTTGGTGTATTTACATTGATCTGTTACATTTACATTAAGGAAGATTTTTCAATCGCGTTCCGTTTGGGCGTGTGATCCCTTTTTAATTATTGTATTGTTATGAAGGCGTGATAGTAAACCGCGTTACGGTTGGCGCGTAATCCCTTCTTTTACTTATTGTTGTTATGGGCGTGATAGTAAACAGCGTTACCGTTTGGGCGTGTAATCCCCTTCTTTGTGTTGTTTAATTATTACTTATATATATATACGGTATATATATTACGGTTATTCGGGCCTTGGTAAAAGATGGAAAAGTGAGTATAAGCGGGAAGTCGCGAAATTTCCGTAGATTTTGAGGGCTTTTTATTGGTATAAGTCTTGATGATAAGAAAGGTTTGATAGAAGTACCATGACCATTTTAGGAGTGAGTACTACGTGTGGCGTGATCTACTTGGCAAGGAGTAGTAGTGGGTTGAATACTTGAGCGTTTTGCTTATTGTCGATAAAATCGTCGCGAGGTATGTGAACCTCTTCCTATCTTTTCTAGCATGATTGTTGTGAACTATGAAATGCGGTGAGCGTACGTGTGCTAAGTGATTTGGTTGGTTTAAAACATAGGGTGTTATAATAGCTTTATGGGAAGTTAGTTATAACGACCTTATGTAGTGGAAATGGTCTCGATGTTAGAAGTTAAGAGACTTGATCTTATAAGATAAGAGACTTAACTTATTTGTTTTAATGTGAATGTTGTGTGAAACCTCATTCGTGAGTAATGAGTACTTGGTTTTTAAAGGAATAATGTTTTACTGATTTCGGAAATCAGAATGTGTATCGACAGACCCCTGCAGCGTTAATAAAGGAAAATGTATTGAATAATGATGTGTTGTATTAAAACCAGTAGAAACCTCCATCTGCATAGAAGCTAAGATGAGACAAAATGATATTACATTTTCTAGATCATGGTTCTTTGTAATAAGATCGTTATAAACAAGAATAAACTACTCACATATATGACATATGTTACTCAATTGTTCTAAAAAGGAATCAAGTGATTAAGTTTGGGAACTATGAAACCATTTGAAAATGAAAAGCTTGAGTAATTGAAACTAGGCAAACTGGAACTTAGGAAAAGAATGTTGTTACTTGGTTTTGAAAAGGAAAGTGGGTTGGTCATTCTAATACTACGTATCGGGTGACTTTTATAAAAGTAATGGATCTCTTTTAAAAGAACTTAACGATGTAGTACTTTGGGGTTAAAACCCGACTTTGGCATAAAATGAAAGTACTTTGAGTTGTGTGAAACTTGCCTATGCTTGTTGTTGTGAAACTTGCCTATGCTTGTTGTTGTGAAACTTGCCTATGCTCGTGATGATAGCCTTTATTGTACAATCGTTGTGTTTTACGTATTACCGCGTCTCGATAGCAGGTCGGTTGGTAGTTGAGAACTTAATTGGATGTCTTGCAGCGATGTGGAGAAATTCCGCAGATGCGTTCGCTGATAGTATTATTGTTGGTGTTAATCGCTTTGGACATACCGACACGATGCGTAGCGCGGGTATGCTTCCATTTTGGTTAAGGTGCGTGGTTAATCGCTTTGGATATCTTGACACGTCGTAGCGCACGCGCATGTTTCCATTCGACACGCTTGTGATTTCCTTTTGGACATCGACACGATCGTAGCGCGGGTATCGTCCATTTGGAAAGTTGTCTTATTGTTTCTTCGACATACCGACACGATCGTAGCGCACGGGTATGCTTCCATTTGGATTCTTGTCTTGTTGTTGAGGTCACATGGACATGTCTACCGGCGTGAATTAGGCGGTGGCGTGCATTATTATTGTTGCATCGTGGGCGATGTCTACTGCCGTCGTCGATATCGGCACGCGCCATATAATGCGAACGATTGATGTTGTGGGCGTGAACCCGTAGTTATATTAGTGATGATATCGTTTGTATGAATCGTAGTTTGGTTATCATACATGTCTCCGCTTTATATAGACTAGTATGATTTCATTCTGATGTTATCTGATTTCACATACTTGGTACTGTTATCGACCTCGCCTTGAGTGCGTTCATCTGCGTGAGTAAGTACGTCGTCGTAGATCCTCGCTCATAGGATCACGATTGGTAGCATTTGAAGCTCCGTTTCTCGGAGGCTTATCTTTGGTAGGTGTTCCGAGTTGTAGGTTCTTGTACATTCGTGGTATGGCGGGCCTGTCCGTCATAGTCAGTATATCTTAAGTGCGTAATCTTGTTGTGGGCGGGGTTGTAAAGGATTAAACGTTGAGTTTATGTATATCTTGAAGGCAAGCTTTTGGTTGCTGCTTATTTATTATATTTCTTGTTAAATGACTCATGTTTTATGTTCGATTTTTTCTCGATGTATGTATCACTAGGGTGCGGGTAAGGCACGATGCTGAACGGGCGATCGTTACAAAAGTGGTATCGAGCGCTTAATCCTCGGAAAGTGTCTGCACCGTGTCAGTAGAGTCTTGATTATCGGTGTGTTGTGCACCACATCTATAATCGAGGCTATAGGACATTTAGGATTGGTTTCATTCTTCTCATTCCGAGATCGTGCCAGATTTGTGTTGTAAGTTGGACCCTCTCGACGTATCTCGTTTTTACGATTATGCCTCGCGCAGTGCAACCAGAGCGAAGGGCAAGGCGGTAGAGAGTCGCTAGTGAGATCTGAGAGGCGAGGCGCAGCGAGCGATACGAGTTGTGCTTGGTGGCGGGTTTCACGCCGCCTGGCACCAGCCGAGTTTAGGCGCAGATGGGCGATGAGACTACGATACGAGCCTCGGTCCCACGATGGAAGCGAGAGATGGGTCACGAGAATGGCGATTATCGGCGAGTTGTGGCGGATATGGCGGTGGATGCGATTCGGTTCGTAGCACGATGGTTCACCCCGAGCGAATAGTTTGAGGCTACGGGACTTTACGAGTTAGCCGCGAGTTTTATGGGTGAGGCACGAGGATGATCCGAGAGTTCATCCGGCGATTCTGACGAATCACGCGGGTGATCAAGGCTTGAACCGAGTGCGTGACCTTTAGTTCGCGTCAGTGCGTGATACCGCGATCGATTGGTTTGATTCATGGGAGCTTTCGGGAGAGCATGACTCCAGTATGGGATGAGTTTTCGGGGCTTTCTCACGCACTTGCCTCCGCAGATGAGAGGCAACGCGGGCGATTTTTGTTCTTGAGAGCAGAGGCGACGTCGGGAGTACAATGTCGAGTTCGATTCTTTGGCTCGATATGTCCTGCGCTAGTTGCGAATATGGAGGATAGGGTGCATCGCTACGCCAGGGCTTGATGATTATATGGTGAGTCTTGTGCGGGTGTTTCTCTTCGTGGCATGGACATTGCCCGCATGCGAGCTCATGCGCTAGGATGTGAGGCACGGAGGGTCGGCGGAATGACTGGATCAGAAGAGGGCCGGGCGGCGGGTCCTTTGGTGGCTTCGAGGCGGACGCCTCAAAGAAGACTAGTTATATACCCAGCCGGCAGTGGTCCTCCACCGTCTTGAGGCGGTCGGGGCTCGAGTGCGATTTTGGCGAGCGGGGTGTTAACGGTGAAGCCACCCTACCTCGTTGTGACCATTGTGGTAGACTCCATTTTGGAGAGTGTCGTGCTAGATTGGGAGTTTGTTTTGCTTGCGGCCCGCAGGGCCATTTGCGAGCTGTCTACGAGGAAGCGCGGGTGTTACGACTTCGACGCCGAGGATCTGGCTGGTTCATCACCTTTCTACTGACTATCGCCTGCAGCGTGCTATGATTAGAGTGGAGCGGTAGCTTCAGGTATATCCTTAACCCTCTAGAGTTTTGTATGCTTGTTATGATGATGTGAATTAGTAAGATTGTTCCGAATCGGGGAACAAGAGTTTGACACGGTTGGGGGTCGGGTTTAGGACCATTTGCGGGTCAACCCGTAACCCGGTTTAGGGTGGGGTCTTAGGTGGTCCCTTGGTGGTAGGGTCACGAGGATGCTAGGCCAGTTTGTATGATCATCGTATGAGTTCGTGGACGCGTTCGACTGAAGTTCGTAAAGGCCGGGAATGGCCTTAAGGAAGTTTGAGGTTAGTAAGATGACCAAGTTTGGAGGTAGTGACTCCGAAGTTTTGGAAACGGAAGCGATGACTAAAGTGTGGAACGTATACTAGAAGAGTTCATGTTCGAGAAGGGCACGAGTAAGAGGAACGCGTGTGTTATTTCGCGTATGGCGTTGCAATTTGTTAGAAGCTTCATCGTTATCCGGCTTGAGAAGGAACATTCGGACGAATGTTTCTAAGGAGGGAGAATGTTATACCGTATTTCCAGAGTATATCGTGGGACGTGCGTGCGAGAATACGACTTTAAAATTGGAAAGGAAAGAAAGATGTGATTTTTCGGAAAAGTTTCTGATTTTGTGAAGGAAAAGGTTAGTTAATGGGAATTGGATTCCCAGTTTGGTATTCGGACTTCTTGGAATATTAGAGAATTTTGGAATTTTATTTTTGGAAATGGTCACGTGGGGCCCACGGGAGAAATTCTGATTTTGTGGGGCCAGCTTTGTTTTTGAGATTTTGGCCATTATGGATATTTTGGAAGATGAAATATTTTGGGCGAGTAGGAGGCGACACGTGTCACCCCAGGTGGCTCTTGGCGAAATCCTTGGACAAGTGGCGAGCAGTGGCCTTGTCTTGCAAGATATTTTTAGCTTGGACAAGTGGCTTGTGGGGCCCACACACACTTGTCCCCAATCTCAACCACACTTGCCTTCATCCTAACCTTGGTGGTCTTATATATACACCCTTAGTTGATGAAAACTCCGCACTTAACCATTTCAAGACTTGGAAATACTCTCTCGAACATCGCTCTGGCCAAGACCTTGTTCTTGAGCAAAGATTTGTCCAACAATTCTTAAAACTCTTAAGTGTTCTTCCTAAAGTGTTAGGAAGATTGTGTACCAAGTGTTGGAGAAGATTTCACACCACAACCTATTCTGATGCCGAAAGTTCCAAGTTTGGAACCCTAAGTGTTCTTCACTTTTTGGAGTTGAATCTTGAAGAGGAGTTGGTTAGGAGCTTCATGGGTTGCTTGTAGCGGATTGGGCGTAAAGATTTGGAGCTAAGACTGCTTGGAGGCGATATTAAGTTCTTGGATAGATTTTGGGCTATTTGAGGTAGTGGAACTTAAACCTCTTTGTGAATTGGTTGTTATACATATATTATAAGTATATTATGGATTATATAATATATGGAGTAAGTTTGGAAGAGTTGGATCTTGTTAACTTGTTAAAAGAAAGGATTGGCCGTTTGCCATTAAAATGGTAAAACGTATCTTACTTGCTAAGAAGCTAATAACAAAGTAACTATAACTTATATTAAGAATGGAAATATAAGTTGGATGACTAATGAGTAAATTGGATAAGTAAAATGGACAAAGTTGGCCAAGGACTGACTTAAGGATTGATTTACTTTGGGTTTGTATTTACGTTGGTATTTACATTTACATTAAGGAAGATTTTTCAATCGCGTTCGTTTGGCGTGTGATCCCTTTTTAATTATTGTATTGTTATGAAGGCGTGATAGTAAACGCGTTAGGTTGGCGCGTAATCCCTTCTTTTACTTATTGTTGTTATGGGCGTGATAGTAAACCGCGTTACCGTTTGGCGTGTAATCCTTCTGTGTTGTTTAATTATTACGCCTTATATATATATGGTATATATATTACGGTTATTAGCCTTGGTAAAAGATGGAAAAGTGAGTATAAGCGGGAAGTCTTCAAATTTCCGTAGATTTTGAGGGCTTTTATTGGTATAAGTCTTGATGATAAGAAAGGTTTGATAGAAGTACCATGACCATTTTAGGAGTGAGTACTACGTGTGGCGTGATCTACTTGGCTTAAGGAGTAATAGCGGGTTGAAGACTTGGAGCGTTTTGCTTATTGTCGATAAAATCGTCGCGAGGTATGTGAACCTCTTCCTATCTTTTCTAGCATGATTGTTGTGAACTATGTAATGCGGTGAGCGTCGTGTGCTAAGTGATTTGGTTGGTTTAAAACAGAGGGTGTTATAATAGCTTTATGGGAAGTTAGTTATAACGACCTTATGTAAGTGGAAATGGTCTACTGATGTTAGAAGTTAAGAGACTTGATCTTATAAGATAAGAGACTTAACTTATTTGTTTTAATGTGAATGTTGTGTGAAACCTCATTCGTGAGTAATGAGTACTTGGTTTTAAAGGAATAATGTTTCTTGATTTGGAAATCGAATGTGTATCGACAGGACCAACTGCGGCGTTAATAAAGGAAAATGTATTGAATAATGATGTGTTGTATTAAAACCGGTAGAAATCTCCATCCGCATGAAGCTAAGATGAGACAAAATGATATTACATTTTCTAGATCATGGCTGCTGTAATAAGATCGTTATAAACAAGAATAAACTACTCACATATATGACATATGTTACTCAATTGTTCTAAAAAGGAATCAAGTGATTAAGTTTGGGAACTATGAAACCATTTGAAAATGAAAAGCTTGAGTAATTGAAACTAGGCAAACTGGAACTTAGGAAAAGAATGTTGTTACTTGGTTTTGAAAAGGAAAGTGGGTTGGTCATTCTAATACTACGGGTATCGGGTGACTTTTATAAAAGTAATGGATCTCTTTTAAAAGAACTTAACGTATGTAGTACTTTGGGGTTAAAACCCGGACTTTGGCATAAAATGAAAGTACTTTGAGTTGTGTGAAACTTTTATGCTTGTTGTTGTGAAACTTGCCTATGCTTGTTGTTGTGAAACTTGCCTATGCTCGTGATGATAGCCTTTATTGTACAATCGTTGTGTTTTACGTGTTCTGGCGTCTCTCGATAGAGTCGGTTGGTAGTTGAGAACTTAATTGGATGTCTGGCGGTGGCGGAGAAATTCCGCGAATGCGTTCGCTGATAGTATTATTGTTGGTGTTAATCGCTTTGGACATACCGACACGATCGTAGCGCGCGGGTATGCTTCCATTTTGGTTAAGGTGCTTGTGGTTGTCGCTTTGGATATCTCGACCGCGATCGTAGCGCGCGGGTATGTTTCCATTTCGATTACCGCTTGTGATTTCCTTTTGGACATCGACCGCGATGCGTAGCGCTGCGGGTATCGTCCATTTGGAAAGTTGTCTTATTGTTTCCCTTTGGACATCACGACACGATCGTAGCGCTGCAGGTATGCTTCCATTTGGATTCTTTGTCTTGTTGTTGAGGTCACGTGGACATGTCTACACCGATGCACGAGTCCGGGCGGTGGCGTGGGACATTGGTATTATTGTTGCATCATGGGCGTGTCTACCGTCTGAGATTAGGGGCATGCGGCCATAATGCGAACGATTGATGTTGTGGGCGTGAGACCATAGTTATATTGGAGTGATATTTGTTTTATGTTGTGAATCGTAGTTTGGTTATCATACATGTCTCTGCTTTATATAGACTAGTATGATTTCATTCTGATATTATGCAGTTTCACATACTTGGTACTGTTATCTTGACCTCGCCCGAGGCTGCGTTCATCTGCAGTAGAATACGTCGGTCGTAGATCCTCGCCATAGGATCACGATTGGTAGCATTTGAAGCTCCGTTTCTCGGAGGCTTATCTTTGGTAGGTGTTCCACGAGTTGTAGGTTCTTGTACATTCGGGGTATGGCGGGCTGGCCCCGTCATAGTCATCAGATATCTTAGAGTGCAATCTTTGTTGTGGGCGGGGTTGTAAAAGGATTAAAGCTATTCGAGTTTATGTATATCTCAAGGCTTTTTGGTTGCTGTTTATTTATTATATTTCTTGTTAAATGACTCATGTTTTATGTTAAATGATTTTCTACGATGTATGTATCACTAGGGTGCGTGGTAAGGCACGATGCTTGAATCCAGGCAGTCGTTACATACCCCATCCTATTGCCCTACCCCATCCTCAAATTTCTATTTCATATTTTTTGTCACTTTTATTTAAAAAAATATTTAAAAATATGAATTTTTCTTACCCCGCCCTACCCACACCTACCCCCTCCTCCCGCCCTACCCCATTCTCAAATTTCTCTTTTATATGGGGATATTATACAACAACAACATACCCAGTAAAATCTCACCACGTGGGGATATATGGATATTATATGAAACTAAAATGAATTTTGTGAAAAGAAAAGGGTAAATGGGTCCAAATTCTTTTTATTTAATGAGCAAAAAAGGTTTCTTGAGAAACAACACGGAAAGCCAAATTGGTGTTTCCTCTTCTTAATCTTCTTGGAAAATCTTGTTTGGCCAAAAAGTGTTTCTCATGGAAGAAACAACTAGCTTGACCAAACAGGTACTAAGTTGTTACAAATATCTCTCAGCCGCACAATTTTTAGGAAAGTTAAGATGCATATGCAAATGAAAAGGACCCAAAAAAAACATATAACCATATATAAACTATATAAAAGAAACATAATCTTCTCTTATTGAAAGAATTAACCCCTTTGATAATTCTTATTGATAAAAGACATATATACACAAGTTATAATAGGAGAATCATATTCCTACTGTACATCTAAAAACTCTATTCTATAAGGAGACTAACTATATAATTATGTCAATATTACAACAGTAATTAAGGTACAATATTAATTTTAATATATATCAAATATACACAAAACCCGGAACACTGTTCACGGGCAAGGACCGCGGCGCTGTTTAATACTTATGTTATAACTTGTTAACAAAATAATCGGGTTTGCTCATGGAAGACTGACTTATCTGCTGCATCTCTTAATTTAAAGATAAAGTCAGATTCTAATAGAGTGGATCTAGATGTGCCAGCTACTGAGATCGATATACATTTGTTTTCTATGTTGGTGACATTTATGAATGTTGTCTTTGGCTAATATTATCGTGAAACTTGGGGGAATGTTCGTAAAGGGTCTATCATGTATAAACGAAGACGTGTTCCCAACCAGCAAACACTTTGCTTGATCAGCAGACAGGGTGAGGAAATGCTTTGAGAAACTTGTAGGTAGTTTCTCATATTCATATAAAACAGATATTGAATGTATTTCAGAAAGAAATAAAAATTAAAGAAGGTGATCTGAATTCTCTCAGGTATTGAAAAACACATTAGTAGGCTGGAGAGTAGTGTGTCCCAATTACGAGAAAGGCGTCACCTTTCCCATCTCTGAGGGACTAAATGTGTGTTTTTATGCGGCATCCCGTACGTCTTCTACTTGCCCCTTTTTAACCTCCAATTTCCAACACATGCCTATGCTTGTTTGTGGCTACACAAATCAAAGTGGTTTCACAAAACAAAACAAAAACTACTTTAACCGATCATATGTAACTAATTAATTGCTTTAATTAAGAGCCCCTCCATCCCCAAGAGTTGGAGTAAAGTTTTAAACTAAACTTGGCCCATTTATTAATTTTGCGACCTCTTTTCTCATTCAACCACCAATTGCTACACGCATCATAGTATTATATTACTGATGACCTTACATCATAAGTTCTACTGATGTACTACTATTCTTTTTATTTAGTGGGGGAGCCAATTTTTTTTTGTAACGGTGGAGAAGTAATTTTTTTTATATGAATGGGTGAAATAAAAATTGTATATCAAACTACATACTATAATATTTAGTTAAACAATGACTTTTAAGGATTGTTTATCTAAAAATAAATAAAAAAGAAGTCAAAGAGACAGTTGGGCAAAAAATATTTTATCTATATATACGGTGTAATTTTTCGGCGAAGGATATTTATCTGACCATCCTTGTCACCATATAGCTCCGTTGTTGAAGTTATTAAGTAGTAAGTAGTAGTATTAGTCGTTTAGTATGAGATTAGTGGATAGTTATATTAGTTAAAATGTGGGACCTCTCTTTTTATTTTACATAATCCACTTGTATAAATAGGGGCTTCCCACATTTATTTGGGTTTAGCCTTCATAATCAAAACATCACAGAAGCTCAGTTGAGCCCCAAATGTCTTCTTCTCCATTTCCACGTTCTCGATCCTTCGTCCTCTAAATTCTTCCTCCTCTCGATCTCATTCTTCGACAATCAACATGGTATCAAAGCTAGTGTGGAGGAAGATCGTGATATTGACATCGTGAGTTGTGATCGAGAATTGCGAACATCTGAAATCGGCGATTCAACTCGAAATCGTGAAATAGAAGGCAACATAATTGAAGATCAAATTCTTCTCGATCTGTCTGAGTATCAAATTGAAGTAATCTGACACATGCAATTTTGACAGTTGATCAAATCGAGGCTGTTATTGTTGGTTCAAATCGATCTAATTCTGATTCATATCGATTTATTGATGGAGAACACTTTGCAAAGTACACCAGTAACTATAGACGAAACTTCAAATACAAGTTCGAATATAATGGATCATAATCATCCATTATATTTGAGTTCATCAGATACTCCTGGAGTTGTCCATGTCGAAATACAATTGACATGGATGGAAAATTATACGTTATGGAGTCGTGCGGTGCAATTGAGTTTGTTGACTCAAAATAAGCTCGGTTTCATTGATGGCACATTGAGGAAAGATATGTATAATGGAAATATGTTGAAGCAGTGGGAGCGTTGCAACGCGATGGTGATGTCGTGGATTATGAAAAATGTAAGTAGAGATTTGTTGAGTGGAATTTTGTATAGGTCTACTGCCTTTGCAGTTTGGAAAGATTTAAAGGAGCGATTCGACAAGATAAACTTGTCTCGGGTGTACCAGTTGAGGAAAGAGATTGCTATGCTGCAGCAAGGAGTGTCACCTGTGGCGAAATACTATTCCAGAATGAAAGATCTGTGGGACGAAATTGACTCAATTATACCTCCACCGGCATGTGAATGTGACAGTCCTCGAGCTTACATCGAGCATCTGTCCAATCAGTGGTTATTAGAGTTTTTGATGGGATTGAATGATGGCTATAATCAAGCACGAAGTCACTTTCTACTATTATCACCCACACCTAGTGTCAATCAAGCTTATGCTATGATTGCGCAAGATAAAAGTCAAAAATCTATTACCGGGAGATTTGGAGGCAATGACTCGAATGAATCCATGGCAATGTATGGGAAGTCAACACAATACAAACAAAGGAAGCCAAATCAGATTGGTTTTTGTGACTACTGTCAACTGAAAGGACACACAAGAGAAAATTGTCGAAGGCTATTGTTGTTATGTGATTATTGCAAGAAGCAAGGGCACATTGCAGAGAAATGTTATAGACTGTTGGTTATCCAGCAGATTACAAAGAAAAGAGAAAGGTAAATGTTGTAGTAATGGGTACACCTGCTGATGGGACTGTGAGTGATGGCTTCCATTGGCATGGTAATGCAGTTGGTTCAGAGTTTGATAGAAGACAGTTGTCCAAAGAGCAGCATGATCACCTTCAGAGTCGATTATCTTCATGTTCCTTGGATAGGTATGAAATGGTATTGCAGGTGCTTGAGCCACAGAAGGAAGAGAGCTGCTGTCAAGGTTCATATGGCAGGTAAATTCGCATTACCTAAGTATAGGGCCAATATCTCTGGGGACTGGATAGTTGATTCAGGGGCCACTGATCATATGGTTAGTAATAAGGAGATGATAGAAAAGAAAGATAAAGAGAATGTAGGATATGTACAATTGCCCACAGGTTCTGTTGCTGAGATAACACAAGCAGGAAGTTGTAGGCTAAAGAATGGAGATGTTATTGAGCATGTGTTGTGTTTTCCTACATTCAAATTTAACCTACTGTCAGTGTCGAAGTTAACCAGGGAGTTAAATTGTTGTGTAAAATTCTTCCCTGATTTCTTTGTACTGCAGGACCTATATACTGGGAAGGTCAAAGAGACTGGTAGAGAGATTGATGGTCTATACATCTTAGAGTTATGGAGAATCAATAAGGGCACATGCTGCTGCTGCATCAATAATGGTGACAAAGGATGAGCTGGAGGCAGAACTGTGGCATAGAAGAATGAGGCATGTTCCTTTTAGTATGCTCAGGAAGTTAGCATTCTTTCAAAATAAATCAGGTTTTTCAATAAGGCATTGCGAGGTGTGTCCTTTGGCTAGACAAACAAGGAAGGTGTTCCCTGATAGTAATAGTAGAACTAAGTTTGCTTTTCAGCTCTTACACTTGGATGTATGGGGACCCTATAAAGTACCATCTTATAATAATATGAGGTATTTCCTTACTGTGGTGGATGATTATACTAGGTGGACTTGATTTTTTTTTATGAATGTTAAATCTGATGTAGTCACTGTCCTTAAGAACTTGTTTGTGTTGATAAGAAACCAGTTTGGATTAAGTGTAAAAGAAATTAGAACAGATAATGGGACAGAGTTTTTAAACTCTGCCTGTTCTGATTTGTTTAACCAATTAGGGATTGTACACCAAAAATCATGTCCTTACTCTCCACAGCAGAATGGAGTGGTTGAGAGAAAACATAGACATATTTTGGAGATAGCTAGGGCTATTAAAATGCAAGGTCATTTACCAGCACAGTTCTGGAGGAATTGCATTGAGACTGATGTACATGTGATAAACAGGGTTCCTTCTGTTATGTTGTGAGGCATTTCACCATATGAGAAGCTCTTTAAGAAGATGTCATCACTGTCTCATCTGAAAGTTATAGGGTGTCTCTGTTATGCTTCAAATTTGGTAAGGAAAGATAAGTTTGAACCAAGGATCATCAAGGCTATTTTACTAGGTTATGCAGTTAATATGAAAGGATACAAGTTATTAGACTTGGCTAGTGAAGCTGTGTTCATTAGCAGGGATGTGACCTTTCATGAGGATATATTTCCTTATCACCAGTTTAAGAAGAATGGAGGTTCAGTGGTTTCTCAACATTGTAATTCTGATTTGTGTGTTAATGA
The DNA here is from genome assembly GCA_029844215.1 of Przewalskia tangutica. Lineage (NCBI taxonomy): Eukaryota > Viridiplantae > Streptophyta > Magnoliopsida > Solanales > Solanaceae > Przewalskia > Przewalskia tangutica. The sequence goes on from CM056721.1 coordinate 374,163, forward strand.
TGGACAGTTGATCCCATATATTGTGTCAGAAGAGAGGGTGCCCATTGACACTACTCACACAACAGTTCCTGTACACACAGAAGGACCAAAAGATTCAAATAATAGTATTGTAGCCTCTCCTGATACATCTGATGATGAAAATACACTACTTGATAATGTAGCTGAGGATGCAGACACTGGAGCAGTGAGAAGAAGTTCCACCAGAGAGAGTAGGACTCACATTTGGCTGAGGGATTTTGTGCATCCAGTCAATCATACTGGATAAACTGGTTGAACATATCCAATGTCAGATGTGATGAATTATACTGGGTTGTCTGCTCAGTATCATTGTTTTTTGGCTAAGATATCAGTCGATCATGAACCACACTCATTTCATGAAGCAGCCAAGGACCAAAGGTGGATTGAAGCTATGCAATCATAGATTAAGGCCCTTTAAGACAATAAAACTTGGGAGTAGTGGATCTTCCTGAGAACAAAAGACCTATTGGATGTAAATGGGTATATAAAATTAAGTACAAAGCTACTGGAGAAGTGGAAAGGTGTAAAGCAAGGCTTGTAGCTAAGAGATATAGCAAAAAAGAAGACATTGATTACCATGAGACCTTCTCCCCTGTGGTTAAGATGGTGACTGTTATGAGTGTCATTTCTGTGGCAGTAGCTCGAGAATGGGCAATTCAGCAAATGGATGTGTACAATGCATTTTTGCAAGGGGATCTTAATGAAGAGGTGTATATGAGCCTACCACAATGGATTGAATATAAACAAAGGAATGTGTGTCGATTGCTTAAGTATCTATATTGTCACGCCCCAAATTTTCCTAAGTCTTTACTTAGGGCGTGATGGCACCTGGACAATTATTTTCCACCAGGAGCACCATTTAATCCTCTTTATTTAGAAATTTAAACTTATATTCAAATACGGAGCTATTAATAAAAATAACAATAAAGAAATTTATTTATGACTTTATTGAAAATATAACGCGAGCCCATACTCGTGCAAATATTATTTCTACATAGACATACTGACAAATATTATTCTAAGTTGGAAGGGAGACCATTCCACACGGGCATTTCCCGAGACACTGGGCCGACATTACGAACTTTGACGAGTACCAAGCGAGCGATGGACTTGGTATGACAAGAGGCTGGCGGGACGATCGCTAGCCTTGGCGTGGAGCCTTTCCTCTATCACGCTTTCTGAAACATGTTAAATAAAGAGTCATTACCGTACAATGGTGAGAACCTTACTGCAATTCAAAGTAACACCACAATATTCCAAGTGCAATCACATTATAACGTAATAAGCATATTGCAAAACATATCGAGTTACAACATTTTTAAATATCTGACAACTCCTCATAGGAAATTCTCGGTTTAACTAACACTTCATTTTATCTCGTATTATACGTTAAAACATCCCCTGCATTTCCACATGTTTATTACATTTATATATTTGTGAGCAGCGTATTCACTTTTCATATTTATATATAGGTGAACATGTATTCATCTTTCATATTTGTTGCGTGCGGCAACCCGATCCATTATATTTACGTATTTGTGAACACGTATTCACTTTACGTTTTGTTGCGGCGTGCAACCCGATCCATTATATATACGTATTTTTGAAAGATTAATGACTGTACATTTAGTTGCGGCGTGCAAACCGATCCATTATATATTTGTATATGTGAGCGGCGTATTCACTTTACGTTTTGTTGCGGCGTGCAACCGATCCATTATGTTTACGTATTTGTGAACGTGTATTCACTTTACGTTTTGTTGCGGCGTGCAACCCGACCCATTATATTTACGTATTTGTGAACGCGTATTCACTTTACGTTTTGTTGCGGCGTGCAACCCGATCCATTATATTTACGTATTTGTGACCACATATTCACTTTACGTTTTGTTGCGGCGTGCAACCCGATCCATTATGTTTACGTATTTGTGAACGCGTATTCACTTTACGTTTTGTTGCGGCGTGCAACCCGATCCATTATATATTCATATATTTATGTGAACACGTATTCACTTTTCATATTTTTCAGAAGATCAAATAAATACTATTCTCTTTTCTAACATTCTGTCATTCATACTTGTAACGATTATAACTTTTTAACCATAACTCCAACTAAGGTGTTCCTCAAGCGGAAACTAAGGTAAGACGGGGATCTTTCACTGTACCAAATTTCATTTAAAACTATTTTGGGTAACTAACACAAATTTATCCTCAAAACAGCCACATGAAATTTGTTTCGGCAGAATTTGTTTATTAAACAACACCCAATCTTATAATAGTCATAACTCCTAATCTGTAAACCCGTTCAAGCCCCATAAATTCTCAAAACGACGAGAACAGAGAGCTACACGTCTCCATGTGAACCATTCTTTCATATTCTGTACCATTTGGTACAGTTTTACACTTTTATTCGCTGCCCTTCCTGGATCTCGATAGATCCAAGGCAGAAAATTTAAACAGCGATAACTCTCAATCCGTAAGTCGGATAGACCCCCGTAAGGTCTCAAAATGTCCACAACAAAGATATCTAGAACTTTCATTTAGCAACAATTTTCATATTCCCCACAGATTAGTACAGTTTTACGTTTCAACGTTCTGCCCTTCTGGATTCCGACGAATCCGAGGCAGCAACTTCAAACTACAATAACTCTCAACTCGTAAGTCCGTTTTAATAAATCTTTATATATATCTGTCCGTAACAGAAAGATTTACAACCATGTAAATTTGCATATAATTCTAATAAGTAAAACTCAATAAAAATAGTCCGTAATTATGCCTTTCCGAATTTCGACCAAATCTAAGGCAGGAACTTTGAACTATGATAACTTTCAAACCGTACGTCCATTTTACCTCATTTTTGGTTCTATATGATCATATTAGAGAGGTGTACAATTCTTCCGAATTTCATCAAATTCTAACAATTATAACTCAGTGAGAACAGTTCGTAAAGTTCATGACGCAACTAGTTGTCTAAACAATCAAAAGTTCAATATTTCTTTTCAACACTCAATTCTTATTCCAACATGTATTGAACTAAAAATAAAGGGTGTTACCAAGAATTTCTGAGTGAGAAAACTCACCTTGTAAGTGTGAAGATTATTGTTGTGTGGTTGCTAAAATTACCCTTACTCTCTAGTATTTTGCTTCTTGTTCTTCTTGCCCTCTTGGTATTTTTTCCTCTTCTTTTCACTTGTTTTTTTCTGATTTTTTAACCTTTATGTTATGTACTTTGTTTGTGTGTAAATACAATGTATAAGTGGAGAGTTTTCTACAACCTATGGGAGGTGAAATGACAAGAGTTGGAGGGGAAATGAAAAGGGGGGGAAGGGGTAAAGAGGAGATGGACGTGCTTGCTGCATGGTTCTTCTCTTTTTTTTTTGTTTTTTTTTGTTTTTTTTTTTTGTTTGTCTTTTGTTTTTTTTTTTTTTTTTATTATTTTCTTTTTTATCCATCTATTTATCCAACTTTAACACTAACTCCATCTCATGCAATTTATTCTTTGTTTTCTTATATATATGTATTTTTATTAACCCAACCACAACTATATATTATTATTTTTTTCCGGATTTTACATTCTCTCCTCCTTAAGCAACATTCGTCCTCGAATGTGAATAAGGTCGTAACATAATCACATAGACACAATAATGTTTATTGTTATTGTAACACTAATTTGAGGCTTCACATTCTCCCTTCCTTAGAAGCGTTCGTCCTCGAATGAGAATAAGGTTGTAACATGCGTATAGACACATAAATGGCACACACATGAAGTACTATGTAACACATTTCTTTATTTTATTTATTACCTTAGTCAAATAGAAATTGATATTTGATTTTCATCGCGTCTTGACTTCGGTGGCTTCATACGTGGAGTGATTTCTCCATAGGACTTTCACGGAAGCAATATCTTTATTTCTAAGGCGTTGAACCTTTCTATCAAGTATTTCTCAGAGCCTCTTCATATTGAAGCTCTTTATTAAGAACTATCTCACGGGAAGGATAGCGTGACTTGGATCGTGCAAGTATTTTCGTAACATTGACACGTGAAATCTGGATGCTGCTTCCATTTCTTGTGGAAGTGATAATTAAATAGCCACATTCCCACTCTTGTGAGATCTCATATGGCCCAATAAACCTTGGGCTCAATTTCCCTTTCTTACCAAAACGCATCACTCCGCCATTGGGGACACTTTTAAAAATACTTTCTCCTCTTGGAATTCAAGATCTCTTTTAGATGATCGCGTAAGACTTATGGCGGCTATGAAATTTGACCGCTCGAATCATCTGTACCTTATCATTTGTTTCTTGAATGACTTGAGTCGAAACGATTCGCGTCTCACCCACCTCGAACCATCAGTGGAGACTACATTTCGTCCGTATAATGCTTCAAACGGGGCCATTTGTATGCTAGAGTGAAAACTATTGTAGTAGGCGAACTCAATTAGACATAGATGGTCGACCGAACTTCTAAAAATCTAACACACAAGATCGACATGTCCTCAGTGTTTGGATTGTTCGCTCGGCTTGCCCGTGTTTTGCGGGTGGAAAGCGTGCTTAACTTAACTTTTGTCCCGAGACCTGCTGAAACTTTGCCAAAAGTGTGAGGTGAGCGGGAACCCTAAGCGAAATAATTTGTAAGGGAATCCGTGTAACGCACAATCTCCTTCAAATAAATATGTGTGTCTTGTGGTGCGCGTCGTAGTCTTGGCCAGGTAAGAAATGGGCTGACTTTGTAAGTCGATCAACAATCACCCAAATAGAATCATACCGCTTCTCGAGTTTTGGTGGGCCGATTACAAAATCCATATGAATCGCCTCCCATTTCCACATGGGGACCCCAATGTCTGAAGTAATCCGCGAGTTTTGATGTTCAACTTTCACTGTGACATATAAGACATCTCGACAAACTCATGACATCTTTCTTCATCCCGTCCCTGAGAAATTTACCTTGAGGTCACGATACATTTTGTTGACCCTGGATGAATGGAATATCTTGTGTTGTGACCCTCATCTAAGATCTTCCTCCTTAGATCCTTTACCTTAGGAACACATAACCTACCCTTATACCGAAGGGTTCCGTCATTATCTCCCAATGTAAACTGTGAAGGTTTTCCCTGTTGGATCCTCTCCCGAAATCCAACAAACTTCATATCCTCAAACTGACTTTCTTTTATTTCTGAAGCTAAGGCAGACTGCGAGGTATCATGTACCACCACCCTACCTTCACTGATCTCAGTTAAGCTAATCCCGAGGTTTCCCAATCTTTGTACCTCCCGAACAATACCCCTCTTTTGTATTGCCAAATGGGCGGCGCCCATTGATCTCCTGCGAGTCGTCGGCCACCACGTTAGCTTTCCCGGGATGGTAAAGAATACAAAGGTCATAATCCTTAAGCAACTCTAACCATCTTCTTTGTCTGAGATTCAAATCCTTCGCGTGGTTATGTCGCAAACTCTTATGATCTGTAAATATGTCCACATGCACATACAAATAATGTCTCCATATTCGTAAGGCAAACACCACCGCATGACTAATTCCAAGTCATGAGTTGGGTAATTCTTCTCATGTATCTTGATTGTCTAGATGCATACGCTGATAACCTTTCCAAATCGCATCAAGACACATCCTAACCCAACTCTGGAGGCATCGCGATAGGCGTGAACCCTTATCCCGATGGTATGGTTGGGGTGGTGCGATGATCAAAAATTCCTTTAGTTTCGAAAACTTGCTTCACATGCTCACGACCACTAGTACTTAACCGCTTTTGAGTCAGCGTGTCAAAGGAGCGTGAGACTAGAAAAACCTTTACGAATCTTCTATAATACCCGGCCAAACCAGAAACTTCTAACCTCTGCCGGAGTGGTCGGTTTGGCGGTTCTTCACCTTCTATCTTACGAGTCTACCATAATTCCATCCCTTGACACAACATGACCCAAAAAGGCTACCTTTTCGACCAAAATTCACACTTTGAAAATTTAGCATATAGTTTCTCTGTTTCAAGACTTGAAGCACTACCCTCGGATGCTCTTCTTCTTCAACACACTTGTTGTAAATTAGGATATCATCTATAAACACAATTACGAACAAATCCAAGAATGGTTTAAAGATTATGTTCATTAGATCCATAAAAGCTGTTGGGGCATTGGTTAATCCGAAAGACATGACCAAAAACTCATAATGGCCATATCAGTCCTAAAGGTGCTTTTTGATATATCATTCGGTTATTTTCATCGATGATATCTCGAGCGAAGATCAATCTTGGAAAAATAATTGGCTCTCGAAGTTGGTCAAAAGATCATCGATTCTTGGTAATGGATATCGATTCTTGATCGTGACCTTATTGAGTTGTCGATAATCGATGCGTTCGGAGCGATCCATCTTTTTTCTTCACAAAAAGGAGTGCGCAGGGAAACTAGGCCTTATAAATCCTTTATCCGTAAGATCCTTCAATTGTTCTTTTAACTCTCTCAATTTAGTGGGGCCATTCGATATGGAAGAATAGAAATAGGTCTTGTACCGAATTAACTCTATAGCGAACTCCATTTCTCTCTGTCAGGAGAAGGCTGAGAGATCTCGGGAAAAACCTTCAAATTTTTCAAACAGTAGGGACATCATGCACCGTGGGACTCTTTTTGGGTATCTACTATATTAGCCATATATCGTACTCCACTTTGTGACTCCTAATAACTTTTGAGACCTAAGGTAGGAAATAAGTCGACGTGAGGATATTCTTCGCATCATGGGTAGCAAATCCTGAGCAGGTGGTATAACGTCTTGGGGTTTTCCTCATTTATACTCTTACCACCGGGTGGTATGGCGTCTTGGGATTTCCTCATTCATACTCTTACCCTGAAGGTGGTATGGCGTCTTGGCTTTCCCATTCATACTCTTACCCCGGAGAAGGTGGTATAACGTCTTGGGCTTGCCCTCATTTATACTCTTACCCTGCAGAAGGTGGTATAACGTCTTGGGGTTTACCCTCATTTATACTCTTACCCCGAGAAGGTGGTATAACGTCTTGGGGTTTACCCTCATTTATACTCTTACCCCGGAGAAGGTGGTATAACGTCTTGGGGTTTACCCTCATTTATACTCTTACCCTAGCTCAATGGCTATCCTACATAACATAAGTAAGTCAAGAAATCCACTAACTTCTTATTGACATTATTAATATATCCTCTCATTTTAGTTCACTTAAGGCACTAACATGTCTTAATAAAAGAACTGAAATTTAATCCCAAGTACTACATACTTCTACTCTTTTAAAACGAATGACTCTTTTTTTTTATATAAAATTTCCAAGATACTAATAACCATAGCATCAAGTCACTTGTCCTTACTTATCTTACTTAAAGTAAATCTCTCCTTTTAACTTTCCATAAAGCGAATATAACCAACTTCCCATAAAGTCGTTATATTAATCTTATACCTTAGTCAATTACATTTTCCTATTTTCAAGGGACTTAAACTTTTAAAACAAAACAAGTATCATATACTCAAAACACTTCAAGTCCCTTAACTTTGAAAACTTAAGACATCCTTAATAGTTTTAAAGAAGTGGGTTAACCTCCTAACTCGCCCAACTTGGCCATTCTTAAATAAGTAAAGGATATCAAAGTATTGTACGTCTACCGTACTATATAAGTAGAACTATTCATGCTCAAGAGATAGGAAAGTTTCACATACCTTTATTGATCTTCTAAACGATAAGTGGAACTCTCTCTGGATGGAGTTGACTATTTTCTATAGTATGACTCCAATCGGATAGTTGAAAAAGGTCGAGTCACATAAATGCCTCTTTCGTGAATACTCTCTTTTTGATTTGGCAAAACCTTCTACCCTCATTGTCATGTTGATGATCTGAAGGTACGTCCGATCATAGGCTAATGCCACTACATTCTCTACCAAGTTCGGGTTTAAACCCTTAACAACTCTTTTGACCTTCTCCCTTTCTGTAGGAATAATATGTGCGTTGTATGCTGACAATCAGATGAATTAGGTATTGTATTCTATCACATTGCGGTCTCCTTATTTCAACAGTTCAAACTCACGTCTGAGCGCATCTTTTCGGGAGTTAGGCATGTACTTTTCACTGAATGCATCTCTGAACTCCCCCCCACGTCATCGGTGGTGACATCGGAAAATGATTTTTTCTAAAATTTCTCCACCACACCCGTGTGTCGTCCACTAACCGTGCGATTACCAAATTGACGTCATGCGTCTCCACACATCCTCGTGTAAATAGTAGGTTTTCTACCTCATCGAGAAATACTATTGTGTTAGACTTGTAGTCATTCCCTGTATAGATATGTTCTCTTCTTCTCACAAAATTTTCCCCATAGTCTATCTGGTACCTCTCCTACCTTTTCGGTCGGTGGTGCAGTCACATCTGATTATTTTATCGTTGTACACTCCCTTCCACAATCCTTTGAAGGAGGTAGTACGAGAACCAAGTCTTTGAAAAGACTCAAGATAGGCACGAGAAGAGTATGAAAGAAGTGAAACTTTAGGATGTTATTCCGTTTACTTATTACTAAGGTGGCGCGCACACCGTCGCAATAAGTTACCGTTCAAACACCCAACTCGAAGAAAACTTCCTAGAATCTCTTAACCTGGTTTAGCTTTGATACCAACTTGTCACGCCCCAAATTTTCCTAAGTCTTTACTTAGGGCGTGATGGCACTGACAATTATTTTCCACCGGGAGCACCATTTAATCCTCTTTATTTAGAAATTTAAACTTATATTCAAATACGAGCTATTAATAAAAATAACAATAAAGAAATTTATTTATGACTTTATTGAAAATATAACGCGAGCCCATACTGCAAATATTATTTCTACATAGACATACCGACAAATATTATTCTAAGTTGGAAGGGAGACCATTCCACACGCGGGCATTTCGAGACATCGAACCGACATTCAACTCGACGAGTACCAAGCCCGGCAATGGACTTGGTATGACAAGAGGCCGCGGACGATCGCTAGCCTTGGCGTGGAGCCTTTCTCTATCACGCTTTCAAACATGTTAATAAAAGAGTCACCTACCATCCAAATGAGTGAGAACCTTACCCTGCAATTCAAAGTAACACCACAATATTCCAAGTGCAATCACATTATAACGTAATAAGCATATTGCAAAACATATCGTTACAACATTTTTAAATATGCAACAACTCCTCATAGGAAATTCTCGGTTAACTAACACTTCATTTTATCTCGTATTATACGTTAAAACATCCTGCATTTCTACATGTTTATTACATTTATATATTTGTGAACGCGTATTCACTTTTCATATTTATATATAGGTGAACATGTATTCATCTTTCATATTTGTTGCGGCAACCCGATCCATTATATTTACGTATTTGTGAACACGTATTCACTTTACGTTTTGTTGCGGCGTGCAACCCGATCCATTATCTTTACGTATTTGTGAACGTGTATTCACTTTACATTTTGTTGCGCGTGCAACCCGATCCATTATATTTACGTATTTGTGAACGCGTATTCACTTTACGTTTTGTTGCGCGCAACCCGATCCATTATGTTTACGTATTTGTGAACGTGTATTCACTTTACGTTTTGTTGCGGCGCAACCCGACCCATTATATTTACGTATTTGTGAACGGCGTATTCACTTTACGTTTTGTTGCGCGCAACCCGATCCATTATATTTACGTATTTGTGACCACATATTCACTTTACGTTTTGTTGCGCGCAACCCGATCCATTATGTTTACGTATTTGTGAACGCGTATTCACTTTACGTTTTGTTGCGGCGTGCAACCCGATCCATTATATATTCATATATTTATGTGAACACGTATTCACTTTTCATATTTTTCAGAAGATCAAATAAATACTATTCTCTTTTCTAACATTCTGTCATTCATACTTGTAACGATTATAACTTTTTAACCATAACTCCAACTAAGGTGTTCCTCAAGCGGAAACTAAGGTAAGACGGGGATCTTTCACTGTACCAAATTTCATTTAAAACTATTTTGGGTAACTAACACAAATTTATCCTCAAAACAGCCACATGAAATTTGTTTCGGCAGAATTTGTTTATTAAACAACACCCAATCTTATAATAGTCATAACTCCTAATCTGTAAACCCGTTCAAGCCCCATAAATTCTCAAAACGACGAGAACAGAGAGCTACACGTCTCCATGTGAACCATTCTTTCATATTCTGTACCATTTGGTACAGTTTTACACTTTTATTCGCTGCCCTTCCTGGATCTCGATAGATCCAAGGCAGAAAATTTAAACAGCGATAACTCTCAATCCGTAAGTCGGATAGACCCCCGTAAGGTCTCAAAATGTCCACAACAAAGATATCTAGAACTTTCATTTAGCAACAATTTTCATATTCCCCACAGATTAGTACAGTTTTACGTTTCAACGTTCTGCCCTTCTGGATTCCGACGAATCCGAGGCAGCAACTTCAAACTACAATAACTCTCAACTCGTAAGTCCGTTTTAATAAATCTTTATATATATCTGTCCGTAACAGAGAGATTTACAACCATGTAAATTTGCATATAATTCTAATAAGTAAAACTCAATAAAAATAGTCCGTAATTATGCCTTTCTGAATTTCGACCAAATCTAAGGCAGGAACTTTGAACTATGATAACTTTCAAACCGTACGTCCATTTTACCTCATTTTTGGTTCTATATGATCATATTAGAGAGGTGTACAATTCTTCCGAATTTCATCAAATTCTAACAATTATAACTCAGTGAGAACAGTTCGTAAAGTTCATGACGCAACTAGTTGTCTAAACAATCAAAAGTTCAATATTTCTTTTCAACACTCAATTCTTATTCCAACATGTATTGAACTAAAAATAAAGGGTGTTACCAAGAATTTCTGAGTGAGAAAACTCACCTTGTAAGTGTGAAGATTATTGTTGTGTGGTTGCTAAAATTACCCTTACTCTCTAGTATTTTGCTTCTTGTTCTTCTTGCCCTCTTGGTATTTTTTCCTCTTCTTTTCACTTGTTTTTTTCTGATTTTCTAACCTTTATGTTATGTACTTTGTTTGTGTGTAAATACAATGTATAAGTGGAGAGTTTTCTATAACCTATGGGAGGTGAAATGACAAGAGTTGGAGGGGAAATGAAAAGGGGGGGAAGGGGTAAAGAGGAGATGGACGTGCTTGCTGCATGGTTCTTCTCTTCTTTTTTTTTTTTGTTTTTTTTTTTGTTTTTTTTTTGTTTTTCTTATTTTCATTTTTATCCATCTATTTATCCAACTTTAACACTAACTCCATCTCATGCAATTTATTCTTTGTTTTCTTATATATATGTATTTTTATTAACCCAACCACAACTATATATTATTTTTTTTTTTTTCCGGATTTTACATATATGGACTTAAGCAAGCCTCTAGACAATGGAATATCAAGTTAATAACGACTTTGGTTTCTTCTGGTTTTGTTCAATGTAAATTTGATTTCTTTATTGATCAAAAGGGATGGAGACAAGATAGCTATGGTTCTCGTATATGTGGATGATATTCTACTAACTGGGAATGATCAGGGAATCATTGATGAGACAAAGGCTATTCTGCAGCAGCATTTCAAGATCAAGGATCTTGGTGAACTCAGATATTTTCTTGGTTTTGAGTTTGCTAGGAACAAAGAAGGGCTTGTAATGCATCAACGAAAGTATTCTTGGAGTTAATTGAAGATATGGGCCTTACAGGGTCTAAGACTGTTCTTTCACCCATGTAGGTTAATGTGAAGCTCACCACTGTTGATTATGACACACACATTCAAAAATTGATGCCTGACAAGACTGGTCAAGTTGATGAGTTGCTCAAAAATCCAGCAGCATATCAGAGATTGATTGGTAGGCTGCTCTACTTGACCAACACCAGGCCAGACATTGCATTCTCAGTGCAATGCCTGAGTCAATTTATGCAAGCCCTAAAGCAGTCACACATGCTTGCTGCAGAAAGAGTGGTGAGATACGTAAAGCAGGCTCCAGGATTGGGAGTGTTCATAGCAGCAGAAGGGAGCACAATTTTATCGACATATTGTGATGCATACTGGGCCTCATGTCCAAATACGAGAAGATCAGTTTTAGGTTACTTGGTTTATTTTGGTTCTTCTCTCATCTCTTGGAAGTACAAGAAACAACAAACCATCTCACGCAGCTCAGCAGAATCTGAGTATCGCAGTCTCGCGTCAGTGGTGGCTGAAATTGTTTGGATCACTGGACTATTTTCGGAGTTGGATATACCTCTGCAACTGCCTATTTCAGTATCTTGTCACAGTAAATCAGCAATTCAGATTGCTAATAATCCAGTCTTTCACGAGAGGACGAAACACATTGAGATCGATTGTCATTTTATTCGGGGGAAAATTCAGTTGGGATTGGTTTCTCCTGTACATGTTGCCTCTGATAAGCAACCTGCAGACATGCTTACCAAAGCTCTCTCGCCAGGACATCATACTCTTTTTCTTTCCAAGCTCGGCGTGAATAACTTATTCTTAACCCCTAGCTTGAGGGAGAGAGGGAGGGTGTTGAAGTTATTAAGTAGTAAGTAGTAGTATTAGTCGTTTAGTATGAGATTAGTGGATAGTTATATTAGTTAAAATGTGGGACCTCTCATTTTATTTTACACTTGTAATCCACTTGTATAAATAGGGGCTTCCCACATTTATTTGGGTTTATCCTTCATAATCAAAACATCACAGAAGCTCAGTTGAGCCTCAAATGTCTTCTTCTCCATTTCCACATTCTAGATCATTCGTCCTCTAAATTCTTCCTCCTCTCGATCTCATTCTTCGACAATCAACATCCGCCACTGAGTACATTGAAGCTACTATTAAAGAAGCTTGCGCACGCAAGTTTCATCTTAATTAATTTTCCTATTAATGAAAATCTTTATCTCAAATAATTGGTGTTGTTGAATTTAAGACACGAGAACAATTATTGAATGTTTGGCTATCTATTATATTTCTTTCAATCGATCTCTGTTTAAAGAATTTCGAAGGTGTACTTTAGATAATTTCATCAATCATCACGTCATGTCCTATTTGCCGAGTCTCAATTCTCCTTTGTCTATCTGCACTCGCTACCTCGACATTCCTACGACTTCCTAGATGATGGTATAAACCCTCTTCTAATTCACCATTTACATAGTCTGACGTCCCAGACTCCGCCACCCTCTACCACCTTTTCCAGTCCGGGACTAGCTGCCCACCCAGTTCTGTCGACTGTGGCCCGGAATATTTCCTTGGTTTTGAGTTTGCTAGGAACAAAGAAGGGATTGTAATGCATCAACGAAAGTATTCCTTGGAGTTAATTGAAGATATGGGCCTTACAGGGTCTAAGACTGTTCTTTCACCCATGGAAGTTAATGTGAAGCTCACCATTGTTGATTATGACACACACATTGAAAAATTGATGCCTGACAAGACTGGTCAAGTTGATGAGTTGCTCAAAAATCCAACAACATATCAGAGATTGATTGGTAGGCTGCTCTACTTGACCAACATCAGGCCAGACATTGCATTCCCAGTGCAATGCATGAGTCAATTTATGTAAGCCCTAAAGCAGTCACACATGCTTGCTTCAAAAAGAGTGGTGAGATACGTAAAGCAGGCTCCAGAATTGGGAGTGTTCATAGCAGCAGAAGAGAGCACTGTTTTATCGACATATTGTGATGCAGACTGGGCCTCATGTCCAAATACGAGAAGATCAGTTTCAGGTTACTTGGTTTATTTTGGTTCTTCTCTCATCTCTTGGAAGTCCAAGAAACAACAAATCATCTCGTGCAGCTCAGCAGAATCTGAGTATCGTAGTCTCGCGTCAGTGGTGGCTGAAATTGTTTGGATCACTGGACTGTTTTCGGAGTTGGATATACCTCTGCAACTGCCTATCTCAGTATCTTGTCACAGTAAATTAGCAATTCATATTGCTAATAATCCAGTCTTTCACGAGAGGACGAAACACATTGAGATCGATTGTCATTTTATTCGGGGAAAAATTCAGTTGGGATTGGTTTCTCCTATACATGTTGTCAGCCTGCAGACATGCTTACCAAAGCTCTCTCGCCAGGACATCATACTTTTTTTCTTTCCAAGCTCGGCGTGAAGAACTTATTCTTAACCTTTAGCTTGAGGGGGGTGTTGAAGTTATTAAGTAGTAAGTAGTAGTATTAGTCATTTAGTATGAGATTAGTGGATAGTTATATTAGTTAAAATGTGGGACCTCTCTTTTTATTTTACACTTGTAATCCACTTGTATAAATATGGGCTTCCCACATTTATTTGGGTTTAGCCTTCATAATCAAAACATCACAGAAGCTCAGTTGAGCCCCAAATGTCTTCTTCTCCATTTCCACATTCTCGATCCTTCGTCCTCTAAATTCTTCCTCCTCTCGATCTCATTCTTCGACAATCAACATCCGCCACTGAGTACATTGAAGCTACTATTGTTAAGCTTACAGACGCAAGTTTCATCTTAATTAATTTTCCTATTAATGAAAATCTTTATCTCAAATAATTGGTGTTGTTGAATTTAAGACACGAGAACAATTATTGAATGTTTGGCTGTCTATTATCTTTCTTTCAATCGATCTCTGTTTAAAGAATTTCGAAGGTGTACTTAAGAGAATTTCATCAATCATCACATCCTGTCCTATTTGATGAGTCTCAATTCCCCTTTGCCTATCTACACTCGCTACCTCGACATTTCTACGACTTCTTAGATGATGGTATAAACCCTCTTCTAATTCACCTTTTACATAGTCCGACGTCCCAGACTCCGCCACCCTCCACCACCTTGGCCAGTCCGGGACTAGATGCCCACCTAGTTCTGTCGACGGTGGCCCGGAATAGTCCTCCTCAAGGTGATTTCGCAGCCACCTCTCGAAAAACCGATGTTCGGCCAGCCAGTACCATCACCCCTGCCCTTCCTCCTCTTCCTGGCAGTCCCACGGCAAACCCCCCTCCTCCTATACCGCGTTTCGAGACACACTCTCGGACCATGGAAACCCATGTCATGCATGAAATTCATAAACCTAATGGTTGTTTAACCTTTCCATTTCAGTTGTCTCTTCCCATGTCTCTCGTAACCCGAAGGATGCCTTATCGGACCCTAATTGAGCTTCACGGCCCAATTCAAAAGGCAACACTGGTCTATTGTGATAATATCAGAGCGATATATCTTTCTGGCAATCTCGTCCAACATCAGCGCACTAAACACATTGAGATGGACATTCATTTCGTTCGCGAAAAAAATGGCTCGTGGTCAAGTTCGTGTCCTTCATGTTCCTTCCAGATATCAAATTATCGACATCTTCACCAAAGGACTTCCGCGCATACTATTTGATGATTTTTTAGCCAATTTCGGTGTTCGAGAACCTCTCACTGCGACTGCGGGGGTGTAATAGAATATTTTGTAATATTCTTTCATTAAGTATATTAATTGTATATCTCTTATTTTAAGTAAAATTATAATTTTTTTATAATTAGATTAATTAATTACCTAATTTGTATTAAAATAAATATTTTTATAACTTTATATATCGTAAATCATTCGTGTAAATATTCCTTTAATTGGGAACATGGTGCATATATAAAGTTGTAAAACGGTCAACCTTAAAAAAGATATGAAATTAGGGCGATTTCTGAATCCTGAATGCTGACGATATATTTGAATTGGAATCTTTTAGTATGAAAAGATGTTAGCCTACAGATCTAAGACGACTCTCTAATGTGTAAAGAGGCAGCCTCATAGCAGTTCGCCGCATCGCATGAAAATACATTTGGCCTGGCTGGTCCCCTCCCTCTTATAATATTAGACAAGTGTTTGGGTGGCAGTCTCGTTTATGGATTCTGAATCAAATGGCGTCATCGCATCTGGTGCTCTTTTATTAATTTTTTAATATATGTTCTGATCCTTGTCATTAATTAACAATAATAGAATGTGAGTATAAATTTGTGCTGACAACATTCAAACGGCCCCACACCTGCTGCTAATGAGGAAGCAACACCCATTACAACCCGGGTAAAGGTCGAGGGTTAGACGAAAATTATATTGTATATATAAGATTATATTTAGTAGACAGTGAACTCTTTAGTTTATTCGTATTTTTTTTTTTATATTATTGAACTCCTTAATAAAAATTTTGATTTTGTCACTGCTCCACAAACCTGCAATTATTCGAATATACCTTATTTGCTGATCTTATCTCAATTAATTCATATTTTGCTACGACCTAACCAACTTTTATGAACGTGAAATATAAATGATTTAATATACTTTGTCATCTTCATCATCCTCTTCCTCGCTCACTTTTTTCTTTCTCAAGCTAAATAAGTCTCCTTTATTTAGGACCTCTTTATTAATTTTTTATTAAGTTGGTTAAGGGGGAACTTCTGCCAATTCCATGACTTGACTGACTTCAGACTGGAATGAACCATCCAATAAATCTTTCGCCCTAAGTAAAGTCTAACGTGCTTTCTCCCGGGATTCTCTTATATAACCAATCAAGACAAGGGAAGGGGTAGCCCATCTATTCGATTCGAGCTATAGAGAAAGGCCCAATTAGACCAAGGATCAGATAGACAACTGAGTTTCCGTTTCAAAAAGGGAGAAAATCTCACTAGAATGAGGTTCAGTTCAAATCGGGTGGAAGAGAGCAACGGAAAAAGGCTTTTTTAGGGAGAAAAACCTTCTCTGCCCCGATTCCCTCGACCTAAAAATATAGAAAAAAAGAAGAATAAATAGATCCATAATTCGCATGTCTTAGCTCAATTAAGGACCCACTTTTAAGAATTAGAACAGGGCCCCAAAATGTTTGATGTACTGTACACTTAATTACATATGTGAAAGTTACATATATACACTCTAATAATGTCGCATGGACATTAAATAATATTTCTTCCGTCTCAAAATACTTGTCGTGTTTTTCTTTTTAAAAGTTATTTGACTAAATTTCAAAATTAATTAAATTATATTAATTTAATGTTTTAGAATTAAAATTTAGATATTAAAAAGTTATACGAAAAGTATTATATGTTGTAATTCTTCTCATATTAATATGATAAAAAATACAACTTAAAATTTATATAGTTGGACTCTTGGAAACTATTTTGGGAGAAAAGAGTATAGACAACAAAGTAGTAAAAAATAAGATAATAGTGCATAAAATAAGGTTGACGCGTCATCGAAAAGGATGTAAAAGTACAATAAATCCACTTATGAGTAATGACAACAGCGCATGGTCCACCCGTAAGGATAGTCAAGTTGGTGTAGCGAAGAGCGGATATGATCGCGCGCCACGAAGTTGATCCTGCGATAAATCTTCTTTGGTTGATCGCACACATGACTTGCCAGTGTGGTTAATCGACGTGGTGGTATTACTATTACGCCACCGGGTTTCTGCTGCACTTCGAAAAAATAACGATCGCGGCCTTCACAAAAAAAAAAAAAAAAAACGCATGGTCCAACACTTCCAAAGTGTTTATTAAGATTATATGTCTCTTTCTTTCCCTCTATGTCATATTTTAGGCCTCATTATATTAATCTTTGTACTTACGTGCATTCCACACCAACTTTTTGGTTTAATCTTTTTATAATTGTTTGTGGGGACTAATTTATTGGTTATGATTAAAAGAGTTTGATGCTAGTTGGTGGACTTATGATTACTCACTATTGATTTGTTTAGTACAGTTTAAACTGATTGTGTCAAGGACGGATCTATAATCTAAACTTATGGATTTGTGTGAACTAATTACTAGAGTAATTATAATTTTTGGCCAAATTTATTTATGTATCAATAAGCTTATTAAATATTAATAAATATTTGATTATGAACTTATTATTATTTGTTGGGTCCCGGGGCTACGGATTAGTAAAAAGCTGAAGATTAAAATCGCAAAAACTAGAACAACAATAACAGTCATTGGATGTTGCCTTCAATGTTGAGTCATCATTTGAGGCAACATTGTGATAAAATAGTATAAACCTTTGTAGAGTAAATGCAGCGGAAAAAGTAAAGAGACACAAGATTTATATTTTCAAGGGTATATATAAATATATCCCTTGACGGTCGATGACCAAAAGAATTGTATAAATTATATGCAATTACAAATTAATTTCTTTTACAAGTTGAGTGTTACAAATGAAAAAAAATTACAAAAACAAATGAAGTCGCAGATGACTTCGCCTAAAGTTACAAAGTCTAAAAGATAAAAGTAAGCATCTTCATTACAATCACTTGAACAATAAGCTTAATCTAGAATAAAGATAGCAATTGTAACGTGGGACAAGATGTTGTTAAAATAACTTTAGGCTAAAATGTTGATCCAGTTTCCTAAGGTAAAATCCGAGAGCTCTCTTGGAAATTCTTCTTCTGAATTGTCTGGATGATCGATACACTGAAGTTCCCCTTTATTTATAGTGTGGAACTTCCCTTGAAATCATCACTGATGGTTGCGGAGGTTGAGCAAAATATGGCAGCAGCTTGGACCGAGTCTTCCTCCTAAAAATTCTCAACGGTATGGACTTGGTCATACGCTGCTTTCTCTCCAGGATTTGACTGCGTCTTTCACCACGTTTTAAACACAACATTCTTGTAAGCTTGTCTAGGTCATTTTTACTCGCAGTAACATCAACTGCTTCGGCCGGAAGAATAGACAAAACTAGTATAGAGATGTTGGCAGAAATGTTGTCGCAACATCGCAGACAACATTTTTGTCTACACAAGAAATATTGTCCTAAGAATTTTCAAATGTTGTCACAACATCCATCCAACATCAACATTATTATATATATTAAATTTGAAATTACTATACAAAAACATAAATTTTAAATGTTGGATCCATATGCATTTGAATAGTATGTTCCCTATGACATTAGCATCTCTTTTCTTTTTTACTTTTTTCATATAAATATGTACTACTATAATATTATATACTACTAGCTAGTGTAGCTTGGAATCTCTATGCCGCTTACGTCAACAGTAATTTATCTTCTATCTTCGTGTTGTTTACTTACAAGTTGTAATGGTGTAGTAACAAGATCTAATTATTTTATGAGTTGCCTCAACACAAGAACATGTGAAAAGAAGAAATTGAGCAATTCGTCCATGGTAAATACGAAGATATATATGAATTAAGGAGATTGTTTTTTATTTATTGAAAACATAGAAGTATATAGACCAGATTGAAGTAGTTTGTGTAAATTGGAACTTATTCATTAAATGTAGTTATGTAGCTACTAGCTAGTTAGGGCTGACATTTCTTTATAATCAAATATGAGAATATATGACGAGGCAATCAAGAGTGTGCCGTAGTAATCAAAGAAGTAAATTAAGAACTATGAGGTCTCAAGTTTCGGTAAAAACAAAAAGATTAATTAATTTTTTATTATTTATTCAAGTTTTAATTGACAGAGTTATTCGGTATTTGTGTTAGTAGAATATAACAGATATTTCGTGAAATTAGTTGAGGTACACCCAAACTGGTGTGAGAGGTGGCACGACATCCCGTGACATTAGTCAATCGAGATGAGCGCAAACTGACCAATCACCATAATTATAAAAAAAAAGAATATATATTATGATTTCTTTTTCATTTTAGGGTAATAAAAGAAACTTGTACTGGATGTGTTCATGACGTGTTACTAGCTACTACCTGATGGCTGATGTACATACAACTATACAAGTAATGGTGACTCAAATAAAACTAAGAAAAACCCAATGGTATATTCAAAATTTGAAACATACGCAAGCGATGCAAGAAAGATCTACTATAAAATGATAAAAGTCATACAATGAAGGTTACAAAGAAATGGGAAGTAAGTAACAAATACAAAGATTACAATATGAAACAAGAATAAAAATGATCTACTACAAAGAATTTGCTAAGTCGGATGTTAGCACTCTGTCCTTAAGATAATATTGCCCCGTATGTATCATTTTACGGTGATTGACAACTTGTCTTCCAAGATAAAACAACAACTAACAAGTGAGCAAAGGAAACTCAAATGTTTACTCAAAGAAGAACATTTTGAATGTGTGAAAGAAAGCTAGAGAAGATCAGAAATCTGATTTTGGTGTATTTTTCAATTGAGACAAGTTCTCAATTTATAGTGTAAAAATGACCTCTCATCTAGCTAACTAATGGGATTCAATAGTCATGTAATGACACTTATTGAGAGGTGTTATTCAGCCAAATAATGGTTGTATTCATGTGTCAAGTAATAGAGAATCAATGCTCCAAAACCAGCTCAAAAGTCAAAAAAAAATCGTCTTTCGCCGACCTCACTGCCAGTGAAGCGTCGCGGCTCTGCCTAGGAGGCGCCGCGGTGCCTGACTTTCAGTAACCGA
This sequence comes from Przewalskia tangutica, assembly GCA_029844215.1. NCBI lineage: Eukaryota > Viridiplantae > Streptophyta > Magnoliopsida > Solanales > Solanaceae > Przewalskia > Przewalskia tangutica. The sequence goes on from CM056721.1 coordinate 394,545, forward strand.
ACCACCAGTTAGCGTCGCGGCGCTGGCTGGAGGTTCCGCGGCGATTTTCGACTCGTTTCATCTTTACACGTCATACACTTCTCCCTTCATTTACCAACGTGAAACACTCATCATTTTGCCAACAACCGTCTATCATTTCATGTCTCAAACATTTAGTCACGTACCAATATCTCTTTCACTACAGAAATTTACGATCCTTGATACGTGTGTGGAAACGACGTTTTTGACGTGCGGGACCCCAATTGTTCAAGTCATAAATAATAGGTTAAACTTTATTTTATGTTAATAAATTTCCAACAATAACATCATTAAAGAAAAAGAAAAAGTCGTATAAACAGAAAATAAATTAATTTGTTTAATGGATAGAGAGTTAGAGAAATGATAGTAGTAATCCTATTCCCTGTCTTCAGGCTGAAAGAGATGAGAGAAGAATCCAGGCCAACACGATAGTGCTCATTATTGGATCAAAGAAGATTCAAACAAGATTCTTCTTTCTTTAATTAATTTCCATCATGCACCCGACAAAATCAACGCAAATTAATATATAAATACAATTAATTAGCTATAGGTATGTGGACAACACACATATTTAGAAGTGATGATGGGGTGACATATATTATTTTGCTTAATCGTGTTAGAAGTTGGAGATAAGGTGCTATCTAGATGTTGAAAGATCCATTGCATCTCACTCACCAATACCATATAGGAGTATATACCTAACGCAATACACAAGTGCCATATTCATTACTCTAATGGGGAGCATAAATCCCACCAATAAAACACAAGTGGCAATCAGAATAAGAATACAACAGATTATTTACCTACATGCATCTATACGATATTTAAGTAGCCAAAAATGTCAATCCGTGTCGGAGTTACCCCGGGGACAAGCAAAGCATTTTGATGTAGTATGTATGTTCCACAATAAACTAACCCTACAACCTACAAATCACTTCATTTTTTATATGAAGAATTGACTATTGTCACTCATTTGTTTTATTCCAATTCCTGGATTATATTATTCTTGCATTTTAGTCTACGATCACCTTATTTTATCACCAACATCCTGTCACTGATTTACTGGGACAGGGAAATAATCTTTTTTTTTTAACGAAATGGGACACAGATATACTCTTAAGACTGGTGCAGATCTAGTTATTCCATCAATACCAATTACAATAAATAAATTCAATGTCAATCAACTAGGTCTCAATCCTAAACTGGTTTGGGCTAACCGCATGACCAGTTTATTCACAATATCTGAATGAATACAGATTGCAATCCCACAAAAATTTCTACCAAAATCTGTTCCACAACAGAGTAGCAGATTCCTTTATTTCTTTTTGGTAAGTTCCACAACTGAGTATAGATAGAAATAGAAGAGGATTAAATGATAATGAGCACAAAAATTCAATCTCAACTGTTGTTGATGGTGGACCTGAGGAATGCCATTTCCATTTCCTCAATAAAAGGTGCTATAAGTTAGTATTAACAAACGATAGCTACAGCACATGAATTAGCTAAGATCAGACAGAGACTCTAACTACAACACTAGTGAATATCAGGCTACAACATGTACAAATTCTGTATTAGAATACAATTACATTTACTTCTTTCTGAGGCTGTTCAGGGCGTCAAGTTAGAGAAGCTCTGGGGTTCTTTGGATATTTCTCCAAAACATCCAAGACTCTTACTCGTTGCGCCTCTTTCGCTGAGAAATTTCGGGAGAAAGCAAAACAAAGTGAAATTTAGAGATAGTATCAGCACCAGAAAATAAGGTCGTTTGGAGCTAATTGTGCTAACAATCTATAAAATTGGAAATTTTCAATGAAACATAGAACTGAGAACATGACACAAATTTTTCCTCATCTCACTGAAACAAAGAGGGCAAAGAGGGCAAAGAGGAAATAGGCAGAGTCAAAAGCCCAATCATTTTAAATCATAAAGAATAGGTTCAGTATCAAGTATAGCAGCAATGCTCTTTCTGATGCCCCAACGAAGAACCATTCTATCCGAGATTATATAATCACTCAAACTTAAACCAAGAGGAATAAACAAAATGTTAATCCATAGTCCATACAATGTACAATTCGTCCTCTTTTGAGAATTTAAACTTACCAAAACTTAGTCAGAGGCCATTCCCAGGGATTGCGAGAATGACCTCAAAAAAAAAAACTCAATACAGAATATCAAAATTAACTTGTAATCCAATTCATAACTATCTTTTGGGTCAACCCTTTTATTAGAACCAAAGGCAAATACACACAAGACTTTAGGAGCTATCAAGCACTACCCTGTCGTTTCTAGCCAAGTACAACAACAACAACAAACCCAGTGTAATCCCACAAGTGGGGTCTGGGGAGGGTAAGATGTACGCAGACCTTACCTCTACCTTTGCGAGGTAGAGAGGTTGTTTTCGATAGACCCTTGGCTCAAAATTCCAAAAAGGTCAGAAATTATTTTTTGAAGCTAAAATGAATCTTACATTATCAACCAAATAAATAAATAAATAAACACGTAAAAAATGAAAAAAACGTGTCAATGCAAATCTGAGAGTACAACAATAGAGGCAGCAGGTTTACTTGCTTTTTCATTCAAATCACATCTCTTGGACTATAACAAAAGCAACAATAAAAGCAAAATCACAAATTACCTTCCTCCAAGGCAAGCCGTATGGACCTTTTCTCCAGTTCAACAGCATGTTTGCTTAGGTCAACAGAGGAGAGAGAACGAAGCACTGCTCAATGAGATTATATTTGAGAAAATTAGTAAGAAGACGGATTACTACAAACGAACAAGTCAGTGAACAGGCCTCCAAAAATTAGAATACATACTCTGGACATAATCCTCTTGCTTTGATTGCTCCAGTTTGTGCAACAAGTTCTGCAATTGGAAATACCGCTCTTCCCAATGCTTAAAATTAACCTTCTTGTGATTATCCAACAATAGTCTAGTAGAAGTGACTTGATGGTTGCTAACGTTAACTGAAGCTAAATTCTTGTTGGACTCTCCCATAGAGGGAGGAACTGAAGGTTTCATGGTTAAGGAGCATCTTGAAGAAGTCCTTGAGATTGGTGAAACTTCTGGAATATAATATCTAGCTTCCTTCATCTGGACTTCAGTCTGAGTTTTCTCATCATGTTGACTAAGCTTTTTCAGTTGTGGATAATCAGTAACAACACTTCGGTTGTTACTAGCAGCAGTTTTGCTTAACTCTCCTTCAGGCCTTCTACGAACATAGACAAGATGCCCACTACCAGAATTGTTTGTCGAGCATCGGTTGAGTGGGTTCACTAGGCATTCTGGAGAAGGTCTTTTAGATCCAGTTATATTAGAAACTTTATTGACCATATTATTCGCTTCAGGAAATAGTGGACTTTCAATAGATTTGGAGGCAGCAACCATATTCTCGCTCTGTGAATCTTGTAGTGTAGGTCCCATTATGGCTACTGGTACCGACAGCTGTTTATCATGCTTGGGTACACCAGATTTAGTATTAGTCTGTCCTTGGTCGCTTGACTTTGAATCAACTGTTTGTTGACCCATCTAAGAGAAGGTGTATGTTAGATGATTACATAGATCTTGATTTTTCAAGTAATTATGAACAAATCTTGTCATACTTAAGCATAAAAGTTAGTAGTTTGATTTTTAAAAGGAGAAGGTTCAAAAAGAGTTAAATCTGAAAGAGAAACTCATAAGTACGATACTCTCCGTTCCAGTTTATATGACACTCTTTTCTATTTAATCCGTCCCAAAAAGAGTGGCACCTTCTATACATGGAAAATCTTTAGTTTTAGCATTCTCATTTTTCCTTATTGGATTGACATGGCATGTCGCAAACCAGAATATTTTACGGGTTTTTGGTACGTTATATATTTTAGTTTATGTGTCAAAAGTCCTTTCTTTCATAAACATTAAACTTTGTGCCAAGTAAAATACCATCATATCAAATGAAACGAATATATAACTACCAATGCGGCCCTCAGCAACAGTTAATTCTTCGAAAAGGATACCACATGGATCTTGATTCTCCATTAGATAGTTTATATGTGAATGCATGCTCCTAACAGCCTAAACTTGAGAGTCAAATGTTTGGTAGTGGGATATCTTAAACTAAAAATGCATCGTAGAAGATGGTTGTATGTCGCATACGTCTAGCAAACAACCAAAAACCAGATGATGATAAAAGCTAGTACTAATTTAACCAAAGAACTGTTATGAATTAGTCAAGTACTCCACAAACATTTTAGTGCAAAAAGAGTTACAGTTTTTTTCTTAATTGCCAAGATAAAATGCCTCTAACTATACAAATTTTGAGATGTAACAACAAAGAAGTATTCCTCCTCCTTCTTCTCCTTCTCCTTCTCTCTTACTTTTTAAAGGATAAGCAGCAGGAATGCACGTTAGAAATCCATTCAGAAAGTGTATATCTAAAGCCATTTAGTTACCAACTTAAGCAGAGCTTGCTTTATTCCTAATCTAGAACGTTCCATGGCAAAATATCTACTAGTTCCAATTCAACTTGTCTTAACCCATAAAACCATTATCGACCGACTTAACATATGCTACAGTTCCAACATTAAACTGTTCTCAGCAACAATCTTATCGACTTCATCTGCATGATCTCTGAGAACATTCCACAAATGCATACTCAATAGATGCCTTTATCTTCCCTCCGAAGTTCCTAACTGATACTCTCCGATTCTTAGAAATTTAACAAACTATGACGTGATCGTTAACGTCAGAATCATCGATTATGGAAGATAGTCTCTTAGGAGGATTGTTGCCTTCAGAAGCATACTCATCCTTTTCCTTTCTATTTCATAACTTCTTAACATTTCTGCACATACAAAAAGGTACACTAGGCTTATCAATGAATTTTTTTTCTTCTCTTAATTTTTTTATTTAGGATAAGTTCCTCATGTCAAAGAATCCTTTTCAGCTCTCCGTCATGGACTGGGCCGCAGAATATGGCAGAGAAACACTAAGCTATATCGATCAACAAAAACCATTCATACTTCAAAGATTGTAACAAAAATCATCATTGCAACAATCACCAAAATATTCATTCTTGCAACACATTCACGTAGACCACCTTATAATATAATAACCACCACTCCGAACCAATATGTTTGGAATTTTGTAATTTTATGAAAATTGTGCGCTTCACTTGTTTTTCGCTTCAAGACCATGCATAATGTTTCTTCTTTGTTCTTTTCACTTTTAAAAGCATTGGTTTTAGTAAAGAAGCCCCTACCTGCTATCATTTATTCACCATTCATCGGAAAAATGATCTCAACCACCATAATACAACTCTTCAGTCTTAACAATAACAAATCCAAAACCACTTCTTATGCACTGGATATAATTGATGGAACAAGCTTATACTAATAAATAAGCTCCTTAAGTTCCAGCATATCCATCAGTTCTAGAATCAGCTAAGAGAAGGTATGTACTTCCCATAGATTTCAACATCAAATCACAAACTACGAAAACTAGAACAAGTTAGGTGTAGATAGCAACTCTGCCACACTCAATGAGTGTGTTTATGTTATTAAAAGTCCGCGACTTAATAAATGAAATCATTTTTTCCAGAATATAAGGAAAAATCGAAAAGTTTAAAACAGAAGATAAGAAGCTAACCCTTCGGAGCTGCTGTGTTGAAAACCAATTTATTCCCGCATTTGTTGAGAGTAGTTGTGGTAACTTGAGAAATAATTCTAGTTTTACACTTTTAGGAGAGGTCAAAGGAAGATACTTGAGGGTGTTGATTCTTCATAGGTAACTCTGATCTAGACCCTATTCGGGATTAGTGTAGCAACGAAGGCAGAACCCATTATTTTAAATGTTCACGGGAAGGAGTGGTGGAGGGAAAAAGAAATTAGAACATGATGTACATAAAAAAGATTGAATAGGTGACAAAGAAACTTGATGAGTGATGAATGTCGAAGAACAGCAATATATGCCTACATTTGTATGTCAAGTATATATATGTCTTAGCAAACGTCTATAATAAGATATATGAATGAAATGGACTAACTGTATCTCATCCGTAACGGAGTCGAGAATATTACTCTCACCTCATAGGCTCACAACATCAAGATGATGGAGCATGACATGAGAAGACTATGTTCCATTCAAAGTGGTTCCATTCCAATACATAATGAAAATGATCTGTAACTCTGAAAAGAAGCAGCAACTCACATGAGAACGTATTCCAGTTCAGTGGTTTTCAATAACCAAAAAGAAAAATGGAAGAGGATCCAATTATTTTTTTTGGTAAAACTGATATAAATAAAATAAGTTGTGCTAAATTGGTTGAATCTGTCCACTTAATCCTCATGGTTTAGAGAAGTACTTTTGCAAATACTACTAAAAATGTTGTAAACGCACTTCTCAATGTGCGAACTCTTGCCTAGTCTTTTTTTTGAAAATGCACTCCTGCCTGATCTTAATAGCAAAAAGTCCCAATTACCGAGTTGCATTGATGCTCATAAAAGTATAGTTATGTTTATCCAATGGATCTAGAAATTATGCTATAATCCATGAGAAAGACAATTAATCCAAGTAAAAATATTTGCATTTGCTGAGTAAATTCTTTACATAAAATAAATTAGATTTATCCCCTAAAACTCTTTTGATAATTTTATCCCAAAAACATATTCAATTAAACTTTGAGAAGATGAAGACCTTAAAACTGGAAAATAACTGAGAATATTTGTCCTCAAAATGGATAAAGAAACTTAGCATTCCAATTGTGTTTCTCCTTTTTGGTTCTGATTTTTGTAGTTCTCCACTTGTTGTCCTATAGTGAACATAAACAAAGAAGTTATTTTTCAAATTGGAACATCAGTGATGCAATAGCATGATACTTGAGGTCAATTATAACTCTCTCTCATTTTTTTTTCTCAGTGTGATTAAGCTTTAAAAAATAAGGGAGATGGCAAAATATTTGATAGATGACGAATGTATTTAGTGTTTCCTGAATAACGGAATTGTCTTTGAATAAGCAATAATAATAATAATGCAAGATTCTGAAACCAAATAAGAATTCCAGAAATAGTAGGTATAATCCAATCCCTATACCAGCAGGCAGATACAGAATCAATAAACGCTATACAAATGCTCAAGTATCAATAAGAAATCATACCTCGGGAGGAATTGTGGGCACAAACAATTACGAGGACGAGGGTGAAACAAGATTTGATTTGATCTGATCGTTGCGAGAGTTATTGGTAATCGCTTCTTGTGACCCGTTACCACCCAATTCCAAATATCAATTGGAAAGTATTACTTATTTTGACATAATATCCAATGGATCTTTTATTTTCATACTATATTGTTTTATCACATACCATCCATAAATACGATACGTGGAAATTAATAATGCATTGAGGAGAAGTAGATATCAAGGATAGTCTGTCTATTATTATTATTATTATTATTATTATTCCTACTTTCTTATACTTGATTTAATTATTTTTTTTCGATTATCGTATTATTCGTTGTTAGTACTGTTATTCTCTACTGTATTTTCTTTTCATACTTATTTTGATATGTTTTACTTGAGTCAAGTCTGGTTCAGTATATATCATTAAAAAACTCAGTTTCATATATATGAGTGTAATCAATCAAATCATGAAATAAGATGACTAGAAGAAATACTTTTGCCCTTGTTACCCTACTAAAAGAAGCACCGCCACCATTACCCTTAATCATACGTCCAAGACGTTCCATTATAATTATGCAAATAAATAATTAAAGTAAATAAAATTAAGTGCGATAATTAAAATTAAATAACAATAATAATTTAAAGAACAATAGAAAGGAAATGATTTGTATGAGAATTTAGGAAATGTTAAACACCCATCATTTATAATGGGGGTGAGTTTTCAATTAAAGCCACCCTTGGCAGTGTCACATCCATTTCTGGGCGAGATATGTTTCTGTTTATGCTAATGTTGCACGCCTGTTTTCTAATGGCATTTCTTTTCTTTTTTATTTGCAGCTGCCAATGGTAGAATCTGAGGTCATTTGTCTGCTGAGTCCGACCTTAGCCTAATGGCGACTTGAGTTCTCTAAAATGCAATGACTTGAGTCATTTGGTTCGTGTACAGTTAGTTATATTTGGATTGTAATGCTGGGTGTGCATGTAGTGTTTCGACATTCAGTTTGTCACATATAATGGTTTAAAAGGATCATTATTTGTTCCAAATGCGTAAATTAATGCCTTATTTATTCAACCTAGAATTATCATTTTACTTATGTTAAATAAGCAACATTTTTAAGAGGAAAATTAACTCTACTAAATTGAGATAAATAATAAATATATCTTGCAGTTCTACTCTAACTAGTTTTTATAAATACAGAATCAATACTACAAAAATTATCAAACAGAGAATGAAAAATTATAAAATATGATTAACTAAGCGAGAAATTGTTTTAAGTAATCTAATACATGTATTCGTTGATGCATTCCTAGTTATTTTTTAATACAATTTATTGGTTGTTGAATAAGTAATGCAAGGATTATACATAAATTAAAATAGCAATCACATTGTATTATTAATGCTGGATTGCACCTACCCAGAAATAGCAAATTTGATCAGTATTTTCAAAGCACAACTGACTGTAGCATGTTAATAGAGATGGATGATATTCTTTGGTAGAGAAAAATGGCATTTCAAGTGCACATCAGTTAGCTATAACCTGAACATTGGCCTCAAATCCGGTAAATTGTGGCAAATAATAAATGAAAGAATGTTCCGCCTTCACCTTATCATAAAAAAGAAAAAAGAAAGAATGTTCCGACTTCATCTCGATATGTGTCTCCCTATTCTTTACAATCACAATGACGAAAATCCATTATTGGAACAGGAAGCAATTGGTTTAATACATAAAGGACATGTGCCCAAGAGTGTGAAGATACATCTTGAATGGAGAACATTACAAAAATATTCTGACTTCTTCCTCAACAGGCCAGCAGAGAACTATGAGGTTGAAATTATAAATTTTATGTCACATTGACTGAGGATTCTTCCAGGGTGGGGTAAGGAGAACAGAAGAGTTTCAGAAGCATACTAAAGCTCTCCAGTTCTTAGGAATGTACACCAGCTTACCTCCCCTGACAAAGGAGATCGCAAATTGAATATTCTGCCTTCTTTATTTAATTTTCTACATTATTTTTCTTTTAATATTGTTTGCAAGACCAAATTATTCTCCCTAGAGAAAGATAAACCAGTAAGGGCGCTTCAGAATGTATAGAGAAGAATAGCAGCATGAGCTGAAAGAATGTTTCAGAATGAGCAGTTCAAGCTGTGGATTAAACTACTGAGCGCAACTCTCCTGTTTGTAGAGCAAACTTCCGGTGCTGTGAGAGAACAGAAGGGATTTTGACTGCCTGTATTCTTGAGGTCAAGTCATTTTCACAGGATCCTTTGTAATCCTTAGCTGCATTCAGTATTGTCTGGAAAATTTGCAGAGGGTCACCATGGCTGACCACCAACACAGTGCATCTGCAATTGAAGTGTCCGAATCACAATTATAATTTATAAATCCATCAGATATCATGAAAATGCAATATGGTCTCTTCGTGAGTGGGAAAATGTCCCACATTAGGAGAATCTTGAATTTACGCATGACTCATAACTCTACTGCCTTGCTATGTTGGAGGTTCTTTTGATGATTTCCTAACTATGTCATCAAAGTGAATAAGTAAACCTCATCAGCACTTTACATGGTGACTTTCTTTACACTAAAAATGCTCCTACTCGACATGATAAATATTGGAGGTAAAACCATAATAAATACCCTCGAAATTGTGTCTCCATATTAATCAATGCATTCGTGAGTCTAGACACAACATCTGCAACACTTTCTCCACCTTCAGGCTGCATGAATGGATCCTTTGCATCTAGAGCCCATATATCAGGATACTGAAATCAGAAATAATTAGTCAATTCGAGAGCCACAAGCCAAGTACAGGTTCTTATAAATGTTGACGGTGTTTAAGATTGTGCTACATCCACTTGATTTTGAAATGCAGAGGAGAAACAACTTACTTTATCATGAGACTTAAGTTCATAAGAAGGACCAAAGAAACGCTCCCGAAGATCATCTAGAACCTGTCATAACAAAGTTATCTTAACTCAGAGCTTATCAGCAGAATCTACTCGTCTTAGAGCTAAATCATAACACACTATCAATTGATTGTTCTAGTTCAAAAACACCTCATCAAGACAGAAAAGGCAGGGAGAGAAAGGAAATGGAGCCCTAAAGAATCCTTATTTAATGCTCAAAAGGCTTTGAAAGCTTATTGGTGATTGGCTCGAGTCCATCAGGCAAAGAATGATATAAAAAAGTTTATAACATCTAAATCAAATTCATCTCCAAAAGGAAAAGTACATAGCAATTCAATTTAACCATATAAATTTAGAAATATGCCATTTAAGGAAGACATGATACTGGGTGAAAAAAGAGATATCTAGTCAGACCTCTCTATAACAGCATCCTCATATAACATCTTTCTATAACAACCAAGTTTTTCCTAGAACCGATTTTGTAGGTATATTTTACCTCTATAACAACTTTTTACCTATAATAGCAACAACCCATCTTTATAACAATATGCTCTTTATAAAATTACTTCTCTATAACAACTATTTTTTTTTGATAATATAATGATTAATCATCTTTATAGAAATAGAGTCTCTAAGATTACCAATAATAGGTCTAGAGATTTTGATCAAATATTTTGATACTTTAATACACTATTTATGACAAAAAATATTATACGAATATATATTTCATCATTAAAAGATTTTCCTTCGTTATACATATTGCGATTAAGCTTAGAATTCGACAATCAAAATAAAAAATTGGATTTTATGCATCTTTTTTTACCTATAACAACGAAATATTACTTAAATATCAATGTTGTTATAGGTGTATAACAGCCATTTGCTATAGCAGCCAAACAATTTCGGACCCAACGATGTTGTTCTAGAGAGGTTTGACTGTAGCCCAAACAGTGCATCCTTGCTATTTAAAATGACCATCTTTCAAGTGAATGGCTTATATTAATAGGGGAAAACTAGATTTCAGCTTATGAAATAACAATCCCTTTTACTTATTTCTATAGATTATTGCTGGTTTTGACCTAAATTCATATCATGTATGTTCTAATAACAGTGATCAGAGCTTCATGAATTGATCATTTTAAGAATGTCTGGAAACAAAGTAAATGATAAAACTTAAGCACATTTTTTTTATAAGCCAAAGTCACTTATATACAACCTTCCAACCAAATAAATAAATAAAGTACAAAAAAGGAGGATACAAGATGGCCTACTGTCCTTGGTGATGGATATATGGACTTACCACACATTGTGGTCCTTCAAACGAAATATTTAGAACTGATGCAACCACCTGTGCTGTATGGGTGGTTCTCGAGAAGGGAGAGTAACAGATTCGAACATTTTCAAGTGGTACTTTATCTTCTTTGAGCACCTGTTATCATAAAATAGATTGCCTGTAAACACCATTAAGAACTTAAGCTTTTAGAGAAGAGATAGAACCCTTTTTTGGACCAAATAGACTAACTTATTTGTAATTACTCAGAATCAAGAACCATAGGCTCTTTATCCTCTCTAAGTGAAGGACAGATTACATCAAATATACATCAAGGCACTAATCATCAGAAGACTCTGTTACTGGCACTAAAGTAAGGAGATAAACTGGCTGTTCCAACTCCAAGCCTCCAGGGAAAAATGATTTTCGCAACTGAAGAAATATTGATTTTGACAAAAATTGAGCTTCCACATGGTATTGCTTAATGGGATAAAAGCCCATGCATGGTCCTTTCAGAAAATGCTTCTCTCTTCTCCCAGTGCTACTTAGACGTTTTTGCTTAGGACTTGTTTTTTCTGCTTAAGATTCACGTTTTTACTGAAAATAGGATTCATTTGTTCACTTGTAATGAACACTCTCTCGGTGTACTAGTTCACTTTCTTCGTGATGCTCAGGTTTTCTTTCAAGCACTATAGTTACTCCAACTTGATCCAAGATTGACACTGAAAAGGAAACAGACTGTTCACATGTGATCTGAGTTTCCAGTTGTTTAAACTGTCACCATCTCCTATATCTATCTTGGATGAGGAAGCATTGCTAGCTTAAAGACCAAGACATCAATATGATAGTTCTCATAAAAGAATACCAATTGAGGCATTGCTAGCTTCTTACAATAGAGGCATTAAAGATTCCAATTGGTTTCACTGGAATATAATACCACAAGTTCCATAAAAGGAAGACATGCGATAGGATTCCAGGACATACGTTACCATATATAGTCAAATTTTAAAAGGTAAGTTGCGAAAGAAATAGTCGACGACAATTATGGTAACTCTATATACAAGACAGGTGGAACATCTGAATCATGAAATGTCTGCCGAAGACCACGTCGGAAAACCAAAAACTGAGAGTTCAATTAGAATACCAACCTTTAGGAATGACTCTCCAGCCAATTCTGCTTGTTTGATTCCTTCAGGAGCCAACTTATAGTGTTCAAGTTTTCCATTGTCCTGTAAAGGTCACAGCTCCTTTCAGTAACTTAGATTTAGCAAGGGAAAAGAATAATTTCAGGCAACTCCTCAAGGATTAGATTCTGTTATAGCCGGGTGGTTTACCTAGAATAGGAACCTGAAAGATATCCTATTTTAGAGGTGTGTGCATTTCTTCTAGGTAAAGCATCTGTCACAATTAACATATTAGAGTGTGGTACAAATAGAAGGAAGGTTTGCATTTCCATATGGAGTTTTAGTTAAATGTATGAAAAGTGGGGAGACCTAGTACATCATGGTAAAAATAACATTTTAGAACAACAAAACAAGAGTGGGTCAACATCAACAAGTAATTAAGCTTCCTTTATGATAGGTAAAGGAAGTTTTCAATCTGAGCTGAACAGAGAGAAGGTGAACTTATTTAAGGTATACTCTAGGCCACATATAGGTGTCAAAAACACTGATTGCTTCAGATCAAAATTAGAATATGTCGGGTATGCACTATCATTGCTTTGTTGTTGTTGGAGCCGATTAGCAGACAGATAAACAATTAAGAGATGTTTTAGCAGATAATGAAGAGAATAGAAGAGAAAATTGACCACGGAGGAAACAATGAGACCCATTTCATTTGGAATGCTTTTGCCATGCCTCACCACCCAATATCTGTTCTTCACGCCAATTTCCCTCGCCATTCTCTTCACTCTTCAGAACCTATTGCTTAAATTAAATCGCTCTTTTTTGGGCCGAATAAAGTGACCCGGTACAATATATAATGCACAATGAACAATATAACTTATTTTTAAAGAAAAGTAAGCGGATCCGGGGCAATTGACCTGGAATAAATTAAACCCCCCAAATACCATTTCCTCTACAAGTGAGAAATAATAAAGTGATCATTGTTTGAAGCTTGACAACCATGGCGCTAAATCTTCGTCAAAAGCAAACTGGTAACTGAATTTTCTAAATCTCTTTCTGTGTAGATCTGTATCCGCACTTTATCCTTTATTTGTTGAATTTGCAGAGTGCATTACGCGGATGTTGAATCTGAATGCTGGTGGCGCTGCCAATGAGGAGGTATACAAGATCCTCATTTACGATCGCTTCTGCCAAGACATTTTATCCCCTTTGATTCATGTCAAGGACCTCCGTAAACACGGCGTTACCCTATACTTCCTCATCGACAAGGATCGCAAACCCGTTCACGATGTTCCTGCTGTCTACTTTGTTCAATCCACCCATCTTAATGTACAGCGTATCATCGCCGACGCCTCCAACTCTCTTTACGATTCCTTCCATTTGAATTTCTCCTCTTCTATTCCCAGGCCCTTGCTCGAAGATCTCGCTTCAGGTGCAATCTCCTTTCATGTCAAAACTTTATATGCTTGTAATACTAGCTTCTACTGGAATGAAATGTACCCAAATAGAGGGCTAAAAGATCTACTACTTTAATTCGTGTTTCAAAACTAGATAATTTTGTATCCCACTGCATAAAGGGGTGCACATAATTATGGAGAGAAGATAATTGATTGATTTAAACTTGAAACACTTAATAGTTATTGCAATTTCCTTGGTGGTGCTTGGGGAAGAATTGAAATAGTAACTATCAAATGACTTGTTTTTGCTCCAGGCACGATGAATTCTGACTCGATTGAAAGGATCTCAAAAGTGCATGATCAGTACTTGGAGTTTGTCACGCTTGAGGATAATTTGTTCTCGCTTGCCTACAACAACTGTTATCTTCAGCTGAATGATCCCTCTGCCGGGGATAAAGAAATCGAAGAGATCATTGAAAAGATTGTCAGTGGCTTATTTTGTGTGTTGGCTACTCTTGCTGTTGTCCCTATCATCAGGTGTCCCCGTGGTGGGCCTGCTGAGATGGTGGCATCCCTGTTGGATCAGCGTTTGCGAGACCATCTGTTAGCTAAAAACAATTTATTCTCTGAGGGTGGGAATTTCACTAGCTCATTTCAGAGGCCAATTTTGTGCTTATTCGATAGAAACTTTGAGTTGTCGGTAGCTATACAACATGATTTTAGGTATAGACCACTTGTTCATGATGTGCTAGGTTTGAGATTGAACAGGTTGAGTGTGCAGGGAGAGAAAGGAGGGATGAAATCATTTGAGTTGGACAGATCTGATCCATTCTGGATGGCAAATTGGTCATTGGAGTTCCCAGAGGTTGCTGTGGAGATAGAGGCTCAGTTGAACAAGTATAAGAAGGATGTTGAGGAGGTAAATAAGCGATCTGGTGGGAACTCAGGGGCTGAGTTTGATGGGACAGACTTGGTTGGCAATACGAAGCATTTGATGAATGCTGTAAATTCCCTGCCTGAGTTGACAGAGAGAAAGCAAGTCATTGATAAGCACACCAATATTGCTACAGCATTGTTAGGTGAGATCAAGGAGAGGTCCCTTGATTCGTATGCCAAAAAGGAGAATGATATGATGGTAAGAGGTGTCATCGATCGCAATGAGCTCATTGGAGCTCTCAAGGGAAAAGGGACTAAGGTGGATAAGCTGCGGTTCGCTATCATGCATCTTATCTCAACTGAAAGCTTACCTCAATCAGAAGTTGAAATGATTGAAACAGCACTTAGGGAGTCTGAGGTCGACACCACAGCATTTCAGTATGTAAAGAAGATAAAATCATTGAATGTCTCTTTAGCATCAGCAAATTCTGCGAGTAGGAGCAACATCGTCGATTGGGCTGAGAAGCTCTATGGACAGTCAATCAGTGCTGTAACTGCAGGTGTGAAAAATCTGTTATCCAGTGATCATCAGTTGGCTTTATCAAGAACAGTAGAAGCACTAATGGAGGGGAAACCCAATCCAGAAATTGATTCTTATATTATTTTTGATCCTCGTGCACCCAAGTCAAGCTCCGGGATGAGTAGCAGTCATCTGAAAGGACCATTTAAAGAAGCTATTGTCTTTATGATAGGTGGTGGTAACTATGTGGAGTATGGAAGCTTGCAAGAGCTTGCCAACCGTCAACAGCCAGTTAAGCATGTCATATATGGGACGACAGAAATTCTTACAGGAGGTGAGTTCATCGAGCAGCTTGCACTGCTGGGGCAGAAGATTGGATTCGGAACTAGCATCGCACCACCAGCCCATTAATGCAGATGCGTTTTGTGTACAATCCCCAAAGGAAACCCATTGTTGTTCAGTATTGACTGTGCACTTTATCAGGCTACATGAGCAAATCATGCAGCATATGGAGGTTTAAGCCGTGAAAACAAATGCAGGGTAATGTTGCGTACGATAGATCCTTGTAGTCCGAATTTTTCCCTGATTCCGCGCATTGCGGAAACTTAGTGCACCGGGCTTCCCCTTTGGGAGTTTACCTTGGAGCATATGGATGGTGCAATAAAGTAGAAGTCTTGAATGGATTGCAAATATTCATGCTTCTTGCATCTTTTCTGTTTTAGGGAATAGTTAAATTCAAAGTGCCATAGGGATTTCATTGCCGTCTTTTTTATGTTCCAACTGTATTTTCGCTTCTTGGTATTTGTCGTATTCACATTCTTTTTTCTCGAGTAATTTGTGACCTGTGAGTTACACTTTTACCGGTGTATCTCAAAGCAAATTCTGTCTGCCTTTGTTACATTAAAATGGATTTCCGTAGGTGTTCTGCATCAGTTTATATACCCAAACGTGGACGTAACACATAGAGATACTTTCGTCCCTCATATGTTCCTCAGTGGAACAGTCACACATGCAGTTCACTAAAAAAAATATGGATAATGTTGAAGACTGGCTCCAGATTGGATGTTTGCATTGTTTAGTCTGGTGAAGGCATTCGAGGACATTAACTAAACGTAGTTTAGTGTATGCCTGTCTAAATTTCTCCCTAGACTAGCACTTCCACTTAATTTGACATTAAACGAGTTCCTTGCTCTCATTACAAATGAAATTAGGAGGAGCCACGCTTTGGCGCAGTGTAGAGAATTCTTTATCATCCAAGATGCTAAAATAATTCATGTATTTTGCATCCGTTGGCCGTATAATTTTTCCTTATGCAATCAAGAACTCAACAATGATAATAAATTTGAGGAACAAATAAACTGAACTCTTTTCATGAAATCAAGCACATAAAAGTTAGTACAAAATAACATACATTAGAAGTAAGTACTTTCCTATTCCATTTTACAGGATATAATAATCACTATGTGGAGAATGAAATAATTCTTTCATTGACCTCGATCTTGTCAAACGTTATATAGAGTTACGAGCTAACATATTTTATTTTTTTCAGGTACGTAATTTTTATTTCAAAAAATCTCACTATTATTGTTGTTTAATTTCGTAGAGAACATTAGATTCTTTCATCCTCTTACCGGTAACCAGAATATAATAAGTTGTATTATCTCCGTCTCAATTTATTTGACACTATTTTCTTTTTAGTCCATCTCAAAATAAATGTTACTTTTTCTTATTTGATAACTCTTTAATAACATTATATCTATTTTAATTCTTATTGAGTCTTATTTAATTTTAAAATTATATTTACTGTGAAGAAAAAATCAATAAAAGTATCACAGTAAAGACAATTTTGTAAATTCTTTTCTTATTTCTTAAATTTTGTGTCGGCTGATTAACTTTGCCACGTTTTCTCCATCTGCCGCCTGTCTATTCGCGTGGTGAACACAAGTTCCATTTTTGGGATCCATCAAAATCGTAATCGACCGAACAGTACCTATCCTCAAACACCTCCCGCTCTTTTCCCATCCTTTTCTTGTCCCATCTTCCACCGCCTTCCCGAACCGGAGGCGCCCACGAACAAGTCATGGAAGCAATGCACGCTCCCATTTACTTCGAACGTTATGATGTACGTGAAGAGCATGCCTCCTGAGGTGATGGATTCCATCCGTAAAAACAAGGTCAGCTTGAAGACTCCGGTTGGCGGTGGTGTAAGCTCTATTAACGTTCAGCTTAGGAAAGAGCTGAATCTTTATTCTTGCCTTTTACACTGCTTCAACTTGGAGGGCCTTCCCATTCGCCATGACAACGTTGATATTGCTGTTATCAGGGAAAACACTCAAGGTGAATATTCTGCTCTTGTTCCTGGCGTTGTTGAGAGCCTTAAGGTACTCTTCCCCTTTCAGCCATTTCTTATACTGTGAACATACTTGAAGTGTTTGATTGCTTATCTTCTGTTAGTTGCAAGTTTGGATACTATTCCCCTATGTTTGACATGCCAATTTTGAATACTGTGTTTGGCATGGTCAAGCAGTAGCATTCAAATGTAAAGCTTAGACTTTTGGAGCAGGATAAATCCTGTCTGATGATATTGGAGCACAGAGAGGCTTCAACTCATTGGTGAACAAAAAGGAAATCTTGTTTTACAAGTGTCTAAAGTGGATTATAAAGTACTTTTGGCTCAACTAAATATCGAGGGTAGTTACAATTGTCTACTTGTTTTCTCCTTGTAATCTACTATGCAGGGTATTATTGAATAGCAGACAATTGCACAAACAAGATTGATGTGTATTATAGAAATGGTATAACCTCATCATCATACCTAGTGAAGTTCCACAACGTGCTAGGGAGGGTAGAGTGTATGCAGACCTTACCAGTTTTCGAAAGACACTCGGCTCAATACAAAGCATAAGCACAAGCAAAGCAAGAGAAACGGTCAGACCCGGACAAGAAATTTAAAGTAGAATGAAAATGAGAGTAACAAAAACGAATAAGCTATGATAAATATTCTGAAAAAAAAGAAGCAGTAACTAACTTTGTTAAATAAGATAAACAAAGTACACGAAAGAATATACCGTCGCAGAAATCAAAGGACAAGGGACTATAAAATAATCCTGCGCTCACTAGTATGATAGGCTAAGCAGGGCTACAATAATAATACTACAACTACCAATATGTAAGCGTAAGTAGGACTACGCTCAACTACCTACTACCCTAATCCGTGTCCTCCACAATCCCTATCTAAGGTCATTTCTCAGTAAGTTGCACCTGCGTCATATCCCATCTAATCACCTTTTCCCAATACTTCTTCGACCTACCTCTACCCCTCCCGAACCCGTCCATAGCCCACCTCTCACACCTCCGCACTGGGGCATTTGTGTCTCTCCCCTGCACATGCCCTAACCATATCAACCTTGCTTCCCGCATCTTATCCTCCACCGAGGTCACTCTCACTCTGTCCCAGATATCATCATTTCTAATCTTATCTCTCCTTGTATGCCCACACATCCATATCAGCATCCTCATCTCTGCAACTTTCATCTTTTGAATGTTTTGAATGTGCGAAGTCTTGACTGGCCAACACTCCGCCCCATACAACATAGTCGATCTAACCACCACCCTATAGAACTTGCCTTTAAGTTTTGGTGTCACCTTTTTATCACACAAGACTCCAGATGCGAGTCTCCATTTCATTCACCCTGCACCAATACGATATGTGACATCGTCCGAGATACTTGAAGCTTCCTTTCTTTAGAATGACCTGAGTACCAAGCCCCACCTCCACGCCTGTCTCGTATAACCTCATGAACAGATTTTGCTAACAAGTGTAAAGTCTAAAATAAGAAGTGTGAATTTACCAGCTAGCCAAGTCTTAAACCATGGTTGAAGAATGAGGTGATAAATAAAATTCTGTATATATGCAAGACTATACCTAATTGTTTCTTATTTCTTGGAATTCAGCCATTTAGTGATTATTTCCTTATAATCATCAGAGTTTTAGTATCCCAACACCTTGATAGTTGATAGAACTTATGCAGGCTAAACAAACAACAACAACAACTATGACTCAGTCCCAAGCAAGTTGGGTAATAAAAGAAGAACCTATGCTGGCTATTGTTTATCCATCCTATAGAAGAACACCGGGGGAAGAATATGTCAGCAAGCAGTATTTTGTGACCCAATCTATAGGGACCTCTGTAGTTTTATGATTTCTCATGGAAAATCTATCAGATCTTTGGATGTGTGCACATTCATAGGAAAAATGTCGAACAAATAAATCTTCCTGGCATCATGCTGTAATATTCAACATGGTGCGAAAAGTGATTTTTAAGTTTTAAAAGATCAGAAACAGGGCCAAAATACTGAGAATTGCAGTCAGCACTACATCTGGGCAGGAACGAGTTTCAGGGCCTGAAATCGCTGAATTTATACACCATCCACAAGTTTCAAGAAACAATATTGATGAAATTCGAATAAAATGCATGTAAATATTAAAGAATGAATCACACCTTGCATTCCTTGTTACATAAAATTTGTTATGAACGTGGAAACAACCTCTTGCTGAAATGCAAGGTAAGGTTGCGTACAATAGACCCTAGTGGTCCAGCCCTTCCCTGGACACCGCGCATAGCTTGCGCTTAGTATAGGGCTGCCCTTTTTTTTGGCCTTCTATTTTTACCCTTCCAATATCACTTCAGGGTATTACTTGGAAGAAAGGGAAAGACAAAAAAAAGGACCTCTTTTAAAGTCGGTTGAATATATCTTTCTAATTTGAGTAGCATTTCGTTGTATTGGGAGTTCCCAGTTCTTTTGGCTTTCTGAGGTCATACTAATCTTCGGTCCTCTATCCGCACATCCCTTTCTTTCTGTAGATTCTTGTACTGTCACTGGACTTGCAATTTGTATGCTGGGACAGTTGCTGTTTTTATGATTATTTGGAAGTCAAAACTTACATGATTGAAATACTTGAGTGATGCCTGCATGCTTGGGGAATTTCTTTTTGTGTTCTGTTTTCCCTGTCTTTTGGCCCTAGGGAATGTGGTCTGGTTGCATTTTCTTTTTTATTTCTGACCACTCTGATCAGGAGGCAGAATACAAAACGAGGTCTTTTATAACCTGTCTCACCACTTCCATTTCAACTTTGAGAATTTCCTAATGACTTCTTCTTGAGGAGTCTGAGTCTTGACAATTATTTTGTATGATTTGATTCCTAGGTGATAACAAAATTTTGCTCTGAGCGCATTGCAAAATATGCCTTTTGAATATGCATTCCTCAACAACCGCAAGAAAGTGACTGCTGTGCACAAAGAAAACATCATGAAACTCGCCGATGGTTTATTTCTGGAGTCTTGTCGTGAGGTTGCTAGCAAGTACCCTGGTATCAAGTACAATGAGATCATTGTGGATAACTGCTGCATGAAACTCGTATCAAAGCCAGAGCAATTTGACGTTATGGTAAGGTCTTTGTGCAATTACCCAGTTTAGTTTATTTTGATCCATGATTAATTTTTGGTTTTGATAATAGTTACCTTGCTGCGATGTTCACACTATGCTCACTTTCATCACCATTTGAAATAATTTTTCTCCTTATATAGTAGTTGAATGCCCCACTTGTGGGATTACACTGGGTATGTTGTTGTATAAAGTAGTTCAGTGAAGAATGGTAACAGTTTTCAGAGGTGAACTTCTATGCGTAGTTTATATTTTCTTTTTTGAACTTAAGGTTGCTGACATGACAAATAAACCTGGCGGAGTTTCTAAATTTCTTTGGTCAAATGAATACACGCGCACGCACACACATCATATGAGCGCTCACGTGTGTTATGATAGTATGTATATATGTATGATATTGGCGTGTGTATGTTGTATATCATGTGTGAGCTTACCTTTCTGTTCTTTCATCCTTCTTCAGTGTTTCATTGTCACTAAATCTTCCCGTCTGGATGTTACTTTGTTATTATGTCACAGGTCACCCCTAATCTCTACGGCAATCTGGTGGCAAATACAGCAGCTGGTATTGCTGGAGGCACGGGTGTACTGCCAGGAGGTGTGTATCATTAGCAGTCAGTAATTTATTCTCTGCAAGTTAACTTGGATATGTTTCAAAAGTTTGTGCTTTCTGCATCCTCTTCCACTTCCCTTACTAATATGGCCCGTGTCATTTAAAAGGGCCATTCATCTTCTGAACAGCTTTAAGGTTTGGAGTAGGTGTTTATTAAATTACTGAAGAATGGACATCGTGTGTCAGGTAATGTCGCGGCGGATCATGCTGTTTTCGAGCAAGGTGCTTCAGCAGGAAATGTCGGGAATGAGAAGATAATGGAGCCAAAAAAGGCAAATCCAGTTGCCTTGCTTCTTTCATCCACCATGATGTTTAGACATTTGCAGATAAGACTAGAGACTGCAGTGAAGCGTGTAATGGCAGAAGGTAAACACAGGACAAAAGATGTTGAAGAAGCTGTAGAGGGATGGAGTAAGCCAGGAGTTCATTTAACTATATGTCAGACGAGTAGGTTCAGTTCACCATTTAAACATTTTGAACCTGTAAGTTTCCCTTTAAATTTCTTGCCCTATATTATACACACGTTTTGATAGTATTTATGTCATTTTAAAATATTGTACTGGAAGCTTTGGCAAAATTCCTCCAGCACTCATTCCATTCTTCGGCTTCAAGCAAATTCCTCGGCCAAGCAAATTGGCACATGCTTATATTTGTATCAAAGGGTATGGAGCATACAACAAAACGATTTGATATTTATTTTGATTTTGTTTGTGTATTATAGAAAACTATAAATAAATACTACAGCACGATTAGTTTCATCCTCGCATTACAGAAAGGAAGAAAAAAAAAGGAGAGCGACAAAGTAGTAACAATGGCAAATGATCAAAGAGAAAGCAGAAAGAAGCAGGTGATAGCAATAATAGAAGCTGGATTAAGCAGCCTCTTGGCCTGCAAATACTGCATTTCTAAAGGATTTGATCCCATTGTGTTTGAGTCCGACTGTAGCATTGGAGGTGTGTGGACTAAAACCATTGGGAGTACAAAGCTGCAAACACCAAAATCCTCTTATCAGTTCTCTGATTTTTCCTGGCCAGATTCGGTAACCCAAGTGTTTCCTGACCAACAAAGTGTGCTGGAGTACATTGAATCGTATCACTTTGATTTGATCCGTCACATTCAGTTCCATAGAAAAGTGTTGAGCCACAGCTATGAAAATGGCGACCCAATTAGTGGAGAATGGAATTTGTGGGGCGGCACTGGCGAGCCTTTTGGCAGTAAAGGGAAGTGGAACGTCACTGTACAGGACACTCGAACCCTCTCCACAGTGGTAAGTGAACCACCCCTTAATAGAATTCGCATTAACTAATAATATCTATATATATATATATATATATATATATATATATATATATATATATATATATATATATGTGTATATCTATATTATTATAAGAGTGGACATAAAGGATACATATATTAATTTTTCATGCAGATATCCTCGGACCCCGCTCATAGCGGGAGCTTAGTGCACCGGGCTGCCCTTTATATACCAAGTTGATTTTCTAGTAGTTTGGGTGGGAAGGTTCAGCCAGGTTCCAAACATCCCTGAACATCCTCCGAACAAAGGTCCCGAAGCTTTTGAGGGTGAAGTAATCCATTCAATGGACTATTGCAAAATGGAATCCACAACTGCAAACAACTTTGTCAAAGGGAAACATGTAGCCGTCGTTGGATTCCAGAAATCAGGAATGGACATTGCCATGGAGTGCTCAACGGTTAATGGTAATTAAGTACTGCTAGCTACTTGTGATCATCCATTATATTCTACCTCTTTACTGTTTGTTTATAAACATCAGCTTGATTCTTGCCTGCTGCTGTTTGCACTAATTAGTTAATGTTGCAGGGATTGAACGTCCATGCACAGTAGTAATCAGGACACCACATTGGAACCTTCCTGATCATTTCCCTTGGGGACTCTATTTGGGATATCTCTACCTAAATCGGTTATCTGAACTTACGGTGCATAAACCCAGTGAATGCCTTCTCCTAAGTCTCCTCGCCACAACTCTCTCACCATTGGTAATTATTTACTTTCCTCATCATAAAAAGACTAACATAATATGGGTGTTTTTGGTATGAAAGAAAATGAAACAACAGAGGAACATGTTTCAATAAAGTTAATTAATACTACTATTCCTTCTCGAGTTATCATAATCCATCCCAATTCCCAAATATACTACAAGCCGTTCTAAAGTTACTATCCATATGTTAAAGTTACAACCAATGTTCAAAATTACATCTCTGTTTTCCACTTTTCCTCTCACAAAACTAACATGCAGTTTGATTTCAAATATTTTACAGAGGTGGGCCTTCTCAAAATTTGTGGAAAGCCATATAAAACACAAACTCAGGCTTACTAATCATGGAATGGTGACAGAGAATAGTTTCTTAAGCTATTTGAGTTCCTGTACATTTTCTATGGTGCCGGAGGGCTTCTACTACAGAGTGGATGAAGGAAGTATCAAGCTCACTAAGAAAGCATAGACTTTTGGATTCTCGAAAGAAGGTATTATACTCTAGGGTCAGGCTGAACCAACAAAATCCGACTTAGTCATACTCGCCATAGGCTTCAAGGGAATTGATAAACACACATTTTTGAATCACCACAATATCAGGAATTCATAGCAGGCTCAGATGATTCTGCAGTTCCCCTCTATAGGTTCTATAGGTGAGTAATAAAAGAATACTTTTGCAAGCATATGCACCAGAAGTATACATCTCATGTGTAAATAATACTCTTATTTACCAGGGAATGCATTCATCCCCGGATTCCACAACTGACAATAATTGTTTTTTTACAAAACGTATCAAATCTATACACCTCGGAAATAAGGTGTCGATGGCTGGCGGAGCTTCTTGATGGAAAATTCAAGCTACCAAGCCTTAAGGTGATGGAGAAAGACAAAGCAGAATGGGATAAATACAAGAAGAGAGATTCATAGTTGAAGTATTACAGGAGATCATGTGGAACTGCATTGCACATTTGGCACAATGACCAACTCTGCGAGGATATGCAATGGAACCCTAAAAGGAAAAAGGGTCTTGTGGCTGAGTGGTTCGAACCGTATGTACCAATGGATTACGCCGGCTAATACAAAAGAGCTCCAAAACCTCCCATCTCACTTTGAATAGACTTTTTTTTCCCATGTTTTCTTTTAGCGGACCTTGAACAATAAGGCTAGAGCCATTTCGTCCATTCTTTGCAACATTGAAATTTAAATACTTAAACTTGTCAAGTACCTTTTCAATATAATGTGACTGTGATAATGCTAGACCTTGTAGAGTTTTATGGATCCTAATTCCTAAGATCAAATCAGTAACCCCTAAGTCTTTCGTGTCAAATTTGCTAGCGAGCATACGTTTCGTAGCATTTACATCGACAATATCTCTACTCATTATCAACATGTCATCAACATATAAACAAACAATGACTTCATGATTTGGAGTATTTTTAATGTACACACATTTGTCGCACTCATTAATCTTAAATTCATTTGCCAACATTGTTTGGTCAAATTTCGCATGTCATTGTTTGGGTGTTTGTTTAAGTCCATAAAGTGACTTAACAAGTTTGCACACTTTCCTTTCTTTACCAGGAACCACAAAACCCTCAGGTTTTTCTATGTAAATTTCTTCCTCCAATTCTCCATTTAAGAAAGCTGTTTTGACATCCATTTGATGGATTTCAAGACCATATACGGCCGTCAGTGCCACTAACACCCGAATAGTGTTATTCTTGTTACCGGCGAATAGGTGTCAAAGTAATCAAGGCCTTTTTTTTGTCTATAACCTTTGACCACAAGTCTTGCCTTATATTTGTCAATAGTGTCATCAGCTTTCATTTTCCTTTTAAAGATCCATTTTGATCCTAAAGGTTTATTTCCAGGAGGAAGATCAACCAATTACCATGTATGGTTGTTCAAAATTGATTTAATCTCACTATTGATTGCCTCTTTCCAAAATGCTGAATCAGAAGAAGACATCGCTGCTTTGAATGTTTGAGGCTCATTTTCAAGCAAGAATATCACAAAATCTTGTTCAAATGAAGTAGATGTCCTTTGACGTTTGCTACGCCTTGGATCCTCTTTACTTGGTGTACTTCCCTTTGGTTCTTCCCGCGATCGTTTAGGTCTTTCACTTGATGACTCACATTCAGTTTTATACGGATAAATGTTTTCAAAGAATTCATCATTATCTGATTCAATTACCGTATTAACATGAATTTCGAGATTGTCCGATTTGTGAACCAAAAATCGACAAGCTTTGCTGTTTGTAGCATAGCCAATAAAAACACAATCCACAATTTTTTGTCTGATTTTTACCCTTTTGGGTAAAGGAACTTGTACCTTTGCTAAACACCCCCACACTTTGAAATATTTCAAGTTGGGTTTTCTTCCTTTCCATAGTTCATATGGAATAAATTGTGTTTTGCTGTGGGGCACCTGTTGAGTATTCGATTAGCTGTAAGGATAGCTTCCCCCCACAAGTTTTGCGGTAAATCAGAACTTATTAGTAAGGCATTCATCATTTCCTTTAACGTTCGGTTTTTTCTTTCCGCAATTCCATTTGATTGTGGTGTGTAAGGGGCAGTAGTTTGATGAATAATTCCATATTCCAAACATGTCTCTGCAAAAGGAAATTCGTACTCTCCATCCTTATCACTTCTAATCATTTTGATCTTTTTATTCAATTGATTTTCCACTTCATTCTTGTATTGCTTAAATGTATCAATTGTTCATCCTTACTATTAAGCAAATACACATAACAATATCGAGTGCAATCATCAATAAAAGTTATAAAATATTTTTTCCCACCGCGAGATGGTATTGACTTCATATCACATATATCTGTGTGGATTAAGTCTAAAGGATTTGAATTCCTATCAATAGACTTATATGGATGTTTAACAAACTTAGTGTTATACCCCGTATTTCCAGAGTATGTACGTGAGGGCGTACGTGTACAATTTGAGCCTTAAGTAGGCATAGTTTCGAAATTTGTACACAAGTGCCGAAAGGAGTCGTTTTACTAAACGCTTTCCACTTTTCGTAGGAAAATTCCGGCTATGTCATTTATATTTTTTGGATTTTTAGAGACGAAACATTTTGGATTAACGAGAGGCGACACTTGTCACCCTCAATTGGAAGGCTCGACAACCACGCATGGCTTCGACGAAATGGGTCACGCTCTTCGCCAATTGGCTCTTGATTTGTGCCTTGTTTTGTGGCTTGTTTTGTGGAGTGTTTTGTGGAGTAGGGTTTAGGTGCACTTGGTTTAATCTTGCCTTACACTTGCTATACACTTGGAAGGATCTCGCCTTGTGGCCTTTGGTTTTGCTATAAATAGCTCCTTGTGAAGACTTTCTTCATCCACAAATTGCCTAAGTCTTGAAGTTCTCTTCCTCCTCCTTGTGAAATTCGGCCCACCACACCCCTTTCCCTTTGAGAGCTCCCATGGGTGCCTCGTGGGTACCCCTAGCCTAGTTGTTTTCAGATAATACCCTTTGTTGTGGTATAGAAATACTCTCCTAAGTATTGTTATAATGTCCAAAATACTTTAGCCCATATACCTTGTAGTACTTTCCAAAGTACCTTTGTACTAAAAACTAAAATACGATTATACTTTCCTTAGCCTCTACACTAAAACCCTAAGGAAAATCTTCACCCGTTGTTGAAGTATGGAGTAGAAGTTGCGAACTTCTAAGGGTTGTTTAGTGCGATCGAGCACTCTGGAGGAGCTAAACTCGCTCGGGAGCGACTTTAAACTCGGATAATTTTGGGCTTATCGAGGTATATATCTTGTCCCCTATTGTAATTGGAAATTACATAAGTGTTGAATATATAGTGTTGTATACTATATATAGAATCAACTTAGTATTATGGCAATGTCTTTTGACTTAAGCTCAAGAATGAAGAATTGAGCGAGAATCACATGTAAGGATAATAAAGAGAAGAATCGAATCGTAATTACCTGGGGTTGTATTCTGAGACTTATGTAGCATTCTTGTGTAGTAGAATTGTACGCATCCGGTTAGACGTGTTAACCCCCGGTTGGCTTGGTAGCCACCGATAGGAGGAGATTTACGCTGCCATGCGTGAGGCGCCAATTTTCTCGTAGAAAGATGGGAACGCGTGTGTTTAAGATTTAATACGCGTTTGTGGCCTTTATAGTGAAAGTACTATGAGTAGCGTATTCTACTCGGCGAGCGGCTAGTGCGTTGTAGTACTTGGAGCATTTTGCTTATTGTCGTTAAATCGCGAGGTATGTGAACCTCTTCCTATCTCTTCTAGCATGATATGTGTAAACTATGTAGTACGGCAGACGATACGTGTTAATCGTGTTTGATTGTTCTTAAAACATAAAGTGTTATAACGCTTTATGGGAAGTTGTTATAACTTTATGTAGGTAAGAAAATACTTGTGGTTTTAAAAGGTAATCGATGTGAATTATAATCGCTTGTTATAATAAAGAACTTAATATATTTCAAAAGATTTATAAATCGTTTTGGAAGGGAGAGTAACACTTTGTTTTAAAAGGTTTTAAAAAGAGTTATACTAGCTTTATGGGGAGTTAGGTATAATGTCTTAAGAGAGGTAAAGAAAATGGATTACTTATGTTAGAAGTAAAGAGACTTCATCAAATAATATAAGAGACTTAACTTATTTGTTTTAATGTGGATGTTTGTGTGAAACCTCATTCGTGAGTAATGAGTACTTGGTTTTATTTAAAGGGATAATGTTTCTTGATTTGGAAATCGAATGTATCGACAGCACCACCGCAGTTAATAATAAAGGAAAATGTATTGAATAATGATGTATCGTATTAAAAACCGTAGAAACCTCCATCCGCATAGAAACTAAGATGAGACAAAATGATATTACATTTTCTAGATCATTGATTCTTTTATAAGAATGTTGTAAACAAGAATAAGCTACTCTCACGTGAGACTTATATTACTCAATTGGTCTAAAAAGGAATCAAGTGATTAAGTTTATAAACTATGAAACCATTTGAAAATGAGAAGCTTGAGTAATCAAACTAGGCAAACCGGAACTTAGGAAAAGAATGTTGTTACTTGATTTTGAAAAGGAATGTGGGTTAGTCATTCTAATACTACGTATCGGGTGACTTTGATAAGTAATGGATCTCTTTTAAAGAATTTAACGAACGTAGTACTTTAGGGTTGAAACCCGACTTTGGCATAAAATGAAGGTACTGAGTGATGTGAAACTTGCTATGCTTGTTGTGGTGAAACATTCCTATGCTTGTTGTTGTGAAACTTGCCTATCTTTGTGATGATAGCCTTTGTTGTGCAAGTGTGGTGTTTCGTGTTACCGTCTCTCGATAGAGGTTGGTAGTTGAGGTTTCTTCGCTCGGCTGGGTATCCGGGTGGTCGCTCGTGATTGCCGCCTCGTGATCGATTCGGCCTTGTATCGGTAGTCACCGCGACTTGCCCTGCTCAAGATAGTGACGGTTTCGTGATACCGCCGTCCTCGTGGTCACCGACTTGCCGTCGGTGCGTGGCGACCGCCTTGGTATCCGAGTCGGCTCGCACTTGCCGTGACGCTTCGTGTTTTGCATTGTATTATTGGTACGGTCGGATTCGTAGTTATACTTGTCTGCACGTTTTTATAACACTGGGACATGGTGTTCATGTATAATCCTTGGTATTGTTATATCATAAATCGCCGGCGATGAAGAAATTCCACCGCACGAGTGATAATTTGGAGGCGTGAGTCCTCGCTTGATGAATCGGTTATATGTTATATATCGTAGTTCGTCATCATACATGCTCCCGCTTTATATAGACTATTATGATTTCATTTACTGATTTACGATTTCACATACTGTACCGTTATCGACCTCCTTGGCCGCGCTCACGCCAGTAGAGGTACATCTACCGCCGATCCCGCGTTAGGATCTCATTTCACGTTTTGGGAAGCTCCGCTCCGTCGAGGCTTATCTTTGGTATGTTACCACGAGTCCGTAAGTTCTTAGACGCTCGTGGTATGGCGGCCCCGTCCACGCTTGTTGTATAAATCTTAGGTCTGTAATCTTGTAGGCGGTGGTTGTAAAAGGATTAAACTGTTCGTGTTTTATGTATATCAAGGCAATCGCTTTGGTTGCTTTGTTTATTTACTATATCTCTCATTTCATGTGTAAAGTTTTTATTTCCGCTGGTTTTCTCTGATGTTGTATCACTAGGGTGCCCGGGGTAAGGCACCAGTGACGGGCCCGATTTTCGGGGCGTCACACTTAGATTCAACACAGATTTCACATTTTGATTTATTGCACTCGAATCTAGGCAATACTTCTAGATTAATCAATTTCCGCAAGGTTTTGTAATTGACATGTCCTAAACGAACATGCCATAAATCATTTGACTCCAATAAGTAAGACGAAGCTGAATTCTTATTAATACTGTCAACAACCATTACATTGAGTTTGAAAATGTCCTCGGTGAGGTAGCCCTTTCCAATGAACATATCATCCTTACTTATTACAATTTTCTTACTAACCAACACGCACTTAAATCCGTTTTTGACGAGTAGTCCGGCTGAAATTAAATTCTTTCGAATTGTTGGAACGTGCAGAACATTGTTGAGAGTCAGGACCTTGCCGGAAGTCATCTTCAGAAATATCTTCCCATATCCTTCAACCTTGGTTGTTGCAGTATTTTCCATAAACATTACCTCTTCGGGTCCTGCGGGAGCGTAGGTTGCAAATGCTTCTTTTGTAGCGCAAACATGTCGAGTGGCACCAGAATCAAGTCACCACTCTTTTGGATTTCCAACCAAATTGCACTCTGATAGCATTGCACACAGATGATCCATGTCATCATTCTCTTCTACCATATTGGCTTGTCCTTTTCCCTTGTCCTTTTTCGGGAGACGACAATCTGGGTTTTTGTGGTCAGCTTTCCCACAATTATAACAGTTGCCTTTCAACCTTTTCTTGTTCAGATCCTTCTCTTTTCTAGAAGGCCTCTTACTTTTCTGGTTCTTTTACGTAGCAACATCTTCAACGACGTTTGCCCCTTCAATTGCCATTATTTATTTGTCACTGTCAAGTCGACAAACTGTTTTATCAATAAAACCAGAATAGCAATTAAATCACAAACTTAAATGATGAAGATTTTATTTCTTCAAATAGCAGTATAATTATGAAACTTTAGTATTCCAACGAAGTTTTTATATCTTCGAGTCAGAATACTAATATTCATATGGAGTAGAAAACTACACAAGTTTTAATCTCCTTAAACAGAGCGATGAAGTTTTTATGCTCTTCAAATCGTTGTACAAGTATGAGCTTTAATATTCCAACGAAGTTTTTATGTCTTCAAGTCAGAATATGAAATTTCATACGGAGTAGAAAACCACGCAGGTTTTAGTCTCCAAAACATAATACAGATTAAAATAAAAAAAATTAATTTCCTTAAGATTGTTGGATATAATAATCTGAATTAGTGTAAACGAAGTTTCTACCCAATCAGTATAAAATACTTAACAATGAACAGAATCAATGTTGGAAGAATAATATAATTTTCAGAAATCTAATTGAGCCCACTTAGTTCAAAGTGTGTCCTTAAGGAAATTATTTCTCTCACAGTACTTGAGGTTAATGGAATATCGCCTCCCATGATAGAACGATTATCTTACCAGAATAGTATTACTCCAAATTCGGGTAGCAGCGAACCACTCAACAGTAGTATATCACACAAAATTTAGTTGTTCAGAAGAAGAAGAAGTTTTGTAGTTCAGAAAATTAGTAAGTAAAATTCTGAGGAAGCAAATGAATATATAGCCATGGAAATCGCTTGTTTGGAAGGTTTGCAACCCTTCCGAAATACAAAAATGGAAATATTTAACTTCGAATCGATTTTCCGCGTCGCTGCTGGTCTTTGCAGTGGCACCGCGGTCCCGAAAGACCTACGGCCTCTCAGGATATATGGCACTGCGGTCCTGCAGTGTTTCGTTCGTTTAATCAATTAATTAAAATTAAAGAAAATTTGGTCCAAAAAAATTATCAATCAATCAGATCATTTGACCAAATCCAAATCCTTCAAATCCAAAGTCGAGCGAGCGACGACGATGACGCGAGGGGTCCTTACCCCTCAACCCTTTTGATGACTAGAGAAAGTGTAATGTAATATATACAGCTCTCTTTTCCTCTCTATTTCGATGTGAGACAAATAGTTTAAAAAAGACAAAAGAATTTTTTACATTCTCTTCACTTTTCATTCCAAATTTTTCATTCACCGTTATTAAATCCCCAACACTTTCATCCTGGTGTGCTGCCCATGGAAGCTCTCGGGGATGGTAAGTTTCAAATTCCGACTTGTCGACATAAGGTTAGAAAAGAATCTCTTATTTGTAATCGTCCTTCTTTACTATAGTATTCTTCCTAAATTTCTTGATATAGTGCCAGTTATGCTGGCCCTCTGCTATTCCCACGCCTATCACCGCTGCTAGCTGTTTTGGGAGAGACAAGACTCTTTAGTTTTGGCCCCTATTGAATTATGGGTACACACAGAGATCCTTTGGGCACCCTTAGGATCTGTTTATGTACATTCCTTTGTGCTTTTGTTTATTCAGAGGTTTTGATTTTATGTCACCCTCCTTTGTAACGATCTTTCCTATTCAATAAACAAGGTAGGGGTTTATCCAATGTCCAACCCCTCCATTACCACGGGAGGTGAAAGCTTGGGTGAATGGTTTTATTTAAAAAAACAAATAAAGAGCAATAAGGCTAGCATGTTAAGATTTACATTAAGACAGTTCCAATATCGTAAGCAAAGAGCAAAATGGTTGAAGATGCTTTATAAGTAGTGGCAGTAAAGAGGCTAAAATAAAAGCAGTAGACCTCAGACATTAGAATATAATAAAGCCATAATCAAGTGATTATGTTTTTCACAATTGATTTCAAAGTTTCTGTTATATAAGACTAACATTTGAATTATTAAAATCTGATTCGCAAAATATTAAAGATACAACAACAACAACATACTCAGTAAAATCTCATCACGTGGGGTCTGGGGAGGGTAGAGTATAGACAGATCTTATCTCTACTTTGGTAGGTAGAGCAGCTTTTTTCAGGAGACCATCGGCTCAAGACCTGCGTAATCACAATCAAAGCCAACGTTGCATAGCAAGCTAGCAAGATAAAACGGTCAGAGACAAGAAATTAAAGTTATATGAACATGTTGGTAACAAAAGGTGAATACGTCCTGGTAGCGCATTCTGTCAAAAGACAGCAGCAGCTAACACAAATAAATACATAATATAAATAAAGTACACTAGGGAACACGTACCTCACACTGCAACTATCTTTTGTGGGCGTGAGTGAGACTACGCTCGACTATCTACTACCCTTCAACCCTAATCCGTGTCCTCCATAAACCCCTATCTACGGTCACGTCCTCAGTAAGTCGCACATGCGTCATATCCCGTCTAATCACCTCTCCCCAATACTTCTTCGACCTATGAGTTTAAATACTTCCTTTTAAGATATCAAAATTATTTTTCTAAGGGGTGTATTCAATTAGGATTTAAAAGACTTTTTTGGGATAAAAAAGTCATGTGATATTCAATTAAGATTTTTAAACAATCTAAAAAAATCTTGTGGTATTCAATCAAGACTATTAGAAATTTTTAAACATAGTGTTCAAATCTAGTGGTATTCAATTAGGATTTTAAAAGATTAACAAAAAGTCTTTTGGTATTCAAAATTTTGAGATTTCGAAAGATTTTTTAAAAATATGGATTTGGAGGACTTTGTAGTGGAAGATATAAATAACAAATCTTATAAACAATCTCAGTCTAACCTATCAGACTTTTTCTCTTTCACAAATTTCTATTTCATTTTTTTTTTACTTTTATAAAATTATGAATTTTTTTCTTACCTTCCCCTACCGCCCTAACCCCACCTACCCCCGACCCCCACCCCATCCTCAAATTTCTATTTCATATTTTTTGTTACTTTTTATAAAAAAATATATCTATATATATATGAAATTTTATCTTACCTCCCCCTACCCCGCCCTACCCCCTCCCCCGCGCTACCCCAATCTCAACTTTTTATTTTATATATATTTTACTTTTATAAATAATTTATAAAAATATAAATTTTTTTCTTACCCCATACCCACACCTACCATCAACCCCCTCCACCCTAATCCCACCTTCTCCCGACTCCATCCTTAAATTTCTATTTCATATTTTTTGTTACTTTTATAAAAAAAAATATTAAAAATATGAAATTTTATCTTACCCCTACCCCGCCCTACCCCCATCCCCCCCCCCCCCACTCCACGCCCTTTATATTATTTTTCTACTTTTATAAATAATTTATAAAAATATGAATTTTTTTCTTACCCCATACCCACACCTACCCCCAAATCCCCCTCCACCCTAACCCCACCTACCCCCGATCCCTCACCCCATCTTTAAATTTCTATTTCATATTTTGTTACTTTTATAAATAAAAATGTTAAAAATATGAACTCTTATCTTACACCCTCCCGCCCTATCCCCGCCCTACCCCAATCTTAATTTTTATTTTATATATATTTTACTTTTATAAATAATTTATAAAAATATGAATTTTTTTCTTACCCCCATACTCACACCTATCTCCTACCCTCCACCCTACCCACACTTACCCCTCCACCTTTCCATCCTCAAATTTCTATTTCATATTTTTTACTTTTATAAAAAATATGGAATTTCTTACCCCCCTACCGCCCTAACCCCGACCTACCCCCACCTCACCCATCCTCAAATTTATATTTCATATTTTTTGTTACTTTTATAAAAAAAAATATTAAAAATATGAAATTTTATCTTCCCCCTCTCCCCCGCACCTCTCCTTATAGTAATAGTTTTCTTAGAACAGCGCCCCTCTCCCTACAGTCGAGTAGCTTTTCCCCCCAATCTCAAATTTTTATTTTATATTTTTTTACTTTGATAAATAATTTATAAAAATATGAATTTTTTTCTTACCCTCATACCCACACCTACCCCTACCCCTTCCACCCTACCCACACTTACCCCCTCCACCCTCACCCTCTCATTTAGCTCATCTTGATCCGTCCATCTTAGCCCATGTAAGTTTTTGGTGGGTTGGGCATTGACCCATCTACAACTTCAACCCATCTTATCCGGCCCAACTTCCGCTCAAACGGCTCATCTATCACCCCTAGCTTTAGCCCTCAAGTCATGTGAACAATTCAACTGTAATAGGATAAAGCAGGAGATCCTTACATTTGTTTGTGCTATTTTATTTTACTTTGATTGAACTATTTGAGTTATAATTTTGTTGAACTATTGTTATTGTAATTTGGTTAAATTTTTTATTGTTATTTATAGAATTAAGTAATATTTTAGAGAATTAACGAGAAAGAATAGTTAATGGAATTTGCTTTTGATATATTTTACATTGAAAACTAGTGATGAAAAATTATAAAAAATTGGTGATGATGAGAGCAAAAGGCTTGGAGAAAAAATTCATGTGGTCCTTTCAAATCTTTATAAATCTTTTAAAATTCAAACATAAGAAATATTCATTATCAAAATAGTCTTTTAAAATCATAACAGTCTTAAATAGTCTTTTAAAATCCTAATTGAATACACCCCCCCTAACATTCTACCGAAACAAAAATATCAATCACGTTCACACGGAGAGGGGTAAAAATAATATCAGCTAACGGAACTTGACATGGAGGATCACGTGTTGTTAATAAGTATGAAATTTGGTAATCACCTACTCTACCGTGTTACACGCCAACAAATATTTAATTGAGTGATGCAGACATTTAGTTCATTAAAATAGACCATGTACAAGAAATCACTAGCAGTATTATGGAGGCCAGAAATCAAATTATCTCGTCTTCATCCCCGTCATTAACTAATATAGAGGGCATTCATTCGACCCCCGCATTATTACACGAAAAAACAAAGGAGAGAGTGTTACAGTAGTGATGATGGCAACTAATCACTTAGAGAGCAGAAAGAAGCAGGTGATAGCAATAATAGGAGCTGGAATCAGCGGCCTCTTAGCCTGCAAATACTGCCTCTCTAAAGGATTTGATCCAATTGTGTTCGAGTCCCAGAGTTGCGTTGGGGGTGTGTGGACTAAGACCATTGAGAGCACCAAGCTGCAGACACCAAAGCCGTTTTACCAATTCTCTGATTTTCCCTGGCCCGAT
Source organism: Przewalskia tangutica (assembly GCA_029844215.1). NCBI lineage: Eukaryota > Viridiplantae > Streptophyta > Magnoliopsida > Solanales > Solanaceae > Przewalskia > Przewalskia tangutica. Next base: position 430,072 of record CM056721.1, read on the forward strand.
TCTGTAACCCAATTGTTTCCTGGCCAACAAGCTGTGCAGGAGTACATTGAATCGTACGCTAATCACTTCGATTTGATCCGCCACATTCAGTTTAACAACAAAGTGTTAAGCCTCAGCTATGAAGATGGCGACTCAATTAGTGGAGATTGGAATTTGTGGGGCAGGAAGTGGAACGTCACTGTACAGGACACTCGAACCCTCTCCACAAAGGTAAGTGGAAAGCAAATCCATTAAACAATTATTACCCTTTCTTAATCGCTTCTGAATAAACAAATTACTATTATCTTCACTTTCTAGTTTCGGTGGCTTCTTTTTCCCTCTCTAGTTTCTTTTTTCATTTTAATAATTAATAACCTTGGGAGCAAAAGGCGAAATCCCTCGCCCACATGGCCCCCACCCTTCACCCGGCTGCAGGTGGAGGAAGGTAAATCACAGTCACTACCACTAGGTGAGACACAGTTGTCTGGTGCGCGTCATCCTCACAAAGAATGAACTCCCACATCGCATTGTCGGGGCTCGACCGCCTTCTTGTTAACTGTCACCCTGAAACCAACTGAGCTACACCCACACGGATTAATAATTAATAACCTATACATACGAGGTGGAGTGTTTCATTTACAAGTATACCAAAAATCGAGTTGAATGCCTGGATGTCACTCATGACTCAACTTATGGTAATAAGTCATTCAATTTTGTATTGTTTTGTTTTTGACAAGTTATTCAATTTTACCTAATTAGCATGATTATTTTAGTTGGAAATACAATTTTTGGTACCTATCTAATGATGTTGCAGCTACAATTTTTTTGAAAAATTAAAACTTATTTAAAGCCAACCCACCATAAACCTGACCTACTCCTTAACCCGACCCGCTTAATGAGTTGAGTCTATAAGCGATCCCACCATAAACCCGGCCTACTTATTAACCCGACCCGTTTAATGAGTTGAGTCTATAAGTTATGCCTTAAATATGTTAAATAGGGAAAACTACATAAATGCCCCGAAAGTATTTATGCGCGCGTGCCGCTATTACTTTAGATACCCATAAACTATTTACGCGTTATACTCCCAAACCTTTACCCTGTTTCAGCTCCAAACAAAATGTGAACCTCCATTGTAAAATTGAGCGTTGCAACGTGAAACCCCCTCCCCCCTCCCAGCCCTTCACTGAGTTCGAGCATCTTTAACCCACAATTGGATTACGAACACTGCAAATTACAATTGAATAACTGAATTCGAGCATCTTAAAAAAATCAACTCAAAAACAAAGCAAACTTCAACAAAATTCAAAAAGTATGATTCAAAATAAACTTTGAATTTCCAGTTCCGAATTTGATTTTGTGATTTCAAATTACTTTTTCGCCCAATTCTCAAACTCAAAATCTGTATACTCTTTAACTTAATTTACAGAACAGCAAATTGACGCGTTTTCAATGGATGATATTACAATTTTAGTGCAACACAATGGTAACTGTGATTCGAATAAGAAATTCGTTAATTATGATGTTGACGCAATTCTCATAAACACTAGCTGCAATTTCAATGAGTTTGTGATGGGCGATTTATGCACACACTAACGCAAGTGCACGTGTCGTGACAAGTAATATAGTCTAGAAGACCGAGTTATCGTCCTCATGGATTAGTGTTCAATTCTCAAATTATATTCTATAGTATCTATTTGGTAACCGATGATTGATAAATTGTTTATAACTATAATTATGAATGCTAACTAAACTACTTTGTTTTACTTCAGATATGATGGAAATAGGGCTTCCAAATCTCCTCAACTATCCGCTCATCTTACTTGTTAATGCACTTAATTATGGTTCTTCTTCTATTTTGAGATAGCAGGTTAGCTAAGCCGTTTTATACTCCTGTTAAGGTAATATAAACACTCAACCCCAATATAGAACTCTTCTACCTTTCGGTGATAAGATTGACTATAAAGGAGGATTAAGAGCAATAACCTATTAAACTACACAAGTATCGGGGTTCTTTCGTCCACGATTTAACCTATGTTTATTCAACTATAGCATATTCGCAATCTCCCCTTTCGGCTTTCGATTAGAAATCATATAGATTATGATAATTAGTAATCAATTAATTACCAAACATTCAAGACAATTATTGAATAAATCTCAACAATGATAAGAAGAAATCAAAACATGCATTAATTCATAAGAATAAGTTTCAAGTGATTCGACATGAAAAGCCCTAGATTAAGTTAGTTCCTAGCCATAGACATGACAAGAACTAAACTAATATCCAACATAAACTATAAAGAAATAAAACAAAGAAACAAGAAATTACTAAGAAGTGATCTCCAATCTTGATCTCCAAGGTTGTGTTAAATTGACAAGGTTTGGAACCTTTAATTCTGACCTAAAGGCTGCTTTTTATAGCCTCCAATCGCTTTTCCGTGTTTTCCTTCGTGCCTTGGCCCATTCCCATTCGAAATTGGCGTAAATTCGCCTCGGCGCGTTCGCAATTGGCACCGCGCGCCAAACTCCCGCAAGTCTCGATTTCAGCGCCGCTCGACTGGCTGGCCGGAGGCCGCGCCGCCTGCTTTCTTGCCCGTCACAACTTTCTCGCTTTTGAGCTCTGGAACCTCTGCTTTTCCTCTTGCTCCTTTTCCGCCAATGAGCCACTTTAAACCAATATGACTCAAAAGAAAGAAAATATATCCTAAGACGACACGTATTTGTACAAAAATGGGCAAAAGACTAACTAAAAATGACTCAAACGGTGTATATAAAATACACCGATCAGTTTGCTACACATATTGCAACTAGAACTGGGTGAAGTCCATCAATATGAGACTCCCCTCAGTCCTTCATGATGCCATCATGGTATATCAATACTGAGATGCTATCATGATGGACTGAGTTGCAGTCATTCCTTCAATGATTGACTCCTTAAGTCTACACATGATACCATCATGGTATATTCATATACTGATATGGTATCATTAAGGTATGGATTAAGTCCATCAATGTGAGTCTCCGCTCAATCCTTTATGATACCATCATGTATATTCATATACTGAGATGATATCATAAAGGATTGGGTATGGTCTCCCTCAGTCCACACATGATACCATCATGGTATATTCATATACTGAGATGGTATCATGAAAGACTAGATTGAAGTCCTTTAATGAGATACTTTCCTCAATTCACACATGATACCATCATGGTATATCCATATACTGATATAGTATAATGAAGGAATGAGTGAAGTCCATCAATGTGAACTTCATCAGTCCACACATAATACTGTCATGGTAATCAATATAATGATATGTTGTTACGAAGAACTATGTGAAGTCCATCAATATGAGATTACCATATGTCTTTCATGATACCATCATGGTTATCCATATTCTAAAATGGTATCATAAAGGACGGGGCGTGGTCTCCCTCAGTCCACACATGATACTGTCATGGTATATTCATATATTGAGATGGTATCATGAAGAAATGAGTTAAGTCCATCAATGTGAAACTCCCCTCAGTCCTTCATGATACAATCATGGTATATTCATATACTGAGATGGTATCATAAAGGATTGGGTTGTCGTCCTTCAATAAGAAACTCCCCTCAGTCCACACATAATAACATCATGGTATATCCATATACTGATTTGGTATTGAAGGGATGTGTGAAGTCCATCAATGTAAAACTCCCTCAGTCCTTCATGATACCATCATGGTATATCCATATACTGAGATGTTATCATGAAGGACTGTTTCAGTCATTCACTCCATGTGACCCAAAGAATGACAGAAATTGCTCAGAAAAAACTGTCACCATAATATTTGTTAATAGTATCATATAAGAAAAAACTTGTTGATCCATAAACAGTATACACACCATAACCATCAGATATCCAGCGAGATATAAAAAATGCACATGATATCAATTAAGACATCATTTGGGTCGATTTGGGAGGGGAGTATCCCGCGTAAATACTTTGGGTTGAGATGGGCTGGACATAGTGCGTGTAAATAGTTTGAAAGGGGGATATAGCGCCTAAATAATTTTTGTTTTAATGACATTAAGTATAGTTTTCCCTAAATAATAGTTTTCATTAAATATTTATATTTTCACAATATCCATTAATTTAACAATCAAAATTTGAGCCAAAAGGGTTATTCTGAACCTACTATCAACATAATGGACCATTTTTGTCGTTTCTCCTTCTTAGCTCTAAATGAAACGTGTACAGATTTCCTTTTTGCTATATGCAATTTTTTGAATTCCTCTATTTCAACTTTTACCGTTAGATCTATAAAAACATCCTTACATAATAATACCTCTTTATAATAATCAATTTTTTTTCGGAATCAATTCTTATGTTAAACTTGTTGGAAATTTATTAAACATGAAATAAAGTTAATTCTATTATTTATGACTCGAACATTAGGGACTCCGCACATTGGAAACACTGTTTCCACATACGTGCACACATAGTACAAGGATCGTAAATTTTCTTTGTGAAAGAGATATTGGTACATATACAAAATGTTTGGGACATGAAATGATAGACGGTTATTGGTCAGATAACTATGGTTTCAAGTTGGTAAAGAAGGAAGAAGTGTACAATGTGTCGAACATTAGAAACTCCGCACATTGGAAACACTGTTTCCACACACGTGCACACATAGTACAAGGATCGTAAATTTCCTTTGTGAAAGAGATATTAGTACATATACAAAATGTTTGGAACATGAAATGATAGACGGTTATTGGTCAAATAACAATGATTTCACGTTGGTAAAGAAGGAAGAAGTGTACAATGTGTTAAAGATGAAACGAATCAGAAAATACGTAGCGGACGCGCTACCGATGCTCGAGCCGCGACGCTAATGATAAAAATCACCGGGCGTTATCAAACTTAGCGTCGTGGATCCTTCCGGCGGCGCGCGCCTGGCTCGATGAGCTCTTGGGCGAAATGCGCTCCAATACCAGTGTGACCGTTGGGGACGAAATTTAACTGACTTTTGGGCTGACTTTGGAGCATTAATTCTCCATTATTTGCCTCATGAATTCAGCCAATATTTGGATTGTAACCTCAAATTAAAGGTCATTATATGGCATTGAATGTCATTACTTGGCTATTTGGAAAGACATGTTGATCACACTATAAATTGATGTCATTGGCACAATTGAAACACACTCAGATTTTTCTACATCTTCTTCCTCTCTTGCAATCTTCCACACACATTTATAGTAAGTTTTTGAGCTCTCCTTTACTCAATTGTTTGTTCGCTGTTTTATTGCCAACATACTGTCAAAGGAGTAATACATAGCAATATTGTCTTAAGGACAGGGTCCTAACACCCGACTCAGCACGTTCTTTGTAGAAGAATTATTTTATTTCCATTTCCAAATTATAATCGTTGTTGTTGTTACTCATTCCCATTTCCTTGTAATCACATTTTTACTCCAAAATTTTGCCTCTCGATAACATCTTTTTACTTATAACAATAATAATTACCAGACATATAATCTGTAAGGTTATGAATAACAGATCTAGAGATTTTGATCAAATATTTAATTTGATGTTTTAATATACTATATCTATGCATAACTTTGATATTTAAATTTAAATAATTTTGTTATTTTTTATAGCATTAAAAATAAATTATTAAATTTTTTGCATCTTTTTACGAGTAACAATCGTAAATTAATGTCAAAGTCTGCTATAGGGGTATGATATGTTATTGAGAGGTTTTACTGTACATTGGGATTTTCTTCTCTTTCAACATTGTAATTTCATGAACTTTCCTTGCAATTACGATACATTGCCGCTTACTCGTTCTTTCTTGCTGGCCTCTATCTTCTCTCTTTAGCATCATCTTGTGTTGGTGAACGTTTATTGGTCTATATTCACTGTACAAATGTTTGGACAAGAAAAAGAAGGAATTCAAGCTCATTTTTCTTCTTTTTGTGGCTAGATATATAGGTTAAGTTTCATGATTAGAATTGTTTGACAAGAACTAATTAGGAAACAAATGAAAAAGATTAACAGTCTTATCAGTGTGTCATTTCTTAGAGAGAGACCAAATAATTATATAGTGTACAAAAACCTATAGAGACCAAAGTATTAGTTCATGAGAATTCGATGTATATATAGCAGGTATATCAAGTTGAAATTGTAGTAGTTTGCGTGGGAAGGTTCAGCCAGGTACCAAACATCCCTGAATTTCCTCCGAACAAAGGCCCCGAAGCTTTTGAGGGTGAAGTAATCCATTCAATGGACTATTCTAAAATGGACTCCACAACTGCAACTAACTTTGTCAAAGGGAAACATGTAGCCGTCGTTGGATTCCAGAAATCAGGAATGGACATTGCCATGGAGTGCTCAACGGTTAATGGTAATTAGATACTGCTAGATAGTTGTGATCTTCCATTATAAACATAAGCTTGCTTCGTGGGCGGCTGCTGTTTGCACTAATATTAATTAATGTTGCAGGGATTGAACATCCGTGCACAGTTGTAATCAGGACACCGCATTGGAACGTGCCTGATCATTTCCCCTGGGGACTCTCTTTGGGATATCTCTACCTAAATCGGTTTTCTGAACTTATGGTGCATAAACCCGGTGAAGGCCTTCTTCTAAGTCTCCTCGCCACAACTCTTTCACCATTGGTAATTATTTTCTTTCCTGACTAATTAAACTCATTAAAAGCTAGTGATTTCTACTCTTCCTCTCACAAAACTAACATGCAGTACTAATCATTCCACTCATTTGACAGAGGTGGGCCTTCTCAAAATTTGTAGAAAGTTATATAAAACACAAACACGGGCTAGCAAAACATGGAATGGTGCCAGAGCAAAGTTTCTTAAACGAATTGAGCTCCTGTTCAGTTTCTTTAGTACCGGAGGGCTTCTACCACAGAGTTGTTGAAGGAAGTATCAAGCTCATCAAGAAAGCAGAGAATTTTGGAATTACTAAAGAAGGTATTGTGCTCGAGGGTCAGGCTGAAGCAATAAAATCCGACTTAATCATACTCGCTACTGGCTTCAAGGGAATTGATAAGCTCAAACACATTTTTGAATCACCAAAATATCAGGAATTCATAGCAGGTTCAGATGATTCTGCAGTTCCCCTCTATAGGTAAGTAATAAAAGAATACTTTTGCAAGCATATGCGCCAGAACTATACATCTCATGTGGAAATAATGATATTGTGAATTATTATCAGAGAATGCATTCATCCCCGAATTCCACAACTGGCAATAATCGGATTCTCAGAAAGCATAACAAATCTATACACCTCAGAAATAAGGTGTCGATGGCTGGGAGAGCTTCTTGATGGGAAGTTTAAGCTACCTAGCATCAAGGTCATGGAGAAAGACATAGCAGAATGGGATAAATACAAGAAGAGCTATTCTTATGGGAAGTACTACAGGAGATCATGTATAGCTGCATTGCACATTTGGCACAATGACCAACTCTGCAAGGACATGGGATGGAATCCTAAGAGGAAAAAGTGTCTTTGGGCTGAGTGGTTCGAACCTTATGGACCAATGGATTATGCCGGCTAATACAAAAGAGCTCCAAAACCTCCCATCTCAATTTCAAGAATGAAGCCTCTTTTCCTATGTTTTGACCTTGAACAATAAGGCTAGTATCAAACAAATTGGCACGTGCTTATATGTTATTTGTAAAAGAAATTGCACGGTTTTCCCTTCAAATGTGCTGGTCTTTAACTTTTATCTTTCAAAATCGAACTTATGCCCAGCGAGGCTTAGGGATCGTTTGGTAGGAGGGATAAGTTATTCTACACTCTATATGTGACAATTTATCCCACCTTTTATTCCATATAGATAAGATTGGGTGGGACACATTCACCAACCAACATGAGATAATTCCATCTCATCCCATCTCATCCTATCTCTCCAACCAAACGACTCCTAAGTTCTTTAAGGACGCGAGTCATAACTCGTGAATAATAGGATGCAAGAATATAAATTTATGCCCCACAAAAAAGTTATTTCTTTTAAGGGGAAAAAATTAAAGACTAACACAAAATAGGGGTAAAAGTGCAAATGACCCTTATTTGTATCAAATGGGTATGGACTGTCTGATATAACGATTTGATTCGTAATTTGATTTAATGTGACTTGATTTTGTTTTTGTATTACAGAAGAGAAAAAAATCTAATCCTAAGGGACTTGAAGGCTTATATGTTATAGGCTACAGCAAAACGCACTTGAAAATGATCCGTCTCTTATTTTGTTTACTTATAAAATATGTAGGTAAAATAGCGTAATTCTTCTTGATTGGAGGTTCTGATTAATGTAATATATATGTGTTTATAAATATAAAAAATCTAATTGAAGAAGGATTTCTACTTTACATAATTACACTTGAATCCTAATTACAATTGAATCCTAATTACACTTGGATCGTATCTCTATCACACCCCTCAGTCGGAGCGGGAGAAGGCCGAACGCTCAGACTGGATCTGAAGTCAAGGAACAACTGCCGAGGGAGTTCCTTAGTAAATATATTTATGTACTGACACTACAACAAATCGGTTCAACGAGGGCCCTCTTTGGGTGAAATATTGCCCCTTTAGATCAAAAGGAGTGATTTTTAGTCGCCCTTCAAGTCGTCTTATTACGTCCGCTGTCTGAGATCAAGAAGGGCGATTTTTTAAGTCGCCCCCTTTGGTAAGGACCAAAAATGGCGACTGACTGTAGTCGCCCTTTTTTATATGGTTCAAAAAAGAGAAAAAATTAAATGCACCAACTGGGATTTGTTAGGATATTTTCGTATGCTTAACGCAAGTGTACGTATCGTTCACAAGTAATATAGTCTGGTAAGACCGAATATCGTCCTCAGAGACTGGTTATCAAGTACCGTTTATCTAAGCTTTAGTTTCTATTTGGTGAACGTTAATTTGTTTGGGTTTTATAAAAAAAAATAAGAATAAAACTAAATTACTTTGGTTTAATCAGTTATGATAGAGATATGACTTCCAATATCCTCAATTATCCACTCTATTCAATTCTTAATGCAACTAGAATGACTTCTTCTTCTACGTTAAGATAACGGTTAACTAGACTGTCTTATATTCCGGTTATGATATATAATCACTCAACCTCAGTGCAGAACCCTTCTATATTTCTATGATAGGATTTACCACATAGGAGGATTAAGAACAGTAACCTATCATGCTACACAAGTATCGGGGTACTTTCGTCCGCGATTTTAACCTATGTCTATTCAATTACAACATATTCAAATCTCTCCTCTCGGTTCTCGATTCGAAATCATATATATTATGATAATTAGTGATCAATTAACTATCAAACATTCATACCAATTATTGAATAAATCTTAATCAAGTGAAGAAGAAATCAACTAATGCATTAATTCATGAAATAGGGTTTCAAGCGATTCAAAAGGAAAATCATAATATAGTGTTTAGCTCCTAGCCATAGTCACTGATGCGCGGTAAGATGCACACACTTTAAACGCAAGTGCACGTTATCGTGGCAAGTAGTATAGTCTTGATAAGACCGAATATCGTCCACAAGGATTATGGTTCAATTACCAACTATCTATCTTTTGGTATCTATTTGGTAAATTGATATTTGGATTTGTTGTTTATAACTAAGAATTATAAAAGCTATTTAACTATAAGGGTTTACTTCAGTGGTGATGAGAATAGGGCTTCCATGTATCCTTACTATCCGCTTATGCTACTTAATAATGCATTAACTTATGGTATTCTTCTTTTGGAGAAAGCAGGTTTACGAAATCGTTTTATACTCCCGTTAGGGTTATATAAACATTCAACCCCAGTATCGCACCTTACCTACCTTTCGGTGATAAGGATAACTCTATAGGAGGATTAAGAACAAAAACCTAGTTGACCGTCATGCACAATGCGCAAAATTAGGGTTGTTAAGCCTCTCATCAACGCTACATAAATAATTGAGGTATTTTCATCCCCAATCCAAGAATGTCTACCCAACTTACAGCATATTCACAATCCCCCTTTCTAATCAATAGAAATCATATAGTGATAATTAGTTGTCAATTAATTACCAAGAATTCAACTCAATTATTGGATAGATCTCACAATAAGAAAAATAACCATAAGCATGCATTAATTTATAACATAAGTCTCTAGCAATTCAACATGGAAAGCCCTATAAGAGAATTAGTTCCTAGCCATTGACATGACAAGAACTAATTCCATGTTCATCATACAAAATAGAAATAAAGAACAAGAAAGGAAAAAGAAATTACTAAACTAATGGTATCCAATCTCCAAGCAAAAGTCTTGTGTTGTGCAAGAAGGGGAACCCTCAAAACGCATAGGTTCTCCTTTATAGCCGCAAACCGCCTCCCTTTTCCTTCAGCTCGCCTGCATTTCGTCAAAAGACCTAATTTTTCCGCGTCGCCGCGCAGCCCTGCGCCGCGCGCGGAAAGTTCGCAATCCGGTGTGTTTTGCGCCGCGCCCGATATTCGCTGCTGTTCACAGCCATACTGCATCTTCTGTAGCCTCCGGATGTTTAGGCGTCGCGGCCCTGCTTTTGCTCGGCGGCCGCGGCAGAGTCTTCGACCTCTACGATAGTGGCGCCGCCCCGCTGATCAGGAGGCCGCATGGTCCGATTTCACCGTCGCCACTTTCTCTGCTTTCACCTGCATCTCTCTTTGCCCTCTTTTAGCTCATTTTCCGCCATTTGACCATTTTAACCACTTTGACTCAATAGAAAGGAAAATTATCCTAATACAACACTTATATGTGCAAAACGGGACAAAAGACTAACTAAAACTGACTCAAAAGGTGTATATAAAATACACCGATCAGTCACGCTAAGAACTAATATAGAATCCAACATGAACTGAATTGAAAACAAAGAAAAGAGAAAGAAAATACTTAGAACTAGCCTTCAAGAGTTGTCTTGTAATGTGTGTGATGGAATATGTACAAGGATTCCAAGCTGCCCCATAAGGTCAGGATTTTAGGGATTATATAGTTGGGAAAATATTGCATTTTGGACCCTGAAAATGTGTTAAATTTCGGCCCAGAATCGGAAAAACCCGCCTCGGCACCGCGGTCCTGCAGGCTGGCACCGCGGTGCCGAAAGTTCTGCAGCCAATTTTTTTTCTTTCGAAACCTTGTCCTTTTCTCGTCCGGACTTCGTCTGATTTCTTCTATACTTTCCGGGACTTCTTAGGCTTCATTCCTTGGCCCTTTTTGTGTGCAATTCCATCTAAATCAAGCTCGTTTCATCCTCTTTTTGCCATTTCTCCATTTAGGACCGCTGTGACTCAAAAGAAAGAAAAACAACCCTAATATTATACTAAACACAAACGAAATGAGTAAAATACTAACTAAAAATGACTCAAAAAGTATATATAAAATACACCTAACAGGATTCGAACCTTGGTCTGAACTGTGACATTGTACTATTCTAACACTAGATCACTAGTTATGCAATATTAATCACCACAAATATAACCTCAGCCAAGAAACGAACCCGGGCCTCCTCTATGTAATTGTGTCATTCTACCACCAAATCAGTCATCAATACTTGTTATATTTATGCTCCTCATAATCATAAATCTCTTGATCGGTTCTAACAAGATGCCAATTTTTAACAAGATGTCTTTTTTTTACACTTATTATTTATAATAGTGCAATATTATTAGAAGTCTTTATATAGTAATATTATGTACTGCACTACAAATCGTTGGATATTGTTTGGTTGTTCACATAGTATTTCGGATAAATTAAAATACGATTTAAAATATCGGATATTCGTAATTTTTGAATAATTTCGGATCGGATTCGGATCCGAATATTTCGGATATACAAAAAATCAGATATCCGTAATTTTTGGATAATTTCGGATCGGATTTGGATCCGAATATTTCGGATATATAAAAAATCGGATATCCGTAATTTTCGGATAATTTCGAATCATATTTGGATCTGAATATTTCGGATATACAAAAAATCGAATATTCGTAATTTTCAGATAATTTCGGATCCGAATATTTCGGATATACAAAAAATCGGATATCCTTAATTTTTGAATAATTTATGATTCGGATCCAAATATTTCGGATATATAAAAAATCGGATATCCGTAATTTTTGGATAATTGCGGATCGAATTCAGATCCGAATATTTCAGAATATTTCGGATATACAAAAAAATGAATATCCATAATTTTTGGATAATTTCGGATAGGATTTGGATCCGAATATTTTGGATATACAAAAAATCGGATATCCGTAATTTTTGGATAATTGCGGATCGGATTCGGATTTGAATATATCGGATATCCAAAAAATCGAATATTCACAATTTTCGGATAATTTCGGATCGGATCCAAAGAATTCCCTTAATTGATCTTCTTGGTTTTTTCTATTGACAAATTAAAAGATCAATAAAAATAAATAAATTAAAAGATACTACTAATATCTCTATTTATATTTTGTAGTAATTTGATTTTTTTAATAAAATATGATAGATATATTTAAACATCGAAACATTTATGGGAAGTGGAATAAAAGTTTAGAAATAAATCAAAATTTCAAAACTTAGAAAAATACATATTTATTTATATCTAATTAAAAATAAATAATAAAAGCAAGAACATTCGGTAAATTGTAATCTAGAAGTCATATGATAATGTAAAAATACAAAACGAGGGAACAAGCTATAAATTATACTGTAAAGTGAAGAACAAAAAATAAAGTGAAGAGCAAAAAATAAAGTGAAGAGCAAAAAATAAAGTGAAGAGCAAAAAGGACGACTTCAAGTCGCCCTCTTAAGTGAAGAGCAAAAAAGGGCGACTTTCTCAAGTCGCCCTTTTTTATTCGGACAAAAAAGTCCGAATCAAAAGGGGCAACTTGAAAAAATCAAATTACTACGAAATATTCGGATCCGAATTCGATTCGAAATTATCCGAAAATTACGGATATCCAATTTTTTGTATATCCGAAATATTCGGATCCGAATCCGATCCGAATTTTATCCGAAAATTACGGATATCCAATTTTTTGTATATCCGGAAAAAAAAGCATCTTGTTAAAAATAGGCATCTTGTTAGAACCGGCCAAGAAATTTATGATTATGCGGAGCATAAATATAACAAGTATTGATGGCTGGTTTAGTGGTAGAATGACACAATTCCACAGAGGAGGTTCGGGTTCGATTCTTGGCTGGGGGTTGTATTTGTGGTGATTAATATTGCATAACTAGTGGTCTAATGGTAGAATAAATGATGTCACGATTGCACTGTGATTCGAATCTCAGTTGGTTCATTTAATTTTTTCTCTTTTTTGAACCATATCAAAAAGGGCGACTGTAGTCGCTCTTTTTTAGATTAATCAAAGAGGGCGACTAATAGTCGTGTTAGAACTCTGGTGCGAGTTCAATTGTCCATCAATTGTGATGGAATTGCTTTGTCGAGAAGAAGAACGAATGGAGGAAATGAATAAGATGAGTTTTGTGCAAGCTTTTAAAATTATCTCAACCTGTTTGCCTTACAAGTATTTATAAGAGAATACTTTGCAACCACTACCACTACTTGAGCTAACAACCCTTATTACAGAAATGACCACTTACCAAAGACCAAAATACTAACTGAATACTGACTGAATATAACACATATATCAATGTATACCGAGACACTAACTGAATATAACACTTGTATGTCAATGTATATCAAGATCCTCAACAAGTCGCCCTTTTTGCGATCCATCAACAAGGGCGATTATTGTCGCCCTTTTTGAGATCTATCAAACAGGGGCGACTGTAGTCGCCCTATTTGGTCCTTACCAAAGAGAGCGACTTAAAAATCGTCATTTTTTATCTAAGACAACGGATGTAATAAGGCGAGTTGAAGGACGACTAAAAATCGTCTTCGAGACTCCTTTGATTTAAGGGGGCGATATTTACCCAAAGAGAGCGACTGTAGTCGCCATCTTTGAACCGATTTGTTGTAGTGCTCGTCTAGACTTTGGACATATCAAGACAACCTTACCTACGAGTACTACGTAACCGTTCTCCAAACGTAATCTTCTCGGATGCGAGTCTATGATTTTGACACTGATGTTTTTTTCTACCTAAACAAAAAATCAATCACGTGAAAACGAAGAAATGTAAAAATATCAGGGAACGGAACTTGGCATCAGCCACTGAGAGATTTACGTGTTCTGATAAGTAATATAATCCTTCACTTTAAGTATCCAATCCTGATTACTAGAGATGGCAATGGATCCTGGATCCGATCCGGATCCGGTGGATTCAGATCCGTTTTATAGGATATGGATATTCAAAGTTTGGACCCGACGGATCCGGATCGGACTCGGATCCGTTTATGATGGATCGGATCTGGATCTGGTCTTTGAGATCCGTATTCGGTCCAGATCCGACCCGTGAATCTATTTTTTATTAAATTAATTATACATTTATTATTTATACATCATGACACCGAATCCTTTGTAATCTTAATTTTATTTTATATTCAAAGGGCCGAAGGCCATTATTTTTTTAATTGAGACACGTTTTGCGTGTTATTCTTTAATCATTTATGTGGTACTTATGTAGTAGCTTAGGTATTGAGAGGATTGTTTCTCACTACAGCAATAGCCAATAGGCATAACAATTGTCAACAATGTCATTTAGTCCTAATTTACGGATGCATTCTCCATGATTTCGTTAAATTAAATTGACTCTTTTTCTAGAATATTTGGATTGATTAGAAGGTATAACTTAATAATCAGTCACTTTGATTTGGATCCAGATCCGATCCGTGGATCCGATGGATTTGGATTTGGATTTGGATATGATTTTATGGACCCTATGGATCTGGATCTGGATATGAATACATGTATGTAAAACGGATCTGGATCTGGATCTAGTAGGATCCGGTCCAGATCCTACCCGTTGCCATCCCTACTGATTACTCTTTCTATCCTAATTTAACCCAATTTATATCATAAACTTTCCTTTTTATTGAGTCCCAAAAAAATGGCATATTTATATTTTTTTATTTGACAACAAATAACTTTAATTAAACTTATATTTTACGCTTAACGATATGATCTATAATCACACAAATATCTTTAACTTATTTTAGACAATAAGATTAAAAAATCTTCCTGTATTTTTTAAACTTTATGCAAAATTAAATTACATCATATAAATTGAGACGGAGAGAGTATTATTGAAATTTGTCAATAATTGGAACCTACCCTACCATGTTAGGACTTAGGTGTCGTTCCGTTTAGAAACAAATTAGTGAGAGATTGTAATATGAAAATAGTAATACAGAAATTTATCAAATTATCTCATCTCCCCTTCATTAGCTATTTATATAGCTATCAATTATTTCACCCCAACATCTTCACATTACCCGAAAAAGATGTGGACAGAGAGCAAAAAGAAGCAAGTAATAGCAATAATAGGAGCTGGAATCAGCGGCCTCTTGGCTTGCAAATACTGCCTTTCTAAAGGATTTGATCCAATTGTGTTCGAGTCCGAGAGTAGCGTTGGTGGTGTGTGGACCAAGACCATTGGGAGCACCAAGCTGCAATCACCAAAACCGTTTTACCAGTTTTCTGATTTTCCGTGGCCCCATTCGGTAACCCAAGTGTTTCCAGGCCAACAAACAGTGCTGGAGTACATTGAATCGTACGCTCGTCACTTTGATTTGCTCCGTCACATTCAGTTCCATAGCAAAGTGTTGAGCCTCAGCTATGAAAGTGGCGACTCAGTTGGTGGAGATTGGAATTTGTGGGGCGGAACCGGCGAAGCATTTAACAATAAAGGGAAGTGGAACGTGTTGGGTTTTGATATTGGCGAATAGGAAATGATGGGATAAAAATTAAAGAGGGTAAAAGACTCTTTTATCCCACATCGAAAAAATGGAAGGAAAGAGAGGTGTATATATTACATTACACCTTCTCGAGCTGCTAAAAGGGTTGAGAGGGCGAGACCTCGCGCCGCCGTCGCCGCTCGGCCGCCGCCGCCGGCCGCTTCGGATTTGGATTGATTGATAATCTTTTTGGACAAACGTTTCTTTAATTAATTAATTATTTAATTAAAAAACAAATCCAAACGGATCGACCCGCGACCCGATCCGACCCATCCGGCTCTCCCTCTCTTTTTCGAATTTCCCTCCAAAATGAGGTGACTATTCTGAATGGTTGCAACCATTCAGAATCAGTACCTCTAACCCTATAAATTCTTGATCATTTCAAGAATTTATTAACTAATTCATATTCTAATCAATTCTGAAATTCTGAAGTTGTTCTTCAACTCGAAAATTTCATTCTGTGTGATATACTGCCGTTGAGTGGTTCGTTGCTACCGGAATTTGGAGTACTACTATTCTGGTAAGATAATCGTTCTATCCTGGGAGGCGATATTAGTTAACCTCGAAATCGTGAGGGGAATAATTTCCTTAAGGACACACTTTGAACTAAGTGGGCTCGATTACATTCTGAAATTATTTTTTCCAAAACAGATTCTGTTTTCGTTTATTGTTTCATTAATGTTATATGTTTCACTAAGTGATTATCATATTGTTTTGAATCATTATTTAGCCAAGTACAGATTATTATACCAACAATCTTAAGGAAATTATTTTTTGTATTTTAATCTGTATCCTGGTTTGGAGATTAAAACCTGTGTGGTTTTCTACTCCGTATGACATTTCATATTCTAACTTGAAGACATAAAAACTTCGTTGGAATATTAAAAGTCCAGGAAAAAGTGTTTTCCAAAAAAAAAAAAAAAAAAAAAAAAGTGTTTTTTCAAAAAAGGAAAAAAAAAAAAAGTGTTTTTTTTTGTGTGTGTTGTTTGGAGACTAAAATCTTCGGATTTTCTACTCCGGTTGAGATTAAAGTTTTCATAACTTTCTACTCATTTGGATACTTGATTTGAAGATATAAAAACTTCATCAAGTATACAACATACAATCTACTACACTTCGTTTCAAGCAATTTTGATTCGGTTTGAAGAAATAAAATCTTCACCGTTGTGTATTATATTTGTTGTTATCAAAATTGATTCGGTTTGAAGAAATAAAATCTTCGCCGTTGTGTATGATATTTGTTGCGACGATTTGAAGAACATAAAAACTTCATCGTTCTGTTCAAGGAGATTAAAACTTGTGTAGTTTTCTACTCCATATGAATATTAGTATTCTGACTCGAAGATATAAAAACTTCGTTGGAATACTAAAGTTTCATAATTACACAACGATTTGAAGAACATAAAATCTTCATCGTTCTGTTTAAGGAGATTAAAACTTGTGTAGTTTTCTACTCCATATGAATATTAGTATTCTGACAAGAAGATATAAAAGCTTCGTTGGAATACTAAAGTTTCATAATTATACTACGATTTGAAGAAATAAAATCTTCATCGTTTAAGTTTATACGTGAATTAATTGCTATTTTGGTTTTATTAATTAAAACGGTTTGTCTATTTGATGACAAACAATGGCAATTGAAATTGAACTACTGCAAATATCGCACCAAGCATTACTACAACCCGCATCAGCATCACCTACGAGAAACTGCGAGGTTCACCGGTGCCAACTTTAAAGGATGGTAGCAAAGAATGTTCTTTTGGCTTACCACCCTTGGTTTGCAAAAGTTCACGGTGAGACCTCCCCGCTCGCGCCGATATGCCCGACAACCAGCTCACGGTTAATGAGGCTTGAAAACAGGCTGATTTTTGTGCAAAGGCTACATTTTAAGTGCCTTAGAAGATGACTTGTACAATGTCTACAAGCAGAGAAACTTCCAAAGAACTATGAGTGCACTTGAAAAGAAGTACAAGACAGTAAGACGCTTGCTTGAAGAAGTTTGTGGTTGCCAAATTCCTAGACTATAAAATGGTTGATGGGAAAACATTGGAACCTAGTTCAAGAGCTTCAACTTATCTTCCATGATCTTATTCTTTGAAGGTATGGTAGTGAATGAAGCATTCCAAGTGGGTCGCAATGATTGAGAAATTGCCGCCTTCGTGGAAAGATTTCAAGAATTATCTTAAGCACAAAAGAAAGGAAATGAAGTTGGAGGATCTTGTGATTCGCCTCAAGATCGGGAAGATAACAAAACCCAAAAGAGGTATCGTAAGAGTTCACCAATTGCGGGTCAACATCGCCAAGATCTTGCTTCGAAAATGAACAAGAAAGAAAGAGGCCTTCGGAAAAGAAGGTTTCTAACAAGAAAAGTTCAAGGCAACCGCTTTAATTGTGGGAAAGCGCCACAAAATCCCATTGTCGTCTCAAAAAGGACAAGTGGAAAAGACAAGCCAATATGGTGGAAATGAATGAAGATCCGAGTGATCTGCGCAATGCCGGAAGAGTGCAATTTGGTTGGAAACCCAAAAAGTGGTGGCCGGATTCGTGCCACTCGACATGCTTGCGCGCAAAAGAAGCATTTGCAACATATGCTCCCTGGACCCAAGAAATCTTGTTTATGGGAAATACCGCAATGACCAAGGTTGAAGGATATGGGAAGATACTTCGAGGATGACTTCCAGCGTCTCGACTTCAACAATGTTCTCGCACGCCCAACAATTCGGAAGAATTTAGTTTCACCGACTACTCGTCAAAAACGGGTTTAAGTGTGTGTTGGTTAGTGAGAAAATTGTAATAAGTAAGAATGATATGTTCATAGAGCGGCTACCTCACCGAGGCCTTTTCAAACTCAATGTAATGGTTGTTGATGATTAATGAAAATTCACTGCCTTACTTATCGAGTCAAATGATTTATGGCATGTTCGTTTAGGACATGTCAATTACAAAACCTTGCGAAAATTGATCAATTTAGAAGTATTGCCTAAATTCGAGTGCAACAAATCAAAATGTGAAATTTGTGTTGAATCTAAGTTTGTCAAACACCCATATAAGTCTATTAATAGGAATTCAAATCCTTTAGACTTAATTCACACAGATATATGTGATATGAAGTCAATACCATCTCGGTGGGAAAAAGTATTTTATAACTTTCATTGACAATCGCACTCGATATCATATGTGTATTTGCTTAATAGTAAGGATGAAGCAATTAATGCATTTAAGCAATACAAGAACGAAGTGGAAAATCAATTGAATAAAAGATCAAAATGATTAGAAGTGATAGGGTGAGAGTACGAATCTCCTTTTGCAGAGACATGTTTGGAATATGGAATTATTCATCAAACTATCGCCCTACACACCACAATCAAATGGAATCATGGAAAGGAAAACCGAACATTAAAGGAAATGATAAATGCCTTACTAATTAGTTAGGTTTCGCAGAGCCATGTGGGAAGCTATCTCATAGACTAATCGAATACTCAACAGAGTACCCCACAAAGAAAACACAATCTATTCCATATGATCTATGGAAAGAAGAAAACCCAACTTGAAATATTTCAAAGTGTGGGGTGTTTAGCAAAGGTCCAAGTTCCTTTGCCCAAAAGTGGTAAAAATCGGACCAAAAGCGTGAATTGTGTTTTTATTGGCTATGCTACAAACAAAGAAAAGCTTGTCGGTTTTGGTTCACAAATCGACAATCCCAAATTCATGTTAATACGGTAATTGAATCGGATAATGCTGAATTCTTTGAAAACATCTATCCGTATAAAACCGAATGTGAGTCGTCAAGTGAAAGATCTAAACGATCATGGAAGAACCAAAGGAAAGTACACCAAGCAAAGAGGATCTAAGGCGTAGCAAACGCCAAAAGACATCTACTTCCTTGGACTGGACTTTGTAACATTCTTGCTTGAAAATGAGCCTCAAACATTTAAAGCAAGAATGTCATCTTACGATTCAACATTTTGGAAAGAAGCGGTCAATAGTGAGATTGAATCGATTTTAAACAACCATACGGGAGTTAGTTGATCTTCCTCCGAAATAAACCTTTAGGATCAAAATGGATCTTTAAAAGGAAAATGAAATGATGGCACTATTGACAAATACAAGGCAAGACTTGTGGTCAAAGGTTATAGACAAAAAGAAGGTCTTGATTACTTTGACACATACCGCCATGCGTTAATAACATCTATTCGGTGTTAGTGGCACTGGCGTGTCAGATATGGTCTTGAAATCCATCAAATGGATGTCAAGACGACTTTTCTTAAATGGAGAATTGGAGGAGGAAATTTACATGGAACAACCTGAGGGTTTTGTGGTTCCTGGTAAAGAAAGGAAAGTGTGCAGACTTGTGAAGTCACTTTATGGACTTAAACAAGCACCCAAACAATGGCATGCAAAATTTGACCAAACAATGTTGACAAATGGATTTAAGATTAATGAGTGTGACAAATGTGTTTACATTAAAAATACTCCAAATCATGAAGTCATTGTTTGTTTGTATGTTGATGACATGCTGATAATGAGTAAAAATATTGTCGATATAAATGCTACGAAGCGTATGCTCGCTAGCAAATTTGACATGAAAGACTTAGGGGTTGCCGATTTGATCTTAGGAATTAAGATCCATAAAACTCCACAAGGTCTAGCATTTTCACAGTCACATTATATTGAAAAAGTACTTGACAAGTTCAAGTATTTAAATTTCAATGTTGCAAAGACTCCAATTGATGTAAGTTTTGCACTTCAAAAGAATGAAGGTGAAAGTGACTCACAATTGACTACGACGAAGTTTTGGGAAGTTTGATGTATATTATGAATTGTACACGACCAGATATAGCATGTGCTATAAGCAAGCTGAGTCGATTCACGAGTAATCCCAATCAAACTCATTGGATGGCAATGAAACGAGTCTTGGGATATTTACAACACACCCAAAACTATGCTTTGCATTATAATAAATATCCCGCAGATTTGAGGATATAGTGATGCAAATCGATCACCGGATCGTTTGAAGTTAAATCCACGGTGGATATGTTTTCACCTTGGCGGAGGAGCGATGTCTTGGAAATCATCAAAGCATACGCATCGCCCGCTCTACAATGGAATCGAATTTATAGCTTTAGACAAGGTGAAAGAAGTCGAATGGCTCCTAATTTCTTAGAAGATATTCCATTCGCCCAAACCTTTGGCTCCTATATGTATACACCGTGATACCAAGCAAAGAATAGGTAGAGTGAGCGTAATGTATAACGGAAAATCTCGTCACATACGACGGGGACACAATACCGTTAGACAACTCCTCTCTAGTGGCGTTATCATGATTGACTATGTAAAGTCAAGAGATAACATGGCGGATTCATTTACAAAAGGCTTATCTAGAGAGAGAGTTAATAGATCATCAATGGGAATGGGGTTAAGGCCTAGGACAAGTCATCATGGCGGTAACTCTACCTAGCAGACTGGAGATCCCAAGAGCTAGGTTCAAGGAGATCAAACAAAGTCAGGATCGACGGTTCAACATTGTCAAATAACTCAACCCATTCTCGGATGAAGACAATGTTCAGAAATAAGGATAAGACTTTATGGCTTGTTAATGAGTTAATAAAGCATTAAGGTTTTTTAATGGTTATCTAAATCTGGCGATATATGACCAGATAATGTGGCTATAGGACCACACGTTTAGAAATCACCTATGTGAGTGTTAAGTGTAAGCCGCTTTAAAGGGGAATGACAGTAAAGGCCCATTCTCTATGCACTCATGAGACCAAAGTGTTCACGGTCAAACGAACACAACCGTGAGAACCATAAACGGTTGAAGGTTGATTGTGTGTCTTATGTTGTCTAGGTATACAACAAAGTTCGACGGTTCAAAGATATCAAATCTACCGATTGATCGAGTATATCCGATATAAGTTCACTACGGAAAGTTCAAAGGGAAACCTACTTATCCAGATGCAGTCAATTCTCGCTTGTATATCACACTCGTCCGTACATTCTTCTATCTTATAATCCTTCCCATTCATGCGGGATTGTTGGGTTTTGATATTGGTGAATAGGAAATGATGGGATAAAAATTAAAGAGGTAAAAGGCTCTTTTATCCCACATCGAAAAAATGGAAGGAAAGAGAGCAGTATATATTACATTACACCTTCTCGAGCCGCTAAAAGGGTTGAGAGGCAAGGACTCGCCGCCGCCGCCGCCGCTTCGGCCGGCCGGCCGATTCGGATTGATTCGATTCGATTCGATTCGATTTGGATTTGGATTTGTCAAAAGATTGATTGATAATCTTTTTGGACAAACGTTTCTTTAATTAATTAATTATTTAATTAAAAAACAAATCCAAACGGATCGACCCGCGACCCGATCCGACCCATCCGGCTCTCCCTCTCTTTTTCGAATTTCCCTCCAAAATGAGGTACTATTCTGAATGGTTGCAACCATTCAGAATCAGTACCTCTAACCCTATAAATTCTTGATCATTTCAAGAATTTATTAACTAATTCATATTCTAATCAATTCTGAAATTCTGAAGTTGTTCTTCAACTCGAAAATTTCATTCTCGTGATATAACGTTGAGTGGTTCGTTGCTACAGGAATTTGGAGTACTACTATTCTGGTAAGATAATCGTTCTATCCTGGGAGGCGATATTCCGTTAACCTCGAGTACTGTGAGGGGAATAATTTCCTTAAGGACACACTTTGAACTAAGTGGGCTCGATTACATTCTGAAATTATTTTTTCCAAAACAGATTCTGTTTTCGTTTATTGTTTCATTAATGTTATATGTTTCACTAAGTGATTATCATATTGTTTTGAATCATTATTTAGCCAAGTACAGATTATTATACCAACAGAACGTCAATGTACACGACACTCGAACCCACTCCACACAGGTATGTGTAACGTTCCATCCTTTAATTAGCAATTATCTTCACAATATGTGTCTGTTTCACCTTACGATTTATATATTGGGGCTTTTCTCCTTACAACACAGTGCAGCTTTACTTGTTGTTTCTTCCTGACTCTATCTTCCCACATGGTGATCTTGTGTTGATAAATACTTCTATATTAGGTTATGCATCTAATTATGAAATACGTAGAGGAACATTTGTTGCATCCAGATGAACCATCTTTTTGGGTCAATTATTAGGATGACATTTAAAATCTAGGTACGTAATAAATCAATTATCTTATCAGTTGGCCAGGCGCGGATGATCTCTACTGAAATGGAAGGAAGAGCTTGGTCACAAGTTCGAAACCCTGCGAACGCCTACCGCTTTCCGCTTTGGGGAGCATCACACCAGTGTGGTTGTAAGCGGCGAATCGACGTTTGCGCGCTTATCATACGATCAGGGCTTTCACAAAGACTCGAAAGAATGCACATGCCTTCACAACAAAAAAAAATTTATCTTCGCGATATATGTGTCTCGTTTGTTAGGATTTTTCTATTCTCTTTCTTGTTTGTTTTTACTTTCCTCGTCTATATGTGTTTTATTGTCAAGAACCAAAAGAGGAAAAATCCAAAATGGTGATGTTCTCGCAATTCTTTGGATAACTCTGCACACCCCCTTCAAAAATACTACATTCCTTTCAATTTATCTGACACTATTTGACTAGACACGAAATTTAAAAAATAAAGAAAAACTTTATTATATTTACAAAATTGTCCTTACTTTAATGCTTATTTTATTGAATTTTCTTCACAATAAGTACATTTTTAAAATTAGGTGAGATCCAACAAGAGTAAAATAGGGATGGTGTCATTAAACAATTGTCAAATAAGGAGACGTAACATTCTTTTTTTGACAAACAAAAAAGGAAATAACGTCACATAAATTGGAATAGAGAGAGTAATAAATAAAATGCATAATTTATCATGATACTCATATTAATTGATACATAATTTTAATAAATTTGAAAAATAATTTGAAATGAGTAATTAATGCTATGGATAGAACAAAAAACAAATGTGGCTTTCTCTTGATATGCTAAATTTGACAAGTAAAAATAAAAAATTATTTTTAGTACAATAAATAAATAAAAGTAAACGGTATAAATACTCATTTTAATTTGACCTCATCAAATTTAATGCTCAAAAGAAAGTACAAGTTGTTTGAACTTGATCTACAAGGAATATGTGGGCCTAATATAAGCGGGTGTATATTTTTTTTTAAAGTACTGTATCTGTTTCAATTTAAATAACACACTTTTCATTTTAGTTAATAATTTAGTTTTAAACTTTATATTTTACATTTAATGGAATGATCTATAATTACACAAATATCTTTAGCTTGTTTTAAACCATAAAATTTAAAAGTTTTCATTTATTTTTTTAAATTTCGTGTTCAGTCAAACTATATCATATAAAGTTTCAGTAATATTTTGTGCAAAAAGGATCAACTTTCATTTATTTAAAGTTTTGTTATGATGCCTAGCTACTATTCTTTCCCCTCTATTTTAGTTGTTATGTTTGATTTTTGTAAGATCATTAAAAAGATATTAACTATATTATTCTTATTTATTTTAAGTTAATTTAATACTTCTTTTGTTTCAAAATATTTGTCTTTTTTTTATTTTTAGTCCGTTTAAAAAATATTTTTTTCTTTTTTTGGCAACTCTTTAATTGTAGTTTTCCACATAACATATTTAAGATCATAAGATTAAAGAGCATTTAGGTACATTCTAAGGAGAAAAAAAGGTACATTCTACAACTCTTTAATTAAAAATCACAATATTCAAAAGTCCTTTTTATTTTCTTAAATTTCGTGTCAAATCAAAACTATATAAACATTTTAAAATGGAGGAAATACTCTTCCTTTCACCATAATCATCTTTTTTTTTTTTTTTGTTGACAGTGGAACTCGCAGCCGCTATCAAGTGCGCGCACTAGGTAAACCACGGACTGACGCAATAGCGTGTAAACCACGTCAGTCAATTAACCACACTTGGCAAGCCATGTGTGACAGACTCAACCAAGAAGGTTTATGCAGGAGATCGAACTCGTGACCTTGCGGTTTCACGCTCTACTACTACACCAACTTGGCTATCCTTGCGGGTACCATAATCATCTCTATCTACATTTACTAGAGTAAAGGTGAAAAACATAGTTTATTCTATCTTGATATTCTAATGTATTATGAACCAATTGTTTTTAGTAATTATGACACGTAAAATGGAATGGAGAAAATAACTAGTAGTACTCCATCCGTTCGGTGTTTTTAGCTTATGTATACCCTTAAGAAATTACTCACTCCTAGAAAATTATGAGTGACTAATTTACTCTTAATTAATGTCTAGAAAATAAAAGTTATTTAATGATTCTTGATTATGTAAATAAGGATAATTTTAGAAGAATAAGTGTCAATTTCTTCTTAAAATCCTAAAGCACCACTTATTTTGAAATAAAGTAAAAAATCGAAAATATCAATTATTATGGAACCAATGGGGATTAATATATTACTACTCATTACCAAAAATGAAAGTAGTAGGAAATTGAATTCTCCCAATTTTGACTCTTCTTTTAAATGAAACGTGTAAAAACGATTTCCTTTTTGTTCTCTTTTATATTCATCCCTTTCAAGTTATATTCGGGCTTTTATCCCAATGCCCGCTTACTTGATCTTTTTGGTAATCAACTTTTTCCATTGAACCGCCAAGTGAAGAGTTACAAAACAATAGCTATCTCATTACTTGTTCTTTCTTCCTGCCTCTATCTTCTCGTGATCATCTTGTTTTGGTATTTACATTTATTGGTAGCGCAAATGTTTGGACAAAACAGAAAGTCTATAGGTTCTTTTTTTTTTGCTAGATAGGTTTACTTTCATGGAATTAGCTATCACATCCTCGACATGAGATAGCTAATCCCGTCATTATAGTACACAGTGTATTCCGAGATTAATTAATAGCCATAACATAATACGGGATAAAATAATTCCGAGATTGTTATTTCTTATCCCACCAACCAGTCGTTTATGTGTGTGTCACTTCTCAGAGGAAGTTATTGATCTTTTCCTATTTGCTAGACACGTGAATATGTAGCTCACTTAGAGACAAAATTAAGTATTAGTTAACACGCAAATTAAGTATTGTTCCCAAAGAAGAAGAGAAGTTCGATTTAAAAGCAAATGAACTTTAGTTTATGCAAATTTAATTATGAAATAGTAGAAGATTACGAGTAGTATTTGTTGCATCCGGATATTAGATCTTTTCGCATTGATTGGTAGGATGATATTTACAACATTTACTAAACAAGCTACGTACCGCAACTTGGTATATTCTTTAGCAGGAAAACACTAACATATAAATAACTAATCTTAAAATTAGACTCGAGTCCATACTTTGAGTTTAATCAACATGGTCTAGTGACTACGAGTAGAAGAGACAAGCTAATTGCTTAATCACACTGTTATACTATAATTCCCCAATGATTAGTAGAAAAGCTAGTCTAATTCAAAACTTTAAGAAAATGAAATGTACACAAAGCAATATTGAAAAAAATTCCTATTCATTTTCTGGATCAACATAATGTGGGAACAAATGTGAAATTACAAGGAAATGGGAAATGTAACAACAACAACAAGTAATGTAGAAATCTGGAAATAAACAAAGAAATGGTCTTGTTTAGTCGATTGAAGTTTCAATTTATCCTTAAGATAATATTAAAAGTATATGTATGTCCTAGAGACAATCTGTATTAGAACACAATGTACTTTATACACATTCGTATTTATATTAATGATGATTAATATTATGGCAATTTGCATTTATTGAATTATTAGTTGATTGTTTATAATGTTCTATAAATGCATCCCGTTACGTGTTTGTTAATGATGTGAGAATTAATGTTATAACGTAACTCTTAAATTACCTCGACTAATGATTATCGAAATTGGGATATCGATGATATGCGATACGTCGATATGTGGTCTGCATCATATCCTTAGGGGATGTAGCATGTCTCACTTGCTACGAGTTATGACAACTCGTGATGGACACATGGATACTTGTTGAAGTATTGGTATACCCTGCTGATGCACTATTTGTTATATGTCTATAATGTCATCGGTGTATGAGAGATATAAGTCCTTAGACTTGAGGTCAATATCATCTTGTTTACGGAGTAATGTACTTTGATCCTGTCCTAAGCTCAAATGCCTTATAGGTTGAGACGCGACTTGTTTTGGGTACATTACGAAGTAGATTAAAGATGGTATGTGAGCCAAGAAAGGACTCATTCCTTGAATTTATATTCGAGTGAACACTCATGTGCTCATATGGTATTAGGTTGACTAAGTCATTGGTCAATGCAATGGACTGTCTGTGATATGGTCCTGTTGTCAACTAATATAGATGAGTTATAATAATCAAGCTATTTGGATAGACACTTGACAGATCCTAAGCTTGATTGAGTGTGTCATGAATGAAATGATTTTATCTTCTCACATATAGGTTCAGTTCACATATTTTGTGTAGCTAAACTTTACATATTGGGTTCGTCTTCCGGCGCAGTCTAGGAGTTTCGTGAAGATCCTAATGTTATTAGTGACGATATGTAAAGGCCTGAAGGGTAACACTAAGTCAAATGTTCCATCGATTGAAGGATGTAATTAAGAAGGAGATTGTACCTAAATGTTTGGTTAATGATCGGGACATTAAAATGGGAAAATGGGTAGAAAAATAGGACTGAACAGTGGTTCCTTAATTCAGATCATGCGGTAAACACGCATAGCACCGCTGCCTCTTCATCGAGAACCGCGGTGCCATGACGTGGTCCGCATCCACTCGCCATTCGTTCTGGCCCGACCTCTACTGAAACCCTAGAGCTCTTATTCTATCCTATAAATAGGAAGCTCCTCTTCTCATTTAAAAACACATCAAAACCTAAGAGAGATAAATCTCTTCTAAAGCTCTGTCAGAATCCCTAACATTCATGACTTAGCAAATTACTTCATAGTTCTTTGGACTTACAAATCGAGGGATATTTGCGTGTGCACCCTCGGACTACACAAAGCACCCAGAATCAACTGCTTGGCTGATTATCACAATAATGTAAGTATTCTATCGAGGTATTACGTTACATTATGTGCTTTGTACTTTTCCATTACTTATCATACTGCAGTTCGACCGTCGTCGGGTTTGAAACATAAATTTTTCAAATTCCGCTGCGTGTACGAACTCGACGTAAACTCCTACAAATATTGCCCCGTATATCCTTTCAACGATTGTAATGTCAACTTATCTCCCAAGATAAAACATCAATCAAACAAATGAACAAAGGAAACTCAAGTGTTCGCTTAGTAAGAAGGATATTTGAGTGTTTTGTGATTGCAAGAGAGGAACACAATTTTAGAGAATTGTTAAGTGTGATTTCAATGTGTATTTTGCAATTGTGCCAAAGACATCAATTTATAGGTGGATGATGATGTCTTCTCAATTAATCAAATGAATGACCATCAATGTCAAGTAATGACCATTGATATTGAGGTTAATTCAACCTAGTAATGACTGAAATCAATGACCAAATAATGGAGATTAAATGTTTCAAAGTCAGTCCAAGAATCATATTAAATTCCCCTCCAACGGACTGAAAAACAGTCGAAGCGCCAAGGCGCTGCATTTCCAGTAACTCACTGGAACTGAAACGCCAATTAGGGTCGCGGTCCTTCAATTCCAGTGAGTCACTGGAATTGTCACATCATTTAGAGTCGGGGTTCTCGGAGGAGGCGCCACAACGCTCCAAGCACCGCGACCCTGATTTTGTCGCATCGCGGCCCTTCTCTCCTCCGCGGCGATTTCTGATTCGTATCATCTTTTACACATGTCTTCATTTCATTTACCAACGTGAAATCATTTGTCATTTGGCCAATAACTGTATATTCTCTTACGTTTCAAACAATTCGTTTACGTACCAATATCTCTTTCATTTAAAGAAATAACGATCATTGGTACTTTATGTGCACGTATGTGAAAATCATGTTTCCGGTGTGCGAGCCCCCAATTGTTCGAGTCATAATTAATAGGATTTACTTTATTTCACGTTTAATAAATATTTCCAACGTTCCTCATAACTGTGCCATAGAGTGTCATTTCACTGACTTGTACGCATTGTTTTTACGAGTTTGATTGAATATTTATATATATATATCCATAGTTGATTGAATCTCGCGCAGGTATACCAAGTTGATTTTGTAGTAGTTTGTGTGGGAAGGTTCAGCCAAGTCCCAAACATCCCTGAGTTTCCTCCGAACAAAGGCCCCGAAGCATTTGAGGGTGAAGTAATCCATTCAATGGACTATTCCAAAATGGACCCAAAAACCGCAACCAACTTTATCAAAGGAAAACATGTAGCCGTCGTTGGATTCCTTAGATCAGGAATGGACATTTCCAGGGAGTGCTCAATGGTTAATGGTAAGTACTGCTACTTGTGATCTTCCATTTATATTCGAAAACATAATTAGATTGATTCTTGGGCTGCTTCTCTTTGCACTAATATTAAATAATGTTACAGGGATTGAACGTCCATGCACAGTAGTAATCAAGACCCCACATTGGAACCTTCCGGATTATTTTCCATGGGGACTCTCATTGGGATATCTCTACCTAAATCGATTCTCCGAACTTACGGTGCATAAACCCGGTGAAGGCCTTCTTCTAAGTCTCCTTGCCACAGCTCTTTCACCTTTGGTAATTTATTTTCTTTCCTGACTAATTAAACTCGTTAAAAGGCTCAGCAACGATTTAGTTATACTATATATATCGTTCATCCTAAACTTAGAAATCTATTTTTGAGGTTAGTGAGAAAACAAGAAAATTTAATACAATTGCAGCTGAAACAACAAAAAGCGACACGTTATAATAAATTTGTTACTACTATTCTTTTCTGAAGTTATCACCATCCATCCCAAAGTTAGCCGTTTTAAAGTTACTACTCATATGTTTAGTGTTACAACAATATGTTCAAATTACTAGCTAGTCGGATCTCTACTCTTCCTCTCACAAAACTAATATGCAGTACTAAGAGCCCGTTTGGATGGGCTTAAAAAAAATGACTTTTATGTATAAAGTGTTTTTAGAACTTTTAAATGCTGAAAGTTATTTTTATAAATAAGCAGTTAAGTGTTTGGATAAAAGTGCTTATTGGTGAGAGAATAGTGTGGGAATTTTAATAAAATATAAGGGATACAAAAGTAATCTTAAAAGTCAACAGAAATGGCTTTTAAACCTCAAAAAAAAAAGTTAGGATTCCTAACTTTTAAAAAATAACTGACTTTAAGCACTTTCTGGCTTAAAGTCAGCACTTTAAGCCAGAAACTCAAACAATCAAATAAGCTAAAAAAAAGGCTTATAAGTTGGTAACGGGCTCTTAATACTTCCACTCATATTTTACAGAGGTGGGCCTTCTCGAAATTTGTAGAAAGTTATATAAAACACAAACACAAACTTGCAAAACATGGAATGGTGCCAGAGCATAGTTTCTTAAACGATTTGAGTTCCTGTTCACTTGCTGTAGTGCCGGAGGGCTTCTACGACAGAGTTGAGGAAGGAAGTATAAACCTCATCAAGAAAGCAGAGAATTTTGGATTTTCTAAAGAAGGTACTGTGCTCGAGGGTCGGGCCGAACCAATAAAATCCGACTTAGTCATACTAGCCACAGGCTTCAAGGGAATTGATAAGCTCAAACACATTTTTGAATCACCAAAATATCAGGAATTCATAGCAG
This sequence comes from Przewalskia tangutica, assembly GCA_029844215.1. Taxonomy (NCBI): domain Eukaryota; kingdom Viridiplantae; phylum Streptophyta; class Magnoliopsida; order Solanales; family Solanaceae; genus Przewalskia; species Przewalskia tangutica. Next base: position 460,656 of record CM056721.1, read on the forward strand.
GCTCCGATGATTCTGCTGCAGTTCCCCTCTATAGGTGAGTTAAATAAAAGAATACTTTTGCTAGCATGCACCGGAACTATACATCTCACGTGAAAATAATACTCATATTTATCAGGGAATGCATCCATCCCCGAATTCCACAACTGGCAATAATTGGATTCTCAGAAAGCTTATCTAATCTATACACTTCGGAAATAAGGTGTCGATGGCTGGCAGAGCTTCTTGATGGAAAATTTAAGCTACCTAGCATCAAAGTAATGGAAAAGGACATTGCAGAATGGGATAAATACAAAAAGAGATATTCTTATAGGAAGTATTACCGGAGATCATCCATCGCTGCATTGCATGTTTGGCACAATGACCAACTCTGCAAGGACATGGGCTGGAATCCTAAGAGGAAGAAGGGTCTTTGGGCTGAGTGGTTCGAACCTTATGGACCTATGGATTATGCTGGCTAATATAAAAGAGCTCCAAAACAACTCTTTTCCTATGTTTTTTTTAAATCTTTGCAGGCCTATCTATGATTTGAAGTTGATGAAACACAGATGAATATTCAAGAAATCACTACATCGCCATTGTTGACGATGTAGTCGAAAGGAAGAAGAAAAGTGAAAGGCGGTTGAAGAGAAGAGAGAGAGAGAGACGATGGACTGGACGAGAAGGTTCTGGAATGAGAAAAAATGTATTGTTGTTGAATATCAGCAAAATGTACATGTATTTATACTATACATGGTAAATGACTAAAATATCCTACTGACTAAAAAATATCTCCCAATCTCCTTTAACTAATACTAACTATTTCTAATTACAATGCACAATTATGAAATAATCTCAACACCCTCCCTCAAGCTAGGGGTCATGAAAATATTTTTCAGTCCTAATTTGGAAATAATTCGATCATGATGTGAGCTGCCAAGTGCCTTAGTAAACACATCAGTCGGCTGCTCGTTGGAAGGCATATAAAGGACTTGTACTAATCCTTGTTGTATCCATTCTCTCACAAAATGGCAATCGATATCTATATGTTTAGTTCTCTCGTGGAATACAGGATTAGCGGTATTCGAGTCCGACTTGTCATTCGTGAACACATATATTGGTTTCTGTACATTAACTCCCAATTCTCCATATAAACCAGCAACTCAGACGACTTCTGCGACAGAGGCTACCATAGCTCTATACTCCGCTTCAGCAGAACTTCGAGACACAGTCACCTGTTTCTTTGACTTCCATGATATAGGTGATTCCCCAAACATCACCAAAAACCCAGTGATAGATATTCTGGTATTAACACATGCTCCCCAATCTGCATCACAGAACACTTGAAGAGTAGGACAGCTGCTACTGGGTAGGAAAATGCCTGATCCAGGTGTCTTCTTTAGGTATCTCACTAATCTCATCCCTGCCTCCAAGTGTGATGCTTTAGGTGATTGCATAAATTGACTTGGCATCGCACAAAGATAACATATATCGCATTGTATTAGTAAGGTACCATAGCCTGCCAATCAGTCTTCTATATGCCCCTGGATCCTCCAATAATGCATCCGTGCCCGAGCGGACTCGTGATCGATTGTCCTCGATGTTATATGCTGATCATATGTTACTGATGTTAGCTTCAGATTTGTCTCCATTGGTGAGGATGCAGACTTCGATCCTGCTAATCCCATGTCTGATATCAATTCCAAAGCATACTTCCTCTGGTGCATAACAATGCCTCAGACTTCCGCAAATTCAATTCCAAAAAAATATTTGAGTTCTCCTAAATCCTTAATTTTGAATGTTGTTTGCAATGTCACCTTGGTATGTTGAATCATTTCTAAGTCACCCTCACGGTATGTCATCAACATATACAAGTATGACCACTATTTTCTCCTTCATTTTTTTAATAAACAAAGAGTAGTCTCTGTGGCTTTGTCGAAAACCAGCTGCTAATAATGTTGTAGTGAGCTTGATATTCCACTTACGAGAAGCCTGCTTCAGTCCATATAAAGACTTCATTAATCGACATACCTGCCTCTTGCCTCTGGTAACCTGTTGGAAACCCTCTGGACATGTCATGTAAACATCTTCATCTAAATCCCCTTGTAGGAATGCATTGTACACATCCATTTGGTAGATTATCCATTGCTTGGCAGAGGCTATTGTTGTAATAGCCCTTACAGTTGTCATCTTGACTACAGGAGAAAAGGTCTCATTGTAGTCAAGACCTTCCTTTTGATTATACCCCTTTGCAACTAATCTGGCCTTAAATCTTTCAATATCTCCGTAGGCTGTATATTTCACCTTGTACACCCATCGACACCCTATTGTCTTCTTCCCAGTTGGCAAATCCACCATTTCCCAAGTCTTGTTATCTTCCAAAGCCTGAATTTCATCCTTCATTGCCTCTATCCACCTTGGATCAGTCACTGCATCTGTATAACTATGAGGTTCAACTTCTTTAGAAACCTGTGCCACAAAATTTTGATAAGCATGTGACAATCCTGTAGTTCATCGTGGTTTGAAATAGAATATAAACATCCGGAAGACTTCGTAGTCACATAATCTTTGTGTCATATAGGGGGTTTGGATGTCCTAATGGACTTCCTGATAGTATCCACGTGACTGCAGCAATCGTGATCCTCATTCTCGCTCATGTTTATCTTACTGGAAGATCAAGACTTGAACCCCGTGTCGGTGTATCTTCCCGACTCTCTTGGGTCCGACGCTTCTCTGAACTATGATGAGATCCTCAAAACAAAAATGCTCCCGTGATGTTCTGAAAATAGTCTTGTCCTCTGCCTCATTCTGGAAAGGGAAGATTGATTCCATGAAGACCACATCTCTGCTCATGAAGAGCACTCTATTCTCCATGTCGTATAGCTTATAACCCTTTTGTGAACCACCATATCCCAGCAGCACTGCTCTCACAACCCTGGGTCCAAGTTTATCTATCTTTGACAACTTGGTTGCAAAACACAAACACCCAATCACTCTCAGATGTGTGAGTGAAGGTACCTGCCTATACAACAGCTCATAAGAAGATTTATTCCTTAGAGTGACAGAGGGTATTCTGTTAATAATATATGCTGCATTTTCAATACAAAAACCCCAAAATCTGTCAGGCAGAGCAGCTTGTATCTTGATAGCCCTGGCTGTCTCAAGAATATGCCTATGCTTCCTTTCCACTACACCATTTTGTTGGGGTGTATATGGACAAGAACTCTCATGAGCCACACCATGAGTTTGAAACAATTGTCTACAATTAGAATTAAAAAATTCTGATCCATTGTCTGACCTTACACACTTTATTGACACATCAAATTGATTTTTAACTTCTGTGAATAAAGTTTTCAATACAGTCACCACATCTGATTTTAGTCTCAACAAAAATACCCAAGTCCATCTAGAATAATCATCCACAATGGTCAAAAAATATTTCATTCCATTATAAATTTCGACCTTGTAAGGACCCCATACATCCATGTGTAAAAGCTGAAATGGTTTCAATTTTCTATTGATGCTAACAGGAAAAGGTAACCTAACCTGTCTAGCCAATGGATATACTTCACAATTTTTCAAAACAAAGGAATCACTGTTACTGAAAACAGGCATCTTCTTTAATACATTCATAGGTACATGCCTCATTCTAAGGTGCCAAGTAACAGCATCACTCTGCTCTGAAACTGCCAAAGCTCTAGTCTCTCCTCCTTTATTCCTCACTGCATCCATATTGAGTATGTATAACCCTCCTTCTCCATTACCAATCGCTCTCACCTTCCCAGATGAGAGATCCTGAAACACACAAAATTTAGGGAAAAATGTAACACTGCAGTGTAGTTCTTTGGTTACTTTAGAAACAGACATCAAGTTAAACTTGAATGTGGGTATGCATAGAACATTTTTAAGCACATCACCTCCTCCTAGATGATAGTCTCCAACATGTTCAATATTTGCCGAATCTCCTGTGGGCATTTGCACCTTTCCTGCATTTCCTAACCAATGCCTATTCTTTAATAATCTTTCATTATTGACCATATGGTTTGTGGCCCCTGTATCCACAATCCACTTTGTCAATCTTTTAGTATCTATGACAGACATACCTGCCATATTAGCAGCGATGTCAGACATATCCCCTGCTACTTCATCACCATCAAGTATTTTTAGCAGCCTTTGTTGTTGCTTCTGTGTAAGGTTTCCTAGTAGTGCAGCAACTTTCTGATTCCCCTGCTGTGCATTGTAGCCTGATACAGCAGAGCCATTGCTCTGTTCAGTGTCATCAGAATATGCACCCTCTCCTAGTGCCATATTTGCTTTCTTTGGCTTGTTTCTGAAGTCCTCAGGATACCCATTCAACTCATAGCAATCATCTCGAACATGTCCTGTCTTGTGACAATAGTCACACTTCATTAGTTTAAAACAATCCACTTTCAAATGTCCTTTGACATGGCAGAAATCACACACTGCTTTAGGATTATATGGATTTCTTGGTTTCTGAAATCCACCCTTGTTCTTTGCTGTGAACATGACTGCATGTTCCATTGAATCTTGCATCAATTTCTGACTTTCCTCTTGGTTAATCATAGCATAGACTTGATTTAGGTTGGGTACTTGTTGCATCATAAGTACCTGACTCTTTGCTTGATTAAAATCACACTACCCCATCAAAATCGCAACATTCTTTGACATCAGAAGGTGATCTACGAACTCCCTCGATTTCTCACAACAGGATGGCAATGGTATTATTGAACCATACTCATCCCATAAGTCCTTTAACCTCGAGTAGTACATTGAAACTGACATAGTTTCTTGTCGCTGAGAAACTATCTCCTTGTGTATTTGAAAGGCTCTCGAGCTATTAATTTTATCAAATTTTTCCTTCAAATCTTTCCAAATAGCATGTGAATCCGCATTGTACAACATCCCTGTGAGTAGATTCTTACTCACATTTCCCATTAACCACGACACTACTATTGCATTGCACCTCTCCCATAAACCAGACTGGGATCCATGGTACGATTCTCTCCTTACACTTCCATCTATGAAGCCAATCTTGTTCTTTCCTAATAGAGCTAATTTCATGGCTCTACTCCATAAGGTGTAATTATCCATACCTGTGAGAATCACTCCAATAGTCAGAGACCCTGGAGCATCCGAAGGGAAGAGATAGAGTGGATGATTATGATCGATCACTGCAGCAGTCGAAGCTACTGATTCCTCAATTGTTCCCATGATTGTTGTGTTAGAATCCTTCAATTAACCAGATCTTCCTCCAGTAGTTAATTGCAGACTCGAACAAATCTCCTTTAATTTCAATCGCAATTGTAGATCTCCTTCAATCGATTGCTCACAATTGCAGAATCCTCCTTCAATATCCTCAATAGTTTCTATTTCGACAGTGTAAACTACTGCATGCAACTTCCGATTCCTCTTTTTTTTAATTTGTTTTTTTATTTTGGACTCACAGTCGATCGACTGTTGAACTCCATGACTTCAAGAGAGAAACAACTAGAGGTGGCTCTGATACCATGATGAAACACAGATGAATATTCAAGAAATCACTACATCGCCATTGTTGACGATGTAGTCGAAAGGAAGAAGAAAAGTGAAAGGCGGTTAAAGAGAAGAGAGAGAGAGAGAGACGATGGACTGGACGAGAAGGTTCTGGAATGAGAAAAAATGTGTTGTTGTTGAATATCAACAAAATGTACATGTATTTATACTATACATGGTAAATGACTAAAATATCCTACTGACTAAAAAATATCTCCCAATCTCCTTTAACTAATACTAACTATTTCTAATTACAATGCACAATTATGAAATAATCTCAACAGAAGTCTACGGTTTCCAATGATAATCTCAAGTTAATAGGTGATAATAACCACACCAACATATTCGGTTTGAGCTAATATTTTCATATATTTAATGATTTCTTAATACAAATACTGAGTTTTGGGAAAAGTTAATGGATTCACGTGAACCATACCTAATACTAATATAGTGTGAGTACAATGAAGGTTACAATGAAACTCAAATGTTTACCAAAAGAAGAACTTTTTGAGTGTGTGAAATAAAGCTTAGAGAGGAAGATGACCTCTCAACTAGCCAAGTAATGGTTTTCAATAGCTATGTAATGACACTTATTGAGGGGTTATAATTCAGCCAAATAATGGTTGAATTCAAGTGTCAAGTAATGGAGGATCAATGTTCCCAAACCAGCCCAAAAGCCAGAAACTTTTCGTCTCTCGTCGACCTCACTGCCAGTGAAGCGTCGTGGCTCTGCGCCTAAGCTCCAGTGACCAACCAGCCATTTAGCGTCACGGCGCTCCAGCTCCGCGGCGATTTTCGATTCGTTTCATCTTTTACACGTCTTACACTTCTTCCTTCATTTATCATCGTGAAATACTCGTCATTTGACCAACAACCGTCTATCATTTCATGTCTCAAACATTTTGTTTACGTACCAATATCTCTTTCATTAAGAAAATTTACGATCATTGGTACAACGTGTACACGTGTGTGGAAACGATGTTTTCAATGTGCGGGACCCCAATTATTTGAGTCATAAATAATAGGATTAATTTTAATACACGTTATAGATCCGCCCTTCTTTTGTTTCATCCTACTCATGTGTTTGTCTAAACTCGTTTGAAGTTGGGAGACAGCTTGTATACGTCCAAGTACGTTCGAAGTTCAATTGTTAGCCCCAGTGTAAATGGGTTCTGGATCCATAACAGTGTTATTCAGTTGCAAGGTCCATATCCTCTGATTGTTATGAATTAGCCAGGTTGCTATCAGTAACAGGTAATCTGAAATTGAATGGTTCAGAAATCATTAAAGTGAGTGTCGCCTTTTCTTGTGCAGTATGACCCTTCAATCAGCGATCCCTTGCCCATGAAGATGTTAACATTATCAGCGATTCTTTTTTCCAATATGGAAATCATTCAGAATCACCAAATCAAGTTCTATTCTGAATCGACCTGGCGAAGTACTAATGAATAGTAAACTAGGATGGATGATATCTTCAGCAAAATGCAAAAAGAACCAAGTTTGGCTATTTTGGGAAACCTCCAAACGAATATATATTACTACTTCAGTAAAACCTTTTATTTTATTTTTTTGTCGACGGCGAACCCGCAACACGCTTCTTCGAAATACAAGACAGTAAACTCCGATCGACGCAATAACAGAAACCACGCCACCGCTTAAACCACACTTGGCAAGTCAGTGACAGCTCCCTCAAGAGGCAAAGCAGTGTGCATTTCTGGGTTTGAACTCATCGCCTCTTCCACACCACCCAATGAGGATACCCTCTGCCTTCAAGATCAACTGGTTGGTTATAAAAGGTGTACTTAATGTATATGCATGGTGTATCTATTCTATAACGACATTTTTTCTTAGTCCAGGGCCGTTCATCATTCACTTTTTTTTAGAATTAGTGTTTGATGAGGAAATTTTTTAATACAACTTTAAATTGTATTTGGAATTTGAAAAACAACCAAAATCTTATTTTTACTTTTCATTACTTTTGTCTTTCACTTTTCAAAATTTAACTTATATCTTTTATTTTTATAAATTTAATCTCATTTAGTTCAGCTGATCGCAAAATGCATGCTCGACGGAAATAGATTATTCACTCAATGTGAGAGGATTATATTACTAAGAATAGCTATTATTAGTGTTGTTGATTTTTAGTACTAATGAATCATTGTAATAATATTTAAAATTAACGAAGTATAATAATATATAGTAACTTGTAGGCGGAAAAAAATGCACTATGTCATTTTAGTTTTGTAGCTCGTATGCATTAGTGAACAAGTCCATGGTGATTAATGACAATACATGTTGAAGATGCGAATAATTGTGAACTTGATTATATCATTGTATTAAAGAATTTTATATAAATCATGTTTAATATAATAGGAAATGATTGATGGGAAATTGTTACGCACTGGTTTATGTTTATTAATTGCTTTGGCTAATTTTGCTAGTTTTAAAAATAAGCGGTATAAATCATATTTTACATTTTTAAGAAAAAGTACCATCCAACGACCAAATATTATTTGTAAAAATTATGGCGAAATACAACTCCAACTACAACTTCAAATGTTTCAAGAGTAGTGATTTTTTTTATTTCTATGGTAAAACGCCTACTTAATTTATAGGTTGATTGCTTCTTCTTTTCCTTATTATACTGATCAAATTAGATAGGTAAAGAATTGATCTTGAATATAACTCAACCCCAAAAGCTAGTTTTTGTAAGGTGATGATTCTCCAGGTTCATATAAGGAGTTCATGTTTCCATTTCATATCTGATGTAAGACTTTAACACTCCCCGCACGCCCATACATTGTTAACTGAAGCGTGAATAATATAATTTGGTTACCCAACATCAGTGAATAAAGAATTGGAATGAATCTGACTCTGATATCATATAAAGAATGAATCTTTAGCCTAACTCAACCCAAAAGCGGATTGTCCAAGTCCTAAGAACAATTTAAATGTAAACTTGTTTGCAATACAACGATTAACTTTGACAATCAAATATTTTTCCTACTATGATCAACCAAATCATTTAAAACTACTAGGACAAATAACCGACGTGGCATTCACAAAAAGAAATGTCAAATTCTAAACTTATAATAATCCTTTACCATGTCTAAAGTGAGAAAAGAAGAAAGGTTGTCTACACATCATGTTCGTGGATGAACTAAAGATTTCTCCCCACCACTCCACCAGCATAAATGCCTACTATAAGCTAAAAAAAAACTACACCCTTTTACAGACATCACCATATGGAGTTATCTCAAATACGAAGCAGATAGCAACACCAGATGGATAGCAACCAGGATGATATTCCATCGCCATGTCCTTGACCTCAATCCAGAAGCATTACTGTCAGAGGCTGTACCAACAACAAAAACATGTCTTAGTTTAGCGCATAAGTGTTATGAACCAATTTTAGTGTGTCACGGATGAATTCGAAACTGTATAAACTTACCAGGGCAGGTTAACTGAGTGCTGGTGGAAAAAATAGTCTGGTTGCTGTAACCAGCATAAGCGCAAGCTGTGGAATTACAATCTGAAGACGTGACATTCCCAATGTAGAAGTTGTCTAAACCTTGGCACTGCATAGAGGGGCATGTCTTCAAAAGAGATGACTTTATCTGGGATGGTTGGCATTGCAAGCTGAGCAAGAAAGGCAGAAAAAGGACATATGATGCGACAACATTAGGTTATATTGAGAGTCAAGCTGTAACAATAGTAAAAATCAACATCATCGGTTCAGCAACTTGCGTCCAGTTGTTCGCAGCATCACATTTGCACGTTACACAATTGGCAGCAGTGAAGATGTACGTGTTATTTGGGACAAGCAAAGGATAGTCCAGTGAGGTATTGCTCACCATTGATTGGCAAGCTGCAAACCAAACACTTCAGAATCTTGGAAATCATGACATAAGCTCAAAGTTGTTGAGAAGTGCTATTATAGCTTACAATGATAGCAACCAGCCAGAAGATATGAAAATTCCAAATATGGTTAATGAATGATTTGAAGAACTACGACAACAACATACCCGGTGTAATCCCGCACGGTGGGGTCTGGGGAAGGTAGAGTGTATGGAGACCTTACCTCTACCTTGGGAGGTAGAGAGGTTTCCGAAAGACCCTCGGCTCGAGAGAAAACAAGACAAAGAAGATCAGATAAGGTTTGAAGAAAGTAAGGTAGAGTAGAGTAGAGTAAAGAAAGTAAAGCAAAGCAATCGCAAAGTAGAGAGATCATGGCACAACAGATAACATAATACCAGGAAGGCAGGAATCAAAGGACCAAATACCACACGAATAATACGAAGCGTGACATGCCCAACTACCTACTAGCCCTCTACCCTGATTTGTGTCCTTCATACCCTCCTATCTGAGGTTCATGTCCGATTTGAAGAACTAGATTAAGCAAATCTTGATTATCAATTTTCTCTTATCAGTTTCTCATGGTTTTTTTAGCAATCCAGAAAGAGAAGAAACTACAAAGTGTTCCACAAAGGAAGTGTGTTTCAATCCATGCATTAGGTAGCTTCCTGGGAGACTTATGTTTAGCATGCCGTAACGCCACTATTAGAAGGTAATCTAGATTTTTGTAAATTTGATCTCGTCAAGCCAGAGTTTGCTGAAATGTGAAAATATGTTAAAGATACCTTCCGCCAGCAGAAGCTTTTTCTGTTGTGGGACATGGATACAAGAACCAATTCAGCAAGTAAAGAGTTACTAGAAGCGGTAAAAGAATTTTTCTAATGAACACAGGCCTTTAACAAGCCAATAAGGCAACACATCATTTCTTTTACAACAGTGGTGTCCGCCAGCTTGCTAAGGCTTACGCAGATGAGAAGCAATCACCTAATTTCTTTCGTCTTTCCTAGGATTTGAACCCTTTAGTCCTACTTCATTAACCATTAAGCCGCACCCTTGGATGTCCAATAGAGTAACACATCATTTCTATGTTTTAGAGGGGTTAGATGGATAGGAAAAAACAAATGTAAGGTAAAAGTTAGGAGTAACTACTAAGCCTTCTGTACTAACAACTAATAAACCAAGAACTAATTTATTCCATTCATCATTCATAGAAATGAAAAGACTATACTTGATCATTTAATTGACATAACCTCTGTAACTATTACCGGTCCAAAGGACTCTTGAACTTGAGAATCCATGAGCATATATAGGCTATAGCCTAGGATTAAAAGGATAACTAAGGTGTGCGCCCACTACTTATGTCAATTCAACATTGCTAATTGTTCAGAGTTTTGAGTCATCACAGTAGCCAAGACTCAATTAAATGGTACGTTAGGGGATTGTCAAGGCAGCGAGTAGTCAGAAATAAAATCAACCTAGTGCAATTAAACATTACTCCGTAAATATGCAATCACAACCACGAAACTCAAACAAACCTTCAGGTGCAAACTTTATTTATACTAAATAAACAGAGTTTGCACGTTTAGTAGTAAATTTCCCCAAATAGTACAGTAGTAGAAGTAATATATACTTGCCTGCAATGAAATTATATACTTGAAAGAAATCTAATCATGCTTAAATCAGTGTTTAAAAACATTGTTAATTACACCTTCACCTTTTCCCCCAAATTGGGTGTCAGGCTGGCAACTTTTTACTTTCTGCAACTTTCCCCCCAAATTACTCCCAGTAGGGGTCAGGAAATGAAGAGGCAAAACACAGTAACAGTAAAGAAGGAGTACCTTTAAGAGGAACGTCAAGAACAGAACCAGCTAAAAGTTCTTTAGGACTTGCTAAACCATTCAGTCTCAAAAGGGTATCCTGGGAAACATTATACTGCTGAGCAATAGCATCTATGGTGGGGAACGGAGGTTCTTGAGGTGGAAGAGTTTTTGAACGGCGTTAAAAGTAGTGGCGTTGGGTAAAGTGTAGTCAATAATGGCGTCACAAGTTGCTGCAGAGGTGCAAGTAAAAGAAGCTGTCGCCTGAGATGAAATGGTGAGTAGGCATAAGAGGGAAGCTGGAGTAGAAAAAGAAACCATTTTTGTAGTGGAGAGAGAGGTGTATTATACTTATAGTGGGTGTCTGAATATGAGAAAAGGAAACAGCTTAATGCATGAAGAAAGGTGTGTATTTGTTTTTTTGGGTCAACTGAGATGTTGACTGACGTATATACATGCTAATTTAGAAGATAATATTACCAACAAATATATTCATTCTTTTGTTGAGGAAGAAATCTGAAACCGCTGCTATTCGATTGCGCACGGGATAAATTCCGGACTGACGCAATAGCCTCCAAATAAATATATTCATTCTTGATCAAACTTGAATTTACAAACTACTTCGCTATTTCCAGTGCCCTAACTTTCTTTATACTGAAATTCTCTTTACATTCTCCCAAAAGATGCATTTTATATTAGGAGAGTGCAGCTGAATACTTTCACAATAATTAGGTCATATTCTCTGTTTAGCAACAAATCTTTTGAAATGGCAACTTTATTCAAATTTAATGAGTCATCATTTAATAACATTCCAACTGTGGTTTCAAATCTAAATTAGTGTAGTAAACTAAAATGGGAGACGGAATTAATTATCAAACAGCCCAAAACGTATAATGAATATAACGTAATGTTTAATCCTTCTTGGATAGTGACAGCGTGTCTTATTTCTAATAATAGACGTTAAGAAAATGTAGCACGAACCCCACCTGAAATTTCCAATAGATGAATAGTCCTAGTATACCCAAAGTTCTCTGTGTGTGTCAACATGTTAAATTTTCTCCTTTGGCTGTAAGCAAAAAAAGTGGTTAGGTATGTCTACGCTCTATCCTCCCCAGACTCCACGTGGTGGAATTGTTACTGGGTATGTTGTTGTTGTTGTTATGTTCCTAAATTTATAACCACTAAAACTTGTTCATTATGCTTGAGAAAAGATGGTGTTGATACCTTTCGAGCATTTTGTGAGGCAGATATAGAAAATATTTGAAGCAACAACTTTCACACTTCAAAGAAAGAAACAACTTTTTATGTGGAATTATCATTAGAACTCAAGGAATATACCACAATAATAGTAGCCAAACATGTGTGAAAATATGACCAACAGACAACCTCTGTCCAGGACGACGCTGTTTTGTATAACTCATATGATGGTCCTCACAAGCAGATTAAAATGTTTTTAGGTTCTTTGAAATTTGTAAGAAATGGCTTTGTAATGTAAAGGCTGCAGCACTTGTTGCTTAGCAAAGCGCAGGTAGAAACACGAGGTAGAGACTGCCTTGGGTTTCACAAATTAAATAAGCATAGTCCCACCAAAAAGAATCACTAAACTTGGCAAAAACACTCAAGGACACATCAATTCAGATAACTCTGTTTTAATTATTTCTCGGATTCCCTTGTCTTGTAAGGCCCCAGATATCTTAAAACCTGTGTAGCTTAAATTCTGCAGCTAACAACGTGGAGGCTACGACAACAATGACTGGGAAAGCCACGTGCAGAAGACCTCAACCTCTTGGAAGGATCTATTTATTCACCTGCTACCTCCCACCAATTGAATAGTTCGCTCACTAAGATGTAAGTAAATGGAAAAAAAAAATCACCTAAAAAGAATCATGTGGCACGGTGAAAGATTACCGTTGGGACTTCTAACCCTCCAGGTCTCCACCTACTTGTCGAATAGTGGGGTTCCTTAGTATACAATGTAATCCCACGAGTGGGATCTAGGGCTAGAGTATACGCAGATCTTATCATATCTTGAAAGGTAAGGAGGTTGTTTCCGATAGACCCTCGGCTCAAAGAAAAACAAACCAAAACAGTCAGGCAAAGGCAAAGAAATAACAGAAGTAAAGAAGTAATGACAAAATACGATATAAAACATGACAAAGCAGTAAAAAATGACAATATCGTAACCAACACAAAATCATACGATAATCAAATTACATGAAACAGAGATAATAACGAAAATCTAAGGACACGCTATAAGAATAGAACTATGATTACAAGTAGTAAAGGAGAAGTGTCACAACGTTCATCTAACTATACTAGTCTTCTACCCTAATTTGTGTCATCCATAACCCTCTATCTAAGGTCATGTCCTCGGTGAGCTAAGACTGCGTCATGTCATGTCGAATTACCTATCCTCAATACTTCTTCGGTTTATATTTACCTCTCCTGAAACCATCCAAAGGCAACCTCTCACACCTCCGCACTGAAGCATTTGTGCATCTCATCTTTACAATGTCTGAACCATCTTAGTCTCGCTTCCCTCATTTTGTCCTCCACCGAGACCACCTCCACCTTGTTCCATATCTCTTTATTTTTAATTATGTCTCTCCTCGTATGTCCACACATCCATCGCAACATTCTCATTTCCGCAACCTTAACCTTCTGAACGTGAGTATTCTTGACTGACCAACACTCCAGCTCATATAACATAGTTGGTCTAACCACCGCTCTATAAAACTTGCCTAGCAGGGTTCCTTAATACAATATAAAATGGCTAACCGTTCAAATTTGAAAAACAACAAAATATGAGAGTCCCTACATACATTAAACAACTCCACTCCCATACATTTAAAATACATTAAACAACTCCTCCACTCCCATACATTTAAAAGGGCTTCTGTAATGTGCACAAGAATAAAAAGAAACTGAGTTTAATTCTTTAAACATCCTCAAGAAACATGTATATTGCGTGGACATAAAAAAAAACGGATAAGCAAAGGGCTTCACAGATAATTGCTGCCAACTTTGTACTAACATTCTCAACTATGGTTACAGAAAGTGATGGAAGACAATGTCAAGTTGAGAAGGAAGAATAGTATGACAACTATTCCAAATTGAACGGCTATAGGCCACAGGAAAAATGAAGTTGAGAATAAAATCAAACTCAAAGCGAAAGTGAACATGGAGACAGCATAATCCAATTCTTTACTTCTCTTCCAGGCGACGCAACACTGATTCTGCAAAACTCTGTTGCCTGGAGATACAAAACAAACAAACAGTGAGTTCAAACCTACATAATCCTCTAAATGCTTGAGTTGCAATTTTAGTATCATTAGAGCTTGACTATCGAAAATTCAAACAAAGACAACGTCAGTTGCAGGAGAACTACGAAACTTCCTTCTAAAAGAATAAGGGGCCATTTGGACATGAGCTCTTTTTCCTTTTTTTCAACAAAAAATTCAAAACATTGTTTAATTTATGCGTTTGAATGATTTTTTGGTTAGTTTTTTAGATTAGTTTTCCAAATGAAACTTCTAAATACCATTTTCAACTTCAAATACTACTTTTTTCAAATATCACCCAATGCCTACTAAGAAAAATGATAGTAGACAGCAACACCATCAACTTACAAGTCCAGGGGACATCTATATGAGAAAGAGAGACATTAAAATTAGATTTAGCTACCATCATCCGCACATATAAGAATAAACATGCAACATGATTTAAGAAAATATGCAAGATGATCAAGAAAACAATAATAGGCAGGAACCATAGCAGGCAAAGGATCAGATCAAGAAAATAAACAGCACAAAGTATCATGTCTATATACTACTTGGTTTGCTTTTTTTTTTGGACGGGGGGATATAGGAAACATACTTCCTCTCTCGATGCTTGGGGCTAGGACGAGAGTATTTCAAATATCCATCCCAAGGAACCTTTTTAAGACCTGCTCTGACAGAAATGATGTCCCTCACCCTGAAAAGAGAAAATTGGCAAGAATTTCCTTAAATACGAGTACTGTCCAAAAACTAATATCATAAGATAAATGCCCTTGTTAGAACAGTAGTTACTGCTTTTCACAACAGAAAACTTACCTCTCTGCAAACTCGATTGGAGTCTCCCCGGGTCTTATGGTCTGAGGCTCCAGGTACCAAACATCACAGACTACAGCCCAAGACGTCATGAGCTGCAAGAGGTGCATTGTGAAGGATTGCCTGCAATTAATAGAAGAAAGGCATTGTAAAAACTAACAAACAAGAAACAGGAGAAAAGAAGATTACAATGAGATAAATACCAACAAATAAACCAGAATAAGCAATTTGGTATTAAAAAAACTTACTTTCTACTATTCCAAAAGGCGTCGACAAAAATTTTGTTGTACTTGATTGCAACAGGACAAACGGTGCAGCCAAGTTCGAATGCTCCCTATTCATCATGCATGAAAAAGGATAGGGGCATCAAAGCCATGAGCTTAAACACTTGGAAAACCCACATTAAAAAAAAAGACGACATGTAGTAGCAGCCTTTTTACACAAAAGATACTAAAATAATACTGAAGACCAGAAACACCATAAAATGTACTTTCCAGATTCACTCTTTAACCAATTACTCACGAGAAAGAACTCCTCATAGTTGAAGGGAGAATATTCAAAAGAACTATAATTTGGGTCAAGGAGATCTCAACCTTTTAAAAATTTATAAATGAATGAATTCATCAGGCCCACCTTTTTGAACATGACAGTGTAGTTGTTATTTACGCAAGTTCCCTCAGGGAATATAAGAAGAGGGTTGTTATCGGCCCCTTCAACATGTTGCCTCAACCTGAAAATTAAAATCTGTAAGAGAAACAATGCAGAATGATGTCTAGAATGATTCTTCTGACATCACGTACTTCCGTGCTACAATTTCACGATCCTTGGCTTCTGAGCGGTTGAACCAGATACATCCAACACCTTCTAAAATGGTGCTCTGCAGTAGTCCTGCAAATATATTATTTTTAATGAGAAATTGATATACGGAAGAGGAGACATAAAAGATCACTTCATAAATTTTGATCATTGCAGTTATACAAAGACAAAGTTTGCAGCCCAAAGTTCCCTAAGTATGCATGTAATATGCCTATAGAAAGGTAACTTAACACCCTTCAAGGTCGCAACTAATAATGCAGATGAAGTTGTGCCACACAATTCAAATACTTTGAAACAATCGAACGACACCCCACCATTACTGACAAGGTGAAGGACAGTACAAGAAGTCATACTAGTGTCACCCCTATTGATACACTTTAGCGGGGATGGGTATAGCACCTTATACACCTTAAGGTTTGAACATAAGCAAATGAAATGCTAAAATTAAGGAAGTGATTATTATGTTAGACTAAACTTTGACCTACACTGTACCAATAGGCAGTAAAGAAGATCTGGGTAACTTGTTTTTGTAATTGGCCTGGTGAATGGTGAATTAATAAGACTCGTTGCATACAAGATTCTAAACTCATAGAAATAACCAATTATCAAAATATGAACAGGCGAAAAGTCTTTTCTAGACTAGTATAAGGTTTTGAATTCTGCCTGTACAAGATACTAACAAGATTTGCTTGCCCAGTGAAAGATAGGTAAGGAGAAGGGGCTAGCAATACAAATAACCTGGAGTCTAGTCAAGCTAAAACTCTTATAACCATGAACAATTCCTACTTTTTTTAAAAAAAAATCTGGTTTTGAATGTCAAATAGCACGACAACAATTAGAAGGTTTGGACAGCCAAATTATAGTTACTCTAAGCTTCAAGAATTGCCTTCCACATCAAATGCACTTAGTTTGCTCTTTGCAACGATTTTTTGCTAATTAGCTATGCAGTTAGCAGAACAACATCTGCAAGATTCTTACCTAAGAAGGTCCAGCTAGAATGACAAGAAGTTAAGATGGTCTACACAGCCAACTGATAGTTACGCCGAGCTTCAATATTTACCTTCCATATATTTTTTGACTAGTAAAGTAAAGCAAGTTCGACTCTAATTCAGATCAACACACTCGGTCTGCACCAAATATTTGATAATTACCTAATGCAGTTATCATTACATCTGCAAAATTCCTATCCAACAACCTGTTCCTGAATCATTACCTGAATTATAGGTTCTAATAATTCAAAAACTTGAAGTTAAACTGTTAAGGTGTTATTAAGCCTTAACTTTAGAAATGCTCCATCACGAGATGGTATATTTAGGTTTAGCCGTTAATATGCATGTCTTCATATTAAAGCTCAGAAACTTTTGGCAGAGACACAAAATGAATGAGCAACCAATGCAAATGCTTTAGAACTCTTACCGACCCATCCAGGATGCTTCTGCATGATCACTGCAAATGCAGTCATCTGCTCTAAGACAATAAAATCAATCATTGATGTGTGATTTGCCACAAAAACCTGTCAATAAAATGCATAAGGTGATCATAGATGTATCAGAGAAGATGGTTCACATGTGAGATTTCATTTATAGCTGCAGAGGTACCTGCTTAGGTCGTATGCTAGGCCGTGGGCCGTGGTATTTGACAACCCCAGTCCAAGATGCAACAAAGAAACTGCATATCAGCTCCACCAGACACCTCTAAGAAAATTAACCAAGGCAAGGATGCCAGAAACCTTAGTATGTATAGATACTCTTCAAGAGAACAACAAAAGAACAACATAAGCAAGTCTAGACATCTTAACTCATTATAGAGAATTTTCAAACATAATGTCAATTTTATCTTACTCAGGTGGGCCCAAAAATTGGATGGGGGTCAAGACGTTGTTGGGAGCCGGCGGCTGACTCAAGTTGATTTGAATATCCTGTTGATTACTGATTTGGATATTGTATTTCTTATTTGAATATTCTTGTTTTGATTTGAATGTCTTTTTTAATATTGTCGCTATTTTATTAGTATATATTTGAGTACGGGTAGGTTTGGTTTGTTTCCATCATAATTGCTAAATTTTAGGGATAGTATCCCATAAGACATGGTGCCATTAAATACCAAGAATTAGTTTTCTAATTAGGGATAGCAATATAGCATAGTGTATCTGAATATCTTCAATGACTATTTTTTAAAAGTAATGATTGAAACAGATGTAGCAGATTCCTTGTGTGTTCAATGTGCTTTACCACATTTATTATCCAAGATCATACTTGAACATATACACAAATGTTGCAGAAACCTGGTACAGACACAATGAACAACTTCCAAAGTTAACCAACATAATGAAGTGTTCCATTGCTAATTGCATTTCCTAATGTCTGCAGCTGTAGTAATTTCTGTTCATACACTGAAATCCCATGCTCCTTCAATTGTTTGTTTTGGAACATATTCCTATTTATTGGGAAATTTATAGCACATGTTTCAGTAATTTCTTACCACATGCCAAGTTAAAAGAATAGTCTTTCAATTATCTTGGGCAATAGTGTAGCGTAAATAAAGCAGCTTTAACAAATTGTACAGACCAGTATACAAATGTGAAGCTCTCACCAAAACCAGTTTCAGTATCAATATCTGCTATAATTTGCCAGAACTAAACTTGATTTCCTCATAAAGTAGTGTGTCTGCTCTTGTTTGAACCCAATTGTTCAGCATTTCACCAGATAGAGTGCTAACAACATTGCAGCCGGTGGACTCTCTAGTTAGCTATAACCATATTTCTTTCAGAAGGCAGTTCATTTTCTATGCACAATCCAGCATAAGCTAATTGGTTAATTACGAAGGAAATTCTTTCTTAATCTAGGGAGTTCCTTTTCGTTAAGCAAATGAAGTTTGTCTCAATGTCAGAATTCCCTATAAGATCAATACAATTTTCTCCACAGTAAGGACAAGGATAAAGGTAAACATTATCATATATATAGTGAGTAAATGCCAACCGAAGCGCGGTCCTTAACTAAAGCAAATAAAAGAGAAAATTTAAGTAAACTGGATAGCAAGAGAGATACCTCTAGATTTTTCCTGAACTTATCGTGCCCTTTCAGTAGGAAATGCACCGGGATATAGCAAGAGAGAAATATTATCCATCCTATTGTCAAGACAATAACTCTGCAATTGCATTAGAAACAAAGGATGACAAAAGTGAGCTTTCAATGGGAGTAGAGAACAACTATTGCAATAGATCCATGACTGATAAGCCTCTTCATGCAAATGAGTCGCATAATAGAAGTATATGAATTAAAGAGTTCCACCTTTCCATCTTCAACATATAGAGGAAGTGCAATTATTATAGCCAAGCTACGTGAATAAAGTTAGATCATGATTAGGACCTAAATGAGAAAAATTAAAAGAAATGAAAGAGGCTAAACCTTATAGGAAAAAGAATTCCATATCTAACAACAACCCCCAAGCACCATAAAGGAAACAAATAAATGTTCCAGTTCCAAGGTTCTGGTGGATTTGACTTGAAGCATCGGGTGAAAGAATCCTGCAAAAAAAATGAGAATGGACATAAGTAAATGAAAATGGACACGTTAAACTTCCTCAAACTGAAAGGCCAAGCTCCAAAATAAAGTCTTTGACAAAATCCAGAGGAAGTAGAGGTCAAATTGTTTTTGGTAGGGCAAGAATTGGCAATTTTGCAGTCACGGTCATACATAATTAACCAATTGGCACGCGTGAGAAAGTAAGCAAATGGGCAGTTTACAGTGCAAAAGTGAACATATGAGTAAAATGTCATAGTATATTGATAATTAAATCTTCTCCTTTCTATGTTTTCTTTAAGACTACAGTTTTAAGTTGAATACTTGTTAGGCACATTTTGTATACACTTTTTGAGTCATTTTTAATTAGTATTTTACTCATTTCGTTTGTGTTTAGTATAGTATTAGGGTTGTTTTTCTTTCTTTTGAGTCACAGGGGTTCTAAATGGCAAAAAGAAGCTAAAAGTGGGCAGAAAATGAGCTCCCGAAGCAAAAAGGACGAAAGTTGGCAGATCCGGACAAAAGATCGCAGACCGCCACGGGATCGCAGATCATGCCATAATTGCGAGAAGTCGCAGATTTTCGCACCACGGCCATTCTCAGGATCGGTGCCGATGCGGGAATTTTCAGTCCGAAATAGAATTGGCAAAAGGGTTCAAGGCACACGTTTTTGACAGCATATATAAACCCTTGGGACAGATTTTAGGGTGATATCTCATCTTCTCTTGGAAAAACACAACACAACGCTTGGCGGCTACAATTGGAGACCTAGTTCTAAGTATTTTCTTTTCTTTATTTTCAATTCAGTTCATGTTGGAGTTTGTATTAGTTCTTAGCATGTCTATGGCTAGGAGCTAAACACTTTATTAGGGTTTTCCTATTGAATCGCTTGGAACTCTTATTCATGAATTAATGCTTTAGTTTGGTTTCTTCTTCACTTGATTAAGATTTATTCAATATTGGTATGAATGTTTGATAGTTAACTGATCACTAATTATCATAATCTATATGATTTCGAATTAAGAACCGAAATGAGAGATTTGGATATGCTGTAATTGAATAGACATAGGTTAATATCGCGGACGAAGTACCCCGATACTTGTGTAGCATTATAGGTTATTGTTCTTAATCCTCCTATGTGGTAAGCCTATCATAGAAATATAGAAGGTTTCTGCACTGGGGTTGAGTGATTATATATCCTAACCGGAATATAAGACAATCTAGTTAACCTGCTATCTTAACGTAGAAGAAGAAGTCATTCTTGTTGCATTAAAGATTGAAAAGAGTAGATAGTAGAAGATATTGGAAGCTCTATTTCCATCATAACTGATTAAACCAAAGTAATTTAGTTTAATTCTTGCAATTACTCTAGTAATGTTAGATAAAAACTCAATCAACTATAGTTTGCCAAATAGATAACATAGAGTAGATGTTCGGTAATTGAAAACCAGTCTCTGAGGACGATATTCGGTCTTACCAGACTATATTACTTGTAACGATACGTACACTTGCGTGAGCAACTGGAAATCGGCCTAACAAGTTTTTGGCGCCGTTGCCGGGGACTGGCGTACTTTGAATATCAAACCATCTATTCTTATTTCTACTTTGATTTGTATTTTTTTTATTATTATTTTTATTTTCAGAATCCTACTGCCTTGATTTGTTTGTTGATTTTGATCGATTTCAGGGACTTAGTTTATGTGAAGTAGAAGAGGAGCAGACACACTTATTCCTTTTAACCCTGAGATTGAGAAAGCTTGCAAGCAGAACAGGTGAAACAAGAGGATATCTGATTCAGTGACCATGGAAAACCAACCGAATCAGAATGGAGCAAACAATGAGGTTCCTGAAAATGTAGGGGAGCCAATACAGGTTCCAGCAGAGAGAAATTTGGGGGACTACGTTCTGCCCACAGTTACAGGTGCACAAACATGCATCAGGCTCCCAGCAATAGGGGCAAACAACTTTGAGATCAAGTTAGCCATTCTGAGCATGGTCCAGAACACAGTACAGTTTGGGGGATTGTCGTCTGAAGACCCCCACATGCACATTGCCAATTTTCTGGAGATGTGTGTCACCTTCAAGTACAATGGCGTTACTGACGACGCCATTAGATTGAGGCTCTTCCCATTCTCACTTAGGGAAAGAGCCAAGAGCTGATTGAACTCACTGTCTGCAAACTCCGTCACCACCTGGCAAGACTTAGCCTAGAAGTTTCTTGTCAAGTTCTTCCCTCCTTCAAAGGCGGCAAAGCTAAGGGGAGAGTTGAACAATTACTATCAGCTAGATGGAGAGTCGATGTACGATGCATGGGAGCGATTCAAGGATTTGCAGAGAAAATGCCCACATCATGGCATAGAGAAGTGGATGTTGGTCCACATTTTTTATAATGGGTTGAGTGGTACTACTCGTACCATAATTGATGTTGCAGCAGGGGGAGCGTTCATGAGGAAGAGTGTCAATGAGGCACATGAGTTGCTAGAAGACATGGCTGCGAATAATCACCAAGGTGCAGATGACAGATCAGTGAGTAGCAGGAAGACTATAGGCATACATGAGATAGATGCTATCACTGCATTGAATGCGCAGGTGACCCTATTGACAAAGCAGCTGCAGTAAAATACTATGTCTGTGAACGCAGTCCACATGCCTGTGAGTTGTGAGATCTGCGGTGGACCACATACTTTTGATAGATGCACGGCGGTGGATCCTAATAATGTGCTCATGGAGCAGGTTCAAGCAGTGGGAAACTTTCAGCGCCCTTATAACTCCAACACATACAATCCGGGGTGGAAATCACCCCAACTTTTCGTGGAGGAATGACCAAGCCCAGCAGCCACCATATCAAGGTAATTACCAGAACCAGCAGACACATAATCAGGTTACATCTTCCCAGCAGTTTAGACCCCCTACCCAACAGGAGAAGGCTGATGAACTGAGAGCAACACAACTTACACTCACTAATTCGCAGAATCAGTTCATGTCTGAAACAAGGTCCTCTCTCAGAAACTTGGAAACGCAGGTGGGGCAACTGGCGAAGATGGTAAATAACTAGGATTGGCCAGTGGGCCGGGCCGAGCCTAGTGGGATCTGACGGGCGGTCGGACGGGTGGTGGCGGGCGGCGACCGGCGAGCGGACAATATTGTATCAGGACGGCCGGTCGGACAGAGAGGAGCGGTGGCGGGCCAAGCGGGACCGGTACGAGCGGGACGATATTGTATCCTGTACCGGTCCCGGTGGGCAGTGGGTCGGGACGGGGTCGGGACGGGACGGGTGGGACATGTTTTTTTTTTAAAAAAAAATCCACTAAATTAAAAATACTAACAAAGTAACATATAGTGATAGTCATATTATACTCATATATATTTATAAACTAAATAATTTAACAAAGACAAGAAGAGTGTAAAAAAAAATATCTCAATGTTGTTTTTGTGTCTCTTATATTATTAATTATTTTATATATACAAGATTCAGAATTACAACATTGTAGTGTATTGTTGTTGAAAAAAATTGCAAAAGACAGAAAAAATACTAAAATTGCAATGAAATAAATTAGCAATTTGAAAATACTTTTTCTAGTTTGATTATAATTTCGTGTGGTTCTTCGGTTGGAATTGGTATATCTTGGTCAAATTGTTCCACGTCGCTACTCATGCCTTCAGATAAGATGTCGTCGTAGTTTTCATCTTCTTCGTTAATCTCTGGGTGACCACACCTTCTTCGCTCCGCTCGTATTCAATCTCTGAATAGTAACGCCATCTCCAAGCTGTCTCCGGCTAATGAGTGTCTGTGCTCTCTTATTTGAAATCTGTCGGCAGAAAAAAACGCTTTCAGAAGCGATTGATGACACTTGAATGTTCAAAACATCTCAGGCCATCATTGAAAGTATCGAAAATGTATTCTCATTTTGCATCCAATATTTCAGCAAGTCTTCATTTCCGTCTTGATTGACAACTACTTGGTAAGGTAAAGTGCTCTGCAAAACAAAAACATCGAACTCGCTAATTTGGTTAGCAGTGTTACCACCGCACATTCTATTTCTGAGGCTTTCAATATTTTCCGCAGAAACGTATTTTTTTAGAGGTTGTGTTGAAGCAGAAGAAGATGGTATGAAAGTCGGTTGGTTGCTAGCACTTTCTTGCTGGTAATGCCGATATACTTTTTTGCATTCATCTTCTACGTTATCCAACACTTCTTCTAGCGTTTGTTCAATAGGTGGCTCAACATTTAAATTTTTGGGAGTTGGAGGTGGTAGTATGTCCATACAGTTATAAATATTTTCAATAAGACTTTTACAACCGTCTACTTTAATAGTCGGGTTTAATACAGCACCAACAATATAAATAGGGGGAATAGGAATAAAATATTTCTTTAATTTCATAAATATTTTTTAATAAATGCGCTTTATAAGCAGGTTTTTCCATATATTCTTTAAGCAGTAAAAATATTATAGCTATATAAAACAACATAGTTGAAATAGTAGGATAATATAAAGTAGAAAATTATTTTGTTGCTCGTTGAAAATTCTCTAGAAATACAATAAGTTCTCTAATTTTGTCCCAATCATTATCCACAATCTAAAAATAAAGTGATAGATTTTCTATAATCATAAGCAACAACTAGTTGGTCATATAGAGAATTCCACCTAGTGGTACTTCTTCGGGATTTTTTTTGTAAGATAGTCCACAATCGTGACAAGTTTTTTTATATTCTTTTCTCTGTTGGATTCTATTATTTTTATAAATAAAGTTTATAGCAAATTGTATTTTTTCAAGAATATCT
The DNA here is from genome assembly GCA_029844215.1 of Przewalskia tangutica. Lineage (NCBI taxonomy): Eukaryota > Viridiplantae > Streptophyta > Magnoliopsida > Solanales > Solanaceae > Przewalskia > Przewalskia tangutica. The sequence goes on from CM056721.1 coordinate 485,068, forward strand.
TGAAAAAGTGAAAGACCATCTTTTACAACTAAGTTATAAATATGGCACGCACATTTGATATGAAAATGTTTTGGAAAAGACGGAGTTAACTTCTTTTAAAACATAAATAGCAGAATTGTTAGAAGATGCATTATCTAATGTAATACTCATAACTTTATCAGTTATTCCGTAATAATCGCAGACTAAATAAATATTTTCTGAAATAAACTGACCAGTGTGCCTACTATCTATATATCTATATGCTAAAATACGTTTTTGCATAGACCATTTATAATCTATCCAATGACAGGTTACCGTTAAATGATATAGGTCGTTCGTACTACGACCTATATCAGAAGTTAGAGTGACTTTGCCATTAAAATGATATAATGCATAACGTAAATAATGTTGATATTCATGTGCAAATTTAAATACATCTCTTTTAACAGTTGATCTAGAAAAACTTTTATAAGCAGGAATATACAAATCTCTAATATAATGAATAAAACCAGGAGATTCAGAAAATGAAAAAGGTAACCCTCCACAACAACTAATTTTGCTAGTGCTTCCCTATCTTTATGTTTATCGTATTTAGGGCCTACAACTCCCCCCCCCCCCCCCCCCCGTCATAGGGTTAATTTGACCCTGTACTTTGTCCGGGACAGTATGTGAACTTTGTCCCGATTGAGATGGCGCTTTCTCACCATCTTTTTCAATAATGTATTGGGCATGCAAGGCTTTGTATTTTTGCAATAGGTGTCTTCCTAAACCCCGTCCCACCATGACCTTGTCCAGTTTTAAAAGTATAAATAGCTTTACAAGTTTTACATATAGCTACTTGATTTGGTACGTCCCTGTGAAAATATTTTCATACAGCTTATTTTAATGGTCGTTTTGCCGGACCTCGTCTCATACTAGGGGAAATAGGAGGCATTTCACTAGTGCGTTTATCATCGTCTAGAGCGACATCTAAATCAAAGGCTTCTTCATTTTGAGAAAATATATGGTCTTCTAGATCATATGGTATTTCAGAAAACTGTTCAGAATCAATAAAATCATCTTGTCTAGGAGTGGGACTAGGAATACTAGAAGAAGTACCTTTGCCTCATACCCGCCTCTACTAAGTTAAGTACCACATGAAAACACTTTTTACTCTTTTCATTTTAATTATGGTAATAAATAGTTAAAGACTTAAAGATAATGAAATTAAATGTGCTAAATGAAATAAAGACAAAATAATAATTTAATGAGAGAACGAGTGTACCAAACGCCGACGTAGAGTCGACGTGTAATCGAGAGGTTGAAATTGAAACTTTGCTCAATAGATAATCCTCAAGCTAATTGTCAACTTAACTCTCAATTCCCAAATTAATAAATAGATTGAATATGTAGTAAACAATGTTGTATAGAGAATAGAGATTGAAAAATAAGGTATTTATAGTTGAAAAATTGGGTTAAAGTGTAAATATAATAACTTAGGGTTAAAAATAAATATAAAGGGGTAGGGGATTGGGGGAGGCCAAAAATGGTCGTTGCCAAAATGCAAAATGGTCGTTATTGCAACAGCTATTTTTGCAATTGGCTGGGTTTCGGGCGGGACCGGACGGACGCGGACGTCGGTCATGGCGGGACCAGCGGACCATACCATGTCCCGTCCCGGTTCGAGCTCCGGTCCCGCAAATTTTTCTTTTTAATTCAGGTCGGACGGACCGCCGTGGCCCATCGCCACTTATAAATAATGCATCGCAGGTACTCTACCAAGCAACACAGAGGTTAATCCGAGAGAGCAGTGCCATGCAGTTTTGTTGAGAAGTGGAAAGCAGTTGGAGCAGGTTGCTCCCCAACCAGCAGTGGTAAAGGAGAAGGAGGGTGAAAAGGCAGTTGATGTAGAAAATGAGGGGGTCACTGATGACCTCCCTACAGTAGAGAAAGCTTCATCAGCAGCGGTGAGGGAATACACAGATAAAATCCTTTACCCTCAAAGGCTACAGAAGAAGGCTCTGGACAAGCAGTTCACCAAGTTCTTGGAGGTGTTTAAGAAACTCCATATCAACATCCCCTTCATTGAAGCGTTGGAACAGATGCCCACATATTCAAATTCATGAAGGAGATATTTGGGAAGAAGAGGAGGTTGGTGGATTATGAGATTACCGTAGTAACGTCTTTTAACAAAGGCACAGGCTACAGAGGAGTGCAGCGCTATCTTACAAAAGAAGTTGCCACCTAAATTGAAAGACTCGGGAAGCTTCACCGCCCGCCCGCACTATCGCGCGTAATACGCAATGTGGCACTTTGTGACTTAGGGGCTAGCATAAATCTTATGCCCCTATCTGTGATCAAGAGATTGGGTTTGGGGGGAGCCAAGCCAACCACAGTAAATCTGCAGCTGGCTGACCGATCCGTGGTGCACCCCCGAGGTATAGTGGAAGATGTGCTAGTGGTGGACAAGTTCTTCTTTCCAGCAGATTTCCTCATTCTTGACATGGAGGAAGATGAGGACATGCCCATTATTTTGAGAATACCATTTCTAGCCACGGGCAGAGCTCTCATTGATGTGGAGAAGGTAAAGTTGAGACTAAGGGCCCAAGAAGAGGAGATGGTGTTCAAGGTTTTCAAATCTACCATTGAATCTCAGGCCAGCAACAAATGCTTACAGAAGCATTAACCGACGATCACCATCGAGAACAATCCAAAAGCGGGGATCATCATGCGGCGTGAACCCACAGGTTAGTATGAGTGCTGAAATAAAAGTTGATGAGATGAAAGCTGACAAAAAGATAGATCTTGCTAAACCCGATCCTGTGAAAAAGAAGAATAGAGTAAGGAAGAGAAAAACGATTCTCAAATGGATGGGTTGTGGGGTAATTTACCCTAGTGATTGAATAAAGGACATGCGTCCGGCTAAAAGACGTTAAAGACAGCGCTACTTGGGAGGCAACCCAATGTTTAAATTACGCAATTAGTTTAACTTGAACAGTCTTGATGGTATTTTTGGGTTGTGTTGTGATGACAGGTGAGGAAATCGGAGACTAAGCACGAAGAAAATGGTGGAAAACACGGAATCGGGTCGGTACCACGGTGCCCGCGGTGCCGAATGTTCAGAGATGTCACAGTACTTTCGGCACCACGGTGCCATTCTGCAGGACCGCGGTGCCGATACGGGAATTTCAGAAAATAAAAAAGCCCTGAAATCCCCACATCTTCCCACAATCACCAAACCCTCATCTCTCTATCTTTCAAAATCCGGAAAAAAAAATCCCCACTCTCACTGACAAAAAAAATCATCCACAAATCCACTTCAATTCTTCCAAATCCTACATACTATCACCACTAAAAATCTTCCAACCTTCTCCACAATCATTTGAATCACTTGGGTTAGGGTAATTTTGACAAGATTCTTCAAAAAGGTAACTACTTGGGACCTTACTCTTGAGTTGTTACTAGTGGTTTGGGTTGTGGCTATCGTGGAGATTACTATGGTGGGGGAGCTTTGAATTTCGAATTTGGGGTAGCATTGTTGGCGTTGCTGTAATTTGTGGTTGGTTGCTTGTGGGTATTGTGAGTGTGGGTTGTTCTGGGTTGCTTGTGGGTATTGTGAGTTGTGGGTTGTTCTGGGTTGCTTGTGGGTATTATGAGTTGTGTGTTGTTCTGGGTTGTTGCGGTGTATTTTTGCTGTCTGGGTTGTTGCGGTGTGGAAGTGATAATTGTTGGGAACCTCAAGGAAACAAAGGAAACGCTGTCGAAAATTTCCCAACACCTCTCATAATGGCTTCTAGAAAACAAACTGCCCGAGCTACTCCATCTTCATCAGCTCCAGACTATGATGTGACTCGATTCACCAACAAAAGGGCGGAGGATCGATATAACAAAATTAGTACTAGAGTGTTGATACCCGAAAGAGGCATGGACTACCAGGTCATGCCATTGGATGATGATGACTACGAGCCCATCAGGGCCATGATCGAGGCAAATGGGTGGAGAAGGTTCGTAGATGCAGAAGAAATCTCATTTCTGAATGCAAGTCTTGTTCGAGAATTCTATGCTAATTATCCGGAACAAGAAAATGGGAGGTGTTTCGTGAGAGGGTGGTATGTGCCCGTCGATGCTGAGGCGGTGAATGCAGTGCTTGGGACAGTTAATGTTGCGGACCAAGGTTATAACCCGCACCATTTCACAAGTTGGTCGAGAGACGTCAACCACATCATGTGGGACACAGTTGAAGCAGTTTTATGCTACCCAGGCGCCGAATTCAACATTTCTCGTAATGGGTCCAGGAGACTTGCCCGGTGCCAATCTAACAGAACAACCAGAGATGGTTATATTTCATAAGTGCTCGCTTGATTCCGTCAACTTATTTTACCAAGGTGACCGCGGACAGAATCAAGCTTGTGTATGGCATCATGTCGGGCAAGACAATTGATATCGGAAAGGAAATAGTGCAAAGTATAGACGAGATAAACAGGTTGAACACCACAGGCGGATTGGGACATGGATCACTTATATCTGCCCTATGTTCTAGGCATAGAGTCCCAACATTCGCCACAGACATGCTTGAGAAGATTCACCACCGTGACGCATGCGATTTAGTGCACTCCTTCCCCGACCTGCGCAGACCGAGAGAGGAAGAGATCCATTGGGAGAGACGCACCGCCGTGAAGGAAGAAGAGCTCGAGACATCGCCCACCAACCCCGAATTTGGAGCCTCCATGCGATGATGAGCAATGCTCCTAAATCAACAAAGCATGCTGCAAAACCAAGAGAACATGATGCAGAATCAGCAGCAAATGATGCAAGACCATCAACACCTGACCCAGCGTGTTGATAGTTTAAGTTTCATGTTCATCCAATGGTCAATGCAACATCCGTCGTCATCGCCACCATCTTGAGTCGCTATTGTCTGTAAGTTGTCCCTTTTTAATTTTTGAGTCGTTACACATTTGGGACAATGTGTCGTTTAAGTTTGGGGTACTTATTTTATTTTTGTGTTTCTGTTTTTGAGTCGTTTTGATTGAGTTTTTGTGTCTTTTATTGTGTCAATATGAGTCAAAAAAAATTATGATCATGCATGTTGTAGCTGCTTGAAACGTCTGGTGAATTAAGTGGGATAATGTAATGGAATTAGAAGCTAAAATATGTGTGCTTAAGTTAGATATGCCAAAAATTCATGAAAATCTAATTATTTGGGATATTTGTGTTTAAGGTGTTGTCAATTGTGGAAAGAATGATTGAAAAATGTCTATGAAGTCTGATTGCTTGTTATTTGAGGCGAAATAGTCAAGATGTACATGTTTAGGGAGATGATTCAGACATTTCTTTGTTAGACCTTCTTACCATTCATTACCTACCTTACAATAAATTGTATCCCTAGTCAGCCTCTTTGAGCCAAAAATAAGTTATTTCTTTGACACCCTATGATTTCCTTGTGTGTCATAAGCAGTAATTGAAAAATCGGGATGAAGAGAGTGAAAAAAATAAAAATTGATGCACCCCAATACAAAATATGTAAAAACTTAAGTTTGGGGGTGTCTGCTATGTGAATGTGTTTCATGCTCTCAAAAAGAGAAGAGGAGAATGATAGGTATGAACTGAAAAGAATATCAAAAAGGACAAAATGGTTGAATGAGAAAAACGCGTATGGTACGTAAATTGAGCCTAAATGACTACTCTTACCTACCCCTGCCTAAGCCTACATTACAACCCTGAAAAGTCCTGAAGATCTCTAAATCGTATGTCTATGATTAGTGTAGAATAGCAAGTAAACAGGTCCATAGGTTTTTGGGAAAAATGGAACGAAATTGACATGCATAGTTTAAGTGTTCATGCTTCCATTAATTATGATTGAAATGAATTTGCGAAATATCCGACTTGAAATTCTAGATTGCTAAATTCATGCTATGTATGTTCCAACATATTATCCCAACTGACATTCATGCATTTCTAAGTAATCTTGTGCAGCTGCTTGATTAGAGTCTTTTGAATCATTTTTCTTTCTGTTTCTTTGATTTTGTTTTGATCTTTGCTCGAGGGCGAGCAAAGGTTAAGTTTTGGGGTATTTGTTAGACACAATTTGTATACACTTTTTGAGTCATTTTTAGTTAGTATTTTACTCATTTCGTTTGTTTTGAGTATAGTATTAGGGTTGTTTTTCTTTCTTTTGAGTCACAGCGGTTCTAAATGGCAAAATGACAAAAAGAAGATAAAAGTGGGCAGAAAAGACAGAAAATGAGCTCCCGGAGCAAAAATGACGAAAGTTAGCAGATCTGGACGAAAGACTGCAGGACCGCGGTGCCATAATTACTGAGAAGTCGTAGTACTTTCGGCACCACGGTGCCATTCTGCAGGACCGCGATGCCGATGCGGGAATTTCCAGTCCGAAATAGAATTGGCAAAAGGGTTCAAGGCACACGTTTTTGACAGCATATATAAACCCTTGGGACAGATTTTAGGGTGATATCTCATCTTCTCTTGGAAAAACACAACACAACGCTTGGCGGCTACAATTGGAGACCTAGTTCTAAGTATTTTCTTTTCTTTATTTTCAATTCAGTTCATGTTGGAGTTTGTATTAGTTCTTAACATGTCTATGGCTAGGAGCTAAACACTTTATTAGGGTTTTCCTATTGAATCGTTTGAAACTCTTATTCATGAATTAATGTTTTAGTTTGGTTTCTTCTTCACTTGATTAAGATTTATTCAATATTGGTATGAATATTTGATAGTTAACTGATCATTAATTATCATAATCTATATGATTTCGAATCAAGAACCGATACGAGAGATTTGGATATACTGTAATTGAATAGACATAGGTTAAAATCGCGGACGAAAGTACCCCGATACTTGTGTAGCATTATAGGTTATTGTTCTTAATCCTCATATGTGGTAAGTCTATCATAGAAATATAGAAGGTTTCTGCACTGGGGTTGAGTGATTATATATCCTAACCGAAATATAAGACAGTCTAGTTAACATGCTATCTTAGCGTAGAAGAAGAAGTCATTCTTGTTGCATTAAGGATTGAAAAGAGTGTATAGTCGGGGATATTGGAAGCCCTATTTCCATCATAACTGATTAAACCAAAGTAATTTAGTTTAATTCTTGCAATTACTCTAGTAGTGTTAGATAAAAACTCAATCAACTATCGTTTGTCAAATAGATAACATAGAGTAGATGTTCGGTAATTGAAAATCAGTCTCTGAGGACGATATTCGGTCTTACCAGACTATATTACTTGTAACGATACGTACACTTGCGTGAGCAACTGAAAATCGGCCTAACAATACTCTAGACACATCCACACATGTGTGAAAATGGAAACTTTTTTCTTAGGTAACTTTAAATCCTTTCATTTCCTAAAACCGAGAGAGGGGGGGCTTACATCAAGGAATTTTGTGATGAAAAAACAAATGGGAATTCTGCGTATTGTTAGGTTGCAATCCAAACTACATCAAATTCTTTGTGGTGTCCATCAATATGAGTAAATAATATTATTCCCCGAATTATTATATCTCTATTCAGCCCTTAGGAAAGAATCTTGGGTAGCGTCATAAAGACAGATAGCTTTAACCATAAGCAACTAAGTTTAATGCACACACTAAAATCTATGGAATAAAACAGGCAGGTGCACTCCTTATCCAGTGTTCTTGGGAAGAAGGAGTGGAGTAGAGTCAAATTCTGCATGGATAGATTACCCTTCACCTTCCATGTCTTGGGAAGAAGGACTTGCTTGCTTCGAATCCAAAAACATTCATGTTCAGGACTTTGTCACACTTACGTACACAAATAAACTTTATAATATTCTTTATCATTTTAACTGATTGGTATATTAACATAGCCTTTTCGACACAACTTATGATAATTCTTCTTCTTGGTTGTCTTTTTATGGACTCAAATGGAGCATTTACGATACTGCGGATTTATACTGCCAATACCAACTACTTGGGAATTGAGGAGTGGTTGTTATTGTTGTTTCCTCGGCATCCTTTTTTTATCTTCTTTAACAACTATACCCTCCGTCCCAATTTATGTGTTTTAATTTCCTTTTTGATATGTCCCAAAAAGAGTGTCTCTTTCTATATTTAGTAAATTTCCACTTCCAACATTTTACATGGCAAGTTTAAGACTATAAGATTTAAAAGACTACAACAACAACATACCCAATGAAGTCCAAAAGTCTACATATTTTAAATTTAAAAGACTACATATTTTTAATTTACTCCCTTTGTTTATTAAACTTTGTGCCCAGTCAAACTACAACAACATACCCAGTGAAATTCATAAGTGGGGTCTGGGGAGGGTAGAGTGTACGCAGACTTTACCCCTACCTTGGGAGACCTTACCCCTACCTTGGGAGGTAGAGAGGTTGTTTCCGTGTCCGGCCAAACTAAGAAACTTAAATTGGGACGGAGGGAGTATATTTTAAAATTATAAACCTTCTCTTTTCTTTCCTTCTTCAACCTAAATATTTGATATTTCTCTCTAAACGGAATTTTGTTCCTATTTCAGGGGCTCATACAATGGACAAGCACATTGTCAATTCTTCTATGACCGCCTCTACAATTTGAAAGGCACTGGAAAACCAGACCCCAGCATGAAGAGATCTGTGTTAGTAAGCCTTAGAGCACATTGCACAAAAAAGGCCAAACTGATTCAGCTGTCTATATCACACCAGAATATGGTTCCACTTACACATTTAACCAACAAATTATACACAAAGGTTGTTGCTGTTTGTCGATGAATATGCAAAGAGTTTTGAGCAATTTCGAAGGGGATTTGCATAGTGAACTAGCAGGATGGGGGGTGTTTGACTGATAAAATTGCAGTGTCCTATTTACAGTGCATAATATAAAATTTCTGAAACTATAGGGGGAAATTTGCAGTCATGGGTTCAGAAAGAATAGAAACTCACGTCAATAATGGCACCAGCAGCCTCAGTTAGGGTTGGAGAAATATCGAGTAAATCACGCCTGAAATTAAAATTAAGCAAATGAAAAGTTGGAAGAATGCAACGAAAGAGAAGAAGAGGGAGGGAGGGAGGGAGGGGTTTACAGGCGAAGCTTGCCATGGGGTTCTTGGATGGATCCAATTGGAAGATAGTCTTCCAGATTGGGCCGATCCAAGTCCAATTCCGAGCTCGATGATTTTAGCTTATTCATTCCAATCTCTTGAACCTATCGACAATCCCACTTCACTGCACCTATTTTAACACGGCACACCATTTATTGGCTTTTCTACTCACGCAATCCAATGTCTTTCCTGCCACCTGACATCTGTCTTCCTCCACTAAAATTCTCAATTATATTTATTATTTCAGAAATTCAAAAACATAATTAATTTTACCTCGAAGATAACATATAAATAAAATAAATATTTATAAATTAAATATAAATAAAGAACTAAATATGTCAAATACTCCTTTTAATTAATATTTCTTAAGGGCGTGTAAACAAACGACAAATAATTTGATACATAGAAGTAAAATCCAAACTCATTCTCTCAATTTCCCAAATAAAATTATAAGGAATTAAAGTAGATATTTTGTTTCATGTAAATATTATGCGTTATTAGCACTTTCCTGTGCTATTGACTAATCGCCTTTTTTGTTCCTATAATATTCGATTAAACATATTTAGTTTCTAATTAGATAATGTGGGTGGTTTTAGTCCAATGCTACGGGACTCAATTTTGCTAAAGGGTTGTTGACAGATCTAGTGTATATATTTTGCTAGCAATTGTTATTATTTATTTTACCAACGACCAAATATATTAAAGCACATAACTATTACTCCTATATACCAAATTATTTGAGCTTGTAATTGGATTTGGATTTTAGACTACCAAGAGCACATCCCTAGAATAAACATAGTATTAAATATCCAAAGCCCAGAGTAACTCGACAACTATTTGGGTTAGTTGTCTAAACATATACAATGTTGTGCTTTAGAAAAGCACGTTGTTACTTTCTTGAAATCCATTACTATAATTTAAAATAAGGTCAAATATTCCAACTTAAAATAGGCATTCTTATCAGATGCTAGATTCTAGTCATAGTCAACAACAACATATCTAGTGAAATTTCACAATGTGGGGTCTGAAGAGGGTAGAATGTACACAGACATCACCTCCACTTTGGAAGGTAGATTCTAGTCACAGGCACTTAGCATTAAAAGCCAGCCAAAGATAAATAAAACCAGTATTTAAGGTAAGCAATTAGTACTTATTTTGCGATTTCGAAAATTTGGTCTACATATGTTGTTGTAGTTGATTATTGGTGTAAAGCTAAAAGAGGAGAGGCCCAGGTAAAATCTTGGGCTTCGCAGTTGATGATGATCATACACTTATTTTGCACGGATTCCCTTCCAAGACACTGATCTTTGATTTTTTTCCCCCTCATATTATTGGTCTTTAAAAAAATGGCTGAAAATGTTACGAGATTCCGGGTTCAAATTCCGCTAAGTTAAAAATTTAAAATGAATTTGCAGGCAAAGTTTGGATTTCGCAAGACATAGTTTATCTGTAAATTCTCGTTGTTTGACAAGGCATAGTTTGCCTGCAAACTCTCAAAGTTTACCTTCAGGCATAAGACAAACTCTGAGAGTTTGCAGACAAACTATGGGTCTGTTTGGCCAAACTTCTGGAAAGTTGTTTCTGTTTCTCAGAAATAGTTCTGCAGAAACTGTTTCTGGATAATCAGTTAGGGTGTTTGGCCTATAATTATATAAGTGCTTCTGAGAAACAGAAACAGTTCCTGTTTGGCCAACATTTATGCAAATTTACTAGAATATTCGTTTTAATAGATTTAAAATTATTTAAAATATTCTTTTCTATCATATGTTTCTAAAAATTAGTATATCTTTACAATTTAATAAAAAAAAATATTTAATTGCAATATTTAATCAAAAAATAATATTATATTGTACATAAAAAATGTAACGACAATATGATAGTCAATGACTCAAATATGTCCAAACCTACCACACTTACCCCCACCCCATCCTCAAATTTCTATGTCACCCCCCAACCCAACCTCATTGTCCTACCTCATCCTCAAATTTCTATTTCATATTTTTGTTACTTTTATAAAAAAAATATTAAAAAATATGAATTTTTTTCTTGCCCCTCTTACCCCCGCCACTACCCCCCCCCCCCATTGCCTTATTCATCCTCAAATTTCTATTTCATATTTTTTGGTACTTTTATAAAAAAAATATTAAAAAATATAAAAAAAATTCTTACCCCTACCCCGCCACCCCACCCCATTGCCCTAACCCATCCTCGAATTTCTATTTCATATTTTTTGTTACTTTTATAAAAACAATGATTTTTTTTCTTACCCCCCGCCCTACCCTCACCCCCACCCCACCCCACCTCACCCCATTGCCCTACTCATCCTCAAATTTCTATTTCATATTTTTTGTTACTTTTTATAAAAAAATATATTAATTTTTTTTTTACCCCCGCCCTACTCCCTACCCCTATTTTCAATTTTTTATTTTATATGGGGATATTATATGAGATTAAAAGAAATTTTATGAAAACAAAATGGTAAATGGGTCCAAAAAAATTCAATGAATAAGCAAAAAGGGCTTCTGCAAAAACACTTCTCAGAAGCACCAAATTGGTGTTTCTACTTCTCTTTTTATCTAGAAATACTTTTTGGCTTCTGGAAAAAATATTTTTACTTATGCAGAAACACTTTCAGAAGGTTGGTCAAACACCACTTATGTCTTGCGACTTTTTGAAAAAAAAATTGATTGAGCTGAGATTCGAACCCAGAACTAGAAGTTTTTAGGTGAAAAACAAAATTTAAAAAAATTAAATCAATTTAAACGGTAAAAATTAAAGACCACCCCGAAAGAGGGGCATCTGTGAGAATTGCCCATGATCCTACAGTATTCATTTATAACTACTTTTATATTGTATTCAACTTATTGTAGTTAAATTCTATTCTATTCAAACAACATAAAGGCAAAAAAAAAGGAATATTAGGACATATTCAAAAATTTAATATATTCATTTGTATACAAAAAAGTCTCATTCCAAATACAGGCAAAAAAAAAAGGAATATTAGGACATATTCAAAAATTTAATATATTCATTTGTATACAAAAAAGTCTCATTCCAAATACAAGCGAAAAATACATAAAAAAGAAAACATTTATTTTACATTAAAAATAATGAATACACTCAAATCTAAGATACAAGAAATAAAATATTGAGATACAACAAAAAAATATGCTTACATCTGAAAAAATGCACTCATATTTGAGAATACACTCAAATGGAAGATACATCGTCCGAGCATTGGGTTTCGCCTGAGCTGGTTTTGAACGAAAATAACAGTGAGGAGTGGAATCACCAGTGGTGCCGTCCAATGATTCTCCGGCAATGGTGGCGTCCGGAGATGGTGGTGGTGGTGTCTGGTAATGCTCCGATAGCGGCGAGCTGAACGGGGAGAGAGACGGTATTGGTGGTGTCCGGAGATGACATATCTGTATTCATCCGGTGATGCTCCGGCAGCGGCGAGCATAACAGGAGAGAGACAATAGGGAAAAGAGGGAGCATTAAATTTCACCGGAGCATTGGGTCTCGCTGGAGAAGTGACAATAGTGGAGATTGTAAAATAAGAGAAGCAAAATTGAAAGAATTTGGGAAAGATGAGTTTTAGTAACCCGTATAATTGAAATATAATATTCAGCTACTACTAGATGTAATTAAAATAAAGTGTAGTTACTAAATATAAATCTCTTATACGTTCTCTACACTAAAAATTCCAATGCCCTTATTTCGGGGTGTTTTCCTTTAACACTTTTTGGCGCGGCATAATTTATGTTTAATTTCGACATATGTATCATCATATCTACACAAATTATGTTGGACAAGACAAATTTTCAACACTCAACTTAATATGAAAAATTAACATAATTTTAAATTTCGCTCGACATATTTCAGCATATATATCATAACATTCACACAAATTATGCAAAATTTTCAACACTCAACATAATCTGAAAAAATTACAAAATTTATGTCATATAACTTAATTCCTACAAAATTTGTACCGAGCGAAGCAAAAGTTCAGTTTCAGAAGATGCAAATATTACCAAAATTATATTTTGTGAAGCAGGTATGGATATTTTTATTAAATAAATAGCAGAGGCAAAAATTAAAAACCAAAAATACGAGGGGAAAAGCTGAAAGAAACAATTCTTTGATTATTTTCATTAATGAAAGAGTTTATATACAATTTACAATTTTCATAATAGGAAAATCATATTCCTATTCTACTCCCAAAACCCTATGATATTTGTACAAGACTTCTACAATTATGGTTAGTGTACAATGCTAATTATATACAAAAATTATTACCAAAACTGCAACTGGCATCAAGTGTCGTCCATAATTTAGGATCATTCTCGGATTTCGGCACCCCCTTTTCCGGAGGGATTGCGGGGATAATATGATAGAGCACTTGATGCGAGCGTGCATGAACTTTGAACATTCGGTCCACGTCGCATAATAGGGATGTGATTCTTGATGTTAGAAATAATAAGGATATGGTGAAACATGTTCTTAGCCATAATAGCAATGTAAGACGTAATGTAGGGATTTGGAATAAAAATTTGAGAAGGAAAAGGACACCGTCGGATACACAAAACCGAGAAGAGAGGCTCGGATTTTGAGAGAAGGTCGGCGGAATTTGTGAGAATTGGTGAGAGGAGTTTAAGACCTAGACTTCTGATACCACGAAAGAAATAATCCCTTGATTATTTTTATTAATGAAAGAATTTATATATTATTCACTTTTCATAATATATAAGAAAATCTTATTCCTATTCTACTCTCAAAACCCTATGTTACCTGTACAAGACTTCTACAATTATGATAAATGTACAATATTAATTATATACAAAAACCTATTATCAAAACTTCATCAAATACCGTGTATACTAGGCATGTATACACGGTCTATTTAACAAAAACTAAAGACCAGTGCGTTTGAAGAGAGTCCGTGCAAAAAAAAAAGGGTCCCGTGACCTTAACGGCCTGTATAATTTTGTTTTCATGGGCTATGAATTATAAAAACTTATAGATGAATCAACAACAAATGCAGCCCGCTTTGTGTATCTTACAATCACATTGCATTGTACCTTTTCAAGACGAATTTTTCCAAATGAAAGAGGCAGAAATAGACTTAATTATATGTATAACAGATTTAAAGAAATAAGTATTTATATGAAATATATATTATGCGCAATAAATCGATATCAAACGTAACAAATAAGTATGTTGCATCGACTAAATCAAGATCCTTATTTCACCTCGGCTTACGGACTAAGGTGATTGAGAGCTACTATTAAACAACAAATGTCGATGATGAGTACTTGCATTTGATCCTTGTAATTATCCGATTTAATTAATCGGTCGTTTGGGGTGCAAAGTTCTTGTTTCAGTTCAGAAAAAAAATCAGATTCACGTGATCATGTTTCTGTTTTTGTATGTTGTCTTTAGGCATTAATTCTAAAATTGTCCGTTACTACTAGTTCAAAAATATTGGATGAAGTTAAACAAATGAGTCAGTAGCTAATTTAGAGTACATATTTTCACATATACCCCACAATTTCTTAACTTACTACTAATATTACTTTGATTGAATCTTAATTGCATTCAGATGTAGAGACTCGTTCGTTTAAAATACAAAATTAACCAATCCTCATTTACAAGGATTAAAGACTACATTTCTACCTTCAATATTAGAGTTTGGCAGCTCAAGACTCAAGAGTGGGAGCCCTGTGCAGTGTTCAAATTTTGAAATGTCCCTCAAGTGTACTGAACTGTTAAGATTTATGCAACCATGGAAGTTGCAACGGAGAAGGAGCAAAAGAGTAGAAAATACGAGAGAGAAGAGAAATGGAAGAGATGGTGTTTTTGGGAGCAAATCTGCTCTTTTGTATCTCTTTCTTATTAAAAAATCAACAAGTAAAATATACAATGCCCTATTTATAATAACTATCTAAACATGCAAATATGACCTTGCAGAAATAACCACTTACTAACATACCACTTACTAGCATTTTACTAACATTGTATATGTATACTAATGGTATATCTATGTATATCTCAACACGCCCCCTCAAGCTAGGCACTGAAAACATCGGTTTCAGTCCTAGCTTGGAGATTATGTCCAAAACAGAACACTTTACTAATTTTTGTATAGCAGGATGTGCAGCAACTGCAGGTCTGCAACAACATCAGCAGAGGCAACAACAGCGACCATTTTAGCCTGTTGATATTCTATTTTCCCTTAGCATTTTTATCTACAACAACACTGATAGCAGTCGCAACACAACAGTCTCATAGGAACCCACTGATCTTAAGCAATAGATGGCTTTAGACGCAATGAATTCTGCATAATAATGTTGAGGAAACACCAGGTAGTGCCCTGAATCATTTTCCGAATCCGTTGAGGAAATCTACAGACAGTCGAGTTAAGCCTTTTTGTAGTATTGTTTGAACTGTGAAGCTCTTCTTATTTGCAATCTCCACATTGATGTAACTTCTACTTCAAATGCAGCAGTGGAGGAATCAATAACAGTAGATTCTTCTGCTTACCACTAACTATATATTGGTCCTAACTCCTAAGCAATATGAATATTTGAAAAAATATATTTCCTCTGCATAGAGGTGAACGTTTGTTTAACTATTTGAGATTTAGGATACTAACTCTTTTGTGCCTTGAAACTGTACAAAACTAGATACCATAGCAGCAACAGTTCCATCCCATAGTTGCATTCAATACACTCACTACAACCCATCAGACACAACATTTACAAGTTCCTAGTCCCGGAACTTGCATTTTCCAGCAGTGACCAACAACATAACACCAGTGACCAATAACAGCTAACAGAAATGGCAATAGCACCAGTGCAGCAGCAGTAACATCAGAGAACAGCTGCAACACAGTGAGCAGCAATATCAGTAACACTATAATTCTGATTCTGAACGGCCCATCATATCGGCCATTCTGTGTTTTTATTAACTGAATCTCTTAGTTTCTATTCTTAATTTGACAGAAACCACTGGATTCATCTTGACGGAGAACCTCTCGTTCTCTAGTCTCTCTCGGACTAGAGAATCTCTCGATTCTCTCTATGAATTTGTTACGAACCGACCAAAGAAACTACAATTACGAATCGACTGAGAATTTGATAAGCGGCAAAAACCTCTTCGTTCTCTAGTCATTCTTGGACTAGAGAATCTCCGATTCTCATCACGCATACTATTACATCCATATCTAGTCTCGACGAAGTATCCGCCGGTTCTCGATGCATTTTGTCGCTAAGAACTCTTCGATCCTTCTATCGATAGACATTTCCTACTCTATAGTCTTCTCAACCACAGAAATCCATTATCAGTAGCTATAATAGCAGCAGTAACAGCTAAAACAGTTGGCAGCATCAATGAAATAACCACACCAGAACAGAAGCTAACACAAAATCATCGACTATTTCAGTCACTGACCAATTCACCAACATTAGAGGCCACATCAAAATCAGCAAGCCAACACAGAACAACAATTGATACAAACAGAAAACAACAACGGCGAGCAGCAAATACGGACGCAGAACAACACCACAACTATCAATATCTTTTCTCCAATTTCCTCAATTCACCAACACAAAGTAAATGAAGTTGAAATTCCATCAACTCGACTATTCGCGGCGATCTTCGACGTCGCAACGATAACTAAATGCGGAGTGTATCCGCAGAAAATGATAACCTCTCCATTCTACTAAATCGACAAATGCGATAATCGAAAACAGTAAGTAAAAATAGAATGAATCGACTTTGATTCTCTATCGATTCTGTTGTCACTCACAACAAAATCGATCGATATACTATAGAGATTACCTCAATATTTTGTCTCCTTCGATTTCGGTTTTCTGATTTTTCTGAAGAAAAACGTTCGATCTTCTGATTTTCGAACTT
Source organism: Przewalskia tangutica (assembly GCA_029844215.1). Classification (NCBI taxonomy): domain Eukaryota; kingdom Viridiplantae; phylum Streptophyta; class Magnoliopsida; order Solanales; family Solanaceae; genus Przewalskia; species Przewalskia tangutica. Next base: position 502,036 of record CM056721.1, read on the forward strand.
CTCTGTTTTTCGATCGATTGAACTCCTTCAATCGATCTCCTTCAATTCGATTCTCCGTTTTTTTCGAAAGAAAATCACAATCACGACTTCATTCTTCAATTTTCAATTTCTGCGATCTCTGTTTTTCTGATTTTCGATTTCTGATCGATGCGACTGCAGTTCGCGATCGACTGTGATTTCTATGTTTGAAATTGCAGATTTCTGCTTCTTCAAATCTGATTTTCCTGATTATCAGACGGAAAACGCAATTTTGATTTTCAAAAAATTGCGGTTATGACATTCTCCTTCTTCAATCGCGCTTCTCGGATCTATCCCGCTCTGATACCATGTTAAGATTTATGCAACCATGGAAGTTGCAACGGAGAAGGAGCAAAAGAGTAGAAAATACGAGAGAGAAGAGAAATGGAAAAGATGGTGTTTTGGGAGCAAATCTGCTCTTTTGTATCTCTTTCTTATTAAAAAATCAACAAGTAAAATATACAATGCCCTATTTATAATAACTATCTAAACTTGCAAATATGACCTTGCAGAAATAACCACTTACTAACATACCACTTACTAACATTTTACTAACATTGTATATGTATACTAATGGTATATCTATGTATATCTCAACATGAACCTGCATTAATAAGTAATTAATAATATTTGGATAGAAAATAAAAGTACATTAAATTTTAATCCTATAGTAAATGATTAAAGTAGAATGTTAGGTTAAAACATCTTAAAAATACTTTTAACATGGTGTGATTAATTAATACTTTTTCAAAAAGTCGCACACAATTATATTTACATCTTATATATATAGAGCTTACGTTTCATCTTAGCTTCCAACGTGGGATTTTGTTTGCACATGCAACAATCTCTTTATCATCATCGAACTATGATCATATGACCCATCACCTCATGAACTTATATGAATATTAATTGTGTGCTAGTTGTATGTATTTATGACCATCAAAACTCATTAACTTTTTGTGTGGGTGTATATGATTTCAATGCTACGGATAAAGGTATAAAATCGACTTGCCCCTAGACTATTCTATTTTATAAGTACACTTGAATGGTAGTTGATACAAAATTTTCTATAAAATTCAACCCCATTAATACCTTCGGTGATGGTAAAGATAGCAACTTGTAAGTAGGTAATTCATCACATCAAATATACTTCCCATGAATAATCTCCTTCTCCACTCATTAGTGTTTGACTTCAGTATGAAGCAACTAATCGACTCAACAAAACAAATAATCATAATCTATAAATTGAATATTAAGTTGCCCTTAGCTCTTGATCACTCTTATAGAAGCTTTTATCAATCTTCCACAAATGTTTGCTAATTTTGTCTTCAACCCCGTCTAATAGGTCAACCAATGACAAAATTCAGTAACTTTCTGATTAATGAAATGAATTCTATAGCTTATATTTTCTATAGCTATCAACGAACATCAATGTTTCTGTTGGTTACATTTCCTTCTTCCAACTTGTGAGTGGATGAGAGAATTTCAACACATATTCACCAAATGAAATTTTATTTTAAAGGGAAATCTAACATGTTCAGTTGTACTATAATATTGTCAGACTAAAACATGATTCCCACAAAAAAAAAAAAACAGCTCAACTTTGCATTGTACAAGACAAGTTGATTAATATCTTAATGTGTTTTGACTAATTTGAATCTCGGACTACGACTAGTACTTAGCCAGTCCTTATTTACATGATTGCAGATGTGGTTTTAAGTTGTTAATGTGGGGCTGCATAATTAGGTGCAACCTAAGATCTAAATCATTTCTTAATTAGCGCACACCATCCCATCTTAACAACTACTGAACTACCTAATCCAACTTATATATATACTACACGTCAGCCCGACGACCCTCATAATAATAACTACGATCTCTCTTTAATCCTTTTTTTGGCTGAATACACAGATATCCCTTAAATTTCCCTCAAAATCGGTACTCCCTCCGAATCAAAAAGAGTGTTCACTTTGTCTTTCTTTTTTTTTTAGTAAAAAAAAGTGTTCACTTAGAAAAAGAACTAATCTTATTTTTCCAGATTTGCCCATATTAAGTGTTATGTGACCAAATCTCAATACTTATTTAATTAGGGTCATTTTAGTCAAATTACCTACCTTTGCTAAGAGAAGAGCATATCGACAAATGTCATTATTGTTACGCCGACCACCGGGTCGTGAGGCTTTCCCAGGGATGTTTCTATTTACGGCTTTCGCGCAGCTGCTACGCCCTTGCGCTATGCTTCAATATCTTCTGACTCGGTGGACGTTAGAGCATTGAGAGGACCTTTCCTATATTATCTAAAAAAAAAAGGTTAGTAACGCGCATCCGTTTTCTTGTTGCATCCGTTTTCTTGTTGTCACGCGCAGTTAGTATTTTTTTAATGGGTGCGCAAATGGTTAAGTGAACACTCTTTTTAATAGATAGGGAGTAGTAAATTTCATTTAGACGGTCGAACTACGGTTTGTTTTGATTTTTCTAGATGAGAGGTCATCTTACACATATACTATAAATTGAGGCCTTAGGATTAATTGTAGAACACACTTCACTCTTGTTTAGTTCAGATTTTTCTGAACTTCTTCCTCTCTAGCATACTTTCACACACTTAAAAGTTCTTTTTGAGAAACACTTGAGTTTTCTTTGCTCATTTGTTTGATGATGTTTTAACTTGGGAGACAGTTGCCCATAAACGTAAAAGGATATATACGGGGCAATAATGTCTTGAGTGCTAACACTCGACTCAGCATAGTTGTAACAAGTAGGAATTTTGATGTCTCTTGGTTTCAGGTTATCAAGATCAAGGAACTTGTTGCAATTGGAACGAAGATCCAAGACGGAGGACTCAAGAACCATTCAAGAACGAAGTTCAAGAACTCACAAATTTACTGTAGCCATAACTCTTGTTGGCTACAAGTTTGAACTGTTGTAATTCATTATTGTTTATCCTTTCAAAATATTAATAGTAGTTGTATACATTATCCATTGTAACTCACATGAATCTTTTGATGCTGCTAAGGGACTCAGGCAAGGGGATCATATTTCTCCTTACCTATTTGCCATAGCTATGGAGTAGCTTAGTAGATGTTTGCACACCCTCAAGGAGAATAAGGAGTTTAAATCTCACCCCAAATGTGCTAGACTAGGGATTACTCATTTGTGTTTTCCAGATGATCTCTTGCTCTTTGCTAGAGGAGATACTGCTTCTATTGCTGAAATGTATAAATGGTTCCAATGGTTCTTCCAAGCTTCTGGTTTACAGGCAAATATTAGCAAGAGTTCCTTCTATTTTGATGGAATCACCCCTGCAGTCCAGACTACTCTTCTTCAAGAATTTGGCTTTGGCTTGGGAGAGTTGCCATTCAAATACTTAGGGATCCCCTTATCTACAAAAAAAATTGACTATCCTTCAATGGACCCCCCTAATTGATAAAATAATTGCAAGGATATCATCATGAACTGCTAAAAATCTCTCATATGCAGGAAGGACACACTTGGTTCAATCTGTGCTCTTTGAAATTCAATCGTATTGATCCTAATTGTTTGTTATACCTGCAGCAGTTCTTAAGGCAATTGATGATAACTGTAGAAGGTTCATTTGGTCAGGAACCAACACCATCACCAAAATGGCTTTAGTTGCTTGGAAAAGGATGTGCTTGTCAAAATATGGGGGTGGTCTTAATCTTATCAATATGTAAATCTGGACTTAGGCTGCACTTGCAAAGACTTGCTGGGATTTAGCTCACAAAACAGATAAGCTTTGGATTAGATGGATTCATAACTTTTATATCAAGAATCAACCTTTCAATACTGTCCCATGCCCAACGCAGGCATCCTGGATGGTTAAACCGATCATTGAGGCTCGGAGTACTATTATAGCTTACCAGCAGATAGGGACGCATTAACAGGTGACAATCAGGGGACTATATTTGTCACTGCTTGGAGATAATCCTAGAGTCCCATGGAAGAGTTTAATATTTGCAAATGGAGCAAGTCTTAAGGCTAAATTCACTTTGTGGCTTCAGCTACAACACAGACTGATGACTACATGCAGGCTTCATTCTTGGGGTATTGATGTTGATCAAAGTTGCAGGCTATGTCAAGGGCATATGAAATTCAGAGATCATCTTTATATCCATTGTCAGTTCATTCAGGTTTTATGGCAAAGGCTTTTACAATGGTTACAAAGACCATACTATAGTGCTGCTACATGGAGTCACCGTATGGAATGGCTTTTATTACACGCCAAGGGCAAGACACGAGATGCACAGATAATGAGACTTGTGTATACAGAATTTGTTCATACAGTTTGGATAGAAAGAAATCAGATAATATTTGAGAACATGGCAAGACAGTGGATAGTTTTAGCAAGAGAGATAGCTTATGTAAGTAATGTGAGAGCTCATGTGGGCATTAGACACAAACTTCAGCAGCTTTTGTTTTAGCATGCTGTATAGTATAGCTAGCTGATAGTTTTTTCTTTTTTTCTTTGAGATAGCCATACTATGCTTAGTTGGCTTTGGTTTTGTAATTATGCACTTGGTGATTAATACAAAAGAGTTAGTTATAAAAAAAAATACACATTAACATCTATAAGCCTTAAAATCTCATGTATGTTCAAATTGATGTTGATGTGTATCTAAAATCTCAGGTATATTCAAATTGATGTTGATGTGTATCTAAAATCTCAGGTATATTCAAATTGATGCTGATGTGTATCATTAACGGATAGTTTTATGTGATTAATTTATTTATGTAAACACATATTTTTTTTAGGTATAAGATGTATTATCTAATAAAAATATTGTACTTATTTGAAACATGTTACAATTAAAGTATTTAAAATGAAATCTACCCATAAGTTTTAAGGAGCTTTCGGTTATTCGGCCTTTAATTTTTCAAACTGATACATCATGATTTTGGTTGTTGACCGCTTCCTTTGCCGTTACTAATTGGGTTATTTGACGAAGCTAGTCCCTATTAATTAGTAGTAACATTTTAATTAATCTAGCTCTGAAATTGATGAACGGAAATGTCTAGGCCAGACACTCCTAGATTAAATAATCTATCATGCCAAGCATAACTCCACTATGAGTTTTTTTGTAGTTAGAAATAAGTAATTAACTATAAAACAGATTTATTACAACTAAGAATAAACAAAATTACAAGGACAGTGGAGCACGTGCACCTTTTGGGCCTCCCTAGAACAACGAGATACTATTTACGTTGGAATATGTGGATCGAGTGCCCGCACGTGGCCAGTCGATGGTTACCGAGGATAATTAGAAAAATGGCCAAGATCGAATCCCGTCGTGGCGAGTGGGGTTCTTGAAATAAAGGAGGCCCTTGTGCGCTGGCGTGGTAGTGGTCTAACCTTTGAAATCGGTTGAGTTATCACGATTAACTCCGGAATGGATGTACAATTAATTTCCCGACGAGGGGGGGCTTCGGAATGGAGATCCACCTTTAGGAAAAAAATGTCGACCGAGTCAGATAGATGGTATAGGGTTAGATATTTTTAGTAATTTGTTAATGAACATTTATTCAATGGATTAAATAGAAATAAAATATAGTAGCATTAAACCGCAGTTTATACTTGCTTCTGTTGTTGATGTCACTATCTCTTTTCACAGAATATTTTTTTTTTTTAAAAAACAAATCGGAAAATATAATAAGTATTTATTATCTAATATTTGAAAACATTACTATTTGATGAGGTAAGTAATGTTTATTTTTGGTTGACTATCTGAATTCTCGCTTTATTGGTGAGAGTTCGATTCTCCTCGTTCCTTTTTTCATACCCATATGTAATAAAAGATATTAATCCTTACATCTCAAAAAGATAAATATTTTTAAAATGTGTGTTCCAAAACAAATTTTAGATATTTTCGTAATTGTAAATTATCTAAATATAAAAATGTGTCAATTTTTTAGGACAAACTAATAAGAGGAGTAGGACAATCCTTTTCAGATTTTTTTTAAAAGATAGAATATTAGACTATTTGAAGTTGTTACATGAGATCTTAGTTTTTCTTTTTAGAGCAAAATTGAAGTAGTACTTTTATCTAATATTACTAAGTGTGTGTTTGGTTCGCATAGGGTAAACGGAATGAAATTCAAAAAGGGAATGAAAAGAAAAGGAAAAGAATTACCCTGATTGTCCCTACATGTTTGGTTCTGGATGTTCTGGGGTTCGGGATTCGGGGTCGGGGGTCCGGAGTGGTCCAGCTGGTCCGGGGTCCGGATTGGAGAAAGAGAATCAAAATACCTAGGGGATGGCGAATGGGGGAAAGGGAATGATTAATGGAAATAAGGTAAAGAGAATGATTAATTAAGGTCAAACAAACAACAACAAAGAGAATTTCATTCCTCATTCTCTTACCTGATTCCCCAACCAAACGGCCCCTAAATATGATGAACAATCAATATGTGAAATTTACTGTCGCACTTGAATCAAAAGTATATAAGGAGTATTAATTAAAAATAGAATAGTAGGTGGAAACATCAACAAGAACTATGTTGTAACAGTTTGTGTTTTTTCACTTAATAAAGACGTAATATCTGTTGCAGACGAAGTTTTAAACCATTTCCCACTATTTCTCTCGTTCTTCCTTCTACTCAACTCTCACCTACAGCCTACCCTATATCTCTCTCTCTCTCTGTTCAAGATTAGTATTATACAAAAAATGAAGAAAAGAAAACAACGCCACCATGAAACTTTGTTTCTTGGAATAATCCAAATCATTCTCCATACTCTGTTATTCAGTAGACGCCGTCGTATTCACCGCCTTCTTCCTCTTCTCTCAGCTTTATCTGGCGCTCTTCTTTTCTTCTTTATGTTTTTCTCTCCTCCCATCCACCATCACCTTATCAATCCCATCTGGGTATGTATTTACATATAAATATTCATTTTATATATCAACCATTACATCTTCTTGATTTTGATTTGTTACTGTGTTTAGTTCAATAACGGGACGGGGTTTCAGATAAACCTGCAAAAAGAACACGTCTTTCGCGTTCCGGTGAGCGTTATTAGTACAGCTATATTGCTGTTTTGACTGTTTCCACGCATACGTTAGATTGTTTCTTCTCCTGATTTTGAATGTGTAGATGGGCGGAGGAAGTTTAAGCAGAGATGTATGGACTTCGAAGCAATCTAAATTCTACCACGCCTGCAGTCATTCCACCAACAAATTTCCAAGTGGGTGCATTTTGTTTTAGCCCTTTTTATAATATTTGTTATGAATCTTGATATAGTGTTAAAAGTTACACTGCTTTTGCTGTGTATTCGTTTTGATTTGTGAGGCTGTAACATTTGCAGGTGCAGAGGTTAACACTCATCCCAATAGGTACTTGATGATTGCAACTAGCGGAGGCTTGAATCAACAAAGAACTGGGGTAAATTCTCTTTTTTCATGACATATTTCCCCTAATTGAAGGTCAACAACATGGAAACACTTAACGATAGGTTTTATGTCGTTTGAATGTTGTTACTTAGAAGGGATTTTATTTTCTAGTCAGACCCCACTGCATTAAAGATATACTTCTACTAGATACTTTTTGATGTGCATTTTTGGTAGCTTATGAAAAAAAACAAGCATTGCAGATTTGGATAAGATACAAGTTCAAAATTTTAAACTTTTAATAAACCATGTTCTTACTGATACCTGAATGACATCTTCGTTATTAGTGTTCTATGATACCTCGTTTAAAATGCGTAGTTGTCAATTGTTGGCATTGGTATAGTGAAAAAGCAATTTGAATATTTTAGCGTCTACTTTTTTTTTTTTTTTTTTTTTTAGCTTCTATCAATATAGTAAAGAAAGAACAAGAGGAAATTGGCATAGTGATCTGGTGCATCAGTGCACCAGCAAGATATTATTGATGGGGATTGCGAGTTGTTGCTTGTGAATAATACCATGATTTAATGGTCAACAGACTACTCTTTTCCGCTCCCTGATCCCATGATTTTGCAAAAGGGCCCCTTGTCCCAATTTTTAGCCTTTACTATTACTCAGTTTACCTTTCTTGAATCTCTTTCCTTTGACCTGGAAGAATCTAATTAACATCGTCATTTTGATGGGTAATGAATTAATTTACTTATTCATGGTCTTTTTATTTGTAGTGGTGGATCTAGTTTTCTGTTGAGTGTTGACACTGACTTGTCTTGCTTAACTGTGCTATCATGAATCAAGAAGTCCATTTCTGGACACTGTAAGAGTTTATATTAAATCTGAGATACTACGAGCAGATTTTTTGCCATTGGAATTCTAGTTATTTTCCGTTGCATTTTATGAGACTGCTAAATCAAATTTGAGTTTCAAATCATATTCTTGCTGGATGTAGATTGTAGATGCTGTTGTTGCAGCTCATATCTTGAATGCCGTCCTTGTAGTTCCAAAACTCGACCAGAAATCCTACTGGAAAGATTCAAGGTTTTATTTGGAATAATCTATGCACAAAGGCATTCTGTGAGCTATCTTTTTATTTGTTATAGTACACTAAAATTCATGAGACTTAATCATTCCTTTTTTCGTGCAGCAACTTCTCTGAGATTTTTGATGTTGACCAGTTTATATCACACCTCTCAAAAGATGTCAAAATTATTAGGGATCTTCCAAGGATTGGAGATAAAGTCATAACTCCATGTAGAACGCGTGTTCCAAGGAAGTGCAATGCCAAGTGTTATGAAACTCGCATCCTGCCTATTTTAAAGAAAAAACATGTGAGTCCTTTATAGAGCATGTTTGCCTTGTCCGATGCAGCTGAGCATAATATCATCCCATGACATGAAAGTTTGTGCACAGCACTTGATTTCCTATATTTTGCGTCTCAGTATTCTGTTGCTCTTGTTGCATTATACATCTATGTGGCGAACTCGTGCTGAAATGTAGTATTTTCCCCAGCCGTAGCTCTAATGCACAACTAAGTCTTAGTAGTGTAAAATTTGGAAGTTCAAGGTAAAGAAATTTACAGATAGATTTACTATCCATACAACACAAGCTCCGCCTTATTTCCATGAAAATTTGCAAGTTGGGTATATCTTCTTGATGTGTGTAGTTGTGTTGAGATATACCACATATATATATATGTGGTTAGTTTGTTACAAGTTCATTAGATATTTTAGTTAGTCATTATTGATTAGATAAGGGGTTAATTAGTCATTAACTTCCTCTATAAATAGGACTACTTTGTAATTTGTTCTTAAGCAATTCATTAATAAGAAATCACAGAAGCTCATATTCTGAGCCCCAAAATATCTCACTCTCCTCTCTCTCTTCTCGATCTCACGTCCTCTTCTTCCTCTGCACTTTATCTGTTCTTCATCCGTATACAGTGATACAATTAGTGTGAATTGAGCAAACTTAACATGGTATCAAAGCCGAGTTCGATATAGATCGATTCAATGCAGTGAGGAATTCGAAAAATCCAAAATCGCTGAAACATATCTCTGTTTTCTTCTCAGTTGGAATCGATCTGGAAGTAACATTCATTGCAGTGAAACTGAAACTGTTGTGAATGGATCGAGATTAAGCGATCGATTCAAATCGATTCAAATCGAAGGGAGAGATCAAGGAATGGAAGGAGTTCCCTTTTGAAAAATCGAAATTGCGAAGGAGTCGAGGATTTTCTTCTAAAAAAATCCGAATTGAAATTGCGGAACTGTAATATTGAGGTAATCTCTATAGAATATACTTTTCTTCTGAAAAATAAAAATGGAGAATCGAAGAACTGAAAATCGAAATCGCGATTTTTTTCTGAAAATCAGAGAATCGAAGATCGATTCATCCTATTTGTTCCGCGATGGAGATACTATCGTTTTCTGCGGATACACTCCGCCTTTGACTATCGTTGCGACGTCGAAGATCGCCGCGAATGTGTGTACGTCTGAGGTATGTTAGCCAGAGTTTCGGCCTGGAAATTCAGTTTCATTTTCGTATTGGTTCTTTGTTGGTGAATCAGCTTTGTGGTGTTGAGATGATTCTGTATTGTTAAAGTGGAATGTGTGTTGACGAACTGGAGAAAATTGTCGTTAAATCGGTTTGTGTTGGTATTAAATTTGCGTGTATTATTGTTACATCTGCTGCTTCTTTGGAAAATGTTATAATGAATCTTTGGAATTTCTGGCTTGTGAATTGTTTTGTTGTTGTGTTGGTCGATGGTAGAAATTGTCGCTGATTTTGTGTTAGTTTCTATTCGTGTGTTGGTATTGTTGGTGTTGTTCAAGCAAATGAGATGTTTCAGTCGTTAGAGAGTGATGGTGGTGCGAAATGATGTATTCGGGAGAATCTTGTCATCACATTTAGAAGCCGGATGTGCTGTTAAAGTTAAGAAATTTGGAAAATGTTATGAAGCTGGAAACAGATGTTCTCTGTCATTAATGCAAAGGGAATTGTTTAAAGTTTTGAGCGAGTTGCTGTCAACAATGGTGAGAGCACTGATAATGTTAGTTCTGCTGGTGTTGGTGCTGCCGTCTTTGGTTGAAGTTGTTGCTGATAATGTTAGTTCTGCTGGTGCTGGTGCTGGTTCAGAAGTTGCTGAAACTGTTATTGGGACTGGTTTAGTTGCGGTCAACAATACAGAGCAGGAGGTTTTTCTGGTTTAGTTACTATTACTGCCAACTGGTGCAAGACACCATTTTGAACGCTGGAAATGCTGCTTGCTGTTGTCTGAAAGTAATTCCGGGCAGAGAAGTGGCTTATGCAGGGGAACTACATTGTATATCCCTGCTTTTCATTTGTTTAGCTCAGGATAGGAGAATCGAGAGATTCTAGCTGGAATTGGACTAGAAATTGAGGGAGACTTCGCTGCATATCCGAGCTTATTATAATAGCTTGCGTGATGAGAATCGAGGGATTCTTTAGTCCGAATGAGATTAGAGAACGAAGGGTTCTTGCCGTCTAGCTTGCGTGATGAGAATCGAGGGATTCTCTAGTCCGAATGAGGCTAGAGAACGAGGGGTTCTTGCCGGCATTTTACATAAGGAGAATCGAAAGATTCTCTAATCCGAGTGAGACTAGAGAACGAGGGGTTCTTCATTATTGTTGTAGGAGTTGAAGCTCTTGCTTGTTGCAGTTGTGTTGCTGCTTTTACCTACTGTTATCAGTGGGTTCTTATGAGAAGATCTATGTTGTGTTGTTTGGCGTCTCTGCAGCTACTGCTGGTGTTTTGGCTCCTGCAAATGTTGTTGTTGGTGCTGGTAGTAGTAGTCCTACCCCTAACAACAACACATAATTTCTTAGTATCCAGATCTCATAAAAGAAGAAAATGAAGGTTATTGATGCATACTTGTCGGCTGTTTGCAAATGTTGTTGTTGGTGCTGATAGTAGTAGTCCTACCCCTAACAACAACACACAATTTCTTAGTATCCAGATCTCATAAAAGAAGAAAATGAAGGTTATTGATGCATACTTGTCGGCTGTTTTGGGTGGCAACACATGTCCATCTGCTGCCGATTTGAAGAAGATCCTTAGTTCTGTTGGAGCTAAGGTTGATGATAATAGGATTGATCTCCTCTTGTCCCAAGTCGAGAACAAGAATATCACTGAGTTGATTGCTGTTGGCAGAGAAAAGCTGGAGCTGCTACTGATGTTCTATATGAAGCACTGATTGGTACAGCTGATTGTTAAAACTGTTGCTGCTGTTCCTGCTGTTGCTAGTGTTACTGCAGCAGTCGAGCTGCTGTAGTTACTAATGTTGTTGCTGATTTTGTTACAATGTGCTGCTGCACCAGGTGTCGTCATTGATGCCACTGTTTTTGATATTGGTGCTGCTATTATGGATTCTGAAAATGAAGAAAGAAAAACTGAAATCTGAGTACTGCTAGGACATGCTGCTGGAATTTGAGTATGTGTGCACACTGCTTGTTGCTGGTAGGATCTGATATGCAGTCATGAGAAAATTGCTTGCTTTCTATCATGAAAGTTCATTTGGTGGCCATTTAGGTATTGCTACTTGGCATAAGTTGAAGCAAGATTTGTATTGGAGGGGCATGAAACAGGGTGTCTATCAATATATTAGGGAGTGATGTGTATCAGAAGTGCAAGGGTGAGAATGTTTCAAGTCATGGATTACTTCAGTCCCTTCCTATCCCTGATAAAGTTTGGCAGGATATTTCCATGGATTTCATAGAAGATTTACCAAAGGTTGTTGGCAAGGAGGTTATTTTTGTTATAGTTGACAGACTCAGCAAGGCTGCACATTTTATAGCTGTGAAGCACCCTTATTCAGCCTTAGATGTTTCACAACTCTTGATGAATAATGTGTTCAAGTTGCATGACTTACATATACAATAGTGCTGCTGCGTTCAGGTATTGCTTCTGAGCTAGGACTGAAACCTCTGTTTTCAGTGCCTAGCTTGAGGGGGGTGTTGAGATATACCACATATATACATTATATATATATATATATATATATATGTGGTTAGTTTGTTACAAGTTCATTATAAGTTCATTAGATATTTTAGTTAGTCATTATTGATTAGATAAGGGGTTAGTTAGTCATTAACTTCCTCTATAAATAGGACTACTTTGTAATTTGTTCTTAAGCAATTCATTAATAAGAAATCACAGAAGCTCATATTCTGAGCCCCAAAAATATCTCACTCTCCTCTCTCTCTTCTCGATCTCACGTCCTCTTCTTCCTCTACACTTTCTCTGTTCTTCATTCGTATACACTGACTCAATTAGTGTGAATTGAGCAAACTTAACAAGTTGACTAGGCAACCTGCCAAATTTCTGTATGAACTATCCATGAACTTTAAGTTATTTATGCTGAAGATCAAAAAGTTTAGGGGGTAGATTTGATGTCTTGTTGTTAGCAGAGTTACGTTGCTGATTCGTTTTGGCTCATTGCTTTTTGGTGTTATTAGAACCGTTCCGTTAAACATATCTAGATTATCTAGTTTGTATTTTAGTTGACTCTGATTTTCTTGACTCTTTCCTTTGTTCTGGTGCAGGCCGTTCAACTAACAAAATTTGACTATAGGCTTTCCAATCGGTTGGATACAGATTTGCAGAAGCTGAGATGCAGAGTCAATTATCATGCATTGAAGTTTACTGAACCCATTATTGAAATGGGCAGAAAATTGGTTGAAAGGATAAGAATGAAAAGCAAGCACTTTGTTGCCTTACATCTGAGGTAATTTGATTATCGCTTATGGCCAAAAGATGTTTTACACAAATGTTCTTTTCTTTGTTCATGAATTTATTTCCAAGACATTTTTAATTAAACACAAAAAAGAAAACGCAGAGACATGTCAATGTTGATCTTCTCATTGTAGATTGTGTACTGTTGGATATTCTACTGTTGGAATATGCTTTCGGAAACATGTTTACTATGTGCTAGGTTTGAAGCAGATATGCTTGCATTTTCTGGATGCTATTACGGTGGAGGAGACAAGGAAAGGAAAGAACTAGGTAAAATACGGAAGAGGTGGAAGACGTTACACGTGAGTCACTGCCTATTTTAATAACCATTAGTCCATACATTGCCCCTACTTATAGTTAATATGATATTTTCTTCTTTGGCATAACTTGCAGACAAGAAACCCAGATAAGGAACGAAGGCATGGAAAATGCCCTCTCACTCCTGAGGAAATTGGACTTATGCTTAGAGCACTTGGTTTCGGTAATGATGTTCATATTTATGTGGCATCTGGAGAAATTTATGGAGGAGAGGAGACATTGGCTCCTCTTAAGGCTCTTTTTCCAAATTTTTATTCCAAAGAAACAATTGCCAGCAAGGAGGAATTGGCACCATTCTCTTCCTTCTCTTCTAGGATGGCTGCGTTAGATTTCATTGTTTGTGACGAGAGTGATGTATTCGTGTCCAATAACAACGGAAATATGGCAAGAATTCTTGCTGGAAGAAGGTAAACTACTTGATGTTTCTGACCTAAATCAGTTTGCTTACTTCTTAAAAAACATTGACAAACTGATCTTCTTCAAATGCCACATTCTTTACTCAAATACCATGTTACTTTATTTGTTAGCATCTTTCTCCAGGAAAGGGCAACTTCTTAGAAATCCTTTTCGTGTTTCAGGAGATATTTTGATCACAAGCCGACTATTCGCCCAAATTCTAAGAAGCTTTATAAGTTGTTCCTTAATCGAAATAACATGACATGGGAAGAGTTTGCGTCACAAGTTCAAACATCTCAAATAGGTTTCATGGGAGATCCAATGAAGGTAAAGCCAGGCAGGGGAGAGTTTCATGAAAATCCATCAGCATGCATTTGTGCAGATTCTGAAATGGATACCGGATCTGCTACTAATAGTGGTAGGAGAGATAAGGTTGAAGTAACTGCTAGCCAGGTTAGTGAAGAAGAGCAAGAATGGTCTGATACAGAATATATGGAGATCAATGAACTTGAAATTCAATGAAGAGACTCTGGCAGACCTTTTAAACATAACAGCCAGAAATGGAAGAGATTTTCGCAGATTAAAGAACTGTTGCAGATGGTACAGGTTCTCATTTTGAGTACTAGCTGCCATTAATTGATAACAAGATAACAGTATATGGAGCAGAAAATTGTACATAAAGCCAAGTGCAAACTAAGAGCATGGTTCTCAACTGCCGCATCATTAAAAATTATGCATTTAAATACACAGAGAGCAGGATAAGTTGAGGAAAAAACAACTTTATGCTGCATTAACTCTTGGAATATTGATTACTCCTCCAAAGGAGAGGTAATGCTCAATATATAGGATGTTGGCGTTCTTTTAAAAGAAAAATAAAGTTGTATATAGTACTCAGCTTTTCCCTTCCATTTCTTTCGATTCGATCAGCATTGCTAGTTAGTCTAAATGTATATCAACTGCTTAATATAGTAATGATTTTCCCACTGTTCATTGGTAGAGTTGTTAACGTACTCACATTCATGCAAAGGTCTATTATAATAGAGAGGAACTACTGGTACAAAAGCCATTTTTCTAATATTACTTTTGTCAACACAGCTAATTCCTTAAATCGTCCTAAGCATTAAATTATTTTTGAATTTTTCTATGTATAGCTTTATCTTTTAGAATGTAATGCTCGTGGTCGTGGGAAAAGCCTCCCTCTTACCTGATTTGGGAGTCTTCAGACAATCATATTTGTTGTTGCTACTTATTTTTCATACTAGTTTAGCATACGTACGTTGCACGTGTTTATAAATTATTTTTTCAGTATGTAAAATAATTAAATATTGAAAAATGTTAAAATAGATGCAACATTTAATTTAAATGACAAAAAAATGTTATTACATACTTAGTTGCTAACTTACGTGTAATAAGTATTTTGACTTTCTTTCTCATTATTTTAAACATGTAATTTGAGTTATAATGTTCATTAGTGATATTACCTACATGAAAGATTTATTTTCATTTTTATATTCAAACCTTTGTTTTTCTTTGTCAAAATTCTTTAATTGTTTAGATTAAGTATAATACTTTTAAGCATTGATAACTACTTAATTTTATTTTAAAATTATTTTATAATATAAATTAGGTACTGTTACATTATCATAATTCTCAAAGGATAAAACAAAACAATTTCACATTTTACTTTGGATATTTATATTTGTAGAATTATTAGTGTTATTGACTCTTGACATTCTTTCTATAATTCTATCTCTATTAAATTTTTAAACATTTTTTTAGTTATTTCTTATAATTACTGAGTGTATTTTTCAAATATTACAAAGACGATAATAGAAAAATAATGATTGCCTGAAACAGTTCAAATATAATGTGGAGTTGACCAGTAAACATATATTTCATCATCCATTGATTTTTTCAATTAAAAAAGGTGGATTCCCACCCAAAGAGCCCCACACCCCGGTCCGACAGAATTGTGAATGAGTTAATCATGGTAACTCAACTAGTTTCAAAGGTTAGACCACTATCACGCGCCAGCGCATGGACCCTCCTTTATTTAAGAATCCCACTCACGTCAATTTAATTTTTCCAATTATTCATCATCCATTGATATCATGACTTTCAATTGTATATATTTATATATCGCACTTATAATTTAGGCTTCAAATAGTAATTGATTTCTGATATCAAGAAAATAGCCCCTTTACAATTTCATTCATGTTATTTAATTTCAACAATATTTTTGATAAAAATTAAGAAGAGAAAAATGAAAATACATTGTTTGCATTATTATAGTTGATGCCGATTCCTTAATTACTCCCTCCGTCTCAAAATAAGTGTCGTCTTAGTAAAAATCAAATTAATAAATACAATGTGGAGTTACTAAACTACTACTTGTTAGATATTTTTTGAGAATTAAGCAATACTAAAGAGGACCGACTACTTCTTTAATACTAAAGGCATGGTTGAAAAGACTTGTTAATTCGATGTCTTGAATTCTTAAGGTGACACTTATTCTAGGACAATGTTTTTGCTAAGATAACTGAAAGAATTAATCCTTTGATCTTCTTATTGATGAATGTCATATATATACAAGTTACATAGGAAAATCATTTTCATATTCTACCTCTAAATCCCTATTCTATTTGGAGACTACATTTACAATTATGGTAATATTACACTATTAATTAAGGTACAAAGACTAAGTCTAATATATACCAAATATACAAGGGAAAACTAATGTGACACGGACTGATCTTCGTTGGGCCAGTGGACTGTCCGTGATAGTATATTTAACACACCGCAATGATCATGGCGGATGATGCTCTGTTGAGGCGTCTCTAAAATCTTCAAAAGGGATCGAAGGAAGACCCTTTGTAAAGATGTCTGCAATTTGATATCTGGAAGAGACATGGCAGACACATACTTGTCCTCTAGCTGCCTTCTCTCGAACAAAGTGAATATCCATAACTATATGTTTAGTGCGCTGGTGCTTAACTGGATTACCAGAAAGGTAGATGACACTTATATTATCACAATACACCAAGGTAACCTTCTGAATAGGACAATGAAGCTCTAAAAGAAGATTACGTAACCAACATGACTCAGAGACCACATTGGCTACCCCTCAATACTCGGCCTCTGCACTTGAAGTGAAAACGTGAATTGACGATTGACAGACCATGAGACCAAGTTATTACCTAAAAATATACAATAGCCAAACGTATACCGTCTGGTGTCAGGACAACCTCCCCAATCAGCATCTCTATAGGAGACTAGTGTAGACGTCGACAAATGATACAAATGCAAGCCATAATCAAGTGTTCCCTGAATGTACCTAAGAATGCGTTTGAGTGTATTCATATGTTCAATCCAGGGATCATGCATAAACAAACACACCTTCTGTACGGTATATGTAATATCAGGTCGCATGAGCGTAAGATACTGAAGGGCGCCTACAAGACTACGATAACGGGTCGGATCCTCATAGGGAGAGCCAGCTGTTGCACCCAACTTGGGTTTAGTATTAACTGAAGTAGAAGTGGACTTACAGGATGACATCTCAGCCCTCTCAATGATCTCTGCTGCATACTTTCTCTGTGATAAGAACAGTTCACCTGCATGACGAGTAACATCAATCCCCAAAAAATAACTCAATGACCACAAGTCTTTCATAGCAAACTCAGAACTGAGCATTGTCATGATAGAATTTCGCAAAGCATCAGAAGGTGCAGTCAAGATAATATTATCCACATATAATAGTATATAAGCCATGGAAGAACCCCGACGATATATGAATAATGAATTATCATTCCTGTTGTGAGTGAATCCAATAGTCGAAACATAGTCAGCAAACCTCTTATATCAAGCTCGTGGAGACTAATTAAGCTCATACAAGGACTTCTTCAACAAACATACATGATGAGAATATCTAGTATCTCTAAATCTCAAAGGCTGATGCATATAGACTGTCTCCTTGAGATCACCATGTAGGAAATCATTATTCACGTCTAGCTGATGAATGTACCATGATTTCGACAGAGCCAAGCTGAGCACAGTGCGAATGGTAGCCGGCTTGACCACCGGACTAAATGTCTCACCACAATCTACACCAACCTGCTGAGTCTTACCATCACCTACAAGTCTAGCCTTATGTCTTGCAAAAGAACCGTCAGAATTATCTTTATGAGAAAAGATCCACATAAACCAAATAATATTAACACCAGATGGACGGGGTACCAACTTCCACGTCTTATTATCAATAAGAGCATCATATTTATCGGTCATGACAATTTTTCAATTAGGGTCATTCAAAGCAGACACAGGATTACGAGTAAGTGTAATTTAAGAACATTAGAATTTAAATTAAAACGTCTTTTTGGTTTAAAAATACCCCGTTGAGCTCGAGTGACTGGACCATAACTCGGGGATGGATTAGGTGAATTTTGGGAATTTTCAGCAGGCAGTGGTGGTGTCTGGACCGTCGGAGATGTCGCGATCCAGGGCCGCGGCGCCGTCATTCCAGTGGCTACTGGAAGGTAGGCGCCGTGACGCCTCCTCGAAGTACCGCGACGCTGACAACGATGGCAAAGTACTTTGGTTACTGGATGGTAGGTGTCGCGGCGCTGACGATGGGTTGCGGGATATATTCAAAAAATGCTGGATAATATAGGGTGAGATATCATCATCCAAAAAATCATACGAACTAGACACATGTTTTTTTACTTTAGAAAATGGGAATTGAGACTCATAAAAAATAACATGACGACTAATAATGATTCGATTAGCTGACAAATCAAAATATGTATACCCACGGTGATTTGACGGATAACCCAAAAACACACAAGGAGTAGAACGGGTCTGGAGTTTGTTAATTGTGGTGGATGGAAAAAGGGATAACACAAACACCCAAAGACCCTAAGATGGGAATACGAAGAAGTCTTATTATATAAAATATGAAGAGGGGACGAATATGTCAAACCTTTAGAAGGAAGATTATTAAGTAGATATGTGATCATTTGTAGAGCATGATGCCAAAATAACGGAGGGGCGGAAGAATGAACCAATAAGGTGTGGATAATGTTATTAATTGTACGAATTTTACGTTCAACTTTCCCATTTTGTGAAGACGTATGAGGACAAGAAAAACAAAAAATTATCCTATTGTTAGCACAAAACTCCCGAAACTCTCCATTGTCATATTCTTTGTCATTATCACATTGAATATTTTTTATTTCCCGTTCGAATTGAGTTCTAATGAAAGCTCTAAATTTTACGAAGATGGAAAAAACTTGGGCTTTTTTCGCTATTGAAAACGCCCATAAAGATTTAGAATAATCATCCAAGAATTAGTCATAATAACGATGACCCATATAACTGAGAACGGGAGATGTCCATAAATCGCTATGAATAATATCAAATAACATTGAAGTATGAGAATTCGAAGCTACAAATAACAACTTAATAATTATTATGTCACGATCCGACCCGACGTGTCTCGACCCGGTGCCCTAATTGGACACCCTTATACTAACCTATCACATATAATCCGACTGATACCGATAACAACATATAAACCTCGTGACAATAAGTTGCTGACTCATAACGTTATATGTCAACGGAACCTATCTCCTGAGGAGTCACAACAATTCGACATGATAACATAGGCAAGCCGACAATGCAGTCTCTATACATGGGATTATCCAAGATAAACAACAACTGACACCTGTCTTACGCCACACATACATAATCCACAACTGTCTACAGACCTCTAATGAGTACAATAATGAAATATGACGGGAAGAGCCCCGTCGTACCCCTAAATATGCATAAGTCTATAATAGCGAACATGTACCAAAATGACTAACTCCAGAACGATGGAGCTCCCAAAGAAAACAACTGAGCAGGAATCCGAAGCCGGAGGATCACCGAACTGAATATCTGTACCTGCTGGCATGAACGCAGTCCCCCCCCCCCGAGAAAAGAGGGGTCAGTACGAAATAATGTACTGAGTATGTAAAACATGAAGTGTTGTAAACAAGATCATAACTGGCCAAGAGATGTCAGGAGACAAATATAGTAATCCGAATATTAATACAACTATACATTATGAAGTGAGAGTCAACTGTGCCTTATAACAATGAGAGTCATAGCAAAATCATGGGTGCCTGCTCATAGAATCATCATGTCTATATATATACACTATCCTGGGTATCTATACCCGCATCATGGATGTCTGCCCATGGAATCATCATGCATATACTATCATGGGTATCTATACCCGCATCATGGATACATGTCCATGTAATCATCATACATGTACTATCATGGGTATCTATACCCGCATCATGAATACATGTCCATGGAATAATCATATATATATATATATATATATATATATATATATATATATATATAACGTACCCGACCCTCTAGTGAGGAACTCAGTGAAATTATCATAATAACACTTGGCACGAGCAGAATATCATGAGCATCCATATGCAATTTAGATCATCATTTGACTCTCAGTAGAATAAATAGAATGAACTTTCACCGTAATATCAAGGCACTATCATATCATGTATCATAAAGAATTAGAATTCAATGGAATTATGTACATCCGTCGTACATTCATCTTATATAAAAATCATGCCAAAAGAAGAAAAGATAGATTCGCATACCTTTAGTCGAACTAACCAACTCAATATTGGAATACGTCTCGTCTAGTACTTCAACCTATAATAATGGTAATACCTTCGTCAATTCTATGATTTCTAACGTAAGTTATATTGAACGACGACTTTCTTTTCTATAAAAATTCGGGCAGCACTTCCCTATTTATGTGCACATCCACAACTTACAAACAAAGCCATCAATACCAATAAGAAGATACAACTTCAAGATATAACCAACATAATCCCAAATACTCCATATACGTCGTTATAATACATTCCTTTTTACATTTTAATTCTTTTGGGACATACGTTAGCAAATACTACATTGAACATGCATGTTCATAATCAAATTTCCAACCTTTTAACTCAGCAAAATCAGTCCTTAAATACACAAAAATTCCAGCATCTTAACTTGGCAAAATAGGCTCTTAAAACAGTCCAACGATTTCATGAATGCCACAGAATCAAGAATGTAATACCATGGCTTATTTTACAATTCCTTAACCTCCAATTCATATCCCAACATTTCCATATGAACAACTACAACTTAACATCAAGATTTCCTCCATTTTTAACATGCAAAACAGTGACAATGATACAACAACAACAACAATCAACCCAAAGTATCCCAAATCAATCCCAATCGGTTACAACAACAACTTAATCACATGCATTGTCTTAATTCCAAGTTTCTCTTTGCACAAGTTCATTTCTTAAACTATAACAACATGCAACTCTAATTATACTATAAGAAGAAGAATTTCATACCTTAAATTTGTCCAAAACAGTCCCAATGTCACGGTAAAATGCTCTTATTCTTCTTCACCATTTTCACCAATTTTATCACTCCTTCAACTCCAAATTGACATGCATGAATTCTATAAGTTTGAGTCCAACTTACTTACTTGTTTCTCTTCCAAGATTTTTCATCTTCAACACTCCAAAAATCTGGACAGTTTCGATCCAGTGGGTACCGATTTTTCACCACTGTTTTGTGGTGTTTCTTTGGCTTCTAATTTGTAAAAATGATTAATCTGGGAATGGAGGTTGATTGAATCTTAAATTTGATAAGGGAATGGGTATGTCTTTCGGTTGGGAGGAGAAGGGTGGGGAAGAAGGAGTGTGTAACTTGAAAAATGAAGTGGGAAATGAGAAGATGAAAAGTTAATAAGATTTTAAGGGCAAATCTGAAAATTAAACATTACACTTTAGTCCCTAAATGTCTTCTTAATTTAAATCCATCAAGTACTAATTAAAACTTAGATCGCACTTCTTTTAAATCTTGAAACTCTCATAAGATCTCGTATTCTTGTTGTCGTAATTTATATGATACGTTACCAATCCATAACGGGAATATACGACTATCATAATAAGTTTCCAACGTCACACTCGTTGTAACCAAAAAAATTTCGGAATCACATCATTTGGTATACTAATTTCCGTATTAGCATACATAACATACTTTATATCTAATATTCGATTCTTACTTCCTTAATGACGTTCTTAATTATCGCCTTAAACTTACGAGGTGTAACATATTCCTAGAGAACAAGATTGATAATTTGGAGTACTACATGTACTCTTACATGAAATAAACTTATTTCTATCTAAAGTAGATAAAATAGACACCCCCGGATGACCTAGACGAGCATGCCACAAGGAAGGAGCAAGAGCTGCAAAAGTGGATGACATGGCTTGACGCGAGAAACTGAGACTTAGTGTGATTGGATAAAGATATCCCCTACTGTCACACCTCATGAAAGGACTCCCCATCTTAAAATCCTTCAAAGAAAACCCAAACGGATCAAAATCAATAGAAACTCAATTATCAGTGGTGAATTTACGAACATACACCAATTTTTAATTAATTTTGGGGCATGAATGATATTTTTTAAGACAAGTCGTGGATGGGGAAGAGACAGCGTTTTATGATCATAACCCTTAATTGGAATTGAATTATCATTACCAACAATTATACCACAATTAATGCTCAAATTGGAATAAGACGAAAGAGTACATTGGTCAGATGTCATGTGGGTAGTGGAGAGTGTGTCCATGTACCAATTCGGGTCGGGTTGAGTCATTCCAAGTGTGTGCATTGCGGCTTCAATATCAGTTTGTGTGGGCCCTGCTGCATGATGGGCTTGAGGGGGTCGGGGCCCAAGCACCGGATCACGCCCGAACTCGAGACAGTGCGAAACTTCGACAGGCCCAGCTGGATCGAATCGGGCGGCAGGCGGATTTCGGGTAGACGGAAGCCACCTGGATCGCTGGAGGCTGCTTTGGAACGGGGGCCCACTGCCACTGTGTTATGCCCAATGTGGGCCCGATCGCTGCCATTCTTGGTGGCGAGGCCCTCATTGCCACCACCATTCGGTTCCCTGCATTCTTTGCCTCGCGATTTTTGCCATTATTTTTCCGATTTTGACCCTTTTTACCACCGTCGTTGTTGTGATTTTGGCTTGAGTTTGTGGAGCCGGAAGATGGAAAATTAGACTCAATCATCGTGACGACGGGACTAGCCCCTATAGCCACCTTTTTAGCGAAACCCACTTCTTCCAATGTGAGCATGGAGCGGGCTTGATAGAATTCTGAAAGGGGGTTACTTTGACGAATGATCGAAGCAACACCGTTATAGGTCTCAGATTAGCCTGCAACCATCTGTAGAATGAGATGATTATTAGTAACTGGAGCACCCACTTTGTGAAGTTGATCCGCCAAGTCCTTGAATCGTTTACAGTAAGATGAAACGTTAGGAAAATTCCCCATAGCAATTTGGAAAAATTCATGTTCAAGGGTAACAATCCGTGAATGACTGTTATCTTGGAAATATCACACATTCGATTCCAAGCCTCCATAGATGTGGAGTTGAGTTCCATAATCGTCCGTAAAGGTCCATGAATATTGTGGCATAAATCCATTGAAGAACCTTTGCGTCAAACATGACCCATAATTTTGGGTTGTCCACTTTGGTGGGTACATCATCATCTTCGGTGGTGTCATCCCCCGTTTTAGGAGTCGGAGGGATGATATGGTGAAGAACTTGATGTGTCATTGCATAAATCTTGAATAACTCCGCCCACGTCCCATATTGAAAGTTTTCTAGGTCAAGAACAATAGGAAGAACACTCTTGATGTTAGAAACTGTGAGGGCAGGATGAAAAATGTTTTTATCAGTCATGGTGAATAGAACGAACTTTGGACAAAAATTTTAGGGGGAGAAGAGGTCTCGGGTTTTTGCAGAAACCGAGAGGGTGGGGGGATTTTTGTCACAATTTTCAAGAAATTTGAGAAATAAGTGAGAAGCGGAAGCAAGGAAAATAACCTAGACTCTTGATACCATGAAATAATTAATCTCTTGATTTTTCTTATTGATGAATGACATATATATACAAGTTACATAATTTTTTTTCCCTTTCTACTTCTAAATCCCTATTCTATTGAAGACTATCTTTACAATTATAGTAATATTACACTACTAATTAAGGTACAAGACTAAATATAATATATTCCAAATATATTTGGAAAAACTAATGTGACACGGACTGATCTTCGTTGGGCCAGTGGACTGTCCGTGATAGTATATTTAACAATAACACTTATTTTGTGAGAAGGATTAGTTTCTTTTTAAGCCTTGTCATAGTTGTTGTCCAAAATTTCTAGGTGAGTAATTATACCCAACAATCCGTTCCTAAATTCTAATAAAGGGGATGTGTTCAGTCCCAAGCATCTTCCTCAGTATTTCGTTTGTCCAAAATTTGATAAAAACGTATTCACACTTAGGGTGTGTTTGATTCGCGTAGGGTAAACAGAATGAAATCCAAAAAAAGAATGACAAGGAAAGAAAATGAATTACTCTGATTGTCCCTACATGTTTGGTTCTGTGTGTTTTGGGGTACGGGGTCCGGGGACCGGGGTGGTCCGGGGTCCGAGGTCCGGGGTCCGGGTTGGGACAAGGGAATCGAAATACCTAGGGGGTAGAGAATGAGGGAAAGAGAATGATTAATGGAAATGGGGTAAAATGAATGATTAATTAAGGCCAAACAAACAATAACAAAGGAAATTTCATTCCTCATTCCCTTTCCCTTTCCCTTTCCTTTTCCTGATTCCCCAACCAAACGCCCCCCTTAGTGTTTACATCAAATTTAGTTAAATTAATTACAGAAGACAAACTAAGATCTTTTAGAATATTTATTTTAACAAATATTTTTAAAAAACAAAACTATATTAAGTTAATAACTACAGTTACAAATTCATAGGGTTGCCGTACCGTCATCTTCTAGCATTGTTGCTGTATGTTGTGGCTTGAATATTATGTATGTAGAGATTCATAGTCCTCACTCACCCTCTCTTATTCTTTCTAAATTCTAGTCCTGCTTCTTTGTCGAATACTCTGGCAAAACCACCATTTGATCACTGTAAGATCAGGATTTAGTTTAATTTACTTTACTAATTGTTTAAGTTCGGTACAGAAAAAGATGATAAATTTGAGTGTTTATGCTCATAATTTTATAGAATATCAAAAGCATAGTATTTGCGGGTGGTAATGTGTAGAACGGAAAAATAACAACAATAACTATTTGTTAGAAATCTGTAAATGATCAAATATGAGGGCTTGCTGAGTCGACCAAATTATTGATCTATTCTTAAGATAATATTGCCCCGTATATCCTTTCAACGGTTGTAATGACAACTTATCTTCCAAGATAAAACATCAATCAAACAAATGAGCAAAGAGAACTCAAGTGTTTGATTAAAAAGAAAGATCTTTGAGTGTTTTGTGATTTGCTAGAGAGAAAGACAATTTACTGGAAATTGTTGAGTGTGAAGTGTGTTCTTGCAAATGAGCCTAAGGTCTCATTTTATAGTGTTCACAAGATGACCCTTCAATTGTCCATGTAATAGTCTTGATTATGGAGTGTTAATTCAGCCAAATAATGGCTGAATTCATTTGGAATGTTATGAAGGTTTAATGCCCCAAAATCAGCCTAAGAGTCATGTATTTTTGTCTCCCGTCGCAGCCTCTGGACAACCAGCGCCGCGGCCCTGCAGGGAGGCGCCGCGACGCTCCAACTTCAGAGAGTTGGCCGTGGCCTCGCGAGGCGCCGCGCGCCACGATTCGAAGAGTTGGCGCTGGGCCTCGCAGCCATGGCCGCGGCCCGATTCATGACTTGTTTCATCTTTAACACATTGCACATATTTTCCCTTCGTTTACCAATGTAAAATCATTGTTATTTGACCAATAACCGTCCATTCTCTTATGTCTCAAACAATTCGTATACGTATCAATATTTCTTCCAGTTAAGAAAATTACGATCTTTGACACTTTATGTGCACGTGTGTGAAAACCATGTTTTCGACGTGCGAGACCCTAATTATTTGAATAATAATTAATAGAATTAATTTATTTCACATTTAGTAAACTTCCAACATAATCATTGCCCAGTTGAAGAACAAAAAAAAACATAATGGATGAGACTCTATGAAAGAGGGAGAATTTTGCCTCGCTGTTAGATAAGTGTATAACACAATCTTTTTATTTCCTAAAAATTAAGGGTTCAAAAATACAACAGATTTAAGAAATTTTACATTTTGATAAAAGAGTTAATAGTCTGCATGATCAAACTTGTAAAATCAATTTATTTTTGAGCAATTATTTTAAAAAGCACATTCGAGAAGCAAGTAGTGTTTGATCAAACTTTTTAAAAATGTTATTCAAAAAAATATTTTTGAGAAAAACTACTTTTTTTATTTTCTGAAAAACAGTTTCTACTACACCCAAAAGCACTTATTTTCTCCAAAAAATGTGACCAAACAACTCATTTTTTTAACTAGGCAGTTTTTGAAGAAAATAACTAGCTGGACAATAGGCCGGGCCGACCCGACCCCGTTCCGGTCCCGTCCCGACACCGTGTAAAAACAAAAAAAAAACGGGTCCGGGACTCGAACCGGGACGGGACATGGTATGGTTCCGCCCGACCCGGTCCCGCCAGGACCCGACCCGGCCCGGTCCCGTCAGGACCCGCCCCGGCCCGGTCCCGGCCCGATTCCGCCCCAGTCCCGTCATTTGCCAAAAATAGCCGTTGTCTAACGGTCATTTTACATTTTGGCCGTTAGACAACGGCCATTTTTGGCTTCCCCCACTCCCTCAACCCCCCTACCCCCTTTATATTTATTTTTAACCCCTAAGTTATTATATTTACACTTTAACCCAATTTTCCAACTATAAATACCTCATTTTTTCTTCTTATTTCTCACAAATCTTCCTACATTTTCTCTAATTTCTATACAACATTGTCTACTACATATTCACTCTATTTATTAATTTGAGAATTGGGAGTGAAGTTGGCAACTAGCTTGAGGATTAATCTATCGAGCAAAGTTTCAATTTTCAACCTCTCTCGATTACACATCGACTCTACGTCGGCGTTTGGTACATTCGTTCTCTCATTAAATTATTATTTTGTTTTTATTTCATTTAGAACATTTAATTTTATTATCTTTAAGTCTTTAACTATTTATTATCATAATTAAAATGAAAAGAACAAAAAATCTTTTAAAGTAGTACTTCTAGTAGTATGGTAATGAGGCAAGGGTACTTCTTCTAGTATTCCTAGACAAGATGATTTTATAGATCATGAACTGTATCCTGAAATACCATATGATCTTGACACAAATGTTTATCCTCAAAATGAAGAAGATTTTAATTTAGATGACACTCTAGATGATGATACACCTACTAATGAAGATGATGATACACCCACTAGTGAAATGTCTCATATCCCCTGTAACACCCCATTTTAAACCGGAGTCGAAAACGGGAGTACTACATACGGTTGATTCCTAAATGTATTTTAAGGAGTCGCCATCTGTAACACCCCATTTTAAACCGGAGTCGAAAACGGGAGTACTACGTACGGTTGATTCCTAAATGTATTTTAAGGAGTCGCCACCTAATTATTATAGTGAATTAGGACACTTGATTTATTGCAATAGATACTGCAATTAATGATCTCCATTTAAAGGTCTGTGAAACTATGTGAGATTTTAGGTAAGGGTTCTTTATTATCCCAAAAGGAAGGGGTTAGGCATCCTAAAGGATCCGCTAACTCGCGGTTGTCCGTTCAAACTTAGGTTTAATATTATTGTGCTAACATGTAATCTATAATTCTAAAAGTGTTTTAATTATTAAACTAGCCAAGAGATATTTGAACTATGCATGCAAATATTTAAAATAGATACATATTTAACAAGATGGTAATAACAGCAAATAATCATAGAAGATGTAATGAGAAGAAATTAACAACATTTCGCTTTTATTTTATTTTTTATGCGAATGCTTTAACTTTGAGGTGCGCCTCCGGATACCTGCGAAGACACTTAGTGGAAGAGTTAATAAATAATAAATAAAAGCAAATAATCATAAAAGGTGTAATGAAGAGAAATTAGCAACATTTCGCTTTTATCTTATGCGAATGTTTTAACTCACGAGTGCGCCTCAGTGCACGCGAATGCTTTAACTTTGAGGTGCGCCTCCGGATACCTACAAAGACACTTGGTAGAAGAGTTAGTAAATAATTAATAAATTACCAAACAGACACAATGCATGTATATATATATAGATATATATGTAGAAGATAATGTAAAAATATATTTTTATATAGTGTGGGCTCGACTAGTGTTATGCGAGGATACTAAGACATGAGAAGCCAATATCGTCACGGTGGCGGTCGACTCGCCTCCTGGTGAACGATACTATGCATTCTCGTCCAATCTTTTCACTTTCCTCCTTGCCCACATATTTCGTCTCGCTTACCATGGAGGCCTCGGATCGACGGATAAATCCTTCTTTGGCCAGTGTAGCATCAAGTTCAAAATCAATAAAATGCCAAGTGTAGTATCTTGTTCAAAATCAGTAAATACCAAGTGTAGTATTTTTGTTCAAAATCAGTAAATACCAAGTGTAGTATTTTGTTTAAAATCAGTAAATACCAAGTGTAGTATCTTGTTCAAAATCAGTTTATACGAGTAATAGACCGTTTGGAGCAACCGGGCAGACAATATATATTAGCCAAATCATAGCAAGATGGGATGGTGAAATACTCGTGAAATGGTCTCACGTGTAGTATCTGTTCTCGTGAGGTTGCGTGACGAGCAACCTCAAACTTGGAAGTAGCATAGTAGAGATGAGTTCGCTCAATGTGCAACAGCTTATCAGCCCAAATGGCATCCCAGAGACGCAACATTTCAGCATAAACATGTAATAAAGCAATATCAAACCAGAGTGAGCAGGGAGCTGCGGGCATGTCAGATACTAGTAACTCATCTCACAGTGGATGACAATATAAGTCGAGCGTGTAGCAATCCCAAATTGCAGCAACTTATCTCAATAGACAACAGCATAATGGCTCTAAATGCAGCAACAATAGGTGGTAATTCTTTGCGATAAATACGACTGAAAATGATCTATAAATACACCAGTAATTCATCCCAAAAATGGGTATTAAAGTGTAACAGCAGTGGGCATTAAAACAGAGCTGCATGGGGGATAAAAACAGGGAAGCAGGAGGTATAGAAGACAACATCAATGGGCATTAAAACACTACATCAGTGGGCATTAAAGGGCAGCATCAGTGGGCATTAAAAGAGAGCAGCGAGGGGCATAAGAACAGGGAAGCAGGGGGTATAGAAGACAGCATCAATGGGCATTAAACACTACATCAGTGGGCATTAAAGGGCAGCATCAGTGGGTCGCACAAACCATCGAAAACAGTAGCAAATCCGGCAGGGTCACCGGAAAAAGTTCAAAAAAATCAGAATAGTCCAACATTCAACAGTACGTAACAGATCCAAAGCATGATATAGGCCGCCGGAGTTTGAAGAACTCCGGCAAGATTCAAAAATAAGGAAATCAGTCAAAATAAAAACATGCCAATAAATCTAAAAGATATAACCAAACCATGCTGTGAGGGCGGCGGCATCACTTCCACGGCGAAGTCGCCGGAGCGACGCCACCGCAGTGGTCTGGATGTGGGACAGTGGTTTGACGGGTGAGGGATTAGAGAAGAGATAATGGCGATGGCGACGGGAAAGGTGAGGGTGGTTCGCCGACGGTGAAGATGGTTCGCCGGTGATGGCGGAGTTGACAGTGGTGAGGTTCGCAGTGTGTGTGCATGCGTGTGGGTGAAGAGGCAGAGTGCACGAGTGTAATAATAGGTCCCGTCGAGAGAGTGTCATTTCTGAAGTTATGTGAACGGGTCCAATTAGTGCCAGAGTAGGGTATTATGGGGTAGGTTTTATAGGGTGAGATTAGGTTTAGGGTTTAGGGGTATTGGGCTTTGGGTATTAAGTGTTAGGTTAGTTTTAATTAGGTATTAGTTATTTAATTTTAGGTGCTTAATTAGTTAATTAGTGGTAAATTAATAAATTGTGATTAAATTATCTAGGTGTTCTATTAATCTACTTGTTATAATAACAAATGCGGGCGTGTTATTTAATTAGTGTTTAATGTTTATAAAGTGATGTCATTATTAAGACTCATTAAATAAAAATTAGGACTTCTTAATTCTTTTGTGAATGCTATTGTTAAAATGCGTGTGTTAGATTATTATTTTATGTATTTATTATTTATTATTAAATTATTTATTTATGCCTGTATTAATGTTTTATTGTTGCATTTTATTATAAAAATCATAGAGTTATTTTACAAAATTAGTGTAATTTTATAGTTAATGATCGACGGGAGGTCAAAATTGGGTGTCAACAGTTGTCCTCTTTGTATGGAGATGATGGAAGAATCTTCTGACAAAGACGTTGACTCATAGCCAATTTTGTCTCGACCTAATTAGAAATGTTGGAGCGATTAGGCGGTGGCGCGGACTCAAAATTGTCGGTGTCGAAGTTATGACGACGCTGGGCTACCGTGGTCAAGACACGGCGGGCTAACGCGGACTCAGCGTCCCGATGTCGAGTTATGATGACCTTTGGGCTATGGTGCAAAAGAAGAGAAATAAAAATAAGCGGCTTGAACACAGGGTGTCTTGCTATGGCTTATGGTCGTGGAATGATGATGTGGAGCAGCGGACCGACGCAGGCGCTTACGCCATTCGTTGGGAAGGTTGGCCACCCAACAAATTGCCGGTTATTTGAAAGAGAAAATCCACGTTATGCTCCATCATGCGATTCCTGTAGATTGAAGCTAAGATAGAAGCATTAGTGCATAACTGTCAAAACAAAATAATGTAAGAATGTAAATTTTGTGTTGTGGTTGTAGTCAAATCGTATATGGAATGATGTGATGATACGCCGTCTTGTATAGACGAGATGCAGATGACGCCTTGTGTGGGCGGAATCGTCTTGTATGGACGAAAAATGTAAATGTTCGTCGTTGTATAGACGAGATGCAAATGACGCCTTGTATGCGTATAAATCGTTGTATAGGCGAAATGCAAATGTTAAATCGTTGTATAGGCGAAATGCAAATGACGCTTGTATGGGCGTTGTATAGACGAAATGCAAATGACGCCTTCTAAGGTTTAGATAAAAAATTATTCTATATGTGGAGTTGTGTCGTAATTCATGCGTAATCAAAACTAGATGAAACAATTAAAGTGTAAATGATGTAGCCTGTGGTTTTTTGCAATATGTATTTGATGTAGACTTGTTGCAGTTTGACTTTGTGAGCGAATTTGTTGTATTGGAATGTTGCTATTGGCGTCGTTTTCGGACTTGGCGTCGTTTTGGACTTGTCGTCGTTTTTGGATTTGTTGTGTTGATGACGTCGTTGTGTTGCTGCTGCCCCTGTAGACTAAAGCTCAAGAAAGAGTTAGTGCATAACTGCTAAGACAGAATAATAATAAAGCATAAAATGAGAAAAAATGCAATTTTGAGAACAGAGAAAATCGTCCCTGCGTAGATGTGATATGTTGATGATGGCGTTGTTTTGGACTTGGCGTCGTTTTCGGACTTAGCGTCGTTTTCGGACTCAGAGTCGTTTTCGGACTCAGAGTCGTTTTCGGACTCGACGTCGTTTTTGGACGTGGTGTCGTTTTCGGACTTAGCGTCGTTTTCGGACGTGGCGTCGTTTTCGGACTTAGCGTCGTTTTCGGACGTGGCGTCGTTTTAGGACGTGGCGTCGTTTTTTTTTTTTTTTTTTGGACGTGGTGTCGTTTTCGGACTTAGCGTCGTTTTCGGACGTGGCGTCGTTTTGGGCGAGTCGTTTCGGACTCGAGTCGTTTGGACTGGCGTCGTTTTGGGCGTGGTGTCCGTTTCGGACTTAGCGTCGGTTTCGGACGTGGCGTCGTTTTGACGCGAGTCGTTCGGACTCGAGTCGTTTTGGACTCGGCGTCATTTTGGGCGTGGTGTCGTTTCGGACTTAGCGTCGTTTTGGGCGTGGCGTCGTTTTTGGACGAAATGCGGATGTTAAATCGTTGTATGGGCGAAATGCAGATGTTCGTCGTTGTATGGGCGAAATGCCGATGTTAAATCGTTGTATGGACGAAATCTGAGATGTTAAATCGTTGTATGGGCGAAATCACGGATGTTAAATGCGTTGTATGGGCGAAATGCGGATGTTAAATGTCGTTGTATGGGCGAAATGCACGGATGTTAAATCGTTGTATGGGCGAAATGCAGATGTTAAATGCGTTGTGTGGGCGAAATCACGAGATGTTAAATGCGTTGTATGGAGCGAAATGTAGATGTTAAATGCGTTGTATGGGCGATATCACGAGATGTTAAATGCGTTGTATGGGCGAAATGCGATGTTCGTCGTTGTATGGGCGAAATGTAGATGTTAAGTCGAAATGTAGATGTTAAATCGTCGTTGTATGGGCGAAATGTAGATGTTGTATTGGAAAGTTATTGTCCTCTCGCTGTTCTGTTGACTGCAAAATTCACTCAAAGAAAATTGTTAGTTCGGGGAGAAATTGGCGATTTGTGTTGGCTCTTGATATTTGCATCGTTGTCTTATGCGGACCGTATAACCGCATGCGATTTCGAGTCTCGGTCGAAAACATTTGTTGAAAATATTCTATCTTGAGAAAATATACTAGTAGGAAATTATGTTGATTTTTGCACATCCTTATCCGAAATCGGCGGTATATTCTCTCATACTCTCGGTGCTCCGCTGCCGTCAGGCTTTCTTTTAAAATTTTGTCCCAGTTTTGGGACATGGAACCCTTCGCGTAAATTGACCATGTCCATTGATGTCATTTGTAGTAAAGTCCTTAAAATTGTCCGATTATGTCGATCTTTCAAGCATATGGGATCATATTTGTCAATGTCCTTTCGTGGCGAAGTCCTTAAAAATTGTCCCAGTTTTGACTGACGAAATTGAGTCGGATATATGTCGTCGCCTGGACATAATGCTGATAACGTCGTTGTCTGGGCGTGTTGCTGTTGTTCCTGTAGAATAAATGTTCCTGCAAGCTAAGCTTGAGAAAAGTTAGTGTATAACTGTTAAAACAGCCTGATAAATATTTGAGAAAGACAATTATGTGGGTAGAGATGTCGTCCCTGAGATGTTTCCTTATGGCGACGGATTAGTGATGCCTTTGTTGTGATGTATTTGTGAACCATGTGGATTGTCATGATGTCTTTGTCGTGCGTTTGTGCAATTGCATGAGTTGCAATTTGACTCTAGAGCCGAGTGATCGCGCTATAATTTGTTGCGGGATTTGAACTCGATTGTTAATGTTTATGCCGTCACGCTTACGAAGAATTTTGTTGTATTTTCTCGCTTGCTAGTATGCAGAACTTGTTGTACCTTCGCTAATATGAAGGACTGCGCCAAAGAAAATTTGTGAGTTTTGGAAGTCGATTCGTATTTGACTTTGCCGCCTTGTCCTCGACATGCGTGTGCAGTACATTTGGACTTGCAATCCTATGCAGTTTCCTACATTGTCCCGATTTTGAAAAAGGTGTCATCTTTCTTTTCTCGAGACCCTGCTTTGCTATAGGAACGAGCGAGTTAGGCTCGTTCGCTCGGATGCCGCCAGATCGGTCGTGTCATTTGGCCGTGCCTTTGATCTTGTGAAGTATTGATGCTCTGCCATTGCTTAGTCAAATACAAATCGACCTTTGGGGGAAGATGATAAATCTTTCTAAAAATGCAGCAAACGGTGTTAGCATAAAGCACATAATTTGCGGGTATGTAGCAGATATATTGCACATAGCACATTCAAACGTTTCCTAACATGCAGGGGGACCTCTTTATGCCAGAGGTAAGCCTAAACGTCACTCATGCGAGATTATGACGGATTTGTCCAAGTCGTCCAACTATAATGCCTTTGTTGAAAATGACGACCAAATGACGGTGCACTTTTTCCAATTTCAGCATGACATGATTAGGTTAGGATTTGTCTATCATTGCCACACTACACATAATATGCTGATTGGTCGTTGGGTCGTGAAAAACCCGTCGACAAGTTTGGTGTTTTCCTAATTGTGGTGTCGATGCCAAGGACCGACTCACCTAAGGTAAATGCATGCATACCCTAAAATAAGGGTGGTATAGCTCTATCTTAAGTTTCTAAGATTTGGCTTTTCTAGGCCTTGAGTTCAGGCGGACAACTCGAGTGAGAAGGCTCTGCGACCACGGTTGGACCGGATTCTCCGCGCAAAATACCAACTCTCTTAAATGTGGGTGTTTGAAAGAAATTTGCAGGTGCGCAAAGCACACCCGCGTGTTGTGTGTGATAGTGTGAATTTTCCATAAGGGAAGAAGTATGAGCGAAATGTCAATTTAAGGAAAGCAGTAACAAATAGCAGTTAAAACAATATGCAGATGTTTATATGTAAAGCAAAATAGTTTAGGCAAAACATAAAAGCAAATAAGTGTGAAACACAAAATAAGCAAATTAAGCAAAATAAATAAAAATAAAGAAAGAAAAATAGTGAAGCACAATAATTAACCTATGTTTGTTATGGTTAAGAACCTGTCTATCCCCAGCAGAGTCGCCATCTGTAACGCCCCATTTTAAACCGGAGTCGAAAACGGGAGTACTACATACGGTTGATTCCTAAATGTATTTTAAGGAGTCGCCATCTGTAACACCCCATTTTAAACCGGAGTCGAAAACGGGAGTACTACGTACGGTTGATTCCTAAATGTATTTTAAGGAGTCGCCACCTAATTATTATAGTGAATTAGGACACTTGATTTATTGCAATAGATACTGCAATTAATGATCTCCATTTAAAGGTCTGTGAAACTATGTGAGATTCTAGGTAAGGGTTCTTTATTATCCCAAAGGGAAGGGGTTAGGCATCCTAAAGGATCCGCTAACTCGCGGTTGTCCGTTCAAACTTAGGTTTAATATTATTGTGCTAACATGTAATCTATAATTCTAAAAGTGTTTTAATTATTAAACTAGCCAAGAGATATTTGAACTATGCATGCAAATATTTAAAATAGATACATATTTAACAAGATGGTAATAACAGCAAATAATCATAGAAGATGTAATGAGAAGAAATTAACAACATTTCGCTTTTATTTTATTTTTTATGCGAATGCTTTAACTTTGAGGTGCGCCTCCGGATACATGCGAAGACACTTAGTGGAAGAGTTAATAAATAATAAATAAAAGCAAATAATCATAAAAGGTGTAATGAAGAGAAATTAGCAACATTTCGCTTTTATCTTATGCGAATGTTTTAACTCGAGTCTTGCGTGCAGTCTGAATGCTTTAACTTTGAGGTGCGCCTCCGGATACCTACAAAGACACTTGGTAGAAGAGTTAGTAAATAATTAATAAATTACCAAACAGACACAATGCATGTATATATATATAGATATATATGTAGAAGATAATGTAAAAATATATTTTTTATATAGTGTGGGCTCAGCTAGTGTTATGTCAAGGATACTAAGACATGAGAAGCCAATATCGTCACGGTGGCGGTCGACTCGCCTCCTGGTGAACGATACTATGCATTCTCGTCCAATCTTTTCACTTTCCTCCTTGCCCACATATTTCGTCTCGCTTACCATGGAGGCCTCCAGATCGACGGATAAATCCTTCTTTGGCCAGTGTAGCATCAAGTTCAAAATCAATAAAATGCCAAGTGTAGTATCTTGTTCAAAATCAGTAAATACCAAGTGTAGTATTTTGTTCAAAATCAAGAATACCAAGTGTAGTATTTTGTTCAAAATCGAAATACCAAGTGTAGTATCTTGTTCAAAATCAGTTTATACGTATAATAGACTTCGTTTGGAATGACCTTCAGACAACAATATATTAGCCAAATCATAGCAATAGGGATGGTGAAATACTCACAGAAATGGTCTCACGTGTAGTATTCGTTTCGTGAGGTTGCAGCAGCAACCTCAAACTTAAAGAGCATAGTAGAGATGAGTTCGCTCGATGTGCAACGACTTATCACCCCAAATGGCATCCCGTAGACGCAACATTTCAAAGATAAACATGTAATAAAGCAATATCAAACAGTGAGCGAGCGTGAGTCATGCATGTCGATACTAGTAACTCATCTCACAGTGGATGACAATATAAGTCGAGCGTGTAGCAATCCCAAATTGCAGCAACTTATCTCAATAGACAACAGCATAATGGCTCTAAATGCAGCAACAATAGGTGGTAATTCTTTGCGATAAATACGACTGGAAATGATCTATAAATACACCAGTAATTCATCCCAAAAATGGGTATTAAAGTGTAACAGCAGTGGGCATTAAAACAGAGCTGCATGGGGGATAAAAACAGGGAAGCAGGAGGTATAGAAGACAACATCAATGGGCATTAAAACACTACATCAGTGGGCATTAAAGGGCAGCATCAGTGGGCATTAAAAGAGAGCAATGGCGGGCGTAAACAGGAAGCGGGTATGTAAGACAGCATCAATGGGCATTAAACACTACATCAGTGGGCATTAAAGGGCAGCATCAGTGGGTCGCACAAACCATCGAAAACGAGTAAATCCGCAGGTCACGGAAAAGTTCAAAAAAATCAGAATAGTCCAACATTCAACAGTACGTAACAGATCCAAAGCATGATATAGGCCGCCGGAGTTTGAAGAACTCCGGCAAGATTCAAAAATAAGGAAATCAGTCAAAATAAAAACATGCCAATAAATCTAAAAGATATAACCAAACCATGCCGCGTGGCGGCGATCACTTCCGCCGGTCGCCGGCGACGCCACCGCGATGATGCTGGATGTGGGACGATGGTTTGTGGGTGAGGATTAGAGAAGAGATAATGGCGATGGCGGCGACGAAAGTGAGGTGGTTCGCCGACGGTGAAGATGGTTCGCCGGTGATGGCGGAGTTGACAGTGGTGAGGTTCGCAGTGTGTGTGCATGCGTGTGGGTGAAGGAGACGACTGAGTGCCTGAGTGTAATAATAGGTCCCCCCCGTCTGAGAGAGTGTCGGCTGCTGAAGTTATGTGGGGCTGGGTCCAACGGCTGCCCCCAGAGTAGGGTATTATGGGTTAGGTTTTATAGGGTGAGATTAGGTTTAGGGTTTAGGGGTATTGGGCTTTGGGTATTAAGTGTTAGGTTAGTTTTAATTAGGTATTAGTTATTTAATTTTAGGTGCTTAATTAGTTAATTAGTGGTAAATTAATAAATTGTGATTAAATTATCTAGGTGTTCTATTAATCTACTTGTTATAATAACAAATGCGGGCGTGTTATTTAATTAGTGTTTAATGTTTATAAAGTGATGTCATTATTAAGACTCATTAAATAAAAATTAGGACTTCTTAATTCTTTTGTGAATGCTATTGTTAAAATGCGTGTGTTAGATTATTATTTTATGTATTTATTATTTATTATTAAATTATTTATTTATGCCTGTATTAATGTTTTATTGTTGCATTTTATTATAAAAATCATAGAGAGTTATTTTTACAAAATTAGTGTAATTTTATAGTTAATGACTGGACGGGAGGGTCAAAATTGGGTGTCAACATCCCCCCTAGTATGAGATGAGGTCCGACAAAACAATCATTAAAATCAGTTGTATGGAAATATTTTGACAGGGACGTACCGAATCAAGTAGCTATATGTAAAACTTGTAAATCTGTTTATTCTTTTAAAACTGGACAAGGTCATGGTGGGACGGGGGGGTTTAGGAAGACACCTATTGCAAAAACACAAAGCCTTGCCTGCCCAATACATTATTGAAAAAGATGGTGAGCAAGCGTCCTCTCAATCAGGACAAGGTTCACATACTGGCCCGGACAAAGTACAGGGTCAAATTAACCCTATGACGGGGGGAGTTGTTGTTACACCCCGTATTTACAGAACATGGTGTAAGAACGTACGTAAGAACTCACAGTGTTAAGATTTGAGACTTGTAAAAATTTCTCTGAATTATGAAATTTTCGGAAAACATATTATTGTGACGAATGGGGGGACGACACGTGTCACCCCCCCTTAGATGATGCCTTGGACGATTTTTGCAAGGGCTAAAGGGTCATTGGACCTTTGTTAGCAAGACAAGTCTTGCAACTTGAAAACTTGACATGTTTGACTTAGTCAAGGGGACAATTAGTCTTGATATTTGTTAAGACCTCATCCTAGCCAACCATTTGTGCACACCTTGACCCTCCATGTCCCTATATAATACTAGTAGCAAGACAAGAGTTCCACACTTAGCTAAAATTCACAAAAAATTGTAGAACAAGAGAGGGAGGCTCACGGGTTGGGCATCCATAAGAGGGAAAAAAAATTGTTTGTTGTCCAATAATCTCCCCACTTTAAACCAAGGTTCCTAAGTGTATTGTGAGTATATCTCAATAGAAAAATCCCGGAAAAAGAGAGTTTTCGTATTAGTCGCAAGGTGAAAACCTAATGGCTTTTCTAGGTTTTGGTTGGAAGTTTGAAGGAAAATTGTTGGTATGGTTCTAAGGGTCTCAGTAGCGGATTGAAGTATCTTGGAGAGTCTCTAAGTTGCTAAGGAACGACTTCAGATTTGAAGATTTGGATTGAGATTCGTTGAGGTATAATCTTGTTCTTTGAAGTGTTACAAGGTTATTTATATTGTTGTTAGCCTTACTTGTTGCTAGCATGAAGTATATGTATTGAAGTTTATAAGGATTATGGATTGATTGTAGCCTTGAAAATCCGAAAAGTAATGTAAGCCATGTTTAGTTGGATTACAATTTGGTCGTTGATTAGAATCGTCGCATGTTATTAACTTGAAGATTGTAGTAATTATAATTGGTTGCGACTTGATATCATGTTATGCTACCAATTTGGATTGAAATGGAAATTTGATAAGAATTGGTATGGTTGAACTCAAGGTGGCCGAATTTGGACTTTTAGTTTGTTATTCATTTGTATTGGACTACTTTCTAAATTGTGAGCCAATTGGGGCTGTTTAGTTATTCATTGTATTGGAATACCTTCTATATTGTTGTGAGCCAATTGAGGCTGTTTGGTTATTGTATTCGGCCTTGAAAAAGGTGGCAAAGTGAGTAGAAACAAAGGAGGTGCTGTCCGATTTTCCGTAGAATTTAGCGACTTAGCACCTAAAATATTCTACGTTAGAAGTGAAAGGTTAATGGACATATTGTGACCATTATAGGTTGAAGTACTAAGTATAGCGTATCCTACTTG
This sequence comes from Przewalskia tangutica, assembly GCA_029844215.1. NCBI lineage: Eukaryota > Viridiplantae > Streptophyta > Magnoliopsida > Solanales > Solanaceae > Przewalskia > Przewalskia tangutica. The sequence continues at coordinate 541,163 of CM056721.1, forward strand.
GAGAGTGGAATAGCTATCAAGGTTGGAGTACTTTGGAGCATTTTGCTATTTGTCGACAATCGTCGCGAGGTATGTGAACCTCTTCCTTCCTTTGGCATGATTCTATGTATGGAATATACTTGTGGTATCATTTCATGTTTCCTTCTACTCTTAGAAGTTAAGAGGTAGTTGTGTGATTTACTCTATGTAGAACTTTTCCTATCTTTTGAGCATGACCAGTTGCACGTATGTAAATGCGGTGAGCGTCTGAAGACTATGACATTCTTTACTTGTTTTATGTAATGCCAAGTCGGGTGGGTTAGGAGATTAACTCACTTCTTTGAAAATAGTAAGGATGTCTTAAGTTGATTTTAAAGTTGGGGACTTGAAGAGTTTTAAAGTATGTGATACTTGCCCGCTTTAAACGTATAAGTCCCTTGGATAGGAAATTGTATTTTGGCTAAGGTATAAAGTAAATATAACGACTTTATGGGAGTTGGTTATATTTGCTTTATGGAAAGACAAATGACTTGATTTTAAGTGAAAAGGCAACTTGTTTTTAAGGCATCAATTGCCTAAGGTTTTATAATAAAAGGAGTCACTTGTTTTCTAAAGGTTAAGAGACAAATGGTATTTTTGAAAGTTAAGAGAATTGATTTGAAAGAATATAATACTTGGTTTCAAAAAGTAGAAGTCTCTTGATTATAAAAGGAACGTATTGGTCTAAACCATAAAGGGTTATAACGGCTTTATGGGAAGTTGGTTATAACGGCTTTATGGAAGGTTAAGAGAATGGTTTTCTCTAGTAAAGTAATCAAAGGAATAACTTGTGTTAAGGAAGGGCAAATAGTTTTAAAGGTACCAATTGCTTAAGGTTTTTAATAAAGAAGTCACTTGATTTGGAAGCCGGTAATTGTATTTCTAAAAAGGTATTGTGACTTGTCTCGAAACTCGAAAGGTGGATAGGACTTGATACTACGGTTGTTAGTATCGGGGAAGTTTTATTCGGAAAGGAGTCTTTTGAAAAGAATGGACGTACGTAGTACTTTGGCTTGTTAAATGAGAATTATTCTATTTGTGCCTTGATTAGTACTTTGGCTTGATTAATTGAGAATTAGTCTAAGTATGCCTTGATAAGTACTTTGGCTTGTTAAATGAGAATTATTCCATGTGTGCCTTGATAAGTACTTTGGCTTGGTTAACTGAGAATTAGCCTATATGTGCTGGTGATAGCCTTTGAGTGCAAGTATTATGTTTTAACACGCTGTCGCGACTCTCGGAGGCATTTGCCTTGTTATAAGTACTGGACGCGTCGACGGTGATGTGGGATTCCACGGGTATGCTTAGCTATTTGTAGTACTTGGGTTAAATTCGGATTTTTATAGATACGGTAGTGCTTCGCTTTGTTCGACTGGCCGAGATAGGGTAAGAGTATAAATGGCGGGCAAGCCCAAGACATTATACCACCTTCTCGGGGTAAGAGTATAAGTGAGGGTAAACCCCGAGACATTATACCCCGCTTGTTTTGTTCACGGTCGGTTGAGATAGGGTAAGAGTATAAATGGCGGGCAAGCCCCAAGACGTTATACCACCTTTCCAGGTAAGAGTATAAGTGAGGTAGACCCCAAGATACTATACCACCGCTTTACCACCTTCTCGGGTAAGAGTATAAGTGAGGGTAGACCCCAAGACGCTATACCACCGTGGGACTTGGTGTTCATGTATGCTATGGGTGTATTATTATACTGGATCGCAGTGATGATGTGGGATTCCACGCGGGATATATATATATGTATTGTGTATGTACGCCGACGGTGAGGTGGGATGCCACGCGCGTCACATGGTTATATTTTACACTAATAGTCCGCCGATGATGGGGATTTCACGCATGCTTTGATATTAGTGACTTGATCGCGTCCCAGTTGGGTAGTAGTATATGTGTCCTCCGTAATGGGCCTGACTATGTTACGAAAGATAAGTAAGTTATATGGTAATGAACTTAATGATTCTTTTTCTAATAATGCACGTAAGAATGTGACTATAACTTTTATTGGGAATGGAAAGGATAATAAGGTACGATTAAGTTCATAAGTGGTAATGACACGGCAGGATCCGTATGTATTTTTATACTTGTCCTTGTCATTCTTTGTACTGATTATGATTTGTTTATCAGACGGTATATTCTGCTCCATATTCGTTTTTGTTATCGACTTCTTCGGGCCGCGTTCATGCCCGCAGTTTAGGTACTGATTGTGGATCCGCGAGCTTAGGATCCCTTCAAAGAAGTTGAGATGGTTCCAGTTCGGAGTTGTCACGTTTATGTTTATTCGAAGTACGGCGGCCTTGTCCCGCCACGCTTGTTATGTCAAAACTCTAGAGGTGCGTAGTCACATATTGTGGGTCGCTTTGTAAAATAAATGAGGCAACCGCTTGTATTTATATATGTTCGGGAAGGTAGCTCTATCGGCTAACCCGTTGCTTTTATTTCCGATGTTTTATTTATAAGTTTCATGTATGTTCCGCTGATTTTCTCGATGTTTACTGTAAGGGTGCCTGTGTAGGCACGATCGCGATCCCGAGTCGTCGCGATTGTAGCCGTAAATACGATAAACATAAAGACAGGAAAGCACTAGCAAAATTAGTTGCTGTGGAGGATTTGCCTTTTTTATTTCCTGAATCGCCTGGTTTTATTCATTATATTAGAGATATGTATAATCCTGCTTATAAAGATTTTCCTAGATCAACGGTTAAGAGAGACGTGTTTAAATTTGCACACGAATATCAACAATATTTGCGTTATTCATTATATCATTTAAATTGTAAAGTCGCTTCTAACTTCGATATAGTCGTAGTACTAACTTGCTATGATTATTTAACTAATTGTCATTGGATAGATTATAAATGGTCTATGCAAAAACGTATTTTAGCATATAGATATATAGATAAGAGTACATTTGGTGAGTTTATTTCAAAAAATATTTATTCAGTCTGCGATTATTACGGAATAACTGATAAAGTTATGAGTATTACATTAGATAATGCATCTTCTAACAATGATGCTATTTATATTTTAAAAGAAGTTTTAACTCCGTCTTTTCCAAAACATTTTCATATCAAATGTGCGCGCCATATTTATAACTTAATTGTAAATGAAGGTCTTTCACTTTTTCAAGATATTCTTGAAAAAAATACAATTTGCTATAAACTTTATTTTTAAAAATAATAGAATTCAATAGAGAAAAGAATATAAAAAAACTTGTCACGATTGTGGACTATCTTACAGATTTTTTTTGAAGAAGTACCAACTAGGTGGAGTTCTTTATATGACCAACTAGTTGTTGCTTATGACTATAGAAAACCTATCACTTTATTTTTTAACGCCCATAATCAAAATCCAAATGATATGATTGTGGATAATGATTGAGACAAAATTAAAGAACTTATTGTATTTCTAGAGAATTTTCAACGAGCAACAAAAGAATTTTCTACTTTATATCATCCTACTATTTCAACTATGTTGTTTTATATAGCTATAATATTTTTACTTCTTAAAGAATATATGGAAAAACCTGCTTATAAGGTAGCTATTAAAAAAATGTTTATGAAATTAAAGAAATATTTTATTCCTATTCTCCCTATTTATATTATTGGTGTTGTATTAAACCCGACTATTAAAGTAGAGGGTTGTAAAAGTCTTATTGAAAATATTTATAACTGTATGGACGTACTACCACCTCCAACTCTAAAAAATTTAAATGTTAAGTCACCTATTGAACAAACGCTAGAAGAAGTGTTGAATAGCGTAGAAGATGAATGCAAAAAAGTATATCGGCATTACTAGCAAGAAAGTGCTAGTAACCAACCGACTTTCGTACCATCTTCTTCTACTTCAACATAGCCTCAAAAAAGACATGTTATTTCTGCGGCTAGTATTGAAAGCCTCAGAAATAGAATGTGCGGTGGTAGCACTGCTAACCTAATTAGCGAGTTCGATGTTTTTGTTTTGCAGGGTACTTTACCTTACCAAGCAGTTATCAATGAAGACGGAAAGGAAGACTTGCTGAAATATTGGATGCAGAATGAGAAGACATTTCCGACACTTTCAATGATGGCCCGAGATATTTTGAACATTCAAGCGTCATCAATCGCTTCTGAAAGCGCTTTTTCTGCAGACAGATTTCAAATAGGAGAGCACAAACACTCATTAGTCGGAGACAGCTTGGAGATGGCGGTACTATTCAGAGATTGGATACGAGCGGAGCGAAGGAGGTGCGGTCAACCAGAGATTAACGAAGATTTAAAACTACAACGACATTTTATCTGAAGGCATGAGTAGCGACGTAGAACAATTTGACCAAGATATACCAATTCCAACCGAAGAACCACACGAAATTATAAAGAAACTAGAAAAAATATTTTCAAATTGGTAATTTATTTCATTGCATTTTTTTTCAACAACAGTACACTACAATGTTGTAATTCTGAAGCTTGTATATTTCAATGAAATAATTAATAATATAAGAAACAAAATTTCTTGAGATTTTTTTACACTCTTCTTGTCTTTGTTTAATTATTTAGTTTATACTTTATAAATATATTATATATATGAGTATAATACTATAATACTATAATACTATAATACTATAATACTATAATACTATAATACTATAATATGAGTATATGAGTCTATGACTATATGACTATATTTTAATGTTACTTTGTTAGTAATTTAGTGGATTTTTTTTTTTTTAAAAAACCCGTCCGACCCGTCCCGACCCCCTGCACACCGGTACCGGTACCGGGACGGGACACGGTATCGTCCCGCTAGTCCCGGTCCCGCCTGGACCGCCCCAGCCCGACCCCGCCCCTCCTCTCCATCCCGACCCCGTTCCGATCCCGCCGGTCCCGATCTCGGTGGGCCCGGCCCACTGGTTTGACCTCCCAGCACGGCTATAACTCAGCCTATTATTTAGAAAATTGTACTATTACAATTCAAAGGATTCACGAAGTTAAAATTGTTTATAGTTCAAAATCCAAATATAAAAGAGAGTGTGTAAATATTTACCAATAAATAGTTTACAACTTTGGATATGAAAGTAATTTTTAATACATTTGAACTTTAAAATAAATAAAATAATCCAACTCATTTTCTATCAATTGATTTAAATCAAGAGAGGTTTATTGTCCCATTTAAGGGGATAAAGTTAACTTCTTATATATGTTGCTGGATGTATTTGATATTTATTCATCTTTTCAATTAATCACTCACCAAAAACTAATGAGGGTTTGAATGCGAGGTTTGACCAACATATTTTTGGATATTTTTTATTTCTTCTAATTTTATTTTTAAATAAAAATAGGTAAAATATAATTAAAAATTACTTAAATAGATTGAGTAACTTTTTAAGTGAAACAATAATAATTGAGTGATTTTTTTAATTATAAAATAAAATGACTTTCTGAATAAAACAGTAATAGTTGAGTGATTTTCTAATTAAAAAATAAAATTAGTGACTTTATAAATAAACTAAAGGGGGTGTATTCAATAAGGATTTTAAAAGATTTTTTTGAGATAGATAAATCTCGTGGTATTCAATTAAGACTTTTAAATAATCTAACAAGTCATGTGCTATTTAATCAAGACTATTATGATTTTTTAAAGAGGGTGTACAAATCTAGTTGTATTCAATCAGGATTTTAAACAAGTAATAAAAAGTCTTTTGGTATTCAAAAACTTCCTAATTCCGAAAGATTTTTATTCTTAATGGAATTTGTGGGACTTTTTAGTGAGAATATAAATATCAAACCCTCTAAACAATCTCACCCTTCTGATAATTTTTTTTCCTCAAGATTGTTTTATCTCTTCTCCCTCTCTGTTTATATTCTTTCATTTTCTCTTTCTACCCCCACCATTTCACTTTCATCTCATCCCCAGATTCCTTAAAGCAATGAGATTTTTTGTGTGCAATCACGATCCAATTTTCAAATGTTAGAGAATTAGGGTATAGGAGTTTCTTAGCCAAAATTGTGGGTTCGTTGAGTGGTGGGGCGGGGGGGGGGGGGCAGGGGCCCTCCAGATTCAATGTTACTGTCATGATCTATGTGTGTTTTTCCTATTTAGTACAAGTAAAATTTGTATTATTTTTTCTTTCATTTTCTTGATTGTTGATCCACTGAAAAATAATACAGTCATACCTATTTACAACATCATCTTTATATGATTGATCTACGTACATGGCAAGACAAAGGAGAAAAATTTCTCACTAAAAACCTAGCATGAAAAAAGTATGAAATTTGTGTTGAATTAAAAAAATCTCACTCCGTTGTAGCAAAGAATACAAATGTGTGTGCTAATACACATCGAAAGTACAAAAAATCACGAATTTGAGTTTCTGACCTTAGAAGTACAAAAATAACTGACGTCGGCCATGACGAAGTAATATATTTCGATCACAAGCCTGTTTTTCATGGACCTGATGAATTTCAGGTCAATTAGATATAGTCCATGTGATTCTAGAAAATCAGTGTGCTAATACCCATCGAAAGTGCAAAAAATCACGAATTTGAGTTTTTGGGCTTAGAAATGCAATAATAAGCGACGTCGGTCATGACGAAGTAACAAAAAATCTTTTGATTTTAAAAAACTTGTTGATTTCAGGCTAACTTGGTATACAAAATCTCATTTTAGCAAGGATATCTAACTCCTCAAGCATGAATATGATTTGAATTGTGAAACACCTTAAAGTTATATTTTGGCTTTATATACAATTTTTTGTTCAGCTGCATTGATTTGTTCCTCATGAATGCACTTGTATTTGAAGTTGTTGCAAGTCTTGATTCTATTAGAGAAAGAATGTCCCCTATGCAATTACATATTGCGCTTATGTGTGTAGAGTTGATTCTATATTGTTTCCATAGCAAGATCAGAGGTCATTTTTTTCAAATCTATGCATGCAAGTTGTTCGCTGAAATATCTGTTAGAAAAATTGACATGAAAAATTCTTGTGGTACTTTCAAATCTTTATAAATCTTATGATAAATTTTTTAAAATACAAACATAAATTTTTAGTTATCTTTTAAAATGTGTTAAGTCATTACATTCCTAAATAATCTTTTAAAATCCATTAAATTTATTTATCTCAAAATAATCTTTTAAAATCCTAATGGAATACCCCCATCCCTAAATTCATAGTTGAGTTTGGGATGAAGGTAGAAAAGTAAAATGGGAGATGAGAAGGGGGAGGGGTCTTAAAAGCGGGAAAGCTGATGTGGAAAGCGGGGAACCATAGCCTCATTGCCATCTAATCACTCACTCCATCCATACCCATTTGAATAACATATCGACTACGTGGCCTCTTCTTCCCCAATCTATACAGTTCCATTCTCCCATTTCTCACTCTCTAATGGCTTCCACACTCCTAGCTTACCCTACTAATCTCACTTCTCTTCCCTCTCGCAACCTCTCATGGCGCACCATGTTCGATTCCACCCTCAATCCTCTCATCACCACTACTAAAGGTAATTACACTCTTTTCGGCTGTTAACAAAATTTCACTACCCACTTATTTTATTTTTCTTTTTTGGGGGGTAAATTTGGTTTCTCCCCCCTTTAAATAACTCTAGTAAAGGTAATTGGAGTCTTATGGGGCACTAGAAAAACATGATTCCAATATCACCCACTATCTTTTTTTTTGGTCTCTTCCCCTTCCAATTTTTCTATAAACACTAGTAAAGGTAATTTCAGTCTCATGGGGTGTTAACAAAACATGATTCCAACATTACCCACTAATTTTCTTGGATTTTTTATTCTTTTGAAATTTTGGCTACGCAGGCAAACATTGTTCGATACCTAAGGTGGTGTGCAATGCTCAGACTGCTCCGGCAGCGGTGAATTTAGCTCCGGGAACGCCAGTGAGGCCGACTAATATACTTGTTGTGGGGGCCACGGGCACATTGGGAAGACAAGTAGTGAGGAGAGCACTGGACGAGGGGTACGACGTTAGATGTCTGGTGAGGCCTAGGCCTGCTCCTGCTGATTTTCTTCGTGATTGGGGCGCCACTGTTGTCAATGTAAGTAGAGCCAGTCAAACCTCTCTATAACAACGTCCCCAATATTTTTTGGTTGTTATAACAAAATATTGTTATATAGGACATAGCTTGTATATATGAAATGTGCCGTTAAAATGAAATGTTGTTATAGAGAGGTGTGACTTATTTGTGACATTCATTCTTGTTTTTCTTTTATGTTGTGAAAATTATCTAGTTAAACTGATTTCTGGACAGGCGGATTTAAGCAAACCTGAAACAATTCCAGCAACATTGGTTGGAGTCCATACAGTTATTGATTGTGCTACTGGACGCCCTGAGGAGCCTATAAAAACTGTAAGCATCCATAATGATGAAAAGGGGTGAAATTGATTCATACTATACTTATGTTCTCATTGGAATGAAAATGCTCAGATTATTTATGTCACGACCCAAACCGGAGGGCCGCGACGGACATCCGGATCCCACCCGCCGGATACCGCTAATCAACGCAATCAACACCTAACCATAAATAAACACGGACTAAGCCGAAAAGGTTATGAAAGTTTTTAACCAGAAAATTAACTGATACATACATACATACTAATGCCAAGGCCGACGAGACAATACAAAACTACTATACACAGGACACCTGTCTTAGCTGTCTACAAGCCTCTAAAGAGTATACAATATCAACAGGTCGGGATAAGACCCCGCCATACCCATATAGACATGCAAAAATGTAACATACCAAGTTATACTGACACTCCGGAAAGAGAGGAGTGCTTCCAAAAGTCCGCTGAAATCTGCAACCTATTCATGTGGGCCGTCGTCCTGCCTGTGCGAACTTGCGGGCATAAAACGCAGCGTCCCCCGACAAAGGAAACGTCAGTACGACTGCTGTACTGAGTATGTTAGACATAAAATAACATAACAGGGATGTATCATAATCTGAAACCGAAATACTGACCAACAGTACATGCCTCTGAGAGCCTAGTACATATGTTTAAATGTTATGCAATATCAATGCACTGTACTGATGGCCACATGTGCGTCTTTCTGTCCATAACGACCTCTGTGAGCATAATATATATAAATGTCATGCATGATGCACATGCGGTATACTACAGCCACACATGCATCTTACCCATAACCGCCTCTGTGGCACAGACATTCATATCATATCGTCTTGGCCACACATGCATCCATTTAGGCCACACATGCACTATATGTGGCCTTTTAGGGCTCTTTTGTGATAATCTATATCAGCAGCAGGTGGTGTGCGTATATAACGTCTTTTTCCCTTTTTCCATTCTCCTACATATATATATATATAATATTTACCATATAGTAATGTGCACAACACAAGTGGTCCAGGGTAATATACAAATACAATGCAAATGAAATTGCATGGATGACAACACCATATTCTAATCTCAACACATCTTACCTTTGTACCTTTGACGGCACTGTCAATATCATTATCATCTTTTTCATATGCTTCATTAAGGACTTAGAAACAATTTAGACATGCTTTCAACATAAGAATCAATAACATGAATAGTCCTTATCTTCTAAGAGTAGAGTAGTTTATGGAACATTATCACATTTATCTTTCATAATATGGAACATGCCAAAAGGAAGAAATAATGTGTCTTAACATACCTCGCAATTTTGTGCTAATCCAACAAGAGAACTGTTAACCGAAAGGCTTTGTATAAAAATAGCAAATTGTGAATAATCACAAGAACATCAACTAAGCACCAAAAGAAGGGTTGCTGCTTTCTAAGATTAAATTGGAAAAGAAAGGGCTGCTGCTTTCTAAAATTAAATTGGAAAAGAAAGGGCGGCTGCTTTCTAAAATTAAATTGGAAAAGAGGAACGACTAAGGATTGGGAGTAAAATGCATTGAATTGACATTAAGCAGTCTTGTCATAGGGGTCTGCCACGCAACCAATCTTGGTGGTGGAGTCCCCATGTCACGCCACATGCACAGGCATGGTCACTAAATTAAGTGACCTGCCTCCGTGTAATTTATCAATCACACATAATTAAAAATTAATTCTAGATCCCACTTCATTTAAATTCTAAAAACTCATAAGACCTTCGTATACTCGATATCATAATTTGTAATATGACATTAGTCCATCACCTCTTTTAGGATATACAACTATTATTATTAATCTCCATCGTCACACTTGTTGCATCCAAAATTATTTTGGTATCACATCCTTTTGTATGTTAATTTCGTTATTGGCATATGTAAATATAAAAAAATTCCAATCACTCGGGTCTATTTCCTTCGTTTAGATGCTCAAATAATTGCTCAAAATTACGAGACGTTACAATTTAACTGTCTTGATCCTCTTATTTACGTTGTTGTTGTGGTGGCTTGTCAAGCTTATTTACTTTAGCCGTTCATTTTAGGTAGATTGGGAAGGAAAAGTTGCCCTAATACAATGTGCTAAAGCAATGGGAATTCAAAAATTTATATTTTTCTCGATTCACAACTGCGACAAGCATCCTGAAGTTCCTCTGATGGAGATCAAACACTGTACAGAGAAGTATCTCCGAGATTCAGACTTGAACCATGTTGTAATTCGGTTATGCGGCTTCATGCAGGTATCATCCTCTAATTATTTTATTTGGTATGGTGAAAGTATGCCTTATATATGAACATTTTAACCACAATGCTGAAACAAAGATCATTGAATTTGAAAACTCCTCAAAGGTATTTCAATAAGTTAGATTCATGAATTTTTTTTGGTAAACCTAATGAAAATAGGAAAGCATTTCTGAAGCTCAAAAGATGTGTAAATCACGGTTTTATATATCACAGCATTGTAAATGGACACCTTAGAGCGTCAAAAGCCTATCAACATACTAGTTGAAACACCGAGATGTTGCTACTTGAAATTTGTAATGTAGAAGCAGAGAAGCTTGTCACATTATGTTGTTATTATTGACAAAATTAAGAGTTTTGTTTGAGTTACAAACAAGCTCTACATATCTTAGAAGGGGAACCTAGGGTACTGTGACCACATGTGTGCCCTCTGTGAACTTTAAAATGGAGTGCCTTTTGATCTTACTGATTAACTCATAGTGGTTGGAAAAAATACAAAGGTGCCCATACAAATAGTTTTTAAACGAATTGATAAGGTGTTATTCTCATATTTCGTTTTGCCATGTTTGTTCTCCTTTAGTCATATTATTCATTGTCTTAGTACTTTAAAATTCATTTTCTTCAGGGCCTTATTGGTCAATATGCAGTGCCTATATTAGAAGAAAAGTCTGTATGGGGAACTGATGCTCCCACTCGAATAGCATACATGGACACCCAAGTAATTTTTCCACTTAATTTCATTTGAATCCTTTTAATGTAATCAGTAAATAATTCTATGCTACGTTTCTTCCAGGATATTGCTCGCTTGACATTCATAGCTTTGCGCAATGAGAACATTAATGGGAAGCTTCTCACTTTTGCTGGGCCTCGGGCATGGACGACCCAAGAGGTAAGAAGGATCTCTATTTTAAGCATTAAGATTAAGTTACTTCGGCAGCTTACAATGTAGCCTTTTGTGGTACTTTTTGTTTCTGGTATTGGGGTAAGCAACACCAGATACTGTTAATATCAAAATCTTACCTCAAAGCCAAGTTCATTTAGAAATTTCCTTGGGAGTTGGGCCATCAAATTTATGCTAAATATACTCTAGATCTTTTCTATATACTAGACAATAAGAAAAAAAGGTCAATCCACATTTTCGAAACAATACCATTTCCCATCGCCAAACCATTACTAATTATTCTGAACTTAGATCATATACCTTTTTTTGTTGCTTTTTCTGTCTATTATTCTCCTTTTCTCCTGTTTGGATGATGTCTATTACCTTCTTGTCAAGTAAGTACTCGTTGAATCAGGTGATAACATTGTGCGAGAGACTTGCTGGCCAAGATGCCAATGTGACTACAGTGCCTGTCTCAGTTTTGCGATTTACACGCCAGCTGACTCGGTTGTTTGAGTGGACGAGTGATGTTGCGGATAGATTGGCATTTTCCGAGGTTGAAATTTCTATTAGCTTTACATTTTGTATCTTTTTATCTTTGTCGTATTTCTTCATTATCAAATGCAGTCTGATGCCACTAGAATATAAGTCACGTCTTCTTGTTCTGGCTGTTCATTATATCTACTACATCATTTCCTTTCTTTTAGTTGTTTGCAATGTTCTTCCCAAAAATCAACCTATTCTTAAGGTAAGGGAAAAGGTAACTCTTTTAATAAATAAGGAGTTGAGAGACTGTGCGAGGATAAAATTTTAGAATGTGCTATTATTAGTGTCCTTCGAATAGATAACTATATATACAGAATGTATTCCCTTTGCTGCATCATTCCTTAGAAATTAGCTGCCATGAAATTTTTTGCTCGTCATTTTGTTTCCATGTTTGACAAATCTCCATTGGAATAAGTAAAAGAATCAATGTTGCCTGGTGTATCATTCAGAATCTGGGGATATTCTCAGAATAAGATGTTCGAGAACAATTTTTGATCTTTTTTAATTACCAAGTCATTCATATTGAGGTATAGTACTTGTTTTGATTGATTTTACTTGACCATATTTTCCCATTTTCGTTCGCATGAGAAGTTACTCATATTTACTTGAAGAACTGCCTCACTCTCTCTATTTATTAGTGAAGACTGTGTCGTTCTTTTTATTTTTTCGTCTGCAACAGCTTTCTGATCTGTGACCAAGCAATAGAAAAGAATGATAAAACCATGTATAAAATGGTGCATGTCCCGCATGTTGGTGGGTCAGATGGCAAAAGACAAAGCTAATGTTATTGGTCTGTGTGGCAATTTTCAGGTATTGACAAGCGATACTGTCTTCTCAGTGCCTATGGCTGAGACATATAATCTTCTTGGTGTGGATGCAAAAGACGTAAGTTCACTGGAGAAATATCTGCAGGATTATTTCACCAACATACTCAAGAAGTTGAAAGACCTTAAGGCTCAATCGAAGCAAACTGATATTTTCTTTTGAGATGAATACTTGTTTATGTTATACATTGTAACACGGATACATCAGCAGAGGCATGTTCCTTTTGGAACTCCCAATCTTCCTTCCCCCCCCCCCCCCCTAGTCTGTTCCTCATGTATTCATGTATTGTAAAGAAGGTAAAGAAAGAAAATGACCGACTTTGATTCAAATGAAATTTTGGAACTACTTTTCCGATCCAGTGAGTAATGATAATTGGATATGATTAATAACTATGAGAGCAGCTCCTTTACCAACAGCCTCAAGACAATCAAAGCAATTTACTGCAGTGGGACGGCAGGCTTCTGCTCATCAAGTATTCTTCGTCTCAATTATATTAAAGTGTTCAACCACAACTTTATCACGCGCAATATCATTTCGAGTTAGTTTCTCCTCCTATATCAATAAGCAAAATAACGCATAGAAATAAGTGAACAAGCAAAGCATTCCATCATTTTCATCTCCACAGAAAGTCAAAAGCAACGGTACATATTGCCAATGAACCTAATGTACCAAGTCTAGCTGCTGGATGGAAACAATATAGATGACATTCAAAGGATATTAAAGATATCATGAAGAAAATTTACAAATTTGCTGTTGAGACATCTACCTGATTTAAACACCAACATATGCTTGTGACCGAAAGTTAATTATTACATTAATGATAAGAACAAAGAGTGAAAGACACTTTTAGGAAATACAAAAGTTGTTTCCAACTGATGCAGATCTAATATATTTACACAATCACACACAAAAGTGATTAACGTTCAGTTTATTGTCCTTGTAGTGGTACAAATCTAAAACTAATGAAATTCAGCTATGATCTGCAATGTCGTCAAACACAAGATAAGGTGCTTTAAGCAAAAACAGAGCAAGTTCAATATAAATCATGCAAAACGAAAGAGTGATTACCTTGTCCCGGAAAACAGACGAACCCATCGAAACATGATTGGTAGCTATCGTAAATCAATGCCAAACTGGCAAGTAATTCATTCTTTTCTTGAGTTTGAGTACCCCGCATAACAAAAATGGTTTTGACATTGTCATTGGAACCTTTTTCAGAAAAAGACTACATGATAAATGTTAATGGAATAACAAGAATAATCTCAACAGGTACCTGCTTGCACTTATCAGAACATGATGAGAGACATGGAAATAGCAGATCTAGTGACAATCAACTATGTCTTAGTCCCAACCTAACAAATCTAATGATATTAAGGTAAAACCAAAGTCTGATCATAATTTGAAGTACGGAGGGGATATCTACACAAATCAAAAGATAATTTAGTTACATGTCATCTCCTATACCAGAAAGTCTCAATAGCTATAACTCTGTTTCTCCAACCGCTATGCATCACCGTGCTTCCCCAATCTATGTTTTAGTTACGTGCCATGCTCATAAGAATGTAAGATGTTATCTACTATGACGATCATTTTTTCTATCTGTCAATATCAATAGGTTGGAAAGTAGCATAAATAAGAATGTTCTTTTCTGGCGCTAAATCATCTAATTAGTGTTCTTTTCTATTTCAACATAGTAATTTAGATAAATGATGAAGCCGTAAAGGCATTAATCAACTACACAAGTCAATGCATCCATCCACTGTCTAAATTCCATCTAACACAGCTATCTTTCTTTTTTTAATTTACAATTCGTAGCTAGTTAAGGCCAATCCGTGTATATTTGAATACATGTTCAGTTGTATTCAACCTTATTTGATGTCGCGTGTATATGATTGTATTTGAATACATGCAATTTTAATTTCTCTAAATACATGTGTATTCAAAATAATTGTATTCCAATGCATTTAAATACACGACGGAGTTGTGTATTTTAGTCTATTTATATATTGATTTATACTTTTGTTTTGCCTGTATTTGAATATATTCGATCTCATATCAGTAAGTTCGCCACCGGAAGTCGCAAGGTTGAAAGTCTCAATCGTATTTAAATGTATTTGTGTCGTCGACGGCTAATATTTCACTGCTATAAAGTGTATTCGGGTGTATTCGGAAACGTAAATTGGTTGTATCAAACAGGGGGTAAATCTGTAAACAACAAATTTTCAGATACACTGTATTTATCAAAAATATTGTATACAAACATATGTATATAAATCATTCAAACAACACATGCAGTCAAATGCATCTAGTTTTGGAACATATTTACTTATGGATGTTGCAGTCGTTTGTTCAATCACATTCAAATCCTCAACGAAAATTGAAGAGAAAGAGGGGACGGAATTTGCTTAATTTTTAAAATCTGTTGGTTTTAGAATCTACGAATTTCTGAAGCTTCAATTGAGAAATTCATTGTGTATGGATGTTGACGGAGTTGCATACTGGAATATGTTATATTCATCGAGCGAAATATGGACTAAATTGGGGGAGAGTCACATTTGAGGAGAAGATTAGGTATAATTTGACAGTAATTGAGTTTCACTGCATTTTTATAGGATTTGTAACTTTTATAATGTTATGATTTGTAAACTGAAACTACCTAAGTTTCACAAATAAATTTCTTATTATGTACATAAATGTATTTCTCCCTATATAATAATAATAATATATATAAAAATATTTATTTGACATAACTACCTCTAAAAGATATTTATTGACCTTCTCGCCTACCGATCTTACTCAAAAAGAGTCAATGGGAGCGGACACATCAATAGCAGCAGACGCAGAGGCAAGATCTCTATATATTCCTCTCACATTCGTTCGAGCTTCCTTACTCCTCGTTGGACACCCAATTTGCGATGCTTTTAAGCCCACTTGACAAACTCTAATCTACTATTGGTCATGAGGGGGGGTTAAGCTGCGTTAAATGCCCCGGAAATGGGCTTCAAGCTAGAAAGCCGAAAGCCTTTTAGTCAAAAGTATTATTTATATTTCATAACAATAATAATTTTCTAATTTACACCTCGTAAGTAATGAGATACATAGCGAAAAATATCCTGTATCTCAATAGTCTTCCTCACCTCCCAAATCTCTCTTCCCCTCACCCTTCTTCTCTTCTCCTTCGATAACACTTGCTCGTCACAGGATCTGGTCGGAGATACCATCCAAACGGCAGCGGCAATAACAGAAACGCCTGCGATGGTGGTGGAATGTTCTGTTAATGCGGCGAAAACGGTGCACCGATATTGTCCACCGCAGTGCTCGCCATCAGATCTGGCTGTCACAATTAAATAACAAAAGTTCAAAGAAGAATCGAGATATGTAGTATGGTCGTAATCCTCGGCCAAATTAGAGACAAGCAGCGAACCTGTAGTAGAAGATGGTTCGATTTGGTGTAGTTAAAAATATGATGTGGCGTTATTGGAGGACCCGCTCTAGGTAAATGTTTGAGTTCTGTATCAATCACAAAGGGAAATAGATGTTTACAATAGCAATAGATCCCAGTGTAGTAACCACAGACTTGATTCTGAAATACATGTCATTTTTCAGTCGGAGGTTATTACGAAGATGTACAATGAGAGCAATGAACAAGAACATTTTACACTCCCGATACCAAACGTGTCGGGTGATATTCTTCAAAAAATCATAAACTAATGTAACACACATTACCATCGTCCTCCTCTCGCACCATCTCGTAACGAGGATAAAATAACTGCTCTCGAAAACTTTGACAATGAATTTGTCAATGTGAATTTTCAAACGCTGTTGAAAATTCACATTGACAAATTCATTGTCAATAATGTGTGTTACATTAGTTTATGATTTGTTGAAGAATATCACCCGACACGTTTGGTATCGGGAGTGTAAATGTTCTTGTTCATCGCTCTAATTGTGCATCTTCCTAATAACCGATCCCATTGTACATCTTCCTAATAACCTCCGACTGGAAAATGACATGTACTTCAAAATCAAGTTTGTCGTTACTTTTGTCCAAAAATACAATCAGTCAAATACATATAATGCACAGAAGAAATAGAAAGAACCAGTCCAATTACTTAAACTCCAGATTTTAAGAAAGATACTTTTATTAATTAATGAAGAACTGAAATATGTACACAAGACAAACTAACAAAAGTCAACTCCTATGGTGTAGTTCCACCAGAAATCAAGGAAAAGATTATGATGGACTCTAAAAAATAGTGAAACAAAAACAATAACAATGTAAAGAATAAGCAGTAAAACGTTCTAATAAGAATTGCACACAAGTACAATCTCCATACATAAGGTAGCACCTATGAAGCACGGACACTTCATTTAGGGTGAGGTGTCCGTGTCGGACACCTCACCGGACACGAAACGCCCCGGACACGCCTCGGACACGTGTCCGGGACGTTTCCCAGCAAAAAAAAAAAAAAAAATCGGACACGGCAGGGACACGCTGGGGACACGGCAGGGACACGCGGGGGACACGGCAGGGGGGACACGGCAGGGACTTTTTTTTTATTTTTTTAGAAAAAGTTTAGTTTTAATTTTATTTGATTTATTTTAAGTAAATTTATATTTATTTGATTTATTTTAAGTAAATTTATATTTATTTGATTTATTTTAAGTAAATTTATATTTATTTGATTTATTTTAAGTAAATTTATATTTATTTGATTTATTTTAGTCTTGGGACATACTTATGTATTAGTTTATGGACTATGGTCTTATAAATTATGTATTGAATATTTGATTGATTGTCAATTTGTTATGAATGTTTCTTTTTAATTTACTTACATGTCATCTCCTATACCAGAACAGTTACCATTAGCAAAGATAATTTACTTACATGTGATGATGTCCTATATAAGAACAGTTACCATCAGAAGCTGAGATTCCAGTGCCGATAGAGTTCTAGCATGTCGGCCTCATAAATCAATGCCAAACTGGGCAAGTAATTCATTATTTTCTTAGAGTTTGAGTACCCCGCAGAACAAAAATGGTTTCAACATTGTCATTGGAACCTTTTTTTCAGAAAAAGACTACATGATAATGTTAATGGAATAACAAGAATAATTTCAACACTTATCAGAACAGGATGAGAGACATGGCAATAGCAGATCTAATGACAATCAACTATGTCTTAGTCCCAAACAAATCTAATGATATTAAAGCAAAACCAAAGTTTGATCATAATTTAAAGTACGGAGGGATATCTACACAAATCAAAAGATAATTTACTTACATGTCATCTCCTCTACCAGAACAGTTACCATTAGCAAAGATAATTTACTTACATGTGATGATGTCCTATATAAGAACAGTTACACAGGTTTGAGATTCCAGTCGATAGAGTTCTAAAGACGCCTTCATAAATCAATGCCAAACTGGGCAAGTAATTCATTATTTTCTTGAGTTTGAGTACCCCGCAGAACAAAAATGGTTTTAACATTGTCATTGGAACCTTTTTTCAGAAAAAGACTACATGATAATGTTAATGGAATAACAAGAATAATTTCAACACTTATCAGAACAGGATGAGAGACATGGCAATAACAGATCTAGTGACAATCAACTATGTCTTAGTCCCAAATAAATCTAATGATATTAAAGCAAAACCAAAGTTTGATCATAATTTGAAGTACGGAGGGGATATCTACACAAATCAAAAGATAATTTACTTACATGTCATCTCCTATACCAGAACAGTTACCATTAGCAAAGATAATTTACTTACATGTGATGATGTCCTATATAAGAACGATTACCATCGTGTCGAGATTCCGGTCTGATAGAGTTCTAGCATGTCGGCCTCATAAATCAATGCCAAACTGGGCAAGTAATTCATTATTTTCTTAGAGTTTGAGTACCCCGCAGAACAAAAATGGTTTCAACATTGTCATTGGAACCTTTTTTTCAGAAAAAGACTACATGATAATGTTAATGGAATAACAAGAATAATCTCAACAGGTACCTGCTTGCACTTATCAGAACAGGATGAGAGACATGGCAATAGCAGATCTAATGACAATCAACTATGTCTTAGTCCCAAACAAATCTAATGATATTAAAGCAAAATCAAAGTTTGATCATAATTTAAAGTACGGAGGGATATCTACACAAATCAAAAGATAATTTACTTACATGTCATCTCCTATACCAGAACAGTTACCATTAGCAAAGATAATTTACTTACATGTGATGATGTCCTATATAAGAACAGTTACCATCAGAAGCTGAGATTCCAGTGCCGATAGAGTTCTAGCATGTCGGCCTCATAAATCAATGCCAAACTGGGCAAGTAATTCATTATTTTCTTAGAGTTTGAGTACCCCGCAGAACAAAAATGGTTTCAACATTGTCATTGGAACCTTTTTTTCAGAAAAAGACTACATGATAATGTTAATGGAATAACAAGAATAATTTCAACACTTATCAGAACAAGATGAGAGACATGGCAATAGCAGATCTATACAACTTGATAATATTACAACTAATTATTCTGAACTTAGATCATGTACCTTTTTTTGTTGCTTTCTCCTGTTTGGATGATATCTATTACCTTCTTGTCAAGTAAGTACTCATTGAATCCGGTGATAACATTGTGCGAGAGACTTGCTGGCCAAGATGCCAATGTGACTACAGTGCCTGTCTCAGTTTTGCTATTTGCACGCCAGCTGACTCAGTTGTTTGAGTGGACGAGTGATGTTGCTGATAGATTGGCATTTTCCGAGGTTGAAATTTCTTCTACCTTTGCATTTTGTATTTTTTCTTCTTTGTCTAATGAGTGTTTCTTCATGTTTGAGTGGACGAGTGATGTTGCTGATAGATTGGCATTTTTCGAGGTTAAAATTTCTTCTAGCTTTACATTTTGTATTTTTTCTTCTTTGTCTAATGAGTGTTTCTTCATTATCAAATGCAGTCTGATGCCACTAGAATATCAGTCCTGTCTTCTTCTTCTGGCTGTTCACTATATCTACTACATCATTTCCTTTGTTTTAGTTGTTTGCAATGTTCTTTCCAAAAACTAATCTATTTTAAGGTAAGGGAAAAGGTAACTCTTTTAATAAATGAGGACTTGAGAAACTGCAAGGATGAAATTTTAGAATTGTGTTATTATTAATGTCCTTTGAATAGATAACTATATATACTGATTGTATTCCCTTTGCAGCATCATTCCTTAGAAATTAGCTGCCATGAAATTTTTTGCTTGTCAGTTTGTTTCCATGTTTGACAAACCTCCATTGGAATAAGTAAAAGAATCAATGTTGCCTGGTGTATCATTCAGATTCTGGTGACATTTTACCTGATATTTAATAGGGGATATTCTCAGAATAAGTTGTTCGAGAACAACTTTTGATCTTTTTTAATTACCAAGTCATTCATATTGAGGTATTGTACTTGACCATATTTTCCCATTTTCGTTCGCATGAGAAGTTGCTCATATTTACTTGAAGCACTGCCTCACTCTCTCTATTTATTAGTGAAGACTGTGTCGTTCTTTTAATTTTTTCGTTTGCAACAGCTTTCTGATCTGTGACCAAGCAATTGAAAACAATGATAAAACCATGTATAAAATGGTGCATGTCCCGCATGTTGGTGGGTCAGATGGCAAAAGACAAAGCTAATGTTATTGGTCTGTGTGGCAATTTCCAGGTATTGACAAGCGATACTGTCTTCTCAGTGCCTATGGCTGAGACATATAATCTTTTCGGTGTGGATGCAAAAGACGTTAGTTCACTGGAGAAATATCTGCAGGATTATTTCACCAACATACTCAAGAAGTTGAAAGACCTCAAGGCTCAATCGAAGCAAATTGATATTTTCTTTTGAGATGAATACTTGTTTATGTTGTTGTACAAGTAATATACATTGTAACACTGATACATCAGCAGAGGCATGTACCTTTCCGATCCAGTGAGTAATGATAATTGTATATGATTAATAACTATGAGAGCAGCTCTTTTACTGCAGTGGGACGGCAGGCTTCTACTCATCAAGTAATTCTTCGATGTTTTTTTCCAAAAACTGTCTCAATTATATTACAGTGTTCAACCACAACGAGAGAGCGATTACCATGTCCCGGAAAACAGAGGAACCCATCCGAAACATGATTGGTAGCTATCATAAATCAATGCCAAACTGGGCAAGTAATTCATTATTTTCTTGAGTTTGAGTACCCCGCAGAACAAAAATGGTTTTAACATTGTCAATAGAACCTTTTTTCAGAAAAAGACTACATGATAATGTTAATGGAATAACAAGAATAATTTCAACACTTATCAGAACAGGATGAGAGACATGGCAATAGCAGATCTAGTGACAATCAACTATGTCTTAGTCCCAAATAAATCTAATGATATTAAAGCAAAACCAAAGTTTGATCATAATTTGAAGTACGGAGGGGATATCTACACAAATCAAAAGATAATTTACTTACATGTCATCTCCTATACCAGAACAGTTACCATTAGCAAAGATAATTTACTTACATGTGATGATGTCCTATATAAGAACAGTTACCATCAGAAGCTGAGATTCCAGTGCCGATAGAGTTCTAGCATGTCGGCCTCATAAATCAATGCCAAACTGGGCAAGTAATTCATTATTTTCTTAGAGTTTGAGTACCCCGCAGAACAAAAATGGTTTCAACATTGTCATTGGAACCTTTTTTTCAGAAAAAGACTACATGATAATGTTAATGGAATAACAAGAATAATCTCAACAGGTACCTGCTTGCACTTATCAGAACAGGATGAGAGACATGGCAATAGCAGATCTAATGACAATCAACTATGTCTTAGTCCCAAACAAATCTAATGATATTAAAGCAAAATCAAAGTTTGATCATAATTTAAAGTACGGAGGGATATCTACACAAATCAAAAGATAATTTACTTACATGTCATCTCCTATACCGTAATGCTTACCATTAGCAAAGATAATTTACTTATACGTGATGATGTCCTATATAAGAACGATTACCATCGAAGCTAAGATTCCACACGATAGAGTTCTAAAGATGTCGCTTTCATAAATCAATGCCAAACCGGCAAGTAATTCATTATTTTCTTAGAGTTTGAGTACCCAGAACAAAAATGGTTTCAACATTGTCATTGGAACCTTTTTTCGAGAAAAGACTACATGATAATGTTAATGGAATAACAAGAATAATTTCAACACTTATCGTATCAGGATGAGACATGGCAATAGCAGATCTAATGACAATCAACTATGCCTTAGTCCCAAACAAATCTAATGATATTAAAGCAAAACCAAAGTTTGATCATAATTTAAAGTGCGGAGGATATCTACACAAATCAAAAGATAATTTACTTACATGTCATCTCCTACTGCACGATTTACCATTAGCAAAGATAATTTACTTACACGTGATGATGTCCTATATAAGAACGATTACGCCAGGTTGAGATTCCAGTCATAGATAGAGTTCTAAAGATGCCACTTCATAAATCAATGCCAACCGGGCAAGTAATTCATTATTTTCTTGAGTTTGAGTACCATGAGAACAAAAATGGTTTTAACATTGTCATTGGAACCTTTTTGAGAAAAGACTACATGATAATGTTAATGGAATAACAAGAATAATTTCAACACTTATCGAGCAGGATGAGAGACATGGCAATAATGATCTAGACAATCAACTATGTCTTAGTCCCAAATAAATCTAATGATATTAAAGCAAAACCAAAGTTTGATCATAATTTGAAATGCGGAGGATATCTACACAAATCAAAAGATAATTTACTTACATGTCATCTCCTATACCGTAACGCTTACCATTAGCAAAGATAATTTACTTACATGATGATGTCCTATATAAGAACAGATTACCATCGGTCGAGATTCCAGCACGATAGAGTTCTAAAGATGTCTACTTCATAAATCAATGCCAAACTGGGCAAGTAATTCATTATTTTCTTAGAGTTTGAGTACCCCGCAGAACAAAAATGGTTTCAACATTGTCATTGGAACCTTTTTTTCAGAAAAAGACTACATGATAATGTTAATGGAATAACAAGAATAATCTCAACAGTGCGCTGCACTTATCGTATCAGGATGAGAGGCATGGCAATAGCAGATCTAGTGACAATCAACTATGTCTTAGTCCCAAACAAATCTAATGATATTAAAGCAAAACCAAAGTTTGATCATAATTTAAAGTACGGAGGGATATCTACACAAATCAAAAGATAATTTACTTACATGTCATCTCCTATACCAGAACAGTTACCATTAGCAAAGATAATTTACTTACATGTGATGATGTCCTATATAAGAACAAGAACCATCGTGATTCCAGATTCGATAGAGTTCTAGCGTGTCACTTAAATCAATGTCAAACTGGACAAGTAATTCATTATTTTCTTGAGTTTGAGTACCCCGCAGAACAAAAATGGTTTTAACATTGCCATTGGAACCTTTTTCCAGAAAAAGACTACATGATAATGTTAATGAAATAACAAGAATAATCTCAACAGGTACCTGCTTGCACTTATCAGAACAGGATGAGAGGCATGGCAATAGCAGATCTAGTGACAATCAACTATGTCTTAGTCCCAAACAAATCTAATGATATTAAAGCAAAACCTAAGTTTGATCATAATTTGAAGTACGGAGGGGATATCTACACAAATCAAAAGATAATTTACTTACATGTCATCTCCTATACCAGAACAATTACCATTAGCAAAGATAATTTACTTACATGTGATTTTTGTGGATTACAAAAACAAGGAACATATACTAGGGTAAAAGCACACTTGATGAACATTACTGGAAAAAGCATCGCTGGTTGTAAAAAAGTGTCAAGTCAGGATAGGGAAAAAATGAAAAAGAGGAGGAAGAATTTGATAGACAAAAAGCTTTAGCGGCGATCAAAAAAGTTTCACTTCCTTCTGGATTAATCCCCTCCCAATCTGATAGTACTTCTACTGAATTTGCTAACCTTTTTAAAAAAAGAAAAGGTAATGCAAACACTGTAGATAAAGCTTTTGACATGCAAGCTAGGGCTCAACTAGATTGTGAAATTGCAAGGATGTTTTTTTACGGGTGGATTACCTTTTAATCTCGCAAGAAATCCCTACTTTATGAGTGCATTTACCTTTGCACCAAATCATAATTTGAGTGGTTAGGTAGCTCCAGGATATAATAAATTGAGAACTACCCTTCTTTAACAAGAAAAAAATTATGTTGATACGTTGTTGCAGCCAATTAGAAAATCTTGGACAGAGAATGGAGTTAGTATTGTGACTGAAGGTTGGAGTGATCCCCAAAGGAGGCTCTATACCAAGTCATGAGCGATAGCGAAGCCAAGCCGTCGTCTATAGGACAAAGGAGACCTTTGATCAATTTTATGGTTGTTTCTAACAAGGGTCCTATGTTTATTAAATCTGTGAATTGTGAGGGTGAGAAGAAGGATAAATTTTTTATCTCTAGGTTGATGAAAGAGGTAATTGATGAAGTGGGCCATCAGAATGTGGTCCAAGTTATAACAGATAATGCTAAAAATTGCAAGGGTGCAGGAGAACTAATTGAAGGTATGTACCCACATATTTATTGGACTCCATGTGTTGTGCACACTATTAATCTTGCTTTAAAAAATATTTGTGAACCAAAGAATGTGGAAAACAATCAACAAACATATGTTTAGTGCTCTTGGATAATGGATGTCCATGAAGATGCTTTGCAAATAAAGAATTTTATCATGAATCATTCAATGAGGTTGATACTTTATAATCGTTTTAGTGCTCTTAAGTTGCTTTCTGTTGCCAACACTCGTTTTGCTTCTATGATTATTATGCTTCGGAGAATGAAGCTTATTAGACGTGCTTTGGTGGCAATGGTCACAAGTGAACAATGGACTTCATACAAGGAAGATGACCAAACCAAAGCAAGGTATGTAAGAGAATTGGTGTTAAATGAAGACTGATGGGACATGAAGGTGGCTTATATTCTTGAGTTTACCGCTCCCATTCATGATATGATTAGATATTGTGACACAGATAAACCTTGCCTCCACTTGGTGTATGAGATGTGGGACACCATGATTGAAAAGGTTAAGACTGCAATTTATAAACATGAAGGTAATAATGTAGATGAGCAATCAAGATTCTTTGATGTGGTCAACCAAATTCTCTTAGCTCGTTGGGATAAGAACAACACCCCTCTTCATTGTTTATCTCACTCCCTAAATCCAAGGTATTATATTTCTTTATTATTTTAATTATGCACTTTTTTATTTTAATTTGAATTTGAGAATTGAGATTGATAAATTCTAATACTTGGCAAAATTATTATTTATTTTTGAAGGTTATATAGTGATGAATGACTTCAAGAAGACCCAACAAGAAATCATCCTCATAGGGATAATGAACTCTCTACGGAAAGAAAGAATTGTTTTCGTCGGTTATTTCCAAATGCTGATGATTACAGAAAGGTTACAGATGAGTTTGGTAAATTTTCTCTTAAAATTGGCCCTTTTGATGATATTGAGTCTGCCTCAATGAGTAGTACACTGGATCCTTGCAATTGGTGGGCTAATTATGATGCCGCTTGTCCCCTACATCAAGGGTTGACTTTTAAATTGCTTGGACAGCCTGCCTCTTCTTCTTGTTGTGAGCGAAATTGGAGTACTTATTCTTTTATTTACTCAGTGAAAAGGAATAAGTTAACTCCAAAGCGTGCTGAAGATCTAGTCTTTGTCCACAACAATTGTTACACCCCGTAAGTCCAGGACATGTATAAGAGAATGTACGCAAGGAAACAAGACTTGGAAATTAGTACGAAAGGAGGAATTGTTTTTCCGACGGAAAATGTTCCGAACGTCGGAAAGGAAAAATGTTCGTTGTTGAGAATTGGATTCTCAAAATGTATTATTTGAAGAGTATGGAACTTATATTCATATGGAAATTTATTTCTACGGATTTGGTCACGTGGGGCCCTTTGAGAAATTTTACATTTTGCGGGGCCACGTGGGTTACGTAATTTTATGGACGAATGAGAGGCGACACGTGGCACCCACGTGTGGTCTTGGACGAAATGGTGAGGGTAAAATGGTCATTTGACCATTGTGTAGATGAGAAAGTCTTGCTAATTAATAGCGACATTGTTGACCAAGTCAAGAGCCATTCGGCTTGATCTCTTCCTCCAATTTTAACAAGTGTTGTTATCCAAGCCTCCATTGTGTTAAGTATACTACTAGTAGCAAGACTTGGCATTTTCTACACTTAGAAAAATTAGAAACCTTCTTCTTCAAGAGAGCTCACTGGTCAGTCCATTTGCCCACACAAAATTTTGCAATTTTGATCCATTAGCCACAAGACTTTAACCCAATGTCCCTTAGGGTATTGTAAGGATATCTCAATAGAAAGATTTGGAAAAACGTATTTTTACGTTAGTCGCAGGCGGAAACTAAGGGAGTTCTTCAACTTTGAAGTTAGAACTTGAAGATGGGTTCTTCATGTAGGCCTCTGAAGTCTTGAGCGGATTGGAACCTAAGGAAAGGAGCTAAGAATTGCTAAGCGCGACTTTGGAATCTTGGAATTTTAAGGGCTTTAAAGGTATATTCTGTCGTTTTAGCAATTAAGGTTTACTTATCATTGTTTCTATGGTTATTAGCATGAGTTATATAGTTTGAAGTTTGATAAGTATTTTGACTATTGGAACCCTAATCCAAATCTAGCACGTTTAGCTTTAAGATTGGAATTGAGTTGATTATTAGTTTAAGTCGTCGTGTTGAATAAAGAAGGAAATTGTAGTTGTTGAAGTTGTTTAGACTATATAACATGTTGACCTAAGAACTTGAAATTGGAAAAGGATTGGAAAAGACGTAGTGTGATTGGTTATATGTTGGTCGAGAATGGCTAGTGTAGTATTATACTATTTCGTATGAATTGTGGGGCGGAATTTTGCACGTAGTGTAAGGCGTGTAATCCCATTTGTTTGGATGTTGTTTGGAGCCTTAAATGTGGCTTGTTGGTTATTGTATTCGGCCTTGAAAAGGTGGCAAAGTAAGTAGAAACAAAGGAGGTCTTTGCCGATTTTCCGTAGAATTAGAGGCAGTATACTTAGCATTATTCTACGTAAAGACTAGAAGTTGATAGTCTTGTTGTGACCATTATAGGTTGACACTTACGTGCAGCGTATTCGGCAGCTTGTGGATATTAGCCGAAAAGGTATGTGAACTATCTCCTCTTCTAGCGTGATTCTTTAGAATAAAGAAAGTAAGTTCTACTCTCGAATGATCCATTCCTTGCTTGTATTTGGATTGCCTAAAATAGAATTTGTTACATGTACTTCCTCGAGTGTACTTTGATGTTTAAATTGTAAGTAGTATAATCCATTTCCTTAGGGAAGTTTGGATTCTTAAAAGTGAAGGTATTTTTCTTAAAGTACATAGAGACTTGAAAGGAAGTGGTTTCCAAATCTTTTGGCTAGTGCCTTAGTTCTAAAACCTAAAGGTCATTATAATGACTTTAGGGAGTCAAAGGAGTGATTTACTTATTTGATTTAAAGAGGAGAAATGACATGATTTAAGAGGAGTAACTTGCGTTAAGGGTGAAGTTACTTGAGGTTTAAAAGTAGAAGAAAACTTGTTTTCTAACTATTAAGAGACTTGAAGTATTTTGAAAGTTGAGAACTTGTTTTGTAAGTATGTGATACTTGGTTTTAATAGTATAAGTCTCTTGGTTATTGAAGGAATGGATCGTCTAAAACCATAAAGGGTTATAACGGCTTTATGGGAAGTTGGTTATAACGGCTTTATGGAAGGTTTAGAAAGTTGTCTATTTTGATTAAATCGGCATAAGTTGCCTAGATTGTGAAAATTTGGAGTTACTTGATTTCAAGCTTTGAAATGAGTTTTCTAAAAGTGTAGTAACTTACTTTGAAAAATAGACACGCTGATACTACGGGTGTTAGTATCTTGGGGCTTTACATAGAAATGAGTCTTTTATAAAGGAATGTCGTCGTAGTACTTTGGCTTGTTAAAGAGAATTATTCTATGTATAACTTGATAAGTACTTTGGCTTGTTAAAGAGAATTATTCTATGTATAACTTGATTAGTACTTTGGCTTGATAAATTGAGGATTTGTCTAAGTGTGCCTTGATAAGTACTTTGGCTTGTTAAAGAGAATTATTCTAAGTGTGCCTTGATAAGTACTTTGGCTTGTTAAAGAGAATTATTCTATGTATAACTTGATTAGTACTTTGGCTTGATAAATTGAGGATTTGTCTAAGTGTGCCTTGATAAGTACTTTGGCTTGTTAAAGAGAATTATTCTAAGTGTGCCTTGATAAGTACTTTGGCTTGTTAAAGAGAATTATTCTATGTATAACTTGATAAGTACTTTGGCTTGTTAAAAGAGAATTATTCTATGTATGCCTTGATTAGTACTTTGGCTTGATAAATTGAGGATTTGTCTAAGTGTGCCTTGATAAGTACTTTGGCTTGATAAACGAGAATTATTCTCTGTATGCCCTGTTTAGTACTTTGGCTTGTTTAATTGAGTATTTGTCTAAGTGTGCCTTGATAAGTACTTTGGCTTGTTAAAAGAGAATTATTCTATGTATGCCTTGATTAGTACTTTGGCTTGATAAATTGAGAATTTGTCTAAGTATCGTGATAAGTACTTGGGCTTGTTAATTGAGAATTGCCTATGTGTCTGAAATAGCGGTTGTGTGCTATTGGTATATCGGTCGTTTGGTCATTCCGGGTTTGTGGCATTTGCATAGTGCGTGGATTTGCTACCCACGATCGAGGAATACCTCGTGCGAGTCCATAGGGCTTACGCGGGTGAAATAGTCCCGTGCGCGTCCGACTATGCGAGGAATACCAAATGCGAGTGCAGTAAGGGCTTACGCGGGTGAAATAGTCCTATGCGAGAAATACCTCATGCGGGTCAGAAAGGGCTTATGCGGGTGAAATAGTCTCACGCGGGCGGGTCCAAATATCACGAGAATACCTCGCGCGGTCCACGCGACTATCACGGGTGAAATAGTCCCAGAATAGGATTGCTAAATGATCTGTGAGCGGATGGTCCCGCTTGATCATGAGCTTCCTAGTTTATATTGTAAGGATACTCTCGTTTACTCTCATTGTTAGTAAGGCCTGATGTGTTGTATTTTGATTATCATATATGTCCCAGTTTGTTTGTGTTACCTATGGTCATGCTTTACGAGGTGGGATTAGGGCATGGGACACGAGGTATTGAGGACACGTGAGACTTGGTGTTCGTATCCTTATTGGTGTTATTACATCGTGGATCGCCGTGATGAGGAAGGATTCCAGGCGTGATTGATATTATGGGCGTGAGACCCACGGTTATATTGAGTAATGACTTTGAGGGCTGCGTCCCCGACTGATATGATCGCTAACATGTGTTATGTCTTGTAGGTTGGATATCATACATGTCTCCGTGTTATTTAGATCGCTATGATTTTATTACGATTTCATCGCTCACATACTTGGTACATTCTTCGTCTTGACCTCGCCGAGGCTGCGTTAACGCCGCGAGTTTAGTCTGTGATTCGGTGATCGGCAGTGTAGGATCTGCTCGGGGTTTTGGATAAGCTCCTTCATTAGGAGTTTATCTTTGGTATATGTCCTTGATCAAGAGCTTTGTATAGTTTTAGATGCGGCGGGGCCTTGTCGTCATAGTTCGATTTAACTCGCAGAAGTGCGTATTCATATGTGGGATTGGACTACGTATGCAGTGTAGTGTCTTTTATTATGTATATTATATGGCGGCCACATCGGCTTTGCACTTGCGTCGTTGGTTTTAAAGAAAAAAATGAGGTGTTATTTGATTCATGACTTACTTGTATTGTTAAGGTAGAAGGGTGCCTGTGTAGGCACGATCCTGAGCTTGAGGTTGGTGTGACAACAATCTCCGTTTGTTATCTAGGAGTTCCTCTCAATATATAGAGGGTAAAATTAAATTTTGGGATGTTGGTGGGGATACTTTTGGATCTTTGGAGGATACATGTGTTCTTTGAGTTTGCTGAATTGTCTCTTGACTTGCCTGAGTTAGAAGAAAGACTATAGCATTCAGAAGACCCGGACAAAGAGATAGACGATGTACCAGAGCCAAACTCATTTATGGATATTTGTTAGAAACAAAATCATGTTTTATATTTATTTGAATTTGGGTCTTGGGACATACTTATGTATTAGTTTATGGACTATGGTCTTATGTATTGAATATTTGATTGATTGTTAATTTGTTATGAATGTTTCTTTTTAATTTGGTACATATTTAATTTGGTATTGTGGTTATTTGGTTATTTGGTTATTTGGTTATTTGGTATATAACAAATTTGAATTAAATTTTATAATTTATTTATGAATGTGAAGCTTTAAAAATATTAATTTTAATATTTTATATATTATATTATATATATAAAAATATTTTTTTATTTATTTTTACAGCTGTGTTCCTGTCGTGTCGTGTCTCCTATTTTTCAAAATTACCGTTCTGACGTGTCCGTGTCCTATCGGACACCCCTCACGTGTCCGTGCTACATAGCATAACAGTTATAAGAGCGAGTAAATGTAAATTGAATAACAAAAAACTACATTGGTTTTAAATATACCAGGGCAAAGACTATTTAACTAAGCGACGCATTCGCAGTGGTGAGTAGTGTAGCGGAAGAAGCGCGACCGCAAGGTCACGAGTTCGATCCTCGCATAAACCTTCTTGGTTGAGCACACACGGCTTGCCAAGTGTGGTTTACATGGCCGACGTGGTTTGCGCGCTCATGCGTCGATCGGGGTTTACTCATGCGCACTCGAAAGAGTAGCGGCTGCGGGTTCCTTCGTCAACAAAAAAACTAAGCATGCACGTTACTGGCAAAAAAGAAATTCTTAGTCCTCAACTCTGAGTCAGCCGATGACAGCCTATATAGCCCAAGGGCTGAAGAACCCTTAACCGCCTGAGAACTTGATCCAGGATTTGGTATGCACGTTCCGAACAACCATGTTCTGGAAGGATACATCCAGAAGACCCAAAATATTCGGGACGGTCCCGAACTGGTCTATAGTTCTGTCACACTGGGATTGAGCTATGAGTTTCTTGATGTTCAGAAGAGACATCACAGATTTGTGAAAGTACCTCAATGATTACCAAAGGCGCTTCTCGTTCAAGATAACCCTATTATATCCACTCTTACGTTGAAATTGACAATTTCCAGTTCAATGAGATTGATACGAGTATCTCGACCCTGACCTAAATTAGCAGTTTAATTTTTGTATACCATTACTTTCAAAAAGAAAAAAATTCCTAGAACTTGGTCAAACAGGCAATAAGTCGACTGATAATATATTCTGAATAGTAACTAAAACAACTTTTGTGACAATGGGTGCATCCCATTATTTTTGACTCGATCAATTAGTATGCTATAAAAAGAGATTGGTACGTGAAAGAATCTCATCTGCAGCAAACTTTGGTGGTTCACAGAAGTTGTCGTGGTTCAATAAGATAGCAGCCCACTTACGTGGCATAAAATTGGAGTCTCATTATCCTCTGCCAAAATGAGAGGCCCTTGCCCCAAATTCACAAATAGTTTCCCTGCAACTCCACCTCACCGTTCTTCTTAGTACCAACAAACAATAATTCAACACGTACCACATATTTCCCTCTACTCCAATGGATATGTAATAGAAACCATAAGACACTTTTAGAATTGTGGTAGAGATGGCAAAGGCAGTGCAAATTGAAGTGTGGAATCCAAATGGGAAATACAGAGTTGTTAGCACTAAATCTATGCCTGGGACTAGATGGATTAATCTTCTCATTCAACAAGATTGTCGTCTCGAAGTAACACAATTAATTCCTCTTCCATTAATATTATTTCTTTTTGGATTTGATTGACTTGATTTAATGCATTTGTAGATATGCACTGAGAACAAAACTATTTTATCGGTTGATGACATTCTTGCTCTTATTGGAGATAGATGTGACGGAGTCATTGGCCAGGTGAGGTTATCGCTCCGCCTTTCTTCTAAACAATTCGAATTTAAGTTATCTCATTTTTCATGTTACTAATTCTACTTTTTATGGACAGTTAAATTGTAGTCATATATCTTTTTGAAGAATTAACTGATCATCCAGCCGCTCACGGTGAATATATAACATATGTATAATCATGTATATTTACTGTATAATCTATGTATACCGACTGGGAGCTGGCTATTTTTATGTGACATGATTGTGTGTATGGAAGTTAAATTCACATGATTTGCTTTTCGGGTTTTTCGTTGTTCAGTTGACAGAAGATTGGGGAGAGACACTGTTCTCTGCATTAAGCAAGGCTGGAGGGAAAGCTTTTAGTAACATGGCTGTAGGATACAACAATGTTGATGTCGAAGCTGCTAACAAGTACGGTGTTGCTGTTGGAAACACACCTGTAAGTTTATATTTTTTTCATTTTTCGCTTGGTAATACTCGTAATTTCTTTTGTACAGCAATAACCAGTAACTTTGCATTAGAGATTAGACATCTTAGCTTGTAATGTTTTAAATGTCTGATCATCTATGTGCCAAATAGTAGACAATTTAGGAACCTGGTGTTCTGACAAAAACTTGGATCTAGAGTTAGTGGGTTCAGAATAAGGCGATCTTATCATATATGTATGTAATTTTTTCTTCTTATGCATATGTATGCATAGTATAGCCAAAAGCAATGAGTTCAACTGAATCCACAAAACTAGCCCTAGATACCTCCAGAGAAGGTCGAAGAGGAGGAGTGTTTAATCTTATCAAAGCCTGAATCTTTGCCTCGATAACTAGGCAATTGTCTTTAAACTCAACATGTAACAATGAATCATTAGGTATAATATGGAAGTTATAGTCGGCTCTATTACCTCTTAACAACAGCAAGTTTCTATTTTTTCACGTGAGAGGTCTTTTATTTAGTATGTCAGTTAAGAAGGAATGATCCAATTCAATTTGAATTTGAATCTGGTAAAACATTTCTTTAGTAAAAATGAGGCACAAAAGTTATTTTGAGTTTTCTACATGTGTGGTAAATTAATTTGTAGCTTGTAGATGCAGTAGTAGTGATTTTGTCGGACTAAATAGACTTGATCGATATTGGTAGATGATGTATGGGATGCTTTTTGTGATCTGAACGACAATTGATATGTGCATTATATGTAAAGGTAGCCATTTTCTCTTCTCACATGATGGTTTAATGGACAGGGAGTACTGACAGAGACTACAGCTGAGTTAGCAACATCACTTTCTTTAGCAGCAGCAAGAAGGATTGTGGAGGCAGATGAGTTCATGAGAAATGGAAAATATGAAGGATGGCTCCCGCATTTGTATAAAAATCGTTGAACTCGATTACCTTCTATTCGTTGTGTATCCTCAGGTCTTTAACTAAATTCTTTTGGTCTAAAACTGCAATTCGTCGTGTCTTCTAGGTTTGTGGGGAACTTGCTTAAAGGACAAACTGTTGGTGTTATTGGGGCTGGTCGTATTGGATCTGCTTATGCTAGAATGATGGTAATCAGCTAGGATTTATCCTGAAATTGTATATAAATTTGATATGTTAATTGGAGCAACTTTGGTGTTTTGTTCCAACAGGTTGAAGGCTTCAAAATGAATTTGATCTACTATGACCTGTATCAATCTACTCGTCTCGAAAAATTTGTGACAGGCATGTTTTGATCAGTCTGCTACATCAACAAACTTCTCAAGCTCATTGCATGTACACTTATTTTATTCTCGTCTTTGCAGCCTATGGTCAGTTTCTGAAAGCCAATGGTGAACAGCCTGTAACATGGAAAAGAGCTTCATCCATGGAAGAGGTGCTCAAAGAGGCTGATGTGGTAATTACTTTTAGATCTCTCATTCATTTATCTGTATCTATAGTACTGGATTTCCCGTTTAGTTTTTATCTCTGATCAAAATGCTTCTGTAGATAAGTCTACATCCGATCCTTGATAAAACAACTTACCACCTTGTAAACAAAGAACGACTTGCAATGATGAAGAAGGTAATATCAGTTGCAAGAATATCTATTTTGCTTCCTGATTTATACAAGTGTGACGTATTGATACTCAACTGAAACTTGCAGGAAGCGATACTTGTGAACTGTAGTAGGGGGCCTGTTATTGATGAAGTAGCTCTTGTTGAACATCTGAGAGAGAATCCCATGTTCCGTGTTGGCCTTGATGTGTTTGAGGTAATTTACTATACTAATCTCTTTTCTTTTCGACGATCCCCTTCTCCCGTTATGAAAATGTGAAAGGCAAATCCGATTGTGTTATGCACCATTTCTAGCAAGCAAAAAGTTGGCAAATAACCTACTCATGTAGAATATGGGATCGTTTTCCTTGTATTACACATTTGTGTAATATGCTCATACTTGTTATTTAATTATCATGTTGTATTAGGATGAGCCCTACATGAAACCCGGTCTTGCAGACATGAAGAACGCTGTCGTGGTACCCCATATAGCTTCTGCTTCTAAGGTAATATTGCACATAATTATGTATTTACCTGTGCTTAACCTGTGAACTAAGAAGTAATAATATGTTCTGCTATGACAGCTACTTCTCATCTAATTCGCTAATTTTCATGATTTTTGATAGTGTTGCCATTTTTGGTTGAAAAAATTAAGTCTCCTGATTGTTAATGCAGTGGACTCGTGAGGGAATGGCTACACTGGCTGCTTTGAATGTCCTGGTACGCAATTTTGAACCGAAATTATGGAGACATTTTTGCTAAAAATCACAGTGAACATGAAGACATTGTTGTGATTTGGTTACTGAATGTAGCATATGTTTGTTGATGATGTTACAGGGAAAAATTAAAGGCTACCCAGTATGGGGTAATCCCAACAGCGTGGAATCGTTCTTAAATGAGAATTCACCACCCCCTGCTGCTTGCCCGAGCATTGTGAATTCAAAAGCTTTAGGTAATTAACTTGTATATATATATTTCGTATAGCTCAAATTTGTGCCTATTTACTTGAGGGCTTTTTGCTAAATATAAATAGCTGATTATTGCAGGCTTACCTGTTTCAAAGCTGTGAACTTGGAATGTTTAAATGATTCAACATATGCCAGATTATTGGAAATTTGAAACTTGGAGATATCTATTTCAAGCTTGAAAAGGAGCTGATAATGTTTGAAAACTTTGCTATATCATGTATTGGTTTTACATGATTTGCTATAATTAGGACACAAGTTTTACACACACTCTCTGATATATAAGACTGTTTTCCTGATGTGATATCTGTGAAACAAGCTTTACTCTTTTTGAAGTTAAAATAATTCCATGGCTTGGCTTCTATATGTGTTGTTTGGTTCAAAACCAGGATATCTCAAGATTATAGTTCTGAGATTTAAATCGGGACTATAACTTATCCAACCTTCTCTACGGAATAAGTTATATCAATATTTTGATATAAAATAATACCAGTTTTAGCTAATATAATACTTAACCAAACACGAGATAAGTTTAATCCCAAAATTTATACCGGAATAACCCACCTAATCCCTTGAACCAAACGGTCATAATTAAAAAGATTCAATATTTTCCAGAACTTATAAATAAATGAGACAGTAAGCATAGTTAGTCTTGGAAGAAATGAGAATTTACAAGAATATGTTTAGTTGCCAGCCATGTTTGACTTGTTTACAAGTCATTCTCCTACCAATCATTCATAATAGTATTAGCTTTTGCCTTTTTTATTTAACTTAATACAATAACAAAAGATTTTTTATGGTAATTTATATAATATATGTCCATTTTTAGATGACCTGGTCAGTGTACAATTTTGTTTCTTCTTTTTAGCACAAAAAAAACTCATTGGCGACACCAAGTAAAATACAAGTTAGAAAATCTTAGCCCGCATGGCGTAGCTTAGTTGGTTCCAAATTTTCAATGTGATAGATTGCCCCCAATTAGTCAGATTCGAGCTCTGGCAGCCGCAGTGTGGGAGTTTCATTCCTCCTTTGTAAGGGATGACTCCTTATGGGCACCGGGCATTGTGCTTTCCACCTAGTGTGCCGCTGAATCACCATGATTTATCTCATCCACTAATTTCTGTCGGGCCGGAGGTGGGTGGGGGCCTTGTGGGCGAAGAATTTCGCCTTTTTGCCCAAGTTAGAAAATCTTAAAAAGAACATAAAGCGGAGAATTTATACAATCCAATCCAAGTCATGATGCAGATTCATTTGTTAATAATTTGATTATTCTATTTTATCGCATATCCCCACAGGAGATAATAATTTGATTTTTAAAAATATGTGACGAATATGGACAAATTAACAAACGAGCATGATTATGATATTTTTTTTTTTTTTTTTGTGAAGGCGCGGTATTCTTCTTTCAGTCGCGCAGGGTAAACCGGATGTGATGGCACCAGCGCCAGTAGGGTAAACCACGCCAGCAGTGTGTGAAATCCAACGAGAAGGTTTATGCGGGGATCGAACCGTGGCCTTGCGGTCACGTTTCTCTTCTTCAGCATTTCATTTCTGCATGCGGGTATATGATTATGATATTTAGCTCCCAAGGAAGTTGCCTTTGTCCAAAGAAAGAAAAATGCAAAAAGAGATAACCGATGTACCTATCATAAATACCCCTTGAGGTTTAAATTAGCACAATTTCTTTACATGATAATAAATACTGTATTAAACTATTAATTTTCACTTGTCCCTTGAAAAAAGAAACTCCAGTTAAATTGAGAAGAATACAAAAAAAGAAAATTGAATCAATTCAGTTGTTACTCCTTTTTTTAATTTTTTCACTCTCTATTCAATATTTCCTTCGGGTACCAATTCAATTTTTTTTTTGTGAGGAATTCGCGATCATTTATCGTAGTGCGCTCTGGATAAACCCTGGCTGCGTAGAAACCACGCCATCCGGGATTAATTAAGCCGGGTGTGCAGAGCGAAGATACAGCGATTCAAACATCGTGAGACAAATTTTGCTCAACCCACGCCACCCTTTGATTTTCCTGCAGATCTCGACCAACGGGCCAAGTGCTTCAGATCGGGTACCAATTCAAATTTGAGTCACATAAAGTTCATTAAAGAGGGTGGCGCTCCTTCTATGCGGGCTTAGTTCGTAAAAGACAATCATTTCGGGATTCATTTGCTTTGAATTTGAGCTACATAACATTCATTAAAAAGGGTGATGCTCCTTCAGACGATTAATCCTGTGCGGGCTTTGTTCGTAAAACCAATGCAATTGCTAGGAGGTTGTTATGTGAATTGTGAGAAGGAGAAGAGGAAGGTGATCGTGAAATTATTACTGTTTTCAAACAATCTCAATCGGATAATGAAGATGTTGTATACAATAATGTCTCAGATCCCACGACATTTACTCCAACATCAGCAACGACATCAATATTTATTTATTTCAATTATATATTTTCCTCGTGGCCAAACTATATCTATTAATTTTAGCCAAATAAATTTTTGTCACGACAAGGAAATCCCCAATTTATCGGAGAAGAAAACTTTATTTAACAAAAAAAGGACAATAACTTTTGAGAAAATAATTCAAATTGTATGTAATTTCTTCCAAAGTCCACTTTTACTAAAACACGTAACAACATACCCACTGAAATATAGATAGTCCCCTATTCTCCCCTTTTATTTACAAGTCTTGTTTCGAATTCTAGGGTTTACTTTTTTCAATCGATCGAGTATGTCTACCTCAAAGAATATTGTGTTGAAGAGTTCAGATGGCGAGACTTTCGAGGTTGATGAAGCGGTGGCTTTGGAATCTCAAACAATCAAGCATATGATCGAGGACGATTGCGCCAACACGAGTATTCCTCTTCCTAATGTTACCAGCAAGATCTTGGCGAAGGTGATTGAGTACTGTAAGCGTCATGTTGATGCTGATGCTGATGCTAAGACTGATGATAAGGCTTCTGAGGATGATTTGAAGACCTTTGATGCTGATTTCGTCAAAGTTGACCAGGGAACTCTATTCGATCTCATTCTGGTATGATTTTTTTCGGCCTTTTGTTGCGATTGTGCGTATTAAGTTACTTACCTATGGTCTGCGTACAAAAAAGACTGGGTATGTTGTTCTTATTGGACTGTTGGGTAGTCTGTTTGCCTGATTTTGTATTTTAGGGCTTTTTCGCTGTTGTTCCTTTGTGCTTTGTTGCCTTAATTTATTCATTTGATTTTTTCTTACATTTTCGTATATTTGGTTGATTTTTCATGTTTTGTTGTTCTAATTTGACCGATAGGTAGTTTATTTGCCCAAATTTTCTGTTTTAGGGCTTTCTCCATTATTGTATCTTTATGCGCTGTTTTACGATTTCTGCCTTTGTTGCTTTTATTGTTTGTATAAACAGTTGATTATTTATGCTTTTGTTGTTCCAGTTTTACTAATTGAAAGTTTATTTGACAGATTTCCGGTTTTAGGGTTCACGGACTGTTGTATCTTTATGCGATTGCTTTACAGTTTCTGTTTCTATTGCTTCGATTTTTTGTTCTACCTTATGTGATTGATGTTATTTGCTGGACTAATTAGAAAATAGCTGTAAGGAACTGGCTGCCTTGTGTAAAACATTGACTCGAGGGCTTTGTCTGTTCCTATTGCTTATTGTTCTGTAGTTTGGATTTTGGAATATTGAACCCCACATTCACGGACTTGATAATATTGAATGTGTTTTATGCTTTTGATATGGTACTATCTCATTCTGTAACCTTCCAAAGGGTTTAGACATTGATTTCCCAAAAGGTTAAGATCTCATATTTTGAACATTGATGTGATGTGTTTGCTTTCTGGCTGGAATTTTCAATATGTAGCTTTAGTATGTGCTCCCAATACTGATACTAATTTAACATGCTAGTAAAATTATCGTCTTGAGAGGAAGAGTACTAAGCATAAATCGAAGCCCTGATTATTTCTAGTTGGTTGCTTGAACCTTTGTTTTTATGTCTTGTTTCTTCCTACTGGTGTTCTTCTGGTAACAAGTATATTCGATGTTTAATTACCTAGGACTTGTTCTTTGTGGATTCTTTTGGTGAGTTCTCTTGGCAACCTGTTTTAGAGGTCTAATAAATATTGCTCTTATAACGTTTCAGGCGGCTAACTATTTGAACATAAAGAGCCTGCTTGATCTCACCTGTCAGACTGTGGCAGATATGATCAAAGGGAAGACTCCAGAGGAGATTCGCAAGACATTCAACATCAAGAATGACTTCACACCCGAGGAAGAGGAGGAGGTTAGGAGGGAGAATGCTTGGGCATTTGAGTGATTGCTGGTGATAAGAGTTGCAATATGCGCTAGTAGATGCGAATGCTAGGGCATTTGAGTGATTGCTGGTGATAAGAGTTGCAATATACACTAGTAGATGCTATGAACAATCGTTTATTCTAGTAGTAAATATGTTTCTGATGCTTGCTTTTGGAACCTTTAGATTTCATTGTTCTTCATAACTTTTGCGATGGAACTTTTACAGATTATGTTGTTGTTGTTGCTATGCATATATTTACTTGATTTCTTTCAAAGTAATGGATAGATTAAAAATTAAATCATGTGGAATCATGTTAAAGCTTTTGCATGTTTGTTGACATATTGCTGGATATTTATGTTGTTTCAGTTGTTCCTTCGTAGTGTTATTTCTTTAAGTGGTGCTTTGGCTAGTGGGATATTAGTCCTTGGAGGCATTTGCCTGCTTAAGTAATTATCTTTCATGGGAGAATGGTCTTGAGGATGGTTGGCTTTTAGGAGACACTTTTGGGCTTTGTTTTGAAGGTGCAAGCATTATATCCTGAATGACTCCAGAAATAATCAATTGTAAGTTATATGTTGACGTCTTTACAGGTTTCAATAGTAACCTAACCATACTAGATAAAATTGTTGGGGGTAAGTAAGCAAAATAAATTTTAAACTTCTGCTGCATCTTACTTATGTGTTTTGAACCCTACAACCTCTTTCTCCATCTATTGCCTTTTTTCAATTCAGTAGCAACTGCTCTTGTCTGCATTTTTGGACTCCAGTATGCCATGTTCTTGTTCAATTTCAGATTTATCTGACCCCTTCCCCTGTTCCATCCTACGTCATAGGATATTTTAAGAAATGAACATCTTTCTTAGTAGCAGAGTTCGGGGAAAGAATATGAAAGATTATTTCACTATATTTTTTTACTAGGGACAAGGCACTATCACAAGAATATTTTTTTATTGGGGCGATAGCTTTGAAAAGACAAATTGTCAATCTTTTCCTTCATTTGGGGAGAAATACAATTGGGAGGAGCTAATTCAAACCCTCCGATAAAATAAGAACAACCTCCACGTTCAATCTCCCCTTTTTAGCATTAGCAATAACCTGTTTCAGTTGCATATCGTAAGGAATTCGAACAACTACTTCAAATACAGAATCAGGAAGTATCGCTTGTGGAACCTCAATCTCCATGGGCTTATTAGCTAAATGACAATTGGTACATACAATACGCCCAGTCGCTTATCGTGGATTTTCATAACCCTGCTGTGCAAAAATGGGTTATGCACTGGATGTCCGAGTTAAGATGTATATCATGAGCGATACAGAAATAGATAGAGTAATATGTCAAGAAAAAGCATTAAAAGTTTGCATGATCCAATCGTTGATAGCAAAAATTTCTACAATAAATTGGGTACCTATGTGGCATCACAAGCTATCTTATTTGCGTTTGTTGGTGTCCTATTGCTATTCTGATCAGCAATGTGAATGTTGGAAGAGGTTCTTCTTTCCGTAAATTTCAGGGAAATGCCTTTACGGTCGGTAACAATTGAATATCACTTTTCCCATTAAAATGCTCATTGCTGATGTAGTTTCTACTACTTGACACACTGTCACCCAATTTAGTTTGGCAATACCCGAAAACAAGTTGCTACTTCATGATTCTTGTAGCATCAACATTCAACAAGTAAGCTATACAGAATAACAATGGAGGGAATCCGTTATTAATGTTCAGTTATATATATTTACATGCAGAGAATTATATTGTCTTTCTGTTAACAGTGTTCAGGATCACGGTCCTTGCTGGTCCATCCTCTCATTTCCACTTCTGTTTCTTGGTTTCTTCCTTGCTGTGACACTGACACGGTATATCTTTTTCTTGCAGGTACAAAGTCGATTAATCCCCATGGATTATATTAGCGTATATTATTAAATATACTCCATATATTTTATAATATTTAATGTATAATTATGGTAGAAATAATATCCTTATTGGATTAGAATTTCACAATGCACATACTATATATATTTGTATTAATGAGAAAGACTCTCCAAGGGAGATTAATATTCTACATGTTATCAGAAGTCAAACTTCCCTAAACACTCAAATCGGCAGCCCTTCTCCCTTTTCCGGTGTCAAACCGGCGTTATACAACCGATATACGCTGATATACACCTCGTATACATCGTCCTAGACCTCCACGGCCCAACAAGTCGTATACTACTCGTATACAACCTCCCTAAGTCGATATACACCTCGTATAGGACAAATTCTGCCTCACATACACCTCGGCTATGCCCCGAACCTTATGGCGGAGACCCGCATCATGCTAAACTGGAGGTTTGGAGAGATTATCTAAGGGAATTGAGAGATTGATTACGATGTTACACATCATATTGTTGCATGGTGGATGAAATGGAGGCTCACATCTGGAGCCTTGTGCGTTAAAAAAGTGTCATCAAAACTTAAAACAAGTTCTATAGGGTGATGGTTAGACCGCCTATGTTGTTTGTGGTGGGGTGTTGGCCCGTCAAGATTGCGCACATCCAAAA
This sequence comes from Przewalskia tangutica, assembly GCA_029844215.1. Classification (NCBI taxonomy): domain Eukaryota; kingdom Viridiplantae; phylum Streptophyta; class Magnoliopsida; order Solanales; family Solanaceae; genus Przewalskia; species Przewalskia tangutica. The sequence goes on from CM056721.1 coordinate 582,858, forward strand.
GATGAAAGTTGCGGAGATAAGGATAATGAGATGGATATGTGGGCATACAAGGAAGGATAAGATTAGAAATGATGATATCTGAGATAGAGTGGGAATGGCCTCGGTGGATGATAAGATGCGGGAAGCGAGGTTGAGATGGTTCGAGCATGTGCATATGAGATATACAAATGCCCCAGTGCAGAAGTGTGAGAGGCTGACTATGGACGGGTTCATGAGGGTAGATTTAGGCCGAAAAAGTATTGGGGAAAAGTGATTAGACGAGATATGGCGCAGATACAACTTACTGAGGACATGACCTTAGATATAGGATTGTGGAGAACACATAGATTATGGCAGAAGGGTAGTAAGTAGTTGAGCGTAGTCCTACTTACGCTTACATACTGGTAGTTGTAGTGTTAGTATTGTAGCCCTGCTTATCTTATTATACTAGTAGGCGCAATATTATTTTATAGTCCCCTGTCATTTGATTTCTGTTGTTGTATGTTCTTTCGTGTACTTTGTTTATCTTATTTACTTGTGTTAGTTACTGCTTCTTTTTTCAGAATGATTTACCATGACTTATTCTCTTTTGTTACCGTCATTTTCATACTGCTTTAAATTTCTTGTCCGGGTCTGACTGTTTCTCTTGCTTTGCTTGTGCTTATGCTTTGTCTTGAGCCGATGATCTTTCGAAAACAACATTTCTACTTACTAATGTAGATGTAAGGTTTGCGTACACTCTACCCTCCCCAGACCACACGTTGTGGGACTTCTCTGGGTATGTTGTTGTTGCATAAGTTAAACTGCACTAATTGTTTTAAAAAAAATTGCATAGTCCATATGAATGACCTAAGTCTTTAGGAGTTGTTTGGTTCAAAATAAAATTATATCAAAATTATAATTATAAGATCATAACAAGGTAGGTAATTTTAACTACTACTTAGTAGTTAGTACTCACAATCAAATACCAAACAAACTTTATTCAAATCCTATGCTGAAAATTACTTATCCCTGCAACCAATGGGCCCTAATAAGTTACCCCTGCTGCAAAAAGTTGCCCTAACGGAACGAAATAGATTCGACCGTTGCCTACTAATATCCCAACGGTCCAAGAAACCCTCTGGAAACACAGTGGCTTTTTGCAATATGATACGTGTCAGTTTATCAATGGTTTGTTTTCCCTTTCAGCTCAGTGTAATTATCTTGATCAGACTAGTTATATATTAATCCGTCCATAATAAGTGTTACTTTAGTAAAAATGAATTATCTTATAATAAGTGTCATCTTAGAAAATCGGGACATAAATTAATTAGTTTTTTCATTCTACCCTTAGACAAAATATGACAAGTTAAAGTAATATCTAAATCTAAATGATGATTGGAAAAATCACATAGTGTAACTTGGTAATATTGGATTTTTAATGTCAAAAGATTTATTACATGTTCTCATCACGAGGAATAATAATTTATTTTTGTTATATAGGAATAATTTGATAAACTTTACATTGCATTATTGGGGTTTTAATATTATTATTTTTTGTTCCTAAAATAACACTTATAGGGAGGGAGTAGCAACATTCTATTACACAAACAACCAAATTAATGTGTCGTCACTTGCATGGCGTAGTTCGATTAGTTCAGAGAGGTAGATTCTTAGAAGCGAGTTGACTCTGCAGTGATGTGAAGTTACATTCCTTTTGTGGGATGACTCGCTGTAGATCGGACATTGTGTCTCCCACAGTGGGCCGTGGTCAACATAATTCCTCTTTCATCAATCGGATCGACCCGATGGGCGAAGGATTTTTCGCCTCTTTTACCCCAAGCAAATTAATGTGTCTATTTTCTGATGAAATGTCTTGTCTAATTTTGTGGCTTTCCAAGCAAAAAATTGTACTCCACTTAGTTGCAATCAATAAATAAGGGCTATCTTTTCTTTTTTCTTAACTTCAAAATGATGTTTGTCCAGAAGAAGAATCTACCTACTTCATAGAGTATAACACAAAAAATAAATAATTGAACCATAAAATTGATTTCCCAAAATTAGCTAGGAATGACAAAAAATTTCTAGTTAAAATTTAGCTTATTACTTCCTAGCTAAATTGATGTTATCTAGGGACTTTTCTACTTTAGCCGGGAATTGCGTCTCCAGCTTCTCTTGTAGTGTTTATACCAACTCGTATAATCCCTTTTATTTAATGTTTTAAATATCTTTTTAAATTTAATGATAGATCATATATATATAAAACTATTTTAAAAATTAAAGAAAATATATAATAAATAAATTATTATGTGACATGGCATGCCAACTAAGAGAAGAATTTTTTGTGTGTTTAGTATATTCTGAGAAAAAAATAGTGATAATTGAGTGATATTCTAGCCCTAAAAGAAAGAAAGGTGATATTGGTAGACAATTATCAATACATGAGTGACCTTTTAGATAATTTACTCCATTATAGATAAATAACTGTAAGAATTATTAAGAATTGAAAAATCTTCCTTAATCTTATTCATGCCCAAATGGTCACAATATATACACAAAGTAATAATTAATAGGAAGATTAAGTCTTCTCTAAAATCCTCCTACCTATCCCATAATATATTCTTTTTCCTATATTAACACTATTCTATTTAATACATAATACTATTTACCATATACAAAAGATTCTACATAATTATATTATTAATAGTAATTAATAATAAATATTCTAACACTCATGATCGAAGCGGGAGGAGGCGGATCTTGAGGCGTCGAAATTCTTCAAATAAGATCGTGGAAGCCCTTTTGTGAAGATATCCGCAATCGATGTCGCGTCGGGACACGTAACACTCGCACTGTCCGCGAGCCACCTTTTCACGAACAAAATGAATATCTAACTCAATATGCTTAGATGCGTTGATGATGGATTGATTTCGGAGAGATAAATTGCACTAATGTTATCACGATATACCATAGTGGTATCGGAATAGACGATGAAGCTCAGTAAAAGATTCGAATCGGCGTAGTCGGACCTGACATTAGCTCTGCGCGGTATTGACCTTTGGGCGTGATACGGTGGGTTGCCTTTTGGAAGACCATGATATTAAATTATCACCGGAAGACGCGATAGCGGAGGTGGGCGTGCAGTGTCTGGACATCCCGCCCGGATCTGCGTACGTAGTGGGTGACAAGCTTGGTCATGGAAGAAGAATGCGGATGCAATCCATAATTGAGTGCCACGAATATATCGTCTGCAATACGTTTGAGTGCATTCATATGTTCTTCCATCGGATTGTGCGTGAATAAACACACTTGTTATGCTGCGTATGTAATATCCGGCAGTGAATGTGAGATCTTGCAGCTCGCCAAGCTGCGATACAATGTCGGATTAGCAAAGGACTCCGGATATGACACTCAATTTTGACTTGGTATCTCTGGAGTTGTAGGCGGTTTGCAAGATGACATTCCGGCCGGATTCTACGATCTCGATCATCGCTTACGGGAAAGAAATAAACCACTGCGTGGCGTGTCACATGATTCCTAGAAAGTAGTGAAGTGGATCAAGATCCTTCATAGCAAATTCGAACTCGGTGGTCATGATATTCTTGCGTAGAAGTGCGAAGAGGTTAGGATAATATCATCTACATATAAGAGAATATAAGCGATATGATTACCACGTTGATAAATAAATAGTGAATTATCCGAGCATTGTTTGAGAAACCCATGTTGAACACAAAATCGCAAACCGCAGTACCAAGTCACGGGGGCTGTTTGAGTCCATATAATAATTTTTAAGTAAACACATGATTAGGATATCGAGAATCTCTGTACCTAATGGTTGGTGCGTGTATCTGATCTCGCTCAACTGTCCATGTCAGAAGGCATTTGTGACCTCCACTTGCTGTAGTAACCATCCTTTTGAGAGGCTAAGCGAGAACAATCGATGGTTCTTTGGTTTAACCATCGGATGAATGTCTCGCCTTGATCTAATCCCACTGTTGAGTCTTGCCATCACTACAAGTCGGGCCTTATGCGCTCGAAAGAACCATCGATTTTCTTTATGGCTAAAAATCCACATGTAAGCAATTATATTAGCATTAGATGGGCGAGGTACTAACTCCCATGTCCTATTTTTAATTAGAGCATGATATTCATCATCCATGGCCATTTTCCAATTAGGATCTTTTAGAGCAGACACAGGATTACAAGGCAAAGGTGATTTTGAGACTTGAGTGTGTAGACTGTATTTGGCATTGGGTTTTGTAATTCCATGTTGACTACGGATGATGGCCAGGTTTAGTGGGCGATGGGTGGACGCCATGAGTCGGGAGTGAGACAGATGGGGTGACGCATCGCCCAGATTATTGCTATTTTCTCCATGGTTGCCTTTGGGTGGGCCCGAGTGTAGTTGGGCCTGGAGTTGGAGGTTGGCCCAACTGAAGGGGAAACCGGTGTGAAGTAGGGGGTTCTCGTTCACTGGGCCTTGGGCCCGATGGCCCGATTCTTTGGATCTGTATTTTTTGTGAGTCTCGGGCTGTGGAGAAAATGAGAGTCTATCATCATCCAAAAAATCATAAGTATTTGTCCCTGTGTCATGTATCTTGGCAAAGGGAAATTGCGATTCATCAAAAATTACATGACGACATATAATCATACGTTTGGAAGAAATGTCATAACACATGTAATCACGGTGATCGTAGGATATCCCAAGAAGACACATGGAGTAGACCGGGGTTAAAGTTTTGTGATTGTGGTGGATGGAAATAGAGGGTAGCAAAGACAACCAAATACTCTCAAATGATGATACGATGGCTCTCGTAAGTAAAATATTTTTAGTGGAGCTTGGTAAGACATATTTTTATAGGGAAGGATATTTAACATGTAGGTTGCCATTTGAAGCGCATGATGCCAAAAAATGGGGGGTATAGAAGCATGAGTAAGGGATGTTCTCACAATATTGTTTATGGTTCTAATTTTGCGTTCCGTCTTCCCATTCTGGGAAGAGGTGTGAGGACAGGATAAACGAAATTGTAAACCATTTGTTTTGAAAAAATCCCAAAACTGATTATTGTCAAATTCCCTCCCATTGTCACATTGAATACTTTTAATCTCCCGTTCAAACTGAGTTCGGATAAATGCTCTAAAGTTTAGGAAAGTGGAAAACACTTGTGATTTTTTCGACAAAGGGAATGTCCACAAATAATTAGAGTAGTCATCAAGAAATAGTAAATAGTATCTATGACCTGAGGAACTCAAAACAGGTGATGTCCAAATATCACAATGTAAAATATCAAACGGCATAGTAGTGCATGAAGTAGAAGAAGTAAATGACAACCTAACATGTTTACCAAGGGCACAAGCATGACACTTATTCAAAACATGAGTTTGAGTACATGAAATAAAATTGTTTTGTTTAAGAGAAGCCAAAATGGACTCCCCCGGATGTCCCAATCGTTCATGCCATAGTGATGGAGCCAAGGCTGCAAAAGTGGAAGGAACTTTAGACTGTGGATTTGGTAAACTTATTGGATAGAGCCCCCCTTGCTATCACATCTCATGAGAAGCTTCCGTCCCGAAAGTCGTATGCGGAAAAACCAAATGGGTCAAATTTAACCCAATTATCACTAGTAAACCGTATGAAACCAAAATTTTTTTATTAATTTGGGAGCATGCAGACATTATTTAAAACCAATGGTGGTGGCGGTGTGTTTGACCCATAACCTTTTATTGAAATTGCATGGCCATTTAAAATGATAATACCATTTTCTTTGCTCAAATTAAAATAGGGTGAGAGTGTACCTTGGGATGCGTCATATGTGGCGTTGCCGAGTCCATATACGATTAGAATCCGGTGGATTGAGTCCCAGAGTGTGCATAGTCTGCTCAATATCCGTAGGATGAGTTGTGGTTGAATGGGCCTCCTGCCATTGGGCCGGAGGAGGCCCAGCTAACACTTTGGCGACCAGTGAAATGGGCTTCTTTGGGTATTACGCCCGTATTCTTTGGAAATGGGCTTCTTGGGTATTCGCCCGCATTCTTGGAAATAAGCGGGTTGCCACGTCATTTGGAAATGGCCGGCTGCCATCGCCATTGGGCTGTTGGTTTACTGGCGATTTCATTCGGGTGGCTCGCGACGTCCTCTTCTTTGGGCCTTCTTCTTTGAAATTCTTTGCCGGTGGGCCTTCTGCTCGCTTCGATGGCACAGTGGTTCTTCTTAGCCACCGCCGAGTTAGTCTTCTTGCCATGTACCGTCGGAGTTGGTGTTCCGCCATTCTATCGCCGGTCGGTGACCACCTTTATTATTTCCGCGATTTCCACCTTTCTTATTATTATAACCACGTCCTTTTTACTCTTATTTTGTGAAGAATAGTCAAAATAATTACCTTCATACGCGCAACCATGGCGGAATTTGTAGTCGTTGAAACCTTCTTAATCAAACCCGACTCTTGAGAACAAGCGTGGATCTTGCTTGATAAAACTTTAGTAAGGGATTACTTTGGCGGATTAGTGTTCCCACGCCACTATAAGCATCCGTGAGACCAAATGACTAATTGTAAAACTAGCGGTTTTGAAGCCGGGTGAACCCACGTTCTCGATTGATGCGCCACTTTGAGGCGTTGTGATGGGTTGAAGCGTTAAGGAAGTCCGCCGTGACAATGGTTGAAAATTCTTGTTCCAACGCAACTTGGCGAGAGTTTTGATTATCTTGAAAAATGTCTCTCAGCGTTCCTACGCCGTGGCGATGAATCTGGTTCCGTTATGGTATGCAACAACTCTGTGGATATTGTTGCATAAATCCTACCAAGAAGCGTGGCATCGGGTATCCCGATTCTTTATGCGCTTGAACGATTGTTAGTTGTTGTACCATTTTTTGGTGGAATTATATGATGAAGAACTTTGTGAGCACTACAACATATTTTGAACAACTCCGCCCATGTTGCGTAGTGAACAGTTTCCATCTCTAGTTTGACAGAAATATGTGTTTTGATGTTGGAGATAATAAGGGCTGAGTGAAACGAAGATTTTGATTCAGACATGGTTGACAACAATAATGGTGGAAAATGAAGAATAACAATGGAGAAGACAAATTCGGTTGGATGGATGGGGAAGATGACCGAATTTGAAAGGAATATTTTATTTAGAGTAGGATCTTTGAATTACCTTCTGATACCATGTAAGAATTATTAAGAATTGGAAAATCTTCCTTAATCTTATTCATGCCCAAATGGTCACAATATATACACAAAGTAATAATTAATAGGAAGATTAAGTCTTTCCTAAAATCCTCCTACCTATCCCATAATATATTCCTTTTCTTATATTAACACTATTCTATTTAATACATAATACTATTTACCATATACAAAAGATTCTACATAATTATATTATTAATAGTAATTAATAATAAATATTTTAACAATAACATGTAAATCTTTTAATAAACCATAATTGATATACTTATAAAAAAGGTAGGTAGTTGGCCTTGCTTGCGCGATCATTCTATTCATCAAGTCTTAGACAGATGAAAAAAATTATCTAGAATTTTTATCTATGCTATAATTAGAATTTGAAACTTGATGTTTTTCAACTCACTTCATTTATCAAATATGTCACACTGTTAAATAACTTACTAACATTGTAACAAGATCTTTACATTATCAATATTATTTATACAATGAACGAACATTGAGCATCACAGAAACTTATGTAATAGTCATATCAGTGGAAATTCCGCCTACCAAACTTCAAACTCATTTGCCTAATTCGTGACTTTTTAAAAATAAGGTTTGCTATGGCATATTACAAATTATAGAGAGGAATTATCAGTGTTTTGGTGGATAAAGGTTGGAAGAGGTTGTGCCCGCATTGGCGTAGCTCAATTGGTTCCAGGGTGGTAGATTGCTCCCAAATAGACAGATTCGAGCTCTGTCAGCCGTAGTGTGAGAGTTTCATTTCTCATTTGTGGGGAATGACTCGCGCGTAGTCTGGGGCTGCGTGTCACGCAGTGGGCGTGAGTCGCGTAATTTCATCTCTACCGTCTGCCGGAATTGGAGGTGAAGGCGCGTAAGCGAGATTTCACCTTTTGCCCCGAAGATTGGAAGAAGTTGTGGTGTTGGAGTGACAACAAATGCTAGCTGTGTACCACATGGATTCTATTGATTTGTCCATTCGATGATGGCCTTTTTTTTTTATAGTTCTTTGAAGATTTAGACCTTTATACATGATTTCAAAGGTATTTTTCTAACATTTCAAAATATAATTGTAGATTGTATTACTTCTATGGAGTTTTTTGATACGTACTCTGAGTGGCCTATCTAAACAACAAACTCTGGTGGTGCAAATATACAAAATAAAATAATTTTTTGCGTAGTAAAAAAAATAAAATGCGAGATAATGTGGGTAGAGTACAAAACGACGTCGTTTTGTGGCTATTGACAACAAAACGACGTTATTTTGTATTAAAAAAATTGAAAATTCTAGTGGTGCAGTTGCACCACATGCTTAAGGTAAATCCGCCACTGACTCCACTGCAAATTAATTTACGTGGCTGGCTGGCGAATAGGGATGTCAATGGGGCGGGGTGGGGGCGGGGGAAGGGTACCCCATATCCGTACCCGCCACCTAAAATCCACCCCATCCCCGCCCCACCACCCATCACGGATAATCCACCCATCTCCGCTCCACTTATCCCGACGGGTACCCATCGCGTGTAATAAAAAAAATTATACAAGAAAAATATGAGGTCCAAGAAAATGGAAAAAATAATTTTTTTTCACTATGGTGTATCGAATATCAAAGTCTGAAATTTTACCAAAATATTTGGAATATTAAAAGGTTAAAATAAAGCGTGAAATTTATATAGAAGAAGACAAAAAAAATTCTAGTCCTTTCAAATAATCACAATTGAAGGGTACCGTACACTTTATTTTAAATGATAATAATAATAATAATAATAATAATAATAATAATATGTTAATGATTTGACAAGAATCAGGGACTCTTGACAAGAATAAGGGATTTCAAGTCCTTTTCTAGTTAAGAATACCAAAAAATTAGCATAATTAAAGAATCCAACACAAACATATACGGGGCGGGTAGCGGGGAGGGACGGGTATGGTGCGGGTCTTATATGAAATCCACCCCGCCCACTACCCATGACGGTAGCACTTTTTATACCCATATCCGTTCAACTGGAGCGGATGCGGAGCGGTATCCGCATTTACCCGCCCCATTGACATCCCTTCTGACGAAGATCCTTACTGATTTTTTTTTCTTCATAATAATGTATACAATTATACCCATCATTCTTTTAACGGGAGCAGTATTACAAAATCATCATTAAAAGAAACTACAGTTTTTGTAATTTTTGCAGCATCAGGGAATGTCAGACTGTGCTGGCTTAGCCCTAACAAAGCATTAGCTATTTAAGTTAACAGCATTATTATACATTAGTATAAATCATTAGTAAACTTGATTAGCAATTTCGATATAAACGTGACGAAATTAATCCCTGTCATCAGTTCAACAAATAATATACATTAGTATACTAATCAAGTTTTTGATATAATCATTTACGAGACAGATAAGTACAATACTAATTTATTGATTAGGACTTTGCAGCTAAAGAGCAGGATATCATTAATGATTGATCAAAGTACTGACCATATCAACAAAATAATAATAGAATAAATTGTCTGTTTATCAATCAATATTACCATGTTAAACAAGGAAGTTAGACATCACATTGTTATTTATTGTTTATTTGTATTACAAATAATTTTAGCTCAATCTCATACTTTGGTTCTAATGTAAGCATGAAATCTTCAAGATCAAAATTTGTAAAAGTTCTTTCAAGGACTCAATTATTCCTTTTACTTCAAGTGAAATTGTGAAGTGGATAACAAGTTTCAACTTTCTTTGGGGAGTTTCTTTCATTTTTCACAAAGGTAGGTGAAATAATAATATATAGATATTATTATACACTTGTTCAATTCGAATTATCATAAAAAACTTATATCGACCTAATTGTACCCGACCTTTATATTTAAACGTACTAGTAGTCAGGACCGTCTTAAACATTTCTAATTCGTAAAAGTGAGCCCTTAATTGGACTAAGACCTGCGAATTATGAATCTTTATAGTAAATTCTAATTAATACTACTTAATAAAAAAAATAAAAAGAAATCTTAAATTTTTTCATTTTTCGGGAGACCCTGTACGGTATCACAGATCTGCTAGTAGTCCTACAATTTCCCAAAAAAGAAAAGGAAACGTAGTTGAAGACGTATAACGGCTACAATAGGAGTAAATGTGAACCAATTGGGCTAGTTACTAGTTAGAGACGCAAAGACAAAAAAGCCCCACAACAACGCAACAGCAGCCCAACAGATAATTAACGTTGATTTTATTTTATCACATGGTCTCGCTGTATATGGTCCCATCCAAACACATCTAAATTGCAACACAATTATCATGAGAACGTGTTCCTTTTTGTTTTTGATTCTTTTTTCTATTTCAGTCCTTGAATTATCGATCAATTCTAATTTCGATTCTTTTGATATCTTGTTAAATGCAATTTATAGTCTAAAACATATTGTAATTGAATATTCATCATAAAATTAGCTAGTTTTATATTAGTTGTCATCACTCAACCAATTAATTTAAGTAGATATTTTGTTTGTGAATTTTCACAAATTTAATGAATTATTGTGTATTTGTTAAACCATTTAAATTATCATTTAAGTTACTTCACCTTTATACTATTTCGCCATACTTAGGGTACTAATATAATTATAAAATAATTTAAATATAACATATTTCATTTGTAAAATGAATAAAAAGATTCACACATTAATTACTTTCTTCTTTCCAATTTCTGCAGTAATAATTCCTCTACCTCTCAAGGTAGAATAAGGTCGTCATACACTCTATTTTCTACAGATCTCACTTGTCAATTATATTGAGTATGTTATTGTTGTGTTTCCAATTTATGCGGCACCTTTTTAATTTCAAAAATCAAATTAGTTTTTTCAATAATCATGATCTTCCCATATTTTTATAAATATTTTAAATTATCAATTATTGTAACTTATAGTACTCTTTACATAACTTTCAAATTGTAAAATTTATTTCAAAAATCTTATAGATTTCATGTCCGAATTCATTGTCAAATTAAAAAAATTGACTTTTCAAATCTGAATTGTGTCACATAAATTAAAACATATTAAATAGTTCAAAGTTAAATATTCCGAGCGACTTATCACAACGACCAAATCAAAATTTATCAATATTTGAAGGATAAAAAAGTGTAATTATTCAATTTTTTCAAATTCAAAATTTAATTCCCATAGTACCCTTATCTTATCCATAAAGTCCTCTTCTCAACTCTCAATAAAAGCTCACAAAACCCATCCATCACCTTTCTCTCATAACAAAACTAACTTAACCAATAGCTCTTCAAACTGATACAAAAATGTCAAAAGAAGTGATTGAAGAAGGACAAGTTCATCAACAATATGGCAAGGATTACGTGGACCCACCACCAGCACCATTGCTGGATTTTGCTGAACTCAAACTCTGGTCTTTCTACAGAGCTCTTATTGCTGAGTTCATTGCTACTCTTCTTTTCCTCTACGTCACTGTTGCCACTGTTATTGGTCACAAGAAGTTGAATGGTGCTGATAAATGTGACGGCGTTGGTATTCTAGGTATCGCTTGGGCTTTTGGTGGCATGATTTTCGTGCTTGTTTACTGCACTGCTGGTATATCTGGTAATTATACTTAGCTCATAACTCTTTTTTTAAAGACGGATTTAGAATTTTAAGTTGTTTAAAACTGCGTGCGAAAAAGAGTAACAGTACGGGTGCATAAATATCAAATGAACATTTCTAACTTTCTTTTTTGTATTTTAGGTGGACATATTAACCCAGCAGTGACATTTGGGTTGTTCTTAGCAAGGAAGGTGTCATTAGTAAGGGCAGTGGGATATATAATTGCACAATTATTAGGTGCAATTTGTGGAGTTGGTTTTGTGAAGGCATTCATGAAGCATTACTACAACACACTAGGTGGTGGTGCTAACTTTGTGCAATCTGGTTACAACAATGGTACTGCTTTGGGTGCTGAAATTATTGGAACATTTGTTCTTGTTTACACTGTTTTCTCTGCTACCGACCCTAAGAGAAGTGCCCGTGACTCCCATATCCCTGTAAGTACCTTACTTAACGACGACCCAATATTCGCTAGTGATATGAAACAGAATTTTGGATACTGATTTTTATTTTGATAGGTGTTGGCACCTTTGCCAATTGGATTTGCTGTTTTTATGGTTCATTTGGCAACTATTCCTATTACTGGAACTGGTATTAACCCTGCTAGGAGCTTTGGAGCTGCTGTCATTTACAACAGTAAAAAAGTCTGGGATGACCATGTGAGTTCTTTTTTAACTTTTTAAAGTTGGAAATTAATATAATATCTAACCGTTGGTTAAAACAGTTACTCATATGAAGTTAAAATTTAGATAAAGGAAAACAAAAGCGAGGGAAGTCATTTTCTGCAAATGTTTACCTATTTGTGAAAAGCATTTTAGACAAATATTATTACACACCCTTTGTTAACGTTTATTGCGGAGTACTCAAATTATTTCTAAATATAAAAATAATATTTTTAAGACGGAGTGAGTAGCTATTATTAGAGGCTTAGAGCTGATATACTAACTGGCCCTATTCAATGTTTATTTTTTAAAATCGGTATGTATAGATTATACACTTTATATTATGTTTTCGTCGACTATTTTTAGTTTAAGCACTTGGATGGACAATTATTTAAGCCAACTCTTCGTATAAATAATTGTGTTGATAAATATGGGTAATGGTGCAGTGGATATTTTGGGTTGGACCAATGGTAGGAGCATTGGCAGCAGCAGCATATCACCAATACATTTTGAGAGCTGCAGCCATTAAGGCCTTGGGTTCTTTCCGCAGTAACGCCACCAACTAAACAGCCTTAGCTTGCAACCACAACCAGAAAAAAAGGATTGCATTCATCTGTCCAGATTTGGTACTTGTTTATTTATTTAATTCTATGAGTGTAAGAGGAACGTATGGAACTCATTTTATTATGTATTGCTTATTATAGTTTAATGTTAGCATTGGATGTGTATTTATTTGCATGATTTGTAGTGTTGGTGATGTTATTCCGTTTAATATCGTATCAAATGTACTTAAAAGTAACTATTTATCTATAATCAGTAAAATTAGTTATCTGAAAGATAAAACCAATAACTTTGCATGTTAAATTACTCTAATCTCTAGCGCATTATAAGATACACAAATACACAACCTGTGGGTGTTAGAGGACGCCTTAGAATTTCATTTATTTTCAACACTTTATCTTTGGAATTTTAACATTTTATAACAAGTGTATAATCAATGTATACTACTAGCTATAAAAGTTTAAAACAAACAAGAAAGGTTAGTGCTTTTTCGGGGTTGTTGTAGTAGTATAAACCCCGAAATGCATGATTATACTTTTCTTTTGGGCTTGTGGTTGGTTCTCATGGGAAAATAATTGCAGGGCTGAGATGACAAGTGCCTGGCCTTTTTTAGGCTATGAAGATCAGCAGTAGGTAAGTTAACAGGAAAAAGCAAGCAACAGCGTAATAAGGAAATATGTCACAACGGGTAACATATCAGTATATACAAGTAGGAAGAACGAATTGTGTTCTACATGAAATATGATAAAAGAATCAAAAGACGTCTTGTTTGAGTAGTCAGCCATATGGCCCATATCAAAAAAAAAATAATAATGGGCTCTGGCATGCCCTTTATTTGAAATCACTTTTATTAAAAATGTGTCAAATGTATTTTTTCTGCAAAAAATTGCGTGGATTAATTTTTATCCTTACTTATCATTTAATGAAAATTTATGGGCCAAAATATCCTTTATTCACGAGTCTACTAAATCAGAGATTCTGAGTTCGAATCCTAGCAGAAGCCAAAAAAAGAACAAAACCGCAAGACAAATTTTTCATAGAAATTATGCCTATTCGGCCAAAGTTATATAATTATTATGACTCTTGGAGCATAGTTTCTATGTAACTAACCGGACAATGCATAATCTTAATTTTTCACCCGAAACTTTATCTCCAGATTATGCTCATTAAGACTTAATCTCTATCAACTTTGACGAATAAACATAATTTCTATGAAATCATGTCTTGGGATTTTTTTACTTTTTGACTTTGCTGGGATTCGAACCCATAACCTCAAAGGTAATTTCAGAGGTTTGGCCCAATAGACATTTTTAATGAAATCTTGTCTTGCAATTTTTTCTTCTTTTTTTGACTCCGCTAAATTCGAACCCACAACTTCAAAGATATTTTTGATCATTTTTACGCCAAGGATAAAAATAAAAAACCACCAATTTGAGGGGGGAAATTAAAGAGCACTCTAAAATAGAGAATTGCAAAAAGTAACTAAAAACCATTAACAAGATCCTTCCTTACGACATCGTTTCACTCAAATTCCCAAAAACCCTAGTCCTAACAACAAGTCCATCATTTTACTCAAAACTAAAACCTTATTGCAATGGGAGGTGGTCGATTCAGAGAATTATTGAAGAAATACGGTAAGGTAGCAGTAGGCGTTCACTTCTCTGTATCAGCAGCTTCAATTACAGGCCTTTATGTTGCCGTCAAAAACAACGTAGACGTTGAAGCAATGCTTGAAAAAATCGGTCTATCCAAAGAAAAAGAAGAAGGTGATAAAATTACTAATTTACCCTTACCTGATGGATTTATTACCGAAGAACCTTTTAACGGCGCGCCGCCGAAGCAGAGGAATCGTACGGCTGAGCTGGCGGCGTCGAGTGGCGGCGCGTTAGCTGTTGCGGTGTTGCTTAATAAGGCTTTGTTTCCAGTTAGGGTTCCGATAACCCTAGGTCTTACGCCGCCGATCGCTAGGTTCCTTGCAAGGCGAAGAATTATCAACAATAGTGTATGAATGAATATATAATTTTTGTTATGTTTCTTTTTGAATAATGTTAATCTCTCTACATTACTGTATTTTGATTTCCCTTACACTGTCACGAATTATAAAAGGGGCGATCAATTAACAAATTAGAGAGTACCTGAGAGATTTATCAGTTAAAATTTTGATCTTTGGTTTGTTGGATATATATTTTGATACTAAGTACCTAAGGAGAAATAGTCATAGATATATGCAATTGACAGTTCTGTACTTTGCTGAATTTCAATTTGAAGTACTCATGTTTATCTTGGACTGGCATACTAATGCTTTTTGTGGCAGTCATTTCATGAACATTACTACAGAAATCTGAATATAATGTCTCTTATTAAATTTCAAAGAAGATGCATCTTATGGAATTCTTAGCCAAAGGGTCTGTCGGAAACAATCTCTCTACCTCAAGATTGTTTCCTTCCTGCTTGTCCTTATGGCAACCTCTCAAGATTTACATGCTTGTCCTTCCTGCTGTCTGGATAAATTTGCTTATTGGGATAGCTACTGCTGAGTGGAGGTGATGACAATTAATAGCACGATGAGTGCTTGTTGTAATTGAGTGCAGTGATATTAACTTTGGACAAGAAAACAGGTGAGGGATGTAAGGTTTTGCAAGTTTTGATAAAGGTTTTGGAATTACTAGGTCAACAATTGTTTAGTGTGATAGAACTCAGAACTCTTCATAGCGTCAACCTCAAATGCTGAGTGTTGTGTTTGTGTTTATATGTTTCAGCCTCTTCTTTTGAACTTGTAGTGACCTGATTCAACGGTGAACTGAACCATTGTATTGCCCTTAGGCACTCTTTATTTGAAGCAGCCGATCAGATTAATGTAGTGAACTGGAAAGAACTGGGTGGTTTCTAGTCATTAGTTGGTAAAGCAACAGCTTTGATTATAAATGACTGCCATTATACCTTTTGACGTACTTTAGAGATGGAACAGTATTTTTCCAGAACAATAGTTTACATGCTGAATTGAGTTACATTTTCCTGGATTTATCTACTGACACAATATAATCTTGAAGGCGCTGGATTGTCTCCTTTGGCCCTTCAGGGTTTGTTAAACTAGCTTGGTCGAGCAATTGCATACCGTCCAAAAAAAATTCAGAAGCACGAGAATTAGTCAGTTGTAAAGCTCATTACTTTAGTTTTGAAATAATTGTTGCGATGACTATTTTTCCTATAAGTCATCGTCATTCTTCACCATGTCCAAAAAATGTTTGCTTGTGTGGCCTAGCAATCAATGGAACTGGGATAGGCCATATGGAGAATAGAGTTCAAATCCCAGTAAAGGGAAAAAACTAACCATCTGTTCTCATCTGTCTAAAACATGTGTTGGTAGGGGGAAACAAATACTCAGGTGAATTAATCGAGATACTTGTAAGTTGATTCAGCTACCCAGTTATAAAAGATGTTTGCCAATGGTAAAACTGAACCATTAATGAATTCATATCTCAAAATGGACAAAAACGTCAGCCTTTGATTTTTTCCAAAAAGTTGGAACTCACACCCCAGGAGCCTCCACACCCCGATCCGACAGGTCTGTGAAGAAGGTTAATCATGGTAACTCAACTGATTTCAAAGGTTAGACCACTACCACGCTGCGCACAAGGGACTCTCCTTTATTTCAAGAAGAAATCCCACACTGCCGCTGGCGGAATTCAATCTTGGTCATTTTCCAATTATCCCCCTTGAGAACCAGTTGAGCTGCCCATGCGGACCTAAGGTAGGGTAACCTTTTAAAAGTGACTTGTTCCACCGCAGTACGGCCCCATACCCCAGAAAATCCCACCCCGACTGACCTTATGGATTAGTATACACCGCTTTAGCCTTCCACTAATTGAGGGATTTTTTTGAGAGAACAAAGTTTCACTCTCGCTGGTCAGGGGAATCGAATACGAGACCCCAGACACCAATACCCTAAAGAAATGGCCACTGGGCCACTCTCGCTGGATAAACGTCAGCCTTTGATACCTGTACTAGCAGGAGATGTTTCTATTAGCTGATCTTTGATGCATGTACTAGCAGGAGATGTATCTATTAGCTGATACATCAGTTAGTGTACACACAAGCCGGCTTCGATACTTGGCATTCAAGAACGCTGTAAAAACATTGTTTATGTGGTAAATGTTAACCATCCTAATATCATGCAAATTCTTTAGGATGTTAGCACGTGACTAGAGCATTCAAGAACGTAAGATCTGCAAATCAAATTCTAGTTGGTATTTATATCAGCCAGCTATATTGCTGCAAATTGGGGAACAATAAAGAACGAAAATGTGTCACTATCATTTGATGTTATTCCTTTGCATATTATACGTTAGCACATTGATTAATTATCTTTGTTTTACATGCAGAAATCATTAAAATGTAAATTAAAAGATTAAGCATTTGTGAAGTGGAAAATGTGGAGTCATCCGGACTAGAACTGTTAAAAGATGGAAAGACATGCCTCAAGAACGAATATCTCGCTGCTTGCTTTTATTCTGTTATCATGCAAAATAACAGTTTCAAGTGTTAAAAAGGGACTTAGACATCCCTAACTGAGCTCGTTCAAGTTATTGCTAGAACGGACGAGATACAAATGCCTCTATTCAAAAGCAAAGAACAAAAAGAAAAACCATCTTTGCGCTTGCTATGTATGATTCATGTTATTTTCCATTGCTAACCTTAAGCAATCGTCTCTTTGCCCCAGCAACCACAATAAATAGTTATAACTATAAGCTTGAAATGACATACAAAGTTCACGGTACTTATCTCCCTGTCAATGTTCAGGGGCCTGAACTAAAATGGACAGGCCATGAAAGAAATACCCAAGCATTAGACAAAGAAAATCCTTGTTAGCCATCCAATTCATCATGCCTTGCAGAACCAGCTAGCAGTCTACCCACCGAATATAGAATCGAATGTTTAATGAACTATTGAGTATTGACAAGTACAATTAGCTTGTAAAAGAATCATCACATCTAAGAAGCACAATGTTTTTACAGAATTCTCCAAACAGAGAATTTGAGCTAAACTAACGACATCATCAATCATTCAGGGAAAACCCCAAAAGGTTTTACTAGTAAACTGCCTCCCCAAAATTTGGAGGGGACTACAACAATGATAAAAAGTTAAAAGGCAAGGACAAAACAAGAAGCCAAGTCCAACACAACCTACTCACTCATTCCTAATCACCTGTGTTAGTTAAGGAAATGTTATAGTATAGCAGTAATCCCTGCATTCTGTTCTATGCAAAAATGACATTGCCCAGGTATCAGCCATGATAACTATCAAATCATATCCCAAACAGAAGTACACCAAAAACGAAACCATCAAATGCCTTTGACATTCGGAAATGTTTAAAAGGCTGACCTTGCTGGATTGGACAATGATATACACCAACCAAATGCTTCAGGATCTCTGCTACAATTGGTGGAGATGCTTGAACTCTTCACACTCCGCTCCTATTTCTTTCAGAGCCAAGAAAAGTTTTGGTACAATCTTAGCCAGCATTAGCTTGAAACCAACTGAATTTGAATTAGCACCGCTGTTACTGCTTATGGAAGCATCTTTTCTGAGCGAGCCAATAAGGAATCCCTTCATGTAAGTGTCACAGGCCTTGAGGATGTAATAACCACGCATCCTGAAGTGTTCTCTGATAAGTTCTTCAAAATCCTATTTCAATCCAATATTTTGCAATAAGTTACTATCAAATTGATCAGTTAACGAGAATGAATTGTTTTATCAATAAACCATAGTGCCAAAGGTGATCAATACCAAACAAGTTTACAAAAAAACAACAAATAACAAACAACAAACCTAGTATAATCCCACAAGTAGAGTAGGGTAGAGTGTACGCAGACGTTACCCCTACCTTGGGAGGTAGAGAGGTTGTTTCCGGTAGACCCTCGGCTCAGGATAAAGCAAAAACAAAGCAGGCCAAATTTACAAACAAACAAGAGAAGCAATAAACAACAAATGCTCCCCATTCTTTTGTTCCTAGTATTCATTTAAGGAAAAGTAGGTTCCATGACCTATTTTTTCTCTTCGCAGATATATGACTCTCGCGAAAAATGTGAAATGTTGCACTGAAACCATGGAAAACACAAAGAGAAACAACAGAGATGTATATGTCAGAAAAATGGACTTACATTATTTAAAATATTTTATTTATACTTTAACTATTCAGAGTTTGTTGATAGTCCATAAATAAGAGCCTATGGTTATAGGATCATGCGCGTTCTGTGCTTGGTGGGTTTAGTGAGGTGGTGAATGTAGGCTAATCTTGATAAAGAGATATGGAGAGGAAGTTGTCCCATTGAGGCTGACATCATGAGGAAGGGATACAGGAGAGGAAGATCTGACGCTACATCAACTTGATAAGGAAAAACATCCTTATTTCTTATTTATCTTTACATATTTTGTATCCTATTATTATGTTCGATCTAGAAATTTATTATGTCGAGTTGCTGACAGTAAAGACATTGATTGCCTGCTTCATATGGTAGTATTGAGAAGGAAATTGGCGGATCAGAAGCCTATACCATTATTTGATGGATGTAACATTACCTAGTCAAACTACTATCATCACTGTTGCAGTTTTACTAGCCCAGTAAACATAACATAGCCAAGAGACCATATATGACATCATGATATATCAATTAAGTCAATTGGCATAATGGAAGTCATCACTGTTGCAGTTTTACTAGCCCAGTAAACATAACATAGACAAGAGACCATATATGACATCATGATATATCAATTAAGTCAATTGGCATAATGGAAGTAATCAGCAAAAAATGAAGAAAAAAAAAAGAAAAAAGAAAAAGCAAGCATTACCGTGACACTCGTCCGTAAGCTGAAACAAGCATTTACAAAGGGAATATAAAGTTGATCCATCGGAAATGCTTGTTTCAGCTTAGTAAAGTTGACTAGTAAAGTTGATCCATCGGAAATATAATAGACATTCCAAGCCTGAAGTTATGGATTAAGTTCTTGTATGGGAAAAAAGAAGAGAAAAGTTTTAAATTTTCAAATAATGACGTTATAATTGGTTTCAAACACCTCAAAAGCAAAGATGAAATCCAAAATGGAAATTAATCGAGGATGTTGACAGTAGATGTTGAAGAGATGGAAGATTATCAGATAGTCATTCATCTCGGCACATAAAACAAGGCAAAATGGCATGTCGAACTAGAATATATAAAATGGCATGCCAAACATAAGAAAGTAAGATATCAATTACCTTAGGAGACTTCCTCATCAGATACATCATTGTCTTGCAGTTCAATAAGAAGGTATTTTCGTTGTATGATAGTGAATTTTTTTCTCCTTCAGCTGTCCCAACTTGCTTGTCATAACCAGCTTCGTTGAAATATGGCCTGGAATTCAAGACTAGCCCTTGAAGTGAAACTAGGACTTGAAGTATACTCGAGGATGAAGGATCCCAGACCTCATTCCCTCTGCCCGTCCAAGTATTTAAAAGGCTGAGACAAACCTTCCCTTCCTCGTACAAGTTTGGATTTATCCGCCAGCCACCAGAATGATAATATGCTGACTGCAATACAACATAAACATTTGAAAAAATAACTTAAAAATGAAGTCATGAGCCAAAAGGAGATTAGAGATGCAAATTGTAACCCTCTAGACAAGAGGATAAGGATTCAAGGAAAGCGACATTAAGTATGCTTACTGGTGGAACATCAGGGTACTCAGGTGGAAGGTGAAAATCAAAGAAGAATAAGCCATCTTGGTAAGGAGTCCCATATGCTCCAACAATCACTGCCCTTAGAAGATCCATGTGATCTTCATAAACACGTACATATATTCCATCTGATAAAAGAAGTCTGAATGTTAAAGCAGATAATTTGATAGCCGACCCCAACTAGTTTGAGATTGAGGTGCAGTTAATGTATGTTAAAGTCTATGGTGTCGCTTGAATGTGAAAATAACATGTTTAGAGAGCAATTATAAAAGGCATGAATCCTGGGATAATATACCTACTTATTGAAGAAAAAAAGTCTATCCGATAAGATACCTGGCAGGTTATTCTGAAGGATGTTCCAATCTTGTTGAACTTTCTTAAGCCACTTCCTCCCAGCATTATTCTGCACATAATGATCAGGAAGGCTCAGTAGAAGGCCTCTTTTAAAATTGGAATGGGATAGAACTAGTCTTCGCCAGGGACTCAGAGTAAAGAACGCTCACCAAGTCACTCATAACCACCTCACCTTTAGAAACCATGAAATGAAGTAACCATGACATCATGCAACACCAAACTGCCCTCTCCAACCCCACCCCCTGACCCAAATAGAAAAAAGTACGCTGTCTCTTTAAAACTAGTCGAGAAATGGAGAAAAAGTAGTGTAATGCAAGCTTTGAACCACCTTGCAAATGGAAAAGTGTGATGGATCAAGGATTCATTTAGAATTTTAAGTAAGGCGATGAAGTATTTACAACCAGAATACAGAATACATTTTCTAAACCATTAGTCAAGAAGTGGAACAATTTATTGGGAAGAACTTGGAGGGAAGACTAACCTGGCCACTTGTACCAAGAAAATGATGATCATAAGGATCTGTTGTGATATCAAAGCGTTTAAAACTATACGTTTGATTATCATGTTGATCTGAGGAATTTCCTATTCCTGGCCTCAAGTTAGCTTCAATGACATCCAACTCTGTCACTTCCATTGTGTCATGTACTTCTCCCTTTCCGGCAGCAGGTAGCCTTGGAGAATTATCAGGTTCTCCAGACCTTTGGGACCACGGTTCATCGCCGGTATATATTTTGGTCAATCCTCCCTCCCTTTCTTCATCTTCACTTCTGGAATCTAAACTCGAAGAATCGGTTTGTTTGCGGCCCCTAGAAAATATTCCAGAGGCCAGCCTGGTCACAAATCCTAGTGCAGCCAGGGGAATAGCCAGAGCCCCATTCCTTCCTGAATCTTCAGTGGCCATGGGACCATCTTCATCTTCAATACTGATGTCAGTAGCATTTGTTGTTCTAAGTTCCTGAAGGAAATCTCGCTATTACATCATATACTAATACAAACAGAAACAAACCACTTATTGTCACAAAGCAGCTGAAATAGGTACTATTTTAGTTAATCTCCTAACTGGTCTTCAAGATAAAATAAGATAACTTTCTTCACAACTAATACATAATTTATATTAACAAGACTGGGGATTACTTACTATATGTGAAGTTGTAAGCTAAGCTGCAGACATTACATCTGAAGAAGTTATTTTAGTTTTATCAACCAAAAGATAAAAGAAAATAAATTAAGAGGAAAGAGAAAGAAGGCATCTGTGTCTACAATAGCTCCACCCTTTGAAGGGTTTACTCTTTTTCTTGCAATCAGTGACAAAGCATTTTATTATTGTGCCAGCACCAAGAGATTGCTGGTGATGTGCATACCTTTTGGAGGGTTACTTGCAATCCTCTTTTTGGTAAATAGTTGATTATTAAAATAGATTATTTGCACCAAAATTCAAAAGCAGCCATACTATAAAGTCTATACTTACTTTGAAAAAGACAGTTTCTTGCACCATCAAGGGCGCATATTTTTTTTGAAGATATAAGATGATGGAATAGAAACGAACAGAAAACACGTGATACTGGTTGAGTATGATGTTTATATCAAACAGAATAGATCACGATCGGATAACTAATAACAGCATTCTAGCAATCACCAACCTCTTCTACATTCCCCAGGGCCTCCCTTTCATGATCTTCAATTGTTTCCCAGCTAGCTGCATCATCCCCAACTTCACTTCCGGCAGCGATAGACTCATCATCATCACGATCAACAACATAAATTGCTTGAGGCCCAACCTGAAGAAACCAGAAAGGCAGCATCACAATATGAATTGAAAGTGGCAACTGTCATAAGAATGCACCGCCGCCTAAGAAAAGGAAATATGAAGAAATAAAATGAAGTACACAGTAATTTCTCTTGATGTTCTAATGGTAGTTATCAGTGAGATGTGTGCATCCATACAAATAAGAAAACCAAATCTGCCAGGAATAATGATCAAATATGTACACCAGCATGGTTAATGCAAGTCCTTTTTTTTTCTTTTTTCTTTTTTTGCTTTTCCCAGTCTAACGTTGCAGAAAGAGTATGAATTGACCTATCGGTTTTTCAGTTTCAATAGTAAATACCCATCCAAAAAGTCAATCACAGAAAAAAACAATCACGGACATACAAGTTATAAAGGATGATAGATGAATAAAGATAAAAGGTGAAAGTCTTCACATTAGCCATGGAGTGAACATTATTAGAAACTAGGGGCATCCTGAACATGCAATTAGAAATTGGAGAAAGAATAAAAAATCTTGGGAAGTACCAGGGATATCATCCCATCAGCCCACGTGACTTCGATGTCTCCATTTCTGAGTCCAGTGATATTCCCAACCCAAGAGAGATCTGAAAACTCGGAACAAGTATCATCACTCGGAGCAGCTTCTGCTTCATTGCATCTCAAATGCTTTTGCTTGTCTTCTTTGGCTTCAGTTGGAACCAACAAACATTCTGATTCTTCTGTAGATTTCACAACAGAACTCACTTTTGCTGGTAGAGTAACAGGTAACAAACGAACAACAACGTCACCGTAACAATAGTCATAGTCAGGATGCCCCTCCAGCTCATATACACTGACCATTTCCTCTTTGTCAAACTCCTTGGGGTCCTCTGCCCTGGTAACTAGCTTTAACCACCTCACAGAAGCTGTACGCTCCTTTGCATTAACACTTTTTACAACGCCAACACGCCTAACATCATTAGAGTCATCAGCATCATCAGCAGCTTTCTCTACAACATACTGTTCAGCAACAAATTCATGATCTCCGGGGCTTTCAATAGGGATCAAGGATGTAGATTCCAAACCTCTTTCTATTTTTCCATCCTGCCAGGCAACATCAACAGAAGTCCTCGTATTCACAATTAGAAGAGCTCTTTCAAAATTTTCCTCTTTCTTGCGTGCCTTTTTATCTCTCCTAACCACAACTTTACGGATCTTTTTACGATGATGGGGCCATGACTCTTGGCCTGATTCCTTGGAAACTGACAATGAATTAGCACATGTACTGGACTCTGCAAGGGAATCATGCTCTAAAGTTTCACAATTGCCATCCACAGAAGATTCCACATCAATTTCCATACATTCACTATTCCCTGTTGATTCCTCCAAATTGACAACTTCTGAATCACAATCGGCTAAAGATTGAGAAGATTCTGATACAGTTTTGGTGGAGTCACAAAGTTGTAATTTTGACAATTGCTTGTCCAAGGCAAGAGATGATGAAGAAAGAAGACACCAGTCACCCAGTTGCCAGATTGCATGAGAAAAGCAAGACATCAGTTTCAAGTTCTTTGGATTTTGTTCTTCAGCTGGAGAAGTGGAGGAATCGGGCCCATATCCAGCAGATGCAATCCAGTAGATGAAAACAGAACCAACAGTAACTTTAGTTACTGTACCTTCTAACCTATTTGCTTTCCACAAGCCAGATAACCATCTGGAATTCTTGAAAACTGATGATGCGCTTGCTTTTACACGCTGACCAGGATAGAAAGGAAAATGTCCATCTTCAAGGCCACTCCTACCAACTGGTTTAAGACGTAAAGGGTCAGCCTTCATAACTTTACATACGGAACCATCATCAAACATCACAGTGACATTATCAAAAACATCATCAATCCTACCCAACCAAGGGCCAAGGACAACATAATCACCAACTGTAAAATCCCGAACACGTTTCAACTCCCTAGATGAGACATTCTTAAAAATAGATCCATCATGCGCTAACAAATCTACAGATATATTAATATCAACCACCAGTCCTACTTGACCTGTTGGATCAGAAGCAGCAGCGACATAATCACCATGTAGAAATCCCCTGTCGACTACAATGACATGATTAATACTCTCTGTTGACTCAGACTCATCCATCCAGATGACTCGAACATGATCTGCAGTAAGCGGATCGCTCATATAGTCACTCCGGTCTTTGTTCCCATCATCATTTTCCTCAGACTTTTCATTGTTATCCCTATCGCCTTCTGTGTTGGAATCACCATCATCATCATGACCACCACCACCATCATCGTCATCGTCATCTTCTTCTCCATCATCCGCATCTTCATCATTAGTTAAGCTGCTATCTGAATCTGAGTCACCAGCAACCTCGGTCACAATCCCAATCTTATCATCAGTTTTGCTTTTCACAACATCTTGTCTATATATATAGGAGACATTCTCTAAGTTCCGCAGAATCTCTCCCAATCTACCTTTTGGATCAATGTTGGCCCCAGTTGCTAAAGAATCGCCTTCTATCAAATTGCTATATTCGTTTGCATTTGCGGTGCGCTCAGCATTATGGGAAGCATCATGATGTTGGCCAGCTTCCATCTAACAATCACAAACAAGAACACTATAAGAAATTCATTCAAAAACCTTAGTATCCATCCCATTCAAACAAATGTCAAGTTTGCGAATGAGAGTGGACAGGAATATTCACTTATTTTGGTTTATAAAAAAGAAAGACAACCTTATAACCCCCTTCATAAAAAACAAAACCTTATAACCTGACCATTTTGTCCAAAAACATCAGAGATAAGAACTACTAATAAATCTATCGATACTAAGAAATACCAAACTTTGCATATTCAGTTCGATCATTGGAAATATTAGAAAAGAAGCTCGTTCATTTTTAATAAGGAAAAAGGAACCGCCACTAATAAAAGCAACTTCACCACAATGCAATGCAATACAATCGCAAACTTTTAGTGTCCCTCCGAGAAGAGCATCACTGCATTCTCAAGCTCACAATCATGATATGAAATGAAACATTGTCTGTATTATAAAACCAACGACTCAGTCAAATTATCTAATGTACCTATTAAAAAAGAAATGACCCTAACCAAATGAACCACCTAGGACTAGCTTAGAGCTGTGAAGATTGACTAACTTATAGAAGAGACACCATATACCAGTACAACAACAATAGCATACCAGTGCAATCACACAAGTGAGATCCGGAGAGGGTAGAGCGTACGCAGACCCTAACTACCATGAAGATAGAGACACCATATACTAGTATTGACCAAAAAAAAAGTACAGGAATGCCTCTATCAAATGGCACAGAACAACTAAATAGTTAAGCTCAGTTGGAATTCACCTCACCCTAATTTCCTGATTAAAATAATAAGTACTAATAGAAAAGGTTCAAATACATATTCTGGTCAAATTTTTCATAGATTCCTACATCAGCCAAACACAGCCTCCATCCAAATCCAATCATATAACCCTAGCTTCAATTTACCAGAATGACCCGATCATTCCTGGAAATTTACCAAAGCGAGCTTCAAGTATCCCTTTATCTGACACACATTGAGATCAATATATTTCCGCATACATCAAAATCCAACTGAATAAATCCGTAACCAGAAGAAAAAAAAAGAAAAAAGTTACAAGTAAGAAATAAGAATTTAATCTTTTTATCCATTAAATTTCAACAATGTCAATAGAGGATGAATGGAATATACCTTCGGAATCGGAGAATTAGCAGATGGTAAGGCCACGAAGGTGGAAGCTATTGCGATTGTATTCGCCTATCTCTTCGACGGCCAATTTGATCGTGAATACATACATATATATATCTGAAGAATGAGCTAAAGCGGTGAACAGAGCCGAGCCTTGAGGTGAGGGGTCAAAATTGTCATTACATTACGAAATCCGCTTCCCTCATCAAGTTAAGTATATTATTTGACGAAATGGGGAATCAAAGAGTTTGTTTATTAATAAATAAAAATGTATTCCTATTCGATAGTTATATGATCAAATCATAATTATTTTATTATGATTAAGTCATAATTTAAAATTTACATTGTGTATTAGTTAATTATAAATTTATAATTAGCAATTTTACTTGATTAATTCAAAGTTCATATGTATTTATTGAATTCTTAAACAATACGTATTACGGAATTAATATATAAGATTGGCCCTTCACCGTCTAAAGGTAATAAATTAGTTTTATCCAAAGTAATTTGGTTGCTCCAAAACATAGTTATTGCCCTTGAATTACCAGATTTGCGCATTTCTTTCTTTCCGTCGGAGAAGATGATCGTTTGCGTTGCCGTCGTGGGTCACCAGGTACTCCAACTTGTCTATTCTCTTTCAATCTCCTCTCTCTTTATTCTTTCAATAACTGAATCTATGTGATGGGACAGAACAATCCGCTTTACATACAGAGCTTCACTGAAGCAGATGATGCCTTAAAGCTTCATCACATTGTCCATTGCTCCCTTGATGTTGTTGACGAAAGAGGTTTCTATTTCTCTCACTAACATACAAGCAAACGCTCAATTATATAATTTTGTTCATCTAGCTTAAAGTTTTAGTATCATTTGATCTGACGCCTTAAAGTTTTGCACTACTTGATTTTTTCTATAAGAATAGATCTTAGTTTAGCCATTAAAAGGTTTACACTTGATTTCTAGCTATGGATTTGGAAAGTTTCGCCATTATAAGTAGGTCTTTTTTGGGGGAAATGTGCATAGTTAGAGCCACTTATAGCTGATTGAGGAGATCCTTCCTTAGATCATAAAGCGAGTACTTTCAGTAAGATCTGGGTTAGAAAAGGGTAGAATGATATAGGTATCTGCTTTTTGTGAGACTAAAGAAGCTGTCTTTTCATTTTTTTTTCATTTGATTATCTCCGGTAAAATGCTATCAAATTGCAGAAACAGGAAACTTTCCTTCTTGAATAGTCTAATATGGTGTGATCGTGTGGAAGAAATTTGTAACATAGCATGTGGTTCTCACCTCAAGGAGTTGAAGGCCTTCTCTAGACACCAACCTTTTAACTTATCAGGGGAAAAAAGAGAGGGAAAAGATACCATTTTGTTAAACGTCTAGCCGAGGGTCTATTAGAAACAACCTCTCTGCCCTACAAAGATAGATATAAGGTCTGCGTACATCCTACCCTCCCCAGACCCCACCTTGTGTTATTACACTGGGTATGTTGTTGTTGTCTAGTCGGATACTCCAATTACCAAGTCAGTAAGAAAAAGTCAAACTACTTGGACAATAGCAGTTGGGGGATATAGTCTCCACATTTAATCAAGTTAATGGTCCACTATTAGATCTTAAATTACTGAATGGCAGCAGAGACTTTACTATGTTCAGGTCTATTTTCAAGGCATACAGTTCTTGTCAGATTTGATTCTTGTGTTGTATTCTGTGGAAACCAAAAGGAAGCTGCTGCATATGGAGCTGTTTATCATATAGATAATCATGATCCTGACCTATTATGGCTTCATGACTAAAGTCTTAGGGTTACCAGAGAATATTGGACAGTCAGACAACCATGGATTGACCGGTTTACTACCTACTACTTGACCTATCAGGTATCCTGTTTTTCTTGGACGGATTTGCTGTTCAATAGGAAAAAAGAGGATTTACTCTGATATCCAGGACAGTGCGATTGTGTTATAGAGTTCTTATTGTTTGATTGTACTTTATGGACCTGTATATTTTCTAGCCATTTATTCTTTTCCTGAGAATTTTGCTTAATTAACACATATTGATATCAACACTCAGTTAGCATCTGATTCTTTTGACAACTCATCTGTTGTCTATTACAGTGAACAATCCAAAAAAATCCAGCCCCACTCTCAACGAGACATTTCTTGGCCTGCTATATCCAACTGAAAACTACAAAGTGTGAGTAATACTTACATGTGCTTAGTTTTCTTCAGAGAAACTCTTCTTTTGGTGATTGGTGAAGTTGGTGGAATTGGTGGTGTGATTTTTGATCTACTTTACATTAACTCTTGATTTGTCTTGATATATCTGCGTAAAATGGGTATGGTGTCTGCTTCATATTAATCTTTTAAATACACCAAAAACTTGTTTAGAAATGGATGTAGAATTAGTAACTGCAGGTGCACTGATATGAACTATAGCCTTTGTGAATACATTAGATCATTGATATTTAACCTTGTCTTCCTCCATGTGCTATTATATATCTGATAATATGTTTTCAGGTATGGTTATTTGACCAATACAAAGGTGAAACTCATATTGGTCACAACAGATCTTGATGTTCGAGATGCCGATGTGAGAAATGTAAGTGCTGATTCTCTCCTTGTTTTGCTCTTACATTGGTTGATTTACTTCCTCTTTCCCTGTTCCAAACCAACATCTATACTCCTACTGCCTTTTTGAGTTAAAGTAATAAAATTTAGTTATCCGAGGGTGATAAGAATCTGAAAGAAGTGGACTTGTTCTTCATCTTTCTGACGTGGGTTCTGAAATGATCTGTATTTAGGAAATACCATATTATTGGAAGGCTTTTTTCTTCTTTATTGCTTATGACAGAAAATAAATATCTGAAAATTTTGTGGCCCATTTAGGTATATTCTGCATAGCAGACAAGAGTTTTTTTCTTATTTAATTACCACTAAGTTGTCCTTAGTGGTTGTTTTTATTAAAATAAATGAAGTACATAAGGGGAAAAAACAAAAGCAAAAGGAAAAGGCTAAAAGTCACTTTCCTAAATCATACACCAACACATCGACCGACATAACCCTAAAATCTCTCCACTAACTTGAACTTCTCGACTTTTTGATAGAGTTAAAAAAAACGTTGACAAACAGACTCCTCTTGTGTCTCAGATCCTTTAGCATGCATCTTGCTACATTTGATGACTTGTCTCTTTCACAATCCTGTTGTTGGTAAACTCTCTGACTAGCTCCTCAGATATTATCATTACTTGCATTATTCCACTCTTTGTCGCTTGCCATTCAATCTTGTTCTCTAAAATCAAGTGGATCAGTATATGTGTGTGTGTTGCGAAAGAAGTCAGAGCCAGTTCTACCTGATATCTTGGAATGGAACGGAAACTACATTTTCACAGTCTCCTTTGTAGTATTTAGGATGGGTTTCTTTTATCACGGTTTCTAAACATTAGCTATTTCCTTAAATTGGTAAACTTTCACGTGAAGAGTGTAGCACTGATAGAATATTGTTGTTATCACATTCTTACAAATCAATGCACTTAGGAAAAAGCTATGGAGAGAAACAGTAACGTAGTCCCTGGTACGTAAATCTACATTAATTTATTTTATGGCACGGAAAGAATGGACATCCAGTCTCCTAAAGTAAAACACAAAAGCACCGTTAACATAATAAATAAACAAAATGTAAACGAGATAATTTAGTTTTCCAATTTGGTTAGATATTCCCTCTACAGGAAAACTGGGACGAAGGGTACTGAGAATACATTGTTTGAATGATACCAATGGCTATATGTCCAAGAAATACTGTTGAAGCACATTATGTTTCAGATGTTCTACAGCATGATGT
Source organism: Przewalskia tangutica (assembly GCA_029844215.1). Lineage (NCBI taxonomy): Eukaryota > Viridiplantae > Streptophyta > Magnoliopsida > Solanales > Solanaceae > Przewalskia > Przewalskia tangutica. The sequence continues at coordinate 613,191 of CM056721.1, forward strand.
ACGTGATAGTTAGCCTTTAGCATAGCAGCCTTGCTTAATATTATTTTTTTTGGTGGAAATTTTTTCAACAGTTCTTCAGGAAATTTCACGCTGCATATGTTGATGCTGTGTCGAATCCATTTCATGTTCCTGGCAAAAAGATAACATCCAGAACTTTTGCTGAAAGGGTTAGCACTATCGTCAAGTCCTTTGGTTTGAGTTCAGCTAGTTGAATGACTGCTTTCTTGCAAGGCACTCCAGTGTACCTATTCCCCAAGCAGATGAACAAAGTATGAATGAAGAGCATATTTTTGCAAACTAGCTGAAGGGCATTTGTCTCCGTCGCAGGACAGTAACCAGAATAGACAAGTACATTTCGTGTATTTCATCTCATTGATTTTAAGATTTACTGAACCACCACTCTGTTCTGGGTAATAACTAGTTTCGTTTAGTAGTCATATGTACTTGCATGACAGTTTGTCTTGTTCAAATAGAAGATATTTTCTCATAAAACCACCATAAGCAGTTAATATTCTGCTATGCCTCGTAGGAGAACACTTGATACTAGCAGTATCATAATCTCCTCTTATCCAATTTCTTTTCCTCATCTTAACAAAAATGATATTATACTAGTGCAAAAAGACTTAATGATTGTTTGGCAACACGTTGAGTACATATTATTTCGTCTGAAATTCTTTCAGGAAATAAAATGTGAAACATGTGGTTAATCGGTATAATTACTGCAAATTTAAAATGATAAGAGTAAAGTTCTGTGCATTGACAATGTGTAAATTGTTTGTACCATCAAACTTAAGCAATCTAATGGTCACTTTTCATAGAGAGTCTGATGTGATAACTTAGAAAATAGAATAACAGCCTGGTATATCAAGTTAAATTGCATTGATATTGTAAAATTCTATACATTCAGTGTATGTAATTTAAATCCAAATGATAATCCTACAAGGCTTTGTTTCTATTAAAAGCCTCTCTCTACCTCGCCACACTTTCTTTATTTCTCAAATTTTGTGGAAATCGAAGAGCACGGACGACCTCATTGTGCATATTTAGACAGAAAGCAACTCTCGAGTCAAAAGCAATTTGAGGCTCATTTGTGGAGTAAACATCTACAGTTGCCTTTGATACCAACCATCCATTGGCATGGTCCAATGTGGCATCAATTGCACCATCTCGAATTGCTTTTGCTACAATATTCTCAGCATCATCAACTGGATTTTCAGAATCCAAGTTTATTTTCTTGGCAATGTCAGCCAGTGAAATGCGAGAGTACGATGCACTGATGTTCCTGAGCCCTATCCTAATGACATTATGCCTGAGTCTGATAATCAAGTTACTTGTTCTGTCTTGGCTGAAAGTGCTGGAAAATTTCTCAGCTACTGTTCTAAATAACTCTAGATCTCCTACACGAATAGCCTGCAAAGACAAATATTACACCAATCAATTATAAAGCTTAGAATAAGTCTTGAGTTATTGTCGTTTAGCCATATATAATATTTCAGTATTTACAAACTTTGAACTTCATTAATTGAAATACTAGTCTTTTCCTGGTTTTGGGGGCACTTTTTCAGCTTATAGCCAAGTGTTTCATTTTGTAATGGTAAGCTGAAAATATACTATCCTACCAAATTTTCAAGTTTGATCATCCAATACTCACATTTGTCAGCTCAAAGTATGGCCTCAATGCTTTCTCCATCCTTTTCTGTGTAAAAACAGTCCTCTCAGGGATCTCTCCAAGCAATAAGTGGACTATAACAGCCCACTTATTGCATAGTATTTGGAAACGAACAGCAGTTATGGGACCTTTCTTAGCAGCTTGCAGAAAAGAATCTTTGGCATCTGTGTACTCCAACTGAATTGTCTTTATCTTTCCCTGGTAGAAGAGGTATCTGCAAAACTGTAAAGATAAAGAAAGGCAATGCAGTGAGGACAAGTAGTTTACAAGGAGTCAGACTAGTAAGGCATGTTACCTGCTACGACATGTTAAAATATATTGATAGTGTAAAAATTGTTTGCACTGATAGTGTAAGTAAGTTAATTCCATAAACATTACATACGCCCTAGAAAAGCTGGCTTAGACAACATACCTGTTGGTTAGAAAGAGCTTCGGCTTGGTGGGCCTTTGAACGAAAATTTTCTGCTTGATCATACAAGTTGTAGTGAAGGTAATTTCGCAGTAACAGATTGACAAGTGTTTCCTGCGGCATAACCAGTATCATAATAGTTTTCAGATTAGAACAAACACCAAATACATGAGCCAAAATTTTCACAAACCTGGCTCAACTTATTATGGCGTACTGTTGCACTTCGGTACAAAACAAGCAGATTACTGTTAGTAAAGAAGAGTTTCTATTAGATAGAACACAGTAGTAACAGGCATTTAGAACTCATTAAAAGAGAAAAAAAGTTAGAACAAACTTACCCTCGAATTTCAGCGAGATCACCAGCAAGTTCATAACTTAAAGAATAGTAGAAGTAGAACTTTGATGCAAGAACATCACTAGTTCTGCTATTCATAATCTTTAGGCGAACAATGCTTTCTGAGGAACAAGCCTTAGCCTGAAGGTAAAACAAATGCTCAGTAATTTATGAAGTTGAGTAGATACATCCTTACAAAAGTGAGACTGAGTAAAAGACAGCCATTTTGCCTCACCTCATTGTATTTCTTCTGATCAATAAGAAATATTAGAACAAGCAAGTAGCAATAGATTTCAAGCTCAGGCACCAGACGTTTTGATTGGGCTTCAGTTTCAGACATTTCCACATCAACTTGGTTGTCATGTCTGTCCTGTTGTAAGCAATATAAGAACTCAGAGAACAGATACTTCATATTGACAGTATATATACACAGTGCATGTCATTTAACTGTATAGGTATTCCAGCATAATTTACAATGTTCAACTATGATAAGACTATAATTAATGTACATCCCCAGATAAATAATTATCCTATGTCCTATCACATTGACAATAGTACCATCACATGAAAGTGGTGCACTGGTTTAGATTCCAAAGAACAAGATAAACAAAAGATTGACCTCTGAATCCTCTGAACATTGATTGTATCATTTAGAAAGACAAACAAATAGACAGATGGTTGTATGGGAGGTATATGTTTTCTCTTACTCTCTTAGACTATATATACCCTAACACCTGAGTAAAAAAGGTAGAAAGATTGTACTGTAGCTTTTTTGATATGGTTCAGCAAATAGGAATTCTAGTAATACGTGTATAAACATTAGAAGCGTATGAGAAAACTATTACGTAAAAGCTTTGCTGCCTGACTCATTTCGGAAAGAAAGATTGAGGGGGTCAGACACGTCTACGACTACGACTTCCGTTAATATGGGATTTAAAAGACAATTGGTGGATTTTATGTTTATTTCCACGCTCAACGTTCAAGTTGCTATTTTGACTACTAATTTACCTGGGGAAGGTATGAAGATAACTGCGTATGGACCTTAGAACCAGGGCCAAGAGCATACTTCAGAAAAGCAGATAGAATTGAAGCCTTCAGTTTGCTCCTGAGTTTCATGGTCAATCTCATAGCCCTGTATATCTTCCTTACTTCACTTGTATAGACCCCACTCTCAATCAGTGATGCTATCTCCTTCAAATCTAGTTTCAAAATAAAAAAAAAGTTAACTATCCAAAAGTTTAACTACAATTTCAACTAAATAGAACTTGCTAACGCGGGATGTTTTGTGCATCGGGCTGCCTTTTTCCTTAGGTAGAACAATTAGGATGAAGAAAATACATATAAAAAGAAATATACAACAGAAAGGTATTAACTTGAATCTATGGTATATGAATACATCATGTTTTAACATTTCCATGTGGAAGCCCCGGGGCTTTGGTCTTGTGGTAAGAGCCCATACTGCATACAAAATCCCAGTATTTAAGCGGAGAATCAAGTTTTAACAGTACGCCAGCTGATCCTCGGAGATTTCTCAGTTATTTAAACAAATATATCCATATGGAACGGTATCTGTAATCGTATCAAATGTTTACATACACATGTTTAACATGAATATTTATGCATGTACGAAGAAATAAGAATATACCTTGCAAAACAGAAGGATCAACTGAGCAGTCATATACAGAATCAGCCGATTGCTCTCCAATCTTAATTTCTCTATTCTTTTTAAAGAAAACCTGAGAAATCAAAACAACAACCATTGAAATATAGAAAATAGAGATTACAACTAAAAACTCCATGGTTGATTGAAGTGCAGGGTGTTGTCACATACTGAAAAATGAACTAGCTTATATATAGAAAAATAATAATTGAACTTACGTGTAATTATTAAATGGAAAAGGTCAAAAGAAAAGGACATTACATTTACTGTTTTTTGTGCTCCTCCTAAAAAGGAAAGTATAAATCTTCCTTATTTGTTTATATTTTCTATTATTTGAGGGCAAAAAGGCGAAATCTCTCGCTCACTTATTGGAAGAAAATGTTATGGACTCCTATAAATCAAAGCTCTTTAATGTTGAATTCTATAAGATTATTTTGTTAGCTAGGTATTTTTGTACTCTCTTTTATATTCTCTTATATTCAATTCTTTTGTTCCCTTTGATATATTTCTCTTTTATCGTCTGATTTATTAGTTTTGTATGACGACTTATTACTTCCATCATGGTTCGATGACTTGCTTTGGTAGCAAGTATAAGAGAATATTTATCCAAAAACAATTGAGAAAGTGGGAGATGAGCTGAGTTTGAAATTCTTTGATTGAGAATGAAGATATCGCTTTCCTTTTGGCCAAGCAATGAGACAGCGCATGGCTTCACCATCTTTTATATTAAAAAAAAAGAAGATTATTTTCATCTATGAAGTTTAATGATTTTCTATTTGATTTCATTAAAGGATATGAAATTGGTATCCCAATTTACAATGACAATAGATTCTGACTCTCATTCTGCAAGATCAACCTTTATGTTTCTTGTAGACAAGATGCTATGCACCTCGACTAATGGCTTAACTTACATGCACCTCGACTAATTTCATAGCTAGCCCGCCCTCAACTAGTTCCACAGGTACATGTTACCTTCCAGCAAAATCTACCGTTCTTGAAATAGAATGATTAGTTAACTGTCATACTACACATCCACCATTCTTTTTGGATGAACTAGTTTGTCTTCCACGAGACATTAAGGAAAACTTCGTTCTAGTAATTTTTAAAAGAAAGACGGGAAACCTACTAGAAAATTAAAGGATGGCGATTTTTCGCAAAAGTGAATGGATAAACAAGAACTAGTAGGAGAGAAGCAAATGAGGGCAGGATCAGGCAGTAAATATTTTACTAAAACAGTAACACATTAATCAAGAGACAAAGTATCAGAATCTAGAAGGCCGAGAGAAATTGCAGGAAATCTTGTTTAAACCAAGGACAAAGTTGAATATCCAAATTTCGAATGGCAGGAAATCTTTAAAAAGGCATCATCCTTGTGCATATCATGATGCTGCTGATCATAAACTCTTTCAGAAGTCATCATCATCCTCTTCAGCTATGTGTTTAGCAAGCTCTTGTTCTTGCTGTTGTCTCTCTCTCCTCTTCTCAGCACTTTCTTTCTCCTTGTGGGAGTTTGGAGGAAATCGAAGAGCACGGACAGCCTCATTATGCATGTTAAGACAGAAAGCAATTCTTGAGTTAAAAGCAATTTGAGGCTCATTTGTGGAGTAAATATCTCCAGTCTCCTTTGATACTATCCATCCGTTAGCATGATCTAATGTGGCATCAATTGCACCATCTCGAATTGCTTTGGACACAATACTCTCAGCATCAGCAACAGGGTTTGGAGAATCCAACCTCAGCTTTTTAGCAACATCAACCAGTGAGATCCGGGAGTATGAGATGCTGATGTTGCGTAGCCCAGTCCTAATGACATTATGCCTGAGTCTCACAATCAAATTGTTGGTTCGATCTGAACTGAAAGTGCTGGAGAACTTCTCTGCAACATTCTTAAATAACTCCAGATCTCCTATGCGAACAGCCTGAAAAACAAATAACCATCCATATAATTCAGGATTTGATAGGAAATCCAAGTAAAAAAGAGCCAGGGAAGGGGGGCTGTCCTCCTAACACCTAAGCAGGAGCACTATCATCCCCTGTTACCCTAATGACATACGACACACCGATTCTTCAGGAAAAAAAGTGAAGTCAATCTTCAACACACCAGACGCATGTCACGATGGTTCAGAGGTGTCTCTGGTTTACTGAGCGAGTAAATAAGAGTGTGTGATATGAAGGAAAATATTTTTAATGGAAAATGTTTTCAGGGAAATAAGTGAAGTTCTTATTTATTTCTTTTGTTAGGTACACGTAAGTAAAAAATATTATCCTAAAGCATTAGTATATAATATAGACAATGGGAGGTAGGGGTATGGGGTGGTGGGGATGGGGGCTACGGGGGTGGGGTGAAGATGAGATGAGTTGGAGGATGGGAAGGACACGATCAAAGTGGAATGCCACTCGTGGAACTTGTTTTCCCTACTTTCACCAGTGTTCTAAAAAATGGCCTGGACGGCCGCCTAGGCGCTAGGCGCCCCCAGACCGTCCCGCCTAGGAATCCCGCCTAGGAATACGCCCGCCTAGGCGCTAGGCGCCCAGGCTCCGCCAAGCCTCCGCCAAGCCTCCGCCTAGCGTCTTTTAGAACATTGACTTTCACTAAGGAAGTCATTTTCCTCATTTTTAAGGAACTTGTTTAGCTAGAGAAAATGTTTTCCAAAAATTTTGACCAACCGAACATGCAAAAGTTGGAAAACATTTTTTGCAAAGTGTTTTCCTCCATACCAAACACACCCTAAACTAGTTGATTGTCTCCTACCAGGCCGTGTCATGATGGTTCATAAATATTTTTTTGATAAGTAAATAATTTTACTAACAATAACCATGTATACAAGCCATCTACCCAAAAAAGTAGAGAACCTACACCAGAATATGGTTCTCTACAAAATAAACCCAATCTTCTATACAAAAGGTTCATAAACATGTCTTTATTATATTAAGCAAGTAAATAAAATCTTATAAGCATATGCTTTCATTGGAGTTGACTCATGCTACAAGCTATGCACTGAATGATACTGCGGAGTATTATGCAATATGCTACATATTGTGCTAGATACATATCTAGTCAGATGTACTCCCGAGTTTGCTTCTAAATAACGTGTAATAGGTAAAACAAAAAGAACACAAAGACATCTTGAGCTACTCTTTTGTGGTCAATAAAATGAATTACTCCAAGAAAGTCAACTTTGATAATGTGATCTCAAAGAATTTCTAAATGTTAATAACACATTACGTACATTTGTTAGCTCAAAGTATGGCCTTAATGCTTTCTCCATGCCTTTTTGCATAAAGACAGTCCTTTCTGGAATCTCTCCAAGCAACAACCGGACAATAATTGCCCATTTGTTGCATTGAACTCGGAAACCAAGAGCAGCTTGAGGAGCTTTACGAGCAGCTTGAAGAAGAGATTCTTTAGCATCAGTGTACTCCAGCTGGATTGTCCTGATCTTTCCAAGGTAAAATAGGTACCTGCAGAACTGAAGGATACAAGAAAGAAGGGACGTTGGTGAACAAGGATCAATTTGCAAGAATAAGCATTCTAGACAAAAAATTTGAGCAAGTTAGAGCAATACAAATGAAAAATGCAAGTGCACTAATAGCAACTACTAAATTCAAGCCGCCCCATAAATTCAAAACTAGGATATGGATCCTTGCACTGATCACAAAGATGAAAGATACTGATATTAATCTGCAAAGCAATCAGCACTGTCTAAACTACGTATAAATGTTTCTAACGCAGCAGTTATTCTTACACTCAGAACAGTGGCAGGGATCCAGGATTTAAACTATGGGTTTATCCTTTATTTTTGGCATATTATATAAACAAGCCCTCAAACTTAGCCTCAGTTGTCAAGTATGTCCACCAACTTTGGATGTGCACAAGTAGGCAACTTAACTTGTATAAAGTTGAACACGTAAACACAAATGATGATGTGGCACTGATGTGACAGATACATTTTTGAGGTGTCTAGATAATCATTTCATAAGTTGGAGTATTCAACTGACAAAGTGGAGACAAGTTGAGGTGCCTAATGGTGCACATCCAAACTTGGAGGGCATCCTTGTCCGCTAATGCTAAGTTTGAGGGCATGTTTATGTATTATGCCTTTATTTTTAGCATTGCACCTTCGTATTTTTAATACTATAGGTGAGACTACTATTTCTTGCCACTTCAATGGATTTTTAAACATAAATTTATCTTCTGTATCAAAAGTAGTGGGTTCCACAGCTAAATAGTTGCATCCACCCCTGACTCTAAACTTAACTCTATGGTGGATCACGTATAAGCAAAAGTGAAAGGAATATTGAAGGGGGGGGAAAGCCTATCATGGATCTTAAAAACAGATAAGCACAAAGAGGATATGAATTGAGTCGAGAATTGCCTGCTGATTTGAGTGAGCTTCAAAACGGGGTGCCTTTGACCTCAATTTCTCTGCTTGATCGTATAAGTTGTAGTGAAGATAATTCCGCAGCAGCAGATTAAGAAGTGTTTCCTGCACCCAAAACAATAATATCATACTAAACACTATATCCAAAACAGAAAGATACGTGAGGGATCCTTGATATATGACAAACCTGACCCAACTCATCATGGCGCAGTGTTGCAATCCGATGCAATGCAAGGAGATTACTGATGGTAAAGTAATTGTTTAATCAGAGACAGTATTATAAAAGTCTAAAAGAAGGCAAAACAAAAAAGGTGTAAATGAAGAAATAGCTAACTCTATACTTTCTCTTCCTAATGTCTCGTGTGGAAAACCTGTTTTTATCATAACATGGCATAGATGTTACATGCAAACTTGAACCATATAGAACTGAAACTCACCCTCTAATTTCGGAAAGATCACCAGTAAGTTCATAACATAAAGAGTAGTAGTAGTAAAGCCTAGAAGCTAGTACATCAACAGTCCTCCTGTTGACCGTTTTTAGACGAGCAACACTTGCTGAGGAGCATGCCTTAGCCTGAAAATGAACCAGGAATAGATTGTAGTTCCATAAAGAACAAACTTAACATGAAAAGGCAATTTGACGTAGAACACATAAATTTAACCCACCCCACTGTATTTCTTCTGATCAATTAAGAATATCAAGACAAGCAAGTAGCAATAGATCTCAAGCTCTGGCAAAGGATGCTTGACCGGCACCTGAGGTCCAGATGTTGCAGTATCAACTTCCATATCATGCTCATCTTCCTGTAAGAAAGAAACAATTTGTAAGGCAAAAACCACCTCATAACCAACATAACACACACCACTCGACCCTATCCAAAAGGCTTTTTGTCATAAGCTCCTGTACTTGCGCATCTGCTGCTAAGGAGAGAAAAATCAAGAGTACTCTGAACTTCGAGAACCCAAATGAAAGTTAAGTGCACATGATTATATTTTATAAGCAATTTATGAGGGGAACTTGCTTCTAAGGTACTATTCCCTCCTTTCACTTATACTTGTACCCTCCTAAAAATAAATTTTCACTTTTACTTATCCACTTTATCATATCAAGAGAAAAACAATCTTTTTTTCTTGTTTCACCCTTAATATTAACTACTTATTTCCCAATATTTTTTGAAATGCTAATAGTCATGGATATTATAATAAAATATGCACTTCGTTTATTATTTTCTTGAAGGAAGTGCAAAGTCCTTTGTGGACTGAACTTCAAGTAAGTTCCACAAGTCCACAGTGACTAATGGTGCATAAGAGAAAGAACAGAACTACTCCAACTAGGCCTCGATGCCAAACTGGTTAGCGCCAGCCATATGAAGCCTCAATATCCATTTTGCTTAAACTGAGCTTGTTTCATTCCATTACTCAATGATTTGGGGCTTTTATTACTTTTTCCTTTAGTGGTAAGTTCAATACTTTGGGGTTCTCTAGCACTAGAGATTCTCTTACATTTTCTGCCAAAATACAAATCTTGCATAAGAATTCATTCATATACAACATGAAACTGGTAGATTGAAGAAAAGTCATAATATCAAATATAACAAAACATGTCCAGTAGGACCAAATCCGTGTGTACCACATAACTACATTACCTTGGGTAAGAAGGAAGATAGCCTGGAATGCACCTCGGATCCAGGCACTAGCACATAATTGAGAAAAGCAGATAGTGAAGAGGCCTTTAACTTCTTCCTTAGTACCATAGTCAGCCTAAAAGCTCTCGAAATCCTCCGCACCTCACGAGCATATGCCCCCGTCTCAATCAATGAAGCTATCTCCTTCAAATCTGATAAAAACACCCAAAAAAGAAAGCTAAATAAACCCAAAAAATTTCAATAAAAAAATGTCCATTACTTCAAAAATAAACTCTGATCTATCAAATTTCCACCCAAAAAACCCTACACCCAAATAGAAAAAAGCCCCAAATTAGCAATAAAGCTGACTATTTTCTAACAGCCCTAACATTGATCTATAAAATCGAAAACCCATAATTTCCAGTCAAAAAAGCCCTAAACCCAAGATAGAAAAAGCCCCAAGATTTCAGTAATAAAGATGACTACTTCCTAAAAACCCTAACATTGATGTATCAAATCGAAAACCCAGAAATTTCCAGTAAAAATAAGCATACCCAAAAGATAAAAACAACAACTTGGATCTATTAGACCGTATAACATAAATGACACATCGATTGAGATTGAACTTACGGTGCAAGACGGAAGGGGTAGTGGATGAAAGGGAATTGGAAGGAGGAGCTTGCTCCTTCATCTCCACGTCTTGAGTCATCTTTGTCTTGCCTCGATACACAAACAAAGAAGAAACTCTTTAACAATGTTCAATTGAGCGAGTCGATGCTCTGATAAACCTCACACACTGCAAACGCTTTTTTTACCATTTTATCCATGGTCCTCTTTTATAACTATTTCTTGCTTGAATGTGTGAAAGGATAAATTTAATAAATTGATTTTGTTTTAAAATATAACAAGTTTTACTGCTCTAACCAATTAAATGAGACATTGAAGCGAGAGATAAATATACTTATAATGATAGCTTGTTTTTGCATTTTTGTCATAACTATTTGATTGTATTGGAAATAGAGATCATATAGCTAAGAAGTTAAAAACTACTCCAACTTGGCAATTTATATTGTTATTGGGAATTTGGGATGATACCAATTTGGAAAAATAACTTTATGCATTTGGCAATTTATATAATTCATGATTTAAAATTCGGTGGAAATTTGATTTTTTTTATTTAATGTAACAAATAAAATCAAGCGAACCTAATTTCCGGAATGTGGTATTTTTCTAATTTTCTTTAATTTATCTCAATGCTCAAAGATTGCTGGATTCTAACATTTGCTGAAAACATGTCAATGAATTCATCTAGCCTTATCAAAAGGAGTAAAATAAAAACTTCAAATAGCATAAATATGAATAAAGTTTACACTATCAATAGAATTGGTTCTGAATCAGTTATTGAGATAAAAGTACTTTTAAACTTCTTTATCAGAGGGTGGACAGCATTAAGAGGAAAACTATTTTGAAACAGAGTTAGTATTGTTTCATTGCTCTCGTAGAAACATATTTCCATCTAATAGAGATATCAATAGACATTACACATAATGTTAACGTACTGAATTACAAACAAATTGATGAGGAGACTGCAGCATGCACCACCAGATCTGAGGCCCCGAGGTCCACTGTACGCAAATCAACTCCAAAATGCAATATTTTGACACAACAGAACAATGCTTTTTTATTCCTAACACTGACACCCCCTCTCTCACACCCCGCCTCTCTAATATATCACTAAGAAATCCCGCATATTCAAAAGAATGAATGTTGTACCAGACACTTCCAGTATTCCGACTATCAAGATTGACTAAATGAGGGCGAGGCTGACAAGGTAAAAGAGCAAATCAGCCTAAGGTGTACTGTAAGTCAGATGCATCCCCTCAATATGAAATGTGTAAATCAGATTATTTGCTCTGCTCAAAATGTAGAAACTAAATTTGGAAGCACATCATATCATTTATGCAACTTAGTGTTGAGTTCCTGAGTTGTGGTTTGGCTTCATTTTCGAGCTCTCACCACAGATCGGGTATTTCCCTTGACCATCCCTCCTACCAAGATCAGGTCTTCTAGTTTGAGCATTAGCCATAGGTAAACCTCTAGAATCTGAAGTATTAGGGTTCCTTCCAGAATTAAATTGCTCACTTTCTGGTACCTATTTAGTGTTACAACATTGTTCTCCTTGTCTGGAGTCCTGTCTGCTTGTGAAGAGCTAAAAATACCAAAACCAGAGGATGGAGAACTTCGAACACTAGACTGAGAAGGATGTTGCTCAGGAGATCCGTTAAGAGGAGACTTCCTCAGGAACTGAGATCCAAGGTCTCTAGTATGTGACAAGGTACTCCTGTCCAGTGGTACTTGCCTTCCTATATCAGATAGGGTGTCCCCTATCTTTGTGCTCCTCGAACTTGGGTCTCTTCTATACATATTTTCTTCCCCTGACGGACCCTGCAACGTGTTTCCTGGTTCTCTTCTGAAACTGCTTTGCCCTCCAGACGAAGGCGCAGCTGCTCCAATTTGAGAAGAATCATGTGGAGATCTCACGCGTGTAAAATCTGAAGAAATATTTGCAGAACCTAATGTTTTGGCACCCACCTTTTCGCCCTCTACAAAATTAAAAACCTTGTCAATCACCATTTGCACCGGAAACTCTCCTCCAATCTGATCTGGCATCGTCAAGATCTTCATCAGTCGTCTCTTCCACACAGCTATCATCATCACTTTCAGTGCTAGATTCAGCTGCATCACAATTTTCAGGTGCTATTGATGCTGACTCGTCAGCATCCTCTGCAGAGTTGGAAGCCTTGTATTCCTTGGACGCTTTCTTTCCAGAGCCTTTCTTTGATGGACCAAACTTAACATGCCTGACAACAATATATGCCTGCTTTTTCTCCACTCTTGGTCCACTTTCAATATAGGCAACATCTTCAATCTAAAGAAAACAACATCCATGCCATGCACAGAACAAAATAACAAAACACCAATTAAAAATTGCTTCACACAGGATGCTACAAACAGAATACCAGTATTATATCATACCAGGGGAGAGAAACGTGATAGCACTGCTCCCAAATCCTCTCCTTCATTGCCCATGGACATGGCTGTACACTGTTCAGGAACACAAGATCATAATTGATTAAATTTGTACGATTGCATTTTGATACATGGGTATACATTTTCTTGCAATCAACATTATCTGCTTTAGCAAAAACATTGAAGACAATACATTCACAAGAAATCAATTTCACATTAGGAAAAACATGACGTCGCTACCAAAATACCCTGTTCAAAGCTGATTTAGATTTCTCACAAAGTAACAAAGGCAATTTTATTGAAATTTCTCGAGGCCAAGCTTCAGGTGAACAAGAAGTCTCATCCAAGTTGCTTATTACGCACCCTAGTTTCCCAAACATGCATGTAACAACAGACCGGCTCAGCTCCATAATGATCGTCACAGAAAATAACAAACAGAAAAAAATAGTGAAAACCAGCATCCTACCTAAAAGCGGCTTTAATATGTTTCAGAAGAATCAAAGAAACATATGCAAACAGATTGAATTAAATTCAGCAAAATTCAAATGCATGTATTACCAAACCAGCCTGTCAACCTTAAAAGTTTTAAATGCATTATGACATGCACAAAAAGGGACATCTTGTAGCTTGTGATGGTCTTCAAATTTCAATCTCTAAGTCTAGCAAATTTAAGCAATAATTATATTCAAACTTTTACCTAATCAATTAAATGAGATCTTCTACCTTTTGAGCCACTAAAAACACGTTGAAGCACTTGAGTGAAAATGAGGGGCTATTTTCCTCCTTATCCTTTTTTATGAGTTAAAATCGATCGTTCAACAAGATACCATTTCATGTTATTTGTTAACCTAGAAATCCCTGAGTGTCAGTGGAGCACGGGTAGAAATTCGGTGGCTAGTGGGTCATCCCTCTACCGTTCTCCACTTAAATATCAAGCTTTTTGTTTGTGGCAGGGTTTGAATTCGTGATGTGCACGTTACATCTGATCACAGTGCTGTCCACACAGAAGTTTAATTTTACTAGGGTTGTCATATTACATCTGATATGACACCCCTAGTAAAATTTAAGTCAAATACACAAAAATCATGTCTTTCTACTATGTCAAACTTAGCATCTTGTTTCATAAAATTCGACCTTCCTTCTTCATTGAAACGTATAGAAAACAACAACAACAACAACAACAACAACAACAAAGAAAAAGGATAAGCTGAGTTCATAATAAAATCACCTTCGTCAACAACAAGCCTAACAACATCTGCGGTGATTTCGCGATTCAATCTGGGACCACTCGTATCCTTCTCTTCCTTCCTCGTCTTCGCCTGCAAAATCAATTACACTAATCACTACACGCAACATTCGTGTGCGTATCAATGGACATCAAATAACTACATGATCTTAACTACTTAGTTACCTGTACAGGTGCTGCGAAAAACCTAACACTTTGTGTAAATTCGAACGTACTCTTCGGGATAATTAAGCTAGAGTTACTGAGAATTCGACGTGAAAGGTGTGAAGTACTGGCAATGAGCGAATTGGAAGCATGGCGTTGAAAATAATACCTTTTAAGATGAATTGATAGGGTTTTGATTTTGGAGTTCTTCACTCTACACCACAACGCCATCGTTGTACTTTCACGTGCCCTAGCCCCTAAACAGTGCCATCGGAAGGTGGACAAATATTGCTCCGATATGCTGGATGGTCCGATCTGCTCTTTTAGAAACTTATATAGTTGAGCCTTCTCAAATCAATACATCTGAATTCAAATTTGGGCTTCTACTTGGGCCTTCTCAAATCAATTCGGTTCATTGGCACTTTGCCCTTATTTTGTGCTGCTCTTTAATTTTTGTCCCTAGTAACAAATAACTTTTTCGCCGGACATAAATTTATATTTGCGTACATAATATCTCTCAATAACTTACGTTGTGAGGCATAAGTTCGATTGCTAAGGGAAAAGTTTAAGACCAGACCGTTTGAAGGACAAAAATTAAATACCATCCAATTTTTTCAATCAATTCATCTGAACTCAGTTTTGAACTTCAATTGGGCCCCTCTCTCCTACTGTGAACATGACTTCTTTTACACACGCAAGTCTTTTGGGTAGAGATGTCAATGGATCCTGGACCCGATCCGGATCCGGTGGATCCAGATCCGTTTTATAGGATATGGATATTCAAAGTTTGGACCCGACGGATCCGGATCGGACCCGAATCCGTTTATGATTGATCGGATCTGAATCTGGATCTGGATCTTGTCTTTGAGATCCGTATCCGGTCCAGATCCGACCCGTGAATCCGTTTTTTATTAAATTAATTATACATTTATTATTTATACATCATGACACCGAATCCTTTGTAATCTTAATTTTATTTTATAATTCAAAAGGCCGAAGGCCATTTTTTTTTTAATTGAGACACGTTTTGCGTGTTATTCTTTAATCATTATATTAATCATTTATGTGGTACGTATGTAGTAGCTTATGTATTGAGAGGATTGTTTCTCACTGTGATAGCGATAGGCATAACAATTGTCAACAGTCATTTAGTCCTAATTTACGGATGCATTCCCCATGATTCCGTTAAATTAAATCGACTCTTTTTCTAGAAAATTTGGACTGATTAGAAGGTATAACTTAATAATCAGTAACTTTGATTTGGATCCAGATCCGATCCGTGGATCCGGTGGATCCGATGGATCTGAATTTTGATATGATTTTATGGACCCTATGGATCTGGATCTGGATTTGGATATGATTTTATGGACCCTATGGATCTGGATCTGGATATGGATACATGTATGTAAAACGGATCTGGATCTGGATCTAGTAGGATCCGGTCCAGATCCTACCTGTTGCCATCCCTACTTTTGGGTGCTCTAAACTTAAGTAAAATCAGGAGACTTTAGATTTGTCCATGTTCCAAGCCCATAAGGCGGAGTTATTATTTTGAGTTCATAGATTCTAGATTTTTAAAAAATAATTCATTGTGTTTCGAATTTTTATTCGCATATTTTTTAGTAAAGGTACCGTGCTTTCGCATAATAGGCATCAGGAAAAGGCTCGCACATTTTTACTACACTCAGTCTTTAGCTATAAATAAAGTCTGAAATCCGAATACTGATTTTCAAAATCTCTCTCTCCGCTCTTCTTTGTATTATTTTCAAGATAACAAAGTCGTGTAATTTACTTCGTTCTTGGCGTCCGAAGTTTATTGGAATTTGAAGTGCGATTATTCCAACAAGGTAAGTTCCGTTATATTATGAAAGGAAATAATTCAATAGCTCGAGTACTTTTAGGGAATCAAATTTCTTAAGGACACACAATAAATTTAGTGAGCTCAAGATTAATTCAATTTTTGTTTATGTTTTATTTGTTTCGAACACCATACATAACAAAATTTTCAATATATATTGATTAGTATGTATAAAAAGATATTAATTATAATGTTGACACACGGAACAAGTCAATCCGTGAATAAGTTACGAATTATGAGAGATTACTGAGTTGCAGAATATTAAGTTGAGTGTGATTATATTATTTATCTATCATGTCAATACAGTGTCATCTTAAGGGGGGAAAACATATTATGTCATTATCTACGACTAAGTATAAACCCAGGAGAAAATAACTAAGGAAGAATTGTGCAAATCCATTGGCCCCTACGTAACCATTTAAGTATATTAAAAGTTCAAACTATATGTACTGATGTATATTAACCAAGGAGGGTTTTTCAAATTTTTAAACATTTTGATGGTTATAAAAGCACAGATTAAGTGACTTCATGCATGAACCAAGCATATATATCGATCCAATAAACATTTCTAAAACTTTTCAACTTATATTATAAGTTCAAAATGAAGACGCATGCGTGCACCCTCACCCCACTAAGCTAATTACATCATTAATGTTGAGAAGTCTATCCATGTCAATAACACAGAAGGCATGCAAGAAGAGGAGTAGCCTGAGGTTTGACGGAGGTTGTCCTCTTTTGAATTTACAGCACACAGAGCTTTGAGAGTAAGACCACAAATACACTACACAGTATTACACAACTCTTAGGAAGAACTTCATTAATGGAGGTTAGTATATGGTAAGCTTACACTCTTGATTACAGAGAAAAGAAAGGAGGACAAACCCTCGTTATTTACTACTGCACTCTTTTAGTGCTTAAGAGAAAGAGTGTTTTCTGAAAAGCTTGTGGAAGGCAGCTTGTTCAAGACGCTTATACAGCTGTCTTCCACTTGCTTTCCTTTAGCTGATATTTATCAAGGGTAATGGGCTGCAAGAAGCAGGCCTTGCATATTCGATTATATTACAATATTGGTGGCTTTAAGTAATATTAGGTTGCTTTGAATGAATAACTTGGGCGCCTTGATTGCGGTGAATATTTCAGATCTCCGCCGAGGTGGGTGCTCGAATATATCTAGCAATCCCAGCTTGGAACTGAGATGAAGGTGTTGTAATCTGGTTAGCCCTTTTGTCAGTATATCTGCTGGCTGTTCAGTAGTGTTGATGTATTCAGCTTGCACCATTCCTTTTCGAATCTTCTCCCTAATGAAGTGAAGGTCAATCTCGATATGTTTGGTCCTTTCATGGAACACAGGGTTTGCTGCCATTTGAATTGCTGATTTACTGTCTGTGTACACAGTAACTGGTAGCTTGACATTCACATCAATGTCCTTGATGCCACTAGCGGCCAGTGATTTGTGATGAGTGCTAGCAAGACTCGTGTATTCTCGTGAGAACTTCGTGAATGTACTTTCTTGGACTTCCAAGAAATTAGAAGTCTCGAGCTTTACTAAGTAACCTGTAACAGATTTTCTAGTATGTGGGCATGAAGCCCAATCTGCATCACAATAGCTAGTTAGTGTATCTTGTTTATTCTTTGGATAACGATGCACTTGTCTGGTTTACCTTTCACATACCTTACTATTACATCGCAGATCATAGTGTGACTTCTTTGAAGTTTGTAAAGCGACTAAGTGTTTGCCTGATATACGTGATATGCAGTCTAGTGAGGGTAAGATAAAGCAACTTACCAATTATCCTTTGATATGAACTGATATCACTTACTGGATCATCACCAGTGACACTGTGTCTTGTATCTGGAACCTGCCTTTTCTTATACTCATCATACTCTTTTGTGGTAAGTTTCATATTAGAATCAGTGGGTGTGTTAATGGGTTTGGCAGCAGCTAGTCCTAATTCTGAGATAAGTTCTAAGGCATATTTCCTTTGATGCATAATGATACCCTTACTAGATCTGGCAAATTCTATTCCTAGAAAATACCTTAGATCTCCGGTCTTTCATTTTAAAGACAACATCACGAGATTGTTTAGTCTCCTTTATGAGTTTTATATTGTCCCCTATAATTAACATATCATCCACATAAATGAGTATGATTATTGTACTACGTAGTGCTCTGTTTGAAGCGATGAATGGTCAAACTCGCATCTGACTGCATTTTCATTAAGGCCTCTGTAAGCTTTAAATTCCCTTTGTCTAGGTGCTTGTTTGAGCCATTACAAGGACTTAGTAAGTCTACATTATTATTATTCTTGCCACGACTACTAAAGCGCGTGGCAGAGTCATATAAATTTCATCAAATAAATCTCCTTGAAGGAAGGCATTATAGACATCCATTTGATGAATATACCACCCTCTGGAAGCAGCAATGGATAAAATAGTCCTTATAGTAACCATTTTTACCACAGGAGAGAAGATCTCTTGATAATCAATACCTTCTTGTTGATTATAACCTTTTGCAACAAGTCTAGCTTTCAGTCTTTCAACTTCACCAGTATCTTTATATTTGATTTTGTAAATCCATTTACAATCTATTGGTTGTTTTCCTTTTGGTAGAGTGACAATTTTCCAAGTGTGGTTTTCTTGTAAGGCAGCTATTTCAGCCTTCATAGCATCTACCCACCTAGGGTCTTTTGAGGCTTCCATATAATTTTTGGGTTCTGTTAGAACAGAGAAGGAGCTTAAGAAGGCTTGATAAGTAGGTTTTATGTTGTCATAGGAAATGTAATTAGTAATGGGATAAAGTACACTATTTGCAGTGGTAGTGACAAAGTCTTTTAGCCATATAGGGGGTTGTGTGAGTCTGTTGGACCTCCTAGTGAATTTGTCAATTGTAGTTATGGCAGGTTGATTCAAAGATTGTGAATTAGCAGACTTTTCTTCTACCAAGTTATTTTTAGTGGGATTGGCACTCTCAATGGGTTCCATGTTAGTGGTGTTATCACATCCTTCTCCTGGTTTATTAGTGCTGTTCTGAAAGGTCTCTTGGGGTATGGTTTGATTATCATTGTTACTGGGTAGATTCTGAAAGATGAGTTTTTCAGACACATTCTCCTTAAAAGGATAAACTGTTTCTCTAAAATTAACATCTCTCTTGATGAGAGTCTTAGATTGCAAATCATATAGGATGTACCTTTTTGTGTTTGAGTAACCCATTAAGGCACCTTTTAACTCTAGGCGAAGCTTATCGGTGTTGTTAAGTCATTAGCAACGAGAGACAGATAGTTCTAATATGACTTAAAGATGGCTTCTTATGATAGAGACACTCATAGGGAGTAGTATGAGTGATAGAAGAGGGTAGTCTATTGATCAAGTATACAGCAGCTTGTACACATAGACCCCAGAATTTTAAAGGAATATTAGCCTGCATTCTTAAGGCCCTGGTAATTTCTAATATATGTCTATGTTTTCTTTCAGCAACACCATTCTGCTGTGGTGTGTATACACAACTTTTTTGGTGAATGATACCTAAGTTCTGAAGCAGTGTGTTACAGGTATCATTAACAAATTATGTCCCATTATCAGTTCTGATA
The DNA here is from genome assembly GCA_029844215.1 of Przewalskia tangutica. NCBI lineage: Eukaryota > Viridiplantae > Streptophyta > Magnoliopsida > Solanales > Solanaceae > Przewalskia > Przewalskia tangutica. Next base: position 633,135 of record CM056721.1, read on the forward strand.
ATCTTAACCATTTGGTTGAACTGAGTAGAAACATATTTAAGAAAGTAATTAATAACCACACAGACTTCAGATTTAAGTCTAAGTAGATATAGCCAAGTCATTCTAGTGTGATCATCAACAATAGTGAGAAAAAATCTTTTTCCATTGTATGTTTCAACCTTATAGGGACCTCATATGTCCATGTGAACAATGTCAAAGGCTTTATTACTATAAGTAGTACTATTTGTGAAAGGTAATCTACATTGCTTAGCACATGGACACACATTGCAGGTTTTTATTGCCTTAGCAATTTCATCATTACTAGCATAGATCAGTTTACTCAGTACCTTACTAGAGGTATGGCCCAGTCTTCTATGCCAAAGATTAATATCTTCTTCTGTCACTGTTTTCTTCTGCCTATCTTGTACATTTAAGACTGTCTTCCTTTTGTTATGTACAGTATTAGCATGGCTAACTAACATATAGAGCCCATCCTGAAGTCTACCAATCTCCTTCACCCGGCTGTAGAGATCACGAAAAGACAAGTCGGGGTAAAAGGTAATGAACATTTCACTCCTTGTTATTTGGGAAAGCAGATGAAGGTTATAATTGAATTGAGGTAAAAAGAAAACATTATCGGTTTACTTCTATTAGAGAGTCTTTGGTACGGTGTGAGTAATTTGGTGATTGACCATTTGGTAAGAACACCTTCTTTGGTGTGATAGACTCAATTTTATCAGTGACTTTATCTAACATGTTTAGGTCATGTACCATGTGATTTGTGGCACCTGTATCTACTATCCAGTTACTGGTTGTATTGAAAGCATGGAAGGCTTTGAGTTCTGATATACCTGCCAGATTTGCAGCTGATTGGGTACCTTGAGAGTTCTGAGGGGCTCTTGTCAGTGTCTGGTTGTTGTTTAGCATTTGAACTATCTGATCATACTGATTCTGAGATAGTTTTGGTGCTCCTTCAACCTGCCAGCTGCTTTTAGGTTCTTCAGAGGAGGAATCTGCCACTCTGTTGTGAGCATTGTGGGCAGCATATTCCTTCCTTTTTGACTTGAAACCAGGGGGATATCCAACTAATCTGTAACAAACCTCCTTTGTGTGACCTCTCATTTTGCATTCCTCACAGAATAAGTTGGTGTTTCTTCTAGACCTCTGGTTTACTACAGTCTTAGAATACATGGCAGTTGGGGCAGGACCAGCTCCAAGAAGACCTACAGACTTAGCACTGATTCCTTTCTGATTTTCATCACTTACTATCATGGAATAGGCTTTATTGACTGTTGGAAGAGGTGACATAGCGGACTTGGCTCTAGCACTGCATGTAGCTCTCATTTAGGCCCATAAGGAATTGGTAAAGTTTACGTCTCTGCGGTAGTTTGTGAACTCTCTAAGTAGAGGCGAGCACGATTTGGTGGTGGTCTGATGGCTTGAAATTCTACCCATAGGTTCTTTAGCTTAGTGTAGTATTCTGACACACTAGCATTACCTTGGGACAAGGTAGCAATTTCCCTATGTAGGTCATAGGTTCTAGATTCATCAACTTTGTCGAATCTCTCTTTCAAATCTTCCCAAACCTCATATGCTGTTTCAAGATATGTATAGACCACAAAGAAACTACTAGATACGGCGTTCATTAGCGACTTATGCAATGGCGTTGACCACATCCGTTGATCCCACCATTCCACGTATTGATCCTTCGTCTGATTACCATTTACAAACCCTAATTTGTTTCTTCCAGTAGAGCAATTTTTATAGATTTGCTCCAAAGCGTATAGTTTTAGAGCCCGATGGTGAAAAGATATTAAGGAAACCCAGCTAACGTGAGGCTTGTAAGAATAAGGGGTGGTTGTGGTCAAATATAGTGGTCATCTTGAAGCTTTTTAGGTACGAGATTCCCTCTTCGGATGAACTACTTTCATTGGGTAGATCTGTTACCATTTTTAAAGACAGACTAACTACAGATCTCTTCAGGGATATCAAGATGTAGAACAAGATTTCTCCGAGACAAGGAGTATCTGGGGTCAAACTTTATAACAAGGCGTGACCACAAAGAATATCAAGATACTTCACAATACTTCAGATCTGGTTCTTTCCGACTCAGATCTGGTAATTGTGACTCAGATTACACTTCACAACAACACATAGTACAAGAAAAATACCAAGATACTACAGGATACCTCAGATCTGGTAGTCACTGTTTTTGAAGATGCATGCGTCTGTAGAGAGTGACGACTGGCTTTGATACCATGTTGAGAAGTCTATCCATGTCAATAACACGTATGCGTGCGAAGAGGAGTAGCCTGAGGTTTGACGGAGGTTGTCCTCTTTTGAATTTACAGCACACAGAGCTTTGAGAGTAAGACCACAAATACACTACACAGTATTACACAACTCTTAGGAAGAACTTCATTAATGGAGGTTAGTATATGGTAAGCTTACACTCTTGATTACAGAGAAAAGAAAGGAGTACAAACCCTCGTTATTTATTACTGCACACTTTTAGTGCTTAAGAGAAAGAGTGTTTTCTGAAAAGCCTGTGGAAGGCAGCTTGTTCAAGACGCTTATACAACTCTCTTCCACTTGCTTTCCTTTAGCTGATATTTATCAAGGGTAATGGGCTGCAAGAAGCAGGCCTTGCATATTCGATTATATTACAATATTGGGCTGGCCTAAGTAATATTGGGCTGGCCTGAATGAATAACTTGGGCCTTCAGATTGCAGTGAATATTTCAACAATTAACTCTTTTTTTGTAATGTTTAAAAATGAATCTTTTTGCGTGGATAATGTGGTAATCATTTTCTATTTTTTTTTTAAAAACTAATAATAACAACTTGAACTATTAAAGCACTAAAGAAAGTGCCATGATATATGTTGTCATCAGTTTCTCACTTTCTTGTATTCAACTCTTTCCAAAGCCATTGGAAAGGACTTCCTATCCGGATCGTCTTTGGATTCGTGCGATGTGTGCTACCGCACAGAAAGCTTTGAAAAACGAAAAAATTTAGGGCTCATTTTTTTATTTTATTATTAAGTAGTATTAGCCAGAATTTACTGTAAAGACTCATAATTTGCAGGTATTAGCCCAATTAAGAATCTACTTTTACGAATTAAAACATGACTTCCAAAATATTTGAGACGACTCTACCTCTACTTGTCTAATTATTACATGATTAACTAAAAACAAAAAGACTACTTAGAAACTTATGATACTATTATGATGTCATTTTGCATAGCAAAAATTCAAGGGCAGTATTTTATGTAGAATTTTTCATAAGTAGTCAATATTTGAAAAAGTGAACAAAATTAATAAATCAATATAATAACAAATGGTGTTATTTTTTATATTATATTTGATATTTTCATTTGACTTATCACCTATATTATACGTATTTAGTTAGAACAAACTAACGAAGTGACATCCAAATACACTTGACATAACATATACTAATATTATAGATATTTAAAAAATAGAAAATGTGTAATCAAACAGATCATTAGGATATTAGTCTTGAAATATGTATGGTCCACGATTGCTACTAAGAAAACTTTGGACACCACGAAAATTGCAATAATTTCCAAGGATTGACATCTATCATTAGCACGGCCGTATTTGGATCCGTTGAGGTGTGCTGTCGTACATGGACCCAAAAAACAAAAACAAAAAAGTAGGATTATTTTTTCATTTTTTTAAAATAGTATTAGCCAAAATTTACTGTATAGACTCATAATTCACATGTCTTAGCCCAATTAAATGTCAACTTTTACGAATTAAAAGAGTTCAAAATGTTTGAGACGGCCCTGATGATTACCGATGCCAAACTTCTAATTAGTAATTATAAGTTAACCTTTAATATCAAATCTAATCATTTTCAAAGATTTGTTGTCCATTATGAAAACAAAAAACCATGTTGTTGACTCTTGCAATAGATGCCGACTAATGATTGTGATACTTAGATAGATAATTACGTATGAATCAATTAGCATCTCATGTTGACCCCATTTTAGATTCATCTTTAAATGTACCTATCTATCTTTAGGTGTCACTATCTAAAGTTAAAATACATATTACTTGATCATGAAGTGATAAAAGATTATATAAACAATACATATTAAGTACTATTTATTTTGGTACGAATATTCGGTACATAATGTAAAGTTTTCAGTTCCGGCAATATAGATATGGATGAACAAAAGTCTTTCTCTTTCTCCTCAAAAGATTTTCTGAAGATTAAATTATACTCTATCCGTTTACTTCTATCTGTTCACTTTTACTGATAAAATATTATCATATTTTGTATATTACCATTAATGAAATATTATCATATTTTGTATATCTTTTATATTAGGTAAATTTATATTTCAATTGTAATTAGAAAGATTTAATTACCTAATTTGTAATTATGTAACATTATATATATTGTACACAATAATCAATAAAAGGTAATGAACATATTCCTACATGATATCAGAAGCCAACTCTAACTTCTTTTTCTCCCTAACCCTAAGTCGTCGCCCCTCCCCCTTCGGCAACCCTCTCCCTTCTTTCTTCGACTTTCCCTCTCTTCTTCTCCATTTATCAATGGTTGAACAACCTAAATTTCATCATGCTCTTGCAGTTAACAACATCAAGAATTTCATTTTGATAACTCTTGAGATGAAAAAGGTTCAGTATTCATCTTGAGAGAAATTATTTAAGATTAATTATCGAGTATACAAAGTCATCAAGCGGCGGATGAGCGCACTAACCTTATAGTCTAGTCTTTTCCTTCTTACTAGTATAGTCTCTTTCTTTTGTTTGAGACCAATGGACCCAATTGGGTGTCAGAGGATCCATAGTACCTGCAGCCTCCCGGACTTAGATCAAAGTCCCTAGAAAGATCTGATGATTCTGACGATGAATTTTGGTCTCCCTTAGATGCGGTTGTCCTACAATGGATCTACAACACAATCTCGAATGATCTATTACATACAATCATTGAAACTGATGCCACTACACGACAAACGTGGAAGCGTTTTGAAAGTATTTTTCATGACAAGAAGACACAACGTGCCTTGTATCTTAAAAATCAATTTCAAGCCATTCAATATGACGATTTTCCTAATGCGTCGGTCTATTGTCAAGAACTCAAGATTATTGTCGATCAACTCTCCAACGTCGGTGCACCGGTCACTAATCAATGATTGGTGATGCAACTTATTGCGGGTTTGAATGAAAATTATGACGGTGTCGCTACCATCCTCCAACAAAGTACGCCATTACCTCCATTCTACGAGACTCATTCTTGAAGAAACCCGAAAAACAAAGCGGATCTCCATCAATCTTTACAGTAATTTTGTCTCTTTTATGGCATAATAGATTAGGACATCCAGGAGACTCTGTTTTACGCTCCATTAGCAAAAATAAATTTATTGCTTACAAACATGTCCCTTCTCCTCCTGTTTGTTAATTTTATATTTTTGGGAAACATGTCAATTTGTCATTTTATTATTCATCCACTTGTACTTTAATGTCTTTTGATATAATACACATTGATTTATGAACTTCTTCTATCTTAAGCACGGTCGGGCATCGATACTATATGTTCTTTTTAGATTATTATTCAAGCTTCCTATGGACGTTTCTCATTTGTAATAAGTCTCAAATATATTCTATTTTTTCGTCATTCAGCACTTTTATTAATACACAATTTGAAAATAATATTAAATGTTTTCAATGTGACAATGGGAGAGATTTGATAATAATCCATTAAACTTTTTTGCGCCAAACACGACCTTATTTCCCTGTCCCCACACCTCTCCACAAAATGGCAAAATCGAACAAAAAATTAGAACCATAAACAACTTAGTTCGCTCCCTCCTTTCTCACGCCTCTACCCCCCTCCCCCTCTCTCTCCCCTATTTTTGGCATTACGATCTATCAATGGCACATATCTCTTGAACATTCTCTCAAACAATTCTCTCAAACACAAGTCTCCCACTCAACTTTTCTATCTTCGGGATCCTTTTTGTAAACATTTATAAACTTTTAGATGTTTGTCCTACCCTCTCCATCCCTCCACACAAATCAACAAGCTGCAATCTCGGTCATCCACGTACGTCTTTATTGGCTACCCCCCAATCATCGAGGTCATAATTTGTTATACCCCGTATTTCCAGAGTATGTACGTAAGGGAATACGTACAAAAAGTTTGGCCTTAAAGTTAGCCTTGGACGTTTTTATTTGTGCACAACTCGCTAAAAGAATCGTTTCCGAAAGCGTTTCCACGGCTTTCGTAGGGAAAATTCGACTATGTCATTTAGTATTTTTGCGGATTTTTCCGAGAGGCGAAACATTTTGGACCAACGGGAGGCGACACTCGCACCCTCCAATTGGTGGACTTAGATAAATCCATGGGACGAATTGGAATGGGGTTGGCACGTTTTGTGCCTTGCTCAAAGTCGAGGAGTTGGTAGGATATTTGTGTATAGTTAATCTTCACCTACACTTGCCTTGCACTTGTCTTCATCTTGGCCATTGGTTGGCGAGGCTTGAGCTATAAATACCCCTTTAGATGAAGAGTTCTTCATCCACAAAGTTATCTTCCAAGTCTAAAAATCCTCTCCTCTCCTTAAGCCTTTCGTCCAACACACTTTCCCTCCCAGTGAAGTTTGGCCGAGGGCCTACCCACTGCCTAGCCGAAATCTACCCCCTCCCTTGGTAGAAAAGTTGTCTTAGTATTGTTATAATGCCCAAATCCCTTAGTCCTTTGTTGAAGTTGTGAAGAACTTCTAAGGTTTCTTAGACTCTGGGAGCGTCTAACTTAGGAGCTAAACCTTGCTCAGTAGCGACTTTATCTAGGATATTATTGGGCTACCGAGGTAAATAATCCTAACCTCTTTTGTATTAGAGAATGCATCTGTAGAAGTATAAGAATAAGTATTAAATACTTAGAAGAATATTCGAGAATAGAATTGGTAACATCACAGTAGAAGGGTTTAAAGAAGAATAATTGACTGTACTCACATGGGATTTGTTTTCTGATGAACTTATATAGCTCACCGGGTAGGGTTGTGCTGCCCGACAATCAGTAGAATTGTGAACCCTCTGTTTAGAATGACCTTCGAGTAGTCTAGACTTTGATAGATGTGCGTGACTATTATAAATTTGATTCTCTCGCGACATATTCAACTTGGCGGGAGGTTTTCGTAGAGAAGGTATGTGATTCTTCCTAAGCATGATATCTTAACATATATATAGTGCGGTGACGTCGTGTGTTAATCGAATAATAACTACGGCAATGTCGTTTGACTTAAGCTGAATAATAACTACGGCAATGTCTTTTGACTTAAGCACGAATAATAAGAATCTGATGCATTTCAAAAGAACTCTTGAATCATTTTTAACAGAAGATAAATATTTGGTTTTAAAACAAAAGCTTAAGAGTTATACTAGCTTTATGGGAAGTTAGGTATAACACTTAAGAAAGATAAAAAAAGCATTTACTTGTTTGTTTATAAAAGCCTTGTATTGATTTACATTAAGTGTAGTAAGATTTGTTTGATAAGTAGACATATTATGATGCTACTGTGTTAGTGTCTTGAAATCTTTGTGTAAAGGGGTCATTCTTGTTGTGCTTACGTTGCTAACCGGTAAGTCCGTTTATCTTGTTATTGTATCACTACCCTCGATCGTTATCACAGGGCTTGCCGCGATCTTGGTCTATACGGCTATGCGGTCTGTGAGACTATGCGGGCGGTATGCTCCGTGATTGATCATTCGGGTGTTTAGCTTTGATGCGGGGATTCCATGCGGTCTGTTGAGGTATCACGGTCTTTTGAGGCTATGCGGTGCGGGAGCCTAGGCGGATCGCGGGGTTGGCTGCCCGTCGCGAGGAATACCTCGTGCGGTGCATGTGTGACTATGCGAGTGCGGAAGTCGGGACTAGGCACGAGAATGATACTATGGGCGATTGGCCTGCTTCGATCATTCGCGGCCTAGAATAGACTATTCTGCTTTTCCTATTACTGTTGTTGTTTGTGATGTGGCAATGTGCAATTGCCGATTGTATTTGTGAAAAGGTTTTATATACTTTGATTTCATTTAAAGTACTTTATAGTTTCACATACTTGGTACTGTTGTCTTGACCTCGCCCGAGGCCGCGTTAAATCTGCGCGGTAAAGGCAGCAGTGCTAGATCCGCATCCTTAGGATCTTTTGCGTTGGTGTCGGGAGCTCCATCTTCGGAGGCTCTACTTTTGGGTATGATCTCCTGTTGTAGATAGTTTTGTATGATCAGGTATGGCGGGGCCTGTCGCCATAGTTGTATTTTTCCTTAGAGTGCGTAGTCATGTTATGCGATTTGGGATGTAGCTTTGAACCATGTTTATTTATATATGCCGAAAGGCGACGTTTTCTCACATAAACTGTGTCTTATTTTATAAACTGTTTCCTGTCTTGTTTTATATTCCGCTGGTTACTCTGATGTATGACTACTTGGGTGCCCCGGTAAGGCACCAGTCACGGGCCCCGGTACGGGTCGTGACATAATTGTTACGACTTGTCTTGCTGAAAAATAATTATTTATCGGCATGTCATATTCGATGAGTTCCAATTCTCCTTTGCCAAACTCAAATTTTCATCTCCGAATTTCTATGAATTTCTAATGATGGCCAAAATCTCATTCTAATTCATCACTTGTAAAATTAGTCATCACCAACACCGGCAACCGTCCCCACTACTGCCGTCTCGAGGCGGACATTCAACTCAGCCCCATAACGGGAGCCTCAGAACATCACATCACATCACAACCTTCTGTCTTGGCTTTATCTCGGTCAGCCTCTATATTTGATGCCACTGCCTCTTCTCGGTCCCACCCCCTACTCCCGGAAGTCCACCCAGTCCCGCCTCCACTTCTCGTCCACCCCATCCCAATCTTGTCCAACCTCTCACGGCACACTCACTGACAATGGAAACTCGTGCTATGCACGTCATTTCCAAACTCAAACGGCTAGTTGACTTGTCTACTTCGATTACCCCTTCCCATATTCCTCGTAATCCAAAAGATTCCTTGTCCGATCCTAATTGAAAAATACAATTATTGAAGAATATAATGTTCTTATTGAAAATAAGATGTTGGATGTAGTACATCATCCTCCTAATGCTAATATTATTCATTCTATGTGGATTTTTTGACATAAAAATAAATCTAGTGGTTCTTTTGAGCGGCACAAGGTCCGTCCTGTAGGTCATGACAGGTCTCAATAGGTGGGAGTGGATTGTGATGAAACTTTCAGCCCGGTGGTGAAACCAATGACTATTAAGAATGTTCTCAGTATTGCTTTGTCCAAGTCTTGGCTTATTCATCAGTTTGACGTCAAAAATGATTTATGGCATGGAGATCTTCATGAAATCGTGTATATGCATCAGCCTATGAAATTCAGGGATTCGATTTATTCAGATTATGTGTCCATTATGTCACTCATTGCCTCTGAGTTTGCTATGAAAGATTTGGGGCCCCTAAGCTATTTTTTGGGCATTATTGTTACGAGACATGTAGATGACTTATTTCTTTGTCAAAATAAGTACGCCAAAGAGATCATTTACCGAGCTGGTATGACGTCTTGCAAACTGGCCCATACACCGGTGACACTAATTTCAAATTCAGTGCCTCTTCGGGTTCTCTATATGCCGATCCGACTCATTATCATAGTTTAGCAGAAGTGTTGCAGTATCTCACTTTCACGAGACCAGATATATCATATGTCGTGCAACAAATATGCTTACATATGCACATTTCGACAGATGAACATATGAATGCTCTCAAACGTATTTTGCGATATGTAGAAGGTACTCTTCATTTTGGCTTACACATGTACAAGTCCTCACTCTCTAGTCTCACATCTTATTCTGTTGCTGACTAGGGTAGATGTCCCGACACTCATCAATCTACGTCGGGTTATTGTGTGTTTCTCGGAGATAACTTGCTTTCTTGGTCTTTTAAAAGACAACATACTCTGTCTCTATCCAGTGTCGAAGCTGAGTACAGAGGTGTAGCAAATGTTGTTGTTGGGTATTGTTGGATACGCGCGCTAAACACATTGAAATGAATATTCACTTTGTACGTGAGAAAATTGCTCGTGGACAAGTTCATGTTATTCATGTTCCGTCTCAATATCAGATTGGTGACATATTCACTAAAGCACTTCCGCGCATACTCTTTGATGACTTTCGAGTCAGTCTCAACGTACAAGAACCTCCCGCTTCAACTGCGGGAGTGTGATGGAATATTATCATATCTTGTATATTACAATTGATAGAATATTACCATATTTTGTATATCTTTTATATTAGGTAAATTTATATTCCAACTGTTATTAGGAAGATTTAGTTACCTAGAAAATTTAAAATATTTTTCTCTTGATATGCTAAATATGACAAGTAAAAGTGAAAATATATTTATAGAATAGTGGACAAGTAAAAGTGAACAGAAATAATGATCATCTCGTTCAATGTACAAACAATAGTTCAAACTTCAAATTAATAGTCAAAGAAAGAGACAATCAATGTTGTTTAATTTGTTATATTTAGGAGTTGCATCGCTAGACGGTTGTTTACTAAGCAGTGTTAATTCTATCCTGACTCAATCAAAGCCAAGAACATTAAATTCAGGGGCCACAAAAGAAATTACTTAAAATATTTCAGGGCCCACATATTAAATGCAGCAATAATACTTAGGACAAAAAATATTAATTTTAATGAAGACATGACTTCTCGTAGCTAGATTCAGGTAGTACATATATATATAATAATTCCAGAGACCAGAAGAACAAGAAGAACATTATTACATTATTTTATCATTTATAATTATTTTTATATTTAACTTTATTATATATTTCCCCATAGCCATTGACTTTGATTAATCTCCTACTCGTGTTGCTTCTCATCCTCTTCAGGTGGTTGAATTTGTTGATACACTAGGCTGCATGGTGTCAATATGCAGCAGCAACACACCAAGACATTTTCCTTCGTTAGTTATTGGTTAGTTAAATAGTTGGTTAGGCTATTTATCCCTTTTTAGCAGTTAATACATTTTACTTTGTATTAGTATAAATAAAGTATTGTACACTGATTCAGAGCTTAATACAAAAATGTGAAAAGCTTCCGTATCTCTCTCTTCTCTTCTTTTCTCCCTGTTTTCTTCTTCTCGAGTTCTCGATTCTTCTCATTACATAGGTCGATTACTTGCATGCATTCACTGTAATAACAGATCGTGAATGTTATCATGGTAGATCGATTATTCCCATATATTTCTTATATGATCTCTAGTTGTAGATCACTTATAGTTTTCTTTTCTCAATTTTTCAAATCACACCTATCGTTTAATTGATCTCTCGTTGTAGATCAATTGTTATTTTTCCTCGATTTTCAAATCGATTTCTGGTTGACAATCGATTTGTTCTATTTTGAATCAAGTTTTTTCTTCTCTGGTTAACATTCTGATGCTTAATGGAGACTACTGCAAATTCGTCGCAAACTGTGACGATTGATGAAAATTCGAATTTAAACTCGAATATTGTTGATCATAATCATTTGTTGTTCTTAAGAGCTTCGGATACAGCTGGAGCAGTTCAGGTTGAGATACAATAGATTGGAAAGGAAAATTATACTTTGTGAAGTCGCGCAATGCGACTAACACTTTTGACTAAAAATAAGAACGACTTTATAGATGGAACTGTTAAGCGAGATACCTTTGGTGTATCTTAGATGAGACAATGAGATCGTTGTAATGCGATAGTGATTTCGTGGATAATGAAGAATGTGAGTAAAAATTTGCTCAGTGGAGTTTTATATAGATCCACTGCACATGTTGTGTGTAATGATTTGCGGGAGAGGTTTGATAAGATCAATTTGTCGCGAGTTTATCAATTAAAAAAGGAATTAGCAATGTTACATCAGGGAGTACTACCTGTTTCGATCTATTATTCAAAGATGAAGGACCTTTGGGATGAGATAGATTCGATCATTCCCCCTCCGACATGTGATTGTGATAGTCCTAGGGCATACATTGAACATTTAACAAATCAAAGATTGTTGGAGTTCCTTATGGGATTCAATGATAGCTATAATCAAGCCCGGAGTCATATCCTGCTGATGGTTTCCATACCTAGTGTTAATCAGGTCTATTCTATGGTTGCTCAGGATGAGAGTCAAAAACTTCTTACTGTGAGATATACAGGTTTAGGTGAACAAAGTGACATAAATGCTATGTTCAGCAGGTCCTCCCAGGGCAAGCAGCAGCAGCAGAAATCTTACTATTCCAATATGTTTTGTGATTACTGTCAACTAAAAGGACATACCAGGAACTCATGTTACAAACTTATGTTCTGTGATTTTTGCAAAAAACAAGGACATGTGATGGAAAAGTGTTATAAAATCATAGGTTATCCTTCTTCAGATGCTAAATGAGGTTTCTTTTCTGATGTTAAAGGGATGAAAAAGGCAAACATTGTGGTCACATGTGCGCAATATGGGAATGCAGATGGACAACAGTCTAAGGTTTATGGTGCACGGCGTGAGGCTTCACTCGGGAAGCGGCGAGGCGGGTTGCTCACTGTTCTGAACTGCACTACATACAAATATGAGCAGGTGCTTACAATGCTGGGCCAACAACCAGATGCAGGTGGATATTGTCCAACTCAGTCAGTTGTTGATCCTTTAAGCAACACATTTGCTCCCAGAGTGCATATGACAGGTATATATGTGATTCCTAAGAAAACTGATAGTTGGATTGTAGATTCAGGAGCCACAAACCACATGGTTATTGTTGCACATATGTTGGATCATATAGAAAATACAAGCAAAGTACACTTACCCACTGGTGACTCAACAGATATCACACAGACAGAAAGTTATAGGTTAACAAGTGGTGACTTGATAAAGCATGTGTTGTGTGTTCCAAGTTTTAAATTTAACTTACTCTCAGTATCAAAGTTGGCAAAGGAGTTAAATTGCAGTGCTAGATTCTTTCCTGACTTTTTTTGTCCTACATGATCTCTTCTCTGGGAAGGTGAAGGAGATTGGTAGGGAGGTGGATGGCTTGTACATACTGGAACCTCATCGAAGGGATCACATTTGGAGAGGAGAACAAGCACATATGACAACTGGAGTTACTACTGCTAAGTTACATGCAGGGATTTGGCATAGAAGGCTGGGACATGTGCCAATGAGTACACTAAGAAAGATTAGTAGTATCAATGATAAGTTTAGTTTTATAATAAAGCATTGTGATATTTGTCCTCTTGCTAGACAAACTAGACAGTCTTTTTCTGTTAGTAATAGCAGATCAGATTATGTCTTCTCTTTGTTACATCTTGATGTATGGGGACCTTACCAAGTCCCTACCTATTTTGGAATGAGATATTTTCTTACTGTTGTAGATGATTACACTAGATGGACATGGGTATTCCTAATGAATGTTAAGTCTGATGTGTCCACTTTTCTGAAGAAACTATTTGCATTGATCAAGACACAATATGGTGCAGTGGTGAAGGTTGTTAGGTCAGACAATGGGACATAGTTCATTAATAATTCTTGTAATGAGTTTTTTAGCCAACAGGGAATCATTCACCAGAGGTCCTGTCCATACACTCCACAACAAAATGGAGTGGTGGAAAGGAAACATAGACACATTTTAGAGGTGGCTAAAGCAATTAGATTTCAGAGCAATGTCCCTGCAAGGTTTTGGGGGATTGTGTGGAAGCAGCAGTCTATATTGTCAATAGAATCTCATCTGTTGTTATAGGTGATATATCACCATATGAGAAACTATTCAAGAAGGCACCTTCATTACTTCATATGAAAGTAGTAGGATGTCTATGTTATGCTACTCAGTTGCCTAAAGGAGACAAGTTTGGTGCTAGAGCTACTAAGTCTGTTTTCCTTGGCTATGCAGTTTCACAAAAGGGATACAAGTTGCTTGACCTAAAAAGTAAAACTTTTTTTGTTAGTAGAGATGTAACATTTTATGAAGATATTTTTCCTTTTGAGCAGTTCCAACAGAAGGAAGAAGGGACACATATTGCTGGTTCAAGTGCAGACTATACTCCTGATTATACTGATGTGCATGTTGATACAGCAACACCTATTGATCAAGGACATGTTATTGTTGTTCCTGTTCCTTCTGTAGATCAAAGAGTTGCTGACGTTGCTGATCCTGTTTTTTCTGATGATGCTCAAAGACTTGCTGATCAGGGTCCTGGCATTGTTGATCTTGATCTCATGCCCTCTTATATTGATGAAGTTGCTGACCTTCCAACAACTAATGGTACACCTACTATGCAACAACAACCTGAAGCTAGGAAATCCACCAGAGACAGAAAACCACCAACTTGGTTGAAAGATTTTATTCAATCTGCTGCTGCCTCAAATTTAAGGAGTGGAAAGTCATGTTCCTATCCTCTGCCAGATGTGGTCAGCTATGTTGGACTGTTTGTGTCATATCAGACCTTCAATGTCAAAATTTCAGAGGAGTATGAGCCAAGATCCTACAGTGAAGCAGTTAAGGATAAGAGATGGATGGATGATATGCAGTCAGAAATTTAGGCCTTGGAAAACAACAAGACATGGGAGATAGTTGACTTTCCCAGCAACAAGAAGGCTATATAGGTTGCAAATGGGTATACAATATCAAGTACAAAGCTTCAAATGCAGTTGAGAGATTCAAAGGAATGTTGGTCGCAAAGGAATACAACCAAATAGAGGGAATTGACTACCAGGACACTTTATCCCCAGTTGTGAAAATGGTAACTGTCATGTCAATTATTGTCTTGGCTGCTGCAAAGGATTGGGTGATATATCAAATAGATGTGTTTAATGCTTTCCTTCAAGGATATCTTAATGAAGAAGTATATATGAATATACCCCAGGGTGTCACACATGATCAAGGAAAGGTATGCAGGCTTATTAAGTCTCTCTATGGTCTTAAACAAGCATCTCGACAATGGAACATTAAATTGACTGCAACTCTGTTATCTTCTGGCTTTATTCAAAGCCATCTGAAGTATTCTTTATTTACAAGGAAGGACAATGATAAGATTGTAATATTATTGGTTTATGTTGATGATTTACTTATCATTGTAAATGATAGTGGGATGATAGCTGAGACTAAGGAAGCCTTGCAACAACACTTCAAGATCAAAGACCTGAGAGAATTGAGATACTTCCTAGGTTTCGAATTTGCTAGAAATAAAAGTGGTATTGTAATGCATCAAAAGAAGTATGCACTTGAATTTGTTGCTGATATGGGCTAAACCAGCAGGGACACCAATGGAGCTGAATGTCAAGTTGACCACTGTTGTTTATGACCAACATGTGAAAACTGCAGGGTCTTCTGAAGGCAATGCAAGTGTGATTGATGATCCATTGTTAGAGGATCCCACCAGCTATCAACAACTTATTGGAAGGCTCCTATATTTGACCAACACAAGGCCAGATATTGCCTTTGTTGTCCATAGCCTGAGTCAGTTAATGCAGGCTCCTAAATTGTCACATCAAGTGGCTGCTGAGAGGGTGTTCAAGTATGTGAAGCAGGCACCAGGGTTGGGAGTTTTTATGGCAGCAGGGAATGTCGGCAAAGTGGTTGCATTATGCGATGCAGATTGGGCATCCTGCCCAGACACTAGGAGGTCAGTTACAGGATACCTCGTGTTTTTTGGCTCTTCTTTCATCTCTTGGAAGTCCAAGAAACATATCACGATATCCAGAAGCTCTGCTGAGACTGAATACAGGAGCATGACTTATGTGGTTGC
Organism: Przewalskia tangutica; assembly: GCA_029844215.1. NCBI lineage: Eukaryota > Viridiplantae > Streptophyta > Magnoliopsida > Solanales > Solanaceae > Przewalskia > Przewalskia tangutica. The sequence goes on from CM056721.1 coordinate 648,912, forward strand.
TGAGATAGTGTGGATTTCCGGGCTGTTTACAGAACTAGGTGTACACTTGCAGATGCCTATTTCTGTATATAGTGACAGCAAATCTGCCATCCAGATTGCTGCGAATCCTGTATTTCACGAGCGTACGAAACATATTGAGATAGATTGCCACTTCATTCGAGAAAGGATTCAGCAGGGGCTGGTTTCTACTCTCTACATTGCGATAGAAAATCAACGAGTTGATTTATTAACGAAGAGCATGTCTCAAGGTACTCATAGACACTTGCTGCTCAAGCTAGGTATGAAAGACCTCTTTGCAGTACCTAACTTGCAGGGGGTGTTGATACACTAGGCTGCAGGGTGTCAATATGCAGCAACAACACACCAAGACATTTCCCTTCTTTAGTTATTGGTTAGTTAAATAGTTGGTTAGGCTATTAATCCCTCTTTAGCAGTTAATACATTTTACTTTGTATTAGTATAAATAAAGTGTTGTACACTGATTCAGAGTTTAATATAAAAATGTGAAAAGCTTCCGCATCTCTCTCTTCTCTTCTTTTCTCCCTGTTCTTCTTCTTCTCGAGTTCTCGATTCTTCTCATTACATAGGTCGATTAATTGCATGCATTCACTGTAATAACAGATCGTGAATGTTATCAAAATTAGCAGGAGCCTAACCAGAATTTTCATTAAAGTGATTCAAAATATATATAAAAATATTATATATATGAAGAAATGAAGAAATTTAATATATACTATTATATATAAAATAATTTTAATCTTATATTATGATGTAATTTTTTATGAAAAGAATTCAAATGTTTTACATCCCTCTTTCGCCTCGAAGATCAGAATAAAGAGAAAAATTCCAAGAAAATATGCACTTTTTTCCTATTTTTATGATAATAATTTTCACTGCTAGCTGCCAGTGAAGAAAAGGTCAATTTCTTTTAATTTTGCAACCACTGCTTCTTAGCATGGTGGCCCCTCTCATTCCTTGATAAGATCACACACATTAAAGAATATTACTTATTGAACAACTACAGATAACTTATTTATTTAGATTTATTTTACTTCGATAATTTGATTAAATATGAGACCATTTTTATCGATTGCATAGAATATTTAAATTTTTCAAGAGGTACAATAACAACAACATACTCAGTGAAGTCTCATAATATGAGATTTGGAGAGGATAAAATATACACAAACCTCACTTCCACCTTGATAGGTAGAACGATTGTTTCCGAGAAGAGACTCATTGCATATTTAAAAAAACCATAATGCACATGCAATGGTCGACTCTATACAATTAAATTAAGTAAAGGTTATAATTGTTGGGACCAATGCTCAAGTTCAAAATGTTTTTGATGAGAACAACATATGCACTTCCAAAAGTTCAAGTTTATGTAACTAAGAAAATATTTACACAATCAGATATTTATTAAATACTTATAGATAAATCTTTTTAAAACATTAACTCTCAATGGGGGTAAATTTCACATATATAACATAAGGTCATATGAAAGGTTATTTACATTTTTCATATGAATTTTGGGTCGGATCTGATTAAATCTTTTAGATTAAATTTTATATATTAGATTTTAATAAAAAAGAGTAAAAAAATAAGTTATTCATGGAAAGTGGTTTAGTGACACATGAATTGGTTTTAATTGTTGTGAAGGCAGTTATGCAGGATCGAACTCAGAACTCATGGCCCCGCGCTTCATCGCTAACTAACTTGATTCTCATGGGTTATGAATTGGTTTTAATGACTTTTATGCTAGTTTCTCAAAATTAAATGACTTTTGAGTTAGAAATGATAGTTAAATAATTTTTATGAAAAACAAATGATAGTTAAGTAGTCATCTGTCAAATTTACTCCTCTCAGTGGGATAGAAATTATAACTAATCTCCTCTATCACATCACATGTAGTTGAAATTTATTAATAATATAAAATAAATTTTAAACGATCAATATGCATAACTTAATTAAATTTTAAAACGAATGCCAAAAACATCATCCATTATGATAGCTAGGTTACGAAAAGAACTAGTGTATACATCAGTGTGTCAGGTTAGGTATATAATTAGGATAAAGACTTGTAAGCCACAAACGCTCTATCATCTTCTACATAGGAGTGGCTAATCTTGTTACTCCTATATACTCCATATATTTTTTGTTTCATGTGATACTTATATATTTTTAATTATTTAAAAAAAGAACGATATACTTCTTAATTTAGGAATAGTTAATTTTATATTTTTAATAAGAAAGTAAGGACGTAGAACCAATAACATCAACAACACTAGCAGTTTCAGATCTTTAAATAGATAGAGAGATGCTTGACTAATCACTTGATGATCCGATTGAGAATGTGAAAAGAGAGTAGTTCCCATAAATGAATGAATGAGACTCTTAGTTTATTGAAAACTTTTATAAATATAATAATGTTATGACATATTTAAAGTAAATTATAAACCCATCAATTCTATGATATATTTTAATTCAAAAATTCAAAAGTTTTTACTTTATTGAATTCTGTAACGATTCAAACTACAGAGGAATACAGAAAACGGGAACCAGTCCAATCAGAACTCATAAGGTAGGGCTGTCGTTTTTTGTGTTGTGGTGGACCTTTAGTCATGTGATATAGAGAAAATATACTACTGTGTTTTTAGTTAGGTAAGGGGAGTAGGGGACATATCTACTTTACTCTTTATCCATTTTCATCCGTCAAATTAAAACCATATCTTATAGGAGTTGTTTAATCTCTTGTTTGAGGTGTAGGTGTGTGATGAATGATGATTGGGGGTTTGAACGAGGACACTTAGAAAATGACAAATGAACAGATTGGTTCAAAATGTGATGGATCAAAATATGTAGGTAATCAAGAAAGAAATGACACTACTACAGTTTTCAGCTTGCCTAACGCTACTTAGAAATATGTAGTAGACAACTTGCATAGCGCTTTTTTAAATTTTCAAATTAAAAAAAAACTAACAAAAAATACAGCCATAACGCTTTGCGAAAATTTTAATCGAAGCGCTATGCAAGTTACTCCTTGCATAGCGCTTATTTAAATCGTTATTATAATTTGTGTTACCTAAATAATTTATTAATATAATAATATAAATATTCCACTTAGATAACTTGTGAAAAAGTCGCTTATCAAGAATATTCTGAATACCATGTCATTTATTTAAGTTGTAAAGAATTACAAAATAACGAAGGACTTTCATCCGGCCCATACCCCTTAAAACCCCTGACTTAAAGAAAAATGTCATTTTCGCACCCCCATGAAAACCAGCGCAGCATCTTTCCCCTCCCCTCTTCTAGCAAACATCAAAACCTCAATCTCGCTATGCCAGAGTTCTTAACACGAAAAGGGAAGATAACGCCTAATACCTTTTTGTTACACCCCGTAATTCAGGTCATGCTTATGAAAACGTACGAAAGGAAAAATATTTCCTTCAATCACATTAAAATGCTCAACAGTTGAAAACACCACCAAACTAATGGTGGCGGCATTATATATAAGGTGGCTGTTCCCTTTATTCTAATTGGGATATATAAGGACTTTGGACTCGTACTCGGCCAATCAAATGGATATAATAAATTGCGTGTTGTTTAATTTGTTCATATAATAAACTTGCTCGTGGATTAGGATTATTATATATATTTAGAAGTAATTTAAGTTGGAGCTAAATTCTTTGTGAAAGACACTTCAATTTGGACCACTTACCACCGAATTAAAAATAATTATCTCAAATTATTTATCATTTTAGAAGGTAAATAAAATAATTAATTATTTTTTCTCTCTATTACCCTTATTATAAATTTGTCATTAATGGATATGACATATAAATAGAGTTAAAATTTAATAGATAAATTATAACTTAGACATAAATAAGAGTAAAATATGTCAAATACCATTCTTATGCATTTCTTAACGGCATATAAAATAAAATAATACTGATAATTTGAGACGAAGGGTATTTTACTTAGACCTCATTATTCATTTGTGATAATAAAAACAGACTTAAATATAAAACAAATACACAACAAATAAATAAATATATATATCGAAATCAGATTTGCATATATCGATTAATATATGTAGGTATGCATGAAACTTTTCAAAGCTCATTAATTAAACTGCTTGCTCAAATAAGAGTATAAGACGCAAGCCATAAATGTGCAAACGTGTGCACAATTAATGCGAGAAAGAGTTCCGTCTAAAAGGACAGAAGAAAAAAGAGCAAACCAAAAAGTAATCTTACCTAACAAACCATGATATTAGCAATGCAATGAGTTTAAATCTATGTATTAGCATAATTAAAGACATAATTGTCCATGAAGTCTATCACATAGTATAATATGGCGAGTATTTTTTGTAAACAACTATTTTTTTCTAGAAATTATGCAATGCATGTTATTTCTTGGGGGCAAAAAGACGAAATTCCTCGCCCACAGGGCCCCCACCCCCAGCCCGACAGAGATTGGTGGAAGAGGTAAATCATGGTGACTCAGCGGCCCACTAGGTGGGCGACACAGTGTCTGGTGCCCGCAAGAAACCATCCTCCACAGAGGAGGAATTAAACTCCCACACTGCGTCTACCAAGACTCGAACCTGCCTACTTGAGGACAATCTATCACCCTGAAACCAACTGAGCCATGTATATGCGAAAAATGCATATTATTTCTAATACACCATATCAATCTATGCATAACTAATGTCAGCATTAATAATATCAATATTACTAATCATTCTATTCTGTATTATTGTCATACGGTCTACCAAACGACTCCTAACTTTTTTCCTATTTCAACCATATATGATGACCAAAACTACTTATTTTTGAAGTTTTTAAGTTTAAAAATTTATTGAATTGTAGGTTCATTTTATTTAAAATCGTTAATTGTTAGAGGGTACGTGCTTTCATTTATTTAGTTATGATCAATGATCAATAAAAATTAATTTAGTATACTTTTTAAGTTTAGCCAACTGGAACATGAGACTGGAAGGACAAAGCACCGGTGTCATATTACGCAGAGCTAAACAATACATCAGAAATCACAATACATGGGTTTTTGTGTTGTTAATGTTATAGTTAGAGGCGTGGTCTATTCTATTATATATACGACGATAGCATCAAAAGAACGAAAACTTTGACAATGAATAATTTATTATTGTCGGTTATTCTAGGAAGAACATTTATGGCTAAAAGACTTGTAGTTAATTCATCTATTCTATTAGTTATTCTATGACATGACACTCTTTAAGCTCTAATACCGATTCTATTGTCTTTACTCGTACTGCCCTACCACCAAGACTAGTAAGACCAACAACAATGCATTCAACACCATACTATTCAGTGTTCTATTATGTATTAACCCATGATTATTTTCCTACTTTCTGTTAGGCAAAAATAACTCAAAACACACTTACATGGTGTGATATTTTTCGCTTTGGATTTTTCTAAAAGACCTCACATCGTTAAGAGAATCCTACACCTTATATGTAGGTTTTTTTTCCTTTCCACTTTTGATGTGGTACTTTTCCCGTACACCCCAACAATCTCTCCCTCGAACTAAGTTCCACAACCCATCACCATTTTTATGAGATTACATGGGCTAATTCGAAGATTAATTGTGTGTCACACACATCACTCTTCGAGTATTTATGGGCACCAAAGTCGACTGCTACTTTATTGTGTAAGCGTCTTCAATATCGGGTAACATACTGCACCGGGTAAAGGCAGTACAATGACCCACTAGACGACATGCAAAGACACTCTTAAAGCCACACCTCACGCCATTGCACTCCACCATCTTCATACTCCTCTCGCAAAACATTGGCTCTAATACCCGTTGATGGGCTAAACGATCCAAAAATACTCTTAATACGGTGTGACATTTTCGCTTTGGGTCAAGCCCGCACGATTTTCTCCAAAAGGTCACACCATTAAGAGAATCCTACACCTTATATGTAGGTTCTTTTTTCTTTCCACTTCCGATGTGAGACTTTGTTCGCACATTCCAACACTTTCAGTTTGAGTTTATTTTTTTATTTTTGACTCGGTGTCTGGTACAAGCGTTGGAGTCCAACTATATCTGGATTGGCGCCGCGTAAGGCCCATTTGGTATAGAGATTTTTTTCATACTCAGGGCTCGAACCCGAAACCTCTGGTTAAGGAAGAAATAGTCTCATCCGCTGCACCACATCCTTTTGTGGTCCAACTCGAGTTAATATATAAGTGTATATACCTATTTATATGAACAATTGGATTAGATATTAAACATAATATCAGAAGCCACTTATTAACTTTTTTTTTATATCCAGCTTCCTGACTTACACCAGACTATTTCTGGAGATAGTAGTATCGGTCCCTCAACACTACTACCAGTAAATCACGGGATGTGTCTGAATAATCGGGGTTTGAGAACATAACAATTGATATCACCTACAAGGTCTTATTCCAGAAAAAATCAAAGTGCTCCTATCAGGATTTGAATCCACGCTACAGGCCTCTAGCTAGATTATAAGATAATTTCTTTTGCCATTCAACTATATCTGGGGGACAACCACTTATTAATTATTAATAATAGGAAAGGCAGGCCAACTTCCAAAAGTTCATTAAAGGTCGGCGCAGCTCTAGTAGTCCCAGCACAGCAACAAAAGGTGTCACATATTGTTACTATTTTTAGGTCTCTATGGCTTACCTCCCCTTCTTCTTCTTCTTTTTTCAACTGCGACCCAAGTAGATGATGGATTTAACAACAAATTGCTTGGACCGAAATTCATGGGTTGGCTGTGACACTTCGACATGTGTATGCTAATGCATTTATCAATACCATCTCTGCTTCTCCTTTTACCCTCACCTTTTGAAAAAAGTTGTAACTTTAGTGGTCTTCCACTAAGGCCTAAGCTAATATGTTAGTAGTAGTATAATAAATGTGTTTTATGGTTATCGAATTTTGCTTACTAAAAACATTAAAGTTAAAAAATTACGTTTGTTATGCTAAACTAATTAATCTTTACTCACTAGGATAATGCGTCATAAAGTTATTTTTGTCATACTATATTAACTTAACTATGTATGAAATGATTAAAAATACAAATGATCAGAATATTACAAATTATTTGATTGAAATAACAAAAGTACTAAAAAATGAATTACAGTCAAACTTCTCAATAATAGTATTGCTTGTTCGGATATTCTTTTACAATTATAATGAAATGATAGCTTAGTAACTTTATTCAATCTAAAAGGTTGATTCATTGGGTTGGTTTGGTCGCCTTTAAGTGAAGGGGCGCATTCATCGAAAATGGAAGCGGAAAAGACGGGAGCATGAACGAGGTAGCTTATGTTTTTTTTCATCCTCTAAATTATATATAATATATAATTATAAATGATGTTGTTATAATGAAGTATGATGATATATGTATAAAAGTCTTAAAATAATTGAAAATTTTCTAGGACCGAACCACTCTATTCATTTTTCTAGATAAACAAGAAAAAGAAACAGAGAGGCTAAGAAGATAAAATTTCCAATAAAGCAGGTTTGAAAACTCATGCTAAAACTCTACAATAGGAGAGGGAAAAAAGGAAAAGAGTTTTATTTTAGATATGATGAAGTGTTAGTTAGTCAGTCCTCTTCAATCACACATTTGTTAAATTTCACTACGCCCAAATCCGCCATTTTAGGCCTCCCTCCCCAACCCCTACCCTTTATATTTATTTTTAACCTATAAATACCTCATTCCTCTTCTTATTATTTTCACAAATCTTTCTACTCTCTAATCTCTCAATCAATCTCTAATTCTCTATACAACATTGTCTACATATTCAATCTATTTATTAATTTGAGAATGAGGATTATCTATCGAGCAAAGTTTCAATTTTCAACCTTCGAGGGTTACATTCGCTCTCTCATTAAATTATTATTTTGTTTTTATTTCATTTAGCACATTTAATTTCATTATCTTTAACTATTTATTAGCATAATTAAAATGAAAGGACTAAGTACTTCTTCTAGTATTCTATTCCTAGACAAGATGATTTTATAGATCCCAAATGTTTCTGAAATACCATATGATCTTGACACAAATGATTATCCCGAAATCAAGAAGATTTTAATTTAGATGACACTAGTTGATGATACACCTATTAATGAAGATGATACGATACACCCACTTAGTGAAATGCCTCCTATCCCCTACTATGAGACGTCAGAAACGACCATTAAAATCATTGTATGGAAATATTTTGACAGGACGTAGCTAATCAATGTATGTAAAACTTGTAAAAATGTTTATTCTTTTAAAGGGTTTAGGAAGACACCTATTGCAAAAACACAAAGCCTTGCCAATACATTTTTGAAAAAGAAGACGTTCACATACGAGAAAGTACAGGTCAAATTAACCTAAATACGATAAACATAAAGATAAAGACTAGCAAAATTAGTGGAGGGTTTGCCTTTTTCATTTCGAATCTCCGGTTTTATTCATTATATTAGAGATATGTATAATCTCGCTTATAAAGGTTTTCCTAGATCAACTTAAAAGAGATGTATTTAAATTTGCACGAATATCAACAGATTTACGTTATGCATTATATCATTTAAATTGCAAAGTCGCTTAACTTCGATATAGTCGTAGTACTAACGCCATGATTATTTAACATTGGATAGATTATAAATGCAAAAACGTATTTTAGCATATAGATATATAGATGAGTTTATTTCACAAAATATTTATTCAACACCGATTATTACTAATAACCGATAAAGTTATGAGTATTACATTAGATAACGATCTTCTAACAATTCGCTATTAGTATTTTAAGAGATGTTTTAACTCGTCTTTTCCAAAACATTTTCATATCAAATGTGTCATATTTATAACTTAGTTGTAAAGGATGGTCTTTCACTTTTTCAAGATATTCTTGAAAAATACAATTTGTTATACACTTTATTTTTAAAAATAATAGAATTCAAGAGAAAAGAATATAAAAAAACTTGCACGATGTGGACTATCTTACGTAAAAATTAAGTACCAACTAGGTGGAATTCTTTATATGACCAACTAGTTGTTGCTTATGACTATAGAAAACCTATTACTTTATTTTTAACGCCATAATCAAAATCCAAATGATATGATTGTGGATACGATTGGGAGAAAATTAGAGAACTTATTGTATTTTTAGAAAATTTTCAACGAGCAACAAAAGAATTTTCTACTTTATATTATCCTACTATTTCAACTATGTTGTTTTATATAGCTATAATATTTTTACTTCTTAAAGAATATATGGAAAACCTGCTTATAAAGCAGTTATTAAAAAAATGTTTATGAAATTAAAAATATTTTATTCCTATTCCCCTATTTATATTATGTATTAAACCCGACTATTAAAGTAGAGGTTGTAAAAGTCTTATTGAAAATATATATAATCGTATGGACGCATTACCACCTCCAACTCCCAAAAATTTAAATGTTGAACCACCTATTGAACTAACGCTAGAAGAAGTGTTGAATAGAATGCAAAAGTATATCGGCATTACCAAAGAAAGTGCTAGTAACCAACCGACTTTTGTATCATCTTCTTCTTCAACACAACCTAAAAAGACAAGCGTGGCTAGCCTAATATTAATTCTAAAAGCCTCGTAAATAAATAACCAAATTAGTGAGTTCGATGTTTTTGTTTTGCAGGTAATTTACCTTGAAAGGAAGACTTGCTGAAATATCGAGCGAATGAGAAGACATTACACTTTCAATGATGGCGAGATATTTTGAACATCTGCGCCATCGCTTCGAAGCGCTTGCAGATTTCAAATAGAGAGCAGACACTCATTAGCATTCGTAGATTGGATACGAAATTAAAAGATGACGACAACTACAACGACATTTTATCTGCATGAGTAGCGGCGTGGAACAATTTGATCAAGATATACCAATTCCAACCAAGAACCACAAGAAATTATAAAGAAATTAGAAAAATATTTTCAAATTGTAATTTATTTCATTGCAATTTTTAAATTTTTCTATGTCTTTCACTCTTTTGCAATTTTTTCAACAACAAGACACTACAATGTAATTTTGAATTCAGATATTTGATATTTCAATGAAATTAATAATATAAAAGGCACAAATGTTTTTACACTATTCTTGTCTTTGTTTAATTATTTAGTTTATAACTTTATACTTTATACTTTATACTTTATAAATATATTATATATATGAGTATAAATACTATAATACTATAATTATAAATTATAATACTATAAGTCTATAATATTATAGTATATGACTATATGTATATGACATTATGACTATATGACAAGTATATGTTAATGTTACTTTGTTAGTACTTAGTAATTTATTATTTTTAATTTAGTGAAAAAATTTAAAAAAAAAAAAAACCCGCCCGCCCGACCGCCTTTTCTCCGCCCGACCCGCCCCAAACCCGAGAATTTCACTCGATATATTGTTATTGTAGTATTATAAAATACAAGACAAGTGAACTTGATAAGGAGGTATTTCATGAGCCTTTTTAGTTTATTTTAATATTTGGGATCCAAATTTAAATGCTGATTTTAAGCTAGAAAGTACTTAAAGTCAGTCATTTATGAGAAGTTGAGATTTTTTTTTTTAGGGCTTAAAAGCGTTGACCAATAAAATTATTTTTGTATCCTTTCTATTTTATTCTAATTCCACACTATCCTCTCACCAATAATCATTTTTACCCAAACACTCAATTGCTTATTTATAAAAATAACTTTCAGCACTTAAAAAATCTAAAAACACTTTATATATAAAAATCATTTTTTTAAGTTCATCCAAATGGGCTTTATACTACTTTTCTTGTTTTTCTCTCTCTCCTCTATCTCTATAGATTTTCTTACCTCTAACCTTAATAAAGCTTAGGGGTAGGGGGTAGGGTGGAGCCCAAAATGGTCCTATGCTTTGCTGGCTTCAAACTCTCCATTGTTTCGTTTGTATTTTAATGGGATTTTGTCTGCTTTGTGAGACCATAGTTTTCAGCTTAGCCAAATTAAACAAATAACACTTCTTCTTCTCTCTCAAACACTCTTTTATTTTCACTATTCTCTTTCTATCTATGCGTTTTCTTGAATCTCTGCATCATCCTCAAATAAAAGCTATTGAAAAACAAACAAAAAAAGAAGTGTTCAAATATACACTTTACTTTTCATTTGATTTGATTGTTTCACAGATCTAAACACCTTTTCACCTTCAGATCTTCAAAGGTGAGTTTTTTATTTCTCTTTTTGAACTAATATCTTATTTATGTTCAGCTATATTAGTACTATAATTGGTTTCAAATATAGTTTATTTGTGATTCTTGTCTTTCTTTATCCTGTTTTTTATTTTCTTTGCTAAGGCAGACCTTCTGGATTCAAACTGGCTGAACATATTGTCATATATTGAAAAAACTGAATTTGACTACTTTGGAAGTCCTATGTTGTGTTTTTGTTGAACTTTTCATTTTTAGAGTGATTCATTGTCATGTTTTTTTTCATTTATAAGTACACCATAAATCAATTCTTGGACATTTGCCATTTTTAGTATTCCCTCTGTCCCAATTTATGGATTGGTGTTTGACTGGCTATGAAATTGAGTGTATGGAAGAGTTCTAAAACTTGTGGTCTAAAACAAGTTATAGATATTTGTGTAGCTATAAATCATGTCATTTAAGGATAAAATGAGAACTTTAAAGTTAAATTGTTACTAAATATAGAAAAGAATTGTCATTTTTTCCTTGGGATGGACTTAAAAAGGAAAGAGTGGGTATAAATTGGGACATAAGGAGTATTAAACTAGAGGTGCTACTTGGTGCATCATTTACTTGTAATAGTTGCTAATTCATTATTTTTCGATATCTTACTTTTGTCATTGGTATTATTAAGGACTTGTAGCATTACACAACAACTGCAAAGTTGAGATTTTTAAGAGCAAACTTGGAAGTGAGTTGTATTAGATGTGGAGAAATTGGATGGTGTTTTGGATGAGATGAGGTATGATATCTGGATTAATGAACATATTAAGGGCCTGTTTTCAGCCAAGGGCAAATGGACATGTTCATACAAGTTCAGATGCCAGTGGTCGTCAAGACGGGCTTTTATGGTATAAGGATACAGGGCAACATGTAAATGGAGAGTTTTCAATGGCGGTAGTTCAAGCTAATAATCTACTGGAAGATCAGAGCCAAATTGAATCAGGGTGCTTGAGCTTGCAGGATTCTGTTGGGCCGTATGGTACTTTTATTGGAATTTATGATGGGCATGGTGGGCCTGAAACTTCAAGGTTCATCAATGAACACCTCTTTCAAAATCTCAAGAGTGAGTTCTTCTAACCAATTTGAATTAATCCCTTTTCTAGCATACAAATATCACACCTTTTTATATATTTCACGGATAAAGAGGTTGAATTTTATCTGTTTCTACTTGCTTGTTGTTACATTTGATATCTTTCAAGAATGTCCAAGTCCTAGAAATTTATTACTAACATTTACCTTTCATAGACTATGGTTGACTAATCAGAAGTCTAAGTATATATATATATATATAAAAGTCCAAGTATATAGCAGTAAGCGGTAGCCATTTTGGTGAATCTTTTTTTCTCTGTGGAATAATAAATGGAGAGACATGTATAGTGAGGATTCATAAAGCCGACCCCAACTTGCTTCTGATTGAAGCAAAGTTGTTTGTATATTATTGTGTGGAATATCATGGACTACTATGTATGATTTTTATACCTTTTTAAGTCTTAACTAAATTGGCTTGCTCTAAAATTGTGTAGGGTTCACATCCGAGCACCAGTCTATGTCTGTTGAGGTGATTCGGAAAGCATTTCAAGCAACAGAAGAAGGTTTCCTCTCTGTTGTGACTAAACAATGGCCGACGAAACCACAGATTGCTGCTGTTGGATCGTGCTGTCTTGTTGGAGTTATCTGCAGTGGAACCTTATATATAGCCAACCTTGGTGACTCAAGGGCAGTCTTAGGGAGACTTGTTAAGTCAACTGGTGAGGTTCTCTCGATTCAGCTCTCTGCAGAACACAATGTGAGCATTGAATCTGTAAGACAGGAGATGCAATCTTTGCATCCAGATGATTCACAAATTGTAGTTTTAAAGCACAATGTCTGGCGTGTCAAGGGGCTTATACAGGTAACCTCTATTCCATCTTCCTAAGCAGTTTCTGTTTTATGTTTGCTCTGCTCAAAGTACCGATTTGATCTTATTATTAATGAGTGTCCTTTCAATAACAATATACTCCCTCCAGTCCAAAATAATTGATGTTTTAGCCTTTAAAAGTTGGTCAAAAAATAATTGATCTTTCACAAAACCAAGAAGGTATTTAATTCTTTTTCTCAAATTACCCTTGACACATTTCTAGTCTCCATGATAATTATTCAAACTAAAAAGAAAAGAAAATCATAATTAAGGGTAGCTTAGGCAAAATCCCTCTTATTTTTAAGGAGCAAGTGATTTCCTTAATCCATGTGCCCAAGCCTGAAACATCAATTAGTTTGGACCGGAGGGAGTACACATTACGTCTAATTGTTTATGCCTTTTGGAACTTTAGATGGGGGTTTCCGATGTCCTTGTATTTTCCTTTTCTTGGGAGTTGTAGGAAATTTCCATTCAAGTAGCCTTTAGTAATAGGGTTTTTGTTCATTGCGCTTGAGTTATGAACATTTCTTTGCTTTCATATATAGCAATTGAACTTTCGTCGAAGAGCCGAGACGAAGTTGAAAAGCTTAAATCTAAAAGTCCTAATGTCAAGTGATTCTTTCAAGCAGGAAATCCTTCATAAATGAGATTATCTGAAGAAATAATCGGAGATTCTTTACTTCAACATGAGAAATGAATTGATAAATAGAAACCGTAAAAGGAGTATTTTTATAACCAAACGCTTCCTTTTTACCACTTTATGGTTTATGTGGTGGAAATGGTACCCTTTTCTGTGATAAAGGTGGTAGACGTGATATCTTTTTGGTAAAACACGTAATTTTACTGGTTGCGTTTATATTTATATGTTTATACTTTAGAGGAATGTTAGTCGTTGTTTATGGAGAGGCTTCTTTATTCTTTTCAGTTTGATATCTTTGACTCTTTGTGATATTTAGCAGCAGATGTAGTATTTTTTAAGTGTGCCCAAATGCATAAGCAATATGAGTGAGAGTAGCAGACATAAGATAGTATAAGCTAGTAGTACTTTTAAATTTTAACTTTTTAATCAATTAGTAGTAATAGGAAATGAGGCCCCAGCATTTTGCAAGTTTTTAATCCTGACTGTTGCTGCTAACTTACAGAGAATCTCCTCCCTAGAGATACTTATGACTGTAAAGAGTATGGAAAATTCAAGATAATTAGTTACTGCTGAGTTGACTTAAAGGGTCCTTCATTCAGTTACACTTCTTGATATTCTTGGTAAAGCTCCAAGTAAACCTAATATATCCCCTCTTAATTCTTAAAAATCCTCCCATATGTATGGAAATTGCTTTTCTGCCTTTCATTTTTATTGTTCTACTCGTCACCTTAAGTCATACATTGTATGAATGCATTGTGAACAAGGGAAGCTCCCCTCCTTCGGAATGTTGGCATAATATTTGGATTGTTTAGAATGGAAATATGAACCTTCAATTTCTTACACGTGAAATAAAAGTGCTATTTCATTGCAATTGATAAAAACATTCTTAGGAGCTGCATGAATATCTTATCGATTTGCACTCCAAGATGATTGAATATTTCATTTTGCAGATTTCAAGATCCATTGGTGATGTTTACTTAAAGAAAACTGAATTCAACAGGGAGCCATTGTATGCCAAGTTTCGCCTTCGAGAACCATTTGTGAAGCCCATACTGAGCTCAGACCCAGCAATTTCAGTGCACCAGTTACAACCTCATGATCAGTTTATCATATTTGCGTCGGATGGTCTGTGGGAGCACCTAAGTAACCAAGGGGCAGTTGACATTGTACAAAATCACCCACGAAATGTAAGATATCTGTCCTCGTCATGCTTCATGGATCTCTCTAGTCCATTATACTGGATAACATCTTGCTTCTCTCCTATACATGATAGGTCACAAAAAGAGTTTAGTGAAATATAGCTGGTCGTAAAATGATCTGGTGATGCACTTGACACTGAAATGCCAAGCAATAGAAGTCATTTAACTGAAATTTGCAGCCTCTGTCAATGGCATAATTACATTTAGGGGTGGCAAAATTAGCCCTTGAAAGCATGATCCGCTCAACCCGCCCATTTATTAGCTCAGCCTATTTCAACTCATCAAAAAAATTGGGCCTGATATGTAGCGCAAATTGACCGATAAGAAATCTTGTCAATTTTTTTTAAAAAGACATTGTTTTTATTTGATATATATATTAGCTATAATAAAGAAAAGAATGGTTTTATTAGGTACTAAAAAATTTATAAAAGAACAAATAAAGAAATTAAGACTTAATAATAATTGGACGGGTTGGGTTCAACCCGTTTTTAAACCCAAGTATTTTTAGGCGGTGTTAAGAGTCCCACATCGGATATGAAATGGGAACATGAACTCCTTATATAGACTTGGACAATCTTCACCCTACAAGCTAGCTTTTGGGGTTGAGTTAGGGCCAAAATCCATTCTTTACATGGTATCAGAGCCAGACTCATTCCAATTCTTTGTTCACGATATTGGCCCCCCAAATTATTTTATCCACGCTCCAGTTAACAAGGTCTGTGCGTGCGGGGGAGTGTTAAGAGTCGCACATCGGATATGAAATGATAACATGGACTCCTTATATGGACTTGGTCAATCCTCACCCTACAAGCTAGCTTTTGGGGTTGAGTTAGGCCCAAGATTCATTCTTTACAGGCGGGTCAATAACCCGCTCATTTATTAACTCGGCCCATTTTGACCATCCAAATTCACCCCAACCCGCCTATTTGACACCCCTAATTACCAATTTGGCCACTATTACTTTTATAGTGTCGTTTAGTCTAAATATGTAGTGAAAAGGCTATATGTCTTAACTCCTTAAGAAGAAAATACAGTTGGATCAAAACTCAAGGCTTGTTTGCCACTTGACAGGGGATAGCTAGAAGGTTAGTGAAAACTGCACTACAAGAAGCAGCAAAGAAAAGGGAAATGAGGTATTCAGACTTGAAGAAAATCGATCGTGGAGTTCGTCGACATTTCCACGATGACATCTCGGTGGCGGTTGTGTTCCTCGACTCAAATCTCGTGAGCCGGGCTAGCTCTGTGAAGAGTCCTAATATATCTGTACAAGGAGGTGGCATTAGTTTGCCTACAAAGACTATTCCAACATAAGCTGGTGCAAACTTTATGAAGCTGTTGCAGATGTTGTTGTACTATGTATCTTGTGACTACCAGGGCTTCTAAAAGTTCCAAAAGCAGGCCAACAATTTTTTAAACTGTAATCTAACTGAGACTAGTTACACTAGTACTTGGATTTAGTTCTTGTTCCCAAGAAAGGGACTGGGAAAATCTTCACAAATATCAGTTAAGTTATTTCCTTGAAGTAATTTGTTTTTGCTTCTAATATTCCTCAGGCTGTCCATCTTTTCTTTTTCCTAATTCTATTTTCTTTTGTATAATATGTAGATAACCTGGAGAATGTTAATCCCTTAAATCCTTCTTATCCTTTGAGGGGACAATTGGTTTGTAATCAGGTTATATTGGGATTGTGGTATAGGGATTATATTACAGATTAAATAATGATAGTTATCTTGCTGTTTTAGTTTTCTTATCATCTTGCTTTGGTATATTTCTTTTGGTCTATCGGAAACAAACTCTCTAACTCACAAAGGTAGGGAAAAGGTTTGTGTACATTCTATTTTCTCCCGACTCCACCTGTGAAATTACACTGAGTATATTTTTGTTGTATTAATGGATATATTTTTATTTGGTAGATGTTTGATTTGTTGGACAACATGTGTTTGATTGGTGTTACAAAAAAATTGACTAAATTATCATTTTCAATTTAACTTTGGCTTTCTTAAATAAGTGTCAATTTTTGTAAGTGTCAATTTTTTCGGGGGCAAATGGAGTACTTTGAATATGTTTATTAACTGTCTGAAATAACTTTAATAGCAGTATCCATTTTTTGGAATTGAGAGAGCTTCTTTATTATTTTTGTAAGGATTTAAATAACAAAATGTCAGAATGTCAGGCATATTCCCCCTTTACAGTATGCATTCGAGGAGTGGTCAGTAAACGGTCAAAATTATAAGTTGTTAATACCTTGGTAAAAACTAAATCAAGGGCCAATGATCAACGACTTCATCATGGTACTATTTTCAGGTAAAAGAATGATTGTTTAATCTACTATCCAATGGCTCTAAAGAAACATATTGACACGTGGTGTGAGCAAACTATAACTGGTAGGGTCGTTTGGTACGCGAATCAAGTTATTCCAGATTTATAATTCTGGAATTATAATCTCCGGACTAATTTATCCAATTTGGGAGATGGGATAAAATAGTACCAAGCTTTGATGGGATAAAATGGGTTATCCAAGACTAAGTTTGAGATAAATTTTATAACATTGTTTGGTTAAAGGTATAAATATACCTTCAACCTAACAAGGATAAATTTTATCCCAAATTTAATTTCAGGATATCCCGCATATCAAACGACTCCTATAGTATTAGAGTTTTATTCTCCAATCATTCCGTATTTGAAGTTCATTGTCTCGACTAATCTGAATTTATGCTTTAAGATAAAAGGGCCATAGCAGCCTTTATCGAAAGTTTATCCATTTTCAGTTTCGAAGATAAAATATTTGATTAAGGATGGAGGGATAATAACAATAATCGCACCACACCCTTATGTAGTATATAACACGAGCATGATCTTGAACTATGATAGATGCGGAGTATAATTAATGATGGTGTTCAACTGAATTTTGTGTTTTTGTCAAGGAGTGTGGATATATATATAGTAGAAGTAGCGCTTGTTGAAGATATAGGAGTAGATATACACTAGTTATATTTTCTGTATACACACTAGTTATATTCTCTTATTTAGTTGTGGTTAGTCTCTTATGTTTGGCTACATTTGTAATAAGTGCTATGTAGTACAATAGGGTATGTGGTGCAAAGTTCAGATACTATAAATAGGGTGTTTGTGTGAAGAGTAATAAAAAAAACCAGAAAAGCTTCGACAAACTCTCTGCTTCTTCTTCTACGCTCTTACTCATGCAACATCAATTTGATGTAGATTAAGCTTTCTAACATGGTATCAGAGAAACACAAGAGGAATCCAGTAGTTATTCTGTCAAATTGAGGACAAAACTGAGAGATTCAACTTGTAAGGTTTGGTGATTGCGTTTTTACTTCTCGATTGAAATCGATTTTGTAAATGCGGTTCCGATCTCGTCATTGATCCTGCTGTGTGTGATCAATCTACTGCTTGATTGATCGATAGAAGTCCATATCGCTTCCATCGCGATTTCAATTTTCGGCTCGATTTGTCGAATTCATAAATCTGTGTTGTGTTTATAATCTCGATTTGAGATTTTCAATTAGTGTGAAGTTTTGACTGTGTTAATTGAGAAGTTATGGAGAATACTACATCAGTGTCGTTTGTAGTGATTGAGGAGAGTATGAATTCTAACTCGGATGTAATTGATCACAATCATCCTCTATTTCTGAGTGCATCAGATTCAGTAGGTGCTATACAGGTTGAAATCCAGCTGATTGGAATGGAAAATTATACGCTCTGGAGTAGAGCGATGCAACTGATATTATTGACGAAGAATAAAATTGGATTTATCGATGGATCCATAAGGCGCGACACATACAGACCTAATCACACTAGACAGTGGGATATGTGTAATGCATTTGTGATGTCGTGGATAATGAGGAGTGTCGACAAAAATCTGGTAAGTGGAATATTATACAGATCTAATGCAACTGCTGTTTGGAAGGATTTGAAAAAGAGATTCGATAAGATAAATCTCCTAGAGTGTTTCAATTGAAGAAGGAATTGACTATGTTAAACCAGGGAGTATCACATGTTTCTCAGTATTATTCAAGGTTGAAAGATCTATGAGATGAAATTGACTCGATCATACCACCTTCTACATGTGATTGCTCAAATCCTAGAGAGTATATAATGCACCTGGGAAATCAGAGGCTGCTGGAGTTTCTTATGGGGTTAAATGACGGGTATAACCAAGCAAGGAGTCATATTTTGTTGATGTCACCCACACCTAGTGTAAATCAAGCTTATGCCATGATCGTACAAGATGAAAGTCAGAGGCACATTTCATCACTGGGAGGAAGTCATGGTGAAAGTATTGCACTGTCCAGCAAGGCCACATTCAACAACAAGTCCAAGAAATACAATACATATGCATTTTGTGATTATTGTCACATGAAGGGACATAACAGAGAAGGTGGCTACAAGCTTATGTACTGTGATTACTGCAAGAAACAGAGACATATTAGAGAAAAGTGCTATAAACTCATAGGCTATCCTTCAGATCAAAAAGAAAAGAATAAGGTCAATGCAGTTTTGGTTCCACAGATTGAAGGAAATGGAGCATCTCAGCAATATATGCAGGGACATGGAGGATATGTAGTGGCTTATGGAGGATATGGAGATGGTGAGATCAGTCAAATGTACTATGAAGGGGAGAATCAACAACTCTCTAGGTATCAGCAGGAACAACTTCAGCATATGCTGAGAACTTACACTCCAGACAAGCTGGAAAAGATGATGTCCATGATGAATCCAAACAAAGGAACAAGTGCTGACCATGCCATTGCAGCCAAAGTGCATATGGCAGGTAAGTGTACTCACAGTGAGGACAAAAGTAGTCATTGGATAGTAGATTCAGGAGCTACTAACCATATGGTTAAGGATAGAAATATGATAGAGAATTCTGATTTGTCAGAAAAACCAGGACATGTACAACTACCAAATGGAGGTATGGCTTCAGTTACACAGACTGGGCAATGCAGGTTGACAGGAGGTGAACTTATTTGTTACACCCCGTAATTCCAGGACGAGTATATAAGAATGTACGTAAGGAAACAAGACTTGAAAATTTGAACGAAGGAAAGAATTGTTATTCTTAAGAAAAATCCTTCCGAACCTCGGGAAGGAAAAATGGTTGTTAATGAGAATTGAGTTCTCAAATTCGTTATTTGAGACTTATGGAATTTATCGAAATTATGGAATTTTATTTTCGGATTTGGTCACGTGGTGCTCACTCGGGAAATTTTACGTTTCTGTGGGGCCCACAAGGTTTTCGATATTTTGACCAATTATGAAAATTTCGGGAAATGAAATATTGTAGACCAATCGGGGGGCGACACGTGTCACCCCCACATGGGCATGTTTGGTCGAAATTGACCAAGTCAATTAGGCCAAGTTGGCTTGACATTGTTGACTAAGTTCTCATCCACACATTTGTTCTAATCTTGGCCCTTGGTTGTAGTATATATCTTATATTAGTGCACGACAATTCTACACTTAGAAAAATTCAAGAAACTTGAGCTAGTGCTAATGTTGCTCTCGGCAATAGCCCTTTTACACACAATTTTTTTTTGCAATCTTGCTTCATAAATCCAATATTCAAACCCAAGATTCCTAAAGGTATTCTAAGGATATCTCAACACAAAAATCCCGGAAAAACTACGTTTTTACGTTAGTCGCAACATGAAAACTTAAGGGGTTTTTCATAGTTGGAATTGGAACTTGAAGAGGAGTTCTTCATAAGCTTCCAAAGGTTGCTTGGAGTGGATTGAAACGTCAAGAAGAGGAGCTAAAGTTGCTAAGGATCGACTTTAAGTTTTGGATTGTATTTGGGCTTAAAGAGGTAATAATCTCCGTCTTGCTATTGTAATTCAAGATTTCATGTTGTAGTAGTTGATAGATGAGCATGTGATATTTAGAATGAAGATTGATAAATGTTATGGAATTTGGAAGCTTAAATCCGAGATTGGCATGTTAGCCATTAAAATTGGAAATCAATTTGGTCGATAGTTATAATCGTCGCATGTTATATAAGAAAGGGATTATAGTTGTTATAATTGTTTGCGACTATATAACATGTTAGAATAACAACTTGGATTGAAAAGGAATTGGAAAAGACTTTATGTGGTTGCACATTATAATCGAGAATGGCATGGAATATTGGACTATTTTTTATATTAATTGTTGGGCAGAATTTTACACGTCATATTTGGTGTGTAATCCCCTTTGGTTAGCTAGATTGTTGAGCCTTAAATGTGGCATGTTTGGTTATTGATTTCGGCCCATGAAAAAAGTGGAAAAGTACGTAGAAACAAAGGAAGTGCTGCCCAATTTTCTGTAGAATTAGAGACCTAGCACTTAGTATTATTCCACGCTAAAAAGCTAGGAGTTGATAGACATGTTATGGTTTTTATAGGTTGAAGTACTACGTGTAGCGTATTCTACTTGAAGGGTGGAAAAGCTAACAAGGTTGAAGTACTTTGGAGCATAGTGCTACGTATCGTTAGTCGTCGCGAGGTATGTGAACCTATTCCTTCTTTTGGCATGATTCTACGTATGAAATATACATGTGGTGTTATTTCATGATTCCTTCTACTCTTAGAAGTTAAGAGGTACGTATGTTGATTTCCTCTATGTAAAAGGTATGTCTAAGTTATCTTAAGTTCTTACCAAGTCTTATGGGGGATGTTGGTAAGAGTCGTTAGGAAGTATTGGAGTCGAATTGACCTTGCTAATTTACTACACTAATGAGAATAGGTGTCGAATGAGCCATTGCAGCGTTAATAAAAATCCATCCGGAACTTAATGTTCCAGATCTACAGGACTCGAAAGTTGCTGGCTATCCGGAACTTAATGTTCCAGATCTACAGAACTCAGGGATTCTAGATGTTGAACCAAACCGGAGCAAATGATGGGACAAAGACTTGTTCCGGGTCATCTAGCTTATATGGTTAAGAATAAACCATGGACAAATTGAGAATTGTCATCTCCAGAAGCGCTACTTTGGAAATAAGCTATAAAAATAGATTCCGTCAGATAAAACCACACTTATGTGCAGGAAGATCTTCCTCCGGAAAAAGAACATGTGGGTTATAAAAGTAGATATATCTATTGACAAGTATAAGGCCTCGGTTACCAATACATATGTTCCTATGTGAACAGCTTAACAAGCAGGGCCACCGATGTGCGGCGTGACATGAATGTTGAGACAACCTTGGGTTTGAGGATTGTTGGGCTTGTTTATGAAATTCCTTTATGGTCTCTGAAATGTCTACATTTTGGTCCTGGAAGTTTCAGACAAAACAGAAACAATGATTCTGACTGCAGAAACTTTGACTCTGAAGAAAGCTAACAGTTGGAAAACCATAAGTCCGGAAGTGGAAGAAGAAAGTAATACGGAATAACCAGAGGGGTTTGAGGTTCCAAGAAAGAGAAGAAAGTCTGTTGGATTTTCAAATCTCTGTGCGGGTTGAAGCATGCCTAAAGTTTTGGCACAAAACATTTCTCCTGAAATATATGTTTCAACATAAAATGATATGGGTATTGCAGATGACATCTTAGGTTTGGAATCCATAAGACATCTAACTAACTGGTCATATTCCAAACTCCTCTCTGAGGAGCTTGACTCGTTGAAGTCACCAATGGATTTGAAATTTTAGTGCACCCATATGCCAGGAGAGATATGCTCAGGTCACACTGCAATTGACCTGATCTTGGTTCATAACAGAAGAACCAGTTGAACTAAGATTCTCGTGATTCTGGAAATGATCAACAGAAGGCGTTAAGTCAGATGTGACGACATTTGAATTATTCACCTATCTATGATTTATAATATTCTTGATGTCCAGTGGTTCTGGGAGAACAAAATGATGCAAACTGGACATAAGGCCTGAAGAACACCAAATGTGCATGGTGTGTCTTAGTAAAATCCTCTAAGCAAATCTTGCATCGGCCGATTCATGATGGAATCGGAGTTCATCGCTTCGCACAAAGGATGATGAGAAGTTGAGTAACTTCACAACCCCTTAGAGGATGTCTGTTACACTCCGTAGTTCCAGGGTATGTATGTGGGGACGTACGTACGAGAATACGACATTTAAATTAAAAGGAAGAAAGATGTGATTTTCCGACGGAAAAGTTTCCGGATTTTATGAAGGAAAAAGGTTTATTATTGAGAATTGGATTCTCAACTTTGGTATTTAAGACTTTAAGAATTTTTAAGAATTATGGAATTTTATTTCCGAAATTGGTCACGTGGGGCCCACGGGAGAATTTACGGTTTTGTGGGGCCCACTTATTTTCGGATTTTTGGCATTACGGATATTTTCGGAAGATGAAATATTTTGGACGAGTAGGGGGGCAACACGTGTCACCCCCATGTGGCCATGTTGGCCGAATGGTTGGTGGACAAGTGTTGGACGTTTTTGGTGGACAAGTGGCAAGCCACTTGTCCCATTTTTGTGGTGGACATATGTCTCAAGGTTGTGGTGGACATTTGGTTGGAAGACTCCACTCCCACATGGACCAAATCCTCACCATACACTTGATTTGATCCTAGCCATTGATTTCTCTATAAATACCCCCCTTGTTTGCAAGACTTATTCATCCCTCACTTGAAATAATTTCCAAGGCAAAAATTCTCCCTCCCTCCTTAGTGTAATTCTCGTCCAAATACCCCCCCCCCCTTTGTGTAGAAAATTCTTCAAGTGTTAGTATAGTCCCAAATACCTTAGCCTTGAAATCCCTTGTAATCTTCCAAAATTGATCTTGATACTAAGAGCCCGAAAATACTACTTTCTTCCAATAGTCACAACGTGAAACCCTAGAAAAATCTTCATAGCTTGGTTGAAGTGTTAAGAGAAGTTGTTTAGAAACTTCTAAGGGTTGCTTGAGCGGGTTGGAGCGTAAGGAATCGAGCTAAGCATTGCTCAGATCGACTTATTAATCTTGGATAATTTTGGGCTTATCGAGGTAATGATCTTTGTCCCTATCAGAATTGGATATTACATATTGTAGTAGTTTAGAATTGAGTATAAGATATATTGGAAGGATGATTATAAAGAATTGAACAGTATTTACATTGGGTATTTACTGATGTAGTATTATTGTGGCGATGTTGACACGTCAGGTTAGACGATGTAACCCTCGAGTTGTTGGCTCGTAGCGGGCCTTGATAGAGAGGAGATTTATGTGGTTACGGGGGGGAGGTGCTGCCGAATTTTTCGTAGAATAAGGAACCTTCTACTTTGAATTGTGCTACAAAGAGATCGAGAAATTGATAGACGTTTTATGGCCATTATAGGTGGAAGTACTACGAGTGGCGATTCTACTTGAAGGGTGGAAAAGGCTAGCGCGTTATAGTACTTGGAGCATTTTGCTAATTGTCGATAATCGTCGCGAGGTATGTGAACCTCTTCCTATCTTTTCTAGCATGATGTTGTGAACTATGTAGCGGTAGAGCGACGTGTGCTAAGCAATTTTGGTTGGTTTAAAACATAAAGTGTTATAATAGCTTTATGGGAAGTTAGTTATAACGACTTTATGTAGGTAAAAGAATGGTTTGTTGAGTTTTTAAAAGATAAGAGACTTGACTTATATTTGACTTGATATGAAATGTGAAGAACTTTAATTGTGTTAAAAAGTGGTGAAACCTCATTCGTGGTAATGAGTACTTGGTCTTTAAAAGAATAAAGTTTTACTTGATTTCGGAAATGGGAATAACTATCGAACAAGCCATTGCAACGTTAATAAAGGAAAATGTAATGACAAATAATTATATTAAAACAAGTAGAATATTCCATCTGCATAGAAGCTAAGATAAGACAAAATTGTATTACATTTCATAGATCATGGCTACTTTAATAAGAATCATTATAAACAAGTATTGTTTTCTTAAATTCCAAAGTAAGGAACTTGATTTCTAAAAGAAAAGAGACTTGAGAATTTGAAGTGTTTTGGTTTAAAAGAAAGGCAGGGTTTTGTCTTAAATTGGTTAAAACATAAAGTGTTATAATAGCTTTATGGGAAGTTAGTTATAACGACTTTATGAAAACAAAAGAATGGTTTTATTATTGGATTTAAAATGGTAACTTGATTTTGGGAAAAGAGAAGTAACTTGAGTTTAAAAGTATAAGTAACTTATTTTCAAATATCGAACTTTTCTTGAGGAGAAAAATATAAGTGGCTTGGTTTTAAAAGGTAGGAGTACCTTGATCTTAAAAGAGTTAGTTACTTGGGTTTTAAAAGTATACTTGACGTTGTTTTAAAAGTGTAAGCCACTTGGTTTAAAAAGTGTAAAGTACTTGATTTAAACATGAACGTGTTTGGTACTACGGATAATAGTATCGAGTTGTTTTTACGTAAAAAGAGATCTTTTTGAAAGGATTAATGTATGTAGTACTTTGGGGTTAAAACCCGGATTTGTTGTCATAAAATGGAAGTCTAAGAGTATGTTAAATTAGCCTATGCTAGTTGTGACAGCCTTGGTGGTATTACTATGTTACCGCGTCTCTCGGTTGGAGGGCCGGCTGACTTGTTATGAATTTGTTGGACGTACCGGCAGTGACGGAGGATTCCACGAGTATGCTTCCATTTTGTTTGATCTCGCCATGCCAGTACCATGAGGACGCCGGCACGCGACCAAGACGCGTTAGATGCGTGACGTTTCATCGATGTACGGCGAAATGGAGGATTCCACGGTATGCTTCCATTGTTATTATCACATGGACACGCCTACACCGATGAGGATTTCGGGCACGCGCCTACGCAGCGTTAAACTCCGTATATTATTATTATCATACGGGCATGTCTACACCGGATGAGGATTCCGGGTACGTGACCATTACTATTATTCCATAGGCTAGCTCCCATGAAGAATCGTTTACACCGGATGAGGGATTAGGGCATGGTATATCGATCATTATTCCACGGGCTAGCTCCCGTGAAGACCGCATGCGCGATGAGGACGCCGAGGGCACGTTATGGCCATGCTACACCGAGGATTCCGGTACGCGATCACAGATATATATATATATATATATATTGTATATGTACGCCGACAAACAGGTAGGATGCCACCGGCGTCACGTGGTTATATGCTACACCTACCGCCGATGACGAGGATTCCACGCAAGAGGTATATATATGTATTGTATATGTACGCCGACGGTGGTAGGATGCCACGCGCATCACACGAGTATGATTTATGTCATGGATCGCCGTGATGAGAAGGAATTCCACGGCACGAGTGATGACTTTGAGGCGTGAGTCCCGACTTGACATACGACTACTTATATGTTGTAATCGTAGTTTGGTTATCATACATGTCTCCCGCTTTATATAGACTATTATGATTTCATTTACTGATTTTCGCCACATACTGATAATTGCACAGATCGACTTTGGGCCGCGTCATGCCGCAGGTAGAGGTACACCGGTTGTTGATCCTCGCCATGGATCACGTCACGTTTTGGGAAGCTCCGTTTCTCCGAGGCTTATCTTCGTATAGTCCCCTGTCATCAGAGTACTTGTACATTCGGTGGTATGGCGGGCCTGTCCCACATAGTTGTGGTTACATTCTTAGAGGTCTGTAGTAATCACAAGTGTGGTTTGTAAAAGGATATAACTGTTCGGGTTTTATGTATATATACAGAAAGGTGACCATTTTGTTTAGCCTGTTTTCTTATATTTCATTGTTTCATGTCTTTGAGTTTTTATTTCCGCTGGTTTTTCTCTGATGTATTATCACTAGGGTGCCCGGGGTAAGGCACCAGTCGCGGGCCCGAGGTCGGGTCGTGACAATGTCCCTTCTTGGGAGTAACTCGTGTCTTCTCTAGTTTGACACTGTGAGAGCACAAATGGCGACGTCTGAACATATCTGTCACAGACATAAGACCGAATGACAGTTGATCTTCAAGGGTAACACTTCTTTGACTACTAATCAAAAGAGAATATAGTAGACCTTCACAGATCAAGGGTTCTGCCTGTCTAGGGGAATTGGCTTAAAACCCAATCAATATGAACTGATATAGTGGACACCCAACCTTACAGACTGGAGATTCCAGGAATAAGGTTCAATGGAAAAACTAAACTGTAAAGGTTTAGTGAACGCTTCGGTGGAAGCAAGAGCACTTCGGATAATGATTTCTTCTTAAGAAACATAATCCAAGGTCATTCCCGTGATAGACAAAAGGTGCTACCTGTAGAGGGGTAAAGGATAAGTTTCCAAATCTTTAATGATCCTCAACAATTAAGGTTAGATTGGGGAAAACTTTTAATGGTTCCTAACGCTTGTGAAGCTAGGTATTACAAGATACCTTGTATGAGGCCACCTATTTAAGTGTGAGGACAGACCGCCTCAAATGAACGCACTTAAGAATCCAAGGGTGTCCACGGCCCACGACGGACAAAACACAAAGAAGAATTGAGTAGGAAAGGTGTTGTGTTGATACCATTGTCTTGGAAAATACTAAACACTGACGGTTCAAGACATCACGTTCACCGCGCAGTAAATGTGTCCGATGGTATTCTACTATGAAGGGTTTAAAGCTCCGGCTACCTCTCCAGATGCAACATTGATCCGCCAAAAAGATTGCTGAAAGAATGCACCATGTGTGTGCACCAAAATCTCTTCCAAGAGGGAATTGTTGGAAATTTGTCTTTGGTGGAGGTTGGGTCCGCCAATCTTCAATGACTTAAACATCATGGTTCCACATGTTGGAGAACCTAGTTCTTTACACGTGTGTAATCTACTAAGTGAGTAGATGACCGTAGGGCCAAGAATCGTCAAATTTCATTGAGAAATGGAAGAGATATTGGTCCGCAAAGTAAGGTGTTTGATACACGGAAGAGTGGTGTGTGACAAATCTACCACATCGGTAGAAAAAGAAAGAATTGTTCATGATATAAGTCTCTAAACTGAATAAGGGATTGGGACCCCAAAGGGTAACCATGTGTTTGAAGGAGGGAGGACCTAGGTGTGCTTGGGTTCGAGACTAGGCCCACACGCGCGCCACCACCACCCGCCCGGGTCGGGTCGTTGGTCGCGGGCTGTTTCTGACATTATCCTTTTGGACTCCAGACTTTATTATAATTACAGTTTAGTCCCTGAATATTCTGGAAGATATTTTCTGTCAGCGCCGCGACGCTAAATGTTTAGAGGACATTCCAGTAACGGAAATCAGGGAATTAATGGCATTAACTTTTCTGAACGTTTGACACTTATGCCACAACGTTTTGTCCATTATGGTGTCCATTAACAACCCTCTTAAACACCTATTAACACCTCTCCTCATCCTTAAACACTATATAATCAATCCTCGTTTCAGATTTGAGATAGACATTATACACAAGAACAAACACAAGAGAAATACTCTCTACACTTGGATGGTTTCAAATTTGATGAAATCTCTTCCTTTCTTGCAATCTTACACACTCAAGGATCCTTCTATTCAAGCGAACACTTGAGTTCCCTTTGCTCATTTGTTTGATTGCTGTTTTATCTTGGGGGATAAGTTGTCATTAAACCGTTGAAAGGATATATGGGGTAATATTATCTTAAGTATAGATAAAAAAATTGGTTGACTCAGCAAGCCAATTATCTTGTTATATTTTCAGATTCTAAACATATTGTTGTTGTTGTTCTCAAGGGGCTTGCTGCAGTTTCAACCAACATCTCAAGACTTCAAGAAACGGTCCGTGCGCCGTTTTTCTTCTCTACCATGACGAATCAATTGATGTTGTGACAACTGATGTTAGACTTCAAGCCTATTATATTGAAATTGTAAATGATTATTCTTTCTAAGCACTAGTGATAGTTGTGTACTATTCTCATACATCCACTGTAATATCCAACATTACTCTCCTGCTATCTTATTCTTCAATTTTTATTATTACTGTTATTCGATTATCGTATTATTTATTGTTATTACTAATTTTTCTCCATTATTTTTTTACATGGCTTCACCCAATGTATTTTCTTTTCTTTCTGATTTTGTTTATTCTTTACTTGAGTCGAGGATCTATTACTAACGGCCTATCTATCTTCACAAAGCAGGGGTTACACAACACCTTCTCCAAATTTCACTTATGAAATTACAGTGAATATGTTATTATTAAGTTTAACTTTTTCTGAAGATATGTATTTTGGAAAGGGGAAAAAAGGAAGAAGAGGAGTGGCTGAAGGAGTAAGCAGTGCCTGGCTAGTGGGAAAAGTGTCGAACGCAGTTTGGTTCAACTGTTCAACCACAAAAAAGGTGCAGATTCGGTCAATATCCTCTAACCTTGTTCTCGTGTAAGGTGTAAAACGAAATGCTTTTTTTAATAACTCCTCATATTTTTCACAAACTATAGTTTTTCTTTTTATTGATCCTAGTTTTCCAAAAATTCGCTGTTCCTCATTATAATCCCATTATGTATGTCGAGATTTAAAAGTCTTATTTTATATAACAGTAATAAATAAAAATAGAAAGATTATCACACGAATAACAATTAATTAGTCAAATTGCGAACTAAAACATACTTCCACCATCTCATATAATATATATTAGTTTAAGAAAGTAAAGAAATGAGATCTTAAATTAAAAATATACAAAAATGATCTTTGAATAGTATGGTGCTAAGCACATCATGTGAAATCATTATTATATATACAATTTATTTTCTAAATAGATTAAAAAAACAATAAATTAAAACAGTGGGAACACATCAACATTGAGTGTTCTAATTACCCATATTAGAAACGATATTGACTTTGATTCAACAGCCGAATTGAATTTTTCTTTCGCAACATTATGATTTAATTGTATTCATGTAATAATTGTAAGATTATTTTGTCATTGCAGGCCCTGGCGTGGTGAATCAAATTACCATTAAAACGTATAGTCATTGGAAACTTCGGAAGTATCATAAGTATGTATTTTGTACAAGATACATTTCAAAAACGTCATAAAAATGTGTGCAAGTACATTCCATTTTGTGAAAAACATAAAATTTAAATAAATAAAAAAAGATAGCAACGTTTCCCACTAACAATGTATCTAGGATTGTTATCGGTCCGGATACACCCGAGAATCGGACCGAAATACCCGGATCGATACTCGGACTGAAAAGTTAACAGTCCGCATACGAGTACCAAACATAAGCATCCGGGCCGATATGGATCCGGTCCGGCAACCCGGTCTAATTACCTGATAACTTATATGTTATCAGTCCCGGTCCGATATCCGGTAACTATCTTATCAATCCTTGAAATATTGCTATTATATATTGCTTTAAATTTGTTAATATGTGTTATGTAAAACAGTAACGACAGTAAAACAGAGATATTTATTAAAAAAAATTACAAGTAAAGCAGATATTTTTAAGTAAAACAGAGATTTTTAAGTAAAGCAGGGATTTTAATATTTCGGACCGGATACAGTATCCAGAACCGGACCGATAACCTTATCGGACCGGTAACCTTATCGGTCCGGTCCCGGATCTCTTTTCAGGACCGAATTCTTATCTGTTCGATCTCGATCCGAACCGGTAACCTTATCGGTCCGATTCCAGTATATTGATACCCGAATCGGACCGATAACCGCCCTAAATACATCCACTATTTAATGAAACGGTAGTACGTACGGAGTAATATTTTACACTGTTTTATGATGCACTATTCCCAATTGCAAGACATTACTCCCAAATAAAACGACAAGCACTGAAAAAGGAAGGTAGTAAAAACAAACTCCAAAATCGAAATAAATTAAATTGCCAATAAGTAATGCTAACTATTTCAAATAAGGCCGTCAAAGGGGATGTTAAAACCGTCATTTTACATTACAGTGCATAAGAATGAAGGAAATCTCGAATCGTTAATGCCTAGCTAAGAAGCTGACAAGTGGAAAAGACCCTCATTATATTAAAATATTTACATAATCAGATTATTAAAATAAAATTACACGTTATCTATATCATAAAAAGTTATTTAGTAACCTAAAATGAATATAAATAACTCATTATGACAACTAAATTATGAGTACTACCCTTTTTTTGGGTTTGTCACCATATATCTTGTACATGCTTTAGACATATTAATTCAGATTAAATCCTACTTTGAAATTAGAACGCTTCTTAATAAAGCTCAAAACCTCTAATTAAGAATAAATTAAATTATACAACTGATTAATATTTTTATACTCGGTGTATATATTTTAAATTATTTCTGCAAACAACAAGAATAGCCTCATCACTCCTCCCTTACCTCGAGCCCCTACCATCTCTTCTTAGTTCTTACCCACCTTTTGATTCTTTTACTCTCTCTTTCTCAAATCTCCCATTCTACTCCCAGCATTTTTACTCTTAGAAAAAGAAACAAGTAAAAGAAAAGAAAGGAAAAAACATCCTCTTTCCCTGACAGTTTTTTTCCCCCTCTCTTTCTTGTTTCAGTTGTTTGAGAAATTTGCTCTCTTTGTAGAGGTAAATATGGCTATGGCTTAGGCCAAGTGGGTACTACTACTACTCTTGCTTTTCCCAATAACACTTGTTTTTTTACCTGAAAACCTCTTTTTATGCTTCAATGGGTTGTGTTACAACTTAAAACCATCCTTAAAAAGGGACATTTTTTGACTACCTGTTTGTTTCTCTACAGTAGAATCTCTGTTCCAAAATAAACAAAAAAGAAATTTACGTTCTCCCCTTTTCACCCCCACATCCCTCCAATAAACCACCTTTTTTGGTTCTTTTTTCTCAAGAATATCCTAATTTTTGGCATCTTCTTTGCAAGAAACCACCTTTTTGGTTCTTTTTTCTCAAGAATCTCCTAATTTTTTATATCTTCTTTTGCAAAGCTGTAAACTTGCAGCAAGCTCTGAGGAGTAGGGGGAGAAATGGGGTGTGTTGCATCGAAGTTAGAAGAAGAACAGGTAGTTTCCATATGTAAAGAGAGAAAACACTACCTGAAATTAGCTGTTGAGAGAAGGTATACTTTAGCTGATGCACATTACAAGTACTGTCAAGCATTGTATGGAGTTTCAGCAGCTTTAAAACTCTTTGTTGCTCGCCATTCTACACCAACTTCTCCATATCCCATCACTTTTCCACCACCTTCTTGTCCCTCTTCTCCAAAAAAAGAGAATAATGTGGTATCAAACCCTTTGTTTCTTCAGCAAACACCTACTGAACCAACCCAAGAAACCATTTGCTGTGGTGGGCCATGCAACAAACCTACAACAACCCCATCAGATTCTTCTGAGGAAGATAGAGAAGAGAAAGTTGAGAAACAGGAGCAGCAGCCACAAGGGTATGGCTATTTTTACATGGAAATGCCTCAAATGCACCAAATGGTGCATTCACCACCAACAGATTTTGGTTGGGATTTTTTCAACCCTTTTAATAGTGTTAGGCCAGAGATAATTAGTGGGTATCATAGGATTTCTGAGGAGGATTTGATAAGGGAGCAAGAAGGAATTCCAGATTTAGAAGAAGAAGAGGAGGAAGATGAGGAAGAGGAAGAGAATAAGGTAGTAGCCACTAAAGAAAAGGAAAATGTGGAGAAAAGAGAAAATGGGAGTGAAGTTTTACAACAAACAGTGGATACTGTTAATGTTAGTCAAGAGGACCAGAAAAAAGGTTTGACAGTTGTGAATAATCCATTACAGGAGAGGGAGTTGCTTGAAGCATTGACAGACATTGAAGACCATTTTGTTAAGGCATATGATGCTGGCAAGGAAGTATCAAGGATGTTGGAGGCAAATTGGGTGCATTCACAGCCTAATTTGGGGGAACCCAAAAATAGTGAGAAATTCATTTTTGTACTTCTTGAACAAAGTCCTAATCTGTCATTGGATTACTTTTCTTGAAATCTTTTCTTTTGCCTTAGGTTTATGTTCCTCTTCTGTTGTTTTGGCTGCACTACTGTTTCCTGTTAATGATATGTTGCTATTGGGCTTATCTGATAATCTTTTGCTGTAGCTTTTTATGGTCCTCTTTGATTGTTTTTAGGTTCCATTGATATTTCCTGTTAAGAAAGAGATGTTGCAGTTGATCTTAACTGATGAGAGTTAAATTGCTTAATTATACGTATTACCTAGTTCTGGTATCTGGAGTATGCTTGAAAATTTCAGGTTCAAGGGTCTCTATTTCATTGTTTTCTGAATTTGTTCAATTATGTCATGTATGCAGACAACTCAACGAAAATTATCCCAACAATTACTTGGAAGTCTCCTGCATCTCGTTCGCCATCATGCAAGAGTCTTGTAGCGTCTAGTTCCAAAAGTTCTTCCACATGGACAAAATTCAAGAATGATCTATTTGATTACTATGGTGGAATGGGTTCTCGGAGTCATTCGCTGACACTAGGAAGACTATATGCTTGGGAGAAGAAGCTGTATGAAGAGGTTAAGGTATATCCATATTGGCCAAGCTTTTGTCATATATGAACACTATGAAGTGTCTCACCTGTCATTCCAGCAATACAATTTAATTTCTTGATTGAAGTCAATCAAAGTCTGCATAGGTATCTAGCTATCAGTATTCTTGTCAAATTTGCAGAAGAATTCACATAAATATGGAAGGCAAATTATATTTTGAGATCTTGGGTATGATCACCACTTGGTTGTCATGGGACTTGGGGCTTCATTGTCTGTCTGTACATAAGTTGGTATATGCTGTCAATATGTGCAAGTACTTGACCCCATATCAGTCTCATTTGACCCCTAAAATAGCAACGATCCCTGGACTTGTGAAGTCACTGGTGCCAAGACGGTACTATAATAATAGTACAGAACTTTGAATGTTATTAAGGAGTATTAAATAGCTATAGGACGTCCAATGATATCTACCTAATTGGGCTGCTATTAGGGAGACATTACACATGGTTAAAATAATGATTCAATTTCGCGCCATGTCTTCAACTGCTAGATATGCCAAATCCACAAATATATTAAGTTGTCAAGTCCTGTCATTGTTTCTCTCTTCACTGTTCATTTTGGCTCAATTTCTTACATCTAGACTTGCCTCAGGCTGGAGATAGCACTTGGAAATTATATGAGAAGAAGTGCAATCAACTAAGAAACCATTATGCCGGAGAAGTTGAAGGACGGACAACAGACAAAACCAGAGCAGCTGTAAAAGAACTATATAGCAGGATCCTAGTCACAATTCGAAGTGCTGAGAACATATCAAAAAGAATTGAGGAACTACGAGATGAAGAACTGCAGCCTCAAATCATTGAACTGCTTCAAGGGTAAGGAGGATTTACCTGGGTAGCAAAATATCACTTAATCCAAGATCTTGTGAAGTTTTGACCTTTTCTTTCTTTTTGGTACAGTATGATGAGAACCTGGAAGATCATGCTGGAATCCCATGAGATCCAGAACAAGATTATATTCGATGTGAAAAGTTTCACTTGTCCTACGTATGGGAAGTTCTGCAATGACTCTCATCGGCTTGCCACGATCCAACTTGACGTTGAGCTTCAAAATTGGCGCGCGCGCTTCCAAGATTATATTGTTGCCCAGAAGGCTTACGTGGAGGCACTCCATGGATGGCTGTCCAAGTTCACAGTCCCTGAAGTTGAATTTTACTCCAAAAGTAGGAATTCGACTCCTGCTTGTCGAGCTAATGGTCCTCCACTTCTCATGATTTGTCACGATTGGTTGTCTGCCATGAACAAGTTGCCAGATAGAGCAGTTTCTGTTGCCCTAAAAGGCTGCGGAAAGGATGTAAGAGCTTTGTGGGTTCAGCAGGGAGAGGAACAGCAGCAAAAACGAAAAGTTGACAGCATGTCAAAAGAATTAGACAGGAAAACACTGGCATTCCAAAAGGTAGAGAACAAGCTTTATGAGTTCAAGCTCACAGACCGAAGCTCAGAGCTCGAAGATGACCATAGAGCTGAGTATCTGAAGGAGAGGAAAGACTTGCTGGACAACTTCAGTAAAAGGGTTGATCTAGAGAAGGAAGAACACCAGAAATGCATGCAAGAAACTCAGAGGACTACTCTGAACGGCTTTCAGACTGGGTTTTGCAGAGTTTTTGAGTCTATAACAGAATTTTCCAGTGCAGCACTAAAAATGTACAATGAGCTCCTAAGCAGCGGTGAGAAAGCTGAGAAAGTCGGTAACCCGCCATCTATAGAGAGCTCCCAAGCTGGTGAAGATGTCAAAAGATGACTTTGGCTGGTTTAGATTTCCTTATTTAATGCATAGGTTGAACTGCTAGTTTGTATATTATGGCGCCGTCAAAGCAGCTCACTGAGATGTAATCACTTGTATTGGTTGAGTTTCTTGAAGGTCAAAGGCCAAATTTCGTTGGATAGTTTATAATTCCCTTTTTCTTACATCTTAAGTGGCCATAGTCCCAATAAACTAAATACAAGAGCGTGTTCTGGATTGCTCGGTCAAAGCTCCCGAAAAATAGAGTATGTACTTCCCATCAAACACTACTGCGGTGTTTGGCTCAATTGCCAGACCTGTGATGAAGTTCACATTATAAACTAATGATTAGCCCAAGCAACCAGTTTATAGAACCCTTAGATAGAAGTCACAGGTCCAAATACTGCCGTTCCTGCCTATTTGCATATATAGACTTCATTCATTGCTATATGCATGAAATGAGAGCCAAAAGAAAATCATTTATTAAACTTCAAACTACTAGTCATTAAGAAAACTGAATCAAATTAAAAGTAAATCTTTTTCTTGACTTGGCCTATGCGTTATATCTAACCTTTTAAACGGAGTTTAATCTTAACAAAATAAATGAAAACATACTCTAAACAGATTACTTTGCAAAGGAGTTAACAGCTGCATTTCACTGCAGGAGTATTATCATCTATGTATCCTTCTGTGAGAAAATAATCAGAATTTGTCTAATCCCAATTAAAACATAGAAAGCCACAAATTTTCATCAGATCAGACGGGGGATTAAAATACAGTTGATAGAAGAAGCAAAACAGAGAATCTATACTAGCTTTATAAAACAAGTATCAGAACTTCCAGAGTTTTAGGAACATTCTTTTTGTACATTTGACAAATTACTGGCCCTAGATAAGCACCTGAGTAGGTCACAAATAGCGACAGACCTTGCAGTAGCAGTTCATACAAGCCTTTGTGTTGCCCTATATCAGATACAACGAGACCAGAAATTGCGAGAAAAGTATAAATTCACTCACAACCGTAGCAGGAGTGTGTATACCCAGAAACGGGACAATGTCTACTTGCAACCAATTTTCTACTGCTGAACCTACCACCGCACCAGCAACCAGCCCACCAATTGTTATCATGCTTGCTTTCCCTGTGCACAAGTAAAGTTCGTGTCACCTTTCTCAGAAAGCCAATATCTAGCTCTACATATTTTGGCAGAAATACACATTCGATGGGGGGAAAAGCACCAAGCAGAACCATAATATAGTACAATTCCACTGTTTTTTAAAAATGGTAACAGCAGTACAATTCCATTGTTTTTTAAAAATGGTAACAGCAGTACAATTCCATTGTTATTTCCAAAGTCTCATTCGCATTATCCATAAGCCAGTATATCCGCATGTATCAACTCCTTCAAAGTTCCATTGGCTCTCATGTGGCTATTACTCATGTCGTTGCCATATAAAATATAAGAATTATTTAAACCAGTTTTCAATAAAAAATTATGATCTTCACTCTCAACTACCTTAAAATGCTGTCCGCTTCTGCAAAATGGAAAAATTGTATAATATGATTTTTCCCTTTCTATTTTTCGAAGTCAAGACACGAACTTTAAGGAATCTACATTTTCCCTGTTAAATATTTCTTCCAACAATTGTACTAAAACAATTATGCAGTTCATAACACTTGAAGAATCCATGTATACAAGACAAACTTCTTCCCTGTTTACATTGCATGATACGTATTCAAATTCTCATCTTCTTTTTTTTTTACAAGAACTCCCCAATTCTCACCTTAATAACTTTCACTAAGTCAAATCATCACATAGTTTTTGTATAATAGGAAAGACGAACGGAGGTCTTCATCAAAGAGTCAACAACTTTAACTTAAACTAAAGGTGGGAGTATTACGAGTTGGAGACTGAAATGTATGTTCATCATCAAGATGATAAAAGACGTAGATCCATGACTAACTAGAAAAAAACATATTCAACTATTGACAATGACTCCAGTCGTATTAATTGAAAAATAAACACAAATAGCAACATAGGAAAAAACTCGTGTTTTATATTGAGTAACTGTTGATGAGAAAGACGCTTCTTACCCACCAAAAAAATGCATTGAGACAAGGTCTCTTCATCTCACAAGGTTAAATGTTGTAACTAGCTTTGGCTAGATCTATGGAACACATATATCTAGTAATGGTTTTCTTGAGGGTTGTTGTAATTGTGAAAGCTTAAGTGATCCAAAAATAATGCTTAAGATCCAGTTAGTATATAATGTCGATGAACAAATTTAACACGTATACTTCAACTAACAGCTCGGCCATTACTCTAGCATGACTGAAATAATATACTGATGTCTCTATTTGGACTCTCAACTTTATTAAATTTAACCTAGGCAAAAAAACAAAGCGAAGCAACCTATTTTCCTTACCCAGCTTGACATTTTTCTTGGTCATGAAGTACAAGGTGGCCCCAAAGCTCGTGGCTAAGATTAGTCCAGGAACATCAGCTCCATATGATACTCCTGAAGGTGTTGAGGTTCCATTAACATATGTTAAGACCATTAAGGCTCCATGGACTCCTGCTTGAACACCTAGCTCTTTAGCTGCTGGTGCTGCAACTGAGACTGGTGAGCTCTTGACAGTCGTCTGCAGCCACTTGAGCATTGATCCCATCCCAGAAGCATTCGCAGCTTTAACATCAGCAAAGCGTACACTACTATCCACAACTTTTCCAGCTCTCCTCTGTGATAAGCTCCGCATGAGAAGCATATCATATGCAGCCTCAACCTGAAAGGTGTCGTTTCTTATAGTCAGTTACACATACACATGGAGGAGGAGAAAGGCAGAGATTAATTTGCACTCAAAGATCTGTTCTTTATTTCTTTTCATCCTAACAATGTTGACTTGTTGCTGATTCAAACAACTCCAACAAGGTGAGTTTCACATA
Source organism: Przewalskia tangutica (assembly GCA_029844215.1). Classification (NCBI taxonomy): domain Eukaryota; kingdom Viridiplantae; phylum Streptophyta; class Magnoliopsida; order Solanales; family Solanaceae; genus Przewalskia; species Przewalskia tangutica. The sequence continues at coordinate 686,988 of CM056721.1, forward strand.
GCTGGTCCCAATTCTAAATAAGGACTCCGGTTGAGGGTCAGGATAAAAATAGTCACAATTTGTCATGAATCCTCTAAACATCTACTTTGCTAGAATGTGCAGAACGGATGTAAAGTTCTTCATATAGGCCATCATGAATAGTTTGGGACTGAGGCAAAGTTCATTGATTGATTAATGACTACTTGATACTCCCTCCGGATCAAAACATTCTCTAATACCTCGTATCAATTAAATTTTCAAACAGAACTATGGAGTTACAAATGCAAAAAACACAGACGATCAGCAGGGAAGATACTAATTATCTTTAAAGGTACTTAAAAACAACTATTCTACAGTAATTGAAGAAAAAGATAAGCAGAATAAACACTCAGACCTGCGCAATAGTATCTGGATCATCTTTACAAGTAGATATAATTGATTCTTTAGCACGAAGAACATCATCGAAGCTCGCACCCTCACTAACACCTAGCAACTTCAAGGCATTCTCTACCGACATCTCGAACGGAACCAAATCGTCAGCTCTAGAACCTGCTTGAACGGCGGTATCCAATTTCCGCCGGAGGAAAGCAAACGCCAACCTCCGCCGGAAGCAATCGGAGTTCGGTATTTTCGGCAAATGAGCGGCGGCTAGACGGCGGCGGATTGGCGTAGATCGGGATGAACCGGCCGGGTCACTGCCTATGATAGTACGGTTGGGCCGGACCGAGAGAGATGTGGCCATATTTTGTTTAGGCACAGTGAATATCTGAACGTGTGACTAAACGAGCGTACAAATAAGGAAACCACGCGGTTGAAGCAACTCAAGTGTGTGTGTTGTGGCAACTGGTGATGTGTAAGTTAACTTATTGCTATTCTGGTCCACTAAGTTATGTTCCTTCCTAATTCGTCCATCTATTTTTAAGGATCTCCATTCTAGTACTTGTATTATTTGGCGTAAAAAAATTTACGATTCTTTTTTTTTCAAATGTTTCTGAATTACTTTTATTTAAACAAAATCAAAATATTTCTTATTTTAATATTTTTGAATATTAAATTATTTTCTTCGTCAATTTGATTAATTCAATAGTAATAAAGACAATATAATTTTGTAAGTCATGTGGTTCAAATTCATTTAAGAATTATATCTTAAATAAAATTATAATTTAACATAGTACGAGCAGAAAATCATATGTGTTCAAAGTTAGTCAAATTCTCATAAAGATGTCAGGAACAACACTTATATAAGATTTTCATAAGGAATCATAAATTTGAAAAATAAAAAAATGCAATGAAATTATGCTTTTGAACTCAATAGAAACACTAGGCTTACAAAGGTCAATTTTATATTTAGAAACAACAATTTGATGCTTAAAATTTATGTTTTCTTCTATTAACTTTACATTATATTTAAGCAAAAATGTGTTACTTTTTGTTACTAAAAATAATTTAATGATTTTCGTGATATTTAAGTAAAATTAAATAAATTTATCGATATAAAATGTATTATAATTTAGTGCAATAAACTAAAATTCAGGTGATCAATCATAAAATTAATCGGCCATTTCCCGCCGTCTGTTCAGACTTTTTGAGCGTTTCCAAATCACAATATTCAAGTCCAAAATAATTGCAAGTATTAGAAGATGGGCAAAAGCCTATAACAATTGAAAATCAAGACACTGACCGGTTTTTGGAGTAACTTCATGATCATTCGATTTGTACTTTAATTTTATCAAAGTTATTACGTACATAACCATAGCCCAGTTCACCGGTAACCGTGTTACTCAGGTAATTGATTTCCCTATTATTAAATATTAACCCATCTCACGTTCCCATATTAATTTTATTTCCATTATTATATAAAATAGTCCCCAATAATTTATCTCTGGCATTAGATCTGAACGGTCCACCTTGCTCTATCTGTGTGGGTCTGTGAGATTGAGAAGAAGAACACAGGTACCTTTCTTAGATCCATTCGATTTGGTAATTCTACTCATATCTGACTTTACTTGTATGTTCCAGTATTCTTCAATCTCTCACTGTTGACGTTTGTGTTTGTGTTCATTTGATAAAATCTGTATTGATTTTTGATGCGTGCTTGTGGACTGTTTATGCGTTTCAACTGCCTTTATTCATTGGAATTTTGATGTTTGTCATCTGACGATCCAACTTCGAAGTTGAATTATTGTCTATTGTCGTGGCCATAGATTGTAATTTGTCATTTTGTTGTGACATTCAAGTTAAAATATGGGTGCTGCACCAAACAATATTGATATTTGTTGTTGAGTGAAGTAATTGGATGTGTTTATGCGTTTGAACTGCATTTATTCATTGATATTTTGATGTTGTGTTGTTTATTTAAGAGATGTGCGTGATTTGATGATCAAAGTTGATATGATTATCACTAGTTGCGGGAACTGATTGTAATTTGTGATTTTGTTGTGACATTCAGGTTAATTTGCTAGAATTTGTATTAATTGTTAATGTTGAATGAACTAAATGGATGTGTTTGTGGACTGTTTATGCGTTTGAACTGCATTTCCTCCTTTACATTTTTGTGATCTTACAATCGAAGTTGAAATATTGTCTCATTTTCGGCCATTGATTGTAATTTGTCGTTTTGTTGTGACATTCAGGTTAAAATATGGGTGCTGCACCAAACAATATTGAGATGGAGGAGGGAACCCTGGAGGTTGGAATGGGTAACTTTATTTGATCCTCTCTGTTTTCCGTCTCCAAGCAATCTGTTTGCTAGAGTAGAAGTCTATTTAGCATTGGGATGATGTTGTACAGTCAAAACTCTATATAACATCATTTGTTCCGATATTTTGTTGGCTGCTACCGTGAAATGTTGTTATAGAGAACATAAAATAATATGACATAACATGAAAATCGGCTCCACAGGAAAAATGGATGTTATATTGAAATGTTGTTATAGAGAGGTATGACTCTATGTGCATTATGGCTAAAAAACTTGACTAGAAAATAACAGTTAAAGAATTGATGTTAAAGGTAACCTTCTTCTTGTATGATACAAGGTGAATATCTTACGGTTGAGGTCAATGGGATTATGTAAATTCATATGCAATTCTTTTAATCTTCTCTTTATGGTTCCAATTTTATGGGATGTCATCGGAGGGACGATTAATATGCATTTGATTTATCCAGTGGATCATCAAGTTAAATCACACATTTTGCAGCTCTTTTTTGTTGAATTTGTAGAAAAATTGATGTCAGGATTAGACAATATTAGAACTCATCAGATCCGACAGAAGGTACAAGTAGCATACATAAAGGATAAAATAAGAGAAAATTGTTTGAGATGGTTTGACTATGTTCTACATGTACTTCCGAAGACACTGCTACTTAGGTGCGATACTATGATTTATTTTTCTTCTTTTAAGGAAGTGCGGCATTATGGTGATTGAGGGGGGTTAAAAGCGAACAAGATAGAGCTAAAATCACATGAAGATTCACAAAAGTCTAACAATCTCTTGAAATTTATTTGGACTTAGTGAAGGACAAGACATAGTTGTAGCAAATGATCGATACTAACTAGTAGAGGTTAATGCTTAGTTGTTTTGATACTCTTACATAGGTCTAATGTTTGTCAGGACTGCTTGGGTATTGGAATGAAACAGGTTCCTATGTGTGGAGTGGATATTGAGGCTTCATGTAACCAAACTCAACTAGTTTGATGTCGATGCATTGTTTTTGTACTATATATAATCTCTTAAATTATTAAACCTGTCAGTTAAAAGTATGATGCAGATTTCTAACATTATGTACAATTGCAGAATATAGAACTGTCTCAGGTGTTGCTGGACCGCTGGTCATCCTAGACAAAGTGAAGGTAATTTTTGTGTGCTTTGCTAATGCCCTTTTCTGGTTTTTCCTTAGTGTGATACTTTTATTGTACTTGTTTGTGTTAATGCAACTGGAACGATGTGCTCATGTATGATCTCATCAGGGACCCAAGTACCAGGAGATTGTTAACATTCGTTTGGGAGATGGAACTACCCGGCGTGGACAAGTTCTGGAAGTTGATGGTGAAAAAGCTGTTGTCCAGGTCCTTTGGAATCACTTTGGCCGATTTAGTTGTCCGCAATTTATAAATATGTCCCTTTATATTAAAACTTTTTATAGGCTAGCTCAATCTTCTTAAGCATGGTCATTTTCTTCTTTCTTCCCAGGTTTTTGAAGGAACATCTGGAATTGACAACAAATACACAACCGTGCAGTTTACTGGGGAGGTACACAGCAGCTAGTATTTGCTAGACTTCATTATAGAACCCAAATATGTAAATCCTGAGTATAGGTCCTCTAGTTTCCTCGTGTCTCTGATGGTTAACAAACAGTGGTCTGAAAATTTCACATTCTCAACTTACTTTAGCCTTTAATTTTCAAAATTGCATTTCATCTTTTTACAAACTCTTATATTACAGAGAGCAGTCAATAGTAAACATGAAAATTTTTGTTAGAGTAGTTCTGTATTTGCAATTGGAGAAAATAGTGGAAAACCAGATGGATCCTAAGATGGAGACAATTGGATTTTTTTTTTATAGTACTGGATATATTTTTGTGTGGTTCTGTCATTTCGTGTTTATACTGTTTAATAATAGCGTGAAATATGCTTTCAGGTCTTAAAGACACCAGTTTCTTTGGATATGCTTGGTCGCATCTTTAATGGTTCTGGCAAGCCAATTGACAATGGTCCTCCCATTTTACCCGAGGCTTACAGGGATATTTCAGGCAAGTAGTGAGTTCTGGATAGTCCATTATTTTGGTTTTTTATTTGTGACTTCCCTCTGACCTCATCATATCTGTAACTTGTCAACCTTAGGAAGTTCTATCAACCCTAGTGAGAGAACATATCCTGAAGAAATGATACAGACAGGAATTTCCACAGTAGACGTCATGAATTCAATTGCTAGAGGGCAGAAGATTCCTCTTTTCTCTGCTGCTGGTCTTCCTCATAATGAAATTGCAGCCCAGATCTGTCGTCAGGCTGGACTGGTGAAGAGGTTGGAAAAAACTGACAACCTTCTCGAGGTTAGTAGTTTGTCTATTATTTTTCCGATGGTATCAAGGTCAGCTTGTGTGTAGATTATCCAATTATTATAATGGAGTAGTTTAAGTACCTTGATAATGGATGTCTGCTACAGTGCTTGAGAGTTGAATGGAAGCATTTGGCTTCCACCTAGCTAAATGTTTCTGATTTTTGTTTGAAACTTCATCACTACCCTCTTGATTGGCTTACATTTGCTGCATTTTAGAGGACCTGGTCACCAGATTACGTCCAAGTGCCGCAAGACCAAAATGTGTCCACATTTTACTTTTTTTGCCTTCTGATGGAGTTCATTAACATATACCTCAAAAACAGCCACATTTGTTGTCCAAAGTAACTAGAGGTTTACCCTTTAGAAGGTTTAGCTAGTTAGTTCCTCGTGTGTTGCTTCTTTTTTTACCAGGAATAGCTGGACAGGTGCTTTTATGCATCTGTGTTCATTATGCATGTTGATTATTGTATGCAAATTGACATAATTCTCATTTTTTCTGCCTGATGCCAAAGGGTGGTGAAGAGGACAATTTTGCCATAGTCTTTGCTGCTATGGGAGTCAACATGGAAACAGCACAATTTTTCAAACGTGATTTTGAGGAAAATGGATCTATGGAGAGAGTGACACTTTTCTTAAACCTGGTAATGCTTGGATTTTTAGAGTGATATTTCTTTTGTGGAAACAAACACAGTTATTGAAAGTGAATGTCAAGTTTGATTGGGATATTATGTTTTTGCAGGCAAATGATCCTACTATAGAGCGTATTATTACTCCCAGGATTGCTCTGACAACTGCAGAATATCTAGCATATGAATGTGGAAAGCACGTGCTTGTAATTTTAACTGATATGAGTTCTTATGCTGATGCTCTTCGTGAGGTATTGTTCATGAAGTGTATCTTGGAACCTTTTTCAATTGCACCAATCATGATTCTGTATTTATGAAGTTTTGGACCTTTCAATAGATACAAATAGTTTACTGTTGTTACCTTTTTTGGGGGACTTCTTTTTTTAGATTTCTGGCACCATAAAACTATAAATTGTCCTATCAGGTATCTGCTGCCCGAGAAGAAGTGCCTGGAAGACGTGGATATCCTGGTTATATGTATACTGATCTGGCAACAATCTATGAACGAGCTGGACGTATTGAGGGACGAACGGGCTCCATCACACAAATTCCAATTCTGACCATGCCTAATGATGGTAAATCACTAAATCCTAGCCAGCAACACTTTGCTGTTATTACTCCTTTGCTTTCTAACATATATTGATGAATCGCTAATTTCTCTTATAATTTTGAACAGATATTACACATCCAACTCCAGATCTTACAGGTTATATCACCGAAGGACAAATATATATCGATCGACAGCTTCACAATCGGCAGGTATGTTACGCACAGTCGCACAGTTGTGAAGGGGAATTATTTCTGAATGTGAGAGGAGAAGTATTAGAAAATGAGCTATTGTTCAAACTAATAGAGGAAGTGTATGGTTTTGCCTTTTCAATACTTTTTTTCTCTTAATATGCTCATTCTTATTTGATTCTAGCTCTTTTTATTTGATTTGATTATAGATCATCTGAATTAGGTTGTGCATAACCTGAGATTTCTCACTGAATTGGATAACTACTTAGTATCTCAGCAGAGAAAGCAATCAAAAACCTCGGCATTTAATGATTTCGCATTACTAGGAGGATACAATTTAGCATTACTATTTTTAAGAAACTAAAACTAATTTAGTCTAAAGGTTTTGGTTTTGGATAAATGACCCGTTGTTTGCTGAGTCAAGTTATTCCTCAAATTGGCCAACCAGCAAGTCACAGCAGTGGAAGGTTCTCTTAATTTGAGATTAGCTATGAATAAAGCTTACGAGTGTGGATGGATTGGATATGTTTTCATTTTGAACAGTGTTTGGCTTATGCATAGAAAAAAATATTAAATGGTTGTTTTTCCTGTCTGAATTGTAACAGATATACCCACCAATCAATGTGCTTCCATCCTTGTCTCGGTTGATGAAGGTGAGCTTATGGATCTGTTTGGATATGAATCTATTCAGATTTTTTTCACGAACTAAGGGGACAACAAAGGTGTGACATATTAATTCACCATTAAAATTTTGCAGAGTGCCATTGGTGAGGGTATGACTAGGAGGGATCATTCTGATGTATCCAACCAGGTAAGATCAACTTTCAGTAAAGATATGTTTCATCACTGTTCATCCGTCATCATCTGTTCAGTAAGACTTGACAATTATTTGCAATAAATGATGCTTAATGGTAGTATTATTAAAAAATTCAGCTGTATGCAAATTATGCTATTGGCAAGGATGTCCAGGCAATGAAAGCTGTGGTTGGAGAAGAGGCACTATCTTCTGAGGATCTGGTTTGTAACTTCAGTTAATTTAGTTGAGCTTTGTTTTCTCCCTAATATCAACAAGTTTTCACTAATTGAATCCTTTCTGAATAAAACAGCTTTACTTAGAGTTTCTTGACAAATTCGAGAGGAAGTTTGTTAGCCAAGGAGCCTACGACACTCGCAACATATTCCAGTCGCTTGATTTAGCTTGGACACTCCTTCGCATCTTCCCCCGTGAGCTTCTCCACCGTATCCCTGCAAAGACCCTGGATCAGTATTACAGCCGCGATGCTTCTAATTGAAGGAGCCAACTTTGTACTTAACTACCTGTGTGATTGCCTTGGTATGAGCTTGATGATACGTATCATGTGTTTTTCCTCGTTAAATTATGAATCTCCTTTCAGCTCAACAATAAAAGCTGTCTACTGGGTTCCCAGAACCAAGGCTCTCCGGCATTTGCAAGACATTTTTATTTTTTTGAGAACCAGTTAAATCATGGTGTAATTTATTGTGTTGTGTTGTCTGCACATATGGCAGGGTTTGGGTTCCTTGTAAAATTCTACATCACGAGGGGTTTCTAGGAATTACAAAACCCTTTTTATATATTGTGCTCATTTATTTGTTTTATGTGGACCATGAGCTAATTCTTTGGCATCCTTTTTGACTAATGCTACTTTTGTGAACTGCTTTTATACTGGCAACGTCGGTTTAAAATATTTCAGGTAAACATAAAATGAAAGTAGTATATGTACTCTTTTTAAATGATGGCAACTTAGGTCCATTCTGCATTGGATTTTATACTCTTTCAGACATCTTGGTTCAGACTTTTTGTGACTTTCTACAAAGCTGAAACATAGAACTGAAAATTATTTGCATTCACTTTATTTATTGTGCCACAGATAGCTGCAGGCTTTGAAAATGCTGTTGCCTGTTAGGTTATAACACACATCTTTATCCAAAACCAAGATGGGTTTTCAAACTCCAAATACCTCGTATATAACTAAGGTTGCATTCTTAGATCCATTATTGATTGAAGTTAAAATATTGAGTGTCTCAAATATAAGTTGAAACGGAGCTGTGTTTGGACATTAATTTAGTGAAAAAACAAACTTTGATTTGCAAATAATGTATAGCACACCTGCTTAATTTTCCTTCAATTATTTTAATCGCTTTTTCCAAGATTATATATCTGCTAGACTCGTCACCTACTTTCGCTTCTCCACCTCCACACAGCACGCACCTACTTTGTTTTTCAATCAGCAACGTACCTTTTTTCACACAAACAGTTCTTCAAAATCCCAAAACAGAAAACAAAAAACAGAAGTGTTTAACTCTCACTCGGTTTAAGTCATGAAAATGTAGATTACATTTCGCGCTCTTTTTCAATTTAAGAAATTTTAATTTATTGAAGCTTAAAGAATACACCCATTTGTTTGATGAGAATGAGCTGATGTTTTCTATATATATTTTTTTGGTGTCTATTTGGAGATTATATAGGGAGAACTGTAATGGAAATATAGTGGAGCTGAAAGTGATGGGAAAAAAAGAAAATGTAATGGTGGCAGTACAACACTTCTTCGTTTTGTTACTTTAAAAAATTAATGAAAACATAACAAATTACTCATATAAAGAAAACTAATTGAAAAACAAATGTAGCCTTCAAAAGTTCTTATGTCCAGGTGCCTGATGCAAGAATGAAGAAGGAAAGATGAATTGAATGGTACTCCAAGCTTGCTAGATTGTACCTGGTAGTTAAATTAGTTAGGGCTTCATTACTTCAGCCTTGTTTCTTAGTTACAGTTTAGTCCTTAATTGTTGTTTAACAATTGACACTTAGGTCCAGTATATTTCCAGAATAGGACACTTTTGGTCCTACTGTCTTTATTGCTTTTTCCCAGCTGTGACAGATGTGTACAGGCTGCTTTAGGATATTTAGGACATTGTCCTTGTCCTTTCTCTTCATCAATGAAAACATGTTTAATTGTAGTATAGATTTACTTTTAGCTTTCTTTCTTTGTTTTTCCTTAGTTTTATATACTGTTCCATTGTTGCAATCCTTGTAATTGCATCATTTGATATCAGAGCACTTTCTTGAGCTTTGTGGGTAAAATGGCAAACTAAACAAGAGAGATTAAGGACATACTAGACAGGATGACAATGTAGCTAACTTCATTGTCAGGCAAAATAAAATAGAAAGTCAGCATGAAAATCTTTTGTTGAGTTGAAAGAATCATTAGAGGTTGTGAAGAGAAGTGATAAAAGAAAGAACCATGAAAAAGATAATGCAGTGAATGAGATCTATACTCCTTCTGGACAACCTATGGCTTGGCTTTCTGCATCTCACTCAGGATGAACTCCCGCAATGGTCACACCTGGTGATTATCAGTTGGGAATGGGGTCTTTACCCCAGCTCCAGTCACCATTATGAGGCCCTCACTCTCAAAATCCTGCTGTAGGAACAACATCTGCAACAAATGGGGTCTTTGCCTTAAATTCATAATATGAGGTTTGGATCTGCAGGACAAATGGGAGCTGGAACTTCTACCCGTTTCCAAATACCAACAATAACTCCAAGCCAAATGCCTTAGGGAGGTTTTCATGGACATACACAAGCTAGAACTCTAGGAGGAGGAGCAGTTCATCCTCATGCTCAGGGTCATTTCTTCAACCCCATGTCTAGGTTATCCAAATTAGAGTTTCCAAAGTTTAATGGAACAGATCTCAGATCTTGGATATACAAGGTGGATTAATTCTTTTCTCTTTATGAGGTTCAGCCTAATCAGAAAGTGAGAGTTGCTTCCTTACATTTTGATGGGTTGGCTATAGAATGACATCTAGGCATCTAGCTCATCTTAGAAGTAGGCAACACCTACCTTATCCTACTCGGGAAGAGTATATGTATGCTCTCATGGACAGGTTTGTAACCGAGTTTGAAGATCACATGGTTGAGCTTTAAAATGTTAAGCAAACTGGATCTGTTAAGGATTATCAAAATGAATTTGATAAGATTATGACTAGGCTGACTATCCTCTCTGAATATGCTATTAGTGGGTTCATTACAGGTCTTAAACCTAAGATAGATTATACTGTCAAGAACCACATGCCATTTTCTCTTCCTCAAGTTTATCAGCTGGCTAGAAACACTGAGTTACAAATTAATGCTTAGTTTAAACTATTAAACTATCACCCTTTGCTGGAAGTTCTCAATATAAGGCAGTTCATACAACTCTGGGGTAAAAAGGGATTTCAGCCAATCTAAAAAAGGCACCTCCCTAAGTTTGAACAGAAATAACACCATGAGGTTGACTCTGACTCCTGTTGAGATGAATGAAAGAAGGCAGAAGGGGTTATGTTTTTTCTGTGATGAGAAGTTCTTCCCATGGCACAAATGTGGAGGAAATAAATCATTGTATTTGTTGGAAGTAGAAGAGGAGGTGGAGAATAATAAAAAAGAAGTGGAGATACATGATCCTGAGCCAGAAAAAGAGGAAGAGATAGGGGAAGTTTGTGAAATTTCAGTGCATGCTCTTCATGGCATTCCCACTTTCCACACCTTAAGAGTGGAAGGAACTGTCAGAGGAAGGCATTACACATTCTCATTGATCCTGGAAATTCACATAACTTCATAGATGAAGGATTAGCAAAGGAACTTCAGAGTAATATCCAAGTGGTCAAACCTCATGCTATTAATGTAGTTGATGGTCATCATAGTGTACTAATGAGATATGCAAGGCATTCTCATGGATGATTCAAGGCATGTCTATACAGTTGATTTTTTACTAATACCTCTCAGATCATGTGACCTGATTCTGAGGGTACAGTGGTATTGCCTTTGGGAGATCATAAGCTGAACTTTGAGGAACTGACCTTAAGTTACCAGTATCAAGGGCAAGAATGCGTTCTCAAAGGAAACGTGGAGGCTAAAAGACTGGATAAGATGGCTAGTTCTGGAGCTCAATTGTTCATGATAAGGGCGGTATCTATGGAAGATGATATGAAGAGGAGTGAAGTTGTTATTCCAGAGGCTATCCATTTTCTGACTAATGAATATCCTGAATTGTTTGCTGAACCTCAAAGACTGCCATCATCTAGGGGATCATCTGATCACAAAATACCTCTAGAAACTGGAAGCAATCCTGTTAATTTGAGACCTTATAGGTACTCTTCCTCACAAAAAAATGTGATTGATAAGCTGGTTCAAGACATGCTTGAGCAAGGAATTGTGCAGTCAAGTTTCAGTCCTTATGCTTCACCAGTTGTACTGGTTGGTCAAAAGGATGGGAGTTGAAGGCTTTGTTTAGCCTATAGAGGTCTTAACAAGGTGATCATCAAAGATAAATTTCCTATTCCTATCATTGAAGAGCTACTAGAAGAATTGGGAGGCTCTCATATCTATTCTAAAATAGATCTCAGAGCAGGCTATCATCAGATAAGAATGGCCAAGGAGGATGTTGCCAAGACTGCTTTCAGGACATATGAGGGACATTATGAGTATCTGGTAATGCCTTTTGAGCTCTCTAATGCTCCTTCCTGTTTTAAAAGTTTAATGAAATATGTATTCAAAGAGCATCTTAGAAATTTTATATTGGTATTCTTTGATGACATTTTGGTGTTCAGTAGTAGTAACTTGTCTGAACACTTGATTCATCTAAGGATAACTTTTGATCTATTGGTGAAACATAAGCTATGTGTGAAACAATCTAAGTGCTCTTTTGGGGCCAGTATGGTGGAGTATTTGGGGCATGTTATTTCTGCTCAAGGAGTAGCCACATATCCCAAAAAGATTGTTGCAGTTAAGATGTGGCCAATACCTAAAATGTGAGGGAAGTAAGAGGATTCCTAGGGCTGGTAGGATACTGCAAAAGGTTCATCCAACACTATGGGATGATAAGCAAGCCTCTTACTGATTTGTTAAAGAAAGATGGGTTTCAGTGGTCTGAAAGGGCAACTCAGGCCATTGAGAAGCTGAAGGAGGCACTAACTTCAGCTCCTGTGCTGGCTTTACCCAACAATTCTGTTGTTTTTGTAGTAGAAACTGATGCTTGTGATTATGGAGTAGGGGTGTATTGATGTAGGAAGGTCATTCAATTACTTACCTCAATAAATGTCTGTCTATAAGGCATCAAGCTCTATCAGTATATGACAAGAAGATGTTAGCTCTAGCCATGGTTGTCAGTAAATAAGCATAACATCTGATGGGAAGGAAATTCATTGTGAGAACTGGTCAAAAAGCTTTGAAGTTTTTGTTGGATCAAAAGCTACATACATGTTCTCAGAAGAAATGGATTGCCAAGTTGATGCAATTTCACTTTGAAATTGAATACAAAAGGGGGAGAGAAAACAAGGCTACGGATGCTTTATCAAGAATGCACATAGGAGAATTAGAAAGTATGGTGCTCAATCATATGGTCAATGAACTGTTTGAGAAGGTAAAGGTAAGTTGGGACAAGGATCCAATCATCCAGGAGCTTCTCATCAAAGTACAGGCTCAAGGTGATGAAATTAAGGAGTATTCTTTTGTGAACCAACAGTTAAGAATGAAGGGCAAGCTGGTTGTGGGTGATGATTCATCTTTAAGGCAGGAAATCATTCACATATGGCATGACAAGCCTGTTGGTGGTCATTCTGGCATGAAAGACACATATAAAAGAATAGCAAGTTTATTCTACTGGAAAGGGCTCAAGAAAGATGTAACAGTATTTGTAAGGAAATGTGCAACTTGTCAAATGAGCAAGTATGACATTGTTGCCTACCCGGGGTTACTCCAACCATTGAAAATACCAGCTACTGCTTGGTCTAGTGTAAGCATGAATTTCATAGATGGATTGTCTAAATTTAAGGGCAAGACAACTATACTGGTAGTGATTGACAGACTCACCAAGTATGGACATTTCTTGTCCATTAGTCATCCATATACAGCTACAAATGTGAGTCAATTATACTTGGATCAAGTGTATAGACTACATGAAATGCCTGAGAATATTATCAGTGATAGGGATCCAATTTTCATGAGTAAGATCTGGCAGGAGTTGTTTGCAATGCAAGGGGTAACATTGAGCACTTCAACTGCTTACCATCCTCAAACAGATGGTCAAACATAGGTGCTCAATAAGACTTTAGAAACCTTTTTTAGGTGCTTTTGTTCTGATAGTCAAAAGGATTAGGCCAGTTACTTGTCACTGACAGAATGGTGGTAAAATACTAAAATACCACCTTTCATTCAGCCATCCAAACCACTCCTTTTGAAGCTCTATATGGACAACCTCCACCTATCCATATTCCATACATCCCTGGAGAATCGGCAGAAGAGGAGGTGGACAAAAGTCTTGTCACTAGAGAGTTTAAGGTGGAGTTGCTAAAGTTTCGCATCTTCAGGGCTCAACAGAGAATGGTGACCTTAGCCAACCAACATAGAACTGATAGCCAATTTAAAGAGGGAGATTGGGTTTACCTGAAGATTCAACATTATAGGCAACTCTCAATTTCCAACCAGTCCTTTTAAAAATTGTCAGCAAGTACTATAGTCCTTACCAGGTGCTTCAAAGGATTGGACCAGTGACCTATAAGCTATCACTTCCATCTCAAGTTGTTGTCCATCATACTTTCCATGTTTCACAATTGAAGCCTTGTCATAAAGTGCCAAAACCATCAATCCTCCTCCTACAGTAGACACATCATCTCCTCATTGTGTGCAGCCACAAGAGATTCGAAAAGGAGGATGATCAAAAGGGGAAGTAAAACCATTCCTCAGGTGGTCCTTGTTCAGTGGACTCATATGCCCAAAGAAGATGCAACATGGGAAGATTACTCTACTATGAAGCTGAGATTTCCTCAATTTCTTCATTGAGGTCAAGGAACTTTTTAAGGAATGGGAAATGATGCAAGAATGAAGAAGGAAAGTTGAATTGAATGGTACTCCAAGCTTGCGAGATTGTACCTGGTAGTTAAATTAGTTAGGGCTTCATTATTGCAACCTTGTTTCTAAGTTACAGTTTAGTCCTTAGTTGTTGTTTAATAATTGACACGTAGGTCCGGTATATTTCCAGAATAGGACACTTTTGGTCCTACTGTCTTTATTGTTTTTTCGTACAGTACAACCAGTTGTGACAGATGTGTGCAGACTGCTTTAGGCTATTTAGGTCATTGTCCTTTCTCTTCATCAATGAAAATATGTTTAGCTAATTGTAGTATAGATTTAATTTTAGCTCTCTTTCTTTGTTTTTCATTAGTTTTATATACTGGTGCAATCCTTGTAATTGCATCATCGGCATTCACCGGGAGGACTATTGAGATTTACTGGAGCTAACATCACTGGAGGGAAAGATGTTGCTTTCAACAAATGCAAGATATTTTCCACATTTGGTAGAGCGATAACAGCTATAAATATTGCTAGGATAATTCAAGCAACATTAGGCTTTTTAACCTAAAATTAGCTGTATTTGGCACTGTAAGATAAAAGAACCAACGTTAGAAGAAGCAAAAATATAATTCACTGGACTCTTTTTCTTTTTCCATAGGTGGGTGTGTTGTCTTTTGGTGCGAAATAGTCCCAATTTGCACCTATAATTATGGAATCAAGAACTATTAAATGAGATATGTCACTCGTGATTTGGCCTGTCAGGGAAAAAAGGAAAAAATTGTACTCAAAGAACTTCAACGGCCTCAAAGGACAAATCATCTTTCTATATACACTTGTTATGTGCAGATGCAAGCCCTTCCATGTCCAAAAAGCAAACAATTATTGTATTCTTGAGTCCTATATATAGTACACATCAGTTGGAGGCAAACTTGTTTTTCAGATGAACGATTAATAGATGCACATATGTTTGCTTCCAAACAAAACCTCAAATTTATGGAGGATAACACAATGTATTACAATGTTATTCAGAATTTGGTGGAGAGGTAACTCTACAACCCAAATGTGAACCAGAAATGAAACTCCAATCTTATCCAGCTTTTGAAGTTCTCTTTACAGGTGGTAATACAACTGAATCAAGATCCCCTGGATAAGGAGTCCACAAGCCTAATCCTCCCCTACTCTCTTTCAAACCACCAGTTTTATCCTTCTTAAATTCATCCAAAGATTTTACCCACTCTACTTTTGATGAATGTTCGCGGGTATGATTGTGTAAAATAAAGATGGAGTTATACTCACAATTAGGGAACATAAAATTTTTGAACAGGCCTCCTAACCTATAGACAACATATCCAAAGCTCAGCTGATCTCTCGGTGTGAAGAGGTGAACTTCATTGAACCACAAGCAACTAAACAAATTACTTAGCGTAGTATGTTCTCGTATGATAACGGCTCCTTCTGGAATATCTACAAATACCAAAGAGTTTTCACTATAATGGAAATAAATGAGAAGTGACTAACAAGAAAAAGTTGATGTGCTGGAGAAGTTGACACTCCTAACAGTGATTAGAAAAATATTAGCATGGTCACCAATTGGAACATAAACCAAAGCACTTAAGCTTACCACTAGGAGTACTTTTCTGTGGATTCCATGGTTCCATTCCCTCGTAGCGATATATCTTCATATGAAGATCAATCAGCGGACGAGCATATCGTTTTCTCCTTTTGTTTGCATCGGCCTCTTCGTAGACATTGCGGTGATGCTTGTGCTGAGCAATTGCAAATGTATTCTTCTCACGCCACAAGTATCTACAAGTAGCCACCGTCTATGTTAGACCACTCATGCTCAATCAAGATTTAATACTTTCTAAACAAAGGAGACTTTTCTTTGGTTGGTTAAACTTAAAAAAGGAGATTAACAAGACAGAAATTGGTGTACCAAGTAATAACTGTTGCTCAGTTGTGGCTTATGTATCAGGCAAACAGTTCTACTGGGTTAGGCTCCTAAATCTACCTATTATTACTTAACCACATACTATTCCGGTGAATCCAATAATCTGACAATACTAGCTAGGGGTGTCAAGTGGGCGGGTTGGGCTGAATTTGGAGCGGTCAAAATGGCTGAGATTCATTGGGCTAAAATGGGCCAAAAGGTGGGTCATAACCCAACCCACCCAATTCTTACTAAGATTTAATTAATTTGTTTGTTCTTTTATAATTTTTTAAGTACCTAATAAAACTATTTTTTTTCTTTTTATTATGACTAAATATAACATATTAAACAGAAAAAAGAAGTCTTTTTGAAAATATGTTGACAAGGTTTCTGTGGATCAAAATGGACTACATATAAGCCCATTTTTTAGACGGGTTGAAATGGGATGGGCTAAAATGGGCCGAACTAATAAATGTGCGGGTCAAACTTGAATGGGTCATGGTTTCATGGGCTAATTTTGTCACTCCTAATACTAGAAATCAATTTCACACAAGCAGGGGATGGGGGGTGGGTGGGGTGATAAGGAACATAAAAATGAGAGCAACATAAGCGGACCATGAGATATCATAACTAGTACCATACCTATCAAGTAATAGCAATGGGTCAACTATCAGCTCCATTTTACCATCAATCCAGATACTGTACTGTGCTTGAGGAAATAATCTGTGGGTTAATATTTTGGGGACTTTTCCATTCCTTCTGGGCTCATCATATGGAGGATGCTTCAATAGAATCAAACGCCAGATACCAACCCATTCTCCCCCTTCATTGTCCTCTCTAACAGTAACATTTTTCTTGATGAACTCAAGGGATACTTCATCGACAACCATAAGAAAGCAAAACAGCTTCTGAGAACGTGCACTTATATTTGATGGCTGGTGAGGTGTATCATATCCATCAAAAATACCAGATGCAACAACAAACCGACACTTCTTGACATATTTGATGTCTCTCTGAACCATTTCTGCACCACCATTTCTTATAAATCCACAGTACACCTATAGACGAATATATATATCAAAGCTGGAAATATATGAAGCAGTAAACTCAAACTGTTCTTGAGAATGCCAAAAGTTGAACCTGATTGTACTCAAAAGTATAGTACTATGCCAAAGGCTAAAGGTCGATTTTATTTTCAACTCATTGTTCACTGCTCCTTTTATGAGAAAATTTTGGTCTTTACCAAAGTTTAAAAAAAGGAGACGAAACTGGCCTGGTAAATGCAACGAACAGGTACAGAAACAGCCGAAGCCTAAAATTAAGTTAGATAGGACTGTATCTTTAGCTACCTTCATGTTTGGTTTTACTTTAAAGCTCTCATCTCTCTGTTTCCATGTTATATGTCCTCCGAATAAAGGTGGTGATTGAGATTCATTGGTTGCTGTAACATCCTCCATAACGTAAGAAAGCGATTGCACATATTTTTCCGGAGATCTCCTTTTTGGAATGACAATCTTATTTGGGTCATCCGCTACAGGAATAGAACAACCTATACATTTGCAAGAGATAAAAGAGTAACCTTTAACATTTCTCCGATACATTTAGATACAAAAAATTTGAATTTGAGAAACTCACGATGTGGAGGCGTCACAAGTCCCAGGCTCTGTATTGCTCCATAAATTACACTGTTTTTGTTACAAAGGGCTGCACGTCAAGAAAGGAAGATAAATGCAGAATCCCATTTTCAAAAGGTAAAAAGTATAGCTTGCTATTAAATTTCTGAAACAAAAATGGCAGTAACAAGATCATACATACTACTTCCAGCTTCAAAAACGTCATGGCTCCATTAACCATAAAGTTGGAGAACTTGAGAAAGAGGGTAGTGTTGAGTACACATTTACAGTGCATGTTCTATGTAACACCTCATACCTTCAAACTAAGCCTTGTTCAAGCCTTGTTCATGATACACTTGAGTGTAGGAAACCAAAACGGAGAGTTTAAATTGAAAAAACGGGTCCAATTCTGCAGATGGAATTTGACGGCAGATTATACAGACCGTAAAATGTTTTATGGCACGTCAAACGAACCGTCAATTTCAAAGGTGAAATTGACGGCCAGATTGTAAATTATACGGATCGTCAATTGTTCGACAAACCGTCAAAGCGAACCGTCAATTTCAAATTGGTCAATTGTACGGACCGTCAAATTCTCCGTCTCTAAAGTCCAGATTTCACAACTCTCTGGAATTTCAGAAAAATAACAGTACGGTTTGGTCCGATTTTACGGACCGTCGGAATTGACCGTCAAACTCCTCCGACAGCAAACAGTATAAATACGCAGACTTAATTTCAGAATCAATTTTTCATATTCTCAAGCCCTAAAACGAAGGTTTTCTCTTCCCAGCCATCTCCTACATCGAAGGTAAGTCTTTTCCATGTATTTTCATGTGATTCTATCCTAGTATAATTAATTTCTAAGTGAATTTCATTATTCTTAACCTAGGTATTTCGAGATAAACCCAACTTAAGGTTTCAAGGTGCAATCTTTGAAGTTCTCCTTCAAAGTCAGGATATTTAATACAAGTTTGGAAGTAAGCCAGGTATGTAGAGCTTCTATCCATATGGGGGCATCATTGTTCTTCCCCACGTCACACGTAATCCATGAAACAACAATTCCTTAGACCTAGGGTTTTGCTCAAGTTCATATTAACCCAATACATGTTCGATTATATATATTTATATCACGTTACCATTCGTAATATTCATGATGTGTCGTTGTGATTGTCATGAACATGTCTGGGGCTGTTATCGGTCCGATCCGGATATCAACATACCGGAACCAGACCGATAAGGTTACCGGTCTGGACCGGAACCGGACCGATAAGAATTCGATCCTGAAAAGAGATCCGGGACCGGACCGATAAGGTTACCGGTCCGGTCCTGGATATTGTTTCCGGTCCGAAACCGGTCCGAAATATTAAAATCTCTGTTTTACTTAAAAATCTCTGTTTTACTTATAATTTTTTTATAAAAATCCCTGCTTTACTTCTTTTACTGCTTTACATAATACATATTAACAAACTTAAAGTAATATATAATAGCAATATTTCAAGGATTGATAAGATGGTTACCGGGTATCGGACCGGGACGGATAACATATATGTTATCGGGTAATTAGATCGGATTGCCAGACCGGATCCTTATGTCTGGTACTCGTATCCGGACTGTTAACTTTTCGGTCCGGGTATTTCGGTCCGGTTCTCGGGTGTATCCGGACTGATAACAGCCCTAAACATGTCTGTAATCCATGAACCCATACTTTGAATTCCATGAGTTCTTAATTATCAAGTCATGAATTATTATTATCTAACCTATGAAATTATACATGTTTTCTCACAAGTTATATATTATGAAATTATGTTCATGTAAACTATCTCATATCATGCTTACAAGATATTTCATGAAATTCGTGGGCTTACAAGACATTATTTTCAAGTACATGTTTTGGGAGTTGCATAGCTTACCGAGAAGGCTCACATAGCCTAAAACTACGTATGCCACCATAGGATAAGGGTCGCCCCGCCAGAGGACGATACCTTCAGATTACATATTGGATCATTTCTTGCCATGTTCATATCTCATACCCTGGCAAGGTATGGGAAAGCTCTGCTAGTCGGTCAGTACGGACTCGCGTGCTCGTGTGGTGTTTCATGTCATCGGTTGCATGCCATTGCTCACTTGATATATACGGTTATATATATACAAACATGCAATTTTTTAAACTTTACTCATGTTATTATACTCATGTTCATGTTCATGTTCATGTTCATGTTTCAGTTCTAGTTTCATGTTCCTATTATATCATGTCATGTGCCTGCTTATTTCCTTCTGTTGCTTTACATACGGTACAATTCAAATGGACGTTGGGTCCTGCATTTCATGGTGCAGGTGCTAAGTTTTAGGGAGACGGGTCTACTCGATAGGATTGCTTCAGTACCGGTTGTTTGGTGAGCCCCACTTCATTCGGGGTGTCAGTCGAGTATTTTATGATTATATTTTATTAGCTTAGGTATGTTAGGGTCTTGTCCTGGTAGACAATTTTACAGAACTCATGTTGTCAGAGGTTTCATAAACTAGTTCAGTATCATGTCAGTCATGTCAATAGTGATTTTCGGACTTATTATATTTTCAGAATTAAGGGGAATCTTGGAGAAACTGGTAAAGTTGATGACATGTGACTAGGACGTCACGAGCTCAAGCCGTGGAAACAGCTTCTTGCAGAAATGCAAGGTAAGGCTGCGTACAATTGACCTTTGTGGTCCGGCCCTTCCACGGACCCCACGCATATAGTGCACCGGGCTGCCCTTTTTTATATTTTCAGAATATTTCCGCGATATGTTTTCAAACTATAAACTCCGTATTTTGATTTGCATGTTTTCATTATCATATCTAGTGTATGTTTTGATGGCCATGTTGACAAGTAAGTTATGTGGTTCGCTCAATCACATACAACTAAGCACCGAGTGTCGTGTCCCGCCCAGACCATGGTTCGGGGCGTAACATGCTAAATATGCTAGGTTTACCAATTGGATTAGGCAGTGATAAATCACATTGTTATTGCAATCCCTCATCTTCCAAAGTAACTCGAAACAAAAGCAAAAGTGAATACTACCGTAAATGTGGTAAAGGAAAAGATAGCAAGAACGAGTGAAATAGTTACCTGAAAAGAAAGAAATAGATGACTGGCAAGACCAAGCATGAAATAACAATGCAGTTAGAATGAGCAAACCCCAAATAATTCCGGCCACGAGAACCAATCGAATGAACCCCCTTTTCCATATAATCTTCATCGGGGAGTCTTGGTATAACTTCCCACTTGCAAGGAAGCCTTCCTTGCCATCTGCATTCACAATTAATATTTCCTATTCAATTTCAACAGTAGCAGTGCAAGAAACCCCACCCCTTTAGTCAGAACTCTTTACTACAATCAATGTTCTAAAAAACGCTAGGCGAGACCATGGCGGAGAGTGGCCGCCTAGCGCCTAGGCAGCTAGGCGGGGGCCTAGGCGAATGTATTTTTTTTTAATTTTTTAAAATATTTTACATCAATTGTATATATGATAGCATAAAATATCATCACTACTTTTTAATTTGGAAGCATTTGAAGTCGACTCTTGATTTTCAATTGGATTAGAACTCATTTTTGCAACTTACAAAAATTAATAACCTACAAAATATTAAAATAAGTCCATTAACAAATCAAATAATCAATCAATAAAATAATTACTTTTAAAATGAGTAAATGACAAATATTCGCAAATGACAAATGACAAATAATTCACTATATATTTATATTATTAACTTATTACTAGTCTATTTATACTATTACTAATAAGTTTGTAAGTTGTAACTAATTTATACTAATTTTTTTATTTTTTACGGCTTTTTTGTATTCTTGAATCTTGAATGTAGGCTTAAACCAAGCTCTTAATTTAACTAGGTTATTTACGGATTTATTCAGCAATTTTTTAAATTTAAAAAATGTGACCGCATTTGCAAAATATGGCCCCAATTAATTAAGATTTAAGACCCGTAAAAACAAAAGACTTGGAACCCTTCCTTATTTTATCCAAACCTTCAACTGGCCCAGGCCCAGTCGCTCAAAGCCTCAGCCCTTTAGTTGCCCACCCAGTTGCCCTTAGCAATTTTGGGATGAGCAAACCCTAGTAGCTGCGCCGCAAACCTTCACTCAATTACCAAAAATGGCGAAACAAATTCATACCCTAGTTGCGCCGCAAACCTTCGATCCTAGCTGCGCCGCAAGAGCCAGCAGACCGTCGTAACCTCATACCCAATGAGGTGAGGTACGCCCCTTTTGTACTTTATCTATTAATTGGCCGCCTAAGACTGATTTTTAGGGGGTTTTTTCGCTGCTTGTTGTTGTTGATCGATCTATTTTACCCCTATTAAAACAAAAAAAATCGGGGGACCAGCGCCTAGGGAAAAATCGGGTCGGGTGACCAGCGCCTAGGCCGATTTTTAGAACACTGACTATAATCATCCTTTATAACAACATTTCACTATTACAACCATGTATTCGTGGAACCAATGTCTCGTTATGTTATATTATATGTTCTATGTAACAACATTTCACTATAGCAGCCAAAAATATTAGAATAAAGGACGCTATAATAGAGAAATTGACTGTACTAATTTCCAGTTCATGTTCGATAGTGACACAGGGCATTACTATTGAAGTGCCACAATGCAAGACGTCTTTTATCGTAATTGCACTAATTTCAAATTCAGTTTCAACAGTGATAGAGGCACCATTGGAATGCAGGGCACCCCTTTATCATAATTATGAGACACAGAGAATAGATTTGTCCATATAACTAAGTAGGTGTTTGGCCATAGATTTCAAGTATTTTTTTTTCTCTTTATTTAGAATTTATGAATTTGGAGTTGAAGATGGAGTTATGTGAGGTTATACTTTTTGCAAAGGAGATAATAGAGCACTTTATTTGGAATTTATGAAGATGGGCAAAGCACTTCTCCAAATTTGGAATCTAACTCCAAGTTGGATTTCGAAATTTTATAACCAACAACAACATATCCAGTGTAACCACACAAGTGTGGTCTGAGGAGGATAGAGTGTCCGCATACCTTTTCCGATAGAACCTCAGCTCAAAGAAAGCAATCCAAAAAAGGAGTAATCGAAGTAAAGAAGTCACAGCAAAATACTAAATAGCACAGGCTGAAAATACTAACGTAACTACCACCAAATCATACTACCTATAATGACATAAATCAAAGGACAAAAAAAACACACGAGTAATACGAAGTAAAGAATTATACAAGGAAGAAGTAAATAGTTATCATGGCCGAACGGGTACTTAACAATTCTGAAGAATTCAAAATCATTTAACTAACTGAATAGTGTCAAATTTATTGGATATTTCAATAGTATACATATAAATTGGACAGAGTATGTAACTTATTAGTATGCCAACATTTGGATGTACCTCTAGATTGAAGATGGTTACGGTCTGATCTTCGGTTAGCTCTTAAAGAAATTGACCGCAAGAAATTACTTCCCATCACTCAATGCATCATTATTTGAATGGTCTTCTTACTACTGCTTCGAACACAAGATCCACTGACGCAAAGAATGGATTTTATAAGCAACCCACATTCGAAAATTAATCAAGATTAAGACTAATTTGAATTGGGTTTTGAGTATTTGTACCTTTCAGTATTGTTGATTCAGAAGCTATCGGAGAAGAAAGCAAAAATATGGTGAAGAGCGGTGACGCCGACGGATCTTGCTGAAGAGAGCACCTAACGACGCCGTTTACGGTATGCCCATTATTACCATTTACGCCATAAAGAAAACTCTATTGTTATAGAGGTTAATGACGCCGTTTACAGTACGCTCATTATTACGATTTACCCCCATAAACAAAACACGGTGTTACGTAAATTGAGACATAGAAAATAGTAATATATATATATTTAAGTAAAATAATATTTAAAAACTTAAATTGTGTTTAGATATGAAAACAATTTGGAGGCGTTTTTGGGAGTCATTTTTAGAGTTTTTGAATATCGGAGTTCAACGTCAATTTAAAAAGTGAAAATGGTTTTTCGAAATAAAATTTCAAAAAAAATGTAAATAATTCATGTCAAATGGAACTTAATTTTTAATTTTGATTTTTTCTATTAAGCATGTGATATTAAAAACTTCTAAACTTATAAGAGTTTGTCTGATAGGATGCATTAGAGAAAATAAATATGTATTACTTTTGTGTATTATTAATTGTTTGATTTTTTTTATGTATATCCAATTTGGTATTATCTTGTGTATAATTAATACATAGTAAATCATAACATTAACAATACAAGGTTTTAATGCATGCATACGAATGATTATAGACACAATTACCTCAAAAGTCCCTCACATAATATGTTATGGAAGGTATTTTATAAAATAAAAAAATAATTTTATTTAAAAATTATACCAGGCATGTTATTTATAATACATTAAATCAAACAATAGATAAGAAATATTCTAATCATAACTAATATCAATATTAATAATACATCATATTCATCATTATTCTTATACACCTAAGAGGTCGTTTGGTAGTTGGTTAGAGTTATGCAGCTATTAATAATACATGAATTGGTTATGAGGAATTTATGTATTATTTTATACGGAGATTAGTTTTACATGATTTAATTATATTTCACCTTATAACCTACATAAAATTAATATTGGGTTAGGCCTGTTGGGTCAACCAAGCCCAACTCGTAATTTGATAGAGTTGGGCTAAGATTTTTGTAGCCCATTTAAGAATGAAGTTTTTTAGACCGATCCGAAAAAGTGCACCGGCTAATGGGCTTGAGTGAGAGTCGATTGGACCGGCCCGTGGGCTAGAGCAACGCTAGGTATAAATATCATTACGCCAATAATAAAAAACATGATCTATATAAAAATATTTTAAAAACAACCAACATTAAATTTAACGCTCATGGCATACATTTTTATGCCCGGAGCTTACACTTTTGCAACCAAGGCTTAAGCTTCAAAACTCTAGGATGTATGCCCTATGGATATACGTCTTTCATTTGCACCCTGAAGATTGCGAAGGAACTCGCCCAAAAAACGCCTTTGTAAATATTATTTGAGACTTGATTAGCAAGTAGTAGCACCATGTGATATTGTCTTGTAAATATTTATGTTAGCATTTTTCAATTCGAATTTAAATTTAAAAAAATATTTAAAAAATCCCCGCGCGTAGCGGGAGCTTAGCGCACCGGGCTACTATTTTTTTATTAAAATCCCCGCGCCAAGCCTACAGCTCATTTTGACAACTCTATATAAAATGATACATAGATTCCCTCAAAACTGATACATGTATTAGTTATGCAGGTTTTTAAATAACAAATCAAACATTGTATTAATTTCATACATGAACAACTTATCTTCTAACCAACTACCAAACGTGTTATTACTTATACAAAATTTATATCAACATAACTCGCCTCGATACCAGCTACCAAACGGCTATAGGATAAAACGTGTTCTACCGAAAAGATTGGAATTTTAGTTAAGGTTAGACACAAGATCACTAATTAAATATGGAGGGATATTAACCATTTCGCTGAATCCTCATCTATGGGTTGATCTTTCATCAAGGTAAAAGATTTATTCGAATACTTTGTTTGGACATCATTTAATTTCATATGTTGTATAAATATTATGCACATTTACTCACTTTAATCAAACGGTGTCTAAAGTTTTATAGAGTTTGCTATGTTTATTCAATAATCTCTTACGTCTATAAGTTGTTTTTGCTCACTCTTTTACTCCACTTAGATAATTTTACCCTCACTAATGCATACTATTCGTCAAATAAGTTCTAATTATTTGAACTTGAACCCATAAAAGAAATCCAAGGAATAATTAATAATTAATATGTCCAATCACAGATTTTCATAGATACATCTTTCTAGTGAATTAACTTATAATACGTTGTCTATCAAACTCTTCGACTCGAATGGTGAGCTTCATGCCTTTGTAGGAGTTTGTGACTACCAAAACAATAGTGTATTCAAAGTGTGTCGCTAAGAAGATATCGTGATCCAGATTCATGGGAGTTTAGATACAACTCTGGAGATAGTCTCTCACCAACAAATAAGTATTCTCGGAAAATGTCACTCTTGATTAGTCAAAGTAGTAACGTTATTTGGTTAGATCATTGAGGGGATGTTATTTCTTATAAACTAAATGAAAATCACCAGCTAGACCCAAATGAAAATAACCCACTAGAGTTTACAAGTATTTATACTGTGGATATGGATAACTCAACTATAATTGTTTTCCAAATATCTCTTTCGTTTCTAAGTTGTTCTTCCTCACTCTTTTAAAAGGAGATAGAGAGTATTAAAGCTGAGGAGGTTAAGGGTGTTGTTCGCAGGATGCATAGGGAATGAGCGATCGGACCTGATGAGATCCCAGTTGAATTTTGGAAGAGTGCAGGCATGACAGGTTTGGAGTGACTGACTGAGTTGTTTAATATCATTTTTACTATGGCGAGAATTCCGAATAATGGAGGGAGAGTACAAGGATCCATTTGTATAAGAACAAAGGTGATATCCAGAGTTGCAACAACTATAGGGATATCAAGCTGCTAAGTCATACTATAAAAGTTTGGAAAAGGGTCGTGGAGATGAGGGTGAGAAGAGGCGTGTCTATTTCTGAGAACTAGTTTGGATTCATGTCGGGTCATTCAACTACATAAGTCATAAGTTATTCATCTTATTAGGAGGTTGGTGGAACAGTATAGGAAGATGAATAGAGATTTATATATGGTCTTCATCGACCTCCAGAAGGCACACGACAAAGTCCATAGGGAGGTTATATGGAGATGTTTGAAAGTTAGAGATGTACCTCTGGCGTACCCTAGAGCGATCAATGACGTGTATGATGGATTCAAGACCCGGGTACAGATAGTAGGATGAGATTCAGAGCATTTTCTAGTGATGATGGAGCTGCACTAAGGATCAACTCTTAACCCTTTTTTATTTTCCTTGGTGATGGATGAACTGACGCGACAACTTCAAGGGGAGGTGTCATGGTGTATGTTATTCGCATACGACATAGTCATGATTGATGAGACTCGTATCGGAGTGAACGCTAAGATGAAGGTTTGGAGACAGACGTTAGAGTCTAAAGGGTTCATGCCGAGTAGGACCAAGACATATACTTGGAGTGTAAGTTTAGTAACGGGAGCGACCTTGAGACAGGAATGAAGGTGAGACTTGGTACTTAGGTCATTCCAAATAAAGGAAGCTTCAAGTACCCAGATCTATTATCCAAGGGAATGGAGAGATTGACGACGATGTCACGCATCGTATTGGAGCAAGATGGATGAAATAAAGGCTCACATCTGGAGTCTTGTGCGATAAAAAAGTGCCACCAAAACTTAAAGGCAAGTTATATAAGGTGGTAGTTAGACCGACTATGTTGTATGTGGTAGAGTGTTGGCCCGTCAAGACTTCGCACACCCATAAAATGAAAATTGTGGATATGAGGATGCTAAGATGGATGTGTGAGCATACAAGGAGGGATATAATTAGAAATGATTATTTTTGAGACAGAATGTGAGTAACCTCGGTAGAGGATAAGACGTGGAAAGCGAGATTGAGATGGTTCGGGTATGTGCAGATGAGAGACACAAATGCCCTAGTGCGGAGGTGTGAGAGATTGACTATGGACGAGTTCAGGAGGGATAGAGGTAGACCGAAGAAGTATTGAGGAGAGATGATTAGATGAGATATGACACAAGTGCAACTATCACGACCTAACTCACGAGTCGTGATGACACCTACCCTACTCCCTCGAGTAGGCGAACCACATTCTCAATAACAAGTTAATCATCGGAAAATAAAATAAAGAAATAAGTTATTAAGTCTTAAATACTTATAATCCCTAGAAATGTTACGACCTTCCCAAAATCTTATCAAAAGGGTACAAAAACACTAAACATGGTCTGGAATAGAAGTCTGAAAAATAAATGTCCGAAGGCTACATACTGTATGTCTACTACAAAGGAAAATGAAATCAACTAAGAAGCCTTTCAGGGGCCACAGATGATCAAGTAGCTCACCCTGAATGACTGAAAAATGTCACCCTCACGAATCAGCCACGGAGCGTAGAGCTGGAACTGGATCGTACTCTGCACTCAACAAAAGTGCAGCAAGAGTAGTATCAGTACAACACTAGTACCGGTAAGCATCATAGGGCGACAATGATTAGATAATGCATGAAGAAGTTGAAACCAACAAGTAGCAAATAGAGCACACAGGCGTGGTCACATATCATATACAAGTAAAGTGCAAAGAAATCAAGAATCTATCAAGACAGATATAGTTCACCATTGATCAGTCAAATATAAGAGTGGATGAATGCAATGCAATAGTCACCTATCTCACTCCACTTTTGTACACACATTTTAAGGGCTATGCCTTAAAGTCATGACACATGGGGGACCCGTGAAGTTCATGTACCAATCATGCCCTCCGGCATAAACCTCGGAGTCACTTGTGCTCTCCGGCATAAACCTCGGAGGCTATCAATCATTCTCAATCTCTGGCAGAAACATCGGAGTCACTCGTGCCCTCCGGCAGAAACCTCAGAGTCACCCAATCACTCTCAATCTCCGGCAGAAACCTCGGAGTCACTCAATCACTCTCAATATTCGGCAAAAACCTCGGAGTCACTCGTGCCCTCCGGCAGAAACCTCGGAGTCACTCTCAATCTCCGGCAGAAACCTTGGAGTCATCACAAAATAATATGTAAAGTATGTCAGACAAGATATCAAGTCTCAACACAAATCACTAGTATACAATCAGATGATAATCACAGAAAATAACGCATATGGCGACAAGCCCACATAACAGCTGACGGAACCAACATAATTGTTATTCAACTCCACTTCATGCCCGAAGGCCTATCATGCTATCCCTGTCACTTCCTACAACTACATACAATTCTCTAATCAGAGTCTAACTCAAATAAACCATAACCTACCTCAATGCCGAACGGGTGCCACGAACAATCAACCAATGTCTTCCCCTTGTGTAGAGCCTCTGAACGATTAAAATCTAGAAAATATGTGAACTACGTTATAATACGAATCTAAGGACAACCATATTGCTATCTTTATATCAACAATATTTATTTACCATTTCAATTGTAGGACTAAACCCTTACACATATAAAAAATATTAGCATAACTTCGAGAATTTCAAATAACATTCCTTTCTTTTAACTTTTCAGATTTTTTTTTTGGTAAAACAAGACAGAACTTTGAACAGTCATATCTTTCAAACCACAAGTCGGATTTATCTTTGTATGATCTCAAACTGACGGGAACAAAGAGATCTACAACTTTCATTCAGCCGATATTTTCATATTACTTATGGAGTTGTACAATTTTCACGTTTTATATTCTGTGTCGCCTGAATTTCGGTAAAACGAGACATAAACTTTAAACAGTCATAACTTTCAAACCATAAGTCGGATTTATCTCCGTAAGATATCAAACTGACGGGAACAGAGTAATCTACATCTTTCATTCAGCCCATACTTATATATTCTTTACATATTTATACAATTTTCACGTTCTACAAGCTGGTGCAATCATTATTCTATGATAATCCCCCAAGTTTCTCTTGTTCAAACGGATCGTGGAATTTTCATGTAATGACTTCTTTAGAAATTGTATTTCATTCTACAACACATCATTATAAAGATTATGAATATATTAACTCAATCATAGAACATAGAATCTAATCTGAATTTAATTGAGCGTTTCCTCCTCGTCTAGCTACTAGGGTTTTCTTTATTTTCTTGCTTTTCTTCCTTGTTCTTGGCTGCTGTAACGTTTTTTTTTTCAAATTGTGGAGTACTTTCACCAGAAGCAACTACACAAATTCACCAATCCTTGTTGACCAGAACCTTACAAACCAAAGCTTCCTTTCTTTTTCCCTTCTTTCACGCGCAAAAGCTTAAAGCTTCTTCTATTTCATCTGTTTCTCTTCTCACTTTCTTCTCTAGGGCTTTTGTGTTTTTTTCCCCTTATAACTAATAGATTTTTTTTCTCTTCTTTTGCTGCTGCATGCTGCACGTCTTACTCCTTTTCCCTTCCCCCTATTCTTTGTAAAGAAAACGTGCCCTACACAAAGGGTGGTGGGCTTGGCCCACTAACTCAATTAATTTCTTGTTCCATTTTCTATATTAAAAATCATATAAATAAATATCACGTAGTTTCATATCTTTTTCGTAGTTTTAAAGTGTTAAACGACCAAACGGACGTTACAACAACTCAATAAGGACATGATCTCATATAGGGGGTTATATAGGACACTGATTATGATAGAAGAGTAATAGGTAGTCCAACGTAGTTTTACCTACGCTTACAAACTGATAGTTATAGCGTTATTATTGTAGGTCTGCTTAGCCTATCATACTAGTAGGCACAACACTGTTTTATAGTCTCCTGTGATTTGTGCTGCTATGATTTTTCTAGTGTACGTTTGCCTTATTTACATGCATGAGTTATTGCTTATTTTTTGCAGAATGCGCATTTATGGATTATTCGTTTTGTTTGTCTTACTTTAATTGTGCTTGTGCTTTGTCTTGAGCCGATAGTCTATCGAAAATAGTCGTTCTACCTACTAAGGTAGATGTAAGGTATGCATACACTCTACCATTCCTAGATTTCACATTGTAGAGTTTCATTGAGTATGTTATTATTGTTAAATAATGTTATCCCTCACTAAGGGATACTATTTGTGCAATAATTCGTCAAAGATATACTAATTATTTTAAATTCAAACCCATAAAAGAAATCTAAGGAAAAAGTTGAAATTGATAAAATAAAGCCAACATATTTGACCATTAAATAATGTGGTGCATCGAATGAAGTTGCTTTTTTCTTAACCAGAGTCTCGAGTTCGAGCTCCGAATATAAAAGAAAATCCTTGACACTGAATGCTTTCTCAATGACCCTATGCAGCGCAAATCCAAATATAATCGAATTTCAATGCAGATATCAAACACCGGATAGAAAATCGATTAGGCTAAAGTTTAATGACAAGCTTTTGATCCCTATGCAAGCGTGTTCTCAAACCGACAATCTATAAAAAAACAGATTTATGGTTAAACCCAAAAGAGATTAACTAAAAAGAAAAAAAAGAAAACTGAAAAGTAAGGGAATAAAAGACAACTCGGACAAAAGCTCCGCACATGTCTCCGAGGCTAATGATTGACCCACACGGTCCTTAAATTGGGTCCCACTCAAGAACATAGTCACACCGTAAAGACGTGTAAATCCTCACACACCTGATCCTACTTCCTACAAATCCCCCAAACCCCTCTTTTCAAAACACAAAGCCTCTCCTTTTTCGCTGATTATTAAATTTCGAAAAATCAGTTGCTCCGATCATCGGTGACCGGAAGATGGCGGCGGCTGCGGCGGCTACGGGAACATGGCAACCACAAGAGGAAGGGTTTAAAGAGATATGTGGATTATTGGAGCAACAAATGTCTCCGACTTCAGATAAGTCTCAGATTTGGCAACAACTTCAACACTACTCTCACTTCCCTGATTTCAATAACTATCTCGCTTTTATATTCGCTCGTGCTCAGGTAGCTTATGAATTATTATTAGTTCCTTGTCTCTATTTAATTATAAATAAATTTCTTTGATTTTTACTGAATAAATTCGATTATTTAGGGGATTGAATTTGTCTTAGTGAGGTTTTTACTTGTATGAAGCTTGAATGTAGCTCTGGTTTGGATTTAAAGCTTAAATGATTTTTGGACATGTGTATTACACTTAATTGTTGCATAGATTATATGTTATCTTTATTGCATAAGTTATATATCGTCTTTATGGAGTTAGCATAGTCATCTGTATGTGCTTTCTTGATAGTTGAATTGATCTTTGGACAATGCCAATTAAACTTAAATGTTGCATTTAGTTCTATGTCTTCTTTATGGCGATACTGTGAGTTATCTCTTTCTCCTTCTTTCATTCCCTGATACTCTATACTCCCTCCGTCCACTTTTACTTGTCCAGTTTGGAAAACCAAGACATAATTTATCAATAACAACATACCCAGTATAATCCCACAAGTGGAGTCTGGGAGGGTAGCGTGTATGCAAGCCTTACCCCTAGCTTGGGAGGTAGAGAGATTGTTTCCGATAGACTCTCGACTCAGGATAAAACAAGAAAAAAGTAGGTCAAAAAGGAAAAAGGAAGCGTAACTATAACAAAACAGTACGCTAAGTAAATAACAAAAGATAGTCGATAGTAACAAAAATCAAAGGATAGTTCTAATTTACCCTTATTATTAACTATAATCATTTCCCAATGCATTTTCAAAGACATTGAATTTATTATATTTAAAGGGTGATATAGTAAACATGCATTTTATTAATTACTTCTTTAAGGGTGTGTCAAGTCAAACATGGACAAGTAAAAATGGACAGAGGGAGTATTAATTTAACTTTCTTATGTCCCCAACATATTGTAATTTCGTAACAGTAAGAAGATGACTTGTATTGACACCTGGTTTTAATGTATGTAAGACAGTCTTGTGCATATTGTTACGTGAATTGGTTTTGGTCTAAATGTGCTTGATATTTGGAAAGCTACTATTTTGTTATCTCAACTATTTGGTTGGTTCATATAACAGGGGAAGTCAGTTGACATTCGGCAAGCAGCTGGGTTGCTATTGAAAAATAACCTGAGATCTGCATTCAAAAACATGCCTCCTGCTAACCAGCAATACATAAAATCAGAGTTGCTACCTTCTCTAGGGGCAGCAGATAGACACCTTAGGTCTACAGCTGGAACCATCATTAGTGTTCTTGTACAGATAGACGGAGTTGCTGGATGGCCAGAGTTGCTACAGGCACTTGTCAGTAGCTTGGATAGTAGTGACATAAATCACGTGGAAGGAGCCATGGATGCTTTATCAAAGGTACCATTTTTCTGTTAAGTAAACATGGATTTCACTTGATAGTATCCCACATGATCCAGTGTGAACCTTGGTGCCAGTGTCTATATAGCAAATTGTGCATAACTTTAATTAAACAATTCTTCCGTATTGTGTTTCAATACATGAGACCCACAGGATTGCTAAATTCTATTTGCAGCATATGCTGTAAAGTGAATGATCTGACTCTTTCCTTACATTGTCAGTCAATGTGAATGTGAATTGGTAACAGTGGTAAAAGTTGCCACAGTGGATATGTGTCAGATATGTGTTTTGTACAACTAATACTTAATTGGCACGCTGAACATCTTCAGTAATGCAGATCTGCGAGGATGTCCCACAACTCCTTGATTCTGATATTTCTGGATTAGCTGAACGACCCATTACTGTTTTCCTGCCAAGGTTTCTCCAGGTTAGCTAATTCTTTCCTTATTGTTATTCACTTATTTGCCCAGTTTTTTATTTGGTTGCTTATTTTATATTTATCATATAGTTTGCTGTTACTCAATACTGGATTATATCATTCTAACTTGATCTTGCAATGGACAGCTTTTCCAGTCACCTCATGTTTCTCTCAGAAAGCTGTCATTGAGTTCCGTGAATCAATATATAATGCTGATGCCTAAAGTGAGTACCTCTTCTGTTGACTTTCCAGTTGTTTCCATTTCTGTTGCTGTGTGCCATTTTTACCTCTTTGCTCATCTGGTTAGTGCCTTGTTTTAGGTTTTGCATCTATCCATGGATAAATACCTTCAAGGTTTGTTTCTTCTCGCCAATGACCCTGCTCCGGAAGTGCGGAAGCTGGTAAGGGACTGCTGTAATATCCAATCTGCATGTTTGATCTCTCCTCATCGGTGCTGAGTTTGCTTTTATGAGCTGCATGTTTAGAGTAGAGTGATGCACAAAACAAAAAATACCGTTAATATCATTCAGTTTACAGTTATTTATGACTGTTTCAGCAAGATAGATTGATCTTGTAAGACTGAACTAATTCTGTGAAGAAATTTATGACTTCTAGTTCACAGATCATATTTTCTGATGAAATTTTAACGGCTAGAAACAGTCCTTTGTAGTAGACACCTTGATTTCTGAGTTATTTAGCTTGGTCATAAGATGGTAAATTTGTATGTCTATTATAACTTAGATCTCTGCTGTGGTTAGCCTGTAATTTCCATGTCAAGTAGGATGAGCGTTGGACATTCAATTGTCAATAAATTGATGTTTTGCCAGTTGGCCTGATTGTTCTGCGTATGTTATCACTTTTTTGCTTTATTACACTTCTCTACAAATCCCTCACTTGCAAAGGGGGTTTCAGGACTCTTTTCCTGCAATATCAATTACACATTTCACCATTGTAGAGAGTTCTCTTCTGCTGCAACCAATTACTCAGTTTGCCTTGTTCAACAGGTTTGTTCGGCATTTGTTCAACTAATTGAAGTTCGTCCTGCTATTTTGGAGGTGCATTTTTTTCCATTCTAAATTGTGTCTATTCTCTTTGTCACATCTCCTTTCCTCCCACACTTGCTTTTAGGTATGGATAACCGTTCGAGATTTCTAGAAGTTTTGGAATTTAAATAAAATAAACAATATAAAGAAGTAGGTTCTTAACCGTACTTTTTTTTTATGGAGAATGGTATATAGGTTCTTAACAGTATAATGATTTGTACTTTTTGATTGTTTGTGGTCTTATTGTTGTCTTTTCTCTTTCCTCTAAATAAGTGAAGATGTCACTGAATTGCACCAAGAAGGTCTAGTTCTTGTCTTTTGGGTTCCAGGGGCTCGTTGCAAAATGTAGCATCACTTGTACACTGTCAATCAATTAAGCAATCAACAATGCATCATTTTCAAACTAGTTAGTGTTGGCGATATGAATCCTCCATATTAGGACAATACGTGGAAGTTAAATTCATTATGGAAGGTTTAACTACTGGTTCCATTATCTTCTTTCCCCTTTAGGTATTACATATATATGATATGATATGCAGTGAGCTTTTGGAAAAACTGAACAGTCTGTCGACTTTTAGTGGTCTTGCCTGAGAGGAACATGGAACATCATACTCCTATATTTTCACATGTTCTTGATCAACTTCTGATTCTTTGACACAGCCACACTTGAGGAATGTTTTAGAATATATTCTGCAAGTCAACAAGGATCCAGATGAAGAAGTGGCGCTTGAAGCTTGTGAATTTTGGTAACTCTTCCCGGTGATTCATTTTTAAATATTGATATTGCTGATTGGCATCATAATTATGTCAAGCGTGGAGGGAGAACATTTTGTTGGGATGCTTTAGTAACCTTTGCTTTGAGAGCAAATTATATTTCACAATTATGCAATAGATTTCATCTCTTATTGATAAAATGAATGATGGAACCATAAAGATGGCATTTTAGTTAACATGATTTGGGAAGCTTTGGTGACATGTTATTTACTTATGTTGATGGTAAGATTTTATAGCCTTAAGGTATACTTGGATACAAGTTCTAGCTTTTTAAAGCATGCCTAGGTTTCATCTGCCTGAATGGACTAAATTCAATTTTCAAATTTATTTGTTCTAAATCTATAGAAATTTTAGAGCCCACATGAGCTCCATGCATCTTCAACATAATATAATATGGATACATCCATATTGTTAGAAGAATGTTAGCTAGCACTGAGAGTAGGCAAAGAAGTTGGACTAGACTATCATAATAGAGAGTCGGTAGGATATGTTTGTAAAAATAGTAATTAAATCATTTTAGGATACAAGGAGTAAATGTAAAATAAATTAGGATAGACAGGAGAGAACATGCAACAACTACATCTTAATCTCAATCTTATTAGAGCAAATTGCCAAAGTAGTACTCTCTAAAAAAATTATTCCCAGAATACTACTTTTCCAAAATTAATTCTCATTTTACTACTCATTTTGCCACATGAATTGCCAAGTGGATGTCATGCCACATGCAATATTATTTGTCTTTCTTTTATTTTTTAAGTTATAAACACCAACAACTCTTTTTACTTTTCATCAAAATTACTTATTTTTAAAAGTACTTTTAAAAAAATATTTTTTCAAAATAAATTAATTTTAGAAACTTAATCAAACAGTTATTAAGTATTATACTTTTATCAATTTTAACTTTTTATATTTAGCAAGTTAATAATTCAAATATTTTACATGAAAATTTATAAATACAAGATTAAACAAAAATCCTTTCTCATCTCGTATTTATCTTTCTATTTCCCTTTGAATTTAGCCTTCTAACATAGGGAGTGTTAATATAATATATATTGAACATGATATATTATATATTAGATATCTCCATCTAACCCTACCCAATAGTCAACATGATATAAACTAGTAATATAAAAAAAATATTCTCCTTGTATTTATAAATAAATAAGGAGAATCTTTTTTTTATATAAGTTATAAGTTACATGGCGAACAGTATTAGAATGAATAGATCGAAATGAACATATCACCATTCACCGCCTCCAGCAATTTATTTCCAAGATTCAACCATTTTAAAAATATTCGTTTCTTTGTCCTCCAAGAAACAAGGAGATTTTTTTTAATCTTGTAATTATAAATTTCCATGTAAAATATTTGAATTATTAATTTACTAAATATAAAAATTTAAAATTGATAAAAGAAAAAGTAAAATACTTGATAACTGTTTGATTAAGTTTCTAAAATTAATTAATTTTGATTTTTTTTTTAAAGTTCTTTTAAAAAAAGTAATTTTGATGAAAAGTAAAAAGAGTTGTTGGTGTTATGACTTAAAAAAATAAGAGAGAGACAAATAAGATTGCATATGTGGCATGACAATCCATGTGGCAAAATGAGAATTAATTTTGGGAGAGTAGTATTCTGGAATAATTTTTTCAGAGAGTATTACTTTGGCAATTTGCTCATCTTATTAAGGTCGGTGATATCAATCCTTAATTAAGTTTTGCTTCATTTGGTCTTGTTTTATTCTAGTAATCATAATTTATCTTTTATCAAAACTAGGGATTCTCTAAATCTGTTGCCCATTTTACACTGTCACAATCTCTAAGTAGTCTTGAAAGATCTTTGTCAAGCGCGAGGATTAGTGTAATTGAGCCCATAACGACTAACCTTATCTTAACTAGTTGATATCGTTTATACAAGTGCTAGTGGGTGAGAGTTACTTGGAAACAACAAAGTAAAGTCAATTTGTTTTTTGAAATGATAAAAAGTAGATCACGTGAGGTGCATCAAGGACAAAAATGACAAAGTACTGGTGGGTGACGCATATATTAGGTGGAGGTGGAGGTGGAGGTGGAGGTGACAGTCTTATTTTCATAAACTCTTGAACAAAAAAGGAGATAGAGACATTGTGTTGGGAGATCTGGAACAATCTGGTAGGTTCCGGGATTTTGGGTATTGTAGAAACATTAATGTTAGGGGACTTGGGTACTAGAGTGGAGCTTAGTCCAACCTTTCACCCTCAAACTGATAAGGTTCTCAAGGATATGTTTCGTGCATACGTGATTGAATCTTGTAGGTTCCGGTGATGATAGGGTTGCACCAGGGGTAAGCCCTTGACCCTTTCTTATTATCCCCGGTGATGGATGGACTGATGCGACAAATCCAAAGAGAGGTGCCATGATGTATGTTTTTTGCGGACGACATAGTCCTGATTGATGAGACTTGCAGCGGAGTGAACGCTAAGCTAGAGGTTTGGAGACATACTTTATAGTCTAAAAGGTTCAGACTGAGTAGGATCAAGACAAAATACTTGAAGTGTAAGTTTAGTAACGGGAGGGACCTTGAGACAGTCGTGGAGGTGAGGTTTGAGACTCTCATTCCAAAGAAATGAAGTTTCAAGTACCTCAGGTCTATTATCCAAGGGGATGGAGAGATTGATGACGATGTCACACACCGTATTGGGACAGGGTAGATGAAATTGAGGCTCGCATCTGGAGTCCTATGCGAAAAAAAGGTGCCACCAAAACTCAAAGGCAAGTTCTATTGGGGGTGGTTAGATCGACTATGTTGTATGAGGCAGCGTGTTGGCCAGTCAAGACTTCGCACATTCAAAAGATGAAAGTTGCGAAAATGAGGATAATGAGATGGATGTGCGGGCATACAACGAGGGATAAAATTAGAAATGATGATAGCTGGGACAGAGCGGAAAGCAAGGTTAAGATGGTTTGAGCATGTGTAGAGGAGAAATACAGATGTCCCAGTGCGGAGGTGTGAGATGTTGGCTATGGACGGGTTCAAGAGGGGTAGAAGTAGGCCGAAGACGTATTGAGGAGAGGTGATCAGATGAGATATGACACATGTGCAATTTAATAAGGACATGACCTTAGATAGAGGTTTGTGGAGGGCACATATTATGGTAGTAAGTAGTCGAGCGTAGTCCTACTCACGCTTGCAAACTGGTAGTTATAGTGCTATTATTGTAGGCCCGCTTAGCCTATCATACTGGTAGGCGCAGTATTCTATTATAGTACCCTGTAGTTTGATTCCGGCTGATAGGTGTCCTTTAGTGTACTTTGTTTAGTTTATTTACCTGCTCTAATTACTGCTTACTTTTCCGTTTCTCTTACTTTGATATGGCTGTGCTTTTGCGTTTGCTTTGCCTGTCTTGAGTCGAGAGTCTCCTGGAAACAATTGCTCTACCTGCCAAGGTAGAGGTAAGGTCTGCGTACACTCTACCCTCCCCAGACCCCACATTGTGGTATTTCACTGGGTATGTTGTTGTTGTATATCTTGAATAGTTATTTTATGCATAATTTGGGAATCTTATGTTATGAGCTTATTTCACTTGTCAAATTGATTCAATGTGGGTGTCATTGACAGGTCCACATACTGTGATGCTCAGTTGCCACCTGAGAACTTGAGAGAATTCTTGCCACGGTTGATTCCGGTATGCTTTGTTTACAAGCTATTTCTTTTCTTCTTTTTGTTTCCAAAGCTATATGGGTATTTGTGTCTTCTGTGAGAATATTCTTATGCGTAAGCGTAATGTTTCTGACACCACTTTTTAGGTTTTGCTGTCTAAC
Organism: Przewalskia tangutica; assembly: GCA_029844215.1. NCBI lineage: Eukaryota > Viridiplantae > Streptophyta > Magnoliopsida > Solanales > Solanaceae > Przewalskia > Przewalskia tangutica. The sequence continues at coordinate 725,758 of CM056721.1, forward strand.
ATGGTTTATGCTGATGATGACGAGTCGCTTCTGGAGGCTGAGGTTTGGTGTCTGCTTCATATTTAGATTTCAAATAAGTCTGAAATAGTTTATTGTGATTTACTTTTCTTAACCAAACGTTATTATGTTATTACAGGAGGATGGATCTCTGCCAGATCGCGATCAGGTTTAGTCGGCATTTCTCTTTTTCTTTTAGCTGAAAAATAATGCTTACCCATTTGACAACTCGGAAATAATTACATTGGAAATCATTGTGGACAGGACATCAAACCTCGATTTCATTCTTCTCGTTTTCATGGTGACGAGGATGGTGAAGACGATGTATGTGGTTTACTTGTAACCAATCATTTTCATAATTAGATCTCACCTTTTGAATGGCCTTTGACACCAGTATTATGCTTCCTTTCCTAATTATAGGATGAAGACATCGTAAATGTGTGGAATTTACGTAAGTGCAGTGCAGCTGCTCTGGACATTCTCTCTAACGTGTTTGGTGATGATATTCTACCCACGTTGATGCCTGTTATTCAGGTGATTGAATATGTCTAATATTAATCCAGCTATCCTTTTCCTGCTTTCATCTGTGTGTGTGTGTGTTTGTAAGAAAGGAAATTCTTCACTCAGGTGTGCACATCCTGATGTTGATTTGTATTAATTCCAAGAAATTGGTCAGCATTCGAGGTTTTATATGTCAATATTCTATGGATAAACCGTGATTGTAAAAATAGAATAGTTCAATTTAAAATAAAGGGAAGAAGTAATTGTCATTTATGGTGTATATTACCTGTTCTCATTATACTCGTGGTTGCTAGCTATGACAATGGCAGAACTCTTCCCTCTAAGCTGTAATTCTCTCAGAGGATCAGTATTGCATGAATCTGACGACGTAAAGTTGTATTATCATGGAAGTAACGCTAATCATACTAATGAATAAAGGAAACAAGAGAAAACTAGGAATTGAAGTTATTGTCCTTCTACATTTTGTGTTAGTAGTTTGCGATAAATGGATCTGATATGCATCAACTTTCTTGTATCGGACAGGCTAAATTGTCAACTACGAATGTTGAAGGCTGGAAGGAAAGGGAAGCAGCTGTGCTTGTTCTCGGTGCTATAGCTGAGGGCTGCATAAATGGACTTTTCCCTCATTTATCGGAGGTAATCCTATTATTGACAAGCTTCCTAAAGAAGAATTTCATGTTAATGGAGGAGTTTGTGCATACAATGTTTGAAAAGTTTGTTTTCCGAGTGAACCGCCACATCATGTCTTTCTTTGCAATTTTACTGTATTCAGCGTACAATTTATTATTGGAAGTGAGTAATAGATATTATCTGAGATATGCACATACTGAAGAAACTTGTTTTCTAAAATTTCTTCCTTTCTTTTCATTCTTTTTTCTTTTTCCCATTCAGATCGTTAGCTTTCTCATCCCACTTTTAGATGACAAGTTTCCTCTAATACGAAGCATTTCCTGTTGGACGCTGTCCCGCTTCAGCAAATATATTGTTCAGGTTGGTAATTTGTGCTCCTTCTCTAGCTCTACATCATCATAATTGTGATTGTACTGGCCGTCATATTTGTATAGAGTCTAGCAATCCTACACCAACCCTTGAGTCAAATTTTCCACAATGTTATGGTACGTTCTGGTTTCAGGGTTTATTGCTGTTCCCCTAAAGTGGACGTAGTTGTAGGAATGTTTTGATATTTCAGTGGTAATATAGCATGTATATAGCTATATTAACAAACTGAAATATAGTTTTCAGCCTTGAGCCATGCCTGGTGGCAGGGGTAGGGTTGTTGCTTCTGTTATTGACACATCTGCATGTGTTGATCTTAAAGTTAGGAATATTGTGAGATTCAGATGAACTGGTCCAATGTGGTCTTGCATATCTGACTAATATGGATGCCGTAATATTGAATGTTATATCAACTGGTGTGCTTTTTTAATTATCAAATAATGATCATATAAATTTAGTTTTATATGTTAGCTTGGTGAAGTTGTCTTGCGCCAGTTCCCCTTGAGAAAAAAATTATCCTACATTACTTCTCTTGTCCGACTGTTGAGGTTCTATTTTCTGTTTGAGTTCGTTTTTCTTTTTGTTATTTACAGTTCCTTTGTTTGACTCAAATTAAGTCTTTTTTCTGTTGTGATATGCTGTTGTCACTAGATAACTTCTAAGTCTTTCCTGCGATTTGTTTGACTTTCTTTTAGGGTACTGATCATCAAGAAGGCCGTGAACAATTCAACAAGATTTTAATGGGTCTTCTGCGGAGAGTATTGGATGATAATAAACGAGTGCAAGAAGCTGCTTGTTCAGCCTTTGCTACTCTTGAAGAGGTCGGTGATAAGCTGTTTGTAATATTCAGGTTCTGCTTTATTTACAGCTAACTGATGATTTACTTTTTACAGGAGGCTGCAGAAGAGCTAGCACCATGCTTGGAAATCATTTTGCAACACTTGATGTGTGCTTTCGGAAAATACCAGGTCCTTTTGTCTTCCGTACATTGGTGACACCATATTTTCTTTCTGTTTGTTAAAAGTGTCTGACGGTTTATGTGTTCATAGAGACGGAACCTTAGAATCGTTTATGATGCCATTGGAACATTAGCAGATGCAGTTGGAGGGGAACTCAATCAGGTAGGTTTAATCATGTAGCTCACTCTTTCTGTTTTATTTAACATGTTAACACGTTAGTACTCCTTTTATTTTGTGATTTCAAGTTATGTTTACGGAAATTTAGTGGGCCTGTGATATCTAATTTTTGCTTTTTGATTCTTTTGCTGGTTATTACAGCCCAAGTATCTTGAGATTTTAATGCCCCCATTAATTGGGAAGTGGCAGCAACTCCCAAATTCAGACAAGGATCTTTTCCCACTGCTGGAGTGCTTTACTTCAATAGCTCAGGTTGATTTTGTTATTTGAAAAAAAGGTCGTAGTGGTATTTATGGTTGTTCGTATGAAGGAATTTTTGCATGAATATCTTGACTTATTGTTATTTGTAAGCCTTTGGTTTGATATTTCTGCATCTTATGGTTTCTGGACGGTAATAATAGATGCATTAGTTTGTTATTTTTCTTTTTTATCTGTTTTGGTTTTTAGGGGTCGGTTGGTGTGTGGAGTTCTGACTTTTAAGTATAATGGTCATTTACTAGACATTTGGTTCATCCTATGTTGACGAGCTGCAAACTATTTGAGCATTGGATGTCTTGCATCTCTGATTTACACCGGCTATTCTAGCTTTAAAAATTTAGCAGGAGTTTCTTTATCGTTTATTTTGCATGCTTCAACGTGACTGTAGTATCTTTGTCAATGATGCTGTTGGAATATCAGGAACTTCAACAACATACCCAGTATAGTCCCACAAGTGGGGTATGGGGAGGGTGAGGTGTACTTAGACCTACCGGTACCCTTGTGGGGTAGACTGTAGAGGCTGTTTCGGATAGACCCTCGGCTCAAGAAGAATCTGTTTGACAAAATTTGGAGGTTTACGTACTATTTATATGGCTAGGTGGTAGGATCTTTATCAATCTGGTTACTTCCTCAATAAGCTAAGCTTGATACTTTTTAGCTTTTCATTATTTGACGGAGAACCTCCCTGTTTAGTCCTGAATCTGGTCCATGCCTTCATATTCTTGAAGAATACATTTTGTTTCATTTTTTATATGGGTAGTACGAATGTGACCATGTTTGTTTGTACTGGATAGATGTTTACTGTTGAAAAAAACTAGATATGCAATTACCGTCAGAAGTGAGTCTCATAGGACATATTGTAGATAACCATTCTCTTATTTCAGGCTTTGGGTACTGGATTTGCACAATTTGCTCAACCGGTATTTCAGAGGTGTATTACCATCATCCAGTCACAACAATTGGCAAAGGTATTTTATGATACCATACTGCCTCTAACTTTGATCTGAGACCTTCACTGCTTTTCATTTTTATCCTTGTTATGTGTGCCTGTGCGTTCACGCGCGCACTTGTAGAGGCCAATACTTTATAGGAAAGACAACTTTGCACTGTTTTGATTAGATGTTCCAAGTCATCCTCCCAGTCACCTACATGCACACGATTGCACAACAATCCCCCCTCCTCCCTCAACCCAAAGGAAAAAAACCAGAGAGATAGAGATTTGAGAGAGCCTTGGTGGGTGCCGGCCTTGGAAGTCAAGACTGTAGTTTTGCTATCTTCTTGATTTTGTTGTTGCTTTTGCCTTTTCCCTCTACAACAACATACCCAGTGAAATTCCAGGGGTCTGGGGAGGGTAGAGTGTACGCTTTCCCCTCTCTATCTCTATAATAAATCTTTGCTTGTGCTTATGCTTTGTCTCGAGCCGAGGGTCTCTCGGAAACAGCCGCTGTAAGGTCTGCGTATACTGTACCCTCCCCATACCCCACGTGGGACTTCACTGGGTATGTTGTTGTATCTCTATAATAAATCTATTCTGTTTGTATTTGGAATATGGGAAATCCTCTTCTTAAGTCTTCTATTTAGTTTACAATAGTATGTTATAGTGGTAGTTTTTTCGAATTTGGGGTGTCGCCTTTCAACTCTTAATATAGTTTATATTTGCATTTTATGGTGACAGTAGTGGGTAGGTTGAACCCTTTCCATTGCAAAGTCAGCGGATCATGTTCAGTTTCATGCTTTTTATTCTTGATAAGCAATTTGATCATTTATTTTTTTGAACCTCCTATTCTAATATGATCTCTTCTCTGTCCACTTTTACTGAGAGTCTGATTGCAGGTTGATCCCGTTTCAGCTGGATTACAATATGACCGAGAATTCATTGTTTGTTCCTTGGACCTGCTGTCTGGACTTGCTGAAGGTCTTGGTAGTGGTGTTGAGAGTTTGGTAATTCCTTTTTCCTCCAAAAATGCTGCATGCGTTGAGTTTTCAAGTTGCTTTTCTCTTCTTTCTTTCCAGTCACCAGATGTCACAATGTTGATGTTTCATGCTTTGTTTTCTGTCTTTGATAGAGTACTTTCTGTAATGTGATATCAAGCTGCATGGGCAATTTTACTTTATGCTTCAATATGGACTTAATTTCTGTAGGTTTCACAAAGTAATTTAAGGGATTTGTTGCTGCAATGTTGCTTGGATGATGCACCTGATGTGCGGCAGAGTGCTTTTGCTTTGCTTGGTGATCTTGCTAGGGTAAGTTTATATGTAACCTTTGAGCTTAACCCACTTCATAGGCTTCAGGTTGTGTTTGAGTTTCTTTAGTACTGGTCCTAATAGGGTCAGCGTTGTGATATCTGTTGGGAAAACTGAATGCCTTGAAAAGGAAGTCTTTTTGTTGTTGTTAACATACTTTTGCTTGTTGCTTTTAGGTTTGTCCTGTTCATTTGCGACCTCGGTTGGTTGAATTTCTTGATGCTGCCACTAAGCAACTGGTATGGAATACTGTTCTCTTTTTAACGTGTTTCCAGCTCTTTGATTCCCCATCATTTACTTGAGAGATACTCTTACAGAACACTTCCAAGCTGAAGGAAACCATTTCTGTGGCCAACAATGCATGTTGGGCAATTGGAGAATTAGCAATCAAGGTAAATTTGACAGATTTGTCGCTTTCTGAGATCATTTTATCAGGATTAGCTGAAGTAATTGAATGTAAGTTAGGATGTAGTCATACATGAAAACATCCACTATCAAAATAAAGAGAAATTTAAGGAGGTAAAACACAAGAAAGACCTTTTTGTGTTTCGTAATCCCAATTTCATATCTGATTATTGTTACATTCCCTGTTTGAAGAATTGGTTGTAGTGTCAGAAAGCATCTGTTCTCTCATGGTCTTGTGACTAAAATCACGTGGGTAGATAATTCAATTGAAAAGATGTCTTTTTAATCAAGTAACTGCAATTTTATTGAAAATGGGAATAAATTAGTAGAAAAGAAATATATCAAAAGCAGAGAGCCTATACAAAAATATTATTCTAGAAGTAGTAAATCTTTGGTCCAGGTAAGCTGTTACTTGTCCTAGGCACCAGCCTGTGGAGGCTGCGCTGTAGATTCGGGGTGCCGGCGGTGGCTGATATGATGTAGACAGCTGGTCAGGTTCATCATACAAGCAGCCTCACCATTTTCTCCTTGTTCCTCTGGTGTAGCATCTCCACTGGCATTTTATTCTCAGTCGTCATTTCGAGATATTGGAGTAGGATTGCCCATTTCCATCCTCAGGCAGGAAGTACGGAAATCTTCCTGCCGCTCCATCAAACAACGTCATTAGGCCTATCTTGCATGCCGACATTCTGACATAATCAAATACAGAAAAACTTGCTTACCTTGTTGTGTCTGGCAGATTTGATCATCTTATGATTGATCACAAAACCAACGCCAATCGGCATCCCCCTATTTTTCGTGTAACAGATTAGATACAGACCAAATGTTATGTTCATATCATGTCTGCTCGGCATCAACCGCTAGTGCATCACCTCCAACTTTTGTAGAGCTCTAGCTGCAAGTACTTCCTGTGGAGGGTGCCATATTCAAAGTCAACAGTTGTCTTCCATAGTTAGCGTATGACGTATCCTGGGTTGACCCAAGATCTTGTGCACTCTAAATCTGGATTGCGCTAAAACTCGCTTTCAAGCAGATTCTCTGGCACGTCCAACTAGTCATTTATCTCTTCATGACCTGTGTTAGCCTACTCTGTGCGAACATAAACTCTGCCTCCCTTCTGATTACACTCGTTCACTTAGAATTCATGAACAAGGGTGACATGAAATTCATTAGGGTCCTCGCCAAACCATGTCTAGCCATGGTGAATAACCTGGTTTTGGTAAATAAGAGGCTGGTGAACTCACAATTCCTCCAAATCAATCCAGCCTTTTGGCAAAATGTTTCTTCTTCCGCAGCCCCTCTTCATAGGTCTCCTCAGCTCACTCAGTATAGAACCTTGTCCAATCAAAGCCGAATGGAGGGATCCAAGGCTGTGTGGAGGAGACTGCTCGCAATAAGACACGGTGACAACCAGAAACAAATCTTAATTAGTTGATTTAATTGTTAAAATTCAACCAGAAATATCATTTGAATAACATAATTGAAAATATATTGGCATGGAGGGAGTTTAAATGGGATATCATGGTCAGTGAAGATTCATATACATGGTTTGGGAAGGTGTATTTGTTTGTTGTAACATAATTATAGCAAGCCTCCCCTACCTCCTAGCATAGGATGTACGTACATTCACTCACTTTCATCAATGATTGAGCATGCATGAGATAAGAACAGGGGCAGATTTATGTTGGCCGAAGCAGTGTCATCCGACATTGCTTCGTTGGAAATTTTCACTAAATATATATGTGTGGAATATTAATATGCGAAAACAAATGAGTATAGATAGGAAAAAGTGACACCGGTTAGCACACTCCATTTATTATTGTTTGAGCCATTTTTACCTTTTTTGTCTCTAAAATACAGAGGCAAAGAGGATACGAAACGCAGACTTTCCCCTATAGAAAGAAACCTAAAAACCAATAGGGTAGAGGATATTTTGTGGTTGACTGAGCCATAATTAATACTACTATTTTGATCTAAGATTTATAGTATATTTAAATTTTGACTCCGCTTGTAAAAAAACATGCATTCACCACTAGATAGAAATTGCTAGGTTATACTAAAAACTCATAGCAAGTTCATGTAGGCAATTTTAATATTCCCTCTGTCCTAATTTAACTTTAAACTTAACCTTTTACGGTTAACGAGATAATTTATAACCACACAAATATCTTTTGCTTGCTTGAGTCCACAAGATTCGAAAGTATTACGTCATTTCTTAAACTCTGTACCCTGTCAAACTACATCATATAAATTGGGGCGGAGGGAGTAAGCACCTAGGGTGGTGCATTCCTTCAGATAATTGACGTTGGTGGAGGTGTAGCCATGCAACTTGAAACACCCAAGAAAAACAAAACCCTCAACAACATATATAGGTGACACATCTTTTCAGCATAATCTTTACCCCATGTGAACAGGGTTACTAAACAAACAATCTCCCAAAGAATAGTTTACGGATGCAAATCCAAATAAAAAGGGTCTTGTTGAATTTGCCACTGCTGCCTACTGGTTATTATCTGTCATTGATTCTTATCGTTGATAATGATATAAGCTGTAAATATATCTTTGAGATTACAAAGTCATACATGTCGATTGCACTGAGGTGCTCTTCTTTCGACTGTGTTTGTGCTCCTTGTTTCGTGTCAACTTAATTACCAATAGATAATATGAATTTCTTTAGTCTTGAGCCGAGAGGTCTTTCGGAAACAGTCTCTCTACTTACCAAGGTAGAGGTAAGGTCTGCGTACACTCTACCCTCCCCAGACCCCACGTTGTGGGACTTCACTGGGTATGTTGTTGTTGTTTAATCTTGTTTTACGGACCACAAGTGTGATGTTAAACTTCATATTTTCAGGTCCAAAAAGAGATAGCTCCGGTAGTCCTGACTGTGGTCTCATGCTTAGTACCAATCCTTCAACACGCTGAGGTAATTATCTGTTTCGTATCTAAGCATGAAATATTTGATGACTGGTTGGTTGATCCTGTTGTTAGCTGTGCCTAAGTTTGTGTTGTGTTTTGTCACTCATTTTATATTTTTTTCTGAGAAGGGTCTCAACAAGTCACTGATAGAGAACAGCGCAATCACCCTCGGAAGACTTGCATGGGTTTGTCCGGAGCTTGTGTCACCACATATGGAGCATTTTCTGCAACCATGGTGTTTTGCTATGTCTATGTAAGTTAACTCCAATTGCAATTGTTTCATTCGTTTGTGACTGGTGGTTCTACATGCTCATGCATTAAAAACTTTAGAACTGTAGGACTTTTGCATTAAACAGAGAGTAATGTGGTCATGCTGGCCAAATTTATCTGAAGTATGTTATTTTGGCTACTCTTCCCCATATATCTGATGATGACACTTGAAATACCTCCATGCCAGCACTAACATAGTTGATCTGTAGTTGGTTTGCTAATTCTTGAGACATGCTATAGCAATTTTTTTTGTTAACTTTGCCGACCACCAAAGTAAATCTCCCTCCGGTCCTTTATATGTGTCATTTTAGCCAAAAGAATTGTCCAAAATATTCCAAGAAAGCCATATAGTCATTAATTACCCATTTAAGAAAAAGACAAGGATAATTTAGTCATATTACAGTATAACACTTGTGATTAATGCTATTAAATGACTTTCGTAATGGGTGTGTCAAAGCCTTAATTGACAGATAAGGACCAGACAGTATTATTTTGATGATTTATACCACATGGTAAAAAGTACGAACGTTTTCTTTGAAGCCGTGGTATGCCTTTGTGTTTTATTATTCTGTAATGAGAATGGACATGCATGTTGGAGGTCTTACTCCAGATGGCTGAATGTCATTAGCTTTCATAGTGTTTTTTTTTTCTTTTCAAGCTCATCAAGTTTTGAGAGGAAAAAGAATAGGAAAAAAGGTGATAGAATCTTTGGCAGCCATTCAACGTTGCTGCAATACTAGTACACTAACTTGTCAAGCTTGTTTGATAAGAAAAAAAACTTGCATTCACAATGTGAAGCTCCTTGTCTTCTCCTTTTCCAATTCATGGAACTGAAAATGTGAGAAAGAACTCAGATTGGTAACCCACCCATTCCTGACTCTCCTCTTGCATCTATCATTGTTGTCGGGTTAGTATTGGGGTTTACACACCAAATATTGATGTAAGCATATTACAGTGCATGAAATGCCTCATTGATGACCTCCAACTTGTGCTCATTTTTGGCAGGATACGTGATGATATTGAGAAGGAGGACACATTTCGTGGTTTATGTGCAATGGTAGTTTTGTCTTCTGATATTGCCTCTTCGATTCAGAGATCACAATGAACTGAATACTGCTAAATTATTATAAATTTCCTATGATTGAAAGCTTTAAATTGGTCTCTTTGTTCTCCAACTGGACCACTATGGATAGCAGCATCCTAGAATCGGAATTAGCATAGCAAAGTAATCATGATCTTATACCAACCTAAAATTTTGTACCAGAAGTGCTATACTTTATACAATGAAAATGCAAGAACTCATAAATTGGAAACCAATAAATTTTTATTTTTCTAAAACCTGTTAAAAGTTATTATCTAACTGCAGGAGTGTCTTACTTGGTTTCAAATTTATTCAGGTCAAGGCAAATCCATCCGGTGCATTAAATTCACTCGTCTTTATGTGCAAAGCCATTGCAAGTTGGCATGTAAACTTTCTATTTCCAGTTTCTGTATTTTCAACAGTTGAAGAGAAATTCAGAGAATTTTTTCTTTGTTATCCTCATGTTGTAATCCTTTTCAGGAGATAAGAAGTGAAGATCTACGCAATGAAATCTGCTTGGTTTTGCAAGGATATAAGCAAGTAAGCAAGGCCTGATACTGTAGTTCTTTCTTATTGATCCACTCTAGACGAGTATCTTTTCATGACGTCTTTCTGAATTTTTACTCACTAATATTTTCAATGGATTTTCCTTTTTATCTATAAATTAGGAAAACACTTGCGCAGAGTAGTTCTTCTGCACAATCTTTTGTTTTTCCTTCCTCTTTTTTACTTTTTGAGTTGCTTCCTCTCAAAAGTTCTGGAGATATTTAGGGTTTTTTGACTCTACCTTCTTGCTCCTATGTTTCCACTAGTTTAACTTTAACATCTGGTTTAGTAAAATTATCTTTTTGATCCCTTCATGAATTGTCTTGTTAGTTTCATCTGGAGATGAACGAGGAAAAAATGAGAAATAAAGAGAAAATACTTTTTTGATATTTCAGGCATCTCGAAAGTGCCTCTAGTCGGTTTAATCATGGAACGTCCAAAAAGCCTGGTCAAATGCGAACATTATTTTTAGAAAAAGAATAATTTCATTTTTCTCATGGCGCTCAGTGGTATAGTTTTTGGGGTATAAAGATATCCAATGTATTATTCTGAGCTTGGGAATATTTTGTCAGATGCTCAAGGATGGTGCTTGGGAACAGTTCATGTCAGCTTTGGAGCCCTCAGTGAAGGAGAAGTTGTCGAAGTATCAAGTTTAATTAATTAGTGACGGTGAACGTTTTCCAAGTTCCAATGCATGTTGTCATCTCAGCGCTATGACACTTCAGATCTATGGATCTATTGGCTTTGTGTTGGTGTCAATCTTAACATCGTCAGATTGTTATTGTTGCCATGCATGTTGAGCAAAGGCAAAGTCTTGGGTTCAAATTTCCTCCAGGGAACATTCTAATTGAAGATTGAAGCTTTTTATATTCTCCCAAAGCTTCACACGGGCTGCTGGTTTTCGACACATCAGTTAACTGGAAATTTGGAGCTGAGGTTTGACAAATTTAGTGTACAGGTGTGCTATGCAACAATTATATTTTGATTTTGTGGTGTCTGTCCTGAAAGGGCGATCCTAAAGTCATAGACAATTGGGTGTGACAATTTCATCATTGGGTTAAGGAGCAATTTTTCCTGATTTTATCTTTCCATTATAAGGTCCCATTGGTTGGTTTAAGACTGATATCATATCTAGATGTCTCAGAATTTGTTGATCCACCCTTTTAGGAAGAGTTGGTCTGTTGGAAGGTCGAATGATCTCGATGGTGGGCGAGAGAAATAATTGTTGTCTCTACCTTGTGGTGTATTGGTGGAGGGGTTTAAATCATATGTATCATTTAAAAAAAAATATTTGAATCATTTTTATCCTGCTATAATTTTTTCAGTTCCTCGTCTATAGGACGGAAATAACCTCTTGCAGAAATGTGAGGTATTGAGGTAAGACTGCGTACAATAGACCCTTGTGGTCCGGCCCTTTTCCGGACCCCGCGAATAGCGGGAGCTTAGTGCAGCCCTTTTTTTAATTATAATTCGAAAAGAAATGCGAAAGTGACATTGTATTCGAAGATGCTATATTGAAGATTCTGTGTGTTGATTTTCAATTGAATTTTGTTTGAGAATTGCTACTTTGATTCTGATGTCTGCAAGTACTGGTGACCTGTATCCTCCCTCCCCTCTAATTTATTCTTTGAAGTTAGATGTAATTCTTATCTCACCACATTCAAAATTCTCTCCACATCACAGCCCCTGAAAACAGGGAATTGGAAGCATCAATATCATTCCATACTCTCCGCAGCGCGATTGAAAAAAATCAATTAATCATGGACCGAAGGAAGTAATGTCCCTTTCTTGTGATACATTTCGTATATAGTTGTCTCCGTATGTGAATGTTTTAGCCATAGACAGCTTCATGAGCACATCGACTGAAACGACAAATAATCAGCATAAAGTATGTGAAAATGTTTTAGCCATAGACAGCTTCATGAGCACATCGACTGAAACGACAAATAATCAGCATAAAGTTGTTAATTGGTGACTGAGAAATGCGCTTATAGTTTCTTCTCTTTTACAACTGCTGCATTTTCAATGTTTTTCCAAATTTATTTTCTTCTCAACACTTGTATGCGTTCAATAGCTTCTTGGATTTCAAGCTGTAGAAGGCACTTGGAATAGAGAAATGGTGCTAGAGCTTCCGACATTCCCTTCACATTTTCTGTTAATTGTCGAACACTTTTGCTCCAATGTCCCTGCAGATTCTTCTCCATTCCTTCAACTACAACTGAGAAAACCTCTTCCATTGCTTGTGATGCCATCTTCCAAAATTGCTCATTGTTCCACACGTCAATGCGCGTTCCGCTACCTAAATTCAGAATCCTTAGTTTACTCCAAAATCATCTCCTATATAATTGTTATCCAAATAAGGTATGTTTGGTACTTTGGTATGATTAAAAGTGTTATTCAGAAAATAAGTCCTTTTCTTGTACTTGGTTGCCAAAATATAATTTGTGGAGAAACGTTTTTCACCACCATGTGTACATTATTTTCAAGCTTTAATACTAAAAAAATCTCATTAAAACACTATTTAGTTTGTTAATATAAAGATACCTTCGAGAAAGGACGAGTTGAAGTGACTATACATACAAATTTATTTGCAGATCTATATGTGTATTATAATTGGAAGTTCCAAAACAGGTGGCTGGTATACCACAATACTACTACTTCCTTAGTAATAATTTTTAATAAATGTATTTTCCGGACAATATATTCTGCTCCTTAACAAAATATCAAAACACATTTTTCGAGAATGACTTCCGTCGTACCAATCAAACCTCAGAAGCAAAAGGGAAGGGAATGGTTTTACCTGTGAGTTCCAACTGTTTAAACACTTTGATTTTGGTGCACAAAGGCAGGGCAAGTTCCTTGTACAGTTGAGGATCTACAGTCTCCACAAGCTCTTCCAGTTCACCAATAAGCACTTCCTTCTGGCAATTTGTAACTGGCCAGTACTTCAATATGCCTCTAATAACAACCTCACCAAGCTCAGGCTCTTTTTGCACAAACTGAGATACGCAATAGGCCAACTGCCTGTGATAAACCTTCATCCCTTTTGGCTTATGCAAAGGAACAAGAACTCTAACTAAGAAAAGTTTATGCTCTTCTTTCAAAGTGCCCCATATTTCAAGAAGCTCTCCAAATCCAGGATGCCTTTGATCAGTCTCAAAAACATAGTGCAAAAACACATCATGCATAGCCTTTCTCATGAATGGTCTATAGAAATGTAAAAAAAAAAAAAGCAACCCGGTGCACTAAGCTCCCGCTATGCGCGGGGTCCGGGGAAGGGCCGGACCACAAGTGTCTGTTGTACGCAGTCTTACCTTGCATTTCTGACAGAGGCTATTTCCACGGCTTGAACCCATGACCTCCTGTTCACATGCCATCAACTTTACCAGTTGCTTCAAGACTCCCCTTCTAGTCTATAGAAATATAATTTGGAATAAATCCTGTGGAACACATTCTTCAAGTTGTCGCGTTCCCTTTGATCTTCGGACTGGAATAACGTGATGAGATTTTGAAGGAAAGAATGGTTAATATAAATTCGGAGCGATTCAACACTTGTTCTAATGACAATCATGAGGAAAATGTCGTAAACGATTTGCAAATGTGGCCATGAGGATGTAGGATTTCTGACAAGATCATCATCGGGTAGTATTGAGACAACTGAGTGAATTGGTGGAGGGAGTGGCTTAAAAAGATTAAATGACAACATTTTGAAAAGGGGTGAAAGTACTTGGCATCAAGTGGTTTTATGAGAATTTTGATGATTGAAAGGAGTTGGATGAGTTTTAACCTCTTTAAATCTTGTTGTGAAGGGGATTCTTGTGGATCAGTGAAAGTATATGTGAAAGAACAGTAAGATATTAGAGACAGCAATTCTTCTGTTTCAGAATCAAGAAAATTTTGCATGTTCCTAGAATCTAAACGGAGTTGTTTTAGAGTTGTTTGTTTTTTCTTGGAGTGTGTTCTGGGCTAATTGTTTTTCCTTGGAGAAGCTTTTGGAGAGTTTCTTGGGTTGTTTCCACCAAGCCCGCCCATTTTCCTTTACGAGTCGTCTAACGGGAAAGACTTTCTAAATAGAATAAAGAATTTGAGATCGTCAATCTCTTCCTTAAAAATTGGGATGAGTCGATGTCGGTACCTACCTCAAAAGAGTATTTGGAGACATATGCAGAAGTGGCAGTGAATGGTTAATGATTTATTTAAGGGAAAAGGGGCATATTTGCCCTCCAACTTTGAGAAAAGGGGCATATTTGCCCTCCGTCAAAGTTGGGGGACAAATATACCCCTTCTGTTAATAAACTTCCACCATGTGCCCCTTTTTCCATAACCATAATCGTGATGGTGGAATCCACGTGGACGCCACTGCGCCACCGCATACGACTCACGACCCGAACCGACCGAAGGTAATTAAAAGCCAACATTCCCCAAATGATTTCTAATAGATTCAATGCCCTAAAAGTGAAGCCCCTTCATTCTCCAGCAACATCTAAATCGATTTCCTTCATCTTCCTCAAAACACTTCCATCGATTCCATGCCCTAAAGCACATTCAAATCGCGACTTTATCTTCCCCAACATAATTTCATCTATTCGATAAGGTACAATCGAAATTTCATCAATTTCAATCTACTAATCACTTTCAAGGTTAGAAATTTCTTAATTTATGTCTTACTCGAATTGGTATATCTTCTAAGTTACATCGAATCGAAAATTCCAATCTTCTTCTTATTCTACTAAAGTTTAGAATTTTTTATTGTCGATAGTGTTTGTTTAAGTTTATTAGTTAATACAATTGTGTCGTCGACATATAAATGTCTAATCGACACTTGAATTTCTGCAAATTTTTGTTGTTTGAAGTTTATGTGTTAATCGATACAATCGACACTTGAATTTCTAATCGACACTTGAATTTCTAGTTGACTTGGTTTTAAATGGGTAGTTGATTTTATTAGATTTGGTTGTAGAATAACCTACTAATCGCGTATAAGAAGGTTAGAAATTCTTGAACTTTATGTCGACTGGTTTGTTTTTTACTGATGTGCTGACATAGTTAATAGGAATTTCCTACTGGTAAGGTGCTGTTTAGTCGACATATATTACCTAATTCTGAGGCATTTAATTCAGACACTTAATCCTCTGAATATTAGGTTGCATTTTCCTTTAGCTACACTGTAGATCATTTGAGTTCTAAACCAATTGAAGTTTATGTGTTAATCGATACAATTTTTATTGTTTGAAGACTTAGAACCAATTGTCGGTTAACTGTTAAGTGCATACTTGAAGGTTAGAAATTTTTATTGTTTGAAGTTAATGTTGTATTTTTTTTTGCAGATCATTGTCATGGAAAGACTTGTAGAATGTGAATTAGATGTTGATGTCGCAGCTGAATGTGAATTAGATGTTGATGATTTTGATGCGACTAACATTGCACAACATTCTGAGTCATATTGTATTGATGTTGAGGCCGGCACAGACTGTGACAGTGCCAATGAATCATTAAACTCTTCTGGTAATGAGTCTAGTGATGATGATTTTGATGTTGAAGAATTAGAGCTTATTAGACTTCAGAATAAAAGAGAGATTACACAAAAGTTAGAGCATTTCAAAACTATATATCCTAGAATGTCTTTCAAAGATATCATTGAGGCTAGAATGTTTATGAAGCTTTATGCCTATCATGAAAATAAAGGGTTGGTATTGTTGAAAAGTGACAAATCTAAGGTTAGGTACAAGTGTGTTGAGGGATGTCCTTTTAAATGTTCCATTAGTAAATGCAAGAACGGGATCGGGGTTTCAGTTAAAACATTGGTTAATGAACACAATTGTCCACCAGCATTTGAATGCAAAAGAGTAGATTGTGACACAATAGCTCATTATTTCCAAAACAAGCTACAAAATGATCCAAGTGAAGGTCAAAGAGATGAGGTAGAACCGAAAGTCGTCTTTAATGTCAATGTTAGTCTTCATAAGTGTAAGAGGCCAAGAGAATAATTTTGGGAGAACTTAGTGGCGATTACAATGATGAGTATAATAAGTTAGAGAGTTATGCTAATGAATTGAGGAATAGCAGTGAAAGTGATGATGTTGTAATCAACATATCTAGGGATGCACTTGAAACGAAAGTTCCTAAGAATGTATATATGTTTTAATGCAATGAAGAATGGATTTAGTGGTGGGTTAAGACCTTTCATAGGATTGATGACACATTCTTGAAAGGAAAGGCTAAAGGTCAAGATTCAATGAACCATATTTATCCACTAGTCTCTAAAGAGAACAAGGTCACTTGAAATTGGTTTTTAGGACTACTAAAGAATTCACTAAACGGATCACCATCATGTCCGATATGCAAAAGGTAAAATATTTCGATTTAAGTACCATGGCTAAAATTGAAATTAAAATTTTGAAAATTCTAAATTCAAAATAAAATCGAAAAACTAAAAATTTGATGTATATATGCGGGTTTAATTGATGCAATCCAGACAAAGTTACACGAAGCTAAGTATAGGTTTTGTGCTAAACATATAGAGCACAATTGGTTGAAAAGATGGGGTGGTTACAAGCATTGAAGAAGAAGATGTGGCATTGTGTGCGAGCTCGTGATCACGAAGAGTTTGTTGACAATTTGAAGGTTATAGGTGAGATGGATCGACCGCCGAGAATTTATTGACATACCGGTTGTGACTTGGGTTGAGCCTACTGACATAACTTGCAAGAATCAAAATGTGGATAACAACATCACGTAGTCGTTTAACAAGTGGATTGGAGGCACAAGCCAATTATCAAGATGCTTGAAGATATTAGATTAAAGGTAACTTTCAATTTAGTTTTAAAACACGATTAACACCTTAACATTGTGTAGGTAATGGCCATGTTGGTAGCGAATGAAAGTCGAGGGCATAAAAATCTACAACAGCATTAGAGATTTACAAGGACTTTGTGGCTATTGCTGAAAATTGTGAGGTTCATTTGATGATGGGTTTGAAGTGGAGGCAACCGATACACATATTGTCGATCTAATGGCAAAGAAATGTAGTTGTAGGACATGGGAACTTAGTGGTATCCCATGTCCTCATGCTATAAGATCTATTGGCGGAGCCATTCACCCATATTTTAATAAGTCAACCTACTTGTCAATCTATTCACACAAACTTCAGGGTCTAAATTGAAATATGAAAAGAGTCATGATATGGAACCACGAGAAATGTGTAAGATAGTGGTCGACCCAAAGTTAAGAGAGGAAGAGTAAAGGCGAAAACTTGAAAAGACAAGGTGAATGGTCAAGGAAAGGAAAACCTATGACATATTCTACATGCCATCACAAAGGACACAATGCGGGATGTGATAAGGTAACACTCTACACATCTCGTGCAATTTTGTTGCAATTTTTTTTTTAAACTTTTAGTTCTTTTGCTAGTGTGTTCTTTTTAAACTTTTAGGCTAAGCAGGTGTTGGTGCTTAGTCACGCGTGTGGTCCCTAGTCGCTCGCTTCTTTCCCGCCTCCTTTTACCTTGCTCACCGTCCCGCTTTTTAAACTTTGGTGTGTTTTTTAGTGTGTCTCGCTTTAAATTGTTCATGCTGTTTTAAAAGGCTAGTAAAGGAAACAACTTGCAAGGAATAAAACATATTTACGAACGGAAGAGCGTTTTGTAGCATCGTAAGGAAGAGCGTCTAACTCAATGCGACCACCGCTTATGATAGAAGCGTAACCATCATTAAGGCCAAGGTCATTTGGAGGCAAATACTAGAATACTTGAAAGGATGAAACAAAGATTAGCTATAACAAGACCAAGAAAATATCCATCGTTGGTGATTCTACTTCAATGAGTGAGCCAACCAACTTGCCTTATCAACCACTAAACAAGGCTCTTGTTATAAGAGAGAAATTGAAGACATGGAAGAGAAATGGCGATCCGACACATGGCGAAGACATCAACCACGAAACAAGGCTCTTATATAGCTTGCGCAGTTCTTTTTTTATACATAATCTCATTCAAACATTGTAACACTTTGTTTTTATCACTTTTCATCATGAAAGGGGAAACATCATGGGTCGATCATCTCGCGATTATTCTGATACATTTAAGTCCGATTCTGCTTAATAGCGAAGACAATAAGTTTCTCGATTCTTACGGATTTAATATTGCCTGATGATATACTGGAAAGGATCTTGGCTTGTCTTCCTATTGCTAGCCTCTTTAGGGCAGGTTGTGTGTGTAAAAGATGGCATGAGATAGTATAGGCAGGTTCTTGTGGAACTCCTCTTTTTTGTATAATTGACCAGAGAAATAGGCAGTCCGGCTTTTTTGTATAATTGACTAGTTTAACACCTATAAATCTCAGTATGACATTGTTTTGAGGATATGACATCTATAAAAGATTGTTGTCTCTTTTCACAATTTCAATCAGCCTATCAGATCAAGTTTTTAACACTGAATGGTTTGCAGAAACACTGTTGATCCAAGTCGTAGAAAGATTTGCAGTTGCATAATCAAAAGGTTGGCTGGTTATCAAATGAAAAGAACAACAAAGAATGAAAAAGTAAGGAAAAATTCTATAAGAAATGAGAATGATTCTTCAATAACATTTAACTGCCATTAAACTTCAATACACAACTACAAATATTAATTCCTAAACATAAAATTAAAAGTTCTTACTCAACTACAAATACATAATCATTTCATAATCGATGCTGCAATAAATCCAACAAATAACACCCATGAAATCATCATAAACACGCGCATCTTCAAAACTTTGTTCATTTCAGCTTTATACTCTTCAACGCAACGATTTCTGCTTTCAACATATCTCTTTCACTCTTCAAATCTGCTATTACATTCTTAAACACATCCAATGACGACATTAATTCGCCAGAGAAACTTTCAATATGTTCATCATCCTCCCATTGCCAATATCCGAACTTCTATAAGCAAAAAATGAAGAAGAAAAAAACAAAATCAAACAAACAAAAAATGTCGTCAAAGTATGAGATTGAAATTACTTACCTTAGGTTTGGGGCATTTGAAGAATTTCCTTCCGGGATTTGAAGTAGTCCTCGAAATAAATTGATTCGCAGTCATACCACAATGACACCTCCTTTGTGAAGAACAACTAACTTGAGACATTTCTTACTTGTAACATAAACACAATTGTATTAATTAATAAACTTAAACAAACACTATAGACTATAACTTAATCGAAACAAAGATCACAAAACTCATCGACGAACCAAATTTAAACTTTCGAAGTAGAATAAGAAGCATAGAACTTCAATCTTCAAACAATAAAAATTTCGAAACTTTCAAGTATGCACGTAACAGTTACCCGACAATTTCGAAACTTTCAAGTATTAGGCATATTAATAACAGGAAAGCTCATTACTACATAGAGGATAACAAATCTGGGGTAAAGAAACTCATTAGTTCTTCCAGAGTTAGTCATGCAGACAAAATGAAGTCGAATTTAGATAAGTTGTTGTATGTTCATCACTTGAAAGGTCGATTCAAGGATGTTCTAACAAATAGAAGATAGAGACTTTATAATATAAAAGAGAGTAGCTTTCATGATCTAACCAAATCGCCTCGACTAGCTAGCAATCAATTCTTTATTCTTGTTATATTCTTTCAATAAAAATGTTCACAAAGTAACAAAACATGTCGGTTTGAATTCATCAATTAACGAATAAAAGGACCATTCAAAAGCTCTTCCTTCAGCGGAGGTTCAAAGAAGCAAAAACAAGATAAGTGAGAAAGAATCTCATCAAACAAAGAACAATGGTAACTTTAGTTAAGAGCGTATCTCAAAGACTTTGTTTTGGACTGTTATCATTATTTACACATAAACTTCATTTTGCGAAATTTGCAGAAATTCACAGAAATTTAGTTAAGAGCAACATGGATCGATTAACACCTAAAGTTAAAACAACAAACATTTGAAATTCAAGTGTCGATTAGGTAATATATGTCGACTAAACAACACCTTACGAGAAAATTCTATTAACTATGTTAAAAAACAAACGATCGGCATAAAGTTCAAGAATTTCTAACCTTCAGACGCGATTAGTAGGTCATTCTACAACCAAATCTAATAAAATCAACTACCCATTTAAAACCGGTCGACTAGAAATTCAAGTGTCGATTAGAAATTCAAGTGTCGATTGTATCGATTAACACATAAACTTCAAACAACAAAAATTTGCAGAAATTCAAGTGTCGATTAGACATTTATATGTCGACGACACAATTGTATTAACTAATAAACTTAAACAAACACTATCGACAATAAAAATTTCTAAACTTTCGAAGTAGAATAAGAAGAAGATTGGAATTTTCGCCCGATGGTAACTTAGAAGATATACCAATTCGAGTAAGACATAAATTAAGAAATTTCTAACCTTGAAAGTGATTAGTAGATTGAATTGATGAAATTTCGTACCTTATTCGAATAGATGAAATTATGTTGGGGAAGATAAAGTCGCGGTTTGAATGTGCTTTAGGGCATGGAATCGATGGAAGTGTTTTGAAGAAGATGAGGGAAATCGATTTAGATGTTGCTGGAGAATGAAGGGGCTTCACTTTTAGGGCATTGAATCTATTAGAAATCGCTGGGTAGAATGTTGGCTTTTAATTACCTTGGCGCTGGTGGCGCCCACGTGGATTCCACCGTGCATCACGATTATGGTTATGGAAAAAGGCACATGGTGGAAGTTTATTAACAGAAGGGGTATATTTGTCCCCCAACTTTGACGGAGGGCAAATATGCCCCTTTTCTCAAAGTTGGAGGGCAAATATGTCCCTTTTCCCTTTATTTAAAGCAAAGATTAGGGTAGTTCTATCTTGTGTTGTGTAAAACAGGAACAAGAAATACGATGTTTAAGAGGAAAGACTCTTGGTAATGTCCGATGATTAAGAGGTTTTTAAAAGTTAAAGACAGATAGGTAAAGATAAGGTAAACTTTGTTTTTGGGAATGTTAGTGGCCAGCTCTTCTTTGATCAATATGCTTCTCATAGATACTGATGTCTCATTAACTATGCACATAGTTGAATATTCCTTTTTCTATTATCTTTTAATTTATAAATTGAAGTAAGACAATACATAGACTCCTATACTGGAAGCATTTCAGGGTTTAGGTCTAACCATTATTCCGTTGGAGCATTTCGGTGTACATGTAACCACCTCAACTTCCCAATTCTAAGATGATTAAAGTGCAATGAAATGTCTTAAAAATAAATATGACTAGTCTATACTAAAGAGTAACATTTCATTGTGTAAAATTAAAGTTGTAAAGGTATATAAATAGTGCTAAAATATTTGCATAGGTAATTTACATGAACTTTTACATAATTACAACTTGTTTGCATTGTAAAAGACAAATCATAGATAATGATTCACAACTTGAATACAAATCAAAGCAGAGTGAATTGCTCTATGTTTACAGTTGCCATGGGCTCAACATGCTATATTATTCCAATCCCAACAAAAATGAAAAAAATACAATAAATTCAATGCTTCATATATCAAGAAAATAGAGGTCTCATTCATCACTTTAGGCCTCACCAACCTGATGATAACTGGACTGCAGACCTACAAGATCAGAGCTAACAGAGAAACTTAACCATTTCTTTTTGTCACAATAAACTAGACATGGCTGCGTAATAAGCCCAACAAGAATAGCCAAGAAACTGACAATCATGACCTTAAATGAACATAAGGCCATAACCACAAGAATAAAAAATGTTGGTGGCACACACATTAAAATTGAACCAACTGTGCCTAGTGGAATCTTATAAGGTCTTGATGCTGCTGGATATTTTATCCTTAACTTCACAAAAGCTATAAATTCCACAATCATTCCAAAACAGTACAAAAAATTCTCTGCAGCCACAATTTCTTGAAAACTAAGGCAAGACAGCAAAACAACACCTGATGCAGAGAACAAAATTCCGATAAGTGGGGTTCCATAACGCCATCTTTTCGCGAAAAAATCAGGAAGCATCCCTGCCATACCCAAAAGCTGAAAAGAGTCGCCACTCCTTTCGCCAAAAACATTCCCATATTTGACACAGTCAAAGCCCCTTGAACCCAAAATCTTAACCAAACTCCTCCGATGATCTTAGCAATATCTGAAAAATAACCATCACTCCAAAGGTCACGATTCAATGGAACACCTCCCGTGCCAAATAAAAGTGGAAAAACATAACCCGAAACAACTAAAGGAAGTGCGTAAAATAAAGCATTTGGAAGTGTTTTCCCAGGATTTTCTACTTCCCCTGCCATACAACTCGCTGCATCCCAATAATTCAAATTCCAAAAAAGTGTATTTAGATACAATCCCCATTGTACATTTTCCAAATCCAATACAAACCATCTCGAAGGCTCTAACTTAGGAAGCGCGATAAGTCCCATAATTCCAAAAGGAGGGAGAGTAAATATTGCTAACATTGTAGCAAACCAACCAGCAATAGTTAAACCTCTATAGTTCAAATAAGTGAGTGTTATAATTAAAACAAGAATCACGATTGTTCTTGGAAGACCGTTTGCCAATTCTGGGACAGCAGATTTAATGTAGTCTAAAAACAACCCCGGGTACAACGCGTTATCAACTACACCACTCACCCATCGTAACTGAAATCCCCAATAAGGACCAAAAGTCGTCGATACCCACTACAACAAAACACTTCTAAAAGGGCGAGCAAAGTCGTCCTCTTTGCTTTGAAAATTGTTAGGCATGTTTTATATACACTTTTTGAGTCATTTTTAGTTAGTATTTTTCTCATTTTCTTTGAAATTAGTACCGTGTTAGGGTCGTTTTTTCTTTCTTTTGAGTCACACCGGTTCTAAAATGGAGAAATGGCGAAAAAAGACCGAAACTGAGCAGAAAAGGAGTCCCCGAGGCAAATGGACGAAAGTTGGCATCACCCGGACAGAAGGCCTGCAGCGCTGCGACTCCAGAATGTAGTGCCGCGGCGCCATATATTCAGAGAACTGCATATGTTTAGGCGCCGGGCGCCAGAATGTAGGCCGCGGCGCCGACGCGGATTTTTCCAGATCCGAGGCGAATTTGGCAAGGGGCAAAAGGGGTCCAAAGCAAGAGTTTTTGACAGCGTATATAACCCCTGAGACAGATTTTATTAGGGTATCTCATACACCTTATTCCACAACACACATTCTACAAACCGTGGAGGCCACAGGATTCAAGACTACGTTCAAGTTATTTTCTTTTCTTTTCTTTGCTTTAATTCAGTTCATGTATGGATATTAAATTAGTTCTTAGCATGACAATGTCTAGGAGCTAATCTTTATTAGGGCTTTTCATTGAATCGCTTGAAACTCTTTTTATGATTTAATGCATTAGTAGTGATTTCTTCTTCAATTCGTTAAGATCTATTCAGTATTGGTTTGAATGTTTGATAATTACTTGATCACTAATTGTCATAATTTGTATGATTTCGAATCGAGATCCGAGAGGGGAGATTTGGATATGCTGTAATTGAATAGACATAGGTTAAAATCGCGGACGAAAGTACCCCGATACTTGTGGAGTAATTTAGGTTATTGTTCTTAATTCTCATGTGTGGTAAAATATATCATAGAAATATAAAAGGTTTCTGCATAAGGTTGAGCTTTTATATATCATAACCGGAATATAAGACAGATTAGTTAACCTGCTATCTTAACAAAGAATAAGAAGTCATTGTTGTTGCATTAAGGATTGAAAATAGTGGATAGTTGAGGATATTGGAAGCTCTATTTCCATCATAACTGATTTAACCCAAAGCATACTTAGTTTAATTCCTGCAATTTACTCTAGTTAACTCTTAGATAAAAACCAAAACATTCTTACGATTGCCAAATAGATACCATAGATTAGATAATCGGTAATTGATAACCAGTCTCTGTGGACGATATTTGGTCTTACAGACTATATTACTTGAAGCGATACGTACACTTGCGTGAGCATAAGTAAAATCGCTAACAAGTTTTTGGCGCCGTTGCCGGGGACTAGCGTATATCAATATTGACTTAGCTAATCTTATTTCTAATTTGATTTTTTTATTTTCTATTTCTTATTTTAGAACATTTTTGCCGTGATCTGTTTGTTGATTTTGATCGATTTCAGGAAGTTAGTTTATGCGAAGTAGGAGAGGAGAAGACACTCCTATCCCTCTGAACCCTGACATTGAAAGATTGTGCAGACAGAACAAGAAGGACAAAAGAATTGTTGATTCATTAGCAATGGGTGACCAACACAACAACAACAAGTTACCTGACGATGTGGGGAATGATGATCTGATCACATGGACAAGTCCGCGTCCCCGCAAGAGGAGCTTGGGAGACTACGTTCTACCAACGGTTACAGGGGAACATACCTGCATAAGGCTCCCAGCAATAGAAGCCAACAATTTTGAAATCAAATCTGCTATTTTAAGTATGGTGCAGAACACGGTCCAGTTTGGAGGGTTGTCATCTAAAGATCCACATATGCACATTATAAACTTTCTGGAGCTGTGTGCCACTTTCAAATATAATGACGTTACTGATGATGCAATTCGGTTGAGGCTTTTCCCATTTTCACTCAGGGACAGAGCAAAAATTTTGTTGAACTCCCTGCCAACAGACTCCATCTTCACATAGCAGGATCTAGCTCAGAAATTCCTTTCAAAGTTCTTCCCACCATCAAAGGAAACGAAACTTAGGGGAGATGATCGATGTATTTTATATATACCTTTTGAGTCATTGTTAGTTAGTATTTTACTCATTTCATTTATGTTTGGTATAGTATTAGGGTCGTTTTCCTTTCTTTTGTGTCACAGCGGTCAAAAATGGAGAAATGGCGAAAAGAAGAGGAAATGAGTTTAATTGAGATGGAATTGCACACTTAAAGGGGCCAATAAATGAAGTATAAGAAGTCCCGGGAAGTATAGAAAAAATCAGACGAAGCCCGGATGAAAATTGGACGACGAAGCGAAGATCCGCCGAAAAAACGTCACCGGCGCCTGGCAGCAGCGCCGCGGCGCCGACCACTGAAGTTGTCCAAAACTCTCTGATTTTCAGGCGCCGTGGTGCCCGACTGCAGGCCACGGCGCCGACACGGTATTTTTGACGTTTTGGGCCGAATTTGACACGTTTTAAGGGTCCAAAAGGGGTAGTTTTTCCTACCTACATAATCCCTAACCCTTGACCTAAAAGATTCTTGGGCTATATATATTCTCCACATCATTCTCTAGAAAAAGGGGATTCATCCATCCATTGTACATACAACACAACTCTAGTAGGCGAAGATTTGAGACCTAGTTCAAGTATTTTCTTTTCTTTCTCTTTTCTTTGTTTATTTCAGTTCATGTATGGAGATTGTATTAGTTCTTAGCATGACTATGACTAGAAGCTAATTACTTTATTAGGGATTTCCTTGTGATTCACTTGAAACTCTATTCATGAATTAATATATTAGTTTGATTCCTTCTTCACTTGCTTAAGATTTATTCAATAATTGCTTTGATTGCTTGATAATTAATTGATCACTAGTTATCATTACTTACATGAGTTCTAATCGAAATCCGAAAGGGGAGATTGTGAATATGCTATAGTTGAATAAATATAGGTTTAAATCGTGGACGAAAGTACCCCGATACTTGTGTAGCTTAATAGGTTATTGCTCTTAATCCTCCTTTGTAGTCAATCTTGTCATCGAAAGATAGAAGGGTTCTCCATTGGGGTTGAGTGTTTATATTACCTTAACAGGAGTATAAAACGGTCTAGTTAACCTGCTATCTTAACGTAGAAGAAGTTAGTCTAATTGTATTAAGGATTGAATAAAGTGGATAGTTGATGATCTTGGAAGCCCTAATTCTCCATCATAACTGATTTAAATCAAAGTATTTTCATAATTAGTTTATTTCTTGTATTATTAGTTTAGAATTCCAACCCAATTAACGTTAACCAAATAGAAACTAAAGCATAGATAATCGGTACTTGAAAACCAGTCCCTGAGGACGATATTCGATCTTACCTAGACTATATTACTTGCAACGATACGTCCACTTGCGTCTAGCGTGTGTATAAACCGCACATCAAGAGAATTGAACAACTTCTACCAAACCGATGGAGAATCATTGTATGAGGCCTGGGAAAGGTTCAAGGACTTACAGAGGAAGTGTCCACATCATGGCCTTGAGCAGTGGAACTTGGTGCACATTTTCTATAATGGTATGAGTGGGACTACTAGGACAATTATTGATGCAGCTGTTGGTGGCACTTTCATGGAGAGAACAACACATGAAGCCCATGACTTGCTGGAAGACATGGCCACGAACAATCACATGCCAGATGATAAGGGAACGTGTGGTAGAAAAGCAACTGGGGTTCATGAGTTATATGCCATCACTGCACTGAATGCCCATGTTGCTCTCTTGACTAAGCAACTCCAGCGAACGATGTATGCGTGAATCTTGTTGAGATCTGGCGGTTTGTGAAATATGTGTGGGTCCACACACCTTTGATAGATATCCAACAACCGACCCTAACAACATCCCAATGGAGCAGGCTCAATGTCAGACAATTGGAAACTTTTAAAGGCCCCAAAACAACCCTTACTCCAACACCTATAATTCGGGGTGGAGAAATCACCCCAACTTCTCATAGAGGAATGATCAGGGGCAGCAGACACAGTTCCGATGCCAATATCAGAACCAGCAACCACCTAGTCAGGCCTCATCTTCACAGTAGTTCAGCTCACCCGCCCCACAAGAAAATTTAGATGAATTGAGAGCAGCATTGTTGACACTGACCAACTCTCAAACTCAATTCATGGCTGAAACAAGATCCTCTCTCAGGAGCTTGGAAACTCAGGTAGGGCAACTGGCAAATATGGTGAACAGAAGACCTCAAGGTACTCTCCCTAGCAACACAGAGGTGAATCCCAAAGAATAGTGCCAAGCAATAAGCTTGAGAGGTGGGAAGCAGTTAGAGCAGGTTGCACCCCAGCCAGTGGAAGAGAAGGAGAAAGAGTTGGAGAAGAAAGTTGATGCAGAAAAAGAAGGGGTCACTGATGACCACCCTACATTAGAAAAGGCTCCACCGACAGCTGTGAGAGAGTACACAAACATAATTCTGTTCCCTCAAAGATTGGTGAAGAAGTCGCTAGATAAGCAATTCTCCAAGTTCTTGGAAGTGTTCAAGAAGCTCCACATCAACATATCATTCATTGATGCTTTGGAGCAGATGCCGACATATTTCAAGTTCATGAAGGAGATCCTTAGGAAGAAAAGGAAACTGGCTGATTATGAACAGTGGTGCTGACAGAGGAGTGCAGTGCGATCTTGCAAAAAAATTGCCACCGAAGTTGAGAGACCCAGGGAGTTTTACCTTACCTTGCACTATAGGAAAGGTAACATGCAACAGAGCACTCTCTGATTTGGGAGCCAACATCAATCTTATGCCTCTCTCTGTGTTCAAAAACTGGGTTTGGGGGAAGCAAAGCCAACCACAGTCAACTTGAAGCTTGCTGATCGCTCCGTCGTATATCCTCGAGGTATAATTGAAGATGTACTAGTAAAAGTGGGCAAATTCTTCTTTATGACGGACTTCCTCATTCTTGACATGGAGGGAGATGAGAACATGTCCATCATTCTTGGGAGACCATTCCTCGCTACAGGGAGCGCCCTCATCGATGTTGAGAAGGGGGAGTTAAAGATCAGAGTTCAAGACGAGGAGATGTGTCATTCTACCACTAAATCAGTCATCAATACTTGTTATATTTATGCTTCGCATAATCATAAATTCCTTGGATTCGGATCCGAATATTTCGGATATCCAACAAATCAGATATTCGTAATTTTCGAATAATTTTGGATATCCAAAAAAAAAATCAGATATCCGCAATTTTCGGATAATTTCGGATCGGATCCGAATATTTCGAATATCCAACAAATCGGATATTCGTAATTTTCGGATAATTTCGGATCAGATTCGGATCCAAATATTTCGAATATCCAAAAAATCGGATATTCATAATTTTAGAATAATTTCAGATCAGAATATTTTGGATATCCAAAATTTTCGGATAATTTCGGATCGGATTCGGATATCCAAAATTTTCGGATTATTTCGGATCTGATTCGCATCCGAATATTTTGGATATCCATAAAATCGGATATCCAAAATTTTCGGATCAGATTCGGATCCGAATATTTCGGATATCCAAAAAATCGGATATCCAAAAATTTTGGATAATTTCGGATCGGATTCGGATCCGAATATTTCGGATATCCAAAAAATCTGATAATTTCGTATCGGATTCGGATCCTAATATTTTGGATATCCAAAAAATCGGATATCCGTAATTTTCGAATAATTTCGGATTGGATTCGGATCCGAATATTTCGGATATGCAAAATCGGTTATCCAAAATTAATTAGCCGCTCTTTAATCATTTTTTTGTGAAGGAACTCGTACGGCTAGAGTTTGTTCTTTGTCCATTTTTATCATATATGTAATATTCAATTAATATCATAATTTGGATTAATTATTTACAATAATTAAGGAAACTCTCGTGCTCTTCTAATTATACTACTAAGAAGTGTCCCATGACATAATACTAGTACTAGTAAAAATAAGAAAAGTTTAAATACATACACTGTCTATATACCAATTTTTATATTATTAATATAATTTAATATGTTATAGCAGATTACATATTATTTATTTAAATTATTAATTATGCTATTTAATAGAATTATTTGTGATAAATGAAGTTTTCTTTATTTTTTGTTTAAAAACATAACTCCAACCGTATAAGTTTATAACTTCAATTCATGTGTATTGCAAAAATTAACTTTAATTTTTTAAATTAGTCATGAATAAATTTTTTCAAAATTTATATAAAAATTAAATTCTTAGATCAAATGGGGCGACTAGAAAAGTCGTCCTTTTTTGTCCTCACCAAAGTGGACGATTAGAAAAGTCGCCCTTTTTTGTGAGGCCAAAGGGGACGACTTGAAAAGTCGCCTTTTCTAATCGCCCCCTTTGGTGAGGACCAAAAAGCCCTTTGGTTTATAAATATTTATTCTTTAAAAATTTAAGTTTTTTGTTTTAGTTTTTATTTATTCTTTCGCTTTAAAATTATCTTAAATATTCTTAGTTAGATAAAGTTTAATTTGTGTGAGATTTTCATTAATAAAAGGTTTTAACATTTTTTAGAAAATGGATAACATTTTTTTAATTTTTATTGTCTATAGTTTATTTTGCATTAATATATTTTGTATAGTATGTGTATGAAATCTCTCTCATCAAACTTTTCTCAAAAATTGGAGAATTTCAAATGAGGTAAACATGCATCATTTCTCATAAGCAATCAATGTTGATAGTTCCCTCCTTTATACTATACAAAATATATTAATTCTAAATAAACTATAGACAATGGTAATAATAAAATATTAAAACCTTTTATTAACGAAAATCTCACACAAATTAAACTTCATCTAACTAAGAATATTTAAGATAATTTTGAAACAAATGAATAAAAAAAACTAAAACAAAAAACATAAATATCTAAAGAATAAATATTTATAAACCAAAGGGGGCGACTAGAAAAGTCGTCCTTTTTGGTGAAAGACCAAAAAGGGCGACTTCTCAAGTCGTCCCCTTTAGTGAGGATAAAAAGGATGACTTTTCAAGTCGCCTCCTTTGGTATACCAAAAAGAGCGACTTAAATTTTTTTGATGAAATTAAATAAGGCGACTTTAATCAGCTGAATTTGTTGTAGTGACCCAAACAACATATCCTCCGTTTTCGGGGAACATGGTGGATAATTCAGCAGTTATTAAGGCTTATGGAATGCTCCATATAAAAGGAAAGATTAAAAATCCAATAAGTGCTAAAAAAAGGACCGGTTGCACGGACAGTGTCTTCAACACCGAAAGGTCCACCAGAAACACCGTAAAATATGAGAAATGTAAGAGGAATAAGAAACCTTAGTGAATTTCTTCACATTTGGAGAAGTTCTTCCTTGTAAACTCGAATATTCAGCATAAGTATATAAGGAAAATTTTGAAGTTATTATAATGCAAGAAGCTATACTGTATTAATGTTATCACTTATCAGTGTAGTTTAACTAATAAAATCACTTAGTACTATTTTATTCAAGTTATCAATCACTAATTACATGGTCGGTGCAAAGTTAAGTTATGTTTGGTGGTATAATAATTTGTATATGGCCAAAATAATATTTTAACACAATCTGTTTAAATACTTAGTAAAAAACAGATTTCACAGTATAAAAAATACTTAATTGAAATCAGTACAATAAACAAAATATGTTTTGAATAAGAAAAAATAATTTCAGAATATAATCGAGTCAACTTAGTTCAAAGTGTGTCCTTAAGGAGATTATTCCCCTCACAGTACTCGAGGTTAATGGAATATCGTCTCCCAGGATATAACGATTATTTTACCAGAATAGTAGTACTCCAAATTTCGGTAGCAGCGAACCACTCAACGGCAGTATATCACACAAACTTAGGAAAAGAGAATTTTTCAGATGAAGAAATTCGTATTGAATGAATTAGTGATAAATTCTTGGAACAAACAAGAATTTATAGTTGTTGGAGGCTTCTGAATGTTTGCAACCATTCAGAATAGTCACCAAAATTTTGGAGGGAATTTCGAAAAGAAATGACTTAAACCGGACGGGTCGATCCGTTTGGATTTATTTTTAATTAAATAATTAATTAATTAAAGAAACGTTTGTCCAAAAAGATTATCAATCAATCGATCTTTTTTCCAAATCCAAATACAAAGCCGAGCCGAGCGAGCGACGACAACGGCGCGAGGGGTCCTTGCCCTCTCAACCCTTTTAGCAACTAGAGAATGTGTAATGTAATATATACACCTCTCTTTCCTTCTCTTTTTTCGATGTGGGACAAAAGAGCCTTTTACTCCCTTTAATTTTCATCCCATCATTTCTCATTCACCAATATCAAAACCCAACAATCCCCCACATGAATGGGGAATGGCTATAAGATAAAAGAATGTACGGACGAGTGTGATATCTGGCAAGCCAGAATTGATGCGTCTGGATAAGTAGGTTTCCCTTTGAACTTTTCGTAGTGAACTTATATCGGATATACTCGATCAATCGGTAGATTTGATATCTTTGAACCGTCGAACTTTGTTGTATACCTAGACAACATAAGACACACAATCAACCCTCAACCGTTTATGGTTCTCACGGTTGTATTCGTTTCAGCCATGAACACCGTCTGATCTCATTAGTGCATAGAGAATGGGCATTTACTGTCATTCCCCTTTAAAGCGGCTTACACTTAACACTCACATAGGTGATTTCTAAACATGTGGTCCTATAGCCACATTATCTGGTCATACATTGCCAGATTTAGATAATCATTAAAAAACCTTAATGCTTTATTAACTCATTAACAAGCCATAAAGTCTTATCCTTATTTCTGAACATTGTCTTCATCCGAGAATGGGTTGAGTTATTTGACAATGTTGAACCGTCGATCCTGACTTTGTTTGATCTCCTTGAACCTATCTCTTGGGATCTCGGTCTGCTAGGTAGAGTTACCGCCGTGATGACTTGTCCTTGGCCTTAACCCGTTCCGTTGATGATCTACTAACTCCCTCTAGATAAGTTTTTGTAGCGGATCCGCGTTATCTCTTGACTTTACATAATCAATTGTGATAACACTCTTAGAGAGTTGTCTAACAGTATTGTGTCTCCGTATGTGACGAGATTTTCCGTTATACATTACGCTCCGCCTACCTATTCTTTGCTTGTCACAATGTATACATATAGGAGCCAAAGGTTTGGGCCAGAATGAAATATCTTCTAAGAAATTCCGGAGTCATTCAACTTCTTCACCGGCCTTATCTAAAGCTATAAATTATGATTCCATTGTAGAGCGGGCGATGCATGTCTGTTTTGATGATTTCCAAGACATTGCTCCTCCGCCAACGGTGAAAACATATCCACTCGTGGATTTAACTTCAAACGATCCGGTGATCCAATTTACATCACTATATCCCTCAAGTACTGCGGGATATTTATTATAATACAAAGCATAGTTTTGAGTGTGTTGTAAATATCCCAAAACTCGTTTCATTGTCATCCAATGAGTTTGATTGGGATTACTCGTGAATCGACTCAGCTTGCTTATAGCACATGCTATATCTGGTCGTGTACAATTCATAATATACATCAAACTTTTCAAAACTCGTGCAAAGTCCAATTGTGAGTCACTTTCACCTTCATTCTTTTGAAGTGCAAAACTTACATCAATTGAAGTCTTTGCAACATTAAAATTTAAATACTTGAACTTGTCAAGTACTTTTTCAATATAATGTGACTGTGATAATGCTAGACCTTGTGGAGTTTTATGGATCCCAATTCCTAAGATCAAATCAGCAACCCCTAAGTCTTTCATGTCAAATTTGCTAGCGAGCAAACGCTTCGTAGCATTTACATCGACAATATCTTACTCATTGTCAACATGTCATCAACATACAAACAAACAATGACTTCATGATTTGGAGTATTTTTAATGTAAACACATTTGTCACACTCATTAATCATAAATTCATTTGTCAACATTGTTTGGTCAAATTTCGCATGCCATTGTTTGGGTGCTTGTTTAAGTTCATAAAGTGACTTAACAAGTCTGCATACTTTCCTTTCTTTACCAGGAACCACAAAACCCTCAGGCTGTTCCATGTAAATTTCTTCCTCCAATTATCCATTTAAGAAAGCTGTCTTGACATCCATTTGATAAATTTCAAGACCATATACGGCCGCCAGTGTCACTAACATCCGAATAGATGTTATTCTTGTTACCGACGAGTATGTGTCAAAGTAATCAAGACCTTCTTTTTGTCTATAACCTTTGACCACAAGTCTTGCATATTTGTCAATAGTGCCATCAACTTTCATTTTCCTTTTAAAAATTCATTTTGATTCTAAAAGTTTATTTCCAGGAGGAAGATCAACTAATTCCTATGTATGGTTGTTTAAAATCGATTCAATCTCAATATTGACGGCTTCTTTCCAAAATGTTGAATCAGAAGATGACATTGCTGCTTTAAATGTTTGAGGCTCATTTTCAAGCAAGAACGTTACAAAATCTGGTCCAAAGGAAGTAGATGTCTTTTGACGTTTGCTACGTCTTGGATCCTCTTTGCTTGATATACTTTCCTTTGGTTCTTTCCGCGGTCGTTTAGATCTTTCACTTGACGACTCACATTCAGTTTTATACGGATAGATGTTTTCAAAGAATTCAGCATTATCTGATTCAATTACCGTATTAACATGAATTTCGGAATTATCCGATTTGTGAACCAAAAACCGACAAGCTTTGTTGTTTGTAGCATAGCCAATAAAAACACAATCCACATTTTTTAGACCAATTTTTACCCTTTTGAGCAAAGGAACTTGAACCTTCGCTAAACACCCCCACACTTTGAAATATTTCAAGTTGAGTTTTCTTCCTTTCCATAGATCATATGGAATAGATTGTGTTTTGATGTGGGGTACTCTGTTGAGTATTCGATTAGCTGTAAGGATAGCTTCCCCCCACAAGCTCTGCGGTAAACCGGAACTAATTAATAAGACATTCATCATTTCCTTTAATGTTCGATTTTTCCTTTCCGCAATTCCATTTGATTGTGTTGTGTAAGGTGCAGTAGTTTGATGAATAATTCCATATTCCAAACATGTCTCTGCAAAAGGAGATTCGTACTCTCCATCCCTATCACTTCTAATCATTTTGATCTTTTTATTCAATTGATTTTCCACTTCGTTCTTGTATTGCTTAAATATATCAATTGTTTCATCCTTACTATTAAGCAAATACACATAACAATATCGAGTGCAATCGTCAATAAAAGTTATAAAATAATTTTTCCCACCGCGAGATGGTATTGACTTCATATCACATATATCTGTGTGGATTAAGTCTAAAGGATTTGAATTCCTATCAATAGACTTATATGGATGTTTAACAAACTTAAATTCAACACAGATTTCACATTTTGATTTATTGCACTCGAATCTAGGCAATACTTCTAGATTAATTAATTTTCGCAAGATTTTGTAATTGACATGTCCTAAACGAACATGTCATAAGTCATTTGACTCCAATAAGTAAGACGAAGCTGAATTATTATTAATATTGTCTTTTCACATGTAATGTGAACGTGACTCTTCACATGTAGTGTGGACGAGACTCTTCACATGTAATGTGAACGTGACTCTTCACATGTAATGTGAACGAGACTCTTCACATGTAGTGACTCTTCACATGTAGTGTGAACGTGACTCTTCACATGTAATGTGAACGAGACTCTTTACATGTAGTGTGAATTAGACTCTTTACATGTAATGTCTTTGGCATTTTCCAGAATCTCATAATTGAAAATTATGACTCCCAATTATGTAACTCAACAATCAAGACCATTCGTCCCATGACTATTTGGAATCAACACGGACACTAAATTGAAGCAATTTCGTAATTTTTCTTTATAGAACTTTCGCTTCCAACCTTGTATGTCTATCATCCATCCAGTAAATAATTTTCTTGTCATTAATTGTTTGTCACAATCAAATCGACAAACTATTTTAGTTAATAAAACCAAAATAGCAATTAATTCACAGACTTCAACGATGAAGATTTTATTTCTTCAAATCGCAGTTGAGTTATAAACTTAAACGATGAAGATTTTATTTCTTCAAATCGCAGTATAATTATGAAACTTTAGTATTCCAACGAAGTTTTTATATCTTCGAGTCAGAGTACTAATATTCATATGGAGTAGAAAACTACACAAGTTTTAATCTCCTTAAACAGAACGACGGAGATTTTATGTTCTTCAAATCGTTGTACAAGTATCACATGAGTAAGTCAAATTCATTCTTACTACTTTGAAAATAATCTTCACGTATTTCATGCAACAAATATAATACACAACGGTGAAGATTTTATTTCTTCAAACCGAATCAATTTTGATAGCAACAAATATAATACACAACGGTGAAGATTTTATTTCTTTAAACCGAATCAAAATTGCTTGAAACGAAGTGCGATGGGTGTATGTTGTGTACTTGATGAAGTTTTTATATCTTCAAATCAAGTACCCAAATGAGTAGAAAGTTATGAAAACTTTAATCTCAACCGGAGTAGAAAATCCGAAGATTTTAGTCTCCAAACAACATATAAGAAAAACACTTTTTCCCCTCTGGAAAACATTTTTTTTTCCTTTTGGAAAATATTTTTTTTCCTGGACTTTAATATTCCAACGAAGTTTTTATGTCTTCAAGTTAGAATATGAAATTACATACGGAGTAGAAAATCACACAAGTTTTAATCTCCAAACCAGGATACAGATTAAAATAAAATAAACTTAATTTCCTTAAGATTGTTGGTATAATAATTTGTATATGGCCAAAATAATGTTTAAACACAATCTGTTAAATACTTAGTAAAAACAGATTTCACAGTATAAAAAATACTTAATTGAAATCAGTACAATAAACAGAATATGTTTTGAATAAGAAAAAATAATTTCAGAATATAATCGAGCCCACTTAGTTCAAAGTGTGTCCTTAAGAAAATTATCCCCCTCACAGTACTCGAGGTTAATGGAATATCGCCTCCCATGATAGAACGATTATCTTACCAGAATAGTAGTACTCCAAATTCCGGTAGCAGCGAACCACTCAACGACAGTATATCACACAGACTTAGGAAGAGAGAATTTTTCAGATGAAGAAATTCGTATTGAATGAATTAGTGATAGATTCTTGGAATTTATAGTTGTTGGAGGCTTCTGAATGTTTGCAACCATTCAGAATAGTCACCAAAATTTTGGAGGGAATTTCCAAAAGAAATGACTTAAACCGGACGGGTCGATCCGTTTGAATTTATTTTTAATTAAATAATTAATTAATTAAAGAAACGTTTGTCCAAAAAGATTATCAATCAATCGTTTGACAAATTCGAAGCTGAAGCCAAAGCCAAAGCCAAAGCTGAGCGACGACGACGGCGAGAGGGGTTCTTGCCCTCTCAACCCTTTTAGCAACTAGAGAAGGTGTAATGTAATATATACACATTTTTTTCCTTTTCTTTTTTCGATGTGGGACAAAAGAGCCTTTTACTTCCTTTAATTTTCATCTCATCATTTGTCATTCACCAATATCAAAACCCAACAATGTTAGATAGCTGAAAAGCTTGTTTAAACCATACATGGAAACAGAGCATCAAAATTATAAATTTCACAGTTGAGAAAAGAAGAAATTTAGAAGTAAATGAGAAGAATAAAGGAAAGGATGCAAAAATTACCTCTAAAAAATCCACACACAAGCAGAAGAAGTCAACTGTTTATAAGTGAGAGTTAATTATGTGAAGAAGAAGAAGTAGAGAAATTTTATCATGTCAGAATTAGCACGAGGGGATCGTGATTCTCGTGTAGAATAGTCGGTACAAATAGTAAGGCTCGTGCGGTGAGTGACGACATTAGCCAATAAACTGTCAAATGGTCTTGTTTGGTATAATATACAAGGATTAGTTAGTTTGATCGGTTTCAATTGCTTGATTCAATGAAGAGGAGATCCATACATCTGGATAGATTCTCGCTCATAGAGGAAGAGCGCGTGTGTTAGGTAGTTTAACTTTTGATCTTTATATTATAGGTAATTTTGTTTTATCCCTGTGATATATTACTAACATAATTAATCTTCAATTAATAAAAATGTGCATTTTTGGTCTTTCGTGTAGAAAATATAAGAGTATTATATGAAGTAACAGCAGGGGCGGACCTACGTAAAAATTTGTGGTTGTTCAAAATATATAGAAAATAAATCACACCGTTATAAAAGAGAATGAGGATGTTGTACTTGTTCAAAAGTGGAAAATAGTTTTGCAAAAAAAAAAACCACGCTTGTTCACGTGAACAAGCGTGCACACTCCGCCATTGAGTAACAGTACAAACTTAACACAATACATGAGTAATTAGGTTGCTGGCGGTTAATGATTATGATAAATTTATGAATATTCACAAGTAAAAGAATTAAAAAAACAAAATTCAACCATTTGAAGGTTTAATTATTTAGACAAAATTCCATAAAGACTAAATTTAATTTTACCAATAAATAAAGGGATCATAAGTGCTATTGTTGAGATATACCACATATATACATTATATATATATGTGGTTAGTTAGTTGTTAATTAGATATTTTGGATTAGTTAGATATTTTGTCATTAGAGATATTTTGTCAATTAGGGATTAGTTGTCAACAATTATAAATAGGGGTCATTTTGTAATATTTTAGTTTGAGAGGAAATAATAGAAAATATCTTAGAAGCTCATTTGAGCCCCAAAACATTCCTCTCCTATTTTACACTTTGCACTTCCTCTTCATTGTTGCTGTTTCCAGGATCTCTTTCCCCTCTATCCAATTGTTGATCTTATATTGATTAGTCCATATTTAACATGGTATCAAAGCCACCACAGTAGGTGAGGGAGATCGAGAATACATGGACTGAAGAAGGATTCAAATTAAATTCTGGATCGTTGGCAACAACAGAGAAGAAAACAGAAAACAGAGAAGAAATCAGAAAAGGAGCAAATTCGAAATCAGTGAAGGATTAACCAATTGAAGAGATCGATATCGAAGGATCGAATGAGTCGAAATCGAATCGTGAATCTTTGATTGAGAAATCGAAATCGAAGTCGAACTTCATCGAAGGAATCGAAATCGACATCAAGAGGACGGTAACATAGCCACAAATCTGTCCAAATTCAATTTTGTGAATTCATTTTTGTGTTTTAGATCCTGTTTGCTTCTACTGCGATAATCACGATCTGAAAATCAGAATCGCGATTAGAGAAGTCGAAATCGATCGCGAAGGATCTGAAAAATCAGAATTGCGAAAGATGTCTGTAGTGTTACATATTCGATATTCGTAAAGACAAATTAGGCTTCGATCGATAATTGTTATCAACTGATAGTGAATTACTCCTAACTAGTTTGAAATGGGCGGCGTTAGAGAAATTGCCGACGAGGAAACGAAATAATATGGCTTTGGGAAATGGACATCAGATGAATCTGATGATACCGTAGGTCCTGAAGTCTTTTCTGATTGCTTTGTGAAATTGAAAAATGTTATCGATCAACGATTGCATCCGGCGTAGGTCAGTGGTATCCGTTGAAAGAGCGGGAGTTCGTAGAAGCGTGACATCACCGTTTGGCATTTCTTTCATTTGTTTAGCTTATGATAGGAGAATCGAGGAATTTCTGGCGGTTGGACTAGAAATTGAGGGAGACTCCATTGGATATCCGAGCTTATGATAATAGCTTGCGTGATGAGAATCGAGGGATTCTCTAGTCCAAGCGAGACTAGAGAACGAGGGGTTCTTGCCGCTTATTGAAATAGTTGTCGTGATGGGAATCGAGGGATTCTCTAGTCCGAATGAGTCTAGAGAACGAGGGGTTCTTGCCGTCGGTTTTACATAAGGAGAATCGAGAGATTATCTAGTCCGAGTGAGACTAGAGAACGAGAGGTTCTTCATTATTGTCGTGGGACTTGCGCATTGTGTTCTTCTTGGTTTGTTGATTGCGTATTGCATTTCATGATAGTCGCTAGAACTTTGCTCCGGTGTATCGTTTTAATTCTGGAATTTTGGTGATTGGAAAATGTTTGTCGCATTCTTTGTTGTGGAGTGTCTGTAGAAATTGCTCTGAATTTTTGGAAGGTTATACGTGGACCAAAAATATCAAAGTGTCGATCCTTGGAAAAAGGCGCAAGCTCGGTCCCGTCGTTAGTTAAGTCGATGAGAAAAATCTTGGCGATATGATTTTCTTTGGCGCAACTTGCATTCTTTGAATTGTTACATCCGCTCGCTTTTTTTGGTATTAGTGCTGCAAATCTTTGTTGTTTAAGGAAGCAAGAAGAAATTGCAAATTCAATGTACTTAGCTCGTGAAAAGAGCACGGCGAGATGCATCTTACTATCGAGCGATGAAAGAAGCGAGAAGCAAGCGGTGGCGTGCCAATTTTTAGAGCGTGATTCATTGAACTATATAGCCAACCACGAAGGAATGTTGGTGATTCGATGATGGAAGATCCATTGCGGTATTGCATTTGTTAAAGCTAGATGAGGTGGAATCGCATTTACGTGACCAAGGATACTAGGATATCAAATTTACTTCTTAACTTACATTAACAAAATGAGATGGAAAACGTAGAGTTTCACAAGCAGAATGGTGCAGAAAGGCATATCTCCTAGCTACACCACTTAGGAGCTTTACGGGAAGTTGTGACAAGTCGTGGACCGGAACGACCATCGAGTATGTTGTTGCATTGGGTGAGGAGTTGTGTAGAAAGGAGAAGGCTAATGAAGTTTACGGGCCCATGGTGATGCGCCCAAATCACTGAAGAATTTGCATTTGCGGAGCTTAATTCGAGAATGTCTTGGTTGATATCTTTGAAGAAGCGAGAGAAGCGCTAGTGTAGCGACTTTAGAAAATCTTGCTGATTTTGCTATCTGGCGGTGAAAAGAAAGTTTTTACGGAGAGGAGTTGTTGAGGAACTATTGTGATTCATCGATTGGATCAACAAGTGCAAAGGTCTGAAGAGAAGGGCATTCATATTTGGGATGGCAATGTATCCAGAGATTATCTTGATAGTATTGGCTTAAAGGATAGGGAAGAGGGTGATTTGGGACCAGTATATGGGTTACAGTGGAGACATTTTGGTGCAGTTGCTGCTGCTCTTGATGAATTTGCAAAAAGTGGATCAAAGAGAGGAGGATCCTTTTCTAGTAAGCTCCTGAAGCAAAATGTGGAGTTAGATTCTCAGTCTGCATTGTTGATCCTTCTTCTCCTATTTCTGGTGTCTCTAGCGAACACCACACTAAAACTTGTTCATCGACAATCTCGAGCGAAGTTACGAGTTTTGATGGCAATATTGAGATCATATGCTCGACTCCTGTTATGAAATTTGCCACTGGCGGATCGAGAATCTCCTCAAGAACTCTGCTAAGGTTGAAAAAGAGGATGCTTCTATTTGATGGATCTGAGCTGCGGCCATTTTGAGATTGGTGCTTGTTTGCAAGCTCGTCACCCTGTGTCTTTAATTGCAGAAGCCTCTGCAACATCTGCTATTTTTTTCAGTCAAATAGGGTTAACAAGGAATATCTTCAATTTTTTTATGAAAGAAAGAAGTGCTCTAATGACCAATGTTTTGGAGGTACCATTGGCTACCGTGTGCTTTGTTATTCTTTGGTTCGTTGGCTAGATTATGCAGACTTACATTGACTTGATAATGACATGGGAAGGCTGTTGTGTTCTTCTTTGGAATTATATAGAAAATGTACGCTTCCACGATGAAAAATTGAAAGCAGTGGAATATATTCTCACAGGTGCAAGATGGTGTGCAGGTGATAAAGGATAAACAGGAAATAATGGATGCTCAGCTGCAGTTGCTGTTATTGATGAACTTGACCCCAAACAATATTTGAATTTCTCGGATAAGACAGGACATAGATTATGCATCACAAACACATTTGCTGCTGGGGCCGAAGCTGCTGCGGCTGTGTGGTTTTGTTGCTGCGGATGCTGCCAGTGCTTGGTCGATGTAGCCGCTGAATTTTTCGGGAATAAGGACATTGCTTTAGTAGCAGATTGTTTTGATTGCACTTGAGAAGTGTTGAGATATACCACATATATACATTATATATATATGTGGTTAGTTAGTTGTTAATTAGATATTTTGAATTAGTTAGATATTTTGTCATTAGAGATATTTTGTCAATTAGGGATTAGTTGTCAACAATTATAAATAGGGGTCATTTTGTAATATTTTAGTTTGAGAGGAAATAATAGAAAATATCTTAGAAGCTCATTTGAGCCCCAAAACATTCCTCTCCTATTTTACACTTTGCACTTCCTCTTCACTGTTGCTGTTTCCAGAATCTCTTTCCCCTCTATCCAATTGTTGATCTTATATTGATTAGTCCATATTTAACAGCTATTAACCCTTCTTAAAATTGCCGACTGATTTAAGTTATTGACGCAACTCCCGCTCATCTCATTTATCTATTTTCCTATAGTTATTCACACCTGTACCTTTTATAGTATAAATAGATAAATTATTAACTTAATCAAATTACTTACTAAAAGAAAAGAGGTCTAAATTTGTCAACTAATTTAGCAAGACCCTCCTGGTGACAGGTAGTTGACGTGGCATAATTACCAGTAAGGACAAGAATTTACTCCATTGGTCACGCCGTGCTCTCCACTCGCCACCTGTACTAACTTAAAACCCTTTCACATTGCGTGTGGACCCCCCGTCCTTCCACACAGTCACACCTAAAACACTATGCTACGTCACTTCTCTTACTCGTTTCTCATTATTTTAAGTTATTAATGGGTAAAAGGGGTCACATTTGCCTCTCATCACATTTAAGCAATTTTAATCTTGGTCGCGATTTAGAGCACCGAGTATAAAATTATTTTTGTAAGAATGGGTTTTAGCTCACACGGTGAAATGTTTTAGTATAAATTTAAATTTAATTGGATTCAATAGTAGTATCGAATACAACAACAACATATTCAGTGAAATTCACAATGTGGGGGGTTTGAGGAGGGTAGAATGTCTGTGACTTCACTTCTACTGATGATAGGTAAAGTTGTTCCAGGAGACTTCTACCAACAATAGTAATATCGAATATCAGCTAAAAAAAATCAAAAAAGAAATTTGACTTTAAATTTTAATGGAACTCTAATTTAAGATTAATATAATTAAAAGTTTAAGTTTAAATTTAATAAATACTCCTCCGTCCAAATAGAAAGAATGACACATTTCTATTTTTGGTAATAATTCAACTTTATATTTATCTTTGTATCCTTGGGAGCAAAAGTAAATCACTCCATGCGGGCACATCCCTCCGGCCGTGAAATTGGTGGAGGAGGTAAATCGTATCTTCGGCCCAGGTGGGAGACACGGTCTAGTCTTGCATGAGTCATCTCTCACAAAGGAGAAATGAACTCCACATCGCACGCTGCGGAGAACCTGCGCTAGGAATCATCCCTAACCCTGAATTCACGTTACGGGTTATCTTTGTATCCTTAATGAAATGATTTTAGGGATCAAATTTCTATAAATTATTTTAGACATAAATTTCTTGTGTCTTCAAATATTTTTTAAATTTTATGCCGAGTTAAAGAGTATTGTTTTTGAAAAATCAAACACGTAAAATTAACCTATCTCACGTTGAAACTTCGTCAATGACGAGCAAATATATAAAGAATGTTTTTGTGACGCGAAGACATGAATATAAAAAGCGTAAGCAAGAGCAAAATTGACAATTTCGAATATTTTGGAGTTATAAAGCAGCTCTTCACATCCAAAAAATAAAATAAAATATATATTCTCTCTTCAACCCAATATACAAAACCATGGATACACACTCATCTCATTAAACATCTCTAAATGACTTTCCTAATTAGAATTAAGTCTTATATGGAAATCATAATCTCTTGCTAATATGGAAAGTACTTCAATTAAGTACATGTATGATCCTATACACAGAGGCATTCTCCAATTCAAATTTTCTGATAATTTAGAAATGGTTACTATCAAGTCCCTGACATACACGAGCCTCAAGGATCTCTTGCCGGCGTCGCCGCCGGCGATTATGTCGCCGACGAACGGCCGTAAAGACAGCTGGCGAGAGATCCCGATGAAGGACCGGCTATTACAGCACGCGGCGTGGGCGTACCTTCAGCCGGGGGAGATACCGGAGGTTGATCGAAGTTTCTCTGAGAAGGTGAAGGAGAAGTGTTTTGGCATGTTTGATTGCTTCAATGATGTCGTTTTCGTCATGTTTAGGCGTTTGTTTCCACCGGCGACGGGATCGGAGAATCAGCGGAATGGAGAAGATCATACAGTTGACTGAGAACAGATTTTGATTTAGCAAAGAGCGGCATTTTTTGTGTGACTGGTTGTTAGGAAGCTCATTTCATGTATATACCTTCTTCTTTAAAACTTTTTTTAATTTTTTTTATAAATTTCATACCATTGCTTTGATTACTTGATTAATTTTCCCGGGAAAGTTGATTAGTGATGGATATAGATGATTTATATAGCCAATCTAAATTAGTATGAAATTGAAGCGTGATTAATTGATTGATGAATGATGATATGTAAATAATTCAAGATTACAATAACAACATATCCAGTGAAATCTCACACCGTAAAATAAAAAGAAGTGTGATAGCATTAAGCTTTTGTTAGTTACGAAGTTCAAGGAGAAGCTGGATTACAATGCGCCTTATATGCATAATTCATTCCCTTGTA
Organism: Przewalskia tangutica; assembly: GCA_029844215.1. Taxonomy (NCBI): domain Eukaryota; kingdom Viridiplantae; phylum Streptophyta; class Magnoliopsida; order Solanales; family Solanaceae; genus Przewalskia; species Przewalskia tangutica. The sequence goes on from CM056721.1 coordinate 769,491, forward strand.
TTTCCACAGAAGGTTATTTTTGCGTGTCTTATATGCACAATTCCTTACTTTGCATTTTCGAAGAAGGTTATTTTTGCTGCTTAATCTCGTGACATCCTTGTTATATGGCGCAACTTTATAAATGTGCCAGGGCTTTCCTTCATGATTTAGTCCAATACTTGTAGAACTTCTTCAACGACAAAACTTATTTATAGTGCTAATTACTAGGCAAATTCTAATGTATATTTCATGCAGGGGTAGATCATACCTTGGGCTCTGGTCCCTGGCCCATCCACATTTAAAAAAAATTGACTATTGATATTGGCTCACTGTCTTTTCAAAAAAAAAAGATTTAATATATTGAAAAATAATGAAGACACTACTCTAAACCACGTGTGTGAGTGAAAAATTACAATTTTCAGCGACAACAAGTAGAACAACAACGAAAACTTTCTCCAGATGTATAGTAAAACTCTATTATTTTATTTGGTTATTTGAAGGTTTTGTAAATAGAATTTTTGGGTTTAATTTGTATTGTTAATTATGATTGTAAATTAGGAAAATAATTAATTAAAAATCAATTCTCTTATTGATTGGGTTTGATGAATTGTTAAAAAATATTTAATTTATATAGTAATATTGTGGTCCCAATTCAATTTTAGTTAGGCGATTGGTTATTTTAAATGTTTGATTTTTTTGTCAGATTTGAGAATATTATACAAATGTCAAAACCACAAAAAAAAAGATTAGTTCGTTCTTTAAAACAAAAGAACCCACTAAACCTTTGGAAAATGATGCACCCGTTACAAATGTTGGGTTTCAAGTGAACGTGAAACTTCAAAGCGCGCTAGGCCGAGAGAGCTTAGTATCAATTCTATTAATTATGATCCCGCTGAACGAGCTCAAATTTGGGAATATCCTTTTATTTTAGTTGGCTCACCCTATGATTATTTAGTTAGTACGCCCCTTATTTCATGTAAAAATTTGGATATGTTGTTTGTTATTTCTTGTGGGATAGGCAAGTGTTTTTATTTGGTTTGTGCGGTAATCCGAACAGAAAACTGACAGAAGTAGGTTTTAGTTTTCTTCTTCAGGTGAACAAATAGGTTGTTCGTTACTTTAATATGTTTGGGACAATGACAGTACATTATGTTACTAGTACACAAAGATAATAATATTATTTCTTGCTTTCGTGTCATAAATTCTATCTTAGCAATTAAGTTCCAGTTTGGACATTAATGTTTTCTATTTGATAAAATTGCAATAGGGGTTTTGGAAACTCCATGTGTATTATATGTTATGTTCGATGGATAAGTTAATTTATCCGTCTATCATTTTCTATTGGAACATTCAATATTTGTGCTATGACAACCCTCATTGCACCTAATCTTCAGTCTGAACGTGTTTGAGATATATTACGTTCACATTCGATATCACAAAAAAAAAAAGGCAATACACATAGATGACAATTGAACTATATTCAATAAATCTAATTCACATTTTAATTAATCAGGTGACCTAAAAAGTGAATTTATTTAACCCCTCATATAGATATAACCACTTGCACAAGAAGAGGTGTTACACACTCGCCCGCCGTGTCAGTATCACGTTAGCGTCACACCAGAAATGTTCTAAATTTTAATTTTTATATTCTTTTTCTTTTCTTTTCTTTTCTTGATTCATTAATTTTATTATATTTTACAATAATTAATTCTTAATTAACCATTAAAATTATCTAATACACATCGAGATGGACATCCATTTCATTCGAGAAAAGGTAGAAAAATATAAATTTAATTTTCTTAATTAGATAGTGTGTATCATGTATATATATACCTTTTTATTAATAAAAATAATCAAAAGATTATTCTCTTTCAATTTTGTATCCTTCAATCTTGAGTCCTCTCTTGTAGATAAATCAGTTTAAACCACATTAAATGCAAATCTATCTTAATCAGAGTTCCTTTAATCTGCAAAATGTTGGTTCTCCTACAATAGAACGCAACCAGCCTGGCTGTAATTTGTGGCCAAAGAATAGAAATGGAAGAGACAATGGCCAGCCTGGGAGCTGGAACCCAGCTTTAGCCAGTTATTAACCCTCAATATGTTTCTCTTTTACACAATTAAATGAGCCTATTTTTTGTCAAATTTGTCTATCAATGATGTGATACATAATTCAACTTCAAGGATATTGAAGCAACGTGCATCATTCTTGCTGTAATAATTTGTACAATCCTTGTCACTATTATTTGTATTTTTCTTTAACATAAAGTTCCATTACCCCCACTCCCTAATTTGGGAGACAATATATTCTGTTGGTGATTCATAAAATTTGACTAGTTTTAGGCTAACATACAATCTATGACAACCTCCTCCTCTATATAGGTTGACCAAAAGGAACCAACACTTAAACTCCTCCACCAAAATTAATTTGAGTCCGGCAGTACTGAGCAAACTCACACAAGTGGAGTTTCCGTTTCACCTGCAAAAAATTGAAAAATAAAATAAAATAAGATTAGAAATAGTAATAAATAAATGAATCGGTGTTCTCTATTCAAATCATATAAATCACGTCGCAATTAGCTAAAAACAGCAGTATCAATACTATTATACGTTGATTTGGCTGCATACTCTAGCTAAAATGTTGGTCACAAATTGGTTTTGCATCTACATCAATAATTATTCAAATTTAAATCTAATGAGTACTTCTTGTTAACAAAATAACACAGCCCACACAAGTTTCATAGGGTGCAATACATAGTGTAAATATCCATTGTAGTTAAGTGAGTTAGTTAGTGGTTAATTAAATAGTGTTCTGTAAATATCTAGGAAACAACTTTTTCATTTTCTTCTGCTTTGAGTTTTACTGTACGCATCACTTTACTCTCTCTCTCTCTGTAATGGCTTAGGCCTCAACTTTCTCTTCTTAAGAAATGCAATATGATATGCTTTGCAAAGTGTTGGGAATGCTGGAAGTCTTCATGGTATCAGAGTGGTCACAAAGTTGAGGATCGAGGAGAAAACAGGGAGATCGAGAAGAAGGAGAAATCAAGGATATTAAGGAGAAATCGAGATCGAAAAACTAAGGAGACGAAATTGGAGGTGATTGTCGAGATCGAAGGATTGCATGTCGAAATCGAACATGCAGTGAAGATATCGGTGATTAAAGGAGGAATTGCTGAGGAAAAATTGAAGGATTGAAGGAATCGGTGATTGAAGGAGTCGAAATCAAACATGCAGTGAAGATATCGGTGATTGAAGGAGAAATTGCTAAGGAGAAATCGAAGCTGAATGAGTTGAACAGTGGAGGAATCACAAATCGCAACCAGTAAATCGCAATAAGAATGGGAACTGGAAGATACAGCAGGAACTTCGGTTACAATCGATCACAATCATCCACTTTACTTATTCCCCTCGGATGCGCCAGGATCGTTATCCGTCGGAGTGATTTTAACAGGTATGGACAATTATACCTTGTGGAGTAGGACTATGAAATTAGCCTTATTAGGAAAGAACAAGATAGGTTTTATAGATGGCACATTGAAGAGGGATTCATATATTGGATCGCTGGCTGGATTATGGGAAAGATGTAATGTCATAGTCGTCTCGTGGTTGATGGGGAATGTGAGCAAGAATTTGCTCACTGGAATGTTGTATAATTCCGACTCCTACATGATTTGGAATGATTTGAAAGAGAGATTTGATAAAATCAATAGTTCAAGGGCATTCCAATTGCATAAGGAAATAGTTTCGCAAAGACAAGGAACCTTGTCGATATCAATGTATTACTCAAAACTGAAGGATCTATGAGATGAGTATGACTCGATCATTCCGCTGCCTACTTGATGTGATAAATCAAAGGAGTTTGTGGATCATATGCAAAATCAAAGGCTACTTCAGTTCTTAATGGGACTGAGTGACACCTACAACCAGGCAAAGAGTCAAGTGTTGATGATGCAACAGGTTCCTAGCATAAATCAGGTCTATGCTATGATTAACCAGGAAGAAAGTCAGAGATTGATGCAGGACTTAATAGAACCTAATGCTATATTTACGGCAAGGAACAGGAGTGGAAGTGGTTTCAATAACAGGAATGGGAATGGATCTGGTGCACCACAGAAGCCGAGAAAGCCTTACAATCCAAATGTAATATGTGATTATTGTCATGTTAAGGGACATGTGAAGTTGGATTGCTTCAAGCTCATGAAGTGCAACTATTGTCATAAAACTGGTCATGTGGAAGATGATTGTTACCAGTTACATGGATATTCTGAAGATTTTAAAGGGAAATCGAGAAAGGCTAATGCTGTAGTTGGAGATGATCCACACTTTGGAGATACTGGACAAGAGAACGACATGAACTCTGTTTCCTATGCTCAGCGAGACTGTGGAGGGAATCAGAAGGCCTTTGAAATACTCAGAAACCTCACACTACAACAGCAACAAAAGCTGTTGAATATGCTGGACAGTGATGAAGTTGCAGGGAATACTAGTACAGGGAATGCTAGTGCAACATCTGCAAATATGGCAGGTATTATCTAGTGGATTGTGGATACTGGTGCTACAAACCACATGATTAATAATCAAAAGTTGCTAAGGATTAAACATCTAATAGGAAATGCAGGGAAAGTGCAAATGCCAACAGGTGAATCAGCTAGTATCACACATGTTGGAGACTATCACTTAGGAGGAGGTGATGTGCTTAAGAGTGTCTTATGCATACTTACATTCAAGTTCAACCTTATGTCTGTTTCTAAAGTAACAAAAGATTTACATTGCAGTGTTACATTCTTTTCTGAATATTGTGTGTTTCAGGATCTCTTATCTGGAAAGGTGAGAGCGATTGGTAATGAAGAAGGGGGATTGTACGTGCTATCAGTCGAGAATAAAGAAGAGATGATTACGGCAATGACAACTTCACAGCCTGTAGATGCAGTCACTTGGCATCTAAGGATGTGTCATGTGCCTATGAGAGTACTAAAGAAAATACCATGTTTTAGTAGTGATGATACTTTTACATTGGATAATTGTGAGATCTGTCCATTAGCTAGACAGGTTCGAATTCCTTTTCCTATCAGTGTTAGCAGGAAGTTAGAACCATTCCATTTGTTACATACCATGTTCTAGCTTGATGGAGGGTGTTAACAAAATAACACAGCCCACACAAGTTCCATAGGGTGCAATACATAGTGTAAATACTCATTGTAGTTAAGTGAGTTAGTTAGTGGTTAATTAAATAGTGTTCTGTAAATATCTAGGGAACAACTTTTTCATTTTCTTCTGCTTTGAGTTTTACTGTACGCATCACTTTACTCTCTCTCTGTAATGGCTTAGGCCTTAACTTTCTCTTCTTAAGAAATGCAATCTGATATTATTTGCAAAGTGTTGGGAATGCTGGAAGTCTTCACTTATGTTCCATATATATAAATGGATAGCAAGACAACAATCTTTCCAATAATCTAACTTTAAGTCATTCAGTTATTAGCTAAATCAATATGTCTTAATTGGAGTCAAACAAAACTTTGGACCTAGTACTTGGATGTATTACTCCTAACCATGAATATAATTTCACTTAATGGGTCCGTTGTTATTGTTAAACGATAAATGCAATAATGCAAAATGCCAAGATAGAATTAGTAGCACAAACCAATTGTATTATCTGAAGACAATGTCACTTTTTTGATAGAGTCGTTTACATATGGATCTTCTTCTCACACCAACCTTATTCTCTTGATCCTAACATTGTGATACATCTTATTATATCTATCAAACTGATACTTTATCTTATTTTTATTGCCATTTGGCAATCTTCACGCATCGTCTGAGTTATAGATGTCTATCGGGTCGACCCGTCGGGCCGTAGACGATCTGATTTAACGATTCAAGCGGTTACGTCGATTATCGAGTCTGGGACCGGTTCATTACCGGATTTCCCGTCGATCCGTGCCGTTCCGGGTTGAACCGGACCGGATTGTTTTTTTTTTTTAAATCGAAAATGTAAACTAAATATGTAATATAATATAGTCTTATATTTTATATTTTAAAATTTAAAGTTAACTTTGTATTTTATAGTTTATAACTTTATATGTTATATTGTAGTTATACTTTTATTAATTTATTAAATTAGTAGACATAGGTTAATAACTAAAGAAATAATAAAATAAAAACTAATGATAAGACGTAAACTTTCGAACTTTCATTATTCATAATATTAAAAAAAGTACTGAAGTAATAATAATTTTATTTATATATTATGCATCTTTTTAACAAGTACTTCGTAATTTATAGGTTCATTGAATTATTGTGGATCCATAGCCGCTAAATCTGGTGTATTCATTCCAGTCCCGGATGTCCCGCTTTCGCCGTAACTTGTACTCCCGCTTTCGCCGTAACTTGTACTCCCGCTTTCCAAAATGTTGCCAATTTCTTCATCTCCGGATCGTCAACGTCTACGTATCCTTGATTTCTTCTCTCTGATCTGATCCAATCCCTTAAGCAGACTAAGATTTTTAATGTTTCTCCGCTCAATGAGTAACGTGTGTTTCCTATTTGGCCTCGTGCTTGTCTGAATGCACTTTCAGAAGCCACTGTTGAGATATACACATTAAGAACATCCCGTGTCATAGCTTCAAGTACCGAAAATTGCCTTCTATTATCCTGCCATCATTGTAAAGGTTGAAAGTTCTTTTTCGACTCTGTTGACTTTTGTAAATAAAATTGCAGCTCATCACAATTTCGGTGGTTGATTGTGTTGTTGTAAAAGTGCTCTAAATGTCTAAAGATTCATTATCATCATCATCTTCATTGAATCATGTAGATGTAGACATAGAAGCAGAACTAGAAAGAAGATTAGTAGCAGAGTTGTTGTTATCATGTAATGTAGCATAATATTTATATAATTTACTTAAATTAGTATCAATTTTATCTATGCAATCAATTGAAGATGGAGTTTCTGTTGCACCTACTTCCATATAATTATATAAACTAAATATTAAATTATGACAATCTACTTTTTAATAGAAGGATTTAAGACTACACCAATACAATAAATATCAGGAATAGGATTTTTTTAACTTTTCAAACATAACTGTAACAACAACTTTATATTTTATATTTGATTTTAAACCATAAAGTAAATATGAAATTTCAACTATATGAGCTAAACCATTACAAACTGTTGAGTAATAAGATCCTGAAAATTCAACAGTAGCAGTGTAAAATTTACGTAATTTTTTTAAAAGTTCAGAAATTGATTTCCAATGTTCGTCGGTTAACATATGAATCATGTTCTTACAATGAGCATTTGAAACATTTGTTATGGGGTCTTTATACTTGTAACATTCTTTTAAAAATAAATAAGTATAACTTCACCGTGTAACAACCTCACCTGACTTGAATTTTGATCTCAAATTAAATTGTTTATATTTTTCTTTAAATTCTATTATTCTTGTCACGACCCAAACCGGAGGGCCGTGACGGGCACCCAGATTTCACCCGCTGGGTACCCCTAATCACCCAACCATAAATAAGCACATATTAAGTCAAAAAGGTTTTGAAAACTTTTAATCAAAAATTTGACTTATACATATATACATACTCATATCAAGGCCGACGAGGCCATACAAAACCACCATCCACAGGACACCTGTGTACAAGCCTCTAAAGAGTATACGACAACAAAATATCATACCAAAAGTAGACTGCAACTCTGGAACAAATAGAGTGATCCGACATCAGCTGAACCGGCAACCTACCAGCGTGAATCATCACTCTCTTTAACTGAACCTGCGGGCACGAAACGTAGCCCCCGAGGAAAGGGGGCCAGTACGAAATAATGTATTGAGTATGTAAAACATGAATTACTGTAAATAATAACTGGTCAAGAGATATCATGAGACAAATATAATGATCCAAATATCAATACAATTGTGTCTTATGAAATGAGAGTCAATTGTGTCTTATAAAATGAGAGTCAACTTTGCCTTTTAAAAAAATGAGAGTCATATCAAAATCATGAATGTCTGTCCATAGTATCATCATCTATACATATAGATATAACGTGTCCCGGCCCTCTAGTGAGAGACTCGGTGGAATTATCATATCATTAAAAATTAGGATTCAATAAAATTATGTATGTTCGCCGTATACTCATGTTATATAAATCATGCAAAAAAAAAAAAAATAGTTTCACATACCTCGAATATTGTCCTTCCCATAATTCCGTAGTTAAAAAGATCCTGTTCTTCTTGTAACATGTACTTAATTCTTAAACCGTAATCTTTGCTAAATTGAGTCGCTCCATATGTGCCTCGAAGCTTCATAGTGCTGAGCCACTAACCATGGTGATTAATGAATTCTATGACCTTCCGATAATCTAGTAATTCCCTATAAAGGCATTAGTTCGCTAGGCTTCTAAAGGATAATACTTTTTGTCCAAAGTGCAAGAAAAAGTCAGAATTCCATTTCTTGGGGAGCTTTTAAGTAATATCGAACAACCAAATTCAATTTGAAAAAGATTGCTATGCAAAGACCTTATTAATTACTTATCCCCTCTCACTACTCCCAAACGAGCAAAAAAAAAAAAGGAATTTGGAGGAGAATTTTGATTGACAAGAAGTTATAGGGGTGCTTGTCTTTAACCAAAGTGAAAAGATAGCTACACCCTTAAATTCTAAAAATTCATAAGACTTTCGTATGCTCGAAGTCATAATTTATAATAACACTAGTCCATCACTTTTTTTGAAAATATACCACCATTATTATTAATCCTCATCGTCACACTTGTTGTATCCAAAATTATTTCGGAATCGCATTCCTTGTATACTAATTTTCTTATTAGCATATGTAAATATAAGAAAAATTTCCCAACACTCGGATCTATGTTCTTCGTTTACATGCTCAAGTTGTTGTTCAAAATTACTAGTCGTTACAATTCTACTTTTTCTATTATTACCCTGAATAACTCCAACAACTCTTCGGACAAGAGCTAATTCAGTTTCAAATAAATCAAGACCACTTTGAACAATTAAATTATAAATATGACAAGCACAACGAACATGAAATATATCAGGAAGTGGCGGTTGTAATTCCGTTTTTAAAAGATCTACAGCAGCATTATTATTAGATGCATTATCGAATGATATAGTAAGTACTTTTTGAAAAAGATTCATACATTTTGCAACATCACAAATAGATCCGCTTATATATTTTCCAGTATGACTTTGATCCTCGTACAGAAAAGAAATAATACGTTTTTCCACTCTAAGATTTTCATCAATCCAATGACAAGTAATTGTTAAATAATCTCTACCGTTTAAAGCATGTCCAATGTCTGAAGTAAAACTAATTAGGCATGAAAGGTTAGCGAACAAATGTTGCAAATAAATAACATACTCAATATAAATTCTAAAAATATCGGCTCTACAAGTAGTCCGAGGAGCACATTTAAATAAAAGATTATATACTATTTGAATATATGTAATTAAATATGAAGAAAAAGCAAAAGAAAAAGGTAAACAACATGCGACAACCATTTCTGCTAATTCAATGCGATCCTTCTTTGGATCGTAGTTAACAAGCCCCCCGTTAATGGATTAATTTGTTGTTGATCGGGTTCTAAATCAGGGACTTTACCCCACTCTATCGGATGATCTTTCGTTAAATGCCTACCTATAGTGTCCGTCCCCCGTCATCACCCCATCTCTTATGTTTATAAGTTTTCCCACAAATATTACATCTAATTCTATCAGTGTCTCCAATTCTATCATAAAACTTCCACACTTTACTCATTTTTTCCTAATCGCTACTTCTGTTTCTGGTAAAGGAGGTCTACCTCTACTACTAGTAATACTAACATTGACAGAAGACACACTAGTAGGTGTAGGAGTTTCAGTTTCAACATTATCATATTCATTATCTTCTATTCCAAAATCTTCTTGCATTTGATCATAATCTATATTTTGATTAGATGATGAAGAACCTCTAGATTTTTTACCCCTTGAAGTTGAAACAGATTTACCTTTTTTACCCAATCGGTTTAGCAAATCTATTATAAAATATTTAATTTAAAATTTAATTTAAATAATCAACAAATAAATATGACAATTTAATAAAATAATTAGAGAATGAAACGAGTGTACCAAACTTTGGGATTCAGAATTCATTGAAACTCGAAGCTCGAAATCTTTCACCTTGCTACTTTGAAATTAATAATAATAATAATAATAATAATAATAATAATAATAATAATAATAATAATAATAACTTGAGAATTGATAATAGAGAGAATTAATAATGAGAATTGAGAATTGATAATAGAGAGAATTAAGAGAGTATGAGAATTGAGAGAATTGTAGAAATAATTGTGTAATAAAAATGAGAAGAATATAGAGTATTTATAGATTTTTAAAGGGCAAAAATGTAATTAATAAATAATAAATAAAAAAATAAAAAAAATAAAAGACCAACGGCCAGTGGACCGTTGCCCCCCACTCCCCAACCCCTACCACACCCACCCAACAGTAACATTACCGTTGGGCAACAACCCAATTTTTTTAAATTAATGTTACCGGATCGGGTAACCGGTAACGTTATCGATTTCCGTTATCGGTCCGGACCGGATTGTCTTACCGGATTTTTTTCATAATCCGTGCGGGTTGGGTCCTAACCAATCTCCAACCCGTTAAGTCTTACCGGCCCGCATCGATCGGGTCCTTAGGATCGATTGGTCGGTTATCGTTATCTAATCGGACCAGATGATATAGTCTGAGTAGAGTGTGTGAACATAGGCGAATTCAGAAGTTAATTAAATTTAATGTGTTTAATCTTTAAATTTTTGTTACAAAACCCATTATAGTTTCAAAATCGAAGTTAATTCAAATTTTTATATTTTTTGAATTTTTAATGACTTTGCATGTGCGCGCAGACACTCATATATGCAGTGGCGGAGCTTAGAAGGCCCTGGGGGTGGCCATGTCCCCCCAACTATTTTTTTTAAATATAACTCTTTTATAAATAAACCCTCTAATATCCAGTCACGACCCCTCCCAACTAAAAAATAAATATAACTCTTTTATAAATAAACTCTCCCCTCTCTGGCTCTCTCTATCCAGTATCGCCAAAATTATAGATGAATTATAATATGTCTCGATCAAGTAAGGGAAAGAGAAGAGTTAGGGAAAGGATTTACTTCTTCCCTTAGCTAAAAGTATATTCAACTTGGTTGGTAGAAATTGAGAGAGAATATCTTTTTTTCATCCAATATGAGAAGGATTCAGGAAAGTTACTATCTAGGGTATCCTAAAACTTCAGTCGACTTTTATTATTTTTCGTTTGTGAGGCCATAAGTGAAAGTATATTTATGTCCTAGAGACAATCTGTATTAGGACAAATATACTTTATACACATTCTTATATTCGAATTGGATTTCAACCTCCATGATTCAATTATTAATGATTTCAAGTCTTTAAAAGAACGAAGGACATCACTTTAATTCTAGATACGTTTTTCCTTTTATATATTATATTTTTGTTGTATTGATGTTGGTGCAGTTGCACCACCAAATTTTTTAATTTTTTTTATACAAAATGACGTCGCTTTATATAATTGTTTTAATACAACTAGTCTGCGTATTTGCTACATTGGTCTCTTCATAACATTCGTAAATTCATTTTTTTTTGCTTTGTAAATTGCCTCGCAATTTTTTTTTTGCTTCGTACATTGCCTCGCAATTTTTTTTTGCTTCGTACATTGCCTCACAATTTTTTTTGCTACGCAAAAAAATATTACTTCGTATGTTTGCACCACCAGATTTTGTTGTATGAATCCGCCACTGATATCGCCCCCTTAATATTTTGGACAAGATCCGCCACTGCATATATGATTGTGTCGAAAATGCTATGAACTAATTGATTGTATGCTAGCTATATTCGCCGCGCTGTGTTCGATCGATGCTGATGTTAAATCATAGGATGGGGAATCTTACACGCCATGGAACATGGGATCATTGGCTACTTGATGAATAAGGAACCTTACCTGTCACCCAATTTTGTGTTGCATCAAGAGGTTCGATCTTTAGTACTTTGCTGTCCATAAAAGACTCATTTGTTGGACATCTTGCAATTTCCCAGTTTCAGCAGATATGTTTTAGAAAGCAACATAGAAGCATTAAATGTTTTATTAGAGGACAACAATTAGTCTGCTGCTAGCTCAGCCTGTTGAAGTTATGGATTAGTTATGCTATTAGTTAAAGAGCTTATTAGTATGATAGTTATTAGTTGAGGGACATTAGTGTATTTTCCTTTTCCCTGCATTGTGTAAATAATGGCTCCCACATCATTTTGTGGTTAAGCCTTCATATAGAAAAGTTCAGAAGCTCAATTGAACCCCAAATCGTTTCTCTCAATTCATCTGCTCGATCCTTCCTCTTCTCATTTGCAACCTGCGACGATCAACACAACCAACTCTATTATTTTTTAGGTGTCTGCTTCAGCCAGATCAACAATATGTGTCCAAAACTATTATTTGCAAATATTGAACTACATTTAAATCCTGGCAAAATATATAATTTTTTTTTGCTTACGTAGTGTTTCAAGTAAAATAATTATTTCGCTCATAAAAATTAAACTATTTTCTAGTGAAATTCATGTCCAATTGCCTAATAAGTGCTCCAAATAAGACTAAATGCAACCAAAAAGTCAATGCATAATGAATTCGTCTATGATAATCACGGACTCGAATAGTGGAAGCAGTGATAGATCTATGAGTTTTGAAGTGGTTGTTCGAAATATATAAAAAAAAAATTCAAAAAAAAAAGTGTGTGTTCACGTGGATAGGCTAATGCAACGGCTATAATGGGACGTCGCATTAGACCATACGAGACGTTGCATTAGTTTATCTAATGCAACGGCTCTGGATTTTAGCGTGTACATGTCGCATTAGCCACATCTAATGCGACGGCTCACCAACATCCGTCGCATTAGACCTATCTGGAGCGTCGCATTAGGTAAGAAAGGTAGTAGTGTATCTCTTTGCAAAAAAAAAGTGCTTGTTCGCGTGAACAAGCGGTCCGCCCCTGAGTGGAAGGATAAGGTTTAAAAAGTGTAGAAAGAAAAAAAAAGTTCTTCGTTATATTAACTTATGTTTTTCTAATTGGAGATTAGAATGATGCGTGAGCAACTACAACTAAGACTTGACTTGAGATATATACTGTATTAAGAAAAAGTTTATTAGGATGATTGCGTGTGAGCAACTACAACTAAGACTTGACTTGAGATATATACTGTATTAAGAAAAAGTTTATTCTTTTCTTCTATTTAATCTTCTTATATTCATTAGTTAATATTAATGTTATGGATGAAGAACAATCCCCTCATCTTAGAAGCAAGCATGTAATAAAAATAAAATCAATAGGAACTTAATATTTCCGAGAGCATATTCTCGTCATCCAATATTTTGCAATATTAAAATGAATATATTTCCTGCTTAGAATTCTATTTAGGGAAAACTGCATAAATGTCCCTAAAACGAAAGTATTTACGCGCATACCCACTAAACTATTTACGTGCTATCCCCCAAACCTTTATCATGCTTCAGCCCCAAACAAAACGTGAACCTCCACTGTAAAATTGAGGTGAACCCCCAATCTTTTACTGAGTCCGAGCATCTTCAACTCACAATTGAACTACGAACACTGCAAATTACAATTGAATAACTTAATTCGAGCATCTTCAATAAAAATTCCATCTCAAAAACAGAGCAAACTTCAACAAAATTCAAAAAGTATGATTCAAAATTGATTTTGAATTTCCAGTTCTAAATTTCATTTTGCAATTTCAAATTACTTTTTTGTCCAATTCTCAAACTCAAAATTTGTATACTCTTCAATGATTACAGATTTGAAAATTGACACATTTTCAATGGATGATATTATAATTTTAGTGTAACACAATGGTAGCTAGGATTCGAATAAGAAATACGTTGATTATGATGTTGACGCAATTCTCATAAACACTAGCTGCAATTTCAATGAGCTTGTTGCACAAATTGCAATTCAATTACAACACAATCCTGCTACAACAAAGCTATAAATCAAATACACACTTGGATAGGGATTCCCACCAATAAAGATCTCAACAATATGGGAGTAAAAGTGTATTTCTACTTGAATAAGAATAACACTGCCATAACTTCTTATCCAATTTCAATCTAGTATAAAAACACTATTGTCGACACAATCACGCCATAAATTGATGTTGCTGAAACTTCATTAAAAACAAAAACTGATCAATTCACCAAAACTAGATGACGATGGTGACATAGATACGATTGACAATGTCATTCATCAATCGCAACACATGGATCACAACATTACCATTACTGATCTACTCAAACAAGCAATTGAAGTTGGCCAAAATTATATTGACAAAAACACACTAATTGTTGTTGTGTGACAATACTCAGTACAAGAGAAATTCGAATATCGAACTAAAAATTATGTCACATAAGGTTCATTCTGATTTTTGTCAATTTTCTTTACAATTTTCTATGATGTCTATTGTACACACATGATATCATCATGATATATCCATATATTGAGATTGTATCATGATGGACTGGGTTGAAGTCCTTCCTTTAATGATGGACTCCCTTAGTCCACACATGATACTATCATAGTATATCCATGTACTGATATGGCATCATGAAGAACTGGGTGAAGTCCATCAATGTGAGACTCCATCTCAGTCATTCATAATACCATCATGATATATTCATATACTGAGATGGTATCATGAAGGATTACAACTCAGTCCTTCAATGAGAAACTCTCCATCAGTCCACACATGACACCATCATGGTATATTCATATATTGAGATGATATCATGAAAAACTTTTTTGTAGTACTTCAATGAGAGACTCCCATCAGTCCACACATGATATCATTATGGTATATCCATATACTGAGATGATATCATGATGGATTGAGTTGCAGTCCTTCAGTCCACACATGATACCATTATGGTATATCCATATACTGATATGGTATCATGAAGAAATGGATTAAGTCCATCAATGTGAGACTCTGCTTAGTCCTTCATGATACCATCACGATATATTCATATATTGAGATGTTATCATCAAGGATTGAGTGTGGTCTCCCTCATTCCACACATGATACTATCATGGTATATCCATATACTAAGATGGTATTATGAAAGATTGGATTGAAGTCATTCAATGAGAGACTCCCTTCAGTCCACACATGATACTATCATGGTATATCCATATACTGATATGGTATAATGAAGGAATGGGTGAAGTCCATCAATGTGAAACTCCCTCAGTCCACACATGATACTGTTATTGTATATCCATATAATGATATGGTATTATGAAGAACTGGGTGAAGTCCATAAATGTGAGACTACCCTCAATCCTTCATGATACCATTATGGTTATCCATATACTAAGATGGTTTCATAAAGGACTGGGTGTGGTCTCCCTCAGTCCACATATAATACTATCATGGTATATCTATAGACTGATATGGTATCATGAAAGAATGAGTTAAGTCCATTAATGTGAAACTCCCCTCAGTCCTGCATGATACAATCATGGTTTATCAATATACTGAGATGCTATCATAAATGATTGAGTTTAATCCCTTCAATGAGAGACTCCTCTCAGTCCACACATAATCTATCATGGTATATTCATATATTGATGTGGTATCATGAAGGGATGTGTGAAGTCCATCAATATGAAACTCACTCAGTTCTTCATGATACCATCATGGTATATCCATATACTGAGATGATATCATGAATGACTGCTTCAGCCATTTACCCCATGTGCACGCCCCCTATTTTGCTCTAAAAATATTCTCATGATGAAACCATTATATGCATGTATTATGTTGCTTTTATCAAAGAAGGATGCACGTGAAGTCTTAAATCAGAAAAGTGTATGAAACTCAAACACGTTTCGAGTGTCATATTTCAAACACATACACACACTATTAATTGTACCAACATAAATTACACTACATACAACTTCGATTTTACCATATTTTTGCATAAAATATAGAAATTAAAGGTAATAAAAGACACAAATTAAGTTACCTTCGTATCATAAACATCATCAGGTGTTGCAGGGATTGTTTTAGGTCATGTTCCAAGAATTAATTCACAAGGAATATCTTGTGATTCAACTGCATTTTTCATTTTCTTTGTCACATTCTCATCCGCCGCCACTTTTTCTACCCCTTTCTTTTGAAATTGTCAACATCTTTACCCGTCATTGCTTCATCCACCCCCTTTGAGTGTCGGTTTTTGGCACATCACGTGATTTGGGATCACCCTAATTTAATTTAGGGATACCAACAGAAATCGACCGTGAATCATCAATGTGCAATGAAAAACTTGGGCCCAACATCACTAACGAAATACACTTTTGTTTACCTACACCTTCATCTAAAGAATCATCAAAATCATTCAAATGTTGAAGACGATGGCCCCTCCGTTGAGTTGTAACGTGTTTTTGACGCATACATACAATATAAAAGGTACACACTAAAAGACTTTGAAAAATAAGAGAAACTACTACTAAAAAACTCAATTAGCTTAGAAATTTTTATGAAACTAATTGTTAAAGCAATGAAGAAACATAAACAACTGTCACTTTTCCCAAATTTCAAACACATCGCAAAAATCGCTGAGGAAGAGATGTGCAAAAACCGACTAAGAGAGATTAGGTCGAATTGTGTACAATTAGAAGTTGGGCTAGGTGGAAATTGGGTCGAATTAAGACATCGTTTGGGCCAATATGGGAGGGGATATCGCACGTAAATACTTTATGCTTAGCTGGACATAGCACGTAAATAGTTTGAGAGAGGGGACATAACTAGTGTTGTTATCGGTCCGGACCGGTCCGGGTATCCACTTACCGGAACCGGTCCCGGACCGAAACCTTATCGGTCCGGTTCTCGGTCCGGACCGGTAAGAATTTTTCGGGTCGGACCGATTTTTTTTTTTTAAATTAAATTTCCAATACTGAAATTGACATTCTCGGACACATTACCACGAAATTTTTACGTTGAAATATATTGTATAGCGCGAGATATTTAGATTTGAAAATGGACAATTGGTAATAATTTGGGGTAAAAGTGAAATTGATTGGCAAGACGGATGTTTTTTGAGAAATTGGCTGCTCCAAACTGCTTTAGCTGTTTGTCCGGCCCTATCTCGAAAAAATATGCGAAATAAAAAAAACATTAGGTCAAACGGACATCCGAGCGCAAAGTTATGACCATTTAAAGTTTCATTAATTTACAACTAGTTAGAGCTGACGAGGGGTGGGGGTGGTGGAGGGCTGGGGTGAGGGACTGAGGTGGGGTTGGGGTGTTCTGGGTTACCGGTCCGGCTCCTTATCGGTCCGAGTATTTTTTTGGTACTCGTATCCGGACCGTTAAGGTTTCGGTCCGAGTATCGGTTCGAATTTACCGGTCCGGTTCTTGGGTAATTACCGGGTGTATCCGAACCGCTAACAGCCCTTACATAACGCGTAAATAGTTTGGGTTTTAAGGGCATTAAGTGTAGTTTTCCCTTTTATTTAATGAGAAGATAAATACAATGATACAAGCAGATTAAAATGCAAAAGAAAATTAATAACATGAAAAAACCGAAAAAGCTAGCACATTAAAAAGAGTAGTACATAAAATGTGCAACTCTTTTTCGGTTAGTAATTGTGGAGAGTATATAAGTGATATAAATACAAAAAAAATGGAGATTAAAACTGAGAAGAATTAAAGATTAAAATTCCTCAGGTATGCTTTGAAGCACAGGCATCCAAGAAGAATTATTTTTCAGCTTGACTTGATTAGCTTTTCTAATTATTTGCCTTTTTCTCATGAAGTTCAAACGTTGTTCCACAAGAAATAACAGCAGCTTGTGAAGGAAAAATTTGGCTTTTATTTTCATTGATATTATTACCATCTCATAATGCTTCAAGAACTTGCTTTATACCTTCTTTTTCCACCACAATTTTCATTCTCACCACCTCCCTTTTTTCTTGACCTAAAAAATCTCTATTATTACCCTTTGCAATTGCATCCAAAATATTACTCATAACATTAACTTTTTGGCTCCTTATTCTTGAAATCTTTGATTCTGATGATCTCCTTGGCCACACACATCTATCTTCTGCAAATTTCACATCCATTTTGCGTACGTCTTGTAAAGTTGTAATAATGAGTTCATGACAATGACTAAGTGCTTTGTTATATAGCTTGACAATTTGATAGGAATAACAGAAATACCTATCAAAGAAGCTGAAGGCTGAAGCAGCATCGATGTTTAACTGTGTAACTTCATTAAAGGAGTAGATGTTGTACTCCTGTCTCCATAACCGTGTAATTGTACATCATGATTACGTTGAGGGGCATATCTAAATCGTCGATTATGGGTTCACGTGAACCTAATAGTATCACTTAAATTTTGTATATTATATGTATATATAAAGATCCACCAAATATTTATAAATATTTAATTAAAAACTCAATTATTATTATAATATTAACTTAAGTTCATTATAGAAATTTCTAAACTTCAAATTCTAGATCTAGCTACAATTTGGTCTATGATGCTTCAGGGTTGACTTTCTTTTCCCATGAAGTTTTCAGTTCAATGTAATTGCAGTGTAAATAAGAGGATAAACGCCCTGGAAGAAGAGAGGCAAAAATCATTTGAATGTACCAGTTCTAAATGGGGGAAAACCAGTGTGTTATATGAAGCGTAGATATTGTTGATATCCTCTAATTTGACCCTTGCTACTTTTACGGCTTGAAACGGAAGGAGATTTTATACATTAATGTCAAATTGAGAGAGGGATGATGATTTCACTAATGATGCTGTTTATTGTTTGCTTTGTTACTTGTTCAGTAAAAAGCCAAGTGGGCATTCTGGAGCTGATGTCTTTACTAGAAAATGATTTAAAGCATGAAAAAAGGTCAATGATGGAAAGAGTTGTGCTTTACTTAATCATACTGGTGAGAGTGCGTGTTCGTCTCACAATAATGCATTAAAAACTTCTCAAGACTTGTTCAATCAGTCTATGCACATCAGAAATGTCCTTAACGTGCAGAGTTCCGATCAAATTAGCAAAAATAGATTTCGTCTCAAGAGCTCTATTGATTCAATTCGTTGGCTCACGTTTCAAGTTTGTACTTTTAATTCTAAGTACGTCTTTCCTTATATATATTATATTTTTGTTGTGTTGATGTTATTTTGAATCTTTGATAAATTAAATTTTGTTCTTATAAATTTCAATTATAATATTTTTGTTAGTAGTACCGTCCCCCTTAATATTTTGGACAAGATTCGCCACTGATGATTAGTGTATTAGATCCGCTATTTACACCACACAAATAATTTATAATCTTAGCCGTTTAGGTTTAACGAGCGTACATATTTTTTTGAAAATTAAGTAAATTTGTGTATAACTAAAAAGAAAAAAACCTAAATCCAAGAAATCAACAAGTCTTCATATTCTAGAACGAAAAACAGAGACACAGTAGCACAAGCATATGACTACCAACAAGTATTATTATTATTTTTATTTTTTTATTTTTTTATTTAATTCAGGTTTTTAGGTTTGCGTCTGATTACTTCACTGGTATTATCCAGACGTCCGGGAGGTAATAGCACTGGTCCTTCAACACTATCACCAGGTAAATCGCGGGATGTATTCTTATGATCAAGTTTCTGAGAGCGTACAACTGATCAATAAGATAAGGTTCAATTCCCCAATATGCAGAATTTCTTCGTGCTTACGGGGAATCGAACCCACACTGTTCATATCAAAGCGTCTTACCATACTTTTGTCACTGGACTATGTCCTGGATGGGCTGTTATCCCAATTTGTTTGCAATGTACACCAACGCCTCACATGCAAAACCTTATCTGACGGGGCAGCTACCAATTAATGATTATGCAACCAAATGAAGGCGGCTGCCTACAAAAGTTGAAGATTTTCCTTCAACTTCTGCTACTATGGTTTCATAATCTCACAAATATTTTATTGCTAACTTAAAATACTAGAATATCTTGCTATTACTAAAGTATTTTCTATAACTATCACGATAGGCCCTCCCAGCTCCCGAACGCGGGAAAAAACACTGATAAAGGCGAAGGTAGAGTTCAACATATGACTTCATTCAAACTCGCAATAACTTTCTCTCAAATAAGACGTGGATTCAAAATCTAAATTTGATGGTTCATAATTTTATGTTCTCACTACTGAATTCATCTCACATATGCAATTATGGATCGAAACTTAATATTAATTGAAAATTTAGTGATTTTTACATCCTTCCTTAACATTGCCTTATCCAAGATTCTTTTTCAAGTATCTTACCACTCGGAGAGCGGCTCTCCAATGCGCTTTCTTTGATTGGTGCATGAATTGGGACAAAAATGGTTATTGTTGTTGAGATACTGTTAGCGTAGTCGAAGAGAAAGAGAATTCCTGCATATAATTAAAAAATTGTAATTTCATTAAGCAACAAATTATGAGCAAGAAGCAAGAACGTAAAAAGATATCCAGTTACTACATTTAAACTTCTCTTAAAGTAAAACAACCATATTAAAGTGACAAAAGATGTAAGATCGGACGAAAATTGAACTCCTCTATTTTAAAATACAAGAAATATATACCTCTAAATTTTGCACAATTCATGTTATTATATCAAAATGACAAAGAATAAGATCAAAAACTCTCATATTTCTTTCTATGACAGTCAATTATACAACTTAATCATGTAACATAAATAAAATAAGCAAATAAATTTGACAAATCGACAACAATATAACGCATTGTAAACTAAAACATAATAACAGTCAACGTTTGATAATGAATCTCGTCCGCAAATTCTATTCAAATCAAACATACAAAAAAAGTTGAAATATAAAATAAATTAAAAGACAACATATTTACATTAAAAGAACTAATAAATGCAGTTCACGTTAGAAACTGAAAAAGGCACAATAATCAAATGAATTACTTTCACATTTTTTTTCCAACTTTGGTCAAATATTATTCAAACACATACTAATAAAAACAGTTAAAAAGTTACTATTTGAAAACTATTTCAAGTAAAATGTTATGAATAATAGAATCTTATAGCTAATTAGGAAAAGCAAGAAGCTTACGATGTAAAGTGAGAATTTTTTAGTGTGAAAATTGGAGTCGGGTAGGATTTTTAATTTTGAGAGGAAATGGGTTTCTTTTGTTAGAGACATGTTTCCACTTAGTTTTTTATTGGGCCTTTTGAGAATTATGGGCTTAAACCATTAAAAAATAAAGTTCAAACATGAATGTAAAATACATAAATTATAATTTTTTTAAAGAAAATACTTATAAATTACATTCTAATAAATATTGTTATGTATAAAATAATATACATATAATCGAATCGATTTGGTTTGGTTTCGGTTTGACTTTTTTTAGTTAAAATCAAACCAAACCTATTATGGTCGGGGGGTTTTCAACACCAAACCATGGTTCGGTTTGGTGCAGTTTATCGATTTTCTTTGTACATCCCTAATTGTAACTATGTGAAACACAACACAAACGTATGGTAGATATTACCCCCCCCCCCCCCCTCAAATTATTTGTCGTTTGTTTTGTTTACACGTTCCTTAAAAGTATTAATTAGGAGGAGCATTTGATCTATTTTACCCTTATGTCTAAATTATAATCTATCTCCATTAAATATTTACTCTATTTATGTGTCATCTTCATTAATGACAAATGATAAAATAGAGAAAACATAATTAATTAAGTCTTGAACTTCTAACGATTTGATTCGATTTGTCGGTTTGGTGCAGTTTATCGATTTTCTTTGTGCATCCCTAATTGTAACTATGTGAAACACATCACAAATGTGTGGTAGATATAAGACTTTTACCCCCGTCTCAAATTATTTGTCGTTTGTTTTGTTTACACATCCCTTAAAAGTATTAATTAGGAGGAACATTTGACCTATTTTACCCTTATGTTTAAATTATAATCTATCTCCATTAAATATTTACTCTATTTACGTGGCATCTAAAACGACAAATAATTTGAGACAACTATTTTAGTAACCATGACAAATAATTGAAGTTTAAAACAATTAATAATTAAGATGGCTAAATTCAAAGATTTGAAGCACCCATGAATTCTCCAATAACTTCAAATTTTCACAATTACAAACTTACAACCTCCAATGGGGAGAAGTGATTATTTTTTTATAATCAAACACTTGGGGTATGGACTGGATGGATCTAACCTAACAAAAGTAGATCGAGATTTGCAAATACTTTGATTAAATTAACCCACTGCAAAATTGGAGCACATGACACCAATATTACAGTAGTAACTAATTACTTGTTGAAAGTGTCACAACAATAAACATACATACTACGCCTTTAACAACAACGATCCGAATTTATGTACCAATACAAATACTATAAGCCAAAAAATGCGTCTAGTGTCTGCAAATATTTAAAAAGAATTATGGTGGACCCCATATTGAAACTAGGCAAAGATTTCATCCAAATTGACCTAGAAGTTTCCGCCCACTGGAGATCTAGCAATCGAAAATATAACATCAACATCATACTCCTGCTACAAATCTTCAGTTTCCATCAAATATCTTTGTTGGTGAATGAAAAGTGAAAACTACAGAATTTGCTGATCTACTGGACCCAAATACTCTGAATTATGTGCCACCAACAAAACGAACGTCCAACGGCTTTCGCGTTAGTACGCTCATCCGTTGGCGCAACGGCTTTCGCGCTAGTACGGATAGAAATGTTACGGAAAAATATTTGATCACGAACACTTTACGAAATTTTTGAAAGCTTGAGCCATGTCCAAAGGCAATGTCCCGAAGGATATTTCATCCAATGTGGGTGTATCCACAACATTCAACAAGCTCTTCTAGTATAAAATTAGGAGCCGAATCTAACAAAGATTTCACAAAAATAGATAACCAGCAAACTACAATAGGGTAGGAAGATGAAGTATTGATCAATATATCTTCAAAAGTAAAATAATATATGTATATATATATAGGTTGAGACCTCAAATGATTCAAGGTTGACTCAATAGCCCAAACATAACGTTAGCAATTAAAAGCTTTACCACATTTAATGTCATGATGACCATTCAAACTGATTTAATATACTAGCCATTAAGGCACTTAAAATAGTCAAATACGTATACAATAAATCTGTCACAAAATAATGATTTCATCATTAGATCTATTTATTGATTTAATGTAATAAAATCCATAAAAACGTTAGAAACAGTCGTATTATTTTTGAGATATTAAATAGAAAATATTATTTTTCTAACAAGTACTGCATATGTAACTTCATTTTGACGGTACTGGAAGACCACTAAGAGGGGACTAATGAGAAAGTAGATCATACAGCTAACTTAATCACATGCAATGTCCACTCAAATTATTAATATCTGACACTAGAATTACTCGCTTCACGCCCTTGAATTATTATTCACG
Source organism: Przewalskia tangutica (assembly GCA_029844215.1). Classification (NCBI taxonomy): domain Eukaryota; kingdom Viridiplantae; phylum Streptophyta; class Magnoliopsida; order Solanales; family Solanaceae; genus Przewalskia; species Przewalskia tangutica. The sequence continues at coordinate 793,031 of CM056721.1, forward strand.
GATGAATTGAGAAATCGATCTTTCGAAAACGGTCATTATATCTATCAACGTAGAGATAAGATCGATATACAATTTAACCTCCTCAGAGCTCACATTCCACCGGACAAGTATTTGTTGTAATATGTACATAAGTTCCACAACATATTACAAAGAAAACAACAAAAGCCAATGTCACGCACAACGCCTAATCACAAACTAGAAAAAAAAAATCTGACCAAATCCACAAAAAACAACTGAGTACCATAGAAATTGAAACAGAACATCCTCATAAGCATAATTATCGGTAATTCCGAAATTAAAATCAAATTTCCAAGTGATTAACACATAAAGATTGATGTTTTCTAGTTTTAAGGTTGAAACAGAAGCAAAATAACGACATTAAATTAAATTCGACCAAAAAAAAAAGAGGAACAGAGCGAAATTAACCTCCATGGTCAATCCCTACAAGGGATACTTCTAATCGGCCATTTACTCTTCTGGTTTTCTGCAGAGAATCATATGCATAGGAGAAAATATGCCTTTTTCACCACCTTGAGTTAAATAATCAGCAGTCACGAACAACATCTCGTGCACATCAACTGTACCTTTTGGTGCAATTCCAAGAAAAGCAAGAATTGTAACCAAAATATGGTTCCTCCAGTAAGCAATTCTACCCATTTTAAGCCTTGTCCACCATGGATTTGATGGTGGTTTTGCCAAATCTTTCTCTTTCACCACTTCAAACCCCACTTGCTTAGCAACTTCAGCAATGTCCTTGTAACTTCTCAACCCTGGTAAAGCATCACCCCTTTCGATCCCGTGGATAATCTCCACGTGTTCCGGGTCTTCGTGTTGATACAATTCGGTTGTAACCCATTCATAAGAAACATAATAGGATCCGGGCTTTATAACCCGGTAAATCTCCTTATACACTTGTTCAAGTTTAGGAGCATGACAGGTAGCTTCGATGGAATAAGCTCCATCGAAGCTATTGTCTGCGAAGGGCATTTGCAGGAAATTCCCGCAAACGACCTCGCAAAGTGAATCGAGCCCTGCTTTTTTATTATGCATCCGGGCTCGTTTTACTTGATACTCATTAATAGTAATACCAACAACATTAGCTTTAGAATGGGCCGCTATAGCCCGCATCGGCCCGCCCACACCACATCCCGCATCAAGAATGAGGGCTCCGGGCTTCACGCCTAACATATCGACAGCCATCTCCTCGTGAATACGAGTAGCCTCACGGTGAGATTTGCCAGGGATAGAAGGGGAAAAGTGGAAAGACTGACCCCAACCCCATTCGTAAATATCAGTGACGAGATTATAGAAAGTATCAACAAATGCCGGGACTTTATCGTCTTTTTCGATTTCTTTAGGGCGACGGAAGAAAGACCAGTACTGTTTATAGTTGTCTTGGATTTTTTCTTTGTCGATTGACCCGCCGGTAAGGTTGACGGCGCGTTTACCTTTAACCTCGGCGGAGCCAAATCCGAAAACGAAAAAGTAGAGTCCGCCGGCGAGAAGAGAGACGGTACAGATGACAGCGAAAGAATCCATTTTTGTTGGGAGAGTGAGAAAAGAGCAAAGTGAAGCGTGAGAAGGCGTGGGCTATTATGAAGAGAACGTGTGAAGATTCATAGTATTAACAGAGAGGGTTGAGTTCAGCTTCATGACAATGAGAGCCAGCTGAAAAGCTAATGACACGTCAAACATAACTATACATTTTTTTTTATAATCGAGGTTTCCAGACTTGCGACTGACTACTTCACTGATATTACCCAGACGTCCTCGAGGTGATGACACCGGTCCTTCAACAACATCACCAATAAATCGCGGGATGTGCTCCAGTGGCTAATTTCTGGGAGCGTACAACTGATTAATGAGACAAGGTCAAATTCTCCAACATGCAGTATTTCTTCGCGTCTGCGGGGAATCGAATCGCGTTGTCATGTCCGAGCGCTTAGCGCATAAGCTCGACTTTGGCTGGGTATCTGGAGGACAACATAACTAGACATTAGTACAGGGCCGTTAGATATTTCATATTTGGGTAAATAGTTTTGTTGTGGTTAGATATTTGATCGAGGTCCTACTAATTTGAATATGTTTATGTAAAGCTCATTTAGAGTGAAAATGCCTGCTAACAATGTTTTTTAGAATTTAACCCGATACCACTTGATAGAATGGCTAGGGCTGCACAAAATTCTGTCCGGAACGAAAAAAAGAACCGAATCGACCCTGTTCAGATCGGACCGATAAATTCGATACGCTCTTCAATTCTAATTTTTTGAAAATTCGGTTCGGATCGATTCTACTTTACCATGTTGTGCAGCCCTATTCACACCAAGCACAACCTTTGTGGGTTGTTTGGGTAAATAATGTCTGCACCACAAAAATATGAATCTAAAATTTGAATTTGATGAGTTCATTTTAGAAATCATGAATTCTATTGATGTAAATAACGGGTGCAGATAAATTCTTACGGTGGAGAAATATGCTATGACATATTTTGACTTTTGTATATTTTAAACATTTGAATAGACAGGTAAAATTGTACTGAAAAGAGAAAATATAAGCTATTGGAATTTCTGTGATATATAGATAGTTAGGATACATAAAAATTATCAATTTAAGGATAAATAGACTACCTCAAAGGAGGATAATATGACATTTTATTTCGTAACAAACAAAATAATAAGATTCCGCTCGAATATTTGACGGAAAAACAAATGCATCTGATCCGACTAAGAAAGATGACAACTGTAAAAAATACAATTTGTTAACTTTTCAAGCAAAATTGTAAAGTAGATCCATTATCTTTTATTTGATAAGGGGAAAGTCCCGAACTCAATTCCTACGTCCACATATAAATCGAGGGATATGCGCGAGTGGCAATATGCGAAGAGGATCAACCTGACACGTAACCCAAACGCTGCGATATTTCAACAAAGATCATTCATACAGTTCAAACCCGCGACATCGAAGTGGTTATAGCCCAATCACCTTATCACTTACCAACTCGCTTGTGCCCCTAGGACGATCCATTATCTTTTCTTATTCCTGCATTTTCCTTTTGTATTATTTTCGTCTTTATCATGATTGTCCCGAGGAAAGTTGCCGGGAAGTAAAAAGCAATTTAAGGTAAAAGATTAAAGAAAACGAAGTTAACGCACCCATCTATAGACTATAATCATCATTATAATTTATCATTATGCAATTATTGAAAAATCAGCTAAAAAGGAAAGAAAAATATCGAGAAGGTCTCATATTAAAATTGCCGGCTCACAAATTGTAAAACTAAATGAAATAAATGACACAATTACTGTGAATCAACTGTTGATAGTGGTATTATTACTATATTAATGATCATGCTAATTAATTGTTAAAGGAATTGGCAATTGTTATCATAGAAAAAAGCATTGAAAAAGCAATTTGAGACCAGTCACACCTATCCAGTTTAGGAGCAGTAATTTTTTTTTTTATAGTCCAAATTTTCAGGCTTCGTCGGACTACTTCACTGATATTATCCAGACGTCCTGGAGGTAACCTAACTACTTCACTGGTTTTATCCAGACGTCCTGGAGGTAATAGCACCGGTCCTTCAACACTATTACCAGCAAATCGCGAGATGTGCTCCGGTGGCCAGTTTCTGGGAGCGTACAACTGATCAATGAGACAAGGTTCAAATCCCCAACATGCAGAGTTTCTTCGTGCTTGCGGAGAATTGAACCCACGCTATCCATGCCAGAGTGTCTTATAGCGACCAGACTTTGTCACTGAACTATGTCCCGAAGACAGTAATTTTGTTCTTCTTAGAGTCAAAGTGGACACATGAAAATATTTAGCACCCGTTTTATCACGAGAATATTTCACTTTTTTAGAAAAAATATTTTACTTGAAAATTAACGTTTGATCATGGAAATTCCAAATAAAATTTAAAATTATATTTGAAAAGAGTACAAATTTTGTGCACCATTAGTATACAATTATTTTTACACCATCAGGTTAATTTAAGGGTAATCATGGTTTTCTGAACCCTGCAACATGTAATTCCTCTGATTTAAGATTTGCTATTGCATATTTTATAACGAATTTCAGCGTTTTTTCCTTTTCAGTGAGAAGCACCAACAACAACAACAAATATATCCGGTATGAATATGATTTTACAAAATGGGGTCTGAAGAGAGTATGATATACACAGATTTTATATTTACCTTTGACAATTAAATATGTTATTTTCGATAGACGCTCGATTCAAAAGGAGAGTGGATGTAAGATTGCAAAGAAAATAGGACATCAAAATATTAAGATACAAAATAAATAAAGCAACTCGTAGTAATGCACACAAAAAGAATAGAGATCTAAATACATAAATAATACTACTAGGAGGAGAAGAAGAAGAAGAGGAGGAGGAGATGAAGAGGCTAGCTCCTACTTCTTCCACACAATGCGATAAAAACTCCACTGCTCACTAATTTTCTACCTCCAATTTATTACTTCGTTCCAATTTATATGATATAATTTGATTAGACACATAATTTTTAAAAAAGAAAGAAAAACTTTTGAAATTTGTGATTTAAAACAAGTCATAAATATTTGTGCACTTAAAATCATTTCACAAAGGATAAAAGTTTTAAGTTTAATTATTTTTAAATATAAAAATATTTCATTCTTTTTTAGACACACTAAAAAAAGTATATCAAATAAAGTACCCTTTTGAGGGAATTTCATGATCTGACTCTCGTATAAATGCTACAGTGATACAACTAGTAGACTGAAAGACAACATTTTTTAGTTGCTTTGTTTCCTATGTTTCTCTTTCCGGCAAAACCAGCTGTAAGTTTTTTCTTGTTTACTTCCCAACAAAAAAAAAAATTGTCAATTTGTTGATTTTTTTTCCCCGTTGATTTATTAACTGTTAAGAGTCTCACATCGATAATAGAATGAGAACATGAACCCCTTATATGGACTTGGACAATCTTCACCCTACAAGCTTGTAGGGTGAAGATTGTCCAAGTTCATATAAGGAGTCTATGTTCTCATTCAATTACCGATGTGAGACTCTTAACATCTCTTCGCATCACAATGCCTATTGTGTTGACTTGACTATTCATAAGTGAAGTCAAAATAAAGCGTTCATAATAAAGGCGTTTACTTTTTGTTAGCTTGTAGGTGAGAATTGTCCAAGTTCGTATAAGGAGTCTATGTTCTCATTCCATTACCGATGTAAGACTCTTAACATATCTTCGCATCACAATGCCTATTGTGTTGACTTACTATTCATAAGTGAAGTCAAAATAGAGCGTTCATAATAAAGGCGTTTACTGTTTGTTCTTGATTCAATACATTTCCACTATAGTATCCAAGTAGATCTACATTGTTACTTTCTCTCGAACCATAGAAAAATTATTTGATCATGATCATCGAATCTTTTATTTCTCTTGAGATTTCTTAATATTCATTTTTCTATTCAGTTAAATATCATCACATAAAATAAAATAAAAGGGATGAAAGTAACATTGTATATAAACACAATATAGTGAGTAATTCACATATTTGAAAAAATAGTACTCCCCGTCCAAAACGATTGTATTTGTTTGACTTGACATGAAGTTTAAAAATAAAAATAAAAACTTTTTGAAATGTGTGATCTAATACAAGCCTTAGCTATTTGTGTTACCGTAAATTATCTCATAAATTTAAATTGTTTTTAAATATAAAAATATGTCATTTTTTTTGGGACAAACTAACAAAAAAGTAGGACAATCTTTTTGGGAGGGAGAGTAATATTTGAAGTTGAAAACGATTTTGTATGTTGAAGTTGTGTTTCTTGAAAAAGGTTTAAATATTTGGGTGTGGAAAAAATTTTACTTGAAAAACGGTCCAAAATTATTTTAATGTATAATCAAACATTTTTTTTGAAAAAAAAATCATGTCCAAATTAAAAACTCACCTGTTTTCCATGGGGTTTAGTAAAAGTTTAAGTGTAGATGGCTTCCCTGAAGTTGAACTAGGAATGCATAAAGAGAATAAATTGGTACCAAGTTGTGATGGTAATGAATATTTCTCAAATCCATTTGTATAGACCAGCAATTCCACTGAAATTTCTAGGGTATTTCCTAAGCCCTCTCATTTGATCTTTCCCACAACCAAATATTATTTTTGAACTAAATGTTATTTTTTCATATGCCATAAATCCAGAAGTGACATGACCATTATATCCAGAATCTCCGTACCTATCTCATAAAGACATTTTTGTTGTTGTCTAGAGCACCAAACTGTACTGCCCAACTTGAAGTGTCGGTGCACCACACAATTAATTTGTTCGAAAGTACTGAATACAGCTGAGTCATACAGTACATCGCTCATTTGTTCGTAACATTTGTTTTGTTCATCACGTGGACCACATTGCCACCAAACGTGACGACTTCCAGTATCAAGAAGCATAAGTTCACGTTGTAATCCACTGCCAATCCAAATTCTCATCGATGTTTCTCTTTTTAACACAAGAGGCATAGCATTTAGTTCTGTATTAATAGAGTAAGTAGTTAAACAAAAAATAACTTCTGGAATATCTCACACATCTTATATGTCATAAATATTGGAAGCAAGCTTTCAACACTTACATGGTTAATGTTCGCTCAACTTCTTCGTGGGGCAAGTCCTGCGTTGATCTATAGAAAGAGTTGTAGGATTTCACCTAAAATAAGTAGGTTAAGTGTTGATCCCAATTTATTTGGGACTAAGACATAGTCGTTATTGTTATTGTTGCAAGTACACTAAGTGCTGGGAGTTAGTAATATTGAATCAATTTCTACGCTTTTGATACTATAATCTGCCTTCATATCGATGCCAAATGAAATGAGGCACCTACATTGAGAAAGAAAGAACATCGTAGCATCATCATTTTAAGAGCAAAGACTATGCCTGAAAAGGGTAAAAACATCATAGCATCATCCTTTCTAAGAACAAATATAGACCTGAAAGTGGATCAAATCTATTCACCTATCAGAAAACAAAAATTAAGAAGTTAAAAAGAGAGTTATCCAGCGAACGATACAGGTTCTTCTAATACTTAACACGCTATCCAGCAGTAAGATTCAGTAGATGTCTGAAAAATATCGTATTTGTCACATTTAAGTAAATTAAGAGTTTTCTGAGAATAGACTGCCTTAACACTTGTTGTTTGAAAAGGATATTCCATCACACCCAACAAAGAGAAGCCATGTGATGCATCCACCCCTCGCTTTAGGTCTCTGCTGGAAACAGAAAGTGCAAAATCATCAGCACATGTAAGAGGCATTATCATCTTCACGAGAAGTAACATAATCCCTGTTACTGTTGCAACATCATCATTCATCAATGTCATTGTCATTGGAATCATCATCGTCATAGCATGAATCGGTAGGAGCATCTTGGTCATTATCCAAGGAATCGTCAAAATCAGGGTCTCCTACAGTGTCAAAGAACTCATCAACATTTCCAGCTTCGTGGATATCTAAATCCTCAAAACCATCAGTATCATCATCATTGTCATTGCCATCATCATCATCACTCTCCCCGTCGTCGTCGTCATCATCCGTACCATCGGAGAAATCATCTTCATCCATATCACTATCATCTTCATCCTCATTGTCACTACTACCACCAAAATCATCGTCACTTCCGTCACCAAATAAGTAGAAGCTATTATCTTCATCGCCTCCATAACCGAACAAATGAAATCGGCGAGGTGTTGAACCCTTGATTGATAGAAATATTAGCAGTTAAATAGAGCTGCTTATGCTTCCATAGGATCAATAGCACAGATTTGGGATCTAATATCATTTTCTTCTTGGATTAGTCATGGATAATATCCTTACCACATGCATGAACTTCAACACACTCAAGAAAGGGATCAGGACCACAATGGATAACAAAGATAAACCACGACTCTGTCGGTTCTAGCTTAAACGATATACCCTTTTTGGGATATTTGACTACAGTGGGACATATTAACGCATTACCAAGAGTACTTATTCTAAAAAAATTCTATGACATACACAATGTCAGTATAAGAATGTGGCATAAAGATAACGATAGAACAATGCACACACATGGATTAGGACTACACTCCAGAAAATAGAAGAATCTAAATTAGTTGAAGGAATAAAATAAATTACGAAATCAATCTTTCCAAGCCCACTAAACTCCACAATCCCCCAGAAAGAATACCCAAATCTTTTTAAAATTTCCGGTTTCCAGATTAACCTGATCCTACTTCACTAAATATTTTCCAAGTATCATTCCTTAGTTTCTTTCTTTGTTTTTTTTTCTGGTAACATAAGTCTCAGTAAGACTCTTCATGGAAACCTCATGTATCTTTTTTGGGTAAGGAAACCTTTGTGGCTTTCTTTTCATAATAAGGTGATAAATTCTCGTAATGTTGCAGGAACATTCCCAAGAAAACAAGAGGTATGCAAAAAGTGGTGAATCTACACAGAAATATGATTCTCTACAAATAACATCCAATCATCTGTAACAACTGGAACGGTGGAACCTCATCCATGCACTATAGCTTTATGGCTTTCTGGATGATAGCTAGCATAATATTTGGATAATTTTGGATATATGCAATAATAATAACAAGAACATCCTTCAGGGTTGAAACAGCCTTACGTTCATCTCTTATTAAAATGTTCAGAACGAGCTTGAAATAAGTTTACAACAATAAGTGTCTTAGTTTAATTCTTAACATCTTTACACATCCTCAGAAAAGTTTTTGGGTAAAAATCCAGTTCTCCTATAACTTAGGTTCGAGAGTGTTCGTAAATATCATCACATTAAATGAAGTTTAATAAGGGATGCAATTGAAATAAGAACCATTAAAATTTCAGGAGATGATATTTCTACTAGTTTTGATATCTATTAGGTATGAAGTTTGAAATATAAAACTATCGACCATTTGTCGTATTGTAATATATAAATAAGTACCAATCCCACTAAATGCTGTCCAATTACTAGCTTAGCTTTACTCGTGTGATCAGAATATATAGGCAGCTGAAATAAAAAAAAAACTTGCTGATGTACTATTTACCCCTACAATCTTGGGTATACCTGAAAAAGGTGAACCAAGTTTTTAATGACCCAATGATAAAATCGTGAGATACAACAACAACAACATACCCAGTGAAATCCCACAATGTAGGTCTGGGGAGGGTAGAATGTACACAGACCTCACCTTCACCTTGGTAGGTAGAGCGGCTGTTTCCGGAAAATCTTGAGATATTGAGAACAATTAAAATATTTTCCTTACATCGTCTATCAACAGAAGGGACTCGTGTATTATTTCCAACAAAATGGTTAATACGAACAAGCTAAAGAACCTACAATAATGAAATTTGTGTGCATCATAATTGAGTTTTTATTTGATATCACATACCTTTTGAATATTTTTAGGTAAAATAGCTCTTTCAATGGCTTTTGGAGTCCATATTTTTATGTCATTCTCAATTCCACTGCTAGCAAGCACTGCGGTATGAGGATGGGATTCAATGCAGTTCACTACACGCTTATCTGCTTCCATAACACGAACAAGATCTCCACCCTTTTTCTTCCATATGAAAATTCTACCACAATCTGATCCACTCACAACATATTCACATTTGGGCCCAAAAAAGTTCACACCCTTTACTGTTTCAGAGTTCTGGTGTCCCTTGTAGACTTGTGGACCAATATTTGCTCCAGACTCCATGTCAGCTGCAGATGCATCAGATTCGTGATCTTGGCCTATTTCACTCTCATCGCTGTCATTGTACAATGGCGAAGTAGGTGATGGATCAGGTCCCAGCCCCATGTCCTTTGTGAAAAGATAAATAAACTCATCACTATATGAAACAAGAAGCTCACTCTGGTCAGAGAAAGCCAAGCCTGTTATCCCCACATTCTCATCACCAACTAGATGTGGGGGACAGAAATAGTCAACCGGCTGGCAAAAATCAGCGGATCCATCCCACTTATATTTGCGAATGTCGAAAATTCTAGCAAATTCATTCGATCCAGCAACAGCAAACAAATAGGGATTTCTTGGATCTATCGTAATCGCATTTAGATGAAGTACAGACATATATCTCCTCACCCGCAGGGGTTGGCAAGTAAAAAGCTCTGTCGCGGTGTCTGTTCTCAAATCTATCTGTAAGAACACAATGAATCACACCATTAGCCATATTACGCTCAATCAAAAAGAAGCTGAGGGGAACCTCAAACACGTCTATACCTACTTGTCAAGATCACAATCTCTTGGTATTTCAGTGTTTAGTTTTTCTGTTTTAGCTCTTCCTATTCCCGTAAAACCTTTAACATTTTAGCAATCATTTACAGCAAAAAAAGGACATTATGTCATTATTTTACAGCAACATACTTTTTTGAGATGGAAAAAGCATATGTTACCGCAACATACTAGTCCTTAAGAGTTTGATTTATAACTATGTTTCTTTTTTTTTAATCATTGGTATTTCAGACCAGCTTGCGCACCTCATTAATTCCACGAGTTACCTCGCTACATCCTACCAACACAAGTACCGGATAGCTCTATCCACCAAGATATGGACGGATGGGAAGAAATCACCTAATTTTTTTGCCTCATTGAAAAAGGATGACTTAGTGTTTTTGCCTCGACTAATTCCCAAACAGAAGAAGGATGATGTTGTTCTGAGAAATGGGAAATGGGAAAAAAGAAGCAATACTCTAGAATTTCTCAAAATTAGACAATTTAAACATAATAGATCTACATTTATAAATGAATTATTTTAACTTTTTGTTCTCTATTTTTACCATGTGCACACATGATGCAAATTATTTTTAAGTAATATCCAAAATGTCAGTTTTCAAGAGAGCTTAATCCATGAGAATTGTATTAACTGTTTTTCTTAATACATTCTCCCTGCACCACACTATCCAAGTCCTTCTAACACAAAAACAACTTGAACGGAAACAGAGAAGAAGGAAACGACTATAGAACTACAAGAACCACGTAAGGAGTAACTCACATGTTGAACTAATCCATCTTCTCCACAGGTGTAAATAATATGAGGACTTCCAGGTTCTATTGCCAATTTGTGAGCCCGTCCTTGATGTTTGGCCAGCAACTTTGTTTCCACCTTCCCATGTTCTAGAACCTGTGCGTGTCTCACCTGCATGATTGTTATCGTTTAAAAGGGTAAAATAACAATGTCTTTTTTCTCACTGGATGTAGTAGCAGAAATGAACTATAATCCTTTTGTAATTTCAAAGTACATTGGCAACCCCTAAGAAGGAAACAAGTGCCATCCTATCAGGAATATCAAGGAAAAGAACAATTAAATGTAAGGCGAAGATAGCATACCATATAGAAAAGCAATGACCTACATAAATCATCATGAAGAAAGAAACCAACAAAAGTAAGTTACCTGGCCATCGGCAGCACAAGTAACAATGCTTCGATCATCAGTGTATGGCATTATTTTTGCTTGAAAGACATTGTTATGATGACCTGAATGGAATGAGAGCACAATTTTCCCAGTTTCCCAGTCCCAGAGTATGATCTTTCGGTCATCAGAGCCTGATATGACTATATCACCATCAGCATTGAAGCTAACAGTATTCACGCAGCCCCTGTGCTTCTCCAGCTTCCGGAAGACATCAAGCCGGAGCACGAGATCCTGGTACAACAGTTAGCACGCTCTGGATTCAGAGATTTACTTGGAACATAAATAGGACACAGCTAAAAGAATCTTTATTCAAATGAAAATAAGCTCTACAGCGGACGTCATATTCAGAACAATTAAGGACACAAATGGAGAATAACAGTGCACTTAGCAATCACTTTACCCTTAAGTCAATGCAACAATCAGGCAAATTGCTTTTGTTTCAAATTTAGAATCCTCTCTCTTTCTAATTGCTGAAGAAATGGATATCTCAAACTTTCTCAATAACGCAAAACTAAAGTAAGGAAATCAGGTAAGAGCCCATAAAAAGCAAAACAACATACTCTCTAAGCTCCAATCAGTATAATAACATACGCTACATAATCTATATCCCTAACAATAAGATGGTCAGCTGTCAGCAACACTAAAGATATAAGCATTAATCGACACAAAGCAACAGCAATAGTAGCTACAACAACAACTACTACAATGTTATTATTTTAACAGCAATAATAATGATAAATATAATAGATGAAAACACTTCACAATAACATCTTTTATGGATCCTAAAACTCATCTGAACAATCAGTAAAAGAATAATAATGAGAAAACCTCGGTATATCATTCAGCTTAATACTAGGAGTACAATTTATGTATTTCCAGCAGCAAATTAAATTCATGTCATAAACATACTTCCTCTGTTCCGACACTATTTCCTTGTTAGCCAGTCCAAAAAAGAATAACAACTTTCTATATACAGTACAATTTAACTTTAATCTTATCATTCATTCTACCTTAATGAGATGATTTATCTATGACTTATTTTGAAACACAAGTTTCAAAAGTGCCGAGTCAAATAACTTCGTATAAATTGAGACGAGGTAATAATAAACAACAACTAATAGAGTAATAATAATAAAATACAAGTCCACATAATAATATAAGGAAAAAGAAGATGTACCTGAGAGGCACCGAGACGGTGTGCGAAGTTTCTGGAAGAGAGTTCACCGACTTCACGTTTCCAAACATCCACAACTGCACAATCGACGCTACTTCTCATCATCGCATACACTGGGACTCGAATTCTATATATATGCAGATAAGTCAATTGCAATCGGATTGATTAATACTGTATTCATAAAGGATTCGCCGCTACTTTGGTTGTTACTGCCACAAGGGAAACAATTGAAGAGACTCACTTTCAATTCTCTCCCTATTTTTATTTTTCTTAGGGTGTGTTTGGAAAAGGTTTTCTTAACTAGATTTCTTGTGTTTAATACATAAGTGAAAGATATTATTTTAAAAGTTTTGTATAATATGAAAGATGGGGTGGGGGTAGAGGTGGTGGAAACTGGAAATGGAGGCTATAGTGATTTATTTGTGAAACTTATTTTTCATTTTCTTTATTTTAAGTAATATTTTTTAAATATTTTGATCAACCAAACATAAGAAATTGAAACTGAATTCACCGTGTATTCTTACTCTCCAACCTCAAATCTATCAATTAGATTGAAATTATCCGATAAATTGAGAAACGCCCTTCCTTTCCTTTTTTTTGATATTCGAATTAACTTGAACGCATCTCGCGGTGTCATAAGATTAAGAGCATGTATGATCATATTATTAAAAGTTTATGGTCCTAACAGAATTCAATAGTAAGTTTTTGGTAAGTTCAAAATAGAAAAATTACAAGCTATCAAGGGTTTGAAAGGAGAGGGAAAAAAGAGAACTTTCATAAGTCTAAAGCTATGAATAACCAAATGCCAAGTGTAATTGTATGGGGCCTTCCCAAAAAAAAACACAACAATAATGAGACTAATACCAAGAAATTACCATCGCATGAGCTCACATTTACAATTGTGATATACAAGGTGAATTTTTTATACGATTTAGAACATTTGTGAAACATAAAGAGAACACCATAATCTATAGGATATTAGTTAATGTTTATGAATATTACGTCCCAACTCCCAAGCAACATTGTATGCTTTTACTAATGGATATTGCTTATTCTTGAAGTTTATGTCTTGACTCAGCAAAATATAAAAATAGTTTGTGTTGTTTTAGTCAATGGAACTAAACAAATCTATTCTCTCACAAATATTTACTTTGCTACAAATTAGATAACTAATCAATCATAATTACAAGATAAATATAAGAGCTGAGAGACAACCAAACAACCTACTCTACCTTTATCTAAGCTCCATTCGGTGAAATAACAAATGCTATATAAATTATTTATTTTTTATAACCGTAATGTTCGGATCAGCTTGCGCGCATCTTGACTAACTTTTATGAGATATCTGTCACCTCCCACCACAAACATGTACCAGATAACTCTGTCCGCTAAGGTTAGAACAAATGAAAAGAGATCACCTTGTATTTTTGTCTGGAACTTAAACCTGAGATCTCATGATTCTCAATCTACTTTATTGATCGCTAGGCCACATTCTTGTGTGCATAAATGCTACATAATCATGATATGACACAAAGAAGAAGCAGCAGCATTAGCAGCAACCACAACTACTACAATGATATTGTTTTAACACCAATAATAATGATAAATATAATAGGTGGAAACACTTCACCTTTACATCTTTTAAAAATGCTAAACTCATCTGAACAATCAGTAAAAGTACAATTTATATATTTCCAGCGCATCGGAACTTCAAAAAAAAATGAAAAAGGAAAGAGAATAAAGTACCTCAGAGGCGCCGAGAATTCATCTGTAAAGCTGCAAGCTTGATGAGCATGTATTTGTTTCAGAATCCCAATTCTGATCCCTTCTACGACATACCAAGTTTGTCATTTTCAAATACCATATAAACAAAAGGCAAAAGCAGTTTAAATCTGTTACACACCAATGTATTAGTAGTAATAAACTTAACACTTGTGAGACATGGTTGTTGATATAATAATCTGTATTTAGCTAAATAATGTTTCAACACAATCTGTTAATCACGATATAAACATTACTTAACAGTAAATTGATCACGGCCAGAAGCGGCGGCGACGGCAGCGAGAGGTCGCTGCCTCTCAACCCTTTTAGCAACTAGAGAAGGTGTAATGTAATATATACACCTCTCTTTCCTTCTCTTTTTTCGATGTGAAACTAATAAAAAAAATGAAAATTTTGGGGCGAGGCCCCGCTGGCCGAGGGCCTGTGCGGCGGCACCGCCTCGACCGCTATTTTGCGTGTCTACTATTTGTTTAGGCGGGGAAAGCAACTTACAGTAATAGTTTTCTTAGAACAGCTATCCTTGGCTCGGCATGGAGAGTACATAACAGTAATGATAATACTGTAAAGGAGTTATCTCAAATTAAGAAGAAAAAAAAGGCAATGAAAGTCGTGAAGTGCTTCAAAATAAGACTCAGTGGACTGAAATTTGGTTCAAAAGAAGAAATGCGGGCTGAGTAGATTTTGAATTTCAACTGAGGGACAACAAGCCTTTCAAACTTTTGATTCTCAGGATCATAAGAATAACCAGTAGGAAGACTTGCAAAAGGGATCAAGTTGTTCCACTGTTGAATCAATTCATTAGGGCCTGTTTAGAAAGCCACCATTTAATTTGATTTGGGTGTAATACTGTAATTGCATCTAATTATATTAGGGGTGAGCGGGTCCGGTTATCATAACTTTTTTGAACTACTCGTACCCTACCCATTAAAAGACCGGTTCCTAATTTTATTATCCGGATACTACCTGTTATTATAATATATCTACCCGGAACTTACCCGTTAGTGTCGGTTCCGATCGGGTATCTAGGTACCCTGTACCCGTGCTCACCCCTAAATTACACTGTCTTGACATGTTTGTCTGACCAAGCCAACATGTAATTGAGTGTAATTGAGGGGTGTAATTACACTCTGCAATTCTCAAGAGGGGTTGAGAAATTGCTGGTAATTACATGATGTAATTATAAGATTATTTTTAATATTTTTTCTTTTCTTTTAGTTTTTTTATTTCTATTCTTTTTTCTTTTTGATTTATTTATTTTAACTTTTTAAATTATTATTTTTATTAAATTTTTTATTTGGTATCTCTTAACCTTTACTCCACGTGCTTCTACTTAATTTCTCCTATTTTACTTCTTTCTTGTTTTTTTTTTTTAAATTTTACTTGCTATGTTATCTTTTTTATTTGTTTTTTTTCATTTCTTTTAGATATGTTATTATTCTAAATTTAAAATAAATAAATTATACCTCCTAATATGAACGAATAACTCATTCACAAACTTGACTTATAGTGAGTGTTATCATTAAAGATGAACGAATTTCGTAATTGGATGATGTTATATGCAAACTTAGCTTATATTGATTGACGTTAGAATTGCTATGTTACTTTTTAACATTTAAATAATATTATGAAATTATGGTTGTAAATATATTTTTTGTTGAATATATTGTCCATGATGTCATTGCAAAATGTGTGCTTAATTAGATATTAATTGGTTCAATTAAAGTATTATTTATTTTGTACATATCCATTTTTTTTACAATAGTAGTTACAAATTTATAATTATTTTGTTATATATTTTTGAAATAATATGTATCTTGAGTAAATAGTTATACGCAACCTTTTGTACATATCCATTTAATAGATTTAAAAAAAAAACAATGTCAGACCTTAATAGTTTTTTTGTGTGGTGAGAAACAACCTTTTAACAGAAATGCCTATTTTCCGTTAACATTCTGCTAAAAAGTTGTTTCTCGCAACAACAAAAAACTATTAAGGTATGACATTGCCCAAATTTTTTTAAAAGGTTGTCTCTCGCAAAAAGTCATATATAAAAGGTTGTCTTTGATAAATTACTCTAAAATTAAGTAATATTACGTATATAAACATATATTTGTCAAATATTAACGTTTAGTTATTGACAATTAACTTTTGTTTTTGAAATTTCAAATATCTAACTATGTAATTACATTTGTGCAACCAAACAACACGTTTGTAATTACAATGTAATTACGTTATGACAAACAAACAAGTTGTTGTAATTATACACTAGTAATTAGTACACTAGTAATTACACAAATTTCAATTATCACGTGGCTTTTCATATCGACCCTCGGTAATTTGAATATCCAATTGCGCTTTTCCCACCTCGATTGAAGAGAGAATATATTAAAATGACTGCCACAATTATATGCAAAAGCCAAACATCCCCTGAATTGAAAGGCAACACCAATTGTATAACTTGAATTTAACTGATCAGGGAGAAATCAATAACCTAAACGGTTTTTATTTAGATGAGAAGAAATCACCTATCTATTATTATATCTTTGTAGTCAATAAAGAACACCATCGACCCAAAAAGCTTCTTCCGATTCAGAATTAAAAGGGAAATATTCTACAGCAACACTCTTTCACGAATCCTCACACATATAAGAATCTCGAACTTATGGTGATTTATTTTAAGCACCTTATAAGTAAGCATTGATCGGATCAAACCCAAAAAAGTATGAATTATGTTATGATTCTGGGCAACAGATGATTGAGAACCAATCCTTTACATGCATACACCCCTCAAATTTAAAATTTTCCTAATATACTACTAGTAATATTCATGATATTACAATAGGGTCCTCAATTTTTCGTTCCCCCTAGACCAAAAGTCTTCAATTGTTCGCTTCCCCTAGATCAAAATAGGCTCCCCTAGTCCGGAATCCTGACTTCGCCCCTGATTTCTACTATTCACTAATACGTTAAATTAACTAGTAACATCCCTATTTATAATTATACAAAACAGAAAAACCTATTCTATATAAATTTGATTATAAATTCTAGTCAGATATGAATTAAAATAACAAATCTCAACTAATTTTGACTTCTTATAACTTTATTTTAAGTCATATTCCCCACTTATACTCACACACAACTCCAACCTCAAATCTATTGGTTAGATTAAAATTACCCTATAAATTGAGAAATACCCTTCCTCTTCTCCTTTCTTATTTTGAAATAATATGTATCTTGAGTAAATAGTTATAGGCAACCTTTTGTACATATCCATTTACTAGATTTAAAAAAAAAAAAACAATGTCAGACCTTAATAGTTTTTTTGTGGTGAGAAACAACCTTTTAACAGAAATGCCTATTTTCCGTTAACATTTCTGTTAAAAAGTTGTTTCTCGCAACAACAAAAAACTATTAAGGTATGACATTGCCCAATTTTTTTTAAAAGGTTGTCTCTCGCAAAAAGTCATATATAAAAGGTTGTCTCTGACAAATTACTCTAAAATTAAGTAATATTACGTATATAAACATATATTTGTCAAATATTAACGTTTAGTTGTTGACAATTAACTTTTGTTTTTAAAATTTCAAATATCTAACTATGTAATTACACTTGTGCAATCAAACAACATGTTTGTAATTACAATGTAATTACGTTATGACAAACAAACATGTCGTTGTAATTATACACTAGTAATTAGTACACTAGTAATTACACAAATTTCAATTATCACGTGGCTTTTCATACCGACCTGGGTAATTTGAATATCCAATTGCGCTTTTCCCACCTCGATTGAAGAGAGAATATATTAAAATGACTGCCACAATTATATGCAAAAGCCAAACATCCCCTGAAATGAAAGGCAACACCAATTGTATAACTTGAATTTAACTGATCAGGGAGAAATCAATAACCTAAACGGTTTTTATTTAGATGAGAAGAAATCACCTATCTATTATTATATCTTTGTAGTCAATAAAGAACACCATCGACCCAAAAAGCTTCTTCCGGTTCAGAATTAAAAGGGAAATATTCTACAGCAACACTCTTTCACGAATCCTCACACATATAAGAATCTCGAACTTATGGTGATTTATTTTAAGCACCTTATAAGTAAGCATTGATCGGATCAAACCCAAAAAAGTATGAATTATGTTATGATTCTGGGCAACAGATGATTGAGAACCAATCCTTTACATGCATACACCCCTCAAATTTAAAATTTTCCTAATATTTTACTAGTAATATTCATAATATTACAATAGAGTCCTCAATTTTTCGCTCCCCCTAGACCAAAAGTCCTCAATTGTTCGCTCCCCCTAGACCAAAATAGGCTCCCCTAATCCGAAATCCTGGTTTCGCCCCTAATTTCTACTATTCACTAATACGTTAAATTAACTAGTAACATCCCTATTTATAATTATACAAAACAGAAAAACCTATTCTATATAAATTTGATTATAAATTCTAGTCAGATATGAATTAAAATAACAAATCTCAACTAACTTTGACTTCTTATAACTTTGAATTACTTTTTCCAAACGCCACAAGAAGGGAGTTTCTTATGAGATCTGATTTTTTATTCCAAAACCTAGGTAGACAAGGAACGGAGCAAACTATTTATTTACTGTCGGCAAAGAGGAAAGTGCATAAATTACCCTTATAATATTGCTCAATTTTAGATAATCAAACATCAAGGAATTTCTTAAGATAACTATAATTAATTCTTTTTTTCTCGCGTTTCCCCCTTTTTAACTGTTGACAGAAGATTTTATTTTAAGTCATATTCCCCACTTACA
This sequence comes from Przewalskia tangutica, assembly GCA_029844215.1. Classification (NCBI taxonomy): domain Eukaryota; kingdom Viridiplantae; phylum Streptophyta; class Magnoliopsida; order Solanales; family Solanaceae; genus Przewalskia; species Przewalskia tangutica. The sequence continues at coordinate 812,210 of CM056721.1, forward strand.
CTCACACACACAACTCCAACCTCAAATCTATTGGTTAGATTAAAATTACCCATATAAATTGAGAAATACCCTCTTCTCCTTTCTTATTTTGATAACCCATCACAGTTGAAAAATGAACTCATTCCTTTTAGTAAAGAATAAATAAATGACCAGTTTCAAAATATCCCATTTCAAGAACTCAATATTCTGAAAATTGGGTTTTATTCATACCATAAGTCGAGTCAATTCAAGTCGGATGCTTGTGTTCCACTGGTATAAATCTTAACAATTAACGTGGATTGATTATATGTTGATTCTATTCAAAATGGATGTTTGTGTTTCACCAGTATAAAATGGATAGGCTTGAAAACCAATTAGAGGACCGGCGGTTTTAAAAAATTTAAGGTTTATAATTTACATAAAGAGGAACAAATAGGTTCGTTAGTCGCAGGGATCAAAGAACCAGAATTCACCCTCAAGGAAAAGCAAAATAAATTTAGATATGGGGCTCAAGGGCATAGGGGTTAAGAAAGTAACTTTTTGCAAGACCGATATCACCACCTTCATTTTAACGCATTATTCAAGTCACAAGATTGGAATACATCACCACAATACTACCGTTGCGGCATCACCTTTTTGAGGGGTTTTCACTATTTAGCAACAACATACTCAGTGGAGTCCCACAACATGACGGAGAGACCATCGAGAGCTCAAGACAAAGCATGATTTTTCACTATTTAGGCGGGGCTAAAATTCGAACTGCGCCATGGCTGACTCATCGTCTGAGGTGTTACATCCACGCCAAATTGGCAAACAGGGTGGCTTTTCAAATCAATTTTGTTAATCGTCGCCATTTCCCTAATACCCTTCAACTGCTTTTTATCGTCATAATCAACTAGACAGCTTAGTAGAAGTATGTAACTCGTGTGGAATAATCATCTTGGGCCATTGAACCATCAGCTCTTCAAGAGCTATTCAAGCACCTAATATTTGGTTTATCATATGAATGTCGGGGATACATGTGAACATCATCTTCAGTAATTGCAAGTCCGGCTGAACAAATCAAACGGCAACAGCGTAGATAAGAAGTAATCAATCAGAGGGATTTGCAAGATATCAAGCAAATGTGTAAGAAGCATACAGAAGTCTCGTCTCTTGATGGCTTCAATAGCAAACTCCAAAGTCATTGAGCACAAAGTATGGATGGAGCATTCACGAGTAATCATGAGTAAAATAAAGACAGCTGCAAAACCAAGTTGTAGCACAGATTGCTCTTACCCAACCAATCAACCAAAATTTGTACAGGTGCTGAAATATCTACTCAGTGCACGTGAGCATATTCCAAGACTGGAGGATCTTCTTACAAGAATAGTCACACTGTCTTCTGAAAGTGTATTACAACCTACAAGCCACTATTCAACCACATCCTCCTGTGTGAAGAAAGGTGAGATCCATCAGCAGAAAAAGAAATAAGATTTCAGAAGTGTATTCAAGATTTCCAGGGCAATAAGGGTGAAAGACTGAAAGCCACTTCAACTAGTTTCTCATATGTTATCCAGAAGTTACGCCACGAAGAAATGACCAAGATTTTTGTGATAATCAGTCCTATCCTAAATCAATTGCTTATACCTGCACAACTAGCTAGATGAATCAAGAATCAACAAGACATGTTGATTGCAATTATGCAAATATGTGACTACTGTAGTTCCATTTGATGGTAATTCATAAACGAGAGTCCAATTATAAGTCTGATGTATGATTATTAAGTCATGCACGTTATGTGTTTGGTGAATCTACACGGTGCTTGTAGGCTTAACTTAATGAAGTATGGCATGGGAGGGCCCATTAGATTTTTTTTATTTGCAGCTAGGTCCCATGTCTAACCCTTATAAAAATCACACATTTTGTCTTTTTTATGGCAATCGTACGGTTGTTTCGAGAGTTCAGGCTATAGTAGATGTTTCATTGGCATCACCAAAGCCTTGGAGGACAGAGTTATCTGCTACTTGTGCTGCTGATGGGAGGTAACATGTACCTAGTGGAATTAGTCGAGGTGCACCAAGGCTGGCCTGGACACCACCATCATGAGGAAAATATTTTCCTTATCAAACTTCCCTATCGAAAAGCCATTGTTGGAAAAAGGTGACTGATGAACACTTAAGATTTCTTGTTATTATGACTGAATGAGTTGGCATTGACTTTCAGACACTAGGCAGTAGGGAAATTTAACTTTCCGTTAAAGCTTCCAAAAGCAATCAGTCGGACCAATTACCGGTGCAAACAAAAATCACATAATCAGGAGTTAGGCCGTCTCAAATTCCCAAGCAGATTTGTGAAAACTAGCAGTACAAAAGTGCTAATAAGAACCATGTGAGGAGCCTCTAAAGTCCTTTTACACCCTGTATCATTTCATGTACACACAAGCTCATCGAATGATCACATGAACATGAAGAGCATTATACAGAACATTTGAAAGGGCAGAACGTGTACTTTTTTTATTTTTCAGAAAAGCAAAAGGTTTACTTACAGACTGTATCTTCCCAGAGATGCCTTACTGTTCAAGGTCACAACCAATTTTCAGAATTCGACGCTGAAGGTTTCAACCAACTGAATTCAAAGAGAACATAGATATATGTATTGCAAATAATGGGCATCACAGAGGTTTAAAACCATGGCATCCACCATATATACATTTTGCCAAGATTTTTATGTGAAACAGCTTCAGCAATCAGGCGACGAGCTTGCCCTTCCACAGCAAGAGGCAACGATGGTGCAGCTCCAACACCAACAACAATTCCTTGCAACCGTGCTTCTATGTTACTGATTGCTCGCTGCAAATTTCAACTAAATCCGTTTAGCAGTTATGTAAAAAATATTACAAGGTAAAGTACGATTAGAGTAATAGTAGAAAGAATCCCTGTGCATTAGGCAACGAATGCAATTCGCCCACTCCCAGTTTTTACTTGTCGTAACACATTAAATATATAACAATCTTGTGAAGACATCACCACAAGAAATTGCAACCTTACGAACTTTAACACAAAAGGATAACACTTAGATTAACTAGCAGAATATGGCTGTGGTGGGAGTACGTGGATCACTTTCTTCTGCATTGTGAGGTAGCATCACGACTTTAGTGGGAGAAGACTCTGAGTTGGTCTGGGATAATGTGCCTGGTACAGTGAAGGATCCTCTCTTGGGGATGACTTGTGTATCAATCCTCACTTCCCAATCCACCTCTTGTGATGTGTCACTGAACAACATAGACCCCCAAGATACTTTTTTTTTACAAGTATAGACCCAAGATACCTGAAGCTTCCTTACTTGTTTTTAATTAAAAAGAAGAAGATGGTTGCTATTTCGGAAGCAGCCTCTCTACCTCCTAAGGTAAGGGTAAGGTATGTGTACACTCTACCCTCTCCAGACCCCACTTGTAGGATTATACTGAGTATGTTGTAGTTGTTGGTTGCTATTTTGCATTTTTCGGAAATTGGAATAAAATGCACTTTATGGCCCTGTCTATGGCACTGCTTGCATCATTCTACTGCACATCAGCTACGAGGAAGTGCTACCAGGGTGTTATACGTTAGAAGGATGCCTACTTAAGTGACAGGTAAGTTCTATAGAACAATTTTAAGACCGGCGACGTTACATGGTAGTGAATGTTGGGCCGCTAAAGTCCACAATATCCACAAGATTGAGTGTTGCAGAGATGCAGATGCTAAGATGGGTGTGTGGTCATACAAAATGAACTCACGCTCGAGAGGTGCAAGTAGCACGTATTGAGGATAAAATGAAAGAAGGCCGATTGAGATGGTTTGGTCATGTCCTGCGTCAACCTATAAATGCAACTGTCCTTAGGTGTGAAACTATGGTGAGTGAAGGTATTAAAAGGGGACGAGGTAGACCTAAAAGCATATGGAAGGAAATTATCGTGAAAGACCTACAATGCTTGGAATCTATGCAGATTTAGCATAAATAGGACACAATGGAAGAAAAATATCTATATCGGTGATATTAGGATGGGCATTGGCTCCAAACAGATTCTCAGTCATTAAAAAAAAGATATATATAGGTGATATCTACTAGTTGGGAAAGGTTTTAGTCTTGCTAGAGAATTTCTATTATTATTATTACTACTATTAGTTATACATAATAAACTTATTTTTCACTTTATTTTTATTTGGTATGATGATAACATGAGTTGTTGTTGATGATGATAACATGAGTTGAGCTTTAAATGGAGAAGGATTCATATAGCCGACTTGAGTGAGAGGTAGTTATTTGTTTTTGTTTGCACAGCAGCTATTAACTCAGAGTTAATGCCACTTCTTAACCCAATAATTTTTGGCAGATAATATCACACGCCATTCACTAGTAATTATGTGAGGTATTCTATTCTTCTAGGCCAACAGGCTAACAAGCTCATACGTCAGCAAAATCATCCTCCACCCCTTCCTTCTGCAAGATTTCCATTCTTGCACCTCACTCCCACAAGACCTCTGTTTCTTCCCACGCCTGGCAGTGGCCCTCCTGCCAGCCTTCCACGTTTCATCCATCTGCTCACCTTCTCCTTCCCATCTACTGCCCTCTACCTTCACCCCAAACCCCATCACTGCCTCCCTCTTTACTACCAACCCCTACTCCCATCTCATGACACTTTCAAACATTTTCATCCAAACATGACATAGCCAACCAACCATCAAGCACCTGTGCTCCACGCATACAGAAGTCTAGGGTATAGATTTAGGAACGTGATAAGGAGAGGAAAAAATGGGTTTGGGCACAAGAAAGGTGAAGTTGGAGAAAATTGTGAATCATTGTTTAAAGAGTTTAAAATGGTCAGAATGCCTCATTTAAGTTTGATTTGATTGGCACAGTAAGGTTTTCCATCAAGTGGGCATCAGGATTGGGTATCTCGGTCAGTTAAAAGGTCAAAAGCGCCAAAATTTGGAAGATAAGGTAAAACAACGTTTGCCACAAAACAAAAGTCAATTTTGCCTATCAAAAATAATTATTTACCAGAGACAAAAGTATGACTGAAACTGCCTTATCAAAAAAGCATGACTGAAACTGTAGCACACATATTAATGACAAGTGATAAAAGCTCCAACCTGTGCATGAGGATTTTGGACCTCCACCCCACTAGATTTATGAGATTTGGTCCATTCCACCAGAGGATCATGGATGAAAGTTTCAAGGACACTCATTAGTGTCTCTCTATGTGCCCGTAATACAGAAAGTGTGATCTCGCAAACCTTTAGAAAGACTCCTTCATAACCAGTAATGCCCAAGCCATCAATCATGTTCTGCATGTAGTCAATGTAACCAGTAAGTCGCAAAACAAGAATATCCCCACAAAATTCAATTCCGACCTGATTACCAAGATAAATTTCAAACTATTCACCAATGCTAATATGTCAAAAGATCTGTGTTCTCTTCTTCTTACCTGTGTTAGCCTGAAAGGAACCAATTCTGGTTTCTCTAACTGCAAACCTTTGTCAAATAAGCAGCTGAAATCAACATGAACACAGTCACCAGTGGTTGAATCAAAGAGGATGTTTTCGCCATGCCTATCTCCAAGGCCCACTATATGACCAACCATTGACCAAACAGCAGTAGTATGGGCATATGCAACCCGAGCCCTGAACCAAGCAGCTGGTTCCGAAAACATGTTCAAGAACCATTTATGAAAAGCTGGAGGGAACATTGGAAGGATTTTGTTCTTCAGCATTTCATCTTCTGGCATTTTACCCAGGGACTGATCATATATACGCTTAATTTGAGGATTTGTTTTCTGTCTATCAAATTTCCCACAGCTTACGTAAATGTCTTGGAGTATTTGTCGAAGCCCACGGGTATGAGGAACCCACTCAACCATACCACAATCTTCTGTCAGTGGTATCACTGCAAATGTGCGAATATAAAGCTTCCTCCTACGACTTTCAGAGCACTTAGATAGTAGACGATTAACCATAGCATTGAATTCCATCATACGTGCATCTTTCCTGAGATCATCCTTGGGTTTGCAAAGGAATGGGCGCTCAATTCCATCACTTCCCAAAAGAATAATCTGCAAAACCCAAAAAAAAAAGGAAAAAGAGGAATTGCTCAAATAGGAAGGACATAATACCATGAGCCACTGCAAGAAGATCCACCTAATCGTAATATGCTCTGCAAAATCCCATTCGGCATACTCTGGGTGCTATGGAGAGAAATAGTAACTTTTTTCAAGGAAGCATAAAACCAGTGCATCAACTTAAGTATATCAGTTCCCGGTAAATGCTTTTTTGTGTAAACAATAGGTTACAAATAGTATATATCAACTCTTAAGAATTTTTTAGATGGAATCATGTGAGACTTTATTAGCTACTTACCCAATTAAAAATAGCGGGTAAATCTTATACAGTGTACTTGCTCCAAATAGCACTTTTTGGTGCTAGAATTAATACTAACTCACCATTTATAAAAGAAAATATCAGCTGTACACAACCATCTGATCAAACAGTCATCTATAGCTGCTGTATCCCTATTAGGGATAAGCAACAGCTTTGGTGTATAAAATTAATAGGGCATCGCATTAAGTTAAACATTCAGTATCTATACTAAGTTAGCTATAATTAAAGAGGAAGAAAAAAGAATTACTAGTCGAAGGTGAAGCATTTCAGTGGAACATTAAAGAAGCCTGGCAGACATTTTATTTTGATAGGTAAGTGGAGAATCTTAGTACTGGAAAAAGCAGCACCCAGGTGGTGCTTACAGTAGTGATCATCTTCTTCACAATGTAAAGTGACTAAGAAATTCCAAAATTCTATCTACTTTCATTTATATTATAACCAAAAAGCCATAAGAGAGACATTTGTAGTTTATGTATGTTCTCAACTTTGCTTTCCAAGCTTCTTAGATTCCTTTCTTTCTAGTCTGAAGGACTTCACATCATGGTTCAACAAAATAGAAGGAAGATTATCTTCGGAGAAAATCAAATGTAAAAGCATCAAAAAGACGACTTACTTTCTTTGGTCTCTGAAGCGAGGAAAGAATATCAGCCTCATCTGCAATTCCTGAAATTGTAGGAAGGTCTGCTGAATAGAAGATTTCAGATGTAATGGATTCAGGTGTATTCACATCATATGTAGGTAGATTAACAGTAAGGGACTGTTGGGTTGGCATTATGATTTCCACTGGCATCATCCGCTTCAAAGCACTAAATTCAGTCGCAATATTGATTGTTTTTGCCTTTGTTTGACCAGGATGGAAACATAGCTTAATTAGGTGATCAATGAGCATAGCAAACTGAGCAAACAAAGAACTGACACTTGCTTCATTGGATTTTCTTCTTGCAGCATTTATAATCTCTGCAGCAGCCTCCCTCCTTGAAGGAACTGTAGATTTTGTAACAGCTGCCATTGTCCAAAGGGCTTGTTGGGGGTATTCCCGGAGAACACTTGTTATTATGTATTTCACCAACCGAACAATTTCTTCATTCTGATGGCAAATTCTGGAAACCAGTTGAGGCAGAACAGTTAGCCATTGATATGTTGGAAAATCATTTAAACAACCTCGCATGATGCTCATAACCTGCAAAAGAGGACAAGTTATGGAAAGAATCCAAAGATATCAGCATCACAAGAAAAAGGAAGTATGTGTGTTACATCACCTTCCCATGAATTGTTTTCAATTCTTTATTGGCTGAAGATCTGCTGCTTATATGATAAACGCTACCAAAATCAAACCACAGTGTCAGCAGTCTAGGAAGGGCTTGGAAAAGATTCCTGTGGCCCCTGTGAAGGCCCTTTGCATAAAATAAGAGCACATCAGGAAGATATGACCACCAACTTCTCTCAGTGTTCATATTGGTGGCAGCAACAAGGGCCAAATTTGCTGGGACTGCTTTTGAACACGACTCCTTATCATCCTGCCGTTTTCGGGCATCAACGAGTAGTTCATCACAGTATTTTGCCAAGTAAAAGTATCCTTTTTCCCACTTGGGCTGTAATTCCTTCACCCTAGAGTACAGACTAATCACATCTTCCTTCTGCTTTTGACCAGTGTAATGTATCCACCTTGAATAGAGTAGGAGAGTTTTGGCAACACCTTTATTCTCGTTGGAAGACTGAGTACCACAAAGTAGAGGATGTGGGTTCAATGGAACCAATGAGAGGCTAGTGATTGATGATATTGCTGCAGAGCCTACAACCTCAACAGGCATATTCAGAAGGGTCTGTTGCAGCTCAGCAATGGCACCATCAGTTCGTCTGGTGCTCCACAGAAGCTTAGCCTTTTCCATGTGAACATTAGGTGCACCTGAGGCCTTGGCTTCTAGAATTGCTCGACTTGCTGTTTCGTAATGACCAGCAGAACGACAGAGCTTTGCATATTGAATCCAGCACTCCCCAACTTGAGCATTAAGACCACTTGCACAAAAAACTAATCTCCGAAAAGCCAAGAGTGGTTCCCTGGCCCAGAGAGATGGTTGAGTGAGTTTGAGCCGATTTTCCCAGCTTTCCATTAATTTTGAGAAATCTGAGTCACATAGAACGAATGATTTTTCTAAGAAGGACTCACCACCAAGGAGAGAGCTATAATCCTCTAACTCCCGCAGCATGTGAAGCTTGACAACAAAGGGGTAAGCTCTCGCATAAGAATCCATGCCTGCAGCAGCCAAAGGAGCAATCAGAGCTTGTTTCGACAAAGTAATTTTCTTAGCAACGGAGAACTGATCTCTCTTCATTATTGCTTGAAGAATCTTAGCGACATCCATGTCAAATAATGCATTACTCTCAGAACTGCTACATACTAAACCTTCTTCATCAGCCCCATTAAGATATTCATCCATCAAGTCCCACCTTCCAAGCCTCCATGCAGCCTGAACACCTTGCATACACCAAGTCTTCTTGTATTTAGGTATTCTAGATATTAATCCATCTACATGGGTGACCGTGGCCTGCAAATGGCACATGTTTAGCAAGCAGTTGACAACATCTGAATGCCTCTGGACAGAAGTTGGTTCCATCTGCAAAGCCTGCTCACAGGAAGTCAATACTTCTGCCCAGTTTCCTGCCTTCTTATTTATCAATAGATGATCTTGCAAGCTGTTTGACTTGCGTAAGGAAGCAAATCCACATAAGCCATCTGGCTCATCCAGCCCACTGTATATTTCCATCAGAAATGAGATGTCTTCATCCTCAAAGAGGCCACTCTTCTCAGACGCAGGATTAAATGATCCTGACTTCTCCCGAACATGAGATTCAAAGTACAAAAGGGACCTGGCATAAGCTTGGCATCTGAAAGATGCCCTTGCAAGAGTCATTTTATGAATTGCAGCCAAGAGTTCTGAAACATGTTTGCATTGAATAAGCACCTGGTCAGAATCACTTGACAGGTTGATGGTCTTCTCCTTCGACTTGAGAGCTTGTTGCCTCGAACTGGAAGTTTGAATAGACTGGGAAAGTGAAAGATCATGTTGTACGTCATCCACCCATTGACCAAGATTATCAAGAAGAGTAAATACAGCTTGAATGCAAACTTCGTTGTGCCCTGAACTTATACCGTTAACAACATCAGTGCTATTATCTGATGCAGCTGCATTGAGAACAGATAAAATCTCCTCTGTTATGCCACAGCGTGCCTCTTCAGTACCATCACATACTGCATTGAGGACCAAATATGGAAGAAGATACATTGCTATTTGCATATCATGGCGGACTATACCACGACAGGCATAGAAAATACTTGCTCGAGAACCTGTCGCATGTGCAGTCAATTTCTTGATCAAGAAAAATATCCATCTTCTAAATGACATTGAAGGGCGATAGATTGGACCAGAAGATGTTGAATCCGACATACTTGGCAGCTGAAATCTGGAGGTTAAGCAAGGGGCTATTATCTCCTTCACGTAACTAGAGAAACGATTCCACAATCTCTGACCCCTTCCCTGCACTTCAGTGTACTTACCATCCACCACGGATACAGGCAACTTCACCGGTCGTTTCCCTCTTGTCTGTGAAGTAGAAGCTACAACGTTGTTATCAAGAGATGCCTCACAGCCTGCAATCTTTAGTAGTTCCTGAATCGCCAAGGCTGCAGAATCTTGAATAATGGTGTCAGGAGCAGCCCTGAAGGCCCGGGCCAGATGCTTATGAATCAACTCAAAAATTAAATCATCATCTGAACAAGCAATTTGGAATCGCATGCTTGAAAATCCCTTGACTTTTGAAGGATCTATTGCACCAAGTGCTCCAAGACAATCTGCACATATCAACTTCAGTCTCTGACCAACCATTGTTCTTGATTGTTCTGCACATCCTCTAAGCAGAGATGTGATCAAAGCACTCATTACATCCATGTTTGCATCTCCTACCTTAGTAATTAGAGCCATGATATCCTCCCTCCTAAGGTTGAGCAATTTACTCAACTCAGATGCAACCATATACCTGACATTCAAATTTTCATGATTCAAACCATCAATAATGTCCCGTAACTGATCATTCAAGGTCATCATTCCACGTCCTGCACTTATCATTCTGTTCACCCTATCTAAAGCAGGAATACTAGGCAAAGGAGGAAACTCCCCAATGTGTTCCTTTAGAATTGCTCTATTCTGAAGTACGAGTTCTTCCAAGATCTCCACAATTTTATTCAAATGGGAGGAGGAACTTTCACTTTCTCTCTCCAGGAATGGAACCAGAGCTGCAAAAACTTGAGAAATCACGTGCTTCGTGCTAGATGGTGATATCTGCGCTATCTGCTTTATGAAAAAATGTAAGACAGAAAGACCATCGCTCTGAAGTGATTCCTTATTAATAGCCTGCATGAGAAGAACCATAAGTTTTGGTACATAAGTGCTAAGATGGGAACCCATCATACTTATCAGCATCTCAATTCGCTTGATAGCTTGTCTTTGCAGTGATATATCCTCAGCGTGCAGCATTTTCCTATCAATGCTGTTAAGGAGACCAACAAAATGATTCCTTAAAAATGCAGGAATATCTTCGCCATCAGTTAGAATCCCAGAAACTTCCTTTATCACATGAGGCACCTTCATTAACCTGTAAAATTAGCAACATCATTCATACAATGTAAGCTGACAGTAATTTTCATGACTTCTGGAGTACAGTTAGCTACTTTTCATTTTAAATAATCTTGATAGGATGTTTTTTAATGAATGATACACAAGTCATACCCAAGAGAGGAGGCTTCAAGTATCTTGGGTCTATAATCCAAGAAAATTGGGAGATTGACGATGTCGACATCGTATTGGAACAGGGTAGGTGAAATGGAGGCTCGCGACCGGGTGTTGTGGGATAAGAATGTGTCACCAAGGCTTAAAGGTAAGTTCTAGAGAGTGGTGGTTAGATATGTTTTGTTGTATGGGGCAGAGTACTACCTTCAGAAGATGAAGGTAGCGGAGATGAGGAGATGGATGTGTGGGCATACTAGGACATATAAGATTAGGAACGAAATTATACATGACAAGGTGGAAGAGGCCTTTGTGGCGAACAAGATGAGGGAAGCGAAACTGAGATGATTCGGGCATGTGTTGAGTGTGTGGATGCACCAAAGAGGTTGGCTATAGCAGATTTTAGGAGAGGTAGAAGTAGGCCGAAGAAGAACGGGGGTGATTAGACAGGACATGACACATCTTCAGCTAACTGAGGACATGACCCTAGATAGGAAGGTATGGAGGTCGAGGATTAGGGTAGAAGGGTAATAGGTAGCCATTGTCGTACTTTTATGTGGGAGAGATAGGGGGCTAGTCTCCCCCTCTCACCTTCTCCTTATCTAGTAGTATTAATTAGTATTCGTGTAGTATTTTATTCTTCAATTTGTACTTTGACCTGTTGCTTCTTTTGTTTTGTTTATCTTGCTATTTTGTTATCTCTATTTTCCTTTCAATCCTGTTTTGATTTCACTTCTTTTGAGTCAAGGGTCTATCAAAAAACGGCTCTCTTCCCCACAAAGGTAGGGGTAAGGTCTGCGTACATTGTACCCTCCCCGACCCCACTTGTGGGATTACACTGGGAATGTTGTTGTTGTTGTAAGATGCCTTGTGGAGAAAGGTTACGAATGCTAAATATCTTTTGGAAAGTTCTTGGTGCTGTAAAATTGTTTCTAATACAGATAGAGTGGGAGTTATCAGGAATTTATGGAAAAGTTTCGAACAGATGTATACTTTGAATAGGGAGAAACAAATGTTTCTTGCGTTAATTGAAGGATCATAATCATCTGCTTACATCTGGTGGCAATGGGTTGTGGGATATGTTGTTAACTATTTCTGGGATACAGCAAGACCATTTGAAAAATATTGCATACCATACAACTCTGCATTTATGCAGGTAAAGGAACCAGAGGTGCCTTGAGGAGTAGCTCAATTCAAGCAAATATTGAAACTAAAATGTTGAATAATTCTTATTTTTTCGTGTACTGTTGATGTTGTAATTGTAAATGATTGTACATATGTGCTAGACTGTATTGGTTCCCTTCGATTTTAACATAGGAAATAACCAGCACAACCTCAACTGCTGGGTTTTTTGGGCAAGCAGAATGGAATATTACAATTAACTGGTGGCACCATGATAGTAATACTAGAAACCAGGACCTCTACCTGCTATAGATACTATCAATTTGTGATTCCATCTCCAGAAAGAATAACTCACTAGAAAAAAGGTAAAAGTTCAGAATTATAAAACCTCACCTCAGCTGCTCCCCACCCCCAGAGAAAAGCTAAAATGAATGAAATAAAGAAAAAGAACCGCAAATTAGAAAAGATAAGAAATAAAGAACAAAGGCCGAAAACTGCCTCTTTAACAGAAAATGAATGCAGAAATTATAATCTATGCTTTAACAAACTCAACAATGTAATCTCTTTGTACTTTCTGAAGCTATATTACCTTTTACTTATCTCATTTGACTCATCTTCATCTGTGAAGCATACAAGCTCATCCAAAAGAGCAGGGAGTGCAGCAGCGAAAATTTCTTTTTTGTCAGAACCAGTCTGCTCGTGGTAGAACTGAAGAACAGAGAGCAATTCTTGTCCATCGGCTCGATGTAGAGCATAAGCAAGTACTTTAGGTAGCCAATTAACAATTAGTTGCACCATATCTGTATTTAAGCACTTGGCGAGCTCATATAAAGTGAAAATTGCTTGTTCATTATCCTGCTGAGTAACAACCAACTTCGGGAGGACGACAGGAACCATTCTCTTGACAAGTTCTTCGGTATCAGTGCCAAGAATAGCTACCGCAAACTCTTCAACTATTTTTGGTCGGCTAGCAAGCCTTATAGACAGGTAATCAAATAAGTCATTTCGAAAATGAAGAAATCGAGAAAGGATTAATTCAAATCCTCCTCTAAGATGAAAGTAGCAAGACTTTATTATCAACCTTGATGCAATTAATCTAACTGTCACATGGGGGTTATCAAGCTGATCAATCAATAAAATAAGAGAGAACATAAAGGACTGACTCTGCACATCAACCACCTTCATAATCTCAGCTGTAGCTTCTAGAAGAGTTGCAAAAACCAGAGGATCATCCGCTGTTTCCACAGCGTGTTTTATTTTGTCCATGAAATTTTGTTCTTTGGATCTGCTAGCAGCCTCGTGGCCCTCCTCGTCCAAGAACAAACAATTCAGAATAGGTTCCTCAATGAAGAAACCAATCTGTTTGGAAAAGGATTCTCGAATGGCCTTATTCCTGTGAATCAGTAGGAAATCAACACATTTTAACCATTCAGATCTTGTTTTAAGCAGAATACTTTCAGTTCCATGGAGGAGTATTCTCTGAAGCACACCTACACAAGCTAATTGAACATCTTCTGATGATTCATCAAAAAGAAGACGGAAGAAGATGGATTCTAAATGAACATATTCATGATCTGTAGTAGGTTCTTTCTTGTGTATATCAGGACGACGCAAAACAGTTGAATTTGATCGGTTCACGAGTCCAGCATTTATGTCACACTTTGAACACCAAAATCCTCCCACAAGGTCATCCATTGTCATATTTAGTCTTATATTACCCTTTGGCAAGTAAAATTTGCATTGGCATTCCCTTAGCACACCAGTTGTACAGGATCCATAAAGGCATGCCAAATAACCAAGACACCCTGGGATTACTATGTTAATTCGACCATGTGCCTCTTTTTCCAGGATCCTGCAAACCAATATAAGAAAATAACTAATACATTAATGATATGGCTAGATTGCTTGACATTATAGACACGTAGAAGCAGAAAATTGATGAAATTACTCCAACTTCATTCACACATCCATATGCACAAGCTCGTATGTCTAATTTGATATGAGCAGATAAGTGCAAAACCACGTGACAACTTATAATATTCCAAAGTTAAAAAACCTCTTTTGATTGTTATGTAAAGCAGTCTTGTTCATACAAATATACATTATAACATAACATATATAGCTTTTTCTTACTTACTCCAGCCTCTTGAACATGTGATTCAGTAAACCAAAACCAGACCACATTAATATAACCGGCATGGAAATGACAGCTTCAATTCTAACATCCTCAGCAGTATCACGGAGTCCCAAGTCCAATATATCAAGATCGTTTCCACCTTGCAGTACTGGCCCAATTTTAGACAGCACACACAGAGAAAGGATCTTTGCCTTTGATGATGAGTAGGTATCAGTAGATTGAGATCTGATCCATGGTAGCCTTAGCAATGACTGCATAAGTGCTAAGTTGTCACCCTTGGTCTTGAAATATGTACTCTCATTGGAAAGGGAGCCTAAATAGATTGTACATATTAAAAGGAAAGAAAAAGCAAAACAAAGAAAGAAAGAACGCAGTTCATGGAAGTTGATACTTATCTTTTCGTTGACTCACAGACACACCTTTGAGGATATCATAAATAGTCAGATAACTTTCCAATTACTCTAATTGCTATGAAACAAAGCAAGTAGAGTTCAGCGGCAATTCACATTGAAAACACAAAGGTATCCCCAGTTATGTAGATAATGACCATAGCAACCAGTTATGTTGATATGCGCAGTAGCACTAGCTAATTCAATAAATGGCACACAATGAGAAGAAGCAACGGGAGAGAATTATCAAATACTAAACCGATAAAACTAATCTGTAAACTACCAAGATGTCACAACCTAAATTAAAAACCTATTCCCACTGCAATTACTTCACAAGGGTGATATCACTTAAGAATTTGGACTGAGCGGTAATATTTGTTCTGGCAGAAGTTTAAGAATTAGTACAAAACATGCTACTGCCTTAATAACCAACAAACTGAAACATGTTTAATTGATATGTCATCTTCAAGATATATCAGCATTGAAAGATCAAGCAAGTCAAAATTGTCAGTTTTCCAATTTCCCAGAATTTGAATACCAGTACAAATTAACAGAGCCACATCAATCAAAAATAGCCAATTAGGACGTATGATTGACACACAGATACATAGAGTAACAAATTGACTAGACATGAAGTTGTTAATAAAATATGTTGGACCTCGTATTTCTTCACTCGACCTTGTTTTTACAAGCAATGAATATTTTTTTCCTGATAGATTATAAGCAATGAAAAGTTACCGGAAAAGCAGAATGAATTAGCATAGATCTACCATTTACCTGCTATGGTCAATAGGTTGTGAATCGCTTCTAGAAATATATGCAAATCAATAGGGATTGGAAACTTCTGCTTTGCCTGCATGACGATGACCATAATTATGGGGACGTAGGAGTGCATAATTCAAATGAACATGCATAACTGACAACCAACCTCTTCACACAACCAAGGGACCCATTCATACATCTGATGGAATATTTTAATTGAAAGTTCCGCTTGAGGATATCTACAGAAAACAATACAGAGTGTACTAAGTGCTGTCAATGCAACTTCTGGGCCCAAAGAACTGGATTCTTGACTTGGAGGCTTTAGAAGTTTAATAAACAGAGTCAATGAGTTATGCATATGATCAGCATATTGTTTCTCCCCAAAAGAGCCAAATCCATAGCTAGGCTTAATAATATCTTCACATTTCATACTGGAATATTGATTTTCATCATCAATTTTCTGATGTTTGGCATTTGAAATCTCCAAGACTTCACCTGGTCTTTTCTCTGCAGCCCTTGGACTTTCATGCATGTCAGATAAACCTTTTCCGCCATTTTTAACACTTTCACCTCTAGTAAGATCAGGAAAAATCCTAGATAAAGCCACTTGAAAGCACTCGATTAAAGGCATGATAGGTGTGGGTGAGTAAAGCAAATGTATAAGAGATTCAGGTCTCCAGATATGAGGAGGGCAACTCTTTGCAATACGAGTATAGGCAAGACATAAAGCATCCTGAAACAAGTTTGTAACTATTAGAACAATTAATCAGAGGGCAAAAATCAATTCATTTAGGTTGCTTAGACTATACAGCGAAGAGTTTACTTGCTAAAGATAGAGATATATAAACAGGAGGAATAAGGAGAAAATTCAGTGCACCTTCAGGTCAAGACTTCTTGTTTTAAGCAACGAATGGGGAAATATATTTACTAAATCGGCAGACGTCGATCTAACAATGTCATCAGGACAATTGGAGTATAATACATGAAGGCATCCACCAATGGACGAATCATAAGCTATATTGCTGCAGCGAAAAAGACATTATGTGCAGACGCAAACAATCAAGCAAGGAGAATTCAGAATAAACAGAGTAAATGGGAATTTAGACTTAAAACTTCAATTCTAACTTCCTATGTCTTCAGAAAATGGGTTGGTGATGGCTTCAAGATTTTGTTAAACACTGATGTTGCTCTTCAACAAACTTAAGCTTTGAGCCCTAACCATTTCCAGTGCGGGTTTAAGAGATGTTCATAACCATTTCTGGAAGAAGTTGCCACGAAGTTTCTATGTGATTGCTAAAGTGTGTCAGGATGATAACCTCAACCTAGATCAAGAAACACTATGGATTCTCATAAACTTACTCCACAAACTTGCAAAACAAATATCATATATCCCTGGATTGATGGAAAAAGAATACACAAAAGGATTTTGAATTTATACTAAGCAGAGAAGTCAAATAGGCCCATCTCCTTCATTTTCTTTTTTTTAACCATAAGTGGCACGCCTACTACATTCTGCTGGTATCCATATTCACTGAGCCAAATGCGGAGGAGAGGAATAGCAATGTTACTCAAAATTAGAGGAGGTTCGCCCTTTTTCCTCTGCAGCGTCAGAACTCCAAAGTCAAAAGTTAAGTAACGTTACCTGAAGACTGGAAGCCCGTCCTCATCTCCGCGTAATATGGCCGTAATCAATTGAATCAATCTCTCAGCAGGAATGATTTCATGATTCATAGCTGCTCCAGTGATTCGTATAAAGTCAAAACATGCCTTGATTGAAATTTTGAAAAGGAAAATATCAGATAAAAAAGTAAAGAACAGAGAATAAAGGACCTCAAGCTTTGAATAACTACAAAGCATGTTATGAAGATAGCTTCCTATGAAAATACCAACCATGTGCACATCAGCATCCCCGTAACACAGAAGTGTACATGCAGACAAAACAGATGAGGTCTCAAGGAGTCCTTCAACATATAGAGTTCCTTCAGTTAAACATTTACAGAGAATCTTGATGGAAGAAGAAGCAAAAGGCTGCCACCTTTCTTTGCCTTTGACATTAATCAGAACGCCATCGCCCTCGGAAGGTTTACAACACAAGGGGAGATCACTTAATATCGTTGTGTCATGGTTGCTCCAACCTCCACCGAATGATTCACTGAAACACCTCAAAATTACTTCTCTTGGTTCTGTAGAGCTTGCTTTATCACATAATGAAGCAACATAAACAAGATCTATATGGAGAAAAAACAAGTCAGGTTTTCTGGTAATAGCAATCAAATGAGGAAAGTTGTCTGCTAGATCGTTTGAGTTTCAGAAAAGATGTTAGGAAAAAGCACATATCTCAAGCTCAATGAAGATAAGCATAACATCACCATATTAGTTGTGCAAGTGAAATTCTAGAGAAATGTTCATGACAGTTAGAGCATAGTAACAATCCAGAAACCTCAAGCACACATCTCAAACTTAACTATACTTATGATAGAATCCAAATAAAACAAAAATCATTTAGCCAACTTTGTCCAGTCACCAGGTAGTCACAGTAATCTATTTTCTTGTTTCCATTTAACTCTATCTTAGACAAGTCAAAACATTGTTTCGACTTATCTCTTCCCGTCTTATCTGTCATTTCTCATCACTCATTCGTCGCATTGATGTTTCTTCTTTGAGCTCCCTTTAACCTGATCGAAATAATCTTAATGTATCTATGGATAGTTTATCTCCCAAAGGCACTACTTTAGCACTTTGCTGACTCTATTCACACTGAAACTTTTGTTTGGTTATCTACCATCAATATATATATGGCAATTCGTGGATCTACTTGAAAACAATTTTCAACGTGTACCTTCAACCACCAATAACGTGTCCATAAAGAATTGCCGATAAACATCTCGATCTCCTGTACGAAGAGTGGATAATAGTGCGCCAATTGTTTCAATAATCACTCCGTGTCTAGAGCTGGAAAAATCAGAATGGCTGTTAGCTACAACTCCTAACTACATGGAATTAATATGAGGTAACTCTCATAAAACTTCAATTCTAACTAGTTTCAAAAAAACACTTCAATTCTAACTCCTTATATCTTCAGTATCTTGACACATGCAAAAAGGGACAAATAGGCTCTCATCACTCTCATCGCAAAGAGGTTAACAGCATGGCTACGGGTTTCTTAGCATGCAGATAATTAAAGATTATATCGCAAGGCAAGACTAACAGATTCAAGCTTCTTTTTTATAACAATAGTGATAATCTGTGTGTAGAGCTGGAACGATCAGAATGGTTGTTAGCTGTTACACTTAACTACATGGAAATAATCTGAGGTTACTCTCATAAAAACTTCAATTCTAACTCCCTATCTCTTCAGAATATTGAAATATGCAAGAGAGAAAAATGGGCTCTCATCAAAGGTCCAAATTCCAATGACTAAAGAGGATACGTGTTTCTTAGAAACAGATAATATGAGTTTATCACAAGGCAAGAACAACAAACTCAAGTAAGCTTTCTTCTATAATTGATGTCCGGACAGCTTAGGCACACCTCAATTAATTCACCTGGCAATCTACCACTACCACGAGCACAGTTGCCGCCAACCAAGGCTGGGGCAAATGAGTTCAAGTGGATAGTTATAGCCACAATTCAAACCTAACATGTCCAGCTCTCTTTCCTAGGCCTCAACACTCAGAAATTGAAGGAAAATAATTTATTCATAAACTAATAAATCTTTGCTTTCTACAATCTCCACACTACCTACTATGTGAAAATAGCTAGCACCAGTCCTAATTATAATAGTATTAAACCTAATTTGGTTTCCTACAACTTTGAATTACTTTTTAGTCAGGGAGCAGTTACTCAAATATGAAAATGTAATGCAGAAAATAATGTTTCAAAGCAACTAACCGGAAAGCAGGTTCAGCCAAAAATGGCAATATGCGTCCTATAACCGGAAGAACAGCACCAGCCTTGCCATGATAAAATACTCCAGGAAAGTTCTTAGCAGTGTGTGCTATGAGCTTTAGCACTGCAAAAACCTCTCTCTCGTTCGCTACAAGCAGAAAAAGGAAGAATCAAAATTATTTACAAATATATATAGAGTAACAAAAGAAGATTCTAGAAGAAAAAGAGAGAGATACCTGAGGAAGAAGGAACGACGTAGGCATTGAGAAGATTGGGAAGTACGGCACGAAATCGGAATTCCAATGCGTCGTCATTTCGTATGTTTGGAGGTGTAGATGATGAAGCTGCTATGCGTTCTCGAAGCTCGTGGACTAAACTCGATAGATTCGCCATGGTCGCGATTGTGCACTCTTTGTTTGATTGAGTTGCTGCTTCCCTCCTTTTTCAAACTGTAATTTTTCTGTCTTCCCTAACTCAATCGGGTCGACCCGGATTCGTTCCCGGGTTGCCTGCGTTCGTCCGGTTTGGCGGGAAACCCGTTTCTTTATTTTTTATTACCACCAGATAATTAGGTGTAGTGGATCCGGGTTTTGGTTTGAGTATTGAATATGAAAAAATATTTGTTAGTAAGTTTTCCCAAAAATCGACCATGTCCGATGTGAATCAGAAAATAATCGGGATCCAATATAAATATAGAATACCGAATGAAAAATCAAAACAAAAATATTTGTTACTAAGTTTTTATTGATCAAAATAAAACTCATAAGTGGTCTCTCATATTTCCCGAATACTTTCACTTTAAATGTCTAGCTTCAATTTAACACTTACACCACTTAAAATTGTATCTATTAGTTACTTTTCACACAACATGTCAACAAATTAAAAAGTGTAGTAAATTTGTGCAAAAATAAAGCGTCAATAGGATGATTTAAACAATGATATGTGAATTTTAACCTAAAAAAACTTTTTGATAGAGAATAAATCAATATTTTTCATATATTCATAGAGAATAAATAAATATTTTTCATATATTTTGTAAATATTATTCTAATGTAATTAAGTAAAGTAGAGATTCTTATACAATTAGGTTTGTAATTATAAAATCTATATATATTGCATAAATGAAAAACCTCCAACCAAGTTACACTATTCTACATGGTATCAGAGTCAATCACTCCATGTCTTAAAATTATACTCGGTCGTCACCCCCATCTCTTTTCTTATTTTTACGTGTCCTCCCGACCCTACAAATATTTTGTTGCCACCTCTCCTAGCCATTTAGCCGGCCACGTGGCTTCTCCCGCTTCCTCCTCCTCCACCCACGATGTCACAAATTCTCCTCCTCCCCCTACTAACATCTTTCATCCGACCTGTTACACCCCGTAATTTCAGGGCACATAAGTGAGAACGTAAGTAAGGAAATAAGATTCGAATGTTGGAAGGATAGTATATTTACATTTTCTATATGGAATAATTTTGGATACAACAAATGTGACGACGAGAATTTATATTGGTGGTTGAATTCTTTTCAAATTGAGTTATGGACTTAGGATTGTATTATTAAATCTTGACATTAAGAATGTGGGGCCCGTCAAAAAAATCACAATTTTGAGAAAAATGGCTAAGTGTGGAGATAATTTCTTATGAAGAGAAGACAAGTGGACAAGTGGGAGTCCATGGGTCCCCTCATCCACTTGTGCATGTACACCTATTAAACAAAACAACAAGTCTTGCAAGACTTTGTTACACAAAACATATTCATCCTTCAAACCCTCATATCTATTTCTCTCCTTCAATTTTCGAAAACCACACAAGTGAAGAACAAAGTTTACTTATCTTCCAAGATTAAGCACATTAACTAAGTTCTAAGCTAAGGCTAATACACCAAATAGTTGGTGACGGATTTTGGGCCAAAATAATGTCTTGAAACCCTAAGCTTGGAGATGAATTTGTTGGAAGGAAACCATGGAAGCAAGATGGTTACAAGTTTGTAAAGGATACATGCATGTTGTGTGACTTGAAGAGATTGTGAAGGAAAGGGAAGAAGTGGTCGTGTATAGGGACTGTTTTGGGCTCGAAATTAAGGTAAGAATACTTCTTCCTCTTAAGGTAATTGGAAATTACATGTTGTTATAGTTAAGAGATGAACATGTGTTAAGTAAAATGAAGAATAAAAAGTGCATGTGATATTTGGCATGTTAGCCGATTTAATGGGTTGTTTTGTTATTATGGATTCGTTGGATTGTTGTTGTTATCACCACTTGCTACATGTTGTTAGATGAAGAAAATATTGTTATGGGAGATATAAATTGTTTATATGAAAGTGTTGTAACGAATTGGATTATAAAGAGTCGTGAAAAAGGGTCTTGGCTTGAAGTCTTGTTGTGGCCGAGAACTTCATATAAATTGTTGGATATTGTCGTGTTGTTTTAAGGGCTGTTTTATGCGTGTATATGCTGGAAATTTAGTCACTGTTTATGCATGTTTAGATGTAGTAATTGCTAACGTATGTCCTAAAGGAACGTGGGTGTAGAAAGGTGTAGAAAGGCTTCATATCTTACCCTCATTGTTGTTGGAATATGGACTGTTTTTGTAGAGTGTTTTAGTAAGGATTAAGGGGTTGTTTTACGTGAGAAATAGGTGTGTGAATCACCTTGGTTGCTGTTTTGGTTGTGCCCTTAATTGGTGCTTGGTTATTGATGTTATTGGCCCCGTTTGAAAGTGGTGGATGGAGTATATATAGGGGAAATGCTGCCTGAATTTTTATATGAAAAGAAGACCATTATGTGGTATATGACTTACACTAGTATTCATGAAGTTGATAGAAGTGTTATTGTTGTTATAGGTTGAAGTGTCTATTTGAGACGTATTCTACTATCGTGTGGGTATAGCCGATGAGGTATGTGAACTATCTGTCACCACCCGAACCCTGGGTCTACGACTGGTGTCCTACCTGAGCACCCTTATACCCGTACCTCCTATAAAATCAACAGAAGAAAATAAAACTCATATAATTAAAACAACTTGTGTGATAAAACCGGCAAACCGACGAGGCTGCCATTATATACATAAACCCAAAATGAGCTACAACGATACATCGTCCAACCAGCGTGACTACGGACCTGCAGAGTCTAACAGTATCTATGACGGGACAAGGCCCCGCCGTACTTTGAATGTACATAAGTCTGTAATAACAAAAATGTACCAAAATGACTAGACTCTGGAACAATGGAGCTATATCAACAGCTGAGCAAAGATCCTAAGTACGCGGATCGAAAAGTAGTACACCTACGGGCATGAGCGGCCCAGAAGTCAATACAACAGGTACTAAGTATGGAAACATAAGGTACAATAATTAAACACATAATTGGCCAAAAGAATGACAGGGGCAAGTATAAAAATCAAATACCAGATCCAACCGTGTCATATAAAAATAAAGTCAACTGTACCTTCTTTTCTTTCAACCGAGAGTCAAGTCAACACCCTGGGACGCCGCCCCATATAATTTTTCACGTGCACATGTATATAAATCAGTGTTGCGGATCGTGCAACTCATCCCAATATAAAATAGTGTTGCTGATCGTGCAACCCGTCCTAATATATATAAGTGTTGCGGATCGTGCAACCCGATCCACTAAATGTATACAACTGTTGCGGATCGTGCATGTCACGACCCGACCTCGGATCTGTGACTGGTGCCTTACCCCGGACACCCTTGTGATACAACATCAGAGAAAACCAGCGGAAATAAACTCACAAACAAGAACCATAAGATAAAATAGGCTAACCCAAGAATGGCTACATTTCCGTAACACAAATAAGCAGTAAGCGATTACATCCTTAACAACCCAATTTATAACCGGACTACAGGCCTCTAAGAGTTTGTAACAACCATGACGGAGCGGGGCCGTCGTACCCCTGAATGTACCTGAAAACCTGCATCGGGAGAACCGTACCAAAAGTCAAGTCAAGCCTCCGAGAAATGGAGCTTCGACACGAGCAAAGATCCTAGAATGAGGATCCACCACCGCTACTTACCTGCGGTATGAGCGCAGCCCCGATGAAGGGTCGATACCTAACGTACCAAGTATGTAAGCGGAAATCTTGTAGTAATATCATAAGTCAAAAATAAGCCGGAGTCATAGATAAAAATCAATTTCCTTGCCGTGCCTTACTATGATGAGTAACAAGTATAAATCTTATAGCATAAAATAGGAGGCTCGCGATCAAAGCAGGTACCTCGCGTAGTATCGTTAAGCAATCCTACTCTCGGGACTATTTCACGCGTGGGTCTGTGGACCGCGTGAGGTCATCCGCCTCGTCATGGGACTATTTCACCCGCATGAGACTATTTCACCCGCATGGATCCTGTGGACCCGCATGAGTACCATCGCCGTACTCGCATGGGACTATTTCACCCGCATGTGTTACGCCCCGGAATTTCAGGATATATTTATAAGAACGTACGTAAGAACTCACAAGTGTTGAGATTTGAGACTTGTAAAATTTTATCGGAATAGTGAAATTGTCGGAAAACGTAATATTGTGAAGAATGGGTGGGCGACACTTGTCACCCCCCTTATTGATGACTTGGAAGATTTTAGGCATGGCGAAATGGTCATTGACCATAGCCTTAGGATGACTAAGTCTTCCAATTAATTAGCTTGACAAAATTGACTAAGTCAAAGGGTCCTAAGTCTTGATATTTTAATTAGAGATCATCCAAACCACCCAATTGTTTGCATCTTGACCCTCCAAGGTTCTATATAACACTACTAGTAGAGGGAGAGTTTTACACTTAGAAAAAAATTGCAAAAATTGAAGACTACTCCATGGGAGCTCTCGGGTTCCTCTAGGGAAAAGAAGAAAGATTTTCGTTTCTTGTCCATTTTATTCCCCACTTTAAACCAAGGTTCTTAGGTGTATTGTGAACACATCTCAATAGAAAAATCGTGGAAAAAGGTTGTTTCGGGTTAGTCATGGCGAAAACCTAAAGTCTTTCTAGGTTTTGTTTGGAGTTGTGAAGGATGATTGTTGGTGTTGTTCTAAGGGTCTCAAATGCGGATTGAAGTGTCTTGGAGAGGCTATAAACTACTAAGGAAGCGACTTGATTGGAGTTGGATTAAGAATCATTGAGGTATAATCTTGTTCTTTGAAGTTATTCTGAATTATTTTATTATTATTGTTAGCTTTACATGTTGCTAGCATGAAGTGGTTAAGTTGAAGTTTATAAGTATTTTGGAGTGCTTGTAGCTAAATTGAAATGTTATATAAGCCACTTGAAATTGGATTACTAATTGTCGTTTATTAGAAATCGTCGCATGTTACCTACTTAGAGATTATGGATTGTTATAATCAAATGCGACTTGATATCATGTTATGCTACAAATTTGGTTTGAAATGGAAATTGTGAGCCAATTGGGGCTGTTTAGTTAGTCATTTGTACTGAACTACCTACATATAATTGTGAGCCAATTGAAATTTTAGTTAGTCATTTGTCTTGAACTACCTTCTATATTGTTGTGAGCCAATTGGGGCTGTTTGGTTATTGTATTCGACCTTGAAAAAGGTGGCAAAGCTAGTAAAAACAAAGGAGGTCTTTGTCAGATTTTTACGTAGAATTTAGCGACTTAGCACCTAGAATATTCTACGATGAAGTAAGAGGTTAATGGACGTATGGTGACCATTATAGGTTGATGTACTAAGTATAGCGTATCCTACTTGAAGAATGGAATAGCTCAAGGTGGAAGTACTTTGGAGCTTTTTGCTACTTGTCGATAATCGTCGCGAGGTATGTGAACCTCTTCCTTCTTTTGACATGATTCTATGTATGGAATATACATGTAGTACTATTTCATGATTCCTTCTACTCTTAGAAGTTAAGAGGTATGTATGTCGATTTACTCTACGTAAAGGTTATGTATAAGTTATCCTAAGTTCTTACCAAGTCTTATGGGGGATGTTGGTAAGAGTCGTTAGGAGGTATTTTGGAGCCAAGTTGACTTGGCTAATTTACTGCACGAATAATAATAAGTATCGAACTTGCCTTTGCTGGGTTAATAAAGGAAAATGTAATGACAATTAATTGTGTTAAAACAAGTATAATTCTCCATCCGCATAGAAGCTAAGATAAGACAAAATTGTATTACATTTTCTAGATCATGGCTACTTGATTAAGATAGTTATAAATAAGTATAACTTATTCACAACGCACAGTATATGTTACTTAATTTATAAGAATTTACGTATGAAGTTTTAAGACTATGGACCTCAAATTGTTAAAAGGTTAAGGACTTTTATTTTTCAAGTTAAGAGACTTGAAGTATTTTGAAAGCTATGTGATTTGAATTGAAGTATAAGTTTCTTGGTTATCAAATGAATGAATTCGTCTAAGAAATAAAGAGTTATAACGGCTTTATGGGAAGTTGGTTATAACAACTTTATGGAAGATTTAAAAGAATGGTTTTCTTGATTGTAAGCAAAGTAATGATTTGAAATAAAGAAGGGCAAAATTGTTTTAAAGGTACCAATTGCTTAAGGTTTTAAAGAAAGAAGTCACTTGATTTAGAAGCCTATAATTGTATTTCTAAAAAGTATTGTGACTTGTCGTGAAAAGTAGATATGACTTGATACTACGGTTATTAGTATCTTGGAAGTTTTATTTGAAGAGAATCATTTTAAAGGAGTAGAGGCACGTAGTACGTTGGGTTAAATTCCCGGATTTTATAATGACATGTTAGTGCCTTAAGTAAACAAAAAATGAGAGTGTATATGAACAAGCTAATAAGAAGTTAGGGGATTTCTTAACTTGCTTATATTATGTATGATAAGTAGTGCTTATGTTATGTATGATAAGTCGGTAGTGCTTATGTTATGTATGGTAAGTGGTGGTGCTTATGTTATGTATGATAAGCGATAGGGCTTATGTTATGTATGATGGTAGGTTGAGTTAGGGTAAGAGTATAAATGAGGACAAGCCCAAGACGTTATACCACCTTCTCCGGAGTAAGAGTATAAGTGAGGGTAAATCCCAAGATTTGTACCACATTTTATGTGTTATTTGTGGCCAAGTCGAGATAGGGTAAGAGTATAAATGAGGGGCAAGCCCAAATACGTTATACCAGCTTCTCCACGGGAAGAGTATAAAGGAGGGCCAAGACCCAAGACGTAATACCCCCTGCTTTACCAGCTTCTCCAGGGTAAGAGTATAAATGAGGCAAGCCAGGACGTTATACCACTGTTTTGATTGATTTTATGGGCGTGAGACCCATGGTTATGTTTTACACTTTTAGTATCGGCGGTGATGGGGATTCCACGGCGTGCTTTGATATCGGTGTGATGATCGCGTCCCGATTTGGGTAGGGTAGTATATGTGTCCCTCGTAGTGGGCGGACTATGTTATGAAAGATAAGTAAGTTAGATAGAAATGAACTTAATGACTTCTCCTAAGTAAATCGTAAGATATGGCTATAACTCTTAATGGAATGGAAAAACATATTGATGTGAAATTAAGTTCATAAGTGGTAATGACACGGCGAGATCGTATGTATTTTTTACTTGTCTTGTCATTCTTTTGTACGATTATGATCATTTCTTGACGTTATTTACATTCCATATTAAATTTTTGTTATCGACCCCGCCGAGTGCGTTAAATGTCGCGAGTTTAGGTACGCAGTGTGGATCCGCGAGCTTAGGATCTGGTTGGCGTTTTAGATGGCTCCGATGTTCGGAGTTGTCGCGCTACGTATATTCGTGGTATGGCGCGGCCTGTCGCGCCATTGTAATTCTTAGAAGTGCGTAGTCACGTATTGTGGGTGCATTTGTAAAGAAAGGAGGCAGCTAACCGTTTATGTATGACGTCGGGAAGGTAGCCTATCGGTGACACGTGGTTTTAATTTCTCGTTATTTTATTTTATAAGTTTCATGTTCATTGCTATTCTCGATGTATACGAGCAGGTGCGAGGTAGGGCACGATCGCGAGCGGTCGGGTCGTGACAGCATGGATCCTGTGGTCCGGATCCGCATGAGTGCAAGCGCCGCACTCGCATCATGGGTAGCAAATCCATGACATAAATAATTGTTATACCCCGTATTTCCAGTATATGCGAGGAACGTGCGTAGAAATTCGAACCAGTAGGCTTGGCGATTTAATTTTGTGCACAACACGGTTAGAGTCGTTTTTGGTGAAAGCGTTTTCCACGGCTTTCGTAGGGAATTTCCGGCTATGTCATTTTTAATTTTTGCGGATTTTTAGAGAGGCGAAACATTTTGGACCAACAGAGGCGCCACTTGGCACCCTCCAATTGGTGGCGAAATCGTCCAACTTGGACGAAATGGACAAGGTAAGGCACGTTTTTGTGCCTTGACAAAGTCAAGGGTAGGTAGGATATTTGTGTTTGGTAAATCCCAGCCTACACTTGCCTAACACGTGGATTGATCTTGGCCTTTGGTTGGCCATCCCTTGACCTATAAATACCCTCTCCCTTTGATGAATTCTTCATCCTTTCCACAAATCTTTAAGTGTTAAACTCTCCTCCTTGTTGTGTTTCGTCCCCACTTTGTGAGGCTTAGCCGAGCACCCTTCCCTTGGCGAGTACCCACAGTGGGGTGGTAGAGGGTATACACCACTCCTCGGGGTGCTAGCAGTGGTACCACTGCTAGTTGTTTTCATATAATACCCTCTCTTGGTAGAAATACTCTCAAAGTATTGTTATAATGCCCAAATTACCTTAGCGTATACCTTGTAGTATTCTAAGGTTATACCTATACAAAAAGCCGAAATACTATTATACTTCCCGTCTTACAAAACCGAAACCCTAAGGAAAATCTTCACCGTAGTTGAAGTCGTAAGTAGAAGTTGGTTAGAACTTCTAAGGGTTGTTGGAGGCGGAGCGGGCATGAGTAGGAGCTAAACCTTGCTCAGGACCGACATTTAAACTCGGATAATTATGGGCTTATCGAGGTAAATATCTTGTCCCTCTATTGTAATTGGAAATTACATGATTGTTAGACTATATAGTTGAAGTATACTATATATTTAGAACTGAACGTAGTTATCGGCAATGTCTTTTGACTTAAGCCTGAATTTAAAGAAGATTACTGAACTGTAATTACTTAGGGCTGTATTACAGTAGACTTGTGAAGTAGTACCGTGGAGTAGAATTGTACCCGTTAGGGTTAGATGTATAACCCCCCCCCGGTTGGCTTGGTAGCCGGCCTCGATAGAGGAGGAGATTTACGCTGTTGCGGGGAAAATTGCGAATTTTACGTAGAATGTTCTACGAAGGGATCTAAATGTTAATAAGCGCCTTGTGGCCTTATAGGTTGAAGTACTACGTATGGCGCGATCTACTGGCTAAGGAGTAGCCGACGGTTTGAAGTACTTGGAGCGTTTTGCTATTAGTCGATACTCGTCGCGAGGTATGTGAACCTCTTCCTATCTCTTCTAGCATGATATGTGTGAACTATGTAGTAATGCGGTAGACGCATGTACTAAATGTATTTGATTGGTTTAAAACATAAAGTGTTATAACGACTTTATGGGAAGTTGGTTATAATGACTTTATGTTGGTAAGAAAATACTTGTGGTTTTAAAAGGTAATCGATTTGAACTATAGCGGCGTGTTATGTGTTAATAAAGAACTTGAAGTATTTCAAAAGATTTTTGAATCATTTCGAAAGAAGAAGTAATACTTGATTTGTTTTGAAAACTTAAGAGTTATGCTAGCTTTATGGAAAGTTAGGTATAACGTCTTAAGAATGTTTTACTGATTTTGGAAATCAGAATGTGTATCGACAAACCACTGCAGCGTTTATAAGAGGAAATGTTTTAATAATTAAGTATTATTAAAACCAGTAAACTTCCATCTGCATAGAAGCTAAGATGAGACAAAATGATATTTCTAGATCATGGTCTTTGTAATAAGATTGTTATAAACAAGAATATCCTACTCATATAAGACTTATGTTTCTCGGATAGTTTAAAGGAGAATTATATTCTTAAATGAATAAGACTATGAACTACTAAACCTTTCTAAAATGAGAAACTTGAACATTGGAAATTAGGCAAACTTGATCATTGGAAAGAATGTTGCTACTTGATTTTACAAAGAGAAGTAATTGATTTACTTTAAAAGGATAGTCACTCTATTTTATACTACGGTGTATTGTGTGACATTGTGAAAGTAACGTATCTTTTAAAGAGTTAATGTATGAAGTACTTTGGGGATAAAACCCAACTTGTTGGCATATAGTAGAAAGTACCTTGTGTGTATAACTTGATTGTGTTGGTTTGTGATAGCACAGTAATACTTTCTTGTTGATTGATAAGTAAACATGCTAGGATGCTACGTGTGTTAGTATCTTGTGATGTTGTGTAAAGGGTTTCCTTTGTTGTGCTTATGTTGCTTAACGATAAGTATTTGTGTTAGTATTTTACATCACTCATCTCGAGATGATTCCGGTTAAGCGCCTCCGACGCGGGGTAGACTTCGGTAGTCGATGGACCTATGATTCGAGAATACCTCACGCAGTCCCGAGGGCCTACGCGAGCTACGAGTTCCGGTTAGTGTCGTCCTTTATGGGCACGCGGTCCATGTGGCCCATGCGGGCTGCGAAGTCGGGACGATGCGGAGTAGCTACCCTCGACGCGGGAATACCTCATGCGGGCGATGAGATTGGCCTATGCGAGCAGCGGGAGTTCGAGGTTAGGCAGCGCATTACATCTGCGGGCAAGTGGCCGCTTTGATCATGTGACGGCCTAGACAGATCTTATGATCTGATTCGCGACCTTGTTGGTACTGTGGGTTTTTAGTAGTCGGCTATGCCTTCGTACTTACCGTCCGCGGTTTTATTATGACAGTGGGACCCGGTGTTCATGTGTGTTCCTTGGTGCTTTTATATCATAGGCCGCGGTGAATGGAAGGTATTCCACGCATGATTGATGTTGTGGGCCCGAGACCCATTGTTATACTTGAGTGATGACTTGAGGCGTGAGTCACGACTTGACACGATCGCTTTGTTGTAAAATCGTAGTTTGGTTATCATACATGTCTCCCGCTTTATACGCGCTATGATTTCATTTGATATGTATTTTGATTTCACATACTCTGTACTGTTATCTTGACCTCGCCCGGTGCGTTCATCCGCGAGTTGAGGTACACCGATCGTTGATCCTAGCTCTCGTGTCCGATTTGCGTTAGGAAGCTCCGTTTCTCGGAGGCTTATCGGTGGTATAGTCCCCGTAGTTAGTGTTTACATTCAGGGGTTTGGCGGGGCCCTGTCCCGCCATGGTTGTCATATCATTTGTAGAGGTCTGTAGTACTGTTGTGGGCAGGGTTTGTAAAAAGGATTAAATTGTTCATGTTGAAAAAGTTGTCATTTTTATATATCTTGAAAAGCAAGTTTTCTCAGTTATTGTTTCATATTTCATAATATGTCTTGTATCATTTTATGTTCGTGATTACTCGATGTTGTATCACTAGGGTGCCGGGTAGGCACGATCACGGGCCGGAATCGGGTCGTGACAAAAGTGGTATCGAGCGATTAATCCTCGGAAAGTGTCTGACCGTATTCGATGGAGTCTTGATTATCGGTGTGTTGTGCACCACAATAATCGGGAGGCTATAGGGTATTTAGGATTGGTTTCTATTCTTCTCACTCGAGATCGTGCCTTAGAGGCGTGTTGTAAGTTGGACCTCCGACGTATTTCTTTCCACTACCGCTATGCCTCGCGTAGGCAACCGGGCCTGTGAGGCAAAGCGGCGGAGGCTGCGAGTAGAGCTGAGAGGTTACGTGGCACAGCTCAATCATCACCAGGGTGGTGCTTCATTCGGGAGTTATGCGACGTCACTAGCCCAGTGAGTTTGCAGCGGCGGCGATTCCTCTGCGGCCATGACATTTGAACGCCTTCGCGGCCAGAGCAGAGAATTTAGATCGCAAAGAGGCGACCGCATTACTAGCTATAGATTTGGCTACCGAGAGTATACCGATGTCCGCGAGTCTTGAGGACTATCTAAAAGAGGTTGTGCAAGAGTAATTCTTGATTGGGCTTGAGCATGGCTCAGATACGGGCTTATGCGCAGTCGAGAAGCGTAGATCGACGCGTTAACGGGCGAGAGGAGGCGAGCGGCAAGGTCCTTTGGTAACTTTCGAGGCAAGTCGCCTCACCGAGATTTGATATGCACCTCGCGGATGCAGTGGTCTTACGGATATCGGGGCGTTCGAGTGCAGGAGTTGGTGAGAACTCCGGATCTTCCGGTTCAGTGTGGCGACGCGCCATCGGGAATGTCGTCTTTAGTCGGTACTTGTTGTACCTATGACCGTCGAGTGCATTGTCGATAGAGTGTCCTTGTAGGAGGACTTTGCCTTGATCGGTGGGTAGTTCGTCACCTCCCTTAGCTATGCCCTACAGGCGAGTTTGATTAGAGCGACTAAGGAGTGAAACGATGAACATAGATCTATCCTTAACCTCAGAGTTTTGTATAGGTGATAAGGTGAGTATACCTTAGGTGCTATGTTCGATAGCGGTGTGTTAGTTGTGATTTGAAATCATGGTTGTTTAGCAAGTAAGATTTTGGGGATAGAGAAAGTGTGAGCCTTAGAGCTTTATACGTAGAGACCTTAGAGGTGAGGCCATCTCGAGAAAAAGGTGTAGTGTTATGTTTGACCCTTATCGGAGTGCATAGTGACGTGAGTTATGTTGGGACAGGTCCAGTAGTGTGGAATGAAAGAGGGTAGTTGAGCTAAGAAGACCGCTAGGTTTCGTAGCGTGATTAGTGAGATTGTTAGGTTCGGGAGCTAGTATGACGCGCGTTGCGGGTCGGGTTGAGGCCACGTTGCGGGTCAACCGCGGCGATTTGGTGGTGGGGTCAGTTTGTGGTGGTCGCCTTGTGGTAGGGTCACGAGGTGTTAGGCCCATGTTGATTAACGTCGTGCGAGTTCGTGGATGCATTCGACCGGTGGTGGTCGATGGGGCAGCCCATCGTGTTCTTCGTTCGGGACCGTTTACTGGTGTGTTGAGTTATCCGAAGGGTTGAAAGGCTGCGCGGGTGCCTACCTTCACCTTATGTCAGACAGTGAAGCCCAGGTTGTGGCTATTTTCGCTTTCTAAAAGTTTACCAGGCAGGGTTAGGAACTCAGGTGAGTCTCAGAATCGCATTCGCCCTCGGGCGGTGTTTGGATTTGAGGATAGTTGTGGGGATTGTTGTCTCTGTGGAGGTAGTGTTTGATCTACCATTTCAATGTTCGGATGTCGCCCTTTGAAGCCCGGTAGGGCGGAAGTGTAAGTTGCTTGGTCGATTGGTTCGATGTTGGCGTGCGAGATAGTTAGTTCAGCTTGTTCCACAGACTATGGATAGGGAAGTCGCAGGAGAGGTTTTGGCGGCTCGGAGAAATCGTGCGGATAATCGGCGGCGACGCAGAGTTCGAGTTGACGGTCGGTCTTGAAAGTACCACCGGGTTTGGGTGCGACGAGTTTTGGAAAACAGAGGAACTTAGCCCGAGTTACTTTGGGCCTTTGTGAGTTCGTGAAGGATAGGCGGGTTGCCTTTATGTTAGCATTTGCCGTCCGACGTAGGAGGCAAGGTCGTCGGTCTTCGTATTGTGATGTTCGGGAAGTATCGAAGATCCATCCAGTGTTCCCGATTAATGATGACCACGTTAGAGATAGTAACCGAGTTTTGGATCTGAAGCGTGTCGAGAATGTGGTAAGAGTTCGAGTGTACGACATCCTCGGGATCGCGGCCGGTACCATTTGTTGGTCGTCGGAGCAAGGCTCGCGACAAAGTGACAAAGTGGTATCTACGACGAGTAAGAGAGAAGCGGCATGTATGGCGAGCATAGATGTGATCATTTCTTTTGTAGAGAGAGAAGTGCGAAGGAAGTATATTTTAGACCACGGAGAGGTGGTTGTGGTGATGTTAGAGGTGTTTCCTCGTGGACTTGGATATAAGTATTTTGCGATTGTTTACGTGGCCATGTGTGGCGAGTTTGTTCTCGTAAGTATAGTAGTGAAGACTATCTTGGCGGCGTTGTTTTGAGACTTAGAAGGAACATTCGGACGAATGTTTCTAAGGAGAGGAGAATGTTATACCGTATTTCCAGTATATGCGCGAGGCGTGCGTAGGAAATTCGAACTTCAGTAGGCTTGGCGATTTAATTTTGTGCACAACACGGTTAGAGTCGTTTTTAGTGAAACGTTTTCCACGACTTTCGTAGGGAATTTCCGCTATGTCATTTTTAATTTTTGCGGATTTTTCCGAGAGGCGAAACATTTTGGACCAACAAGAGGCGCCACTTGGCACCTCCAATTGGTGGCAAATCGTCCAACTTGGACGAAATGGACAAGGTAAGGCACGTTTATTGGGCCTTGACAAAGTCAAGGGTAGGTAGGATATTTGTGTTTGGTAAATCCTAGCCCTACACTTGCCTAACACATGGAGTGCTCTTGGCCTTTGGTTGGCCATCCTTGACCTATAAATACCTCTCCCTTTGATGAATTCTTCATCCTTTCCACAAATCTTTAAGTGTTAAACTCTCCTCCCTTGTTGTGTTTCGTCCCCTCTTTGTGAGGCTTAGCGAGAGCACCCTTCCCAGCCGAGAGTACCCCAGTGGGGGTAGGCGAGGGTATACACTCCAGGGTGCTAAGTGGGGTACCACTGCCTAGTTGTTTTCATATAATACCCTCTCTTGGTAGAAATACTCTCAAAAGTATTGTTATAATGCCCAAATTACCTTAGCCAGTATACCTTGTAGTATTCTAAGGTTATACCTATACAAAAAGCCGAAATACTATTATACTTCCGTCTGTCACACAAAACCGAAACCACAGGAAAATCTTCACCGTAGTTGAAGTCATAAGTAGAAGTTGGTTAGAACTTCTAAGGGTTGTTTGGAGGCGGGTCTGAGCGCACTGAGTAGGAGCTAAACCTTGCTCAGACCGACATTTAAACTCGGAAAATTATGGGCTTATCGAGGTAAATATCTTGTCCTCTATTGTAATTGGAAATTACATGATTGTTAGACTATATAGTTGAAGTATACTATATATTTAGAATCGAACGTAGTTATCGGCAATGTCTTTTGACTTAAGCCCGAATTTAAAGAAGATTCTTGTGTAATTACTAGGGTATTACATGAGACTTGTGAAGTAAGACCGTGGAGTAGAATTGTACGTTAGGGTTAGATGTATAACCTCTTGGTTGGCTTGGTAGGCCTCGATAGAGGAGGAGATTTCTGTTGTGGGAGTGTCACGAATTTTCTGTAGAATGTTCTACGGAGGATCTAAATGTTAATAAGCGCCTTGTGGCCTTATAGGTTGAAGTACTACGTATGGCGCGATCTGCGGCTAAGGAGTAGTAGCGGTTTGAAGTACTTGGGCGTTTTGCTATTAGTCGATACTCGTCGCGAGGTATGTGAACCTCTTCCTATCTCTTCTAGCATGATATGTGTGAACTATGTAGTGCGGTAGGCGTCGTGTGCTAAATGTATTTGATTGGTTTAAAACATAAAGTGTTATAACGACTTTATGGGAAGTTGTTATAACGACTTTATGTTGGTAAGAAAATACTTGTGGTTTTAAAAAGGTAATCGATTTGAACTATAAGCGGCGTGTTATGTGTTAATAAAGAACTTGAAGTATTTCAAAAGATTTTTGAATCATTTGAAAGAAGAAGTAATACTTGATTTGTTTTGAAAACTTAAGAGTTATGCTAGCTTTATGGAAAGTTAGGTATAACGTCTTAAGAATGTTTCTTGATTTTGGAAATCGAATGTGTATCGACAAACCATCTGCGGCGTTTATAAGAGGAAATGTTTTTAATAATTAAGTATTATTAAAACCAAGAGAAACTTCCATCTGCATAGGAGCTAAGATGAGACAAAATGATATTTCCTAGATCATGGTTTGTAATAAGATTGTTATAAACAAGAATATCCTACTCACATATAAGACTTATGTTTCTCGAGATAGTTTAAAGGAGAATTATATTCTTAAATGAATAAGACTATGAACTCTGAAACCTTTCTAAAATGAGAAACTTGAACATTGGAAATTAGGCAAACTTGATCATTGGAAAATGTTGCTACTTGATTTTACAAAGAGAAGTAATTGATTTACTTTAAAAGGATAGTCACTCTATTTTATACTACGTATTGTGTGACATTGTGAAAGTAACGATCTTTTAAAGAGTTAATGTATGAAGTACTTTGGGGATAAAACCCGAACTTGTTGGCATATAGTAGAAAGTACCTTGTGTGTATAACTTGATTGTGTTGGTTTGTGATAGCACAGTAATACTTTCTTGTTGATTGATAAGTAAACATGCTAGGATGCTACGTGTGTTAGTATCTTGTGATGTTGTGTAAAGGGTTTCCTTTGTTGTGCTTATGTTGCTTAACGATAAGTTGTGTTAGTATTTTACATCACTCATCTCTTGAGATGATTAGGGTTGCGCCTCCGACGGGGGTAGACTCGGTGGTCGATGGACCTATGATTCGAGAATACCTGCGCAGTCCTGAGGGCCTATGCGAGCTACGAGTTCGGGTTAGTGTCGTCCTTTATGGGCACGCGGTCCACGCGCTACGCGATCGCGAAGTCGGGGCGACGCCGGGAGTAGCTACCTCGATGCGGGAATACCTCATGCGGGCGATGAGATTGGCCTACGCGGAGTCAGGGAGTTCGAGGTTAGACGCGCGACATTGATCTGCGGGCAAGTGGCGGCTTTGATCATGTAACGATCTAGACAGATCTTATGAATCTGATTCGCGACCTTGTTGATGCGTAGGTTTTTAGTAGTCGGCTATGCCTTCGCACTTACCGTCTGATTTTATTATGACACAGGTGGGACCCGTGTTCATGTGTGTTCCTTGGTGCTTTTATATCATAGGCTGCCGCGATGAGGAAGGTATTCCACGCATGATTGATGTTGTGGGCCCGAGACCCATTGTTATACTT
This sequence comes from Przewalskia tangutica, assembly GCA_029844215.1. Taxonomy (NCBI): domain Eukaryota; kingdom Viridiplantae; phylum Streptophyta; class Magnoliopsida; order Solanales; family Solanaceae; genus Przewalskia; species Przewalskia tangutica. The sequence goes on from CM056721.1 coordinate 848,620, forward strand.
CGAGTGATGACTTGAGGCGTGAGTCACGACTTGACACGGCTTGCTTTGTTGTAAATCGTAGTTTGGTTATCATACATGTCTCCTGCTTTATATGACGGCTATGATTTCATTTACAGTATGTATTTTCAGTTTCACATACAAATTGCTGTTATCGACCTCGCCCGGGCTGCGTTCATGCCGCAGTTGAGGTACACGATCGTTGATCCTAGCTCTCGTGGTCAGATTTGGCGTTAGGAAGCTCCGTTTCTCGGAGGCTTATCGATGGTATAGTCCTGTCGTAGTAAGTGTTTACATTCGGGGTTTGGCGGGCCGTCGCCGTGGTTGTCATATCATTCGTAAGTGCAGAATCTTGTTGTGGGTAGGGTTTGTAAAAAGGATTAAACTGCTCATTGAAAAAGTTGTCATTTTATATATCTTAGAAAAGGCAAGTTTTTCTCAGATTATTGTTTCATATTTCATAATATGTCTTGTATCGTTTTATGTTCCGTTGATTACTCTGATGTTGTATCACTAGGGTGCCCGGGGTAAGGCACCAGTCACGGGCCCGGAATCGGGTCGTGACAATAATAACCCGGGGTTTACCCCGTAATAATATAAATATAGAACATAGCTCATCCGGCTATCATACATAACATAAGTACTACCGGCCTATCATATCATACATAAGCACTACCGGCATATCATATCATACATAAGCACTACCGGCCTATCATATCATACATAAGCACTACCGGCCTATCATAACATAAGCACTACCGGCTTATCATAACATAAGCAAGTTAAGAAATCCCCTAACTTCTTATTAACATTATTAATATATCCTCTCATTTTAGTATCCTAAGACACTAACATGTCTTTTAATAGAAAATCCGGGAATTCACCCCAAGTACCATGTACTTCTAACTTTTTAAGAAATAACTCTTTTTATACAAAGATTCCAAGATACTAATCACCATAGTATCAAGTTACGATTTCTTTTCAAAACAAGTCACATTTCCTTTTAGAAATATAATAGGCTTCTAAATCAAGTGACTTCATTTCCTTTAAAACCTTAGGCAACCAATGCCTAAAAATCAATTCACCTTTCTTAGTTTCAAATCATTTACCCGTACTTGTTTTAATTAGAGTAAACCTTTCTTTGTGAACCTTTCAAAAAAAGACTAATATAACCAACTTCCCATAAAGTCATTATATTAGCGTTATCCCTTTGTCGAATACATTTTCCCTAAATCCAAGGGACTTATACTTTTGAAATGAAACAAGTATCATATACTTTAAAACAAGTGAAAGATATCAAATCTTGTACGTCTACCGTACTACATAGGTACAAGTACTCATGCTCAAGAGATAGGAAAGTTCCACATACCTCTTCGGTTAATCCACTTGCCAAGTCCAAAATACCGCAAGTAATATGTCAACCTATAATGACCATAATACGTTTATCAACCTCTAGTTTCAACATAGAATTATTCCAAGTGTATGTTACTAAATTCTATGAAAAATTGGGCAGCATTTCCTTTGTTTCTACATACTTTGCCACCTTTTTCAAGGCCGAATTCCTCATCCAAACGCCACATTTAAGGCCCAACAATCCAACACTTCAAAGGGGATTACACTCATAAACTTGGAGGTGTAAAATTCTACCCCACAATGTACAACAATTAACTTAACAAGTTTAAGGTAGTTTCTAGGCTACTACATGCTTACACAACCTTCTTAACCAATCCCTTCATATCCAACCCATCTTTCTTACATGCAATGATTCTAAGAGCAATATTTTCCACAACAAGTTCTTCCTTCTACACATGCAACACCAATAACTAATTACAAGAGAAGAAATGTTACCTTAGAGCTTTAGCCAATTTTATTCCAACAACCTTGCTAGCCTCCTTTCCAAAAACACCACTACAATAACCTCCACAAGCTTGCAAATAACTTTCCTTCTTATCACACTTTCAGATTTTTCTTTAAGCCTTGTGTTCTTCTTGCTTTTCTAGAGAGAAGTGAGAGCTTTTGCTTAGAGAGAGAGAGAGATTTGAAAGATGACCAAGTCTTCAAGACTTGGTCAATATAAGACATGCAAGAAATCAGATGGGGTGGGACACTTGTCACCCACCCATGGTCTCTTTTAAAACAAAACAGTGCAGAAATGTCCACTGACCCTCGCAGAACCCGCCTCGGCGCCGCGGCCCTGCAGTCGGCGCCGCGGCGCTGAAACTCCTGCCACCCCTCGGATCTTCCGGCGCCGCGGCCCTGATTTCCGGCGCCGCGGCCCTACAATCACCCGCCTTGGCGCCGCGGCCCTGCCTCCGGCGCCGCGGCGCTGAGGCCCCTGATCGAGATTTTCATCAACCTACCTAAGTCTTAACTCCTTTCGTATGGCCCCATAAGCACGACCTGAACTACGGGGTATAACAGTGCACCCGTCCCAATAAATATACATTTAACTATCATGGCAACCTTGCACAATTTAAATCGCATTTTGACTCTCAACAACATTATATTTCTAATGAACTTTCATTTTAGGACAATCAAGACCCTAACAAGTCTTTCATTTTATAACACCAAGGCACTATCACATAGTTCATTAAGGATTAAGATTCATTACCACAATGTACGTCCGTCGTACATTCACTTTATAGACTCAATTTCCATTTTAGAAACACCCAAAGTACTACATGTATCACTAGGAGTTAGGATCCAATCCATGCATCATTTTGAAACCATCATTCAGAAAATCAAGACACTTATCATCTCAAGTACCTATTAAAAACATGGTTTGGAAAATCAAGGCACTAGTTATCACGTACTACTTCTAAAACATCCTTTAGAAAATCAAAGTATCATATATCATGTAATCTTTCAAAACATTAATTGGAAATCAAGGTACTACGTATCACACACTCATTTCATATAACAATCATGCCAAAGAAGAAAAGAGAGGTTAACATACCTTATAGGCTATACCGACTTGACAACTAGAATTTGTCCCAAGTAGTACTTCAACCTATATTGACAATAACACGTCTATCAATTCTACATGCCTTTTTAGGTAGGTTATGGACTAAGTAACGTTCCCAATTCTACGAAAAATTGGGCAGCACTTCCTTTGTTTCTACGTACTTTTCCACCTTATAAACAAGGCCATACACATCAACAAACAAGGCACAACTTAAGGGCACAACAAAACAACAACCAAATGGGATTACACGTCAAATTGACGTGTAAAATTCTGCCACATAATCATACCAAAACAGTCCACAAAATAGCCCCTTAAAACAACCCATAACCAACTATAACGAGGGTGGAATGTGAGGCCTTTCGACGCCTTTCCACACCCTTATTCCTTCGGAACTTTCATTAGCAATCTACTACATTAAACATGCATATTGGTGGCTGAATTTCCAGCATTCTATCGCCCCAAAACAGTCCCTAAAACTGCACAATAACGCCTCACAGTTTCATGCAGTTTTTCGGCCAACTTCTACAACCAAAGTCCTCTTTATAATCCCTTATAATTCAATTCGTATTCCAATATTTATATACAAACTATATCAACTTGTAACAACAAGATTCCCTTCATTTTAGCATGCGATTAGAGACGTTAAACAACAACAATAACCAACGAATCTGACACTTCCCAAAACTGCCTCAAAATCGACAATCACCCAAAAATGTCACATAGGTTTCTTATACTCCATTTTTCTTGTTACAAATTCTTCCCCTAACTACCACAACATGTAATATATAATTACTTAAAGAGGAAGAAGAAAACTTACCAAAATCTTTAGCTAAAAACATCCTACTTTACACGGCACACACACACTTCCCTTTAGCACCACTTCTTCACGTTACAATCACACACATGTAACCTCTACAAGCTTGTAACCATTTTGCTTCCATGTTTTACTTCCAAAAGATCATCCACAAGCTTAGGGTTCCAACACTTTTCTCTTGCCAAAACTGTGGCTTACAATATTGTAAGGTTAGCTTGGCTTAGAACTTTGTCTAGGTACTAAATCTTGAAAAGAAAATATTTTGATCTTATTCTTGTCTTTAGATGTGAGGTTTTTCGAAAACCTTAGGGTTAAGGGAGCTATGAGGGTTTGAAGAAGAGATATTATTTAGTGCTAAGTCTTGCAAGACTTATTTCTATATATAGGTGTGTGGAGTCTTCACAAGACAAGTGGAGGGGCACTTGCTACTCTCCTAATGGCCAAGAATTCTCTTCACAAAAATCATTTCTATACTTAGCCATTTTTTTCATCCAAATTTCGATGGCTTCAACATCCATATACCAAGACTTAATTATTTATCACTTAGTCCACAATTCTATTGGAAAGAATTCAATTAATAGAATTAATTCTTGTCATCACATTAAACTCGAAAAAATTTCGTATAAAGAAATGTAAAAATCATTTCCTTTCGACATTCCAATCTTATTTATATACTCATATTCTCACTTAGTAGCCAGGGAATTACGGGGTGTAACACTATCCCTCTTTCTTTTGGCATGTTCTACGTACGAAATATACTTGTGATATTGTTTCATAATTCATTCTACTCATAGAAGTTAAGGGGTATTCATGTTATTGATTCTATGCTAAAAGCATGTCTAAATTGTTTCTAAGTCCTTATTAAGGCATATGAGACGAATGTTGATAAAAGTTGTAGTAAGCATGGAAGCCCAATTGACTCTGCTTACTTAAAGGAATTGTTAAGTATAAGTGTTGAAACTGGTTTAATGAACAAGTAAGTATGTTATTAATAGGCGTGTTAAAACAAGCCATTGCAGCGTTAAGTGAAAAAGGTATCGACAAACGATTATTATTAAAATGATTAGCACGCCATCTGCATAGAAACTAAGATATAACCAATTTATTTTACATTTTCTAGTTCACAACTGATTAGATAAGATTTCATGATAAATTACTCACGGCTCATATAAGGATTAATTAGGCAAATTCGGATCCGTTATCACCAATTAAATACAGGACTATTGGAAATATTCGAGGTATGTGAAACTCTTCCTTCTTTCTTTGGCGTGATTTATATGAAAGTGAGTGTACGGCGGACGTACGTAGTTCTGTTGGATCTTAATCCTTAATGATACATGATATGATATTGTCTTGGTTTCTAAAATGAAAGTTCATTTTAAAGGTTTTATTGAGTTTTCAAAAGATGATTTAAATTGCACAAGGTTGCTCATGATAGCTATTCGTGCAAGTGTGTAGAGAACACTGAGTCCCACAAATGGGCCGGGTACGTTATGTGAAAACACCGAGTCTCACAACGGGCCAGGTATGTTATGTGTAAAAGAACACGGAGTCCCACAACGGGTCGGGTACGTTATGTAAAAACACCGAGTCCCACAACGGGCCGGGTATGTTATGTGTAAAAGAACACCGAGTCCCACAACGGGCCGGGTACGTTATGTGAAAACACCGAGTCCCACAATGGGTCGGGTACGTTATGTGCTAAAGAACACCGAGTCCCACAAATGGGCCGAGTACGTTATGTGCTAAAGAACACTAAGTCTCACAATGGGTCGGGTACGTTATGTGCAAAAAGACACCGAGTCCCAAAATGGGTCGGGATACGTTATGTGTTAAATGTTCATCGAGTCCTTCACTAAATGGCCGACAATGTTTATATGTATATGATTCCATGGGCATGCTTTCATGAGGCGGAAATAGATACCCATGACAATATATGACTCTCATTTGAATAAAGTACAGTGATACAATGGTACAGTGGTACAGTGATACAGTGATACAGCGGTACAATGATACAGTGATACAGTGGTACAGTGGTACAGTAGTACAGTGGTACAGTGATACAAGGTACAGTTGACTCTTATTTTATATGGCACGGTTGAATCTGGTATTTGATTTTCATACTTGTCCCTGTCATCTTTTGTACAGTTACGATTTTATTTACTGTACTTTAAGTTTACATACTTGGTACCTTATTGTACTGACCCCCTTCGGGGGGTTGCGTTCATGCCCGCAGGTATAGGTACTCAATTGGGGTGATCCGTGAGCTTAGGATCCTTGCTCAGTTTTTGGGATAGCTTCATTGTTTCGGGGCTAGTCATTTTGGTACAGGTCTTCCATTATTGGTTATGTATATTCAGGGGTACGACGGGGGCTTGTCTCGTCATAGTTATTGTGATACTCTTAGATGTCTGTAGTCATGTGTGAGTTGGACATACGTACAGTTGTATTTATGTGGATGTTACTATATACAATGACGGCCTTGTCGGCTTGCCTGTTTTATTATAAGAGTTTTTCATTACAGTTCAGGGGACATGATCCCTTTACTAAAAAGATTATGAGTTTTCTTAAGCTTCCGCTGGTTATATGTGATGTGTGGGTATAAGAGTGCCCAGTTAGGGCACCAGTCACGACCCGTCGGTTCGGGTCGTGATACGACCTTTGCCATAATGAATATCAAAAACTTTATCCCTCTAGTTCTTGATCAAGAGAATGGACAATACTCATTGTGGATCGAATTATTTCAAATACATGCTTGTGCTTACAACGTCCTTAATCACATCGATTCCACCACTTCCGTCCACCCGACGTCGATAATCCGACGTGGAAGCGGCTCGATGCTATCGTCAAACAATGGATATATGGCACCATATCCTATATACTTCATACTATTATGAAGACAGGTGCCGAACTATGGACACGACTAGAAGAATTTTTTCAAGACAACAAACATACATGTGCCATCTATTTGGAGGAACAATTCACCAACACTCGTCTTAAGAACTTTGCCAACATGTCAAACTATTGTAAACAACTATAATTGGTTGTCGATTAATTGTCTAATGTTGGCACTCTGATTCCCGAAACAATGATGGTTTTACAACTTGTCAATGGTTTGCCGAAGGTGAGTACGATACACTTGCGATGCTGATCAAATAAGTTGATCCATCTCTAGCTTCAACAATGTCAGGTCACAATTGTTGTTGGATGAGACTAGACGAGCCAAATAGGACTAGCACGGGCATTGATGGTTAACCGCCAACACACTCATCGGTCCTTCTCAACCTACGGACCACCAACCTCAACATGGTGGATGAGGAGACGGAAGGGGATGCGGCCGCGGAAAGCGAAGCGGCAGCAAGGTCCATTTCTCCACGTCCGAGCAGCAGGCCTACAACTCCATGACCCCTACCGATCTGAGTCAGTCTTACATCATTATGAATCACTAGCAACCCGATTATGCATGGTACATGGATACATGTGCCACATCCCACCTCATTCGTGACTCTGATAATCTCCCTCACCTATTCAATTTGAACAATCCTCAATTTATTTTGGTCGGTAATGGCAAACGCATTCCAATTCAAGGCTATGACGCCACTCAAGCACAACCACCTCACCCACCCTTTACCCTAAAAAAATGTCCTATATACTCCTAACATCAACACATAGACGATTTGAGAAAAAATCTATATAATTGAAATTCAGGAAACTAAAAAAAATCACAACTTATTTTCCTTTTAAATAATGCTAATTATAAATTGAAGATTGATGTTATCTTTTATGTAATTGGTCACTCAAATTACTTTTTAAATTTTTTTAAAAAAGTTAAACACAAATTATTATTGTGCAAAAATACTTTTATAAAGAGTTAATTTATCAAAGTGATTTTTCAAAATAACGATATTCTAAAAATTGTTCTGTTAACAATTGCAAGCATTATGTAATGTTCAACGCTTACCAATTGACGTAGAACCACCCATTCTCAAGAAGTTATTTCCCAAATCATATATTGCATTCGAAAATTTAAGTGTGTGTGTGTGTGTATATTACTAGCAGGTACCGAGAGTTGCTTGGGGGGGTCGTGGGAGTATTTTGAAAAAATTAAGCCTACCTTTGTTTTTATGGCTCAGTAGGGCGATTCTGTAATTGTTGCATAAAGGAGATACTCTATTGACTGTGTATTTAATAGTTAAATTAAATATTTTCATCGAACAAAGAAAGTGTAATTTTAGCTTAACTTTTTGGTCATGGCAATGGAATTGATATAAACAACTTATTGATGTATATAAAATTTCTTAGCCCTTTACATAATTTATAGAATTTAAAAATCATAAAAAAGTATTAGACTACTAGGATTTTTACATAATTTATGAAATTAAGGGTAAAATAAATCTAAGGATTAAAATTTAAAAAGACAGATTATATGAACGCTTTAAAAAACATTCAGATCTTCGAATGTTGCCATTATATGATCCCCAACCAGTTGCTCTTCAAAGTTGAAGCCCTCATCGGCAATAGCTACGTCCTCTAGATCCACTCCAAAAAAAAAAAGTATTATATCAAAATCTAAATAAAAAAGGTACAATACGACTCCAAATAAAAAAAAAGTGTAGTGCGATCAAATTAGTGACTCAAGAAAAAAAAAACTCATAGTAACTAAAAGAAGTGAGGAGCGTAATGAATACTTCTATGTCATTGTTTTTTTTGTTGACGAAGGAACCTGTAGCCGCTGTTCTTTCGAGTGCGCACAGGGTAAATCCCGGACTGCCGCAATAGCCTGCAAACTACGTCAGTCAGTTAAACCACACTGTGTGTGAAGTCCAGTGAGGCGGCTAAGGCGGGCGTGCATTAGGAGTTTCGAACTTGTGACCAAGCTCTCCCACACCACCCAATGAGGATACCCTCTGCCTTCAAGACCAACTGGTCTAGGGCTTCAGATTCTATGTCATTGTTGATCCTCCCTTTCATTGTTTTGAGTATGAGATGAAGCAGAATGTTGATATCCAAATAGTGCGCTGCCCGAAAAGAATGAGAAAAGAAGTCGGTGTTTACTATTTAATTCAAATCAAACACTAATTAACTGACAGTAGTAGCGGCCACTTCACGATATTATGCCAATTTCAGTTTTGAACTATCGCGGACTTGTTTCATAGTTTTCAACTGAGCAGCAGACCCGACGTGACTGACAAATAAGCCGACATTAATAGCAAGTCGAGCTAGGCTACCTAGTGATTTACAAGCACCCTCACTGCACACTTTCTATATATCTGTCTCCATCCAATCAAAGACGTCCATGCCATAGAGAATCAAACTCCTTCTATTGTTTTTCTTTTATTTACTGGAGTTTCTTGTTCCCGCGCCCCCTGGTACAGAGATAAGCACCAAATAAAACACATATAATTTAGCAAGGGCAAAAATAAATGAAAGATTTCATATATAAATTTATATTACCTTAACAAGCACTTTCAATATTTCAATCCACAAAGTACCAAAATTGTGGAGAGCAATTAACTCGTCTACGGTATGAGGTAAGGAAGAGGAGGCTGGTAATGACACACACAATATTGTATGATTCTCTTAACAATATTGTGTGATCTAATTCTTCAGTAATATTATTGTACATGGTTCTGATAAACATCGATTAAAAATTTACATTCTATTCGACTTCAAAATCAACTCTGTCGCTACTTCTCACGGTGATCATTCTTGAGTAATTAGTAAACCGAGATACTAGTTATATCTATGTTATTAAAGAAGAATAGAAAGCATGCATGTTGATATTGGTTTTGAAATGAATTTATAGCAACAATAATTGCTAAATTCATGCAATCTGCATATTCAAACTCATGTAGAATCAGCATTTGCTCTCATGTAATGTGCACTTTGTAGTATTTGATCAATTTATCAGGGATGTAGCTGATGATTTTGTTGCACAATAATCCAAAAATCACATGCATAGTCCAATGTGATTACTCGAAACGTAACATTAAAAAAATAGGAAAGAAATTTGATTCCAAATGTAAATCTAAGAAGAAAAAATTGTATTAGTACTTCTTAGTGTTTTTCAAATATTTAAGGAAAGAAGAAACCCATGGAAAATGAATGATGCGGGTGTTGATGGAATACTCTCAAAACTAGATTAGATCTAATTTGGTCCAATTCTAAAATCTTCCAAGCAGCTTATAACAAGCACTTGTTCAAAGAATTGAAAAATAATAATTCTTTTCACTATTAGGACATTGATCAGGGAAAATAACCTATACAGTATGGATAAATTATAAGGTTAAAACATGTAATTAGGAGTAAATAAATAAATTACCAACATTCTGTATTGAGTGTTGCATCTACTCAATGATGTCCACGTCTAAGAGATGAAAAAAATCCTCCAGCTGACTTCTCCTTGCAACGATCTGCTCTTTCATGTCCAACCTGATCACATATTTAAGTGTTACCGAGATAATAGACTGCTAAATGTTCAAATGTGTCTGTGTGGGCAGAGACCTTGGGTAAATTATGAAAATTAAAAGCAAAAAACAACACCATGATAAATGAAAGAAGCATGAGTTGGTGATTTGACAAAAAATAATCAATTTAAAGTTAACTGAAAGATGTTTCGACAAAGCAAATCAATCCCCTTTTAACTCACAGTAAATCCAATTCATGATGTGTACTGCACATTTATCACAAATAAATTATTAATGTCTGTCCAGAAAAAACATACCTCTTTTGCTATTTGCTGCAAAATATCTACTATCTCAGAAAAGTCAGGTCTGGATGTTGGTTCTTGCTGCCAGCATGTCTCAAGCAGCTCAGCAAGCTTGGGAGGAGTGTGCTTGGGTATAGTTGGTCGCAAACCCTGGAAGCAAGTAGAAAATTAATACCATATAATTTGTGCATATCTTTTCTATGCAAGTGATGAGCAAGCAATGTGCAATCAACCATTATAGTCATATGACATTACAAAGAAAACCAAATAAAAGAAGCATTATTACCTTCTGGACCACTCCAATAGCAGCTTGCAATGGGGTTAAGTACTCATATGGAAGCTGGGTAAACCACATCAAGTAAACATAAGTATAAACCAATAATACAAACAACACGGGCTAATTCAAAAATTGCCAATCACATATTTAGTACCTTTCCTGTCAGCAACTCCCATAGCACAACCCCAAAGCTGAATACGTCTGCTTTGTGATCATAGGGCTTGTGTTCTATTACCTTCAAGAAGAAAGATCTGAAATAAGCCAATGCAGCTAGTCTAACCATCCAACTAGTTTATTTTTTTTGGAGAAAATAAGGATGCAACTCCCGCTTTTAAAAGCACTCACGAGTGTCACAAATAACTAACTGGTTGTTTACTGCCTGAGTTTCTATAACCCTTTCCATGCTCCATCTAGTTTAACTACTATTCAAGCAACTTCAGTGACTAACGATGACACATCTTATACCAAATAACAGGCAATCTTTAACACCACGGACTTGCCTCAAGCAGCCATAAAATCCTTGATAACCGCTGCATGTACCCACTAAGCACAACCTCATTAAGTTTCATCAACCACCACTGACACCTAGGAGCTATACCTAACACATTCTGGATCCTTTGGCCAGTAACAACCAACGAAATACCTCACACTTCTACAGCCACACTTCAAACAGCCAAAACCCCAGAGCCACCATTATAGTCAACATATTCGAGTTTGAATTCATCAATCAACTGGGCAGAGGGTTGATATCCAGTGCTTGTAACCACAACACTCCAATTAAACAAAAATAAAATAAAAACTGATAGGTGCTACATAATTTCAACCTCCAATTCCAGTGATGGAAATATAACAAAACTTATGCTCCATAACTGTTCATAATTGTGTTCTCTTCCCAATTTAAGCATTTAAGATTAGTTTGTAACTATAGGCATACCTCAGGGGCCATCCATCTATAAGTCCCGGTCTCTGCCGTCATGACACCGGTTTGTGCCTTTACCCTGGCAACACCAAAATCAGCCACTTTAATGACCTGAAAAATGACATTAGGTAAAACATGATAAGCAACTGACTAATTTGGGTTATATTGACCTTGACTAAACTAACAAAAGATACAACTTGAATATAATTATTTTCGGATACCCACTTCAGAAAATATAAAGCTGATAAAAGAGGTATATTGGGTAATTTAACATTTAGAGCTCGTTTGGATGGTCAAGCATCACCGAGTGATTCTTTCAGTTGAAACAATAACGTGATCCACATATTTTCCGAGAAAATTATAGCAAATTCCTGATTACAAATAACTGAAATCAAATTTTAGCCTCAAAATATTCCACCAACTGATTTTAGAATATCATAAGGCCGATGAAGCACTAATTACAAGCCAACAAATAAATCTATAATAGAACCATGCATGCCCAAAACACATATTTTAGTAAGCCTAGGTACGCTGACCAAATGTTTTAACTCAAATTAAAAGGGATTTCAAGGTGAAACTTAGTTGAAAACTAGAATATAAGTGAAATGTTACAAGGATAAATGAAAGATTACAAGCCTTAATTTGGCACCTTTGAACTTGATGTTATGAGCTGAATTTCAAGGTGAAGCATAATTGAAAATTACGATGTAACGAATGAAAAGTTTGGATAAAAGGAAGCAATTGCATCCTTAATTCATTTTGCACACTTTGTCTCCAATGTTAGACTATGTCTGTAGGGAGAAGTGGAGTCATTCTACAATCTCAGACATAGAGGGAGGTAACTGAAACTACATGTTGAATTACAGCATGTCAGCCTTTTAGACCCTTTGTGTTTTTCATTCAAGGAGGCTTTGGACTCACAAATGTTTTGTTACTTCCATTCTGTCACACCCGTGAATTGGTCCATGGGAAATTCGGTGTGGGTTAAGACACGAATGACGGAAATGGATCATGTTGACAAAACACTTCGTATATGCGAGTCAAGGCATGATACGAAGGAACGTGGTGTTCAACAAAGCTAAGGGGTAAGGTTCGGATATAGGGAGACATTGAGGAACATTTCAAAAGGGTACAACACATAGAAAGGATCAACAACATTTGGCTAAGGATGTACATTGGTGATGGGTGTCCGAGGAGGTGTTACACGTGTTAGAATAACTTATTCACGAATTCAAAAACCGGAAAATCCTTAAACCCGAGAGTGAGCTAGTGTTGCGCTGAAGTGTTCAAAGTTAAGAGCAAACCTTGTTCTTGTGAGTATACTTCCAGAGAGTCTAAACTAGTTAGTGAGTGAGACTAAATAGTTTGAGTGTTCAAGTGTTAGACGTTTAGTTCTATCACTACATTGTAACGCCGAGAGACATTTCCTTTGTTTATTTGAGTTGAAATAAAAGAAAGGTTGGGGTGTGTTTGTCCGTAACTCTTGGTGTGTTGTGTTGTGTTGTGATTAAACTTGTCATTCTAAACCTCCTTCAAGCGTGTATAATTGCTTCCGCGTTCTTACTTGATCTTGAAAGAACTAAGTGTTTGGTTGAAGTTGGCAAGAGGTGTTGTCGACTGTCTTCACGCCTTTGTGTGCGAAAAATTTATAGTAGCATACCGAGGGTGTGACAATTGGTATCAGAGCCTAGCTTGTTGATAAGCTAAAGGGTTCCTAAACACTACGTGAAGAGGTAAATCTTGTTGCTACGGTGGTTGATCAATGACAGCAAGAACAACGGCGGAGTTAAGTGCTCGTATTGAGCGTTTGGAAAATCTAGTTGGTAGAAACCGAGGAGGGAAGTGATTTGGTGGATCTTGTTACACTAAATCATAGTCTTAACACGGAGTTTGAACAATATAAAGTCGGTGTAGATGCACGTATGGCCGAATTGGTGGATCATGACCAAGAAGTGTCAAGGAGTTGGAAAACTTCCTTTGGGACATGGAGCAATATTTCCTTGCGGCTCATATTGCGGATAAGGACCAAGTAAGTATCACCTCTATGTATCTCACGGGTGATGCAAAACTTTGGTGGAGGACTAGAGACGCCGATGATGTAAGTGCGGGTCGTCCACGCATTGAAACTTGGGCAAGGATGAGGGAGGAAATGAGGCAACAATTCTTACCTAGCAACGCGAGTTGGTTGGCTAGGACCGTCTCAAGAGACTAAAACAAAGTGGTTCGGTACGGGAATACATAAAGGAGTTACTTCGTTGATGTTGGACATTCAAAACATGTCCGATGAAGACAAGTTATATAACTTCATTTCCGGAATGCAAGGGTGGGCTCAAAACAAACTTCGAAGGCAAAATGTTAAAGACCTTCCAAGTGCTATTGCCGCGACTGATTCTTTGGTGGATTACCGATCAAATCACCAAGGATCGGATGTCTCAAGCTATTCCAAATCCAAAAAGGGAAATGGTAAGAACGACAAGGAGGGGACGGGAAAGTATGATGTCAAGAAAGGGAAGGTTACGGATACGGTACCAATGAGAAGGAACGTAACCGAGCCAAAATGTTGGACATGTGATGGTCCACCTTTTGCACAAAATTGCCCCAACCGTAAGGATGTCAATACCATTGTTGCGGGTGAGCCAAAACCAAATGAAGAAGATGGTGTTGTTGCCGCCTTGGCAAATCCTCTTGGGATGTTGTTGTTATACATCACGATGTTGAATATGATAGGGGATCCGGTGAACAATCCACATGCATTGTTGATGTATATTGTTATGCGGATGAATGGGAGACTTGTCATAGCAATGGTGGATACCGGAGCTACACATACCTTTGTAGATGCGAAGATTGCGAAAGTATTGAGACTCAAGACAACCAAGAGTCCCGATTACATGAAAACGATGAACCAAGTAGCCCAAATGATTGATGGGGTGACATTTGATGTTAAGATGCTATCCGGGCCACGGAGTGGGGAACAACGTGTTGGTGGTACCGTTGGGTGATTATGAGGCAATCATCGAAATTGATTTCCTAAAAAAATGCCTTTGTTCCGATGTCACACTTAGATGGAGTGATGGTGATGAAGGAAGGAATGGGGGGGATTTATCCGAAGCATTCATCCGGGAGTAGGGGTGAGTCGGGATGGGGAGCTTAAAACTCCCGAAATATGTGAATTGGCCGAGGATAGGAAGTGGCAAAGAGAAGGGAAGTCATCGTTTATTGACGCCATTATGGACGTGACTTCGGATGTGCACATGGTGGGTGATTCGAGGAGGGGTCACGGTGTTGGAGGATGAAGTAGGGACATCGACGGATGTATATCTTGTTCTCCTTTGAATTTTTTTTGGGTCGTGTGAAGGAACTTCATCGAGGGAAGGATGGGATTCGAGAGGAGTTCAAAGGTACCAAATGAATTCCAAAACGACGGTGTAGACAAGTACACAAGTTCACAACTTGTGAGCTTGCAGGTTGAAGTGCGAGGAAGGGAGATCCATGGAAGATGACCTTCGGAAGTGGTGTTCTTGGTTGTCGTGGTGTTGAGGTGATGACACGTGTGAAGGTGTTGGTCACGGGAACTCGACGTGGACAGTGAACAAACACAAATGAAGGACAAAGTTGGGAAATGTTTAAATTCTCAATGATGGAGGCTTCGATAAGCGGATTCAACTAAGTTGAGGTGTGTTAACATCTCCAATTGATATCCGAGAGTGGTTGACGAGGACGTCAAGGGGTGGTTTGTCACACCCGTGAATTGGTCCATGGGAAATTCGGTGTTAGTTAAGACACGAATTGAGACGGAAATGGATCATGTTGACAAAACACTTCGTATATGCGAGTCAAGGCATGATACGAAGGAACATGGTGTTCAACAAAGATAAGGGGTAAGGTTTGGATATAGGGAGACGTTGAGGAACATTTCAAAAGGGTACAACACATACAAAGGATCAACAACATTTGGCTAAGGATGTACATTGGTGATGAGTGTCCGAGGAGGTGTTACACGTGTTTAATGGGCATGTGCAAGTCACGGGATATCCAGACATGTGCGGAGTACATGATAAGGTATTAATATTCACATTAATGCATCTTACAAGTCTAGCTAAGAGTTACAACAGATAGTTGACAAAGTCCGATGGAAAGAACTAGAAGCCGAGAAAAGGGGGCATGAGTGAATGCTTGCAAATGTGGCTAAGGCGTGGGTGCGGGATACGAGGAAGATGTTCCAAGACTTCATATGGTTCGTATGGGTCAACTAGATCACAAGGGGTGGTGATGCTAGGAGTTCGACCGAACCATATACATGTGGCAAGCCGAGATGCAAGATTGACCAAGTCCAAAAGCAATGTGGTTCAAGTACGGGTCAAATGGAGCACCAGATAGCTTGAGGCGGGTTCGAGGAACTCCCTACAGATCTCCGAGACACGTGGGAAGTAGTTTGAGCTAATAGACTAGAATCTCCATGGATGGAAGGGAGGGTTATATATGATTTTACATTTATGAACTTACACTGATTTTTATGGAAAAAAAAAGTGCTAAATATCTTTGAGAATTTCTTTTCATTTCCTTGGTTGAGTATTGAAGTGGGTGAGCTTCAATGACTCAACTCGGGCAGAATGGTTCTAATCAAGTTTCGAATTTTGTGCAAATTTGGTGTATGGTGGTCTAGACATGTTGTAGATGGTGCATGTGAAGTGTTGAGTCATGTGAGACGTGGCTAAGACCTTGCGGGACCAGTGTGAACCGTGTGAGAAAATTGAATTGGTCAACAAGACACTTGCTTGAAGAAAGGAAGAAATGTGCGAATTGACCAAGTCTTGAAGTAGTGTCGATCGTGTGAAAAGTATGTGTGGGTGATGGACGATTACTTGCGGGTGTGTGTTACTACACGCACTCCCTTAACACGTCCCCTTTGTAAGGCATGATCATCCATTCCCCTCCCCTATAAGTAGAATAAGTTAGAATAACTTATTCCCGAATTCAACAACCGAAAAATCCTTAAACCCGAGAGTGAGCTAGTGTTGAGCTGAAGTGTTCAAAGCTAAGAGTAAACCTTGTTCTTGTGAGTATATTTCCAGAGAGTCTAAACTAGTTAGTGAGACTAAATAGTTTGAGTGTTCAAGTGTTAGACGTTTAGTTCTATCACTACATTGTAACACCGAGAGACATTTCCTTTGTTTATTTGAGTTGAAATAAAAGAAAGATTGGGTTGTGTTTGCCCATAACTCTTGGTGTGTTGTGTTGTGATTAAACTTGCTATTCTAAACCTCCTTCAAGTGTGTATAATTGCTTTCGCGTTCTTACGTTCTTTTGATCTTGAAAGAACTAAGTGTTTGGCTGAAGTTGGCAAGAGGTGTTGCCGACTGCCTTCACGCCTTTGTGTGCGAAAAATTTATAGTAGCATACCGGGGGTGTGACACATTCCATCATAGCATTTACTAACAAAAATAGCCTTAAAAACTTGTTTGTGGTCTCAAATATTTTCTAGGAAAGCAACACATTTTCATGAAAAAAAACTTGAAGTAAACAGTCATATCACTATTTTATAGATCTACAGCGACCACAATGATTTGCCTTTAGCAGATTTCCTATAGTCTGATAATAAAACCTTTGGCAAATGTCCCAAGTTCAAGTGGCCCATAATTGCTAAGCACAAGAGAGAATAAACAAAATGTAATTAGAGGTATTATAAAATAAGCAGCTTTCTGTATCCTTGGTGACATCTCGGATAGCTACCTTATATTCGTTAAAGAAATAAGCCTATTTCATGTTGTTGGCCCTTGAGTGCTAGCCGGCGGTTATACATTTGCGCAAAAGAAAATAAGAAACCAATATTTACAAGCATAGTTAGACATGATCAAAATAGACCAGTGCAAATTGATCAATCATTAATATACCACAGCAACTGAAAACATTTAGCAATAATACAGCACAAACAAAGTATACGATTTTCAGTCCAATTGAAGGTAGCGTCTTACTTCGTTTTCATCCATCAGTAGATTGGCAGCCTTCAAGTCCCTATGTATAATATTATTTTGATGCAGGTAGTTCATCCCTTTGGATACATCAATCGCTACTTTAAGCAGAGTAGGTAGTTTAAAACTGCCCTTTTGTTTGTGTAAATAGTCATATACGCTTCCCCCAGACATGTACTCTACAGCCAAAGAAATGTAAAATAAACAATAATAAGAAACTCAGACTGAAACAGATATGGGGAAATGGTCTTGAAAACAGTAACAATCGGGATTTTGAAACAAATCTGCCAGTTGAGTGGACCCGAATTCAACATTTAATACCTGTTACTATACACAAGTTGGGAGGCCTAGTACAAGCCCCTATGAATTGTACAACGTTCTTGTGACGAACTTTTCTGCAAGTACAAATGAAACACAGTATCAGAGGAAAGATAACGACTTGATATGGTGCATAATCTTCTATTTGTCCTGAAAAGTAAAGGATACTGGAAATTGAAAACAGTTTTAAGCACAGAGAAATACATCAAAGATAATAGCCATAAGCTTCATACGGGTAACCAGACAGACCTCATGATATACACTTCTTGGGCGAACTCCGTCTGCAATTCTGTGTTCAAGCGCTCAGATTTTAGGATTTTGATAGCTACTTCCTGACTGCAGTATGTACCTTTGTATCTGAAACAATTACCTAATTGATTAAGTCTCCAGGAAACCAAAATGGTCAGAGGAATGATTTAGCTCATAACAAACTTACAAGTCACCATATGAACCAGATGCAATCTTGTATTCAAATTTTAGAAGCTGATGAACAATTTCCCAGACATCAATGCCATCAAAAGGTATTGTCAAATGGTCAAATTCACATTTGATCAAGTCTTGCTCCTGTTTTATTAGTGATTGTGATGGGCTTGGCCATGATTTCTGCATGGAGCTGCCCTTGTTAAATGACAAGTACACAAAAGTTGCAGACAACTGGCAAAAACTTATATTACTCAGAAGGAGAGCAAGGAAACGACTTATCCTAGTAACTACAGAAGTATCGTCATTATGAAAACGGCAAGAGATCCGTTCTTAGTACAGCTTCTAGTATATTATTCCAGGAGATAGGAAATATAATTCAAAAGTTATCTACAAGACTACAACCAGAGGCAAATCCAGGATTTCAGGAGGATGGGTTCACCATCAGAGGAAGATTTACGGGAGGGGGGTGGGGGTGGGGGCAGGAAGGTGTTCACCCCAACCCCCTTGGAAAAAAATTACACGATATATATATATAAGGTAATATTTTTATTTTTTACGGACATATATAAATTTTGAATCCCCTAAGCACAAGACTAGAAGTTGGCTTAGTGGTTTAAGATGCTCAAAATTTACCTTGAGGTTCCAAGTTTAAATCCCCACTACTATATTTTTATTTGCATTAAAAAAGAGGAAATGAAGAAATAAAAAAAAGTTAAAAGAACGCATAGCAAAATGTCAGGGGATTCGAACCCACAACCTTGAGATCATAAGCTCGACATCCAACCAGTGCTCCACAAGGTCTATTTTGACCATGTGTTCCTTCAGTTAATATTGGTTATATTTATAAGAAATATACACATAATATACCGAGTTTAGACTAGGGTTGTCCAACGGGGCGGGGCTACCTGACCCCGCCCCACCTTGTACCGGGATCGAACACCGGTACTCGGTATCGGTTTCGGTACGGGGTCGAGAAATTTCCCCGACCCTTCCCCAACCGTTGCATAACGACTATACACAACGGACAAATTCCCCCTACCCCACCCTACCCCAAATCCCCCTACCCCTTAATATTTATTTTTAACCCCTAAGTTATTATATTTATACTTTAACCCAATTTTTCAACTATAAATACCTCATTTTCTCTTCATTCTTTCTCACAAATCTTCCTACAATCTCTCTAATAATCTCTAATCCATCTCTCATTCTCTCTACATTGTCTACTAAATATTCAATTTTATTTATTCATTTGAGAGTGAAGTTGACAACTAGCTTGAGGATCATCCATCGAGCAAAGTTTCAATTTTCAACCTCTCGATTACACGTCGACTTTACGTCGGCGTTTGGTACATTCGTTCCTTCTTAAATTATTGTTGTTTCTTTACTTTAATTAACGAACTTAATTTCATTATCTTTAATTATTTATTTGCATAATTATAATGGAAGGATTGAAACGTATGATTACGGGGGTAAGAGTATTGCTTCTTCTAGTAGGGGTAATAAGGGTAAGAGTACTTCTTCTAGTCATCCTATTCCGCCTATACATGACGATTTTGTTAATACTGAATTATTTCCTGAAGTACTATTAGATTTAGACGATGAGCTATTTTCTGAAACTCAACAAGACTTTAATTTAGAAGACAATCTAGATGACACACCCAGTAATCTAGATGACAAGCACACTAATGCACCTCAAACTGAACCGCCTCATATTCCCCCTAGTATGAGACGAGGCCCACCACAACGAAATTTAACATAAGATGTATGGGTTTTTTTTAATAGGGACGTAGAAAATCAAGTTGATAGATGCAAAATTTGTAAAAAAAAATATATATAAATTTAAAATGGAAAAAGGTCAGAGCGGGACGGGAGGTTTAACTACGCATTTGAAAAGATTTCACAAAGCTAGGTGAGAGGAATATAAGGCTAAAAAGGCGGGTGCTTGATGCCTCTCGATCGAACAAGGTTCACATCTTGTCGGACCAGTCTGGTCAAATTGACCCTATGACGGGGGCAATTGTAGGCCCTAAATACGATAAAAATAAAGATATGAAAGCATTATCAAAATTAGTTGCAGTGGAGGGTTTGCCTTTTTCATTTCCTGAATCTCCTGGTTTTATTCATTATATAAGAGAAATACAATCTTGCTTATAACGGTTTTTCTAGATCAAATGTTAGGAGAGATGTTTTTAAATTTGCACACGAATATCAATAATATTTACGTTATTCATTACATCAATCTATTACGTCTGATATAGGAAGTAGTACTAATGGCCATGATTATTTAACTGTAACATGTCATTGGATAGACTATAAATTTTCTATGCAAAAACGTATTTCAACATATAGATATATTGATAGTAGGCACACTGGTCTTTTTATTTCAGAAAATATTTTTCCAGTTTGCGATTATTATGTCATAACTGATAAAATCATGACTATTACATTAGATAACGCTTCTTCTAATGTTACTGTTGTTAGATTATTAAAAAATGTTTTAACTCCATCTTTTCCAGATCATTTTCATATAAAATGTGCATTTCATATTTATAACTTAGTTGTAAAGGATGGTCTATCACTTTTTGAAGACATTCTTGGAAAAATACAATTTGCTATAAACTTTATTTTTAAAAGTAATAGGATACAAAGAATAAAAGAATATAAAAAAACTTGTCACGATTGTCAACTACCGAAAAATTCCTGAAGAAGTATGCACTAGATGGAACTCTTTATACAACCAACTACGTGTTGCTTATGAGTATAGAAGACATATAACTCAATTTTTTAACGCCCGTAATCGAAATCGTACTGACATGATTATTGATTCCGATTGGGATACAATTTTAGAACTTATTACATTTTTAGAGAAATTTTATCTAGCTACTAAAGAATTTTCCGGTATTTATTATCCTACTATTTCATCAATGTTATTTTATATAGCTCTAATATTTATATTACTTAGTGAATATATGAAAAAATCAACTTATAAGACATTAAAAAAATATTTCCAAAAATGAAAAAATATTTTATTCCTATTCCCCCAATTTATATTATTAGTGTTGTATTAAATCCGTCTATTAAAATAGACGGTTGTAAAACACTTATTGAAACTATTTATGATTGCATAGATAAACTTTCACATCCATCTCCCAAAAATTCAAATGACCCACCACCTATTGAAAAAACTAGAGAAGAAGTGTTGTCTAGCATACGAGATGAATGTAAAAAAGTATATACGCATTACCAACAAGAAAGTGCTAGCAACCAACCGGCTTCCATGTCATCTTCTTCTTCAACACAACCTAAAAAAGGACATGTTGCGGCTAGTATTGAAAGCCTCAGACATAGAATGTTTAGTGGTAACATTTCTAACCAAATTAACGAGTTTGATGTTTTGTTTTGCAGGGTGTTGTACCGTACGAAGCAATTGAAAATGAAGAGGAACGTGAAGACTCGCTAAAATACTGGAGTGAAAATGAGAAGACATTTCCAACACTATCTAAGATGGCCCGAGATGTGTTGAACATTCAAGCGTCATCAGCGTAAATGCAGCGTTTTTAGTGGCAGATATCAAATAGGAGAGCACAGACATTCATTGCGGGAGACTCATTGGAGATTGCAGTTCTATTCAGAGATTGGATTCGTGTGGAGCGTAGGAGGTGCGGCCAATAGGGGATCAATGAAGAAGAAAACTACAACTACAACGAAATCTTATCCGACGGAGGTGGAAGCGACGTCGACCAATTTGACCAACAAATACCAATTCCAACCGAAGAATCACAAGAAATTATAAAGAAACTAGAAAAAGTGTTTCTTAACATGTAATTCTTAACATGTAATTCTTTTAATTGTAATTTTACTATGTTATTTATTTGCAACTTTCAATATCACGAAGTTGCAATTTTGAAATTGTATTACCAAAAAAAATCATACTTCTATTAAATAATATAAGAGACACAAAAATAGTCTTGAAATGTTTTTATTAAACTATTTTGTTGTGTGTATGTTATTTTTTTTAATTTAAAAAAAAAAATTACCCATCCCGACCCCACCCCAGACACCTCGGGATCGGGACGGGACGGCGACAGACCCTGCCAGCCTCGCCAAACCCCGACCCCACCCTACCCCCAACCCCGCCAGCCCCGACCCCGCCCCGTTGGCCGCCCCTAGTTTAGACGAGTGACCATGGATTCACGTGACCCATTTTTTACATGTAAATTCGCCCCCGACTGCAACATGAATCTGTCGTTACAGATAGCAAACCATCGGGTCACGAGAACCTGCTTATTATAAGCACAAGAGTGAGGACAGCATGAGCAACTTTGTGGCATTAGGTTTGAAGCCCAAAAGTATAATTCCGCACTCAAATAAGCATAAGTACACATTCATGTGTGATGCATCAGATGTACAATTAACAAATGGTTAACTCAGGACTGTTCCTTTCCCTGTTCCAAGATCTCATGGCAGCATCCAGAAGCCGATAGGTTTGGACACAAACATAAAATTGAACCTAAGTCTGGGGACACCAATCATGTGCAAGCCACTCTTTATCCATTACGCCATGTCTTTTAAGTAGATGTCCCTTAAGATCATGAGGGCGCCTCTAGCAAGAAATCATGGTATTTTCTCTTATTGAACCCAAATATATGAAACACATTAAAAGTACTAGAAGCAGGAGCTCGTAAGCTAGCATTTCACAATTTAACAGGGAGTAAAATGAAATTGTGGATCTATCTTCATATTATTTTATAAATTCATATATCTAACTAAACTAGATTTTCAGATGTTCATGCAGCTTGTGTAACCAAACTTTGCTAGAAGCAGCTGTATTGAAAACTGAATCTAGCAACATATTTAAACTCAGGACTTGAAAACAATTGTCTCGGCAAAGAAAAAAAAGAACCATAAAAAATAAGTAAAAACAACAGAAGGCGTTAGTCCCAAGGAGTGACAGTAATAAGTAATAACAGCACGGTTTGCCAAACAAATTCTATCCAGCATGATACAGCACTTGATCGCCAGGAAAGAATATTTGACTGAAGGACCCCAGTGCTAAACAGCTTTAAGAAAGTCTAAGGTTCCGGAAGTCATTCTGAATGGAGAATAATACTTCCATTTTTAAAGAATCAATGCCAAATTCCCGTATGCATTAGTTGGATTTGACTAGTGAAGAAAAAACGTATACAGAAATCTTGCCACAATATCAATGTCATTGTATACAACAAAATAACAGGAAAGTACCTCATTTCTTAAGATTTCCCTCTCCAATGCAGTTCGAAGTCGCACAACTT
This sequence comes from Przewalskia tangutica, assembly GCA_029844215.1. Classification (NCBI taxonomy): domain Eukaryota; kingdom Viridiplantae; phylum Streptophyta; class Magnoliopsida; order Solanales; family Solanaceae; genus Przewalskia; species Przewalskia tangutica. Next base: position 872,302 of record CM056721.1, read on the forward strand.
CCTGATAAGAAAGAGAAACAAAAGTTCCATAGGGGACATCAGATCATAAGGAATAACAGACGACCCCGACCATGCCCTAGAAACCATGGTAGGTGATAATGGAAACAGCACTTTACACCATGCATACATTTTCTGTCACTTCCTGATATTAGGTCACAAAACATAAAAGGCATGAATCCAGATCAAAGTGACCTGGTCAGCAAATGAGGATATAATGTCAGAGGTATACCTCATAGGGCCAACCGTCAACAACAAAGACATCTAGGGAGTAGCCATCCACAGTGGAAAAGGCATGTGCTTCCTGGATGTTCAGCCCAAGCTCAGCTAGTAAGGAAGTTAACTGTCATATTCAGAGGTTCATCATCGTCTCAGATTTTTTCTTCATGAGATATAAACTAATACTAAGCACTACTTGTTTTCTAGCAATGCACAACCTAACAATGCCAAGAAGGCTGGCAATTTTTATGAAGCCTAGTGCACATTAAAATATGAGTATGTTTGCTTTACTTGCGCATTCCAGACATGCAACATTTTGAAATCTGTAGTAAGATGAGAGTTGTCTATTTCATGAAACAAAGGGAACACACAAAGCCTTACCCTTCATAAATCAAGGCCTGAATTATATCTCTACATAAAGAACTAAAAATTATACATGTTCACTGGTCAACAATTGGTTTCAATAATAAATAGGCCTTTCTTTATGTCAAATCAAATGCTTACTGTATCTAACGTCTACCAACAAATGGAATACATCTCTATCAAGCACAAAGTGTATTGAATAAATTAAGCGCATCAATTACCTGGCTGAGAAGCTTCGGCTTGTCATCCATTGAGAACGTTATTTCATGCATGGGCCTGCATAATTATTTAAATTTTACGGTTCATACTCATCAAAGCGGCATAGAAAGAAACGGGAAAGAAGTGAAAGTACTTAATGAATTTTGATACCAGAATTGTCAAGTGGGTGATAGTCATACTTGGACATCACAGTAATGATGAGATACATAGATTTTGGCTTAAATTGGATAGGTTTTTCGAGGAGTGTTATAGGCGTCCTCCCTGTGTTACCCTCTAAAAGCAGTACTGGGTGCTATATAGGATAAATGTAGTTACACAAACTAAATCTCAAAATTTTACCGTGAAATATTCGCACAAGGAGGAGCAGCATCCTCATCTTGAACTTCAGATTTGATAACTTCGCAAGCAAGGGCTTCGAGATTCGGAGAAGAACCAAAGGCAGGTGGAGGATGGACACTACGTATCCAAAGGGAGGTAATTATTTAGCATAGACCATGACAACTAAGAATTTAAAATTATACTGAAGGAGACTTAAACAACAGAAAGGGCTTCAATTAATCACTAGGTAGTCAAAAAAAGTACAATTACCTTCTGCTAACTTCCTTCTTTGCAGAGCTCGAATAAACAGAATCTGTTGAGTTTTCATCAGGAACGAGAGCAACCTGCGTGATGTCAAGTTCGATTCAATCCACAATTAGAATAAACTGGGATTAATTAGATACTGAACAATCAACTATAAAATAATTACAAAGGACCAAGATAACATGGTCTAATAAACTACTTAGAGTGAAAGAACATCTAATACACCTCCTTAAATCCAATAAAAGGCATACTTTAATGTACACCATATCAAAAGCAAAAGCAACTATAAGGTGTTATCTTGAAGAAGTAACTTACCTGTACCAACCGGACTTCAAAGGCAGGTCTATTAGCTGGATCACGTGCAAGATGTAGTAATCGCTTGTGTGTGAGTACATCTTCTGCCCTTTCAACATTCACATCTAAGGCATACCTTGAATGCAAAAAAAAAAAGAATCAATTAATTAATCATTCAATTTTGGATGTGGCACTAGTATTCAGCATTTCGCAACGTCGTGGATCAACGAAATCTTAAACGAAACAATAAGTGATACTATTATCAACTTCTAAAACTTGGATATAAATATGATAAGAAGATTGAAACTAACGAACAAAATTCCTCAATCTCCTAAAATCACAACAAATACGAATAACAACGGCACTCATGTTAGAAGTGATAGAGAGGATGAAATGTTTTGTGTGTGTCATTCCATTGATTTAATCAAGTTTATATACAATAGAAATTGTAGCTGAAATCATGCTAATCATAAATGAGAGATCTTGAATTATGCTAATCATAAATCAGAGATCTTGAATTATGCTAATTGGGCTAATCATATCTTCAATCATGCTAATCTAATTATTTATGAAATATTTATAGACATATTAATCTAATTAATATGTACAGATTCTAATATACCCCCTTAGTTGAAATGGGAGGTTTGTGTACGCTGAGACTATCTCGAAAATCATCGAAGAGTTGCAGTGGGAGTCCTTTAGTGAAAATATCGGTAATTTGATAGCGTGAAGGGACACAGAGGACTCGTACATGACCTCGAGCTACTTTCTCACGTACAAAGTGTATATCCATTTCAATGTGTTTAGTGCGCTGATATTGAACCGGGTTACCGGAAAGATAAACTGCACTAACATTGTCACAGTATACCCAAGTGGATTTTACAACTGGACAGTGAAGTTCCAGAAGTAAGTTTCGAATCCAACAGGATTCAGAGACGACATTGGCTACTCCACGGTATTCGGCCTCAGCACTTGATCTAGACAATATAGGTTGCCTTTTTGCAGACCAAGATATCAAGTTGTCTCTGAGGTAGACACAGTAACCAGAAGTTGAGCGTCTAGTATCCGGACATCCCCCAGTCTGCGTCAGTGTATGATATGAGTTTGCTGAGGGAAATGGGGTATAAATGGAGTCCAAATTCGAGTGTACCGTGAATGTAGCGAATGATACGCTTTAATGCAGACATGTGTTGTGTTCTTGGGTCATGCATGAATAAGCAAACTTGTTGAACCGCATATGAAACATCAGGTCTTGTAAATGTTAAATATTGTAATGCACCTGCAAGACTGCGATATTCCGTCGGGTCATGATAAGGATTACCGGAAGAGAAACTGAGTTTTGCTTTTGTGTCAACCGGTGTAGGAGAGGGTTTGCAGAAGGACATGCCGGCCCGTTCAATAATTTCCTGTGCATACTTCTTTTGTGAAAGAAATAGTCCTCCGAAATGTCGAGTGCCAGATATACCCAAGAAATAGCTTAGTGGGCCCAAATCTTTCATAGCGAATTCAGATCCAAGCTTAGACATAATAGATTGTCGAAGATTCTATGAAGAAGTAGCCAGAATTATATCATCCACATAAAGGAGTATATATGCCATGTCTGTACCTCGACGATAAATGAATAAAGAATGATCTGAGATGCTGTGAGAGAAGCCCAATGTAGCCACATAATCTGCAAATCATTGGTACCAAGCTCTAGGGGCTTGTTTAAGTCCATATAGGGATTTCCTGAGCAAGCATACATAATCAGGGTGTTGTGGGTCACAAAAACCCGGTGGTTGGTGCATATAGACAGTTTCATTTAGATGTCCATGTAAGAATGCATTTTTGACATCAAGTTGAGTGAGACTCCAAGATTTTGATAACACAATGCTAAGGACTGTCCGAATAGTAACTGGTTTGACTACCGGATTGAACGTTTCTCCGCAATCTACACCAGTTTGTTGTCCTGCACCATCACCTACAAGTCTGACTTTATATCTCTCAAAAGGCCTGTCAGAGTTCTTTTTATGCCTGAAAATCCACAAACTTTGAATGATATTAGCATTAGACGGTCGTGGCACCAAGTCCCACGTCTTATTTAAAATAAGAGCATCGTATTCATCTTTCATAGCCATTTTCCAATTATGATCGTTTAATGCACGAACGGGATTTGTAGGCAAAGGAGAAATGAAATTTTTGGTATTGGTGTGAAGATTAAAAAAAGTCTTCTAGGCTTAAAAAAATCCATGTTGGGTTCTTGTTTTTATTTGAGGGGATTGATGAGGAGTTTGGGTAGATTGTTGGGCGTTTATTGGACTGAGAGGGCTAATGTGAGATAATGTGAGAGTATTGTCTATTGTGGCTGGTGGTAAGTGAGCCGGAGTGGAGTCGGTCCGAATAGGAGTTTGAACGGACTCATGAATCACCTGAGAGAGAGTAGAGGTTGAGTCCCTTGGATTAGGTGGTGTAGGTTGTAGAAATAATGGATTAATGAGGCCTGTATCCAGAAATTCATATGTTGGAGATTTTTTATCATGTACTTTTGAAAAAGGGAAGGTATTCTCATCAAAAAAAAAAATTGATTTGATAAATCATAACATTTGTAATCTCTATAATTTGCAGGATATCCCAAAAAGACCCAGGGTGTTGATTTAGCTTGCAATTTATTCCGAGAGGTTGAGGGAAGTAGTGGATAGCATAAACACCCAAAGACCTGAAGATGAGAATAGAATGGATCTTTTTTATAAAGAATATTTGTGGGTGTTTTGTATGCAAGCTTTTTGTTGGGAATTATGTTATGCAAGTAGGTAGTCATTTGTAATGCATGATGCCAAAATGAGGGGGTAAGGAGACATGAGTAAGGAGAGTTCGGATGATATTGTTTATGGTGCGAATTTTTCTTTCGACTTTTCCATTTTGAGAAGATGTATGAGGACAAGAGAATCTATAACTCATTCCATGGGATTCACAAAACTTGTGAAAAGACTCATTGTTGTATTCTCCCCCATTGTCACATTGAAAATTCTTTATTTTTCTTTCAAATTGTGTTGTGACATAATTATTAAAATTTATGAACATGGAATGGACTTGAGATTTATTGGCAATGGAGAAGTCCATAGAAAATTTGTAAAGTCATCAAGGAATAAAACATAATATCGATGACCACCCAAACTAAGGATAGGTGATGACCAGAGGTCACTCTGCACAATATCAAATGGCATAGAGGTTAGTGAAAACGAGTCATAAAAAGGTTGTTTTACTTGTTTCCCAAGGGAACAAGAATGACAAAAAAATCATCCCGAAATTTATTACAAGTAATAAAATTATTATGACAGAGAGAGCTTAAAATAAGAGCTCCCGGATGTCCTAAACGACCATGCGGGAGATAAAGCTGCAAAAGTAGAGGGTGTGGAGCTTCCAAAAGAAGGTCTTGTGGTTATTGGATAGAGATCACTCATGCTGTTACACCTCATTAAGTGCATTCCCCTCTGAAAATACTTCACAGAAAATCCAAACGGATCAAATTCAATAGAAACATAATTATCAATGGTGAATTTTCGCACGGAAACAAGATTTTTGATTAATTTTAGGGCATGTAGAACATTTTTTAAAGTTAAGGGTGGATGGGGTTCGGGTACTAATGCATTTCCACAACCAATAATTAGAATTGTATGGCCACTACCCACTGTAATATTACGATGATTGCTCTTATTTAAATAAGACGTAAGATTGCCTCCATTTGCAGTCATGTGAGATGTAGCTCCAGTGTCCCTGTACTACTGATCATCCGGGGGAGCAATTGACATAGTGTGCATGGCTTTGTTGAATATCAGTTGGTGCATAATTTGACTGGGCTGATGCAATATGGGCTTGAGGCCTGGGCCCAAAATAGAGGGACGTTGGTGGGTTGTGTTTGTCCTCTGAAATTGGGTTGGTTGAGTTGTTGGATACGGGCATGGAGTTGATGAAGCCCACGACCCATTTGAAAAATAAGCCCACTGCGAATTAAAAAAGGGTGTTGGCTCATTGTACCCCCAATTAGGGTAACCAGACGCATTAGACATCGCATGTTGTTGTCGACCAGAACCTCCAGAACCATTTCCTTTCCCTTTGCCGCTTTGATTACCTCCACCACTTTTGCCTCCTCGATTGTTGTTGTAGTTACGGTTGTTGTTGTTGTTTGAACGATGGAAACTTTGATTTTCATTCGGATTCTTGTTGTCATCGATTGAGGTGTGAAGAGCAGAGGTGTCGGTTGAGTGCGCGATCTTCTTAGCTCGTGTTGTTTCTTCTAAAACAAGCATGGATCGGGCTTTGTAGAAAGGGGGAAGAGAGTCGCCGTGACGAATCTGGGAAGCTACAGTGGAATAGGCGTCAGTTAAACCGGAGATCATTTGGAGTACTAACCTTTCATTTGACACGACGGCACCGACGTTCGAAAGTTGGTCCGACGGTGATTTTAGATGCTGGCAGTACGATGAAGCATCTGGAAACTTTCCATCTGGACGGCGGAAAATTCTTGTTCGAGGTATAGTGCCCTCGAGTTCTTGTTGTCGAAAAATATGTCCTTCAGCCGATTCATGCTAATTCGGCAGTAGATTCTCGTTCAAGAATTGTATTCAGAAGGTCTTCAGATATAGTGCTGTAAATCCATTGTAAAACAATGGCATCAATCCGTGACCAGAGTTCAGGATCAGTATGTTTGAGAGATGAGGATGTGTCTGTTGTCGTTGTTTCCTTCGAAGTTGGCATGATATGATCGAGAACTTTATAAGCCTTAGCATGGATTTTAAAAAGTTCAGACCATGTTATGTATTGACCCTTTTCAATGTCAAGACTGATTTTGATGAAGGTATTGATGTTTGACACTGTTAAGGCGGGATGGAGAGTGAAATTGGATGGGGAAGAAGATTTCGGGTCAGTTATTTGGTTTGCAGCCATGGTGAGATAGTGAAGAAATCGGAGCAGTTTCAGACACAAAAAAAGAACGTTGGCTTGGCTAATTTAAGAGGTTAATTAACCTAGGCTCTTGATACCAAGTGATAGAGATGATGAAATGTTTTGTGTGTCATTCCATTGATTTAATCAAGTTTATATACAATACAATTATAGCTGAAATCATGCTAATCATAAATCAGAGATCTTGAATTATGCTAATCATAAATCAGAGATCTTGAATTATGCTAATTGAACTAATCATATCTTCAATCATGCTAATCTAATTATTTATGAAATATTTACAGAGATATTAATCTAATTAATATGTACAGATTCTAATAACTAAATATTCAAATAAACACACATATATTGGAGATCATATGTCAAAATATTATCTAAATGACATACGAAGTAATCAGGAGAGAAAGGTAAAGTTATCATACCGAGTGGGAAGGCGATTGAAATGAGCCCAAAGTTGATCGTCAAAGCCAGGTTGTAGAGTCTCGTAGTTGTTGTTGGATTGTTCTTTAAGCCTCCGAAGAACCTCATTGTAAACCTCTAATTTTTTTGTCTGATGACGACCACTGGTAACTCTACTTCCACAACTCTTGTTATTATCCTCCATCGCCATTTTCCTAGTACCGGTGCAGTTTACGTAAACTGAATTCTACTTTATGAATATATATATGTACTAGTAATACTTATTCGTATCAATCAAAGATGCATGTTTGATGAAGAAGAAACAAACGGCGGTGGAGTGGATTTGAGCAAGGTTTTTTCATTCTATTAGTTCTATCGGGTTTCCCCCTTACGAATGAATGCAATGAATCATATATTGTATGTATGCACAACGAACAACATACCCATGTGTTTACTCTACTTATAGGTACAGCGAATATTTTCGAGATATATTGTAGGTATGTATTGTCCCTTTTTTTACCCGGAGGCGGAGAAGGGGTTTGGTTTCCGAAAGATGAATATGTAACCGCGGCGCACAGTCAAGTTGACGTGGATTTGCTTGATCTTCGACCTTTTTGCGTGTTAATTACCTTCCCTATATAACCTTGCTTGATATTCCCAAATCTCAACTATGGCAATAAAGTTTATTTAGGTGGCGATGGCTTAACTCGTGATGATTAAACCTACGAGTGGTAGTAATAAGTAATCCCCGTCCCCCGTCTCAATTTGTTTGAATTTGGGTCAATTTTAAGAGTCAAATAATTTTTTTATTTAATTTTAAATATAAATTTTTTGAGTATTTTATAATAATATTTATATATTTGAAAACTATATAAAAAATATTATAAATCTGCATATTAATAATTCACGATATATGAAAAGAGTTGGAGAAAATCATAATCAAAGAAAAACTATTTAACTCTCCAAATTGTCAACTTTTAAACAAATTAGGATGAAGGGAGTATAATAATAATAACAATACAACAACAACATATTTAGTGAAATCTCACAACGTGGGTCTGGAGAGGGTAGAGTGTACGCAAATCTTACCTCTAGTTTGGTAGGTAAAACGGTTGTTTCCGAAAGACTATCGGCTCAAGACAAATCATAAGCACAAGCAAGAGAAACGGTCAGATTCGGAAAAAAAATTAAAGTGGTATGAAAATGCTGGTAACAAAAGCGAATAAGTCATGATAGCGCATTCTGAAAAAAGAAGCAGTAACTAACGCAGGTAAATAAGATAAACAAAGTGCACTAAAGAACACATAGTATCGAAAATCAAACGACAAATGACTATAAAGCAATAATGCGCCTACTAGTATGATAGGCTAAGCAGACCTACAATAATAACACAACTACCAGTTTGTAAGCGTAAATAGGACTACGCTCAATTACCTACTACCCTTCCACCCTAATACGTGTTCTACACAACCCCCTATCTAAGGTCATGTCCTCAGTAAGTTGCACATGTGTCATATCACGTCTAATCACATCTCCACAATACTTCGGCATACATCTACCCCTCATGAATTCATCCATAACCAACCTCTCATACCTCCGCACTAGGGCATTTGTGTCTCTCCTCTGCACATTGTGAACTATCTCAACCTCGCTTCCCGTATCTTATCTTCCACCGATGCCACTCCACTCTATTCCGGATATCATAATTCTAATCATATCCCTCCTTGTATGTACACGAATCCATCTCGGCATCCTCATTTCCACAACTTTCATCTTTTGGATGTGCGAATTAGTCTTGACTGGTCAACACTTCGCTCCATATAATATAGTCGGTCTAACCACCACCCTATAGAACTTGCCTTTAACTTTTGATAGCACATTTTTATCGCACAAGGCTCCAGATGCGAGCCTCCATTTCATCCAATATTAATAATAATGATTATAGTAAAATTAATGGAGAGAAAAATGTCAGGGACTGTTTAATTTGCAGACTAAATTATTCCGAATTATAATTTTAGATTAATTTATTCAATTTTGAAAGGTGAATAAAATAATTTTAAATTTGATGAAATAATATAAAATATTCAAGATTAAAGTTTGAGATCAAATTTATACCGTGTAAATTCCATATTACCCATCGACCCCTAAAAGAACATATTATGGGATATTCTCCGGGAAGAGTAGCTGGGATATTAAGCCAAAGTGTCACCGCAACAATAGCCAATGAGCATTCACATAAACGGGATCGGCGGATCCACTGTTGCAACAGCGTGAGTGTATATACTCCTTTAAGACGAATTGTACATAAGTAGGTGCTTCTTTTTAAAAAAATTACACTATAATAATGAGAACTTGTTTATAAATGAAAGAATATTAGAAAGGATGTTATGAATATTCTGAAATAACGCTATTGATTGAAAGAAGTACACCCTTTAAAAAATTATTTTAATCTATCAAATAATATGATTTTTATACAACAAAAAAAACTTTTTAGATGGAGTTAATCATTTCGATAATATATTCAAATCACTTCAAGTAATATATGAAATGCATATACGAAAAAGCGAGAGATCCTTAATACGTTTTGCAAATTATTGGTCTATTTTGACAACGTAATACAATAAAAAAATGTTTATTGTTTCATATCGAGTCATCAACACATGAATATTACTCATGCAAATGTATGAATAAAAACTCGTATTTTTTGCAAAATAGACCAAGATTAATTATAACTTAACAAAGTTTCATCACGTATACAAAATCTTATGTAGTTCACTGCAGCTAAAGCTTGAGATTGAATTTGAAGCATAGTAATTATCGTTCTATCAAAGCTAGAACTAAAGTTGAAGTGCATTTGTTAATTATATTAAGCCTTTTAGATTCAATTAAATTGAAAATTGAGGCGTACTAAACCCTCCTTCTAATGACGAGATTAATTATATGGGAAACTTTTGACTTTCAAAAAAAATGCCGGAAAATTGTAATATTTAATTGTTGACTTTTGGTTTAAGGAGAGTGGTACTCCATTAATTAGGTGTTTTATGGAATTAATATTAGGGATATTTTTTCCTGAATGAGGAATTACCTTTGATATCCATGCATGCACCTAGCTCCAAGGTTATTTTTATGCAACTACTCTTGTTATTTTACACACCATACACACATCATCATTATCATTTTTGTCGATCAAAATTGACAAAATTTCCTATATCAGATACTCCATTGTAATTTTGCTAAAAGTGTAAGATCCTCCATCAACGAGAAAAGGGGTCTTTTATCTACACTTTTAAACTTCTTGTAAATAATGGTCTTGGACCTGACTCAACCCCAAAAACTAGCTTGTAGGGTGAAGATTGTCCAAGTTCATATAAGAAGTCCATGTTCTCATTCCATTACCGATGTGAGACTCTTAACCCTTCTTTTATATTTTAAGGAAAATAAAGTGCAAAGTTATTTGACAAATGAAAAAGAAAACAATGACTCGATGCTATGAGATTTGTTTCAGCTTGCAACTTGTTTTCTATAAAATATAAAGGAGCAAATAGGCTGGGATGATGTGTGTAGTCTTTATGCTTAATTAATCATATTATTATGAGAAGTTTATGAGTAGAGTAATCTAGTATCCCATGCCAATAAAGTAGACCTGATTGCTTAAACTCTAGATGCGCATAAACAAAAGGAATAAACCCTAATTTATCGATTAATTAACCAAATGAAAAATTCTAATATCAATGACACTAAAAATTCTAGTATCAATGACACTGGTACCCATATTTTTCAATTGACAAAGTACTTGTACTCCCTCACACATATTCAAGATAAATTTAACGTATTCACAAGTATTTAAATAATTCATTGATTAGTTTTTTTTTGTTGTGAAGGAACCATGTGCTTTTTAGTGCGCAGGTAAACTCGGATTGTATAATAGCGCAAACCACGTCGGTAGCTTAAATCACATTTGCCAAGCGGTGTGTGCACTTCCTCCAAGCGAAAGGCGGTAGGCGTTACCCTGAGTTTCGAACTTGTGACCAAGCTCTCCACACCACCCAATGAGGATACCCTCTGCCTTCAAGACCAACTGGTCTAGGGCTTCGGATATATTCATTGATTAGTTTAACTTATATAACAGTCACGTAATATTTAATTAAATTTAAAACCGTGATAAACAATAAAAAATTGACTTTTCCGATTTAGTTGAGCGACAGGACGAGTGTAATTTGAAATTACTCGTTGTCTTTTGTGATTAGCATACATCTATTGTCGTACGTGAGCACATTATGGATGTCTTAAGAGATAAAACTGAAATATATTAGTTCATCATAACCTAATCTCCGTTGAAAGAGATGTATTATCATATGAATATTACGAAGGGTAAAATATTTGTTTTTGATTGTTCTGAAACAAGAAAAAAAAAACCAAATGAAGAGGAGAAATTTAAAGTTGTGATAATGTTGTTAGGATATCCAAATTAGGGCTAATTTATATATAATATAAAGCTAGGAATACACGATATATGTGGTACTCTCTATGGCCAATCCTTTTTTGGCTTTTTATATCATTTTAATTATTTTATTTTAAAAATAAAATTAGGGCTTATGAACTCACATCCCTTCATCTTCCTAATTTCTACTCTTAATTAGTATTGATAATTAATTTCATAATTTCTAATTTAATGTACAAATTATGACACCTAATTAAAATCACACCAACATGATATTCTCATTCCAATAAATGAAGAGTATTGTAGAATGGATGAGGATATCAAAAACATAAAATTGTAGAATTGATGAAGAGATCAAAAACACAAAATTGAGAAAATGTGATGGAGAAGGAACTGTTCCCATGTCCGGTAGACATGTACTCAAATATTTATTTTATCAATTGAGTGAGTATTTTGGTACTTTTATTATATGAATACTTTTTTATATCCTTTAATTATTATGTTATAGAACTTTTATTCTTGCTCTTCTTTTTCAGTTTTTTGGTGACACAAAATTGTTGAGAATGATTGATACCCTTTAGTTTAGTCTATCATTTTTATATTTATACTCCTTAATAGACGAAAATTAAAATATATAGACTTTGTTGCTTGGATAATTTTGATTGGCTAGCAAAATCTACTACCATCTATATACATATATCTTATAAAGCTAGGCAAAGGAGAGTGACATGGCACTTTTCTTTGGCCAAAAAACACAATTATATTTTTTCTCCTTTTTTAATTTTTTTGTCTATATTTCCTATTTATATCGGAGTTATTTCCCGGCGATGTGTCTTCTTTCTCCTTACTCTGGGAATGAAGCCGTGAATGGCACTTTACAAATAAGAAGAGGGGAAATGATAGCAGAGAAAGAAAGCTAACCTAAAGGTAATTATTTCTCTAAAAGGCGACGCAATCTCTCTAGTTACAGAGAGATGAGAGGGGCTTCGAAGCCTTAATTCTTAATTCTTGACATGAACGTCCTAATTATATAAGAATAAGTGATGTTTTTGGGAAGATAACATGACATCATTCATTGATCAGAATTTTCATTTTTCATTTTCCTTAGATTTTACACTTTTACCTTCAAAATTCTCGATTTAGGCGCTTTACAAAAAAAACACGTTTGTCTCTTGCGCCGAGCCTTCGCTTCTTTATCAAAAATGACATTTGATACAAATCATGTTGCTATCTTTGTTCTCCATGCTCTTTATACTACTCTTTAGTTTATTTAGAAATTGCTAAAATATTATTGATTTTTTTCAATATTTGCGAAAAATAGCTATGGTAATAGACTTTTCCCTTTCTGGCCAAGAACAATTATTTTTTTCCTTTATCTTTTTGGTATTTTTTATTTTCCTCCATTTATATATTTGTTATGTTAAAAAAAGACTCAAAAATCACTTTTTAACTCTCTTAATTATGATTAATTGTGCTATATTTAAAAAAATATTAAATGAGAAAGACGTTTAGGAAAATGAATGATCAGGTCCTCTTTCCCTATTTAAAGTGTTTACACACGATAAATTTTAAAATCAAAGTGAAAAAGATAAATTAAACGTTATGTTTTCTAATTCTTTATCTTATTACAATTAGTTCATATTTAATTCTATATGAGAAGAAGGTGAACACATAATTGCATAACAAACAACTACTAAGTATGTGAAATTGGATTCTACATAGCAATTGATAAAAATAAAGAAAGAAGGTCGATTTTCTCATATTTTAAATGTGTTTCATGCATTATTCATATTTGCAAGCTTAGAAGTTCAACTAAAATCCTAAAAATAATTTTTTTTTTTACAATAGATATATTGTATCATATAGAATTCCGTGGGACAAACATAGTCATTTAGGTGCTCAAATATTCTAATTTTAATTACATATAATTGAGAGTCAATAATAAGCTTAACATCATTTATTTGTGTGTAATTAAAGAGCACACTACTAAGATTTCAAAAATATAATAGGGTTACTGCTTTCAATTTATTTTTTTTATATAAAATTACATTTTCCTTCTGGATTTGACACAACTATATATCTTTCTTTATGATAGTTTTAATGGTGTTGCATCTAATAATTATATAATTTGTTAATAAGAAAAAAAAAGTTGAGTTTAAGCAAAATAAATTATTTTACTTATCTCGACGTAATTTATAAAAAAAATATTTTTAAATTTAAAAAGATATCGTAAGAAGCACGATCAAATCCACTAACGACTTGTTATGAGGGAAGCACGTGAATGGATGAGGAAGTACACGTGGTTATACATGACCTTTGGGAGTCTTCAAAGGTCATATTACAGCGCTGTAAGCGGAGACCTGTAGCCGGTGGAATATGCGGCGTTGCCCAAGTTATATTACCATGCTATACAATAAAGTATAGATACGAACCTTATCCGTTCAAATTAATATTATAAATTTCTTTTTCCATATGCTAACGTGGAATAGAGTCAGGGAGATTGAGGTCTAATTGTGACCAACAATAACTAGAAAAGTTGATGTTTTTCCAATGTGCCTTCAATAAGCTGGCTGCTCGTGGTAATACGACCCTACATTTTTTGATAACACCACATTCTTTAATAATGCAATTAAACTAACCCAACAACAACAACAACAACATACCCAGTAAAATTTTATAATGTGAGGTCTAATGATGGTAGAATGTACACAGAACTTATCTTCATCTTAGTAGGTAGAGCGACTGTTTTCGGGAGACTCTCGGTTCAAGACAAAACATATTCAGGCAAAGCAAGCAAAACAAAACAAAGTATGAGAAACGGTCAGACTCATACGAGAAATCAAAACAATGTGGACATGCAGATAGTACAAATCAAATACGCAATGATAGTACATTCTAACAATAAGAAACAATAACTAACATGAAGCAGTAGCTAGCACAACTAAATAAGATCAAATAAATTACACTAAAGAACACATAGCACCAGGAATCAAACTACAGAGTACTAAAGAGCAATACTGCGCCTATAAGTGTGACAGACTAATCGAACCTACAGTAATAACACTACACTATCATTTGGTAAGCATAAACAGGACTACACTCAACTACCTACTACCCTAATCCATGTCCTCAGTAAGTTGCACCTGCGTCATATCCAGTCTAATCACCTCTCCTCAATACTTCTTTGGCCAACCTCTACCCCTCCAGAACCCGTTTATAGTCAATCTCTCACACCTTCGCACTGAGGCATCTGTGTCTCTCCTCTGCACATGCTCGAACCATCTCAACCTCATTTTTCGCATCTTATCCTCATCCATAACCTTAGAATCAAATTACACTATCTTGAACTTTCCAAGTTCATAGGCCTTATATTAGTTTTAGTGTGTACTAATAATTTTGAGTTGAGAGTCTGTATATGCATGAAACAGTCTCTCTACCCCATAAATATAGTATGCATATATTTTATTCTCTTTCAGACTTTACTTATAGAATTAATTACACTTTGATATATTGTGTCACTTCTTATGATTTCATGGTAGAAGTTAATCTAAATTTTTGGTTGTGAATCTAGTAGTGTAACTCGTGTATTATTGCTATGGAAAGATTATGCGTCACAAAAGAACATGAAAATGGTCGTTTGATCATTCACATATTAGCTATAATAGTGTGATCAGTAATGACGAAATTTTTATGTGATAATTAATAATAAGAAAAATATGATTATCTATGAAATACTATTTTTAGTTCATTTATTTGTTTAAATATAGTTAATTTATGCATCATTAATATACATATTTTTATTACTCATTGGCTTTTGCATAAAATAATACTATATAAATTCATATATAACTTAATAGACGTGTATTGTTTAATACCACCAACCAAATATTAAATACTTATGCTAACAATAATGTTTCTTATGCCACCAATCAACAAATATACTATTATTTAGTGCGAGATTTTACGTAGGAATTAATTATTCCAATACCATAACCAAATGAGTCCTTGATTTTATAGTCAGTTACCGAAAGAAATAATTCCTTGTGTATTCTTATTAATGAAAGACATATATATATATATATATATATATATATATATATATATATATATATATATATATATATATATATATATATATATATATAAGTTACAAAGATAAGAACATTTTCCTATTCTACTTCTAAATTCTTATTCTATATGAAGAATAACTCTACAATTATGGTAATATTACAATCTTAATTATGGTACAAGACTAATAATATTTACAAGACTAAATCTGCCCTGTTGGGACCCACTGCATTACCGTGTGGGATGGACTGCTGAATTGCTCATTCTCTAACACACCCCCGCAGTCATAGCGGACGATCTTCGTACGCTGAGTCTGTCTCTAAAATCTTCAAAAAGGACCGAGGGAAGACCCTTTGTAAAGTCTGCAATTTGATATCTTGAAGGAACATGGCAGACGCGTACTTGTCCTTTGGCTACCTTCTCTCGAACAAAGTGAATATCCATCTCTACGTGTTTAGTACGTTGGTGCTGAACTGGATTAACAGAAAGGTAGATGACACTTATATTATCACAATACACCAAGGTAGCCTTTTCTGTCACGACCCGACCCCGGGCTCGCGACTGGTGCCCTACCTGAGCACCCCTTACAGGTATACATCAGAGAATAGCAGCGGAACATACAAAACTCATAACATACTTAAACAATAATATCAACAGGATAGCCGATAAGGCCACCTTCCGGGAAAATATACATAACCCAAAATAAAAATAGTTACAACCTTGTTCTTTCAACTCAATCCACAATATATGACTACATACCTCTAAGAATAACAACTGTGACGGGATAGGGCCCCGCCATACCCCTGAATGTACATAATATCTACAACATTAGGGAAAATCGTACCAAAAGACAAGTCTCCGGAGAAATGGAGCTTCTGACAACTGATCAGTGATCCTAAGAATGAGGATCCACCACCTGCTTACCCACACTGCAGATAAACGGCTCGAGAAAGAAGTCGATGCAACAGATGTACCAAGTATGTAAAACTGAAAGTACTGAAATGAAATCATATAGTCTAAAATAAAGATGGAGACATGTATGATAGCTCAAATAACATTACACTGTGCCTTACTAACAATGAGAGTAAACAAGAGTATATTTTACTGCATAAAAATAGGAGGCTCATGATCAAAGTAGGGTCACCCGCCCGTAGTATCATTAAGCAATCCTACTCCTGGGACTATTTCACCCGCATAGATCCTGTGGACCCACAATGGAGCGATTTGCTCCGCATGAGACTATTTCACCCGGGGGTTTACCCCGCAAGAATAACATAATCTAGCACAACCGGCTATCACACATAACATAAGCACCACCGGCTTATCATACATAACATAAGCAAGTTAAGAAATCCCCTAACTTCTTATTAGCCGTATCTATATACACTCTCATTTTAGTTTACTTAAGACACTAACATGTCATTATGAAATCCGGGAATTTAACCCAAAGTACTATGTACTTCTATTCTTTTAAAATGACTCTTTTTCATATAAAACTCCAAGATACTAATAAGCGTAGTATCAAGTCATATCTACTTTTCAAGACAAGTCACAATACCTTTTAGAAATACATTTATAGGCTTCTAAATCAAGTGAATTTTTACTTTAAAACTTTACGCAATTGATGCCTTTAAATCAATTCTCCTTTCTTCATTTCAAGTCCTTTATCTTTATTTACATCACTAGAGCAAACCATTCCTTTAACCTTCCATAAAGTTATTATAACCAACTTCCCATAAAGCCGTTATACTAACTTTATGCTTTAGACACTTACATTCTTTTTATAACCAAGAGACTTATACTTTCGAAAATCAAGTATCATATACTTTCAAAATACTCCAAGTCTCTTAACTTTGAAAATCAAGTTTCTTAACTTTAGAAACTAGGATATCTTTAACCTTTCAAAACAAGTGAGTTAAGTTTCTAACTCAACCAACTTGGACATTCTTAAGACAAGTCAAGGGTATCAAATGAAACTAAATTCATTTAAATCTCGTACGTCTACCGTACTATACATTTACAACTACTCATGCTCAAGAGATAAGAAAGTTCCACATACCTCTTCGGTTCAATCCACTTGCTAAGTCCAATATGCCGTACGTAGTATGTCAACCTATAATGACCATAATACGTCTATTAACTTCTAGCTTCAACGTAGAATATTCTAAGTGTAAAGTCACTAAATTCTACGGAAAATCGGACAACACTTCCTTTGTTTCTACGCACTTTTCCACCTTTTTCAAGGCCCGAATTCAATAACCAAACATGCCACGTTTAAGTCTCAATAATGTAGCTAACAAAAGGGGATTACACGTCTAATAGGACGTGTAAAATTCTGCCCCACAATTGATATCAACTAATCCAAAAAGGCAATGCCATTCACGGCCAAAAGGTGCAATAACATATCATCCTTTCCAATTCATTTTCAATTCAAGTTGTTTAGTATAACATGTTATAAAGCCGCAATCGATTATAACAACTATAATCTTCAAGTAGATAACATGCGACGATTCTAATTATCGACCAAATTGTATTTCAATTCCAATTGGCTAACAAAGTCATTTCGGATTTTAGGCTTCCATTATCCGTAACACTTATCAATCCTTAATATATATACCTCATGCTTATTAAAATGTAAACTACAACAATATGTAATCTTATAACACTAAGAGAACAAGATTGTTACCTTTGACAAGCCTTAATCCAACTTCAAGATCCGAAGTCGCTCCTTATCAACTTAGCGTCTTTCCTTGACACTTCAATCCGCCACTTGAAGCCCTTAGAAGTTCACAAACAACTTTCCTTCAATTTCCAATCCAAACCTATGAAAGTGACTTAGGTTTTCACCTTGCGACTAACGCAACAACGACACTTTTCCGGGATCTTTCTATTGAGATACCCTTACAATACCTTTAGGAACTTTGGTTTAAAGTATGGAGATTATTGAACAACAAACGAAAACTTTTCTTGTTCCTTAGAACCCTAACCCGAGAGCACAATAGTGAAGAGCAAGTTTTTCTTGAAAATTTGACTAAGTGTGAGAACTTATCTTGCTAGTAGTATGCTTAAATAACACTATGGAGGGTCAAGAATAGAAGGGTGGCTTGGATGCATTTCACTAAAAGATCAAGCCAAGTGGCCTTTTGACTTAGTCAATATTATCAAGCTCAAGCCTAGCAAGACTTGCTCATCTTTATATTGGTCAAATGACCATTTAACCCATGGTCCATTCGACCAAGACCATCCAAGGGGAGGTGACACGTGTCACGCTCCTGTTCGTCGCAAAATTTCATTTCCCGACATTTCCATAATTCTGATAAATTTTTACTAGTCTCAAATCTTAACATTTTTTAGTTCTTACGTACGTTCTTATAAACATGTCCTGGAATTACGGGGTGTAACATTTTCAATAGGACACTGAAGCTCTAGCAGTAGATTTTGTAACCAACATGAGTCAGAAATCACATTGGCTACCCCTCTATACTCGGTCTCTGCACTTGAACGTGAAAGCGTTGATTGACGCTTGACAGACCATGAGACCAAGTTATTACATAAAAACATGCAATAGCCGTGACGATACCGCCCGTGTCGACAACCACCCCAATCAAGATTCGTAGAGACAAGTGTAGACGTCGACGAAGGATACAGATGTAAACCATACTCAAGTGTTCCCTGAATATACCTAAGAATGCGTTTGAGCGCATTCATATGTTCAACTCTAGGATCATGCATAAACAAACACACATGCTGTACGACATATGTAATATCAAATCGCGTGATGTCAGATACTGAAGAGAGCCTGCAAGACTGTGATAGCGGGTCGGATCCTCATATGGAGAGCCTGTTGCAGCACCCAACTTGGGTTTAGTATCAACTGGAGAAGAAGTGGACTTACATGATGACATCTCAGCCCTCTCAATGATATCTGTTGCATACTTCTTCTGTGATAAGAAAAATTCGCCTGCATGACAAGTGACTGCAATCCCCAAAAAATAACTCATTGGGCTCAAGTCTTTCATGGCAAACTCAGAACTGAGCATTGTCATAATAGACTGTCGCGAAGCATCCGAAGAGGCAATCAAGATAATATCATCAACATATAACAATATATAAGCCATGGAAGAACCCCGATGATATATGAATAATGAATTATCAGATCTACTATGCGAAAAACCCATAGTCGAAACATAGTCAGCAAACCTCTTATACCAAGCCAGTGGAGACTGCTTAAGCCCATACAATGACTTATTCAATAGACAGACATGATTAGGATATCTAGTATCTCTGAACCCCAAGGGCTGATGCATATACACTGTCTCCTGAAGATCACCCTGTAGAAAAACATTCTTCACATCTAGTTGATGAATGTACCACAATTTTGTAAGAGTCAAGCTGATCACAGTGCGAATGGTAGCCGGCTTGACCATCAGACTAAATGTCTCACCACAATCCACACCAACCTACTGAGTCTTACCATCACCTATAAATCTAGCCTTATGCCTTGCAAATGAACCATTCGAATTTTCCTTATGAACAAAAATCCACATAGACCGAATAATATTAACACCAGAATGACGGGGTACCAACTCCCACGTCTTATTATCAATAAGAGCATTATATTCCTCGGTCATGACAATTTTCCAATTAGGGTCATTTAAGGCAGAAACAGAATTACGGGGTAAGGAAGATTTAAGAACATTAGAATTCAAATTAAAATGTTTTTTTAGTTTAAAAATACCCCGTTGACTGCGAGTAACTGGACCATGACTCTGGCCTGGATTGGGTGAATTTTGGGAATTTTCTGGAATTTCTGGAATTACCGTCTGAGGCGCCGCAACGCTATCTGTGCAGGGCCGTGGCGCTGACGACGTTTTTCCGGTCAAATCTGAAAAATGATGTAGAACATAGGGGGAGATATCCTCATTCAAAAATCATAAGAACTATGCACATGTTTTTCTACTTTAGAAAAGGAAAATTGTGATTCATCAAAGAGAACATGACGACTAATGATGATTCGTGTAGATGACAAATCAAAACATTTATAACCACGGTGATTTGACGGAAAACTCAAAAACACACAAGGAGTAGAACATGCCTGGAGTTTGTTGATTGTAGTGGATGAGAATAGTGGATAACATAAGCATCCGAAGACCCTAAGATGAGAATATGACGGAGACTGATTGTATAAGACTTTGAGAGGGGATGAATATGTCAAACCTTTAGAGGGAAGAATATTTACGAGATCGATAGTCATTTGTAGTGCATGGTGCCAAAATAATGGAGGAACGAAAGAATGAACCAATAAAGTAGGAACAATATTATTAATGGTACGAATTTTTCGCTCAGCATTCCCATTTTGTGAAGACGTATGAGGACAAGAAAAATGAAAATTTATCTCATTTTGAGCATAAAACTCCCTAAATTCTCCATTGTCATACTCTTTGTCATTATCACATTGGATGTTTTTTATTTTCCTTTCGAATTGTGTTCTTATGAAAACTCTAAATTTTATAAAAATGGAAAAAAATAAGATTTATTCGCAATTGAAAACGTCCATAAATATTTAGAATAGTCATCTAAGAATAAAACATAATAGCGATGACTCATAGAACTGAGAACCGGAGATGTCCATAAATCACTATGAATAATTTCAAATGGCATTGAAGTATTAGAATTCGAAGCTACAAATGGTAATTTAATATTTTTTTCCAAAGCACATGATTGACAAAGTGGAGTACTACGCGTACCCTTACAAGAAATAAACTTATGTCTATCTAAAGAAGATAAAATAGACGATACCGGATGCCCTAGACGAGTATGCCACAAGGAAGGAGCAAGAGCTGCAAAAGTGGATGTCATAACTTGACGCGAGATACTGAGACTCAGTGTGATTGGATAAAGATCCCTCATACTGTCACACCTCATGATATGACTCCCCGTCTTTAAATCATTCACAGAAAACCCAAATGGATCAAAATTAATAGAAACCCAATTATCAGTGGTACGTATTCAGTACGAGCAAAGTGGAAAATGCTCATACCTTTCGGACGATGGCATTCACCTGCACCTGTAATCCGAAAAGACTGCTACCCTGAAATCCGCTCCTTAGCTATAACGTTCCAGAGTCATGCAGAACAGACACTAACCGTCCTTCAATAACTATTAATTAATTGGACCTTCAAGGAACTAGTAGAGTACAAAAACGAAAGATTCGAGTAACCCTCCCAGCTATGGATATTCAAAAAAGGCAGGAGCGAATCCACTCGAATGAATGTGAGAGGAACGAAAGGAGACCCTTGAGAAATGAACAGTTAAAGTAAAGCCTCAACTTCGGTAGAGTTTTAGGCGGCAAGAGACTTTAGGGCTTGTTGAATCTTCTGAGCGTAACGAATCGAAGCCGAGGATGGATCAAGGTAGCTTACCTGCCAAGCCGATAGGCGAAGGGCTGAAGGATGGTATACTATCTGAAATAGTGAAGGGTGCTTGATAATATTCCATTCCATGAAAGCCTGTGATTTTCATTCATTTCCATCCAATAAAAAAAGACTTTTTTATTTTATTTTATTGTTTTCTGGATTTTGATGAATTTTAAGATAAAAAGGCCTCGATACCGAGAATAAGGAAGAGAAGGAATCGCGAATATCGTCCTTGCTTGGTCTGTCGACATGTGTCCGACTCTTGAAAACCTGAAGAATGGCCATCTTTCTTAAGACGAAAGACGAGTTTGGGGGGGTCCCATCCGTCTACAAATTTAGAACTAGAAAACGGACTGTAGCACAACGACTATGACTCGTGTCAGAGGACCCGCAAATCTCGAAGGGTTCACCAACCGCCCGAATCACTGTAGTAAACCCTTCGTTCTAGGAGGTGAATGCCGTTTGAACTCGAATACGCAACTATACTATAAAGAAGGAGGTGAATTTACAGACAGACACCAAAATTTTAATTAATTTTGGGGCATGAAAGGTATGTTTCAGGACAAGTGGTGGATGAGGAGGGGACAAAGTTTTATGACCATAACCCTTAATTGTAATCGAATTGCCTTACCAACAGTTATACCACGATTAGTGCTCAAATTGGAATAAGACGAGAGAGTAGCTTGATCAGATGTCATGTGGGTAGTAGCGCCGGTGTCCATGTACCATTAGTGGTCCGCCGAGTTATCCCAGCGTGTGCGTCATCGCTTGATGTCGATGCAGTGGGGCCCGCAACGTGGTGGGCCTGATGAGGGTGAGGCCCAAGTATACCGGACTACTGCGCTTTGCATGCTGATGCGAAACATGGATTACGCCTGAAAGACGTTGGTGTGGCCTTGCCGACTGATAATGAGGCGCCGCGATGTCGTAAGGGCGAAGTCGCGGTGGTAGGCTGGGACCCATCGCCATTGTCCAACGTGGACTCGGGACTCGCTGCTGACGGTTTCCCTCGTTGTTGCCGTCACGATTTTTGCCATTATATTTTCGATTTTGGCCCTTCTTATCACCCCCGTTGTTGTGATTTTAGGTCACGTTGGTTGGATTTGAAGGAGTAAAATTGGAAGCTGACATCATGACGACAGGGTTGGCCCCAATCGCCACTTTCTTAGCCAATCCTACTTCTTCAAAGTAAGCATAGAACGAGCTTGATAAAATCCTGGCAGGGGGTTACTCTGTCGAATCACTGAAGCAACACTGCTATATGCCTCTGACAGGACTGCAACCATCTGAAGAACTAGACGACTATTAAAAACAGGAGAACCCACGTTGTTGAGTTGGTCTGCCAAGTCCTAGAGGCATTTGCAATACAAATAAACGTTTGGAAAATTCTCCATAAAAACCTGAGAAAAATCCTGCTCAAGGATAACAATTCGAGAATGACTGTTATCTTGAAATATGTCTCGTAATCGATCCCACGCTTCCATAGCTGTGGAGTTGGATTCCATAATCGTATGTAAAAGATCCAAGGAGATAGTGACATAAATCCACTAAAGAACTTTAGCATCAAGCATGACCCGTAATCGGATCTCGCTTTAGTGGAACCTGGCCGTCGTGACGTAGCCGCCTTATCACCCTCCTTTGGAGGAGTTGGAGGAATGATGTGGTGGAGGACTTTATGTGCCAAAACATGAATCTTAAACAATTCTATCCACGTTCAATATTGGACGTTTTCAAGATCCAGAACAATAGGATGACACTCTTGATATTAGAAACTGTGAGGGCAGAATGAAAATTGTTCTTATCAGTCATAGGGAATAGAACAATAAGATTCAGAGAAAGGAATATGCGAGGAACAAATTTGGACGGCTCGGTTTTATTGAAGGAACAAATAAACCGAGAAGAAAATTTGAAGAGCTCGGATTTGTAGAAGAAACAAAATCGAGAATGCGAAGAAAAATATGAGAAGCGAAAGCATGGTAAAGAGAAAATAGACTCTTGATACCATGAAAAAAATAATCCATTGATTATTCTTATTAATGAAAGACATATATATACAAGTTACAAAAGTAAGAACCTTTTCCTATTCTACTTACAAATCCCTATTTTATATGAAAAATAACTCTACAATTATGATAATATTACAATCCTAATTATGGTACAAGACTAATAATATTTACAAGACTAAATTTGCCGGACCCACTGCATTACCGTGTGGGCTGAACTGATGAAGCCCATTCTCTAACAGTTACAACTTACAAATGTGGTTTTAATTTTGTGTCCCAAGAGATATTCATTTTTACATATAAGAAATCTGAAAATAATACATAAAATATATTTATAAAATTATTTTCTTTTATCTAAATTGCAAAGAGTTATGTTTTCACACCAAACGACATACTGCTATCATATATAAGGACACGCATTTTCAATGTGTGTTCTTGAGCTGTAATAAAACAAAGGGGAAGCAAGCAAGGCTATATATATATATATATATATATATCAGTAATAGTACCGATTCTCCACATGCTTGTATCACGTTTCTTTAAGGGTTGTCATATATCGAGCAACTGGTTATCGCACCACATTCTTCCACTATAAAGGCCGGGGAAGAAATGTCTGCTCCAAGAATACTAGGCTAAGCAATTTGACAATCTTGAAAAGCTTATAATTAAGTGAAAGGGGGGGGCAAGAAAAAAATAAAAATGTTTTTTTTTACTAATTTATTGCAGGTCTTGTTCTCATGGTCCCAATTAGTTCAGTTGATTTGATTGATTTTTGCATGGATATCAATAAAAGAAACAAAAGTCATGAGTTGAGACTCACTAAATTCACACAATTAGATTTTGTTAATTGGATCTTGGTTCCACCTTGGAAATTTGATCTAATCTCTTCCAATTTTGAATAAATAAATTCAAAAAGTAAAGAACACGATATTATTTAATTAAATTAAGAAAAACACACAACACATGTTTGCACCTAGCCAGTGGCGTAGACATTCAAAGCATGGTGGTGTAGTTGCACCACCAGTTTTTTTTTTTTTTAAATTCTTCTCAGAAAATTCTCTTAGTTCAGAATTATAAAAATTATAAAATATAAATATTACATTAATTTTGTTGTTTTTCTTGAAATATATTCATTGTGATCCCACTTATTTTTTTTTTTTTATTTTTTTTATTCATTCATATGGAAATATAAATATAAAAAAATGAAAAAAAGGAAAGTTTGACATGAAAATTTTTTTTAGGTAGACAAACAAAAAATAAGTGTTAGGTCGTGGAGTATAATTGTTAGTAGTAGTAGTTAGTCTTTAGTAGAGTATCTCTTAAATATTCATTCTCCTTCAATTTAGAAAATTAATTATCTTTTATTTTTTATTATATTTATAAAAATCAAACAAATGAAGAGATAAATGGAAAAATTAAAGGCCAACAATATATATTTATTGGCACGGCGCAGCGTATAAATTAATTAAGAAGGAAGGTGATCTTCACCACGATATAACAACACAACAAAACCAACAATACCAAATAAAAGAAAATGCCAAAAGAAAAAAAAAATATGATACACACTCTTCACCGCGTTAATACTGCTTCCTACACTCGGCACCAGCAACAAGCATGACACGTATGTTAATTAATAGTAATACTCGCCTTATATTGCAAAAAGAAAAAAAAACCACCACTAACAGCAATACATAATTAACTCTCAGTTTGATATATATATATATATTTCCCATCAAAGTAAAATACCGATGCTAAAGATGGACGTCAACGGTTTATTATTTTGTTTATTTATATTCATTATGCAATATTCGTATCACAAATTTCTCCAACAGTCAAAATATAGACGAACTCGATCATCTATCATCCAATATTTGTTTTTTTTTCCGAACATGGAGATGTAGATGTTTCTCTAAAGCTATTTCTTTAGTAGGAAACTATAGGAAATTAAATGGAATTGAAATTAATTGTTGCTTAAAGACAAAATACATGATATCTGACTTATCTTTATTTAAGATTATCTGTAATGACAGAAGCTATATACCAGGCACCAGTTAAGGCAGCAAATAGATAAATCGGGTTGGTAAAATCTTGAGATGTCAACGAACTTGTTTTCTGATAGTAACTGATTAAAATTTGAGCCTCAACTTAGTAAGAAAAAGACTCAAATCCGAGTCTCCCTAATTAGAAGTTTAGCAGTGCAAGTTTAAATTAAAAGAGAGTTCCTCGGGTGGAATTTATTGTATTTTACGGGAAAAAAACTCTATGCACCGAATAAAATAGTTTCACATTCACGACCGCAACCCAAGGGGTGTAATGTAGCGTCCTATCCTGATGAGAATATCTGTGGCCTATAGGTCATACGGAAGACAAATATATTATTCCTATCTTGTTATTAATGAATAGAAGCTTCTTTTTTACCGCAAAAACCTCGTCACTCAAATACTAACTGTTTTTGCAACAACTCAAACAAACGTCACGAAGCCATTTGGATCCATGGGACCAACAAATATTTCCAAGTTCTAACAGGCACTTGCCATGTGATAGGAGCAAAATCTTCACGTTTTGTTGTTGGGCTTATCCATAGGAAACACGCTGACAAGTTCTCCAGTGCCATAACTGGATATCCTGCCAGCCATATTGTCATCTATACATCAAAATTCCAGTCCAGTCCTTTTGGGTGTTTGTGCTAAAATCCACTTTGTCTGAACATGAATAAAAGCAAGCAACAAATACTAATTCTATCAGCTACATGGATAAAAAGAAACAGCTATGGCCAAAATGTGAAAGGAAACAAGATAGATTTTCCCACTTAGGTACTACCCGTGGACAGTTTACATTCTCACTTTGCAGCAGTGCACTAGATGATGCTCACCAAATATATGTAAAGAGTCAGCTTATTCCCACATCAAAGCTTTAATTTGAACAATTGAACCAACCATTCAAACTGATAAACTGATTGTTACAAGGGTAGGCCAAGCCAGATACATAACGTTATGTTATGACAATACAACAGCATACCCAGTGAAATCCCACAATGTGGGGTCTAGGGAAACATTATGTTATGACACTATACAACATTCGGAATCAAGATTTGTCATACAATTACAACAGTAGAGCTAGGTACGAATGTAAAATTTGTAACAACATATATAAAACTTGATTTATCATACAATTATATAAAATAACTGACATCTTACAGCATGGGATATGCGTTGTTTTCTGCTTCTTGAATGTCTTCATCATCACCCTCATTTTCTCCTTCAATCCATTGCTCCAACTCATCAACTTCATCATAGTCATGCATATAGAGATCATCTGAATTATCCCATTGGCCAGTCGTCCCCAGCTCCTCCCCACGAAAAGCTACATGCAGAAATGGTCTATTCCGTGATAAAGTGTCCAGCACATCCCTGCTGACACTACTAGATACCCCTAACCATCTCAATCTCGGGAAATAAGGTTTTTTTAACCATTGGAATGAAAGCTGAGTTATACCCCCACAATTATAGAGATCCAACAGCCGTAAACTGCTTCCATACCATCCTTCTTCATCAACCTTCATTGATGCTAACACCATAATTGAAGTATCACTTACCAGCGGACATTGACGCATTCTAAGCTCAAGTAGCGGAATACGTCTTTTTGCAAGCAAAAGTACACCCGCATCAGATAGGTTTGGAATGTTCGACAAGTCCAGTTCTCTCAATTCACAATTAGAAGATTCATCAAAGAGAAAGGAAATGCAATTGTCTGTTAGTCTCTTGCACCCTCGTATAGACAACGCTACAAGCGCACTCAGTGCCCCTTTTGACAACTGGGACAATCCCATATCACTAACATCAGAACCATCAATAAGTAAAGCCTTCAGTTTTGAAAGATTGCTAATCCTTCGAAGGGCTTCATCCCCAACATTCCTACAGTCCCTCAAGTCAAGCACACTAAGATTTCCATTGGAAACCAATCGTGCAACACCATGGTTCGTCAAAAGATTACACCATCTTAAACTTACATGTGTCAAGGTAAGTGAAGTTGCAGCAATGTCATGAAATACAAGATCAGTCAAGTGGGGCCCATGATAGATCTTCAGCTTGTAAACTTTAGCACATGAATGCAAAATGGTTCTAAAACCTGTGTCTGTAACCTGACAAAAACCACCAAGACAAATACTTTCCATTTCTGAGCATCTATCAGCCATAAGAAGAATACCGAGATCATTAACTCGCTTGAAGTAAGCTGGAAAAATCTCTTGACTTCTCACCAATGACAGATGTTTCAATCTCCCGTGCAGATTAATTTGTTGAATACCTGCATTGGTAAGATCAAATGCCAATCTTGGTTCCATAATTGGCGAGTCTCGAAGGTCCAAATGTGTCAAACAGTTAAGGTTTTTAGTTATTGTGCTGACCATGGTGTCAGTAATATAATCCACTGAAAGACATAACTTCTGTAGTCCTAGTAATATGGATGGCTGAATATGCTCCATTGACTGATAAGCTACCACAGGCGGGCTAAGCAATTCTGTTACCATTACCGAAGAAATGTAACCCATTTCAAGAGATGACAGAGTTGCAGGGGCTATAGCCCAAACACGAGCAAAATTGTGCCGCAAAAACATTGAGACATCAAACATCAGGATCAGTGTCTACAAAGCAAAAGAACATGGTTAGCACAAACCATATCATTAAAAGCATAAAAGGAACTGCAACAAAAACCCAGACCTCCTAAGTCTTCCATCCTACTTGCTAGAAGAGGTGGGTGGTAAACAAAGACCACTTGCGAAAACAAAGGTTTGTTCAGGGAACTTTTGTCATTTGCTTTCTCCATGAGTACTTTCGAGTTTCAGTTTTTCATTTATCATTTGAACTTGTAAATTTGCAGAAAATTATTCAGAAACGGAAAGAATGTATTCACCACTCCACTCGAATCTCTACGAATAAGCCAATGGCCAAAACTGCATATGATGACGCCATATAAACCAAAAACAGAACACAATTTTGATTAGTTAACAGGGAAATGGATCCGAAACAAAACAGTAGTGATGGAAGAAAGGAGCGTAGCAGATCACAAGAACATTAGCTACTTGCCCACTTATGAGTCAACAGAAGGGGAGATCACAAGCTTAAGTGAAGTACAAACATAGAGATTTCGACGGTGATGGTAGGTTGGAGTTCCAAAGGGAGAGGGACGGGATCATTGATAAAGGATTGACAACGAAATGGATATGGTGTAGCTCTGCAGCTTCGAAGGAAATTGAGGTTAAGCAGATTCATGAAGATATGTCATTATACCAAAACGTAAGCCTGAGTTTCTCAAAATCAGCGGAAATCTAAGAAAAAAACCTAGGTGTTATTTCCAATATGAATCACTTTAAGCCTATGTTATCTAAAAAAATTAGCAAAATTATCAATCACAAAGCTGCCAATAAGTTTTACCATTTTGTCTGTTTATGGAGGAATAGAAAACTAAAAAGCCATAATACTCGTCAACCTAACACTATGTAAACTTGCCAGTTTCTGCCTCTCACATGGGTTTGACAAGTGAGAGAGTTAAAATGCCAAAAACTAAAACAAAGTAAGTGCGCTTAATTTGTGGTGCCTTAGAAGATCAAAGCTGGTGTTCCAGCCAGCTTGGGCGTGCCTCGCCAGATTGGAAGAAATCATCTAGGTTTTTGCCTCCACTGGGATTTGAACCTGAAACCTCAAGATTCTAAACAAACTTCATTGATGCTAGGCCACATCTTTGGGTGCAAAAAATGTAGAACAGTGGGTGATGAGAGAAGAAGAGTGGAAACAAAAGAATAACTTCTAACTAATAATACAATGACCAATCTTTTGATGTCAAAACCAAGCATACAAAAACCGAACTTTTGGCATGTTTGGATGTTAAATAAGGTATTGAACATTGTTGAGAATAATATCAAACTATGTTAAGAGATGTAACATGCTACAAAACTTGTCCAGCAAGTATGGCTATAGGAACTTCTTCATATGCCAACCTTTCATCAACCTCCACTATTTGAGACGGAATCACAAGTGAAAGGTTGTGCACGTACTGTGAGAGAAGAGGAAGATGAAGTGAACGTGCAAAGACGTAAGTTGATAAAGATAGGGTAAAATATGGTCCGCAGTTCTGGATCTAATTCCACCAACTTGGAAATAGGGACAAGAGACTGCCAGACATTCAATATTTAAGAACTAAAATTTGACATTTCTATTCTATAGTGCTTCATGTACAAATGTTCAGGCAAAGATGCGAACCACCTTCTCCTACGTTGACACATAGAACTAGTTTACAGTGTGAGATTTTGAGATGGTTCGAGCTATAATGGATGATGTCACAGGGGAGGAGACTCTCTTCACTTGGATATTTAGAAGAAGGAAGGCCTGGGCTTGCGGGGGAGTTTAAGTGTCCACTGTCCTATAATGATGGAAGAATTGGTTGTTTGTCTCCTTACCTGGTATTGCATAATCCTCATGACATGAGCTAGCTTTTGGGTTGAGTTAGACTCAATTCATTTTCTTCAGAGTTCAGACTTCCTTTCTTTTTCGAATTCCATGCTCAATTAAACATTGTCATATAAATGAAGAGAGTAGTATACATGTATTCATAAACAGAAGGTATAGATGAATGGCATTGTTACGTGATAAATTTGTTTGTTTAATTTGATATGCTACTTTCTCTAAATTACAAGCGGACATATTGTCATTTGCAATAAGCCAATAAGTTCACTGGTAAAAATCACTGGACACATCTATTTAATTTATTAAAGGAATTATGGTTTATTCCCACTATCTCTCAAGGAAAGTTAGACATAAAGTTCAAAATGCTTCTGTCTTTCTTAAAACCTGAAGAAAGAAAGAAGAAAAAGCAAAAGAAAACTCAAAATTCTAATGGTGAAATGCTGGAATAATTGTCCACCCCTTAACCTATTTTTATCTAGCCAATTACTATATTGAAATTGGACTAGGTATAAGCATTGGTGATACCTATGCAGAGAACCAAAAAAGGGAGAGAACCAAAACAGAGAAACTCATCCAGAATCCACCCTGGCATAAAGGCTATGATAGAAACCATAAAAAGGGAAGAATTCTAGCAAAAGAGAATATTTACCCTAGGACGGTTACAACATTGATACCCCCATCTAAGTTAAAGTTACAGTAGTACCACTTTAAATGCTATGCTTGAGTTCAATTTTTTTTCATTACACAGAATGCTGATTAGTCTATTATTTATATTGTGAAAGTAATAGCTTAGCCTATTCATTATCCTACTAACTTATATCTTTATTTTATTTTGATAAAGGTAACATCAACTAACTTATATCTTTATTATGCTATACTTTCAAGAAGCCTTACTTCCAGCTGAGTGCATCCGCCAAATAAGACCTCTAGATCAGATACGTCAATTGATCTGCCTCTCTTCTCCGCCAAAGAGCTCAAATAAAGAAACCTGAAGAGCAAAATTAAAGATAACAAACAAGCTGATGCCCAACTGAACAAAACATCAAAAGAGTTTTCTGTTTTTCTTCTTTTTTCGCTTTTCTTTTTCTTATGATTATACAAGCTCAAACTAGACTCTATTTCATTCCACGATAAAGAGAAATTAAGAAAAACTCATACATGGATTTAGAAAGAGAAAAAAACAAGCAAAGCTTTGAGAGAGAGAACCTGAGGTCTTTACAGTACTGGCCGACCTGAGACAGAAGCCTTCCACTGAAATCAGCGCAGTTATGGAGGCAAAGCTCTTGTAAAGTCGGATGAAGTAGATAATCAAGGGATGAATCATCAAGTCGCATGCAATCTACCTTCAAGCTCCGAAGGTAAGGATTAGAAGGTAACAACGGCCTTAGAGATTCAGCAGACGGAGCAATATCCTGATAAGAACAGACTAACTTAGAGAACGATAATTGATGCTAAGTCATGTAGAAGAACATTAGAAATAGACTTACGGCTAGATGGAAATTGGGAATGAAGCAAAGCATGTGTGAGGCACATGAATGGAAGGCCTTGCAAGTGCATGCCAGGGAACGGATGGAAGTTATGTCCAGTTTCGTCATCACAGTAGCCATCAGTGCTGAGGGAAGAAGGTCCAAGCTCATCTGCTGGTGTGCACCAGAATCTGAAGACGTAGCCATTTTTTCCTCTTTGCCAGGCCGGACTCCGAGGCTGCAACAAATTGAGTTGATGTATAGATGAGATGTAAGGTGTGGATAAGGGCTCGAAACTGGAAATGTCAATTTGTTTTTGGCAATGGAAAGAGGATGTCAGATACTCTTTCTCGGCACAAACAAAGCAACATTTGTTGTGTTTCTCTTCTGCTTTTTCATTTGTCGGACAAAGTTATTAGGAACATACATAAAACCTACAAAGAAAAGTTATAAATACTGTAACCTCCATTTATGAGAAGCTCCTATCAAGTTTCAAAAGAACCAAAAATAGTCCAATTCTACTCTAAATTTTGCGCAGTTACTTTTTTCTTTTAGTTAGGATATCAAATTTGCAAACAAGTTTATAAAAACAAAAAAAGGAAAATTTGCTGAAAGGAATATTTACAATTTAACAAATTTCAGCACAAGCAAAAGGCAATGTATTTGATCTTTATAAATAGTTAGCTACTCCCTCCGTTCCAATTTATACGAGGGTTTGACCAATTTGGAGAGTTAAACAACTCTTTCTTTTACTCAATTTCAAACATAAATTCTCAGAGTATTTCATAATAAAACTTACATATTTGAAAACTACATAAAAAATACTAAGTCTGCATAATTAATAATTCACAATATATGAAAAGAGTCGGAGAAAATTGTAGTTAAAGAAAGAGCAAAATAGGTCAACCCTCATATAAATTTGGGACGGAGGGACTAGAATTGAATCTAAGTGAACAAAAGAGGAAAAGGGTAAATCGGTGAAAGATCTCTAAAGGAAGAAGAGCCGCATCTCCCCATTTTTAGGGGACACACACAATAGCTTAGCTTTTCCGATAAATTGAAAATTTTCACGACTTGACGAGTTTGGAAAAAGAACCAAGTACATTTGATATTTAAGGTCAACAACAGGAGTTTAGCTAATAAGATCTTAATATGCAGTGCTAAATTTCCAACAAAATCCATTGAACCCTAATTTCTAACAAACAATTATTCTGAGAATGAAAACTTAAAAATAACATATTTACCAGATAAAGATGTTCGTCGGAGAAGAGTGAGGCGATTGATGAAATTGTGCTTCAATCTCAATTAAAATATTTTATTAAATATAAATTGCTCACATACCAACAAAAGTATTTATCACCTTTTCTATGTGCTATGGGCTATGGCTCAAGACATTTCATAATTAATGAAGTTTTCTAATTTATTATAGTAATTTTAATAATTCTGATCTTTATGGGTTAAATCACCCCTTGTAATGGTTATTAAATTTGTTACGTCCTTGTCATTTTTCGTTATTCGACCAATGAAATGATTATTAGGATGTAACTTTTTATATATTAATAATATATATTTTTTAATTTTCTTGCTATACCGTTGTTATTTCTGTTTTACTTGAGCCGAACGTTTATCGAAAATAATATCTCTATCTATCAAGGTAGGATAAGCCTATCACCGGATTTCTGCCTTGTGGCTCGAAAGAGTAGCATGCGTTCATGCTTCGACAACAAAAAAAAGGTTAGGTAAGCCTATATATACTTTACGCTCCCGTGACTTCACTCGCTTGATTACGGTGAATATTATTGTTGTATATATTGATAGTAATATACAAAATCAATTGAATCATTTTAAACCAATTATTATTGATAATTTTCTATAGCGGTCATAAGCTGATAACTCATAAAATATGGCAAGTGATCTTTTACTACTAGCAAATTATATTGCTAGGTGCAATATATGCTAAATTAGTGGTGTGTATAATTTAAGCTAATTGTAAAGAATGGATCTTGGGCCTAACTCAACTCTAAAAATTAGTTTGTAGTGTAAAAATTGTTTAAGTTCATATAAGGAGTTCATGTTCCCATTCCATATCCGATGTGAGACTCTTAACACTCCTCCACACGCCTAGACCTTGTTAACTAGAGCGTGAATAATAATTTGGGGACCTAACATCGGTAAATAAAGAATTGAAAATTTGAAATGGACCTGGCAGGCTGGCTCTGATACCATGGAGTGACTTACGAAGATTACATACATAATGAGGGGCTGCATGATGGACAAAACCTGACGCCTGGTGTATGTAAACAATTTCTTTCAAGTCCCCATGTAAAAATGCATTATTCACATCAAACTGATAAATCGACCAATCGTTGCTCATAACAATACTCAAAATTATGCGAATAGTAGCCGGTTTAACAACTGAAGTGGGCATGATCTTGTAGTTCGCCATTTTAGTCTTAGCCCTGAACACAATCTCATCTGCATACTTACGCTGACATAAAAACATAATATCACGAAGTAACTTAAAATTTCCAAGTAGGCAATAAGGACAATATCATCCGTAATGTGCAAAACATTCATACCACGCTTTGGGTAGTGTGTAAATAATGGATTTTGGGTCTAACTCAACCCAAAAGCTAGCTTGTAGAGTGAGGATTGTCCAAATACATATAAAGAGTTCATGTTCACATTCCATATCCGACGTGAGACTCTTAACACTAATTAACTTAAAGTTACTCTATAATTATGGGTACGTAGGGTCATAAGATAAGTTCGTTTGAGCCTATTAATATAGCACGAGTGCACCTATACTTATATAATACTAGCATGCTTTAATCAATAGCATGTCATTTGTGTGATCTTATTGATAATCAATATTAAAGACGAAACACTCTTTAAGTTTGAAATGATGTCATAAAGTGAGTAAATTTTGCGAAACATTCAGAACTCTTCGTCATGAAAGAACAAAATGTATGGTCAATGTTATCTTTTGTATTGTATTCTTTATTTCATTTGGTAGATGACTCATAGCCATAAGAATCTTGTATGGTTTTTTGACATGCTTGTTCAAGTGTTTTGATTGTAACATATAACATTATTTCTTCGGTCTCCATCATTATTAGTGATTTCAATTTCGAGTCTTGAAAATAAAAAAAAATCTTAATAGAAAGCGCTTATTTAATAGACCATAAGTGATGCGATTCTAAATCAGTAAGTACTAGGTATCGGATGATTAAACAAAAAAGAAAGTTATTTCAAATAGTTATCCTAAACAAGCAACAAGACAGAACATTTTTCAACAATATTCAGAATACAAAATAACAATATAACAAATTATAAGAGAAAATTCAACTCATGGATAAGCTATAATAACAGATTCAATGGCAGGAATGTCCACAATAGAGTGCCTACTGAAACCAGCTTCAGTCAGAATATGAGCCCATTCTTTGGTAGTTCTTCTCTCTTTTCCATTAGTTGTGTGAGCCATCATTATCATATCTAGCATGAAACCAACATCCTTGAGGCTTTTTTCATTGCCTTTTCCCCCCTCAAGAACTGCTTCCACAATTATCACTTTTCCTGTGTCTTTTGGAAGAACTTTTATGCAGTTTTTCAAGATTTGAATGCATTCCTCATCACTCCAATCATGTAAGACCGACTGATATATTCACAAGAAAATAATAAAATAAAACCCAATAATCAAATAGAAATAAATAACGTACATTAATTAAATAGGCATATAAAAGTTAGATGTATTCAATTTTATTTTTATTAATCACTAAGGGTTATGGTGAGTTGGTAAATACTTCATTATCCTTCTTAACTAAAGGTCTTGAGTTCGAGTGCAGAGTGTGAAGGTGAACTCGTCTTTGATAAGGAGTGCTTTATTGCCCAAAATTTAATTTTTCAGCGCGAATCCGAATTAATCGGCCCCAAAACGGGTATCAGACACCAGGTGAAAAACATATCCAAAAAAACCTGATATCGTTTTTCATTGTACCGAAAATATAAAACAAGTTTGTAAATTTTTTGATAGTATTTCCATAAAAATAACTGCATTTTACCATATACGGCTGTATTGGAGATTTTAGCATATAGGAAAATTTTCTAACCATCACACCATGCTCGCCCTTGTCTATTCCTTCTAAAAGTTGCATTGATTTTCATTTTATGAGATTGTGCACAAGAGATCTTTTGGGGGTACAATAATTTCTTTAAAAAAAATTAAAATAGTATTATAGTGATAAAAAGGCACGTATGCCTTAGTTTGGCAAAAAAATGAGTTATTTCGGAAAAGTCATAAGTTAAGGGTGATCAATTTATGACTTTTAATTGATTTTAACTTATAAATTCTATGACTTATATATTATTTGAGTATTTTCCAAACGCATAAATAAGCCAATTTATCAGATTATAAACTTACCAACATCCTAGCTCGTAATAGACAGCTTTGGTGAATATAAGTACATTTCAATTAATTTACACTACTTACCGTGAGGAAAGCAGCATGCATGAGCTTTGGAAAAGAATCAAAGATATTCCCTCCAACATGTACAACACCATGACATTGAGGAGTAAGAGACACAACATGATGAAGATCAAAGTTGATTCCACTAATCCTTCTCCTTCTTTTTCTTCTTCTTCTCCTTCTTCTCCTCCTTCTTCTCCTTCTTCTTCTCTTCCTCCTTCTTCTTCTCCTTCTCTTTTTTTTTCCCCTCCTTCTTCTCCTTTTCTTCTTCTTCTCATTCTTCTTCTTCTCCTCTCCTCCTCCTTCTGCTTCTCCTTTTGCTTCTTCTTCTCCTTCTTCTTCTCCTCCTCCTTCTCCTTCTCTCCTTCTCTCCTCATCCTCCTCCTCCCCATCCTTCTTCTTCTGCTTCTCCTCCTCTTCTCGTCCTCCTGCTCCTCCTCTTCCTCCTTCTCTTTTTTCTCCTTCTCCTCCTCCTTCTTCTTCTTCTTCTTCTTCTTATTCTTCTTCTTCTTCTTCTTCTTCTTTTTCTTCTTCTCCTTCTCCTCCCCCTCCTCTTCCTCCTCCTTCTTATTCTTCTTCTTCTCATTCTCCTCCTCCTCCTCCTCCTACTCCTCATTCTCCTTCTTATCTTCCTTCTTCTTCTCCTTCTTCTTTTATTTTGTTAAAGGTAAAAAAAAAGAAGGTTTGTAAATTGATTAAGTCTTTATACAGACTTAAACAAGCTCCAAAGCAATGACATGAAAAGTTTGATAATACATTATTATCAAATGGTTTTCAAATAAATGAATGTGACAAATGTGTCTACATTAAAGAATGTAAGAATGCATGTGTCATTATATGCTTATATGTTGATGATATGCTAATAATGGGAGCAGATAAAGATGTAATTAACCAAACTAAGAAGATATTGCAAGCCGTTTTCGATATGAAAGATATGGAAATAGCGGATGTCATTCTTGGTATTAGAATTCAAAAGAATTATGATGGTTACATCTTAACTCAATCCTATTATGTTGAAAATGTTCTTAGAAAGTTTGGACACGATGATGATCGACTGGTAATTACACCATTTGATCCCTCTTGTCACCTTAAGAAGAATCAAGGTGAAGGTGTGTCTCAATTGGAATATACACAAGTTCTTGAAATCTTGATGTACATAATGAATTGTACAAGACCGGACTTAGCATATACAGTGAGTCGACTTAGTCGATACTCACACAATCCTGGAAAGTAGGGCACTCCGATATCTAAAGCATACAATGAACTATGAGTTGCATTATACAAAGTATCCTCCTGTTTTAGAAGGATATTGTGATGCTAATTGGATTTCCAACCAGTCGGAAAGTAAGTCCACAAGTGGTTATGTATTTACACTTGATAGAGCATCGGTATCTTGGAAATCATCAAAGCAAACGGTAAATACGCGATCAACTATGGAAGAAGAGTTTGTAGCTCGACAAAGTCGCCAGAAGAGCGTAATGACTCGTAAAACTTCCTAGAAGGTATTCCGTTGTGGACAAAGCCTGTGACAACCATTTGCATACATTGTGATAGTATGACTTCCCTGACGAGGGCAAAGAATCAAATATACAATGACAAATCTAGGCATATAAGGCGACATCATAATACAATACGAAGCTTGCTGAAGAATGGAATTATTTCCATTGATTATGTAAAATCAAAGGACAATATAACGGATCCTTTGACAAAAGGCCTTAACAGAGAGTACATCGTATTTACATCGAGGGGAATGGGCTTAAAGCCAATACAATGAGTCGTTACTTGACGGAAACCTAACTAAGCATAATTGGAGATCCCATGGTCTAGGTTCAATAGGACAACTAGTTGTGGAAGACTCAAGGAGCATAGAAAACACACATATGCTCATTCCTATGGTGAACTAAGTGTGTTCATCCGTTGACGATTAAGGGATGAATATTATTCTTAATAATACTGAAAAATTATTATGGTGGGATAGTACGGACTATTCTTGTTTAGTATTACCTATATGAGATTGATGTGGAGTCGCATCTGCGGGAACAGATGTTACACCCCGAAAATTCCAGGACATGTATAGGAGAATAGACAGGAGAACACAAGACTTAAAAATTCGAACGAAAGAAAAATTGTGATTCCTAAAGAAATCTTCCGAACCTCGGGAGGGAAAATTGTTCGTTAATGAGAATTGGGTTCTCAAATTTGTTATTTGAGACTTTTAAAATTTATCGGAATTATGGAATTCTATTTTCAGAGTTGGATACGTGGGGCCCACTCGAGAAATTTTACGTTTTGTGGAGCCCACAAGGTTTCCGATATTTTGACCAATTATGAAAATTTTGGGAAATAAAATTCTATGGACGAATGGGAGGGTGACACATGTCACCCCCTATGGTCTTGGTCGAAATGACCAAGGGCTTGTTGATCAAGCCTTGAAAGTTAAGGCTTGACATTATTGACCAAGTCAAGAGAGCCAAGTGGAGCTTGATTTTTTACCACATCTTGACCACACATTTGGATTAATCCTAGCCCTTGATTTAATTATATATACTACTACTACTAGTAGCAAGACAAGTTAACACTTAGAGAAATTTCAAGAAAATTTAGAGAGCATGAGAGAAGCTCTCGGCTTTGAGGGAAAAAAAAGAGAAAATTTTGTAATCTTGCTCCATAAATGCCAATATTCAAACCTAAGATCCCTATACGTATTCTAAGGATATCTCAATACAAAAATCCCGAAAAAACTACGTTTTTACGTTAGTCGCAAGATGAAAACCTAAGGTGTTCTTCAACTTTGAAGTTGGAAATTGAAGAGAAGTTGGTTATGAACTTCTAAGGGTTGTTTGGAGTGGATTGGAACGTCAAGAAGAGGAACTAAAGTTGCTAAGGATCGACTTTGAATCTTGGATTAGATTTGGGCTTATTGAGGTAATAATCTTCGTCTTACTATTGTAATTGAAGATTACATGTTGTATTAGTTGATAGATGAGCATGTGATATATAGAATGAAGTTTGAAAAGATTTGGATCATGTCGACATGTTAAAAACCAAAATGGGCAAGTTAGTCATTTATGTTGTAATCAATTTGGTCGATAGTTACAATCGTCGCATGTTAAGAAAGAAAGGATTTATAGTTGTTATAATTTTTATAGGGTATATAGCATATTAGAATAACAATTTGGATTGAAAAGGAATTGAAAGGAAATTGATATTGTTATGATACATTGTAGCCGAATATGACTTTGGATTAATGGACAGTTTTATATTGATTGTGGGGCAGAATTTTACACGTCCTGTTAGACGTGTAATCCCCTTTGAATTGCTGAATTGTTGAGCCTTAAATGTGGCTTTTGGTTATTGATTTTCGAGCCTTGAAAAAGGTGGAAAAGCGCGTAGAAACAAAGGAAGTGCTGCCCGATTTTCCGTAGAATTAAGAGTCCTTATACTTAGAAATATTCTACGTTGAAAGCTAGTAGTTGATGGACGTATTATGGTCATTATATGTTGACATTCTACGTGCGGCATATTCAACTTGGCAAGTGGTTTAAGTCGAAGAGGTATGTGGAACTTTCCCTATCTTCTTGAGCATGAGTTTTATAAATGTATAGTACGGTGGACGTACATGGTTAAAAATGAATTCGATTTCATTTTGGTATCCTTACCTTATTTTCAAAAAGTATGTTACACCCCGTAGTTCCAGGGTATGTATGTGAGGACGTACGTACGAGAATACGACAGTAAAATTTGAAAGGAAGAAAGATGTGATTTTTCGACGGAAAAGTTTCCGGATTTTGTGAAGGAAAAAGGTTCGTTAATGGGAATTGGATTCCCAGATTTGGTATTCGGACTTTTTGGAATATTTGAGAATTATGGAATTATATTTCCGGAATTGGTCACGTGGGGCCCACGGGAGGAATTTACGGTTTGTGGGGCCCACTTTATTTTCGGATTTTTGGCATTACGGATATTTTCGGAAGATGAAATATTTTGGACCAATAGGAGGGCGACATGTGTCACCCTTAGGTGGCATGTTGGACGAATTGGTGGGCAAGCTTTGCCTTGCACGTTTTTTTTCATTTTAAAGGGGTAAAACATTTGGTCAAAGTCTTGCAAGATATTTGTGGAGTAGATGGATAAGTGGGACCCACACACACATGGCCAAATCTAGACCACACACATGCTTCAATCCTAGCCCTTGAATGTCCTATAAATACCCCCTTGATAGCAAGACTTCTTCATCCCACACTTGAGAAATTTCAAGACTTGAAATACTCCCTCCCCTCTCCTTGTGTGCTCTCGGCTTTGCCTTGTCTCCCTTAACCAAACTTTGTCCAAAAATCCTTAAACTTCTAAGTGTTCTTCCTTAGTGTATTAGGAAGATTAGTAACCAAGTGTGAGAAAAGATTTCACACCCTAGCCACTAAAAGTACCTCTTGGCCGAGAGCTGCCACAATCAAAGCCTAAGTGTTCTTCACTTTTTGGAGTTGAAGTGTTAAGAGAAGTTGTTTAGAAACTTCTAAGGGTTGCTTGGAGCGGGTTGGAGCGTAAGGAATTGGAGCTAAACGTTGCTCAGGATCGACATATAATCTTGGATAATTTTGGGCTTATCGAGGTAATGATCTATGTCCTTCTATTGTAATTGGATATTACATGTTGTAGTAGCTTAGAATTGAGTATAATATATATTGGAAGGATGATTGAAAAGAATTGAACTGTATTTACAGTAGACTTGTGTAGTATATCTGTGAAGTAGAATTGAACACATCCGGTTAGACGTGTAATCCGCAGGAGTTATTGCCGTAGCGCCCGAGTAGAGGAGATTTATGTGACTACGGGGAGGTGTCTACGAATTTTCTGTAGAATAAGGAATCTTGTATTTAGAATATTCTACGAAGAGATCTAGGAGTTGATAGACGTTTTATGGCCATTATAGGTGGGTGCTGCCGAATTTTCTGTAGAATAAGGAATCTTGTATTTAGAATATTCTACGAAGAGATCTAAGAGTTGATAGACGTTTTATGGCCATTATAGGTGGAAGTACTACGAGTAGCGTATTCTACTTGAAGGGTGGAAAAGGCTAGCAAGGTTATAGTACTTGGAGCGTTTTGCTAATTGTCGATAACCGTCGCGAGGTATGTGGACCTCTTCCTATCTTTTCTAGCATGATTGTTGTGAACTATGTAGTACGGTGACGCATACTAAATGAATTTGATTGGTTTAAAGCATAAAGTGTTATAACGGCTTTATGGGAAGTTTGTTATAACAACTTTATGTAGGTAAATGTCACGACCCAACCAGGCGGTCGCGGGTGCCTATCGGGCACCGCCGTGACACATCGAGAGAATAGCGGAACATACATAATACAAAATCGTATAAGGTAAACATCTACAGCAAGGCGCCGCTTTCATAAAATAACTTAATCGAATGTGAAACAAGATAACCGTTCTTACATTTCAAACCACAA
The DNA here is from genome assembly GCA_029844215.1 of Przewalskia tangutica. Classification (NCBI taxonomy): domain Eukaryota; kingdom Viridiplantae; phylum Streptophyta; class Magnoliopsida; order Solanales; family Solanaceae; genus Przewalskia; species Przewalskia tangutica. The sequence goes on from CM056721.1 coordinate 914,097, forward strand.
ACGTGACTCTGCACTCAGGAATAACATCGTATGGACAGGCCGCCATACCCCGAATGTAAAAGTCTATAACCTCGAGGAATCATACCAAAAGACAAGCCTCCGGAGGATGGAGCTTTCAGAAATGAGCGTGATCCAAGAGTGCGGACCAAGAAGTTACGATCTCGACTGCAGATGAACGCAGCCCGGAGGTCGCATAACAGTACCAAGTATGTAAATCGAAAATACCGTAGTAATATCATAAGTCCAAAATACTGAAGTTATAGATAAAAATCAAATTATGTTGCCTGCCTTACTAACAATGAGAGTAACAAGTATAAGTATAATCTGCATAAAAATAGGAGGCTCATGATCAAAACAGATCTCTCGCCGTAGTATCATTAAGCAATCCTACTCTGGATCGTTTCACCCGCATGAATCATGTGGATCCGCATAAGGCCATCCGCCTCGCACGGGACTATTTCACCCGCGTGGACTATTTCACCCGCATGGATCCCGTGGACCGCGTGAGTACCATCGCCGCACTCGCGTGGACTATTTCACCCGCACGGATCCTGGACGCGTGAGTACCATCGCCGTACTCGCACGAGACTATTTCACCCGCGTGGATCCTGTGGACCGGATCCGCGTAAGCGCCGCACTCGCATCACGGGTAGCAAATCCATGGCATAAGTAGTAAACCATCCTAATGGACGCATACCCGCGACCATCCATCGTGTCAAGATGTCCAAAGGAAATAACAAGAATCCGCATACCCGGGCCACCCAACGTGTCGGTATGCCAACAGAATTACAAGAATAAGTAGTGAACCATCCTAATGAACGCATACAGTGACCATCCATCGTGTCGATGTCAAAAGGAAATAACAAGAATAACCCGGTCTACCCGTAAGAACATATCACCTAGCACCACCGCTATCATACATAACATAAGCGTTCTACTATCATATCATAACATAAGCACTACCTACTATCATATCATAACATAAGCACTACCGCCTATCATATCATAACATAAGCAAGTTAAGAAATCCCCTAACTTCTTATTAACATTATTAATATATATCCTCTCATTTTAGTATACCTAAGGCACTAACATGTCTTTTAATAGAAATCCGAGAATTTAACCCAAGTACCATGTACTTCTAACCTTTTAAGAAATAACTCTTTTTTATACAAAAATTCCAAGATACTAATCACCATAGTATCAAGTTACAATTTCTTTTCAAAACAAGTCACATTCCCTTTTAGAATTATAATAAGCTTATAAATCAAGTGACTTCATTTCCTTTAAAACCTTAGGCAACCAATGCCTAAAAATCAATTCACCTTTCTTATTTTTAAATCCTTTACCCGTACTTGTTTTAATTAGAGTAAACCTTACTTTGTGAACCTTTCAAGAAGACTAATATAACCAACTTCCCATAAAGTCCTTATATTAGCGTTATCCCTTTGTCAAATACATTTTCCTTCAACCCAAGGGACTTATACTTTTGAAATGAAACAAGTATCATATACTTTAAAACAAGTGTAGATTATCAAATCTTGTACGTATACCCTACTACATGGATACAACTATTCATGCTCAAGAGATAGGAAAGCTCTACATACCTCTTTGGTCAATCCACTTGCTAAGTCCAACTACCGCAAGTAATATGTCAACCTATAACAACCATAGTGCGTTTATTAACCTCCAATTTCAATGTAGAAATTCCAAATTCAAGTTACCAATTCCTAAGGAAAATTGGGCAGCATTTCCTTTGTTTCTACTCACTTTGCCACCTTTTTCAAAGGCCGATTTTCAACACTCAAACGCCTCATTAAGGCCCAACATCCAAACCAACACAAAGGGGATTACACACCTAATCTTGGGTGTGTAAAATTCTGCCCCACAAGTTACAACAATTCACTTAACAATTCTAAAGTAGTTTTTAGGCTACAACATGCTCATAATATCCCTTTAGCCAAATCCTTCATACCCAACCCACATTTCTTGCATGCAATGACTCTAATAACATTATTTGCTACCACAAGTACTTTCTTCTTAATATGCAACACTAAAAACTAATAATAGAGGAAGAATCATTACCTTAGAGCTTTAGCCAAATTTATCCAACAATTTGCTAGCTTCTATTCCAAGAACACCACCACAACAACCTTCACAAGCTAGCCACAAGCTTCCTTCGCTTTTATTTTTGATTTTTCCTAAGGCTAGAATGTCTCTTGGGATTTTAGAGAAGGAGGAGCTTGAACTTTTAATAGAAGGAAGAGCTTTTCAAGAGAGAGAGAGAGATGAAGTATGACCAAGTCTTGAAGACTTGGTCAATATAATGCATGCAAAATCGGATGGGGACACTTGTCACCCTCCCAAGGTCTTTTAAAAGAAAAATCGACTTTTCCTAAGTTTTTCCGCCTGAATCCCGCGCGCCCGCTTCCCTGCCGCAACTCTGCGACCCTCAGATCTTCCGCATGCGCTTGATTCCTGGCTGGCGCTAAAACTTCAGCGACTCCCGAGATCTTTCGGCGCGGCCTGCATCCGCGCCATGCCTCGCGCTTTGTCCGAAACACATTTTTGTCCGACTGCGCACTGAACTTGTAATTCTCATAACTTCCTACTCTGATGTCCTATCGACGAACGGTTGGTTGCGTTGGAATCTAGACTCAACGAACTACGCCCTAGGCCTTTGAAACACTTAGGAACTCTCAATGTACCGGGTCATAACCCGCCTCAAAGTTGACTAAAACCCGTCCGGAACAATCCGTCAACCTATCCCTTGAAAATTTTAAGTCTTACATGTTTTCGTATACTCTCATACGTAGGGTCAGAACTACGGGGCATAACAGTAAAGAATTGGTCTGTGGTTTTTAAAAGATAAGAGACTTGACTTATAAATGACTTTTATGAAATGTTAAAGACTTAAGGGTGTTAATAAGTTGTGAAACCGCATTCATAAGTATTGGATACTTAATCTTAAAAAGGATAATGTTATATTGATTTCGGAAATGGGAATAAGTATCGAACAAACTACTGCAGCGTTAATAAAGGAAAATGTATTGACTAATTAATTATCATTAAAACCAGTAGAAACCTCCATCTGCATTGAAGCTAAGATAAGACAAAATTGTATTACATTTCCTAGATCATGGCTGCTTTAATAAGAATCATTATAAACAAGTATCAATTTTCTTAAATTTCCAAAGTAAGGAACTTGATTTCTAAAAGAAAAGAGACTTGAGGAATTGAAGAGTTTTTGGTTTAAAAGAAAGACATGGTTTTATCATTGGTTTTAAAATGGTAACTTGACTTTAAAAGGAGAAGTGATTTGGTTTAAAAAGAAGGCATGGTATTGTCTTAATTTGGTTTAAAAAGAAAGTATGGAAATTATTTTGATTTACTTAAAATAATGGTTACTTTATTTTTGATACTACGGGTATCGGGTGACCTTCGTAAAAGAAATGGATCTTTTGAAAGAATTAAAGTACGTAGTACCTTGGGGTTAAAACCCGGATTTGTGGTCATAAAATAAAAGTCTAAAAGTATGTTGAACTTGTCTATGCTAGCCTTTGTTGTGCAAGTGTTGTATTTACGTATACTCTGGCGTCTCGATGAGGGCACTGATTTGTTATGGACTTACTTGGACGCATCTGCGTGTGGAGAATTCCACTGCACGCCCATTATTATTATTCCATGGACTAGCTCTCCACGAGGTTTTATTGATTCGGCAGTATCCGGTAGTTGGCTCACCGTCTTGCCTCGTGGTGATTCGACAGTATCCGTAGTTAGTCTTCGACTTGCCGTTTCGGTTTGTGGACGAAGTCTCGTGATTCCGGTATCCGGTAGTTAGTTCGATTGCCTTGCCGCCACGTGGGGCGCAGTGGTATCCGTAGTTGGCTTCGTATTTGCTCAGGTCGCCGTGGTATGGTTATGTAGATTTGTTGGTACGGCTTTGGTATCCGTAGTTGGCTTTCGACTTGCCTGCTCGATTGATGACGCGGCTTTGGTATCCGGTAGTTAGCCTCGTACTTTCCGTGACGGTTTTATGACACAGTGGGACACGGTGTTCATGTGTACTCGCGTGGTTATCGTAGATCGCGATGAGGAAGGTATTCCACGGCATGATTGATGTTGCGGGCATGAGACCCATAGTTATATTTGAGTGATGACTTTGGCGTGAGTCACGACTTGACGCGATCACTATATTATGTATCGTAGTTTGATTATCATATATGTCTCTGCTTTTATATAGACTACTATGATTTCATTTACGATATTTTCGGGCCACATACTGTACTGCCAGATCGACCTCCTTGGGCCTGCGTTCATGTCGCGGTAGAGGTACATCGGTTGATCCTCGCTCATAGGATCACGATCAACGTATTGGAAGCTCCGTTTCTCTGAGGCTTATCTTTTGGTATGTTTCCACGAGTTGTAGGTTCTTGTACATTCAGGTATGGCGGGGCCCCGTCCGTCATAGTTGTTACACTCTTAGAGGTTTGTAGTGGGCGTGGGTTGTAAAAGATGAATCGCTCAAATTTCAGATATATGCAAAAAGGCAACTGTTTTGGTTAGCCTGTTTTCTTTTATCTTGTTTCATATCTGTATGTTTTTATTTCCGCTGGTTTTTCTCTGATGTTGTATCACTAGGGTGCCCGGGGTAAGGCACCAGTCGCGGGCCCGTGGTCGGATCGGACAAAGTATACGTGACTTGATGTTACATGGAAAGATTTCTTGACTTGAAAAGTATAGAATATTTGATATGGAAAGTATTGATTACTTGATTTCTAAAGTTAAGAAACTTGATTTCTAAAGTTAAGAAACTTGATTTCTAAAGTTAAGAAACTTGATTTCTAAAGCTAAGAGACTTAAAGTATTCTGAAAGTTATGTAACTTGATTTGAAAGTATATGATACTTGGTTTTAAAAGTACAAGTCTCTTGGTTATAAAAAGAATGAATTTGTTTAAAACATAAAGAGTTATAACGGCTTTATGAGAAGTTGGTTATAACGGCTTTATGAAAGGTTAAGAGAGTGGTCTACATGATTTATAGGCATGAGTTGCCTAGGTTGTGAAAATAGAAGTTACTTGGTTTCAAAGCCTTGAAATGAATTTCTAAAAGTGTAGTAACTTGATTTAAAAAATAGACATGACTGGATACTACGGGTGTTAGTATCTTGGGGTTGTTATGTGAAAAGGGTTCTTTTTAAAAGAATGGAAGTACGTAGTACTTTGGGTTAAATTCCCGGATTTTTCATGACATGTTAGTGCCTTAAGTTTAAATAAAATGAGAGTGCATGTTAATTAAGTCTAATAAGAAGTTAGGGAATTTCTTAACTTGCTTATGATATTTATGATAAGCCGGTGGTGCTTATGTTATGTATGATAAGCCGGTGGTGCTTATGTTATGTATGATAGCCGGTTGTGCTAGTGTTATGTTATTTTTGCGGGGTAAACCCCCGGGTTACTACTTATTCTATGGATTTGCTACCCATGATGCGAGTGCGGCGTTTGTACTCATTGCGGCCCACCAGTCCTAAGCGGGTGAAATAGTCCTGTACGGGTGAAATAGTCCCATGCGGAGCAAATTGCTCCATTGCGGGTCCACATGACCTATGCGGGTGAAATAGTCACAGGAGTAGGATTGCTTAATGATATTACGGGCGGGTGACCCTAATTTGATCATGAGCCTCCTATTTTCATGCAGTAAAGTATACTCTTGTTTACCCTCATTATTAGTAAGGCAAAGTGTACTGTTAGTTTGGTCATCAAACATGTCTCCAGCTTTATTTTAGACTATATGATTTCATTTCAGTACTTTCAGTTTCACATACTTGGTACATAGTTTGTCGACCCTTCCTCGCGGCTGCGTTCATGCCGCAGGTAGAGTTATACAGGTTGTTGATCCTCACTCTTAGGATCACTGTTCAACTGTTGAGAAGCTCCATTACTCCGGAGGCTTATCTTTGGTTCAGATCCCTGGTATTGTCAGATGTTGTACATTCAGGGGTATGGCGGGACCCTGTCCCGTCACAGTGGTTATGTCAAAATTCTTAGAGGTCTGTAGTCATGTATGTGGGTCGGTTTGTAAAGAAAAAGGATGTAACTGCTTTTGACTATTTATGTATATATATCTAGTAAGGCAACCTTATCGGCTGACATGTTGTTTACTTCTTACTGATTTAAGTTGTGTGCTTTATGTATGTTCCGCTGACTTTCTCTGATGGTTACCTGTAAGGGTGCCCAGGTAGAGCACCAGTCGCGGGCCCGAGGTCGGGTCGTGACAACCGATATGGCTACATTCTCTAGAAAATCTCACGAAAGAGTTGTTCACAACCGAAATGAACACAACCGTAAGAATTGAAATATGTTGATATGATATGTGTGATACTTGTTGTCTTGATTTACTACAAAACGTGAATAGTTCAAGACATTTCGTCCACTATTTCACAAGTAGATCCGACAAGTATTCACTACGAACAGTTCAAGTCCAAAAGACACCTTTTTCGATGCATGTCATATCGAATTTTTCAGAAATAACGAGAAGTTCCTACTTATCTTATTTTCTATCCAAATGTGGGGTATTATTGATGTTTGAATAGAAAATGTGGGGTATTATTGGAACTTGTATGGGATAAGAAGAAACAAGTGATAAAAAATAAAGTGTTGCGATTTTTGGCGTCGCACCGGAACCGGATATCCAGAGAGCACTGCAGAATTACCGTGCTTGGCGTCGCGGCGCTGAAAGATCAGAGGACTCTGACAGGAAGTCGGAGCCGCGACGCTAATCCAACGGTAATTTTCTAGAAAGGCTGAAAAGTTGTATCTGTTCGGACCAGTCGCAACCTTTGGTATGAAAGGTTGTAAATGGTCGAAAATACTGCTTTAAAAGGTGGATGATCACTTGGTGGAATATATACAACATACAACACATAACAATCAATCATTTAACACAATTAATGATTTAAGATTGTTGCTTTTTCTTCTTCGTAAATGTTTTTCTTAAAAACACATAAAGTAAATTCGTCAGGAGTGAAGTTCTTGTGCTAGAACTTTCACCTGGATAGTTGTATCCTCTAGATAGACGTCTTCTGAACTACAACACAAGTGGAGACGAATTTCTGTCTTAGGACACTGCGTCAAGCAGACCTCTATCGACATCAAGTTAGTGTTTGTTGTTCAAATTGAAGTATTTCTTATTGTTGATTTCAATTTCTATAGAGTTATTATTCTATTATTATGCTTGTTCATTGATGATACTAGATTGGTACTAACAAAGCTAGAGCATCGTTGATCAGCTTGCTATGCTCTAGATTGGTTTTTGCATACTCCCACACATCATTTCCATTAGCTGTCTGTTGCCGTTTGAACCTCGCCCTTCACTTTTAAGGCTATGTCATCCTAAAGACCTGCTAAATTGATGGATCTTATCAACGTCCATGAATGATAAATTATAGATCGAACCGTCGAATTGGAAAAATTGAGTGCTATCATAAACCATCCGCTAAAATTTGTCCCTTTTAATGTATTTACCCAGAGGAACCTGGAGTTTTTTACGCATACAAGTATTTTTATTGGAACATTGATATATAATGAAACTAATTTATTATATTTTGAATTTTTTTTATTTTCTCTGAATTATTATATAGACCCCATGTATATCTTGCCCTTAACCCAATAGAAAAATTGTTTAATAAAATTTTATATGACTAATTGTCAATTTTGAGTGATGCAAAATAGTTTTTATTTTTCTTTTCTATTTTGTCTTCAAAATCCATTTTGTGTTTTAGATTTCTAAAATAAAATAAATAGGAAATAGTTGATTAAACGATGAAAACAAAAACTTTTTGAACTATATTCTTTAATTAAGTATAGAACGGTTTATTTACAAGATTTCAATTCGAGGAAAGCATAAAATATAGGAAAGCCCCAGGTTAAATAAAAAAAACTAAGATTCTAAACTCAAATCGAAAATAATGAACCTTCAACTTCAAATTCCTATTTGACCATCTTTTTATTGTCAGTGATCCATTTGAATCATTACTAAACAAAAATGGCTTCCTCAATCTCGGCGATTGCTTATTCATAGGCTATTATGAGTTCAAGAAAGATCGCTATGGTGAAAACGGTTGACACACTGCTCTTAGGAAGCAATGCTAATGCATCTTTCGTTGTTGTGCAATAATAAGCATTAGTATCCTAATGCACGTATCTAATTTATTCTGAGCTATTAGAGCGTGATCCACTTTTTGAGGAATATGAGTCGAAGCAATATCAAAAATATTTCTAGTAGAACATCTTTCACAATACCTAGAGAGATGGTTCACTAATTGATCGGGGATAAGTCATTCGACTCATTCACATTCAGATCATGAACGTTTGAAATTCATATTATGCAAGCAGACATTGCTTTTACAAATTCGAATTGAATGGTGATATAAAATCGATCTATTTACGACATCATATCCATAGTTAGCCCATTCATCCTAGTTAGTAGTTTCAGCTTTGTATCAAGGTCACGACCGATATAGTCACTTTGGTCTGCGTACCTGGGAGCATCTCAAACAAAGAAGAATCTAGTCGGGTTTGAAACTTTGAATTCAGGCACGGCCCACCCGTCTGCTGCTAGATCCGAAAATGGTGGTGAAATGGTAGACACGCGAGACTCAAAATCTCGTGCTAAAGAGCGTGGAGGTTCGAGTCCTCTGCCGAGAAAATAAATAGGAAGAGCACTATGCAAGCTTATAATAAAACAATCAATTTGCCCTTCATTCTTCAAGAATAAAGAAGATCTTTTTCAAGTTTGAATTTGTTCATTTGGAATCTGGGTTCTTCTACTTCATATTTATTTAATATGAATATTTTTCCTCTTTTTTTATATCATTTCTTAAGTCCCATAGGTTTGATCTTGTAGAATTTGACTCATTTTCTCATTGAACGAAATGTACGAAATAAATTAGATTGATAAAAAGATTAAAAGCACCATGTGAAATCTTTGATTTTGCCCTTCCCCTTCATCGATCCATATCGCAAAAATATAGTGTTCGAATCAATAGAGAACTTTTTCTTCTGTATGACACTGTCACGATCCGATCCGACGGGCCGCGACCCGACGTCCTAATTGGACGCATCAACAATTCGCTTCATTTTCAATTAGGTCTTGCTCTACCTTCTTTAGGGGTTATTACTTCTTTGGTAGCTCAACACATGTACTCTTTACCTGCTTATGCATTCATAGCACAAGACTTTACTACTCAAGCTACATTATATACCCACTATCAATATATCTCAGGATTCATCCTGACATGAGTTTTTGCTCGTGGATCTATATTTTTCATTAGAGATTACAATTCGGAGCAAAATGATGATAACATATTGACAAGAATGTTAGATCATAAAGAAGCATCGTATCTCATTTAAGTTGGGCCAACCTCTTTCTGGGATTCCATACCCTAGGACTTTATGTTCATAATGATGTCATGCTTGTCTTTGACACTCCGGAGAAGCAAATCTTGATTGAACTTATATTTGCACAATGGATACAATCTGCACTTCATATGGGTTCGATTTACTTTTATCTTCAACGAGTGGCCCATCATTCAATGTGGGTCGAAGCATCCGATTACCAGATTAGTTAAATGTTGTTAATGAAAATATTAATCCATTATTCTTAACAATCAATAGGTCTTCAAATTGTTCATTTGAAAAAATTGAAACCCTTCTTATTGAACGATCATGACACTTTCTAAAAATCAAAATTCTTGATCAATGGGCATTTAGTCCATGTTGATATTCCTGCATCCAGAGGTGAGTCCGTTCAGTGAAATAATTTCTTAGATGTATTACCACATCCCCAAGGGTTAGACCCCTTTTTGCAGGTCAATAGAATGTTTATGCTCAAAATCCCGATTCAAGTAATTTATTTCCGCCGAAGGGGCGGGAACTGCCATTCTAACTCTTCTCGAGGGATTTCATTCACAAACGCGAAGTTTATTTTTGTTGTTGTTGGTCATATGTATAGAACCAATTTCGGAATTGGACACAGTATGAAAGATCTTTTAGATGCACATATTCCTCCGGGAGACGATTGAGGCGTGGACATAAGGGTCTTTATGACACAATCAACAATTCGCTTCATTTTCAATTAGGTCTTGCTCTAGCTTCTTTAGGAGTTATTACTTCTTTGGTAGCTCAATACATGTACTCTTTACCTGCTTATGCATTCATAGCACAAGACTTTACTACTCAAATTGCATCATCTATCCACCACCAATATATCGCAGGATTCATTATGGCATGAGCTTTTGCTCATGGAACTATATTTTTCATTAGAGATTACAATCCGGAGCAAAATGAAGATAATGTATTGACAAGAATGTTAGATCATAAAGAAGCTATCATATCTCACTTAAGTTGGGTCATCCTCTTTCTTGGAAATTTCATATCAACTTTGATAGTTAAGAAAATAAAAAAAGAGAAACACGTTTTCAAGATAGGAATCAGTATCTAATGAATTCAATGATTCAAGCATAAATGAAAGAAAAAGGAATGATATCACAACGAAATCCCAATCTAAAAAAAAAAGGGGGGGGGGGGCGATATGACAATACCAACTCATTCACTTTTGCTCCAAGTTTTCATTTTCTTTTGACTTATATATAATAAAAATTAAAGGAAGATGCACAGAGAGTTAATCTCCTATAATCAAATGAGCTTATATATACCTGTGTAAATTTCCACCATGTAGAAAATTTTAGCTGTCCACATGCTGTTTCCTAGTAATTACAGAGCTGAGCTTCTCAACCTCACTCAACAACGAGGAATTTCCTTCACAAGCTTCTTTCAAAATCTGTAATCTATTTACCACATCGCCACTGTGATGGGGCATACGTTCCTTCGCCAGGGAGGGCTTGGATCGGGTATCCGGCATATGGTACTCGAGCAAGTTAATAAAAAGGACCTGTAATTGGATAAAAACAAGTATGAACCAGAACTCAAAATAGAATCATAGAACCAGAAACAGCCCTTCCAGAAAAACACTATAAGCTAGGGGTGTCAAATGGACTGATTTGGGCGGGTCAAGATAGGTTGAGTTAATAAATGGACGGTCATTAACCCACCCAAAAGTGACTTGGCTGAAATAGGTTTGGAATGACCCGCTCAAAAGTTACTTGAGCTTAAATAGGTTAGACTAAAAAGCGGGTCATAACACGACACACCCAATTCTTATTGAGATTTAATTTTTCTTTTTGTTTTTTATAGCTTCTAAGTACTTAATAAAACTTTTTTTCCTTTATTATGACTATATACAACATATCAAATAAAAAGTCTTTTTGAAAATATTTTGATAAGGTTTCACATGGGTCAACTTGGGCTATATATTAGCACGTGTTTTAGATGGGCTGAATTGGGGTTTCAAAATGAGCTGAGCAATAAATGGGCGGGTCATGTTGATATTCCTGCATCCAGAGGTGAGTCCGTTCAGTGAAATAATTTCTTAGATGTATTACCATATCCCCAAGGGTTAGACCCACTTTTTGCAGGTCAATAGAATGTTTATGCTCAAAACCCCGATTCAAGTAATTTATTTCCGCCGAAAGGGCGGGAACTGCCATTCTAACTCTTCTCGAGGGATTTCATTCACAAACGCGAAGTTTATTTTTTTTGTTGATGGTCATATGTATAGAACCAATTTCGGAATTGGACACAATATAAAAGATCTTTTAGATGCACATATTCCTCCGGGAGACGATTGAGGCGTGGACATAAGGATCTTTATGACACAATCAACAATTCACTTCATTTTCAATTAGGTCTTGCTCTAGCTTCTTTAGGAGTTATTACTTCTTTGGTAGCTCAATACATGTACTCTTTACCTGCTTATGCATTCATAGCACAAGACTTTACTACTCAAATTGCATCATCTATCCCCCACCAATATATCGCAGGATTCATCATGGCATGAGCTTTTGCTCATGGAACTATATTTTTCATTAGAGATTACAATCCGGAGCAAAATGAAGATAATGTATTGACAAGAATATTAGATCATAAAGAAGCTATCATATCTCACTTAAAGTTGGGTCATCCTCTTTCTTGGAAATTTCATATCAACTTTGATAGTTAAGAAAATAAAAAAAGAGAAACACGTTTTCAAGATAGGAATCAGTATCTAATGAATTCAATGATTCCAGCATAAATGAAAGAAAAAGGAATGATATCACAACGAAATCCCAATCTAAAAAAAAAAGGGGGGTGGGGGGCGATATGACAATACCAACTCATTCACTTTTGCTCCAAGTTTTCATTTTCTTTTGACTTATATATAATAAAAATTAAAGGAAGATGCACAGAGAGTTAATCTCCTATCATCAAATGAGCTTATATATACCTCTGTGTAAATTTCCACCATGTAGAAAATTTTAGCTGTCCACATGCTGTTTCCTAGTAATTACAGAGCTGAGCTTCTCAACCTCACTCAACAACGAGGAATTTCCTTCACAAGCTTCTTTCAAAATCTGTAATCTATTTACCACATCGCCACTGTGATGGGGCATACGTTTCTTCGCCAGGGAGGGCTTGGATCGGGTATCCGGCATTTGGTACTTGAGCAAGTTAATAAAAAGGACCTGTAATTGGATAAAAACAAGTATGAACCAGAACTCAAAATAGAATCATAGAACCAGAAACAGTACTTCCAGAAAAACACTATAAGCTAGGGGTGTTAAATGGACTGATTTGGGCGGGTCAAGATAGGTTGAGTTAATAAATGGACGGTCATTAACCCACCCAAAAGTGACTTGGCTGAAATAGGTTTGGAATGACCCGCTCAAAAGTTACTTGAGCTTAAATAGGTTAGACTAAAAAGCGGGTCATAACACGACACACCCAATTCTTATTGAGATATAATTTTTCTTTTTGTTTTTTATAGCTTCTAAGTACTTAATAAAACTTTTTTTCCTTTATTATGACTATATACAACATATCAAATAAAAAGTCTTTTTGAAAATATTTTGATAAGGTTTCACATGGGTCAATTTGGGCTATATATTAGCACGTGTTTTAGATGGGCTGAATTGGGGTTTCAAAATGAGCTGAGCAATAAATGGGCGGGTCATGTTTTTGTTGGCTTAATTTTTACTCAAGCTAACAGGTACATAATTGAGTAATGGAGAAAAAGTAAAGATGGCAATAGAATTGCAGAATTTCATAATCCTTTGCTCTACTTCATTGTTAATGTGCATGACAACAAGTTTCTGAACGGGCAAATTAAATCAGCAATAGGGAGCATTGTTAAATGCGAAAAGACACAAGAAAGTGTCGAGTTCTATGTAGGCTTACAGACAAAGCTCATTGAAGCACGAGTGTTAGTGAATAACGACGCAAAATGAAGATAAAAATATAGAACTGAAATTAAGTTTCTATGGAGAAAAACCATGTCAATTAAGTTCAGAAGTCAGAACCCATTTGAAATTCTGAATCAACTACAGAGAGCATTTTAAGTTTTTAAGTGAAGATGAATAAGTTTTGCTTAATCTAGATTTCTTATTTCCATGTCCTAATTATAATGTATGCATCCATAATGTTTCCTTAATGATTAGTGGTATACTTTTTTACCATATATATCTATCTGTTAGATATCTCCTCTTCAAGAAGGTCATAAGCCTTAGAGATTTACCTAATTTGTAAATATATAAAAAAAAATTATTGGTTGGAATTTGTTAAGGTACACGACTTAGAGCCTTGACATATATGTAAGCAGCGGAAAGCACACATTCTGGGATTGCTTCAGACTTAAATCACACCTCACGATGAGCCTTTTACAACCAAATAAGGGATTAACTAAGCAGTTCAGTTACAAATTTGCATACCTCATGTTGCTTCTTACGGGAGTAGTCTCGTAGCAGAGATTTGACAAGCTTGTTTCGCAAAGGAAGCATGTTCCCAGAGCAAGTCTGGAAAATAAATGATGACAGATGGTGCAAGGCCAAAGTGAACGAGGCAGATCCTCGACGTGCTGCTTTGTCTAGAGCTCCTGAAACCCATGATTTACAGTATGCTTCCAAGATCCTCTCATCATCCTGCATCGAAGTATTAATTAGCCACAAGTAAGCAAAGTATAATTAATTCTTTATTTACAGCAAAAATTTTGTACTCCCTCCGACCCAATTTATGTGTTACTCTTTTCTTTTTGGCCAGGCCCAAAAATGACACCTTCCTATATTTAGTAACAATTTAACTTCAAACTTCCATTCTACCTTTAATGAAATGATTTATAGCCACACAAATATTTGTGGCTAATTTTAGACCAAAAGTTTCAAAAGTCTTTCATTCTTTCTTAAATTCCGTGCCCAGTCAAAGACTGTCACATAAATTGGGACGGAGGGACTAAGAGCTTTCCTCAACTCCACTTGGCCGTCGTATGAAAATTGGACAGCACAAATCAATCAATCTCTCGATTCACTCTTTTACAAACAACGTTTAGTAATACCATAGCTATCATCATATTTTCAATAACTTTCCCTTTTACCTTGTAACTTTTTGTTGCCATACTGCCTTGCTCTCAGGTGTCTGAGTCTTGCTCAAGGCAGGATACTGAACAAGATCAATTACTATCTCTATTTACATGAGGACATCCTGAACAACTCATACAAGTACTAGAAATCTTGTGCTACCCTTATTAAAGATCCATAACATACAAGATATTTTTATAACTGTTATATGGCCAAAAGCAGCCCCTCCCTTCAAACATTTTCCTCTCCCTTTTCCTGCGTCTCTCTTTCCCATTTCCTTTTTGTTTCAGAATCTAGTATTGGATATCCCATTGTTCTGGATCAAAATGAAATTATATTTAATATCCCTAAACAGAAAACAAATTTTCCTGTATGGACGCCTTTCCAGAATCCTGGTTTACCCAATAGTCAACATAATACACTATATACTTGGAAGGTATTGAGTAATTAACAAACATCCATAGGGTGAAAAGGAATTTATATAGCTTTCAATACACTGAAGGACAACTTAATAATTATGTGATTGTCAAGTGTTAAATGTATTTGCTGATAGTGTTTAAGAAAGCTATACCTCAACAGGTTCAAGATAACCACAAGTTGCAGCAATGCACTTCTCCAAAGGAGGCAAAAGCTCGAGAGCACAAGCATTAGACAGTGCATTCCATGCAGCAAGTCTTATAGGAGCTTCAACAAATTGATGCAGATAGACTCCTACTTGACGACCAAATATCATGTCACCATAAGAAACAGCAGCAAATTGCTCTACTAGATTGTCAATAAATGTGGAGTAGTTCTCATGTACGTCCGTCTTAAATTTCAGGTTCTTCGCATCAACTTTTTCTTCCCTATCAAGAAGTTGTCCATAGACGTCTTGTAAAGCTTTGTAGAGATCCCTGCTATTGTCCTCAAAAATGCCCATTCCAGAAAGTAAAGCCGCAGACAATGCATGTAATTTCCATACTATGGGCACATTTCGAACTGGTGTATGCAACTCAGCAGGAAGGGAAGTCGACATTAATTCAATCCCTAAGAGAAAGAAGAGTCCACCTTTTGCAACTTTAAGAAAATCCAGAGACTTATCATGACTGGTAGAACAAAGCACTGAGAGTGGACTGAGAAACCAATGCAATGGAAGAGGCAATCTTTGGTGAGCCCACTCAGCCACCAAACATTTAGGTTCTTGGCTGGCAAGGTTTGATTTGGAAATTTCCTCGGGAATGGTGTCCAATAAAACACTTCTTTTTTTAGAATTCTTATGGAATACTTGCTGCTCATCTTCAGCAGCAGATTTACACTTCCGTTTTGCAGACAACCATTTCTTCTTAAAGTGAGAAGCTAAGACATCACTCAACAGTAAATAGTCCTCTTCTTGAAAACCCTGATTAAGATTAAGAAATTGGCGGATACTGAAATCGATGTACTTTAGAGTGGGAACTTGAAACAAGAAATCAAATAGCTTATCTACTGCAGAACTATCCATTGGCCCCAGCAATAAACACGCTCCCATGACAGAATTTATTTTTTGTATTATAGAGTTCATCCCTTCAGTTGTAAACTGATCTTTGACAGATACAATGGGAAAAATATCAAGCAAGTAAATGAACAATCGTGTATCTACTTGAGCTGCTAAAATATTTTTAGACCAAAATCCCCCACCAGGAGCACCCCAGCCTACACCAATTCCTGGTGCTGGACCACCTCTACCAAATGTCTCAATTGATTGCATATGACGCCATCCAGAACCACTTGATTCCATTAAACTTGTCATTAAAGTTGTTAACTCAGGCAGAGAGGAGTAGATGATTCCAGCAGCAAGAGTTTCTTCCTCTCTTGTGAAACGCTGGTATTGCAACAGATTCCGAGGTTCATTGTTAGCTAGTGAGATCAGTTTATCAACACACCAAGCAACTCGCAACAATCCCTGAAGGCAACTACTGGATGCTATTGATGTTTCTTGTTGATTTATTTTTCTCAAATAACACACACACTCAACGAACGAACCGCTGCCAGCAGCACCATCAAAACTCATAAGTCCATTTTTTAAAATTTCTAGCCCAATCTTAGGGACAAAGTCTGGCAGCCACGGAAGAGTCCCATGGCACAACTCTGCATTATCTTTTGGGATTACAGCTTCAAGCACTGCAGAAAGCATGTCCATAATAGAAGATATCAACCACAGCAAGGGAGAAACTGCTGAATCCTGCATATCACCATTCAATTTCTCCTCATTTTGCCATTCAAATAGACGAGATAGGAGTGGCATCTCCTTTATCCTAATCGACTCTAGGGCGGAATCAATCATAGGACAAACCTGGGCCCAACACCAGTTTTCTGCTTCTTTTGTAGTACCTTCATCCATTTGTTGCATGTGGGAATAAAAATTGGGCAATCTTCTAGTTAAAGCACTCAGTACAAGGTATGCTTCCTTGGCAATGGCGGCATATTCGCTGAGGACATTGTTATCAATCAGCTTTCCAAATGCAGGCACATTCAACCAAATGCATAAGGCAGGAAATAGATCAGAAAAGTATGACGCACAATATCCATGTTGTACACAGACCTTCCACAACCGTAACTGTTCAACCAGAAGAGCTGATGAAAGCTTACAAGCCTCATTTCCAGACTTTACCCATTGGTCAAAAGAGGTATACCGACACAAGTGCCATGTCATCTTTTGAACTATTCCAGTCTTGATAAATTCTAGGCAGTTCTTGTCAAATCGAGCCAGAATCTGTCACATATTAAGGAACAAGATTTAAACGTTAGAATCAACTTAAAATTTGGATAGAGATTTATTTCAGGCACAAATGTTTCAAGCATAGATTCTTGATGCTTACTTTCAGGAGTGTAACAGACTTGATCTTTGAGGTATCAATCTCCATTTGCTCTTTACTAGTGAAAATGTCAATGATCGTTTGAACGAGCTGTTGACACTTCATAATTGCAGCTGCACATGTTGGCGAATGCCTAGCTATCGCAATTAATATGGAAATCAGGCATTCTTCTAAAGCTGCTGATGGCTCAGTCTGGCATAAAAAAAAGATGACATGTCATGCTAGAGTACACAACCCGCAGTCGGCATTATGAGTTAGATTTCACAAGCTAGAATGAAAAAGAAGCATGACTCCATCAGAAGAAACATACCTCCAAGAGATATTGAATCCTTTGAAGGATCCCCATCCTAATCAATCCTGCAGCTATATCTTGGCCACCAACAACAACATCATCCTGAATAGTGTGTTCACTTTCGCCATTGTCCAGAGAATCCGGGGTAAAAGGAAGTAAATTGGAAGGTTTTGCATTGTATTTCCAGAAACCACCATGGAGAAAACCATCTTCGATCTCTGGTCGACTTCTAAAGATAGGAGCAGTAGGTGCATCCCTCTGAAGAGTAGGTATCCTCTGATAAAAACACAGAGGTCAAGAATAAACCATCTCCCAATGCACAGTTCATAGAGGCAATAAAATTCATAGTCTCACCTCCACGATTTCAAAAAACTCCTCATTGATCTCAAAGGTTATAGCACACTGAATGGCTCTAGCACAAGCCAGAACCACAGAATTGTGGTTGTCATCCAGATACATCCTACAAGTAAAAAAAATGCATTTTAATCAAACACTTCCTTAGAGTAAGAAAGAATGCAACAATTGTGGTCTCAAAGAAAATTGATCATGTTCCGTGCATAGCAAAGTTTACTATTTCCAAGAATCCAAATTTAACACGAGATATATTGAAGTACATTATCCATGATCCAACTAGTCCTAGTCCATATCCTTCAACTATAATGTGAATAATTACAAATAAGCCAAATGCAATCAATTTTGTTTCCTTTTAGGACCATTTTCCGATTTGTGCAATCAACTTTGTTCCCTTGAAACAAGCCACAATCTTTCCGGATTTCAAAATTTTAAAGGGCTAGTTTGGTTCTAAAATTCTATAAGAAGGCACACTAAAATCCAAAAGAAGGGGGTGGGGTGGGGTGGGGAGAGGAATCTATGTACTGCAGAAACTGAGATTCTCTACAAGGAGGTTCATCAAAAAATAAACTGTTCTGCAATCAACTTTACACTTAATAGTTTTTACCCAACTCTCCCCCTTTTCTCAAAAATTCTTCACAATTTCCACCTATTTACCCACTATATCATTTTTCAAATAACTTTGAGAAGTTAACAAAATCATATTAGTCATTTACCCAAAGGTTTTTACCTTTCACCTATGAAAAAAGACTTAAAACACTTTGTTTGATGTTTTTGCCTTCTAAAACAGGAAACACCTTGCTCTTCCACCACAACAGCCTTCTTACTCTCATTCCAAGTGGAGGCAAAAGAAACAAGTGAAACAAAATCTAAAAACAAAGAATATTACGGACAAATGGAGAAAAAGATGAATAATTGGCTATGCATGGACAACATAAATGCAGTATCACTGATGTCTACAACCAAAAATAAAGCATTACATCTTGAAGGAGAACTATTTTTTTTGGGGATTAGGTAATATCTATTTCACCTAAATGAACAAGCATGGTACAATCTCATAGACAAGCCATTATTTAGCATATCACAAGGAAGAGGAGGCCAAGAAAAATAAAGAGGAAGCACTTAAATCCACCTCAATAATAGAGCAAGCTCGGGTTCTGGGCCTAGTGTAAAAGCCCAAATGGCCTCCCAGTCATTAAATCCATCTCTGTCCTGAGATCTTAAGATACACCCCAGCAGATTCTGGTAAATATGGTGTATTGCTCTATCAAGCACAGATGCAATAAGATGGAATGCAAATGCCCTTTGTCCAGGTACCTGTAGACAAGGAGCTCAAATACTTTAAACAGACACAAAAAAGCATGATATTAAATATCCAAAGGATTCAAAATTAAATATACTAACCATACTTCTTGCGAGAGCAACTGCTTCTTTTATGGTGTAACCAGCCGCGCCAGGATCACCTTCAGTTCGTAGATAGTCACGCTCGGAAAGACTTTGCTCGGCATAAGCTGATATATTATTACCTGCAGCAAAATGGGGCATACCATCAAAAACCTTCATGGATCGAGGCATCCTAGAAGTGGAAGATTCAGAAAACCCCAAATTTAGGTGAGACACAACAGAGATACATAATAACACAAGAGGCACTCTACAAATCTATAGGAAGTTGATTTTTAACATCACCTATTAAGTAGAATAAGCAGATATTATGTCGTATTATCAACCCACTCGATGCCCAGATTGTTAAATGGATATGAGAAAATGAGAGTGGGAAGCTGGGAGCAGTGCTCAGGGAGGAAAAAACCTGCCTAATCTACAGAGACAAAACAGAGGTTACTGGAGCTGGCAAATATAACGGTGCTCAGGGAAGAAACCCTGATGTTTTGATGAGGCCAGAGGGAAGTTGTGGCCTCATGACTAAGCAGCTAGGAGCTTTGGTAGGTCCACTAAAGCTACGCCAGTTATACGGAGCTTTACATATAAGAGAAGTACAAACAATAAAGCTCCTTAGCAGAGTCAGTTATGGAAGGAAACCTTCGGTGACCCAACTCAGAAGATCTTAACTAAGACAATATCATAAGATTGGTTCTTTTTACTTTTTTTCCTTTCTTTTTTTTTTGGGGGGTGGGGGTATCGTGGCATATCATTAAATTGCTGGAAATGCAGCAGCATGTGTTTGCAACCAACTACACTTTTTTTATAACATAATGGTGTAGCAAACATTATGTACATAAATATAGAGGTCCAATATTTGCCAAAGGGAAGGTTATTTCTTAACTACCAGGCTGGAAAGAGGCACCAGATATTCTTTTCTTTTTTCCATTGAGCTAGTTAAGATTCTTAAAAAGAGGAGGATTAATATAGCTTGTGTCCAGGAGACCAAATGGGTAGGACATAAGGTTAAGGATGTGGACGGGTATAAGTTATGGTTCTCGGGTAGGTCGAGGTATAGGAATGGGGTAGACATTTTAGTAGACAACAAGCTAAGGGATCAGGTGGTAGAGGTTAGGAGGGTCAATGACAGGATGATGGCGATTAAGTTGGTAGTTGGAGGGTCAATGACAGGATGATGACGATTAAGTTGGTAGTTGGAGGGTTCACTATGAACATTATTAGTGCTTACGCATCACAGATGGGCTCGGAAGAGGATGAGAAAAGGTGCTTTTGGAAGGATTTGGACGAGGTGGTGGGTGGTGTACCACCCACTTAGAAGTTATTAATAGGAGGGGATTTCAATGGACATATCGGGTCACTTCCGGGGTATGACGACGTGCATGGAGGCTTTGGCCTTAGGGACAGACATGGGGAGGCGTCTCACTTTTGGAGTTCGCTAAAGCTTCTGGAATGGTGATATATCCAATTCGAGATTCCTGAAGAAGGAGGAGCACTTGGTGACTTTCCGTAGTTCAGTGACTAAGACTTGGACTTTTTGCACCTTAGGAAGATTGACAACGGTTTTGACTGCAAGGTTATTCAGAGGGAGTATCTTATAATCCGACATAAGTTTTTGGTGATGGATCTGGAGATCAAGATGAAGAAGAAGAGGAGGATTGTGGATGACAAGAATCAAATGGGGAGTTTGACCATGGCTAGTGCAAAGGAGATGGGAGAGAGATTGATGGCCAGGAGGGCTTTGGGGAGTATTGGGGATGCGACCGGTATGTGGGACAGGACGGTCAGTTGCATTCGAGAGGTAGCTAGAGAAGTGTTTGGGGTTCCAAGGGATAGTCGTGGTGGGCATCGAGGAGACTGGTGTATGTAATGGTAAAGTTCAAGACGAGGTGGAAGCGAAAAAAGCGGCGTATGCGAAATTGATAGAGAGCAAGGATGAGGTGGAGAAGTGGACGAATAGGAACCTGTATAAGATGCCGAGGAAGGAGGCAAAGCTTGCGGTTACGGCGGCGAAAACGACTTATGAACGCATGTATGTGGAATTAGAGCAGAAAGGCGGGTATAGGAAGTTGTACAAACTAGCCAAGGCGAGAGAGATGAGGGCCCGTGACTTGGATCACGTGAGATGCATCAAGAACGAGAAAGGCAAATTACTGGTGGAGGACGCACATATCAGGCGGAGGTGGCAGTATTACTTCCACAAACTCTTAAACGAAAAAGGAGATAGAGACACCGTGCTGGGAGATCTGGAGCAATCTGGTACGTACCGGGATTTTGGGTATTGTAGAAGCATTAAGGTTGAGGAGGTTAAGGGTGTTGTTCGCATGATGATGAGATCTAAGTTGAATTTTGGAAAAGAACAGGCAGGGCATATTTGGAGTGACTAGCTGAGTTGTTTAACGTCATTTTTAAAACGGTGAGAATGCCCGAAGAATGGAGGTGGAGTACAATGATCCCGTTGTGCAAGAACAAATGTGATATTCAGAGTTGCAACAACTATAGTGGTATCAAGCTGCTAAGTCACACTATGAAAGTTTGGAAAAACATCGTGGAGATGAGGTGAGAGAGACGTGTCTATTTTCGAGAACCAGTTTGGATTCATGTCGGGGCGTTCGACCACAGAAGTCATTCATCTTATTAGGAGGAGGTTGGTGGAGCAGTATAGTGAGAAGAATAGAAGAGAGACTTACACATGGTTTTCATCGACCTCGAGAAGGCATATGACAAAGTCCCTAGGGAGGTTCTATGGAGATATTTGGAGGTTAGAGGTGTACCCATGGCGTACACGAGGGCGATCAAAGATATGTGTGATGGAGCCAAGACCAGGATACGGATAATGAGAGGAGACTCAGAGCACTTTCCAGTGATGATGAGACTGCACCAGAGATCAACTCTTAGCCCATTCTTATTTGTTTTGGTGATGGATGGACTGACGCGACAAATCCAAAGAGAGGTGTCATGGTGTATGTTATTCGCAGACGACATAGTCTTGATTGATGAGACTCGCAGCGGAGTGAACACAAAGCTAGAAGTTTGGAGAATCTAAAGGGTTCAGGTTGAGTGGGACCAAGACAGAATACTTAGAGTGCAAGTTCAGTAACGGGAGCGATCTTGAGCCAGACGCAGAGGTGAGGCTTGGTACTCAGGTCATTCCAAATAAAGAAAACTTCAAGTACCTCGGGTCTATTATCCAAGGAGATAGAGAGATTGATGACGATGTTACACATCGTATTGGGCAGGATGGATGAAATGGAGACTCACATCTGGAGTCTTGTGCGATAAGAAGGTTCCACCAAAACTTAAAGGCAAGTTCTATAAGGCGGTGGTTAGACCGACTATGTTGTATGGCGCGAAGTGTTGGTCAGTCAAGACTTCGCACATCCAAAAGATGAAAGTTACGGAGATGATGATGTTGAGATGGATGTGCGGGCAAACAAGAAGGAATATGATTAGAAATGATGATATCCGGGATAGAGTGAGAGTGGCCTATGTGGTGGAGGATAAGATGCGGGAAGCGAGATTGAGATGGTTTGAACATGTGCAGAGGAGAGACACAAATGCCCCAGTACGGAGGTGTGAGAGGTTGGCTATGGACGGGTTCATGAGGAGTAGAGGTAGGCCGAAAAAGTATTGGAAAGAAGTGATTAGATGGAATATGACGCAGGTGCAACTTACTGAGGATATGACCTTAGATAAAGGGGTTGTGGAAGACATGGATTAGGGTAGAATGTAGTAGGTAATCGAGCGTAGTCATACTTACACTTGCAAACTAGTAGTTGTAGTGTTATTATTATAGGTCCGCTTAGCCTATCATACTAATAGGCGCAGTATTGCTTTATAGTCCCCTGTAGTTTGATTTCTGTTGTTATGTGTACTTTGTTTAGCTTATTTATTTGCGCTAGTTAATGCTTACTTTTTCAGAATGCTCTATCATGGCTTATTCACTTTTGATACCAGCATTTTCATACTGCTTTTAATTTTTTCTGACCGATCTGACCGTTTCTCTTGCTTTACTTTGTTGTTTTGCTTGTGCTTATGCTCTGTATTGAGCCGAGAGCCTCTCGAAAACCGCCGCTCTATGTACCAAGGTAGAGGTAAGGTCTGCGTACACTCTACCCTCCACAGATCCTCACGTTGTGGATTTCACTGGGTATGTTGTTGTTGTTGTATACATGTCTATAGTTAGGGTACAAATACACAAGGTCAGTTCTCAACTTTGAGAGTTGACAAGAGCAACAATGTCCTCCCTCGAACAAATACATTGGTTGGAACCTGGCAGGTCTCAAATATATGCAACAGTATATAAGAAATTAAGGTGTGTCCGATAAAAAAATCAATCCCAATGAGACATGTTAAACTGGAAAAGATTTCCGACATTAAAATACATTTGACACCTTGGCGAGCAATGAAAGCAGAAAGAATTGATCTGGAAAAGGAAGCTCCTTTGGAAATTCTCCAGTAGTACGAAGAAACTTGCCAAAAAAAAATACTAAGATACCACTACAACGAAGTGGTATCCATCGTGAAGATAATGTAATTCATATTAGACATAACATTGATCTAACTAGTCATCTTTGACTGTTTCAACCAGCTTAAGTACGCCATCCACTAAACACGTAATTTTCAGTGCTCACTAATGATGCTTGGTAAACTTATTCTTCCTCAGATGAATCATACACTAGAAGGAAAAAGATTAAAAAAAAAGAACCTGAAAGATTAAAAAAAAGGAACCTGCAGTACCAGACAGTATTAGCTTTGAAGGTATAAACATATTTAGGCTTACCACTCTTTGGGACATGAAATTCACTCTTCACAATATTGCCATCCAAAGAAAATCTTAATTCTCGGACACTCTCAACTCTTTTACTCCAATCATCCCATACACTGGTACTTGTACTCAACTTTGGAGTATCATCTTCCACATTTTTTCGTGTGCCTTGTGAGGTTGCATTCTTCATCTGTTGATCCAGTAAACTACCCTTTTCGTCACTGTGATGAGGACCAGGTTTACTAGATTTTCCTCTTTTCAACTTTTCTTGGCCTTTCCTCTTCAGTGCCTCCAACACTCCTGGACTAAGTTTTGCCATTAATTCAGCCTGTGCTTCAGCAATTTCATCAGCTGACATTCTCGCTACTTGAGCTTGATTCTCAGCATCAATTTCACTCTCAAGACTGCTGGCCTTCTGCCTTCCTTCCACTTCCTGGGAGTCAAGGCTAGCAGCGGTTTTGTTTGCAGAAATGCTATGTTTCTGAGCTTTAACCTGTAAGGTAGGATGCATATCCTCAATTACATCTTCTACAGATAAACTAGCACCTTTTCCATATTTATCTGGAGCACGTTCATTTGAGTTGTTTCTGTTTTGAGATACTTCTGCAATAGCTTTTTGCTCTTTTGATGTTGACTTCAATTTGTGAGCACATTCTTCCCTCTTGTATGGTACAGAACTATTATCACTAGCCACTATCTCCCGCCACCGACTAAAATCCAGCCCTTTATTCTCTTTTCTTTCCACAGGCTTAGCAAAAGCTCCAATCTGGTCCATTCCAGTGAATTCTTCCTCATTCTCTTCACCATCGTGATCATTGTTACCACGAACATCTCCGACCTTTGGGGCCCAATGCTATACAAATATGGAGAGAAATGCACATATTAGTTCAAGTAACAAAACTACACCCAGATAACCAAAAGGTTCATGGTTCCTTCAACACATCAACAACAACAACAACACAACATAGTGGGGTCTGGGGAGGGTAGAGTGTACGCAGATTTTACCTCTACCTTGATAGGTAGAGCGACTGTTTTCGAGAGACCCTCGGCTCAAGACAAAGCATAAGCACAAGCAAAGCAAGAGAAACGCATATGACGTTCAAAAAGTAGTTTTGAACGCATTCATCAAGATCCTATCCCAATTTCACATGGATCCATAACATCACAAATATATAACTAAAAAGGCAAGAAAGTTATGTTATACTATAATGTGCCAAAACAAAAGCATATTCTTCATAGCCAGGAAAAAAAGCATATTTTTCTATTAATGCATATGAGTATGTAAGACACTCAATGTCTAGTAGTATTCCTTTGTTAGTTCATATTTGTATTATGGGGATTGTTAGTACATTTATTTAGGTCTAGCTTTTTAGGTGTTTTAGCCCTATTAGAGGATTTTATGCAAGTAGAAATATAGACAACTTCTGGGGTGTGTTAGGTAGATCAATTTTTTTGGAAAACGTTTTCTCTAGGAAAACAAGTTCTTTAAAAATGAGGAAAATGACTTTCTTAGTGGAAGTAGGAAAAAACAAGTTCCACACGTGGTATTCCACATTGATTGTGTCTTCCCCATCCTCCAACACACCTCATCTTCACCCCACCCCGAAGCCCCCATCCCCACCATCCCACACTCAATACCCCCACCCCCACCTCCCATAGTATTTGTCTAGACTATATACAAATGCTTTTAGGATAATATTTTTTGCATACGTACCGAACACAAGAAAATAAGTAAGAACACTTATTTTCCGTAGAAAATATTTTCCTTCATACCGAACACACCCCTAGTCTTTTTTGTATTTATTTTGTATAATGTTGGCCTGAGATTGAATTTAAATAGAGAAACATGGTTGTAACGGAGGCTTAGTTAATGCTGTTAATACTAAACAGAAATTACAGAGGTCAAAGATTCGCCAATTCTTATATAAAGACAATAAAGATCAAATCTTTGCCAAAGTGACATTGACATTCCCAACTTCATTGTCTCTTTCCAACCCACCCAATGCCCCAACCCCACCACCTGCCACCCCTAAACCCCCACTCCCAACCCTATCCCACCCTTACATTATTTTGCTAGATTACATATAAATGCTCTTGGGATAATATTATTTTGCTTACGTACCAAACACTAGAAAATAAGTACGAAATCCACAGTTTCCTTCATACCAAACACACCCATTAGTTGTTGTTGTTGTTGTTGTTACTAAGTACTAAATATAAATTGGTCAAAGATTCGCCAACTGTTGTAATGATAATAAAGATCAAATCTTTGCGAAAGTGGGAACTCACTTTAAACTTGTCAATTAAAAATTAAAATGAATGCTGAATATCTACACATTAGCAAAGAGGAGCAGCTTACTGGACCATGAGCGCGGTGACGGGCCACCGGAAAAGGAAGAACAGTGGGCCGAGGGGCAGAAGACCAACTTGTAGGTGGTTTTAATGGTTGTTCTGAAAAACCCTTTTCAACTATGCCGCCGACAAGGTAGGAGGCATCATCTTCATTAATAACAGTTCCAAAAATCTTTTGAGTTGTGGGTTTCTTGGGGTCTACGTTCTTCATTGATACACACTTTTATAATCTTGGAAATTTAACAGTAATATGGTACCCCAAATGGGTTTTTGCAGGTATAGGGTTTCAGCAAAGCAAGAAAGAGACGATCTTGGCATTCCACATTGATTGTGTCTTCCCCATCCTCCAACACACCGCATCTTCACCCCAACCCCATAGCCCCATCCCACCATCCCACACTCATACCCCCCACCCCCACCTCCCATAGTATTTGCGTAGACTATATACAAATGCTTTTAGGTTAATATTTTTTGCTTACATACCAAACACAAGAAAATAAGTAAGAAACCACTTATTTTACAAAAAAAAATATTTTTCAAGAAAATATTTTCTTTCATACCGAACGCACACCCCGTCTTTTTTATTTTTTTTTATTTTGTATAATGTTGGCCTGAGATTGAATTTAAATAGAGAAACATGGTTCGATGGAGGCTTAGTTGATGTTGTTACTACTAACCAGAAATTACAGAGAAGAAAGATTCACCAGCTCTTATATAATGACAATAAAGATCAAATCTTTGCAAAAGTGACATTCCAAGTTCATTGTCTCTTCCCCACCCACCCACCGCCCCACCCCCCACCCCTTGAACCCCCACCCCATCCCACACCATTACAGTATTTTGCTAGACCACATATAAATGTTCTTGGGATAATATTATTTTTATTACTTACCAAACACTAGAAAATAAGTAAGAAATCCAAATTTTCCAAGAAAACATTATCCTTCAAACCAAACACACCCTTAGTTGTTATTGTTGTTACTACTAACTAGAAATTGACAAAGATTCGCAAACTCTTGTAATGGCAATAAAGATCAAATCTTTGCGAAAGTGGGAACTCAAATTAAACTTGTCAATTAAAATAAATGCAGATTAGCTACATATTAGCAAAGAGGAGAAACTTACTGGACCATGAGCGCGATGACGGGCAACAGGAAAGGGAAGAACGGTAGTGCGAGGGGCAGAGGACCAAGTTGTAGGTGGTTTTAATGGTGGTTCTGAAAAACCCTTTTCAACTATGCCGCCCAAGAGATGGGAAGCATCATCTTCATTAATAACAGTTCCAAAAATCTTTTGAGTTGTGGGTTTCTTGGGGTCTACGTTCTTCATTGATACACTCTTTTATAATCTTGGAAATATAACGGTAATATGGTATTGAAGGTATTGGGGTTTAAGCAAGCAAGAAAGAGACGATCTTCAAAATACAGTGCGCCACCAAGTTTTTAGTCAAAGGTAATTGCTAATATATACTCCTCCCTTTTGTCTCAATTTATACAATTAACTTTCGTTTTTTGTCGGTCCCGGTCCGGTAGATAATGACCTATTTTTTTATTCGTCAATAATTTAATTTTAAAATTTATTTTTTATATTATATTATATTTAACTAAAAATAGGATATATTTAATATAATATAATCATGTATTTTTTTATACTAGATTAATTTGAATATTTTTTTATTTTAGTTTTAGCTTTTGCTTTCTTAAAGGACTTTGGGAGAATGACATCTTTGTCAATTATGGTATTTTATTCAAAATTAGTAATTCCGAAATTGTTATTAAGTGAGATATAAAAATAATACTTACTAGAATTCTAGTATAATTTTTTCCAAAAATTTAAATTCAAATACAAGATAAAATAATTTCGAATTTAATTCTAGAATTATTATCCTTTATCCTTTCAAGCAAACAACTATTGAATCTTGAGATGAATTCTAAAACTTACTTACCTTGCTTGAATAATAATTACTAACTAACTTTCACTGACAGTAACTTTGCAACCAAAAAATATTGTTGTTGAGTGCAGGGATCTACTCCGCTAGCTGGGAAAACACTGTGAGTGTTAATGTATAAAACGGAAAAATAACAACAACAACAAATTGTAATAAAACTTGAAAATGATCAAATAGAAGAGTTTGTTGAGTCGATCAAATTCTTGATTTATCCTTAAGATAATATTGCCCCGTATATCATTTCAACGGTTGTGGCAACTTATCTCCCAAGATAAAACAGCAATCAAACAAATGAGCAAAGGGAACTCAAGTGTTTGCTTTGGAAGAAAGATCTTTGAGTGTTTTGTGATTGCAAGAGAGGAAGAAGTATTTCAGATTTTCAAGTGTTTTGCAAATGAGCCTAAGGCCTTATTTTATAGTGTTGTGAAGATGACTTTCCAATTGTCCATGTAATGGCCTTGATTATGGAGTGTTAATTCAACCAAATAATGATTGAATTCATTTGGGATGTAATGGAGGTTTAATGCCTCAAAAATCAGCCCAAGAGTCATGTCTTTTCGTCTTCCGTCGCACCTCGGACTACGCGCCGCGCCTACTGGAGGCGGCGCCCAAACTTCAGAGAGTTGGCGTCGTGGCCCTGCTGGGTGGCGCCGCGGCGCTCAAACTTCAGAGAGTTGGCGTCGTGGCCCTGCAGTTTGGCGGGCCGCGGCGATTCATGACTCGTTTCATCTTTAAACACATTTATACACTTCTTCCTTCATTTACCAACGTGAAATCAACGTCATTTGGTCAATAACCGTCTATTATCTTACGTCTCAAACAATTCGTATACGTACCAATATCTCTTCCATTTAAGGAAATTATGATCCTTGACATTGTATGTACACGTGTGTGGAAACAATGTTTCCGACGTGTGGACCCTTAATTATTCGATTCGTAATTAAATAGGATTAACTTTATTTCACGTTTAATAAATATTTCCAACAAACACCACATCCAACATAGTTTGAAGAAGCAGAAGCAGGTTGCCGACGTGCTAATATGCAGCAAGATGCTCACTATGTGGAATGGACAGTTCCCCCTTTGTTTTCCTTGGAGAAACTCAACGCAAACAATGATGGAACTTTTTTTATTAGGCCTTTCGTGTCATTTTGTTTATCAGAATGTAATCGTGATAGTAATATCAGCCATCCAGAACAATTATGTGCTAGCAACTATGACGCCGCATTTTCTGTATTGATGCATAATATTAATGAAAAAGTTTTCCACCAAAAAAAACTTTGCAACCAAAATAATTGCAATAGTGTTAGTAAGATTCTACCTTGATATCAAAAGCTGTCCTACATTTTTTTTTGTCAATTATAATTAAAAACATCCTTAATATCAACTACTTTGTACGACAACACTATTGCAATGCATCAATTGCAAGTTAACAAAAATTATTTATGTTACACCCTGAAGTTTGGTGCGCGGATGAGAGCATAGTTAGACGGCATGAGCCGGTGATTTGAGATCCTTTCCGAGAGTCTCTTACGACTTAGGTGGGCGTTAAAAAGGTATACGGAAGGTTGGAGGTCATTGGGATTGGGGTTGAAGGAACCATCCCTCGACGAAGTTTGACGATATTAGCGCAATATGCTAAGTATTTCGCGTCGCAGATGAGATCCGCCCGCAGTTTCGAGAGCAAAATGTATGTGTTCATATGGGACTGCCACGTCTGCTAATGTGGACTCTTTATGTCTTTCCTTTCTACACCTTTTTGGTTCTCTCTGTTCTTGCTTTTAAAAGACTTTCTGTGCCTTAAATTATTCTTCACTTTTTCTTTTTTTCTTTTAGAAAATATCTCACAGATTTTGATGGTAAGAACCCAATTAATTGAACATATAGTAGTATTAATTAAGAGTATAGGTATATATGTGGTAGGGCGATCAATGACATGTATAATGGAGCCAAGACTAGGGATAAGGATAGTAGGAGAAGATTCTATGCATTTTCCAGTTGTGATGGGGTTGCATCAAGGATCAACTCTTAGTCCGTTTCTATTTGTCTTGGTGATGGATTGACACGGCAAATTCAAAGTGAGATGCCATGGTGTATTCTTTTCGCGGATGACATAGTTTTTGATCGATGAGACTCATAGCAGAGTTAACGCTAAGCTGGAGGACTGGAAACAAAAAAGTCTAAAGGGTTCAAGTTGAGTAGGACCAAGACAGAGTACGTTGAGTGCAAGTTCAGTGACGCACCTCATGAAGCTGACGTGGAAGTGTGGATTGGTATCCAGGCCATCTAGAAAAAAAGTAGTTTCAAGTATTTTGGGTCTATTGTACAAGGCAATGGGGAGATGACGATGATGTTACACATCATATTGGTGCAAGATGGATGAAATGGAGGCTCACTCCGGAGTGCTATGTGATAAGAAGGTGCCACAAAAACTTAAAGATAAGTTCTACAAAGTGGTGGTTAGACCGACTATATTGTATTTGGCCAGTTAAGATCTCTCACGTTCAAAAGATGAAAATTGCGGAGCTGAGAACGTTGCGATGGATGTGTGGTCACACGAGGAAAGACATGATTATGAATGAAGCTATCCGGGACAAGGTGGAAGAGGCTTCAGGGGAGGATAATGTAAGATGATATTATTCTCCCTTGGGGAGTCTTTCATTAATATCAAGGTATATATAGAGTACAATATTCATACATTATACAATAGGAATCCTAAGCTTATACAAAAGAGGAATCATAGTCTTACCATAATTATATTTACACAATATATGGAAATATTCTAATTATGGGTAGGGAATATATTATTTCCTATATTTACACGTTTACACACCCCCTCAGTCGGAGCGGGAGGAGGCCGGACGAGGCGGATCTGAAGTCAAGAAACAACATGCAGTAAGTCCTTTGGTAAATATGTATGCATCGATAGGATGATGGAACATGTAACACTCGACAGCGGCAGAGCAACGGCGTTCCGCGAACAAAGTGTAGGTCTATCTCAATGTGCTTGGTTCGCTGATGCTGACTCGGATTATGAGACAAATAGATGGCAGATATGTTATCACAGTACACAATAGATACCTGACGCAAAGGACACTGAAGTTCTAACAGTAAGTTTCTGAGCCAACAAATCTCAGCTACTACATTTGCAACGCCTCTGTACTCAGTCTCGGCACTGGATCTAGATAGGGTAGCATGTCGCTTGGCAGACCAAGAAATCAGATTATCCCCTAAGAAAACACAAAAGTCGGAGGTGGAGCGTCACGTGTCCGGACACTCTGCCCAATCTGCATCCGTATATG
The DNA here is from genome assembly GCA_029844215.1 of Przewalskia tangutica. Lineage (NCBI taxonomy): Eukaryota > Viridiplantae > Streptophyta > Magnoliopsida > Solanales > Solanaceae > Przewalskia > Przewalskia tangutica. Next base: position 945,843 of record CM056721.1, read on the forward strand.
AGAGCAACCTGTTTGGCGCAGAGGGGTATATAAGTGCAAACCATAATCAAGAGTACCCTTAATGTATCGAATGATACGCTTAAGGGCAGTGAAATGAGACTCTCTGGGGGCATGCATGAATAAGCACGCCTGCTGAAAAACATAAGTTATGTCTGGCCTGGTAAAAATGTGAGATACTGAAGTGCACCTGCAAGGCTCCTATACAGAGTAGGATCAGAGACTTGAGCATCATTCATAGCACTGATCTTAGATTTCGAATCGACTGGAGTAGGCATAACTTTGCAATTCGCCATCTTAGCCATGTACACTATCTCCTCTGCATACTTACGCTGACACAAGAACATGTGATTGGCAGACCTGGTCACTGATATCCCCAAGAAATAACTCAGCTTTCCCAAATCAGTCATTGCAAATTCGGACTTAAGCAAGGCAATAATCTCATTTTTCAATCTATCTGAGGAGGCAGTCAGAACAATAACATCCACGTACAATAATAAGTAAGCAGTGCTACTACCTCGATAATAAATTGTCACGACCCAGCCCCGGGGCCATGGCGTACTTACCGGGTACCGCATCGGTATATGTCGAGAATAGCGGTGAACATACATAACACATTACTTAGAAAAAGGGTAAACATTATTGGCCAGCCGATAAGGCTGCCTTCTATAAAACATACTTAAACAAAAGTATAGTAATACAACTGGTTCTTATAGCCCAAAACACCAACGTGACTACTGCACCTAGGAAAACAATCGTATGGCGGGCCCGCCATACCCCTGAATGTACAAAGTCTATAACCTCAGGGAATCATACCAAAAAGACAAGCCTCCGGAGAGATGGAGCTTCCAAGAAATGAGCGGTGATCCTAAGAGTGCGGACCAAGCTACGATCTCGACTGCGCAGATTGAACGCACTTCGGCGAGGTCGATAACAGTGCCAAGTATGTGAAATCAAAATACGTAATGAATTCATAATAGCATATATATAAAGCGGAGACATGTATGATAGCCAAACTACGATACAACATATCTGCAATGTGTCAAGTCGTGGACTCACGCCTCTAAGTCATCACTCAAATATAACCATAGGTCATTCGTAATATCAATCAGCCCGTGCCAAGAATTCATGATATAACAACACTAAGGAGTACATATGAATACTAGATCCCACTGTATCATAAGAACCGAATGCGAGGCAAGTACGAAGGCATAGCTACGATCCACCTCGTATCCTCAATCGACCGGCAAGTACGAAAGCCGCCTACAGATCCACCGTACAACAATACTATAAGCGAAATCACGGCCGACCGGCAAGTGCGATAGCCTACCAGATCCACTCTGCCACATCGTTGGCCGGGCAAGACGCAAAGCTAACCACCGATCCACTGATCACACCACTTCGCCCAACACCGACCGGCAAGTACGAAGCCAACTACGGATCCACTGCATCACGCCTCTCGATCGGCGGTGCGAGGCTAACTACTAGATCCACCACGCATCGAGACCTCATGGAGAGCTAATCCATGGAATAATCGCATCAGGAAACGAACCTCATCATGGCCGCATACCCGTGGAATCCTCCATCACCGATGCAGACGCCAAACAGACTCATAATTACATGCTTTTAATTCGAATTGCAATACCATGCCTTTATATAAACCAATACAATTACCATGCCTTCTTTTCACATAAACCAAGAGAATTCTTATTTAAGCAAGCCAAAGTACTTTTCAAGGCACACATAGAATAATTCTCAATTAAACAAGCCAAAGTACTATGTACATACATTCTTTTCGAAAGCCTCCTTTTTATGTAAAATCCAAGATACTAACACTCGTAGTATCGAGGCGTGTCTATTTTTCAAAGTAAGTTACTACACCTTTAGAAAAATCATTTCATAGCTTGAAACCAAGTAACTTCAATTTTTCCACAATCTAGACAACTTATGCTCATTAATCAAAATAGACAAATTTCATAACCTTCCATAAAGTTATTATAACCAACTTCCCATAAAGCCGTTATACTAACTTTATGCTTTAGAAATTTACGACATCCTTATCCATTCATAAGGCCGTTATAACTAACCTCCCATAAAGCCGTTATAACTCCTTATGAACCATTTCGTTCTTTTACTAGGCACGAGGCTTATACTTCAAACAAATTCATACAATTTTCAAAATACTTTATGTCTCTTATCTTTTAGAAAACAAGTTTCTTACCTCCAAAAATTTAAGTCTCTTATCTTTTAGAATAATTCAATATTCAATACTTTCACACCAAAAGTACTCTATACTTCATTAGGTCAAGAAAATCCTTGTCTATCTTATTTAGGATAAACCATTCCTTAAGAACAAGCGGGTTAACTTCTTAACCCAACCAACTTAGACATTTTCTTAAAACAAGTCAAGTATAACAAAAGGATTTACTTCATTCAAAACACGACGCTCACCGCACTATATAGTTATAACTACTCATGCTCGAGGATAAGAAAGTTTCCACAGACCTCTTCGGTCAATCCTCTTGCTAAGCTCAAACTACCGCAAGTAATATGCCAACCTATAATAACCATAATACGTTTATTAACCTCTAATTTCAATGTAGGAATAATCTAAGTTCAAAGCCCCAAATTACATGGAAAATTGGGCAAGATTTCCTTTGTTTCTACATACTTTGCCACCTTTTAAGGTCCGTATTCAACATCCAAACGCCACTTCTTAGGCCCAACAATCCAACCAATATCAATGGGATTACACACCTAAACTTGGGTGTGTAAAATTAGCCCCAAAGGTAAAACAATTAACTTAACAAGTCTAAGGTAGTTTTAGGCTACAACATGCTCACATAATTTTCTTAACCAATTCTTTCACATCCAAACCATATTTCTTACATGCAATGACTCTAAGAGCATTATTCACTACCACAAGTTCTTTCTTCTTAACACGCAACACTAGAAACTAATTCTAAAGGAAGAAATGTTACCTTAAAGTTTTAGTCAAACTTATTCCAAATATTTTGCTATCTTCCTTGCCAAGAACACCACTAACAAGCTAGCCACAAGCTTCCTTCTTGTTCTTAACTTTTGATTTTTCCTAAGGCTAGAATTTCTCTTGGGATTTTAGAGAGAAGGAGGAGCTTGAACTTTTAAGAGAAGGGAGAGCTTTTGTCTAAGAGAGAGATGAAGTATGACCAAGTCTTGAAGACTTGGTCAATATAGTGCATGCAAAAATCAGATGGGGACACTTGTCACCCTCCCAAGGTCTTTTAAAAGAAAAATCGACTTTTCCTAAGTTTTTCCGCCTGAATCCCGCCTCGGCGCTTCGCCGCGCGCGACTCTGCGGACCCTCGGATCTTCGGCGCCTGCTTCCGGCCGTGGCGCTGAAACTTCAGCGACCCTCGATACATTAGGCGCCATGCCTGCATCCGGCCGCGCCTCGCGCCTCTGTCAAACACATTTTTGTCCGATCACGACCGAACTTGTAATTCTCATAACTTTCTACTCCGACGTCCTATCGACGAACGGTTGGTTGCGTTGGAATCTAGACTCAACGAACTACGCCCTGGACCTTTGAAACACTTAGGAATTCTCAATGTACCGGGTCATAGCCCGCCTCAAAGTCTACTAAAACCCGTCCGGAACAATCCGTCAACCTATCCTTTGGAAATTTTAAGTCTTACATGCTTTCGTACGCTCTCATACGTAGGGTCAGAACTACGGGGTATAACATAAATGAAGAGTGATGTATCACTCTTGCTGCATACAAACCCAATCTGCAAGATATACCTGGCAAAGCGATCATATACCACGCACGGGGAGCCTGTTTCAAGCCATATAGTGACTTACGGAGACGGCACACATAGTGAGGGACTGCTGGATGGGTGAACCCAGGCGGCTGATGCATGTACACTGTTTCTCTCAGGTCCCCATGTAAGAATGCATTCTTCACATCAAGTTGATGGATCGACCAGTATTTGCCTATGGCAATGCTCAAAATTGTGTGAATAGTAGCCGGTTTGACAACCGGGCTGAAGGTTTCTCCACAATCAATGTCCTCCTGCTGATTTGTGTCATTAGCCACAATACGGGTCTTATACCTCTCAAGATCCCCATTATCTCTGAACTTGTGACGAAAAAGCCACATGCATCGAATTACATTCACCCCCTCAGTTCTAGGTACTAGATCTCACGTGTGCTATTTAGTTAAAGCATTGAATTCCTCATACATTGCAGCATTCCAATTAGGGTCTTGTTTGGCCAATTTTGGATTCTTTGGAAGTGGAGAGATGGTTTGGACAGACAAGTTGAAATGGACTTTGGGTTTGAAGATTTCATGTTTTGAACGAGTTTCCATTGGATGAGTAGGGACAGTGGGTGGCGGAGTGGTGTCTGAGACGGTGGATAAAGTCGGATAAGGAGAATGTGGGGGTGAAGCCGTCGGAGGAGCCGCGGCTCCTGGATCGAGCGCCGCGGCGCTGTAGACGGTATTCCTGAAGATTGCTCACTGGAAATCAGGCGTCGCGGCGCCTCCCCTTGGGGTCGCGGCTCTGATGACGGAACATATGACGTGAGATGTTCGAGGATGATGGTAAGATGGCAGGCTCGTCAAGAAATGAGTAGTCCGATTTTTGGAATTTTGAAAGATTCGAAAACGGGAATGTGGTCTCGTCGAATGTGACGTGACGAGATATGTGGATTTGACGAGTCGACAAGTCATAGCATAGATAGCCCCTATGATTTGGCGGGAATCCTAGAAAGACACAGGGAGTAGACCTAGGAGCAAGCTTGTGAGAGGCGGTAGAACTGGGGTTGGGATAGCACATACAACCGAAAATTTGTAGATGATCATAGGAGGGGACTCTATGGTAGAGGATTTCGGTAGGGGTCATATTGTGAAGAGTGCTAGTAGGAAGAATATTTAGAATATATTCTGACATTTTAGCAGCATATACCTAGAAGGAATGAGGGAGGGAGACATGAATCAAAAGGGTGTGAATCATATTGTTAATGATACGTATGATTCTTTCAGCTTTACCGTTTTGTGGTGAGGTGTGAGGGCAGAAGAAACGAAAAACCATGCCATTATTTGTACAAAACCGGTGAAACATAGAGTTATTGAATTCACGACCATTATCGCACTGAAATAATTTTATGCTTTTTCCAAATTGTGTGTGGATAAACTTGCGAAACTCAAGAAATTTGGCAAATACTTCCGATTTAAATTTAAGAGGATATAACCAAACATAGTGTGAAAAATCATCAAGCAACACAAGATAGTATTTATGACCGAGAGAATTAGAGATAGGAGATGTCCATAAATCGGCATGTATAATATCAAAAGGAGCAAGTGTAACACTAGTAGATGATTTAAACGAAAGACGAATGTGTTTGCCTAAAGAGCAAGAAACACAATTTTGGGCAAGTTTCCCTTTACAAGTAATGAAATTATTGCCTTTAAGAAAATTAAAAACTGGGACTCCTGGATGACCAAGCCTATTATGCCAAGTTGAAGAAGAAGCGATCATAGAGTGACGGAGAGCAAGATCCGCGTGGAGGTGGAAGTGAATGGATAGAGATCTCCCGTGTTATTGCATCTCGTAAGAGGTGTCCCCGTATGAAGATCCTTCACAGTAAAACCAAAAGGGTCAAAATCCACGGAGACAGAATTATTACGAGTAAATTGGCGGACAGATATGAGGTTCTTAATCATGTGTGGGGCATATAGGGTGTTTTTGAGGGAGAAGGGTGGATGATGAGATTGTGTGTATGAGGTACCATACCCTTTAACTGGAATGTGTTCCACTACCAACTGTAACATATTGAGGATGTTGTAAACTAAATAGTTTAGGGATAGTACCTGCAGATTGGGTGACGTGAAATGTGGAGCCTGAGTCCATGTACCAAGTATTGTCAGTTGTTGCATGGAGAGGGTGTTGAATGCCTGTCCCAACTCAGTGGGTGTCATGCCGGATGAGGGCTGCAAAACCTGACCTTGCATGAAGTGGACCTGCTGCGAGGCTGGAGCGGGGCCCAACAAACCAGGGTAAGAATACGGATTGTAGGGCTGCTGGTACTGGAATGGACTCGGTGTCGCGGCTCTGAACTGGGGCGCCGCGGCTCTGTACTGGGGCGCCGCGGCGCTGTGTGCGAATTGCTGAGGAGCCGCGGCCCAGTTGTTCTGCGATCCCTGTTGCTGTTGCTGCTGCTGGTTCTGTTGACCGCGACCCTTGCCACGACCACGGCCTCCCCTGCCGCGGCCCCTGCCACCCTTTCCACCGCGTCCCTGCTGCGGTTGAGAGTTTTCTGGCGGCGTTGGATCTTGAGGGCGCGTTTCGACCGCTAATGCCTTCTGACTGTGCTCATCCTGCTTAGCACGTCGAGTCTCTTCGAGCAACAACTGCGAGCGAGCTTTGTTAAAGCTGGGTAACGGATCTGCCTGTTGAATCATGGTGGCCAAAGTATCATATTCGCCTTTAGGAAGGCCAACAATCAATTGTAACACCAGTTTGGTGTCGATGCAGCTTTCGTCGGCAGCAAGTTGATCGTCGGCTTTAAGCGTTTGCGATGCTCGGTCACATTGGAAAAGTTTTCAAGACGTGTATTGTTAAATTGCTCCTCTAAATACACAGCACGGGTGTGCTTATTGTCCTGAAAAATTTCCTCCAAACGATTCCATAACTCAAGGGTTGTGGCGCCAGATTTCATGATAGTAAGAAGAAGGTCTTGAGAAATACTACCATAAATCCACTATTTGACGCCGGCGTCTAGACGACGCCAAGTAGACTCATCAACCTCCGGAGGGCGCGGAATGGTGTTATCGATGTGATCAAGCACGTTATAGAGACATGCATGATTACGAAACAGTTCAACCCAGAGAGAATACTGACTGTTTTCTTGATCAAGAAGAATGAGAATAGAGTTCTTGATGTTTGTAACAGTTAGGGCTGGATGAAAAGAGGATGACAACGTGGTGGTGGGATTTGTGGAGGTAGAAGATTCAGAAAGTGTGGAAGATTCAGGGATAGCCATTTAGAGAACAGGGGAAAGAAAAAGAAAAACCTAGAAATTTTGGAGGGAGCAGGGGGAGGCGTCGCGGCAACCGAGGGAGGGGGGCCGGTGGTAGCTCAACAAAAAAGCTAGGGTTTTTGTTTTAGGCTCTTGATACCATGTAAGATGATATTAATCTTCTTTGGGGAGTCTTTCATTAATATCAAGGTATGTATAGAGTACAATATTCATCCATTATACAATAGGAATCCTAAGCCTATACAAAAGAGGAATCATAGTCTTACCATAATTATATTTACACAATATATAAAAATACTCTAATTATGGGTAGGGAATATATTGTTTCCTATATTTCGTTACACCCCCTAATTCAGGTCATGCTATGAGAACGTACGACAGGAGTTAAGATTTAAAATTTTAGAAAGATAGGTTGTCAGAATGATTCGGACATGTTTTAGTCAACTTTGGAGCGGCATATCTCCTAGTTCATTCAGAGTTTTTAGGTGTTTCTAAGGCCTAGCATGTAGTTCGTTGAGTCTAGTTCCCAACGCAACCAACCGTTCGTCGATAGGACATCGGAGTAGAAAGTTATGGAGGTTACAAGTTCGGTCTGCGATCGAGCGAAAAGTATCTTGATCGGGGGCCAGTGGCGCGCCGGATGCAGGGCCGCGGCGCCGGATAATCTGGAAAATCGCTGAAGTTGCAGCGCCGGAAAGCAGGGTCGCGGCGTCGGAAGTTCTGAAGGGTTGCAGAGGTTTCTGTAGGCGGAGTTTTAGCGAGCGAGAAAAGTCGATATTTTCTTTTAAAAAGGCCATGGGAGGGTGACAAGTGTCCCCCCCCCCATCTGATTTTTGCATGTCCTATTTATTGACCAAGTCTTGAAGACTTGGTCATTCTTGAAAAACCTCCCTCTCTCTAAAAACCTCTCTTCCTTCTCTCTAAAATTCCTCTCCCTTCTCTCTAGAAACTCAAGAAGAAACCAAGGTTTAGAGAAAATTTCAGAAAAAGTGGCAAGAAGAAAACTTGTTGACAAGCTTGTAGGAGGTTTGTGGAGGTGATTGTGGAAGGAAGACAAGTGGAATTTGTTGGACTAATTTGGGAAAACTCCAAGATAACAATCCATTCATTTCTTAAGAGAAATTGTGTTGCATGTATGGAAGAAAGGACTTGTAGTTGTCAATATTGCCTTTAGAGGTATTGCATGTAGGAATTGGATAAGAAATTGGATTAAAAAGGAATTGGATAAGAAGTTATGTTGTTATATCTCAAATTGCCAAATTGGACCTTGTAGTTGTATTAGTTGTTATGTATTGTGGGGAAAAATTTTACACGTCCAAGTTAGGCATGTAATCCCCTTTGTGTTGATTGGATTATTGAGCCTTAAAGGTGTCGTGTTTGGTTATTGAATTCGGCCTTGAAAAAGGTGGAAAAGTATGTAGAAACAAAGGAAGTGCTATCCAATTTTCCGTATGAATAAGGGACTTTACATTAGAATAGTCTACGTTGAAGCTTGGAGCTAATAGACGTATTATGGTCATTATAGGTTGACATCTACGGACGGCATATTGGACTTGGCAAGTGGTTAACCGGAGAGGTATGTGGAAACTTTCTTATCTCTTGAGCATGAGTAGTTATAATTATATAGTACGGTAGACGTACGTGATTTAAATGAAGTTAATCCATTTGTTATACTTGACTTGTTTTAAGAAAATGTCTAAGTTGGTTGGGTTAAGGAGTTAACTCACTTGTTCTTGAGGAATGGTTTATTCTAAATAAGGTAGACCAAGGATTCCTTGATATGAAAAAGTATAGAATACTTGGTGGGGAAGTATTGAGTATTGAACTTATTCTAAAGATAAGAGACCTGATTTTTAAGTTAAGAAACTTGTTTTCTAAAGTTATGAGACGTGAAGTACTTTGAAAGTTGTGTAACTTGATTTGAAGTATAAGTCCCTGGGTCATAAAAAAAATGAAATTGTCTGAGATATAAGGAGTTATAACGGATATATGAAAGGATAAGGACGTCTTAGTTCCTAAAGCATAAAGTTAGTATAACCGCTTTATGAGAAGTTGGTTATAATGACTTTATGGAAGGTTAAAGGAATGGTCTTCTTGAGTAAGGTAAACAAAGATGAAAGAATCGAAATTAAGTAGGGCAATTTGATTTAAAAGCATCAATTGCTTAGAGTGTAAAATGGGGATTTTATGTGATAAAGGGATCTTTTGAAAGAGTAGAAGTACATAGTACTTCGGGTTAAATTCTCCGGATTTGATTAAGCAATAAGAAGGTGCCTTAAGGTCATAAAAAAGAGATCAATTTTGTATATTAATGAAAGTCTGAAATTCTGAAGTTTACTTCGACGCAAGCGGTGATGTGGGATTCCACGGGTATGCTTCCATTGTCTTAGTATGAGTTTACTTGGACGTACCGACAGTGATGTGGGATTCCACGGGTATGCTTTCATTGTCTTAGTATGAGCTTACTTGGATGTACCGACAGTAAGGTGGGATTTCACGGGTATGCACCTTGGACATGCTTACGATGAGGGATTCTGAGGCATGCAGTATGAGTTTACCTGGACGTACCGACAGTGATGTGGGATTCCACGGGTATGCTTCCATTGTGGTTGATCCTTGGACATGCTTACGATGAGGGATTCCGAGGCATGCACCTTGGACATGCTTACGATGAGGGATATTGAAGCATGCGACCAGGATGCGGGTTAAATTCTCGGATACGATTATTACCCCATGGATTAGCTCCCCATGAAGTCATGTACCCGAGATGAGGGATTCCACGGGCATGATATATATATATATATATATATATATACATGTGTTGTATGTGTGTGCACGCGTGAGGTAGGATGTCACGCGCGTCACATGATCAGAGTTACTCTACACGTCAGCGTGACGGGGATTCCACGGACGCAGGATTTATGTGTATATGTGTTGTTGTGCACGAAGCGGTGAGGTAGGATGCCACGGCGCGTCGCACGGTTAGCTTTTATACCTAGCGGTGGCGATGATGGGGATCCCAGTGCGTTCGATGTTTAAGTGGTGTGTTCATAGCCCCGTGTGACTATGATTCATATGTTGAGACAGCCATGCAGTGGTAAACCGACTTTCATTACTTTCACCGGTAAGGCACGATCCTCGTTAATTGGGTATCATACGTCATCGACTTTATTTTAGACTATTATGATTTAAATACGACTTTCGCTTTACATACTTGGTACATGCCAGACCTCCTCGGCCGCGTTCACGCCGCAGTTGAGGTGCATAAGCTTGATGATCCGCACTCTTAGGATCACTGTTCGGTTCTTGAAAGCTCCATTTCTCGAGGCTTTGTCTTTTGGTACTGCCACGAAGTTGTAGACTTTTTACATTCGTGGTATGGCGGGCCCCGTCCCGCCACGCTTGTTATGTAAACTCTTAGAGTGCGTAGTCATATGTTGTGGGTCATTGTTAAAAAAAAGATTTGAGGTAACTGCTTTTGGATTTGTATATATATCCCGGGAGGTAGCCTTATCGGCTAGCCTAGTATTTATTTCATTGTTAAGTCTACGTATGTTCCGCTGATTATCTCTGATGTTTACCTGAGAGGGGTGCCCAGGTAGGACACCAGTCGCGGCCCGGGGTCGGGTCGTGACATATTTACACGTTTACAGATAAAATTCGGAAAACAAGACTGAGATGATTTGGGCATGTGAAGAGGAGAGACACAGATATGAAAAAAATTAAATATGCGAATTATCAGTCGTTTGTTTGGTGTATTTTGATTATAACACTTGTTACAAGGTAGAAAGTGTCTGTCCCTTCTGGGGCATCCGATAAAAGACATGGTAAAAATTGTTTGCTTATGAATTTCAGATTTTATATGTAGTAAATTATGTGTAAATGAATTTGTTGTGTTGTTGTACTGAAATTCCACATTATTTGGAAGGATACATACTTGCATGTGATGAAGTCGAATCAGTGCACGTAATGCTGCTATGTCTGAATAGCTTTCTCTTATCGAGTCTGTGTAATAAATAGACACAAAATTTCAACTCAGAATTCCATTCTGTAATCTTCAGTTGTTGGACTGTTTTGGGAGTATTTTCTTGATGTTGAAGTGGCTGGAAATTACAGGGAATTGTTGCTTATGATGTTGTTGTTGTTGATGTGGATGAGGTAAGAATTCGGGAGAGATGTTGTCCGATTTGCCGTAGAACGAGCTTGTCGCTTGATAACTAGTGGGTATGTCCCTTCTTGTTGACATAAGTATTGTTTATTTTTGTAGATGGATTGTGAAGAAGCAGATTGCATCGTCGTCATCGAAGATTTCACTCCAAGGTATGTAAGGGCTATCTTTCCTTCTTTTCGGCATGAATCCGTAAGTATATCCCCTTTATTAGAAGTCGAATGGGCTAATTCACATTTATGTTCCTTAGTGACATATTAAGATCGTCTAAGAATTGATGAGTTGACCCTGAGTAGAGCTCTCGTGTAAGTTGAATCAGAATTTGTAACGCCTCATATATATATATATATAAGCTAGAGTCCCTAGTAGATTAATAATCGAATGAACGAGTTAACAAGCTAGTAGCGGGATACAAATAAAGAGTAGATGAGGTTGTACTAGTTATAAATTCATGTTGTAATAGTCTAGCAAGATGAGCGTGTACGAATATCCGAGAAAGACTAAGAGACTCCCTAAAGCCAAGAGACATAGAGTGTGAGGTACGATGGGATGAGTCACTTAGAAAAATAAGGAATATGAGTTATACAAGGTGTTTCTCAAGTCGAGGGAAAGTAGATATGTAGATCCTAAAAGATATATCGAGTAATATAATAAGATAGTCAAACGAGACTAAAAATAGTACGATTCCACCTTAAGAGTTAAAGAGAGTATATCACGAGATAATAAGTATGAATTGTGAATTATAGATGCAAGTAGTTAGTTTATAGAGTGTTTGCTTGTTGTTGTATGTGTGTGCTTGCCTTTCGGGCTATACAGAGATACAGTTGACTTCGGGGCTATACATAGATATTATTGCCTTCGGGGCTATACATATATGCCCATTGCGTTTGGGGCTATACAGGGATACAGTTTGCCTTCGGGCCATTCAGTTACACATGCCTTCGGGGCCATTTAGTTACACTTGCCTTCGGGGCTATGCACTTACACACCAGATCCCTTGTGAGGCTGGATTATTATGTTCAGTATTTCAGATATGATAAGAGTTATTTTATGTACAATTTGTATGATAGATAACAACGTAGTAAAGATCATAAACTAAAGTTAACAGAGATGGTACACAGAGTCGTGACAAAATAGATTGTATATGTAGAAAGAGGGGCTAAGCGGTCCCAACAACAGCGATCAGGTAAGCCGATCTAGGGTTGGTTATAAGTCCGCTCACATCCTTACTTTTCAGTAAAGATTTTCAACATATTTATTCTTATTCTTCAGCTTCAGAGTTATATATATATATATATATATTTATATATATATATATATATATATATATATTTATATATATATATATATATATATATATATATATACAAATTATTTTCTGCCATACATACTTGGTACATTCTTTGTACTGACGTCCCATTATTGGGGACGTTGCATTCATGTCTGCATGTATAGGTAATCAGTTCGTTGAGCCTTCTAAGTAGACGAGGTGGACGTTCAACGGAGGATTGATAAGACTCTATCTCTTCCAGAGTGCAGTCAAGTCTAGAGGTTAGGTAGCAAGTGTACACGCTATGGGTAGGTTGGGGCCCTGTTCCGACCATTGTGAGATGTCAGTTATCTTTAGAGGCTTGGTAGACACATACTCAGTATGTCAGTGGCCTTATCGACCCTCATTTTATGTTTTATTGAGTTTGCCCTGTGTGAATGTTCACAAAGGCTTTCTTGGCGCACAATAGCTTATAGTAAGAATTAGTTCGGCCCGGATATGTCTTAATTGCGTCCAATAGCCATGAGTTACAAGACGATTCTCTCGGGCATGTACGACACCGAGTGTCGGTCACGCCTCACTTAGGTTGGGGTGTGACAATTTATATGAATTTCACTATTCACATTTGTCATTTAGGATAAGTGACAGAGATTTAGAAATTGTGAATCTCACTCGTGATACCCAAACCTTTTTATTTAATAGAAAATCTAATATTTTTTTAAAATGCTTTCTTAATGCAAATGATATAGTAGCCTCTTAACTCCTTTTTTTTTACTTGACCGAGACCAAAAGTGCAAATTACCCAAAAAACATACGGAACTCTTCACCCATATCCCCTCTCGCGGGTGGCCCAAAACAACCTTGTACATCTCATCCATGTGTCAATTTGCAGAAGCTATTTCCAGGAAGTATCCTCTGAGATTTGCGCACACAATAATATTAGTACAAGTAGAGTTATAAATCTCTCTTTCACCAAGGGCATTCAAGAATTCATCAATCAATCGACTATAATGTCTGAATGGTCTCAACTACCCAGAGAACTCGTAGACCTAATATCCAAACATCTCTCAACGGAAATCGATTTCCTCCGTTTCCGTTCCGTTTGTTCTTCATGGCGTTCTTCTGTTCCTCCTAAACCCTACCCTTGTTCCCCTTCCCGTTTTCCCATTCTCCCCAATAACGGTATGAGTATCGCTGAAGATAGCTGGGGTTTTAAACTTTCTAAATCACCCCTTTACCTTGTCCGTTCACCTAATCAAACGATGTTGTCTAATAACAACCATGTATGGATGATCAAACTCGATCGCGAAAATCCAAAAAGAATGCGTTTAATTAATCCGATTTCCAGATCCCAATTCAAATCCCTTCCTTTAAATTTCCCCAAGATTCTTGATTCATCTCAATACCCAATTCTTAAATTGTGTCAAGAATATACTATTCAGATTATTAAGTATCGACCTACAGCTACTTCGATTAACGATGCTGGGAATCTATACATGGAAAAAGTTGCTGTTCGTTTGGAGAATGATGGGTTTGTGATATTGACAATACATGTATCTGGGAAATTGGTAATGTATAGATCTGGTGGTACCGAGTGGGAAATTGTTGATGAGTTGTCATTGCCTTATGATGATGTTATTATGAAAGATGGAAACTTTTATGCTGTTGATAATACGGGGAAGGGAGTGGTTGTTAATTTGAGCTGTGGGGTAACTCCAGAATTAAAAGTTGTTGCTAATTCTGTGTTTGGTGGAGATAAAAAGTTTCTTATAGAATCTTGTGGGGAGTTGTTGATGGTTGATAAGTATTTGAGTATTGGGCCGGAAGATGATCTTGGATATAATGAGAATATTGGGTTTTATGAGGAATTTGATTGTTACATGAGTGAAAGGACGGTTAAGTTTAAAGTTTATAAGTTGGATGGGGATATGCAGAGGTGGGTTGAGGTTACTAGTTTGGAAGATAGGATGTTGTTTGTGGGGGGTAATTGTACGTTTTCCGTGTTGGTGTCCGAGCTTGACTCTAGGTGTAAAGGGAACTGTATACTCTTCGCGGATCAGTATTTTTGTAGCGCGGAGGATGATGGAGGATTGTGGAAGAATCACGGTATAGGTGTTTTTAGTTTGGAAAATGGCAGCATTGGTCCAGTAAGTAATTACCATGGGTATGCCGAGTTGTTTTGGCCTCCTCCTCTGTGGATTTGTTCTCCTCGGCCCATTGATGTAAGTGGTGTTTTAAGTCTGATTGCCTTTACACTGCTTATGCTATAAGATTGTGCATTTGATTAGGCAATGTGATACTTTTATGCTGGTTCACGTGGGATAGCTAGAGGTTCTTCTTTTGCTCTCTTTTGTGCTTTGGTTCTTTATATATGTTCTATCTTATTTGTCGGTTCATCACCATGTTATCTAGATTTAGACTAGTGGTTGGACCTATTGTTTTTGGATGATACCCTTGCAATGAAACTATTGAAATAGTTGAAGATGGATAAACTAGCTATTAGTCTTCCTGTGAACGAAAATAGTATTTCAGCTTAATGAGACTGAAAGTTGAATCACTTACAATCGCCAGCTGCCCTAGCTCCTTTGTGAAAAACATTTTGTGCTAGGAGTATATATTACTGGCCAAGAACCATTCCCCCTTGAAAACTATTACATTTTTCAACTTCAAACTTGAAATATTATTTGCATATCAATCACCCATACTCTTTCCATTTAAAAAAAATATTAATATTTGCATATCAATGATTGTCTTACAATTTGGTTCATTATCTCAACTATAGAGAACGTAAAGCTGGAATACTTGTAGGAGTATTTTAACTGGATTCATGGTGTTTACTCACAGGACTTCAAACATTTTTCTCCAAATGAAATTCTTGTCGAAACACAACAACCTCCAAACACCCTTTTCAACTTCAAATACTCTTCTTAACTGCAATCAAATATTGCTCAAACACCTAATGTTATGGCAACCCCCCCCCCCCCCCCAAAAAAAATGGGAGCTTGGGGGGTTACATTCTGCTGCCACAGCAACTATCCTGCCTTTCTTTTTCTCCATCTCTTGGTTTATTCCTCACCACTGTAGGGCTTAAATTTTATATATTTTTTACTTACATTTGCTACTTCATGCAGGCTGAGTTGAAAATCTAACTCTTTTGGAGCTGAATGGAGATAAAAAGAAACAACGAGCTAGCCGAAGCTTGATGATATGCTGGACTTCTTTAAACTGTACATATGGTTTTCTTCGGAATTTGACATTTATTTCAAGGTTTAACCCACATAGCGACATGCTTATGAGGCAGTGACTGGCACACATAAATGAATAAGTTGATAAATTATTTTCATTGTTGGTATTATGGTAAAGAAACAAGGATCATCTCGTGTTTTTTTCTTCTTTTAAGTACAGTGCATATGCTTAGCAGTTATTGAATGGATGATTGTGTGATTCTGCTAAATTTTGGAGATTCATGTTAGTTCCCTCTGATCATTTGATTATGTGACATATGAGTAAATTTTAAGATTCATGGAATTCAATTGCATTGAGTTCTAAGACTTGGCGGGTTAAGAATATTTTACAAACAAATAAGCGATTCCTATTCATGTACTTAATTTAACCGGTTTCTTTGTAGGTTCTAATATTTTAGAAGCACTACGTAACTTGTTAAACAGTTTTAAGTTAATCTACTTTTGGCTTCTACTTCAGTAACAACCATGTTAATTACAATCTAGTTTGGATCGGTTTCTAGTTGCCAAAAAAATGGAAATGGTTTCTAGCACTTAAGGATAAGGTCTGATGTTCATCTGAAACCTTATTGATATTGGACTTGCAAATCTTATTACCTATTGTTTGGATTTGGAGTATTCCTTGTTGATGAATAGGAATAGGAAGAGAGCTCAGGTTTTCTTTAGGAAGGGAGTTGCTTATTGCATTTGGTTCGTTGAAACGGATGATGATGTTGATATAGAAGTTGATATTCTGGATATGGAGTTCCCTAAACCCCTGTTTGGATGGTTATTTCTCGTGGTTCATTATTGTATTGTTTTTTTATGAAATCATGTTTGTTTCTATTGTTCTTAAAATTATGTTGTATGTTGTGTTAATTCAAACTCAATTTTTATAACCACAAATTTGATAGTTTTTGCGTGGTTATGTATTTCATTTTCCCAATATATCTCACCCCCAAACCTCTATCACACCCACCCCACCACCAGCCTACCCCACTCCCTCCATCACACTCAAATCCACCAACCCCGCACTATCCCTCACTACCACCCACAACCCACCACCCCCACTAACCCCCACCCCTATACCATTCAGCCTTTCACCACTCCACCCACCACCTACTTATTTTTTCAAGTTTCTATTTTATCCTTTATCTTAATTTTATTAATATATAAAAATTAGTTTGTAAGTAAGGATATTATACAGTCAAACTAAAAAATAAAAATATCATTAAACCACAACAAACAACACAGTCTATTCAAATATTGTGTTCATTAATACAATGTAACATCATACTATATTGTACATTAATGAACCACGGAAACAACCATCCAAACAGAGGGTAAAGGTTTCTTCCATAAGTTGAGCAGTGCTAAATTGCTAATCTCTTAGATTGGAATGTTCGTCTCTCGTTTGCTGAAATAGCAAAGGATGGGCTACATGTGTTGGTTCTAGAAGATTACAGAAACTAAATTGGGCTGGAAGCAAACGAATCATCAGGCTCATGACTTCATTCTTGCAACAGGATACAGTCATTTGTGCTCACAAGTCACAAGTCTACTTTGTTCTTTCTTCGGAAAGAATACAAGAAGAAATCTGAGAAATATGATATCTGCAAGAATGACATCCATACTAGGAAGTTAACAACTCTACTGCCCAAACGACACAATAGCTCTGTTCTTCAAGACAGTGCTCTCATCACGTTAACACAATACTAGGAAGGGTGACTCGGCCTTCATTAAACATCTCATTACTATACGTGATCAGATAATTGATCGGGCTGGGTCTCTTACTCTGGCTGCGGATGCTTTCGATACTTGGCATCGTGCTGCCCATGCTACCAGCGGTACCCACGTTGCTTATGATTTTTTTAGGCTTAAAGGTGTTAAAGTTACTTGGACCCGGGATGTATGGAACCCGTGCATCATACCCAAACACTCTTACTCTGGCTGCGGATGCTTTCGATACTTGGCATCGTGCTGCCCATGCTACCAGTGGTACCCACGTTGCTTATGATTTTTTTTAGGCTTAAAGGTGTTAAAGTTACTTGGACCCGGGATGTATGGAACCCATGCATCATACCCAAACATTCCTTCATCCTTTGGTTGTGCACAAACAAAAGATTACGTACGAAGGACAGGGTCCCCTACATTGACATCCCTCGAGTATGTGGCCTTTGTGGCAGGGCTGATGAGACCAATGCTCATTTATTCTCTAACTGCACTACCACCGCTTACATCTGGCAACGTATTAGGCATTGGCTTGGCATCACCAGAGCTATGTCTACAGTCGACAGTGCTTTAAAGTTCATTAGAAAAGAGGGTAGAGGCACGGGATGGCAGGCGAAAGCTAAATGCACTGCTCTTGCCAGCACGGTCTACCATATCTGGATGGAGCGCAACAAAATTGCTTTTGATGGAAAAGTGCTTGACAAGGAGGCGGTTGTCTTCAAGATCAAGACAAATGTGTATTCCATTTTGTTCTCTCTTTCCGCACTTTATTTCTTGTTTTCATGTTTTGGCTATTGGTGATAATTCAAATACGCAGCGTTAACGCTAAGGTACTCTTCCTTACTTTGGTTTTGTCCCATCCCGCGTCTGCAACCTTAAGCCAATTGATTTTGGCGCAAGGGGTTGCCATTAGCGGTCCCGTACGGCCACTCTCGACTACCCGACTTGTGGAACTGCTTGAGTCTTTGGATCATGACGCAAACAAATCTTTTGACTTCCCGGGTTGTGGGTATGCATGAGATTTCTAGCGTCTTTAGACTGTGCGGGCTCTCTTGACTACCCGACCTGTGGGTTCAGCTTGAGATCTTTTGTTGTGACGGAAAATCTTGTGACTTCTTGATTGTGGGAGGGCACTAGATTTTAAGCGTCATCCGTTTGTCCGTAGGTTCGCCTTCGATTGGTGTACAGTTACATTTATAAAAAAATTACCGTTTCACCAATACTAGGAAGTTAACAACTCTACTGCCCAAACGACACAAGAATGACATCCATACTAGGAAGTTAACAGCTTTCCCATGGCGAGCATAGAGTAAACTAGTTGATGCTTTTTAACACTTGACAGATGTCTTAACGCGATAAATATAATCAGTATACTTAGTACATAGATGCACGGATGTTCTAGGCTAATATACTCAAACATGCTTTCTGAATTCGAGTCTCTTTTAAAACGTTTCTCACGCATAAATCTCACATAGTACACAGCTGTCACATTTTCATAATCTATCAGGGCCTAGTGTGGGACACTAAACAGAGTGCTCATTATTGAAAAGGTTGGAAGTACACCCCACGTAAACAGCCTATTAGAGATGATGAAAAAAAAATGAGATATTTAGTAAGTACTAGAACGCCTACTTCACATCAGGCTAGTATGTCAGAATGCAAATATTATAGACTGAAATATAAAAGGTTATGCCATGGAGCAATCACTTTGCTACATGCCTACATCTAATGGTAGCTACTCAAGCAGCAATTTCTTCTTTTCTATACCACAAGAAAGCTGCTATTTCGCACTTGCCAGGCGAAAACTGTGCAATTACATTACTGATATCCTTCTCAATGTAACAACCGATGAAGATCAGGTTGGGAATTTTATACCGCACTATCTTAAAAGAAATATACATGATAAAGAACATAATTGAGATCAAAGCATCCTTGAATAGTCATCTGTTAGTTCTCAGTCTCGTTCAGGAGCATCTTTAGACGGTCTTCTTGCACTAAGGTTCCCTGCATATGACCACAATTTATCCAAATCAGTTGGCGTCACTTTCTCCAGTTTAGCTGTTGGTGGTACCTTGGAACCAGTCCTAGAAGCAGAAACTGTCTTCCCTGGGCTACCAATCAGGGGAGATAAGCAAAAGGTTGGTGTAGCAAATGGAGAAGTAAAAGGGGAATGCTGTATAGAGAAGGGGCTTGGTGACATCCGTTTTTGGACTGGAAGACCACCCAAACCTCCCCTATTGAAAAGGGAAATGGACTCTGCTGCAGCACATCGTTTTGTTGCATCATCCACGAATAACACATCATCAATCCTCGCCATAATGTTAAATGCCAAGCTCTCCATGACCCTTGAGTAGCTCTCGAGAATTGACTGCCCAACATCCTGCAGTAGAACACATTAAAATTTCTTTTTTTGATCAAGTAAACATTAAATTTTCAGAGAGCACAATAGATGAACAGTTTTGTCCCTGCTACTGATGCCATCAGAAACATTTCAGGATATCAATATTCAGCAATATAGAATGAGACCATGTATGACTAGAACTCCCACTGCCTACCTGTCCCATTGTATAAATTTTATTATTATTAAGCAAGAAATCTCATAATATCCCTCTTATCAAAATAAATATCACACTATGTCCGTATCTGCTCTACTTATTCATTTAATCTTCAGGTGATTGTGTATCACCCTACCTTGTTATACTGTATCTTGGTCATGTCAAGCGCAGTTTGAGGAAGGCCAGGGAAGCGAAGCCTGAGACTATGCAAGAGTGTTTCTGTTCGTTCTGCCAGATATTGATTCTTATCACCATCTGCAACAAGGCCCTTGACCTTCCCTCCCCATGACTTGCCTTTATATTTTCTTTTATGTGGGTGTTTCTTCTGGTCCTTCAGTCTCCAAACATGCACAGCAGCCTCAATTCTATTTGCAACTTCCAGTGTATGGTGCTCTGATGACAAGTCCAGGCAATCAAGAAGACATTCAGGTGAGAAATTGTCAGCAGTGATGTAGCGATAGATGATATCACCTAGACACGATTTTCCACTCTGCAATAAGAATTTAAGAAACAATTAAAGAAATGAACAGTTTCAATTGAAAAGTAAACGAACATTTATTTTCATCAAACAAGTACCCTAAATTGTCCTTGGGAGGATATCGGAATACTCACATGAGGGCCAATGCAGGGGAAAAGTAACAAATTTTCTGAAAATTAATGTTAGAGATTGTTTATCTAATTAGGAAACTTTACTTTGTTTCCTTATACTGGATTTTCTTTTCTAAAGCATAAACGTTGAGCTACCACTTGTATTAAACAACAGGAAACATTCTTCATCTCATTTTGTGTAAGTAAATGATCTTAATAACAGATACACAACAATAACCATTAGTGCAATGAAGAAGGCAAAGGAAATGCAGGCAGTCAAGATATAGTAGTAGCACTATTTAAAGTAACTGTTAGATGCCAGCTCTTTTTATCAGACAAAATTTTCCACCAAATTTAAATTTAACTATAAGTAAGCCATTCAACTAGATGCAACCTTGGGCAAAGTTTCGATATAGGCACTTGGAGTCTCCATCTCAACAAGCACATTACTGTTGATTGCCAAGGCTGCCTTCAATATCTGGTTTGTGCAATCCCTACACTGTTGCAATCTCTTTCTACCATCTTCTGACAACCCTTTTGGGGGAACTTTTGGGCAAGGCAGCCACCACTTCTCTTCCTGCCGAACTGAAGGCCTACTAAACCCTATTCCAGAATAAGAGTCACAATCCTCTCCATCAGCTAAAACTATCCCTCGATCCACATACCAAAACTCCGTGTCACGAAAGCCGTCCAGTATGATAATCAACATGGCATCAAGTTTCTTCAGAGCAGGCAAGTTCAAATATAAATCAGAACGCGGCCGCGTTGCCATTACTTCATATGTGCCTCCTCCAGGAAATTGTTGAATAGAAGGCACAAGCTCCACAATGGAGTCACTAACACATAACAGCCACTCCATCTCCCTACACCACATTGCTTTCTTTTGAGCAGCCAGTGGCTCCAACCGCCATAGTTCCCCAAATATAGTAGCTACAATTATCACATAAAGAAGAAGAAAAAACAATTTCAATACAAAATCAGACGCAATTTTTTTAGGGAAACTTATATAAATATACCCTTGGACCATCTAGTTTACCAAACATGGTTGAGGTATACTACCTATATACAACCAAATACAATGTATACTGTATAGGTAGTGTATAGGTATGTATATTAAATGTATACACTACCTATAGGTTGTGTACATATTTGGTAAACTAGATGGCCGAATGTATTTGGCTGTGATTTTCCCAATTATTTTTATCTTATTTTGTTTTTCTTCGTAAACTAACCAGATAGATTTGTAATAGCATTTGAGATTGCAAGTGCCGTACAAACCCCTTTACCACCTCCAGACATGTCCTCACCAAGAAGCAACTTGGCGAATCTCTCCTTCATCATATCAATTTCTAAATCAAACACAAGCAAAAAGTCAAAAATCATAACCTACATTCTACAGAAATAAGAGTAAAGGCAAAAAAAAAACAGTAAAATGTCCACACATATCAACAGATGTACAGTAACAAATCTAGTCAATGAAGGTAATAATAAAGTTCATTACAAGTATTAAATATCAAATTCCATAAATAGATCTTGTTGTTGCATCGAAAGTGATAAATGTTAGACTAATCCGACTAGCACTAAGTTCAATTAGCGAATATAATAAGTAGTTAGTTTATCGGAATCGAAGTAAATAAGATAAACCAGATTAGCGTGAAACCGCACAGTTAAACTAATTTAACAGAATGCACAGACCAGATGAATCTGCTTGGCGTTTGTCGGACTTGTCATTGCAGAGCACCACATCTTTCCCGCCAATGACCGGGAACATGAATGGGGGTTTCATTTGTGCCGAAAACTCCGATTTACCGGCGAATCTCCGACAAGCGAGTGGAGAAGACGCGAATGAGCTAGACGCGCCTTCAGCATCATAACGCCGACAATAGAAACTACTAGAAGAATTACTCTCAGACTCACTCACATCAGCACTTAAACTGTAGCTTCCACATCTCTCACTAGAACCTTCTTCAGATGATACACTCCCCATAGTAAATCCCAATAAAATGTTTTTACTTGAAGTATTAAATAGTAAGATCCTCGATTCAAATGACCTTTATCTAGATGCAAATGATTGTAGTAATAAACAGTAAAAAAATGGGAGAGTATCAGATATGGTAGTGGAGGAGAAGGAAGAGGAAATGGTGGAGAGTGAAAAAGCAAAAAGAAGATAAAGCAAAGCAAAGAAACGAGCACAGTGTACTATTACAGTCACTGTGACAATAGAGTGGTGCGTGGAAAGTTTTACTGTACGATGAGACGGCGTTATAGTGACGAACGTCCGTTTGGGTGAAAAAGAACGGCGTTTACCACCCGACACGGTCCTTTTCTTCGTTACAGAGCATTTGCCTTTGCCAGTTACCAGATGACACCTCATCCGATGGAATTTTAGTGACTTGGGAAAATTTAACGGATTGCGTCTTAAATATGTGTTTTAAGAAAATATTCATCGAAGCATGAGTGTGTTACATGTGTTAGTCATTTAACAATTTACACTAATTCATGGTTAACAAAAATCTGTACACATCTCAAACTGATTTAGCATGTAGCAAAATCATATAGGTTTTGACTAGAGAAAATTACAATAGTATCGTTTACTTATTTAAGTCCTCGAAATAAAGGTGAGTTTGCGTACACAATCTTACTTTATTTTTTAAATATTGAAATTAAATTATTTGATTTGATGTAAATTAATATTGAATAATGAATTTTCACGGAATATTATCTGACCATGACTTAAAAATTAAAATTGTACATTTCACATCCCTTTGGAAGCCCAAAAGATTAGACAACTTTCTCCATTCGCTTTTACTTGTTCACTATATTAAAAATATATTTTCACTTTTACTTATCACTTTTAGAATATTAAAAAAAAAATCTCTTTTCTTATTTTACCTATAGCATTAATTACTCATTTTAAATGATTCACCATCTATACACAATTAATATTACAATTATGATAAATTATGCATTTTATTTATCAATTATTTTTTAAAGATGTGTAAAGTCAATAATAAACGGTTAAACGTGAACGGAGGTAGTAGTTTGTTTGCTCTTACTATTTTGTTGAATTAATGGGGGGGGGGGGGGAATCCTAAAAGGGGTGCTAAAATCACTGCATTAAGTCATAAATGGCGGGGAGTGTAATAGCGAAATCAAAAGAAACTGGAGAAAATTACGTGTGAAATAGACGAAATAAAAAAACTGGTATCCTTGTGATGTGACGCAGTGATAATTAAGATATTAAGTACTTTTTCCGTTTATTTTTACTTATTAATTATTTTTAAAATAAATTTTTATTTTTATTTGTCACTTTTCGCATATTAAGATAATACACTTTTTTTCTTCCTGCTTTATCTTTAATTTATTTACTATCATTACTTCTTAAATTGTAAGTCAATTTTAGCTAATCAATACTTTGTATTGGGATTGACACACACCTCTTGTTAAAGAGATGGATGAGTTGTAAATTGTTACTAATATTTATAAAGACTTAATGTTGAACCTTGAAACTCCATACGAGCTTTAATATTTATTTATGAAAATTTGAATTATTGAGATTAGAATCAATTAATAAAGATATTATGATAAAATATCTAGGGAAAATGATCATATTTGTCATCCAACTTTCAAAAAAAAATCATATTTGCCCTCTGTTTAAGTATAAGATCAAATATGTCATTTTCGTTAGCAAACTTGTTATATTTTCTCTCCATGGACGGAACGATCCATGTGGATGCCACATGGTATCCACATGGAGGTGAGACCCACATTCGTCTTCAACAGCCACCGACACCGCCCCCTCCACCGCTGGAGCTTCGATCGCTAGGCTCCGGCGAACCCCTCTCCACAACCACCACCACGTCAGTGCCTCACAACCAATTATCAAAATTAAAGAAATCTCACTTCCCAAAATCAAATCTTTTCACCAATACACCTACGACAACATGCCAATATGTGTGTGTATTAGAAGGGTTCGCCAGAGCCTGGTGGTTGAAGCTCCGGCGGTAGTGTGTTTCCCATTGTTGTTAGAGGTGGAGGCGACGGTGTCCCTTCTACGTCGAAGAACACCACCACGCCAGCTCCGACCAAACTTCAGCCAACCACCGTCATCGTCGACCAAAAAAATTCTATCTTAATTTTTTAGATCTGGAACAATCAATTACACTACGACTGCACAAAAGTCGGTTCGGACCGAAAAATTGGACCGGACAGAGAAATTCGGTTCGGTCTTCGATCCTAGTGATCTGAGTTTTTTTATTTTCGGTCCAGTCCAGGTTCGGTCCGGACCGATTTTTTTTTTTTTTTTATAATATATATAATTCCTAATATATATTGAATTATATAATTCCTAATTTGATATAATATATATAATTTCTAATATATATTGAATTATATAATTTCTAATATATATAATTTCTAATTTTCTAAATTCCTAATATATAATATATATAATTTCGGGTCGGTTTTCGGGGCCCGATTTTTTTTTTTTAAAATTTAATACTGAAATTGACATTCTCGGACACATTACCACGAAATTTGAACGTTGAAATCTATTGTATATCGCGAGATATTTAGATTTGAAAAGGGAAAAAACGTAACGATTTGGGGAAAAAGTGAAATTGAGGGGCAAGATGGACGTTTTTGGAGAAATCGGTTGAATCAAACCGCTTTAGCAGTTTGTCCACCCCGTATCAAAAAAATACGCGAAATAAAAAAATAGGTAAAACGGACGTCCGAGCGCAAAGTTATGACCATATAAAGTTTGATCAATTTACAACCTATATTTGACATGTCAATACGTCCGGCGGGGGGGTGGGTGGGGTTGGGTCAGCAAATCGATTCGGTCCGAAAAATCGGACCGGATCGAAAATGACCTGGACCGGACCGGACCGAACCGAGAAATTCGATCCGGTCTTCGATCCTAGTGATCTGGGTTTTCGACCTTCAGTCTGGTCCGATCTGGTCCGGTCCGATTTTAACCTTTTGTGCACCCCTAAATTACACACTAACTCGAAATGGATATATCCAATCGGTAACAACTGAACCAAATGGGACCAAAATAATATGAAATATGTGTTGTGAATGATTTTTTGTTGGGTTTGTGTGGTGGTTGTGGTTGTCAGATCTGGTGGTGGTGGCGTCGACGACGGGGTATAGTGATGGTGGCGTCAATGATAAGGTAGTTGGCTGCTCCGGTTCACCGGAGCAGTTGGTTTATTGTGGGACCTTAGTGTTGTTTGAAGCCATGGCGATGTCTTTACTTTTTTGTTTTTATCAACAAATCTGAGCTTTAATTTTACTATTGTAGCTCTTGTTTGGATGATTGTTAACTATTGTATTGTGTTGTTATGGTTGTTTGGTGTTGTTTGTGACTACTCTGGCTCACATGAGCTTGAGCTCCTCGCCGGAGCAGTGGTGGGGGGAGTAGAAGGAGTAGGCGGTGAGGCAGTGGCGTAGAGGGTCCGGCGGCGGAGGGGGCGGCGTCGGTGGCTGTTGAAGACGAAGGTGGGTCCCACCCTCTACGTGGATATCATGTGGCATCCACGTGGATCACATGTGATATCCACATGACATTTTTCGTCCATGAAGGGAAAATAATATATTTGATCTCATATTTTAACGAAGGGAAAATATGATCATTTTTTAAAGTTGGATGACAAATATAACTTTTTTCTCAAATATCTATATCAATTATTATTTCTTTAAGGATGGTGAAAAGTTAAAAAATGATGAGTAAAAATGAACCGAGCCGGTACTTAATTAAAGCACTCCTTCCTAGGCGTCGGATCTCGGGAATTTGCAACTTTTTCCTCTTCCTTTTTGTACGAGTAATTTCTTATGGTTTTCCTAATTTTTTTCTTTTCTTTTACTTCCTATGCAGAGATACTTCCATTCACGAGAAAGTTATTTCTTTTTCGGTCTTTAAGCCAGAAGGAGATTTTATTAGCTTTGAAAATTTGGTTTCATGAAAGAAGATGAAAAATGCCAGTAAGAAATTGCTTTGTAGATTTTATATTTCTAGTTTAAACTTTAGAGATATGATAACAATGAAGATATTAACACAGACGTAAATAAAAATGGCAGTGGAATAATATATATCTCGGGGTCTGAGTCTCAGATTAGAGATTTTTCCGACGTCATAGTATTGATAAAGCTTTCAGTTTGATCGGAGGAAAATATTATGAACAGTTATCATGAAAATAAGTTTTTTATTCCCCTGAATTAATGGAATTCGCCCATAAATGCTACTAAAATTGGAATAATCAAGCCATGTTTGCACGTGACGGAGCTTTTTGTTGCAGAAACGATAGGTCGGCTGGTCGGAGACTCATAGGATTGCAGTTAGCGTGATGGACCCTTCTTTGTCCAGCGTGCTTATGGGAAACCGAATTTCCTTGCAGATCGTTCCAGTAAAAAAAATGTCACTTTTTCTCTTCCAAAATACTTTATCACGTATTTTGAAAATTAATATGCATGGATCCACTGTTAGCAATATACATTTATACGTATTTGAAAATTAATATTCCAATAGTAGTGTTACAACTTGCAATGCAAGTTCTCATACCTTTGCTACCGGTGACGGAGCCACCATGTAACCAGGGGGTGTGGGCTCCCTTTCAAATTTAAAATTTTCCTAGTATACTAGTAGTAATATTCATATTACAATAGAGTCTTCAATTTTTTACATTCTTCTTTTAAAGTGTGGACAACTGGACCAAAATAGGCTCCTCAGGAGACCAAAATAGGCTCCCCCTAGCCCGGAATCCTGGTTTCGCCCGTGTTTGCTACCTTAGGGGTTGTTTAGGAGAGTGTATTTAGAAAAAATAATACATGTATTAATAATACCTTGTTTGATACACTTTTTCATCCTATGTATAACTAATGCAAGCTCTATTTGGTATTATGAATTTATGATAGGAATTACTAATACCTATCAAATCATGATATTAACAATGCAATGAGTTTTAATACATGCATTAGCATGGTTAAAGACACAATTGTCCATGCAGTCTCTCACATAGTATAGTATGAATGATATTTTTGTAAACAACTAATTATTTTTAGAAATTATACAATGAATGTTATTTTTAATACACCAAATCAAACGACGATAAAAAATAATCATTGCACAACTAATGTCAACATTACTAATTCCAATATTACTAATATACATCATATTAATCATTATTCTTATACACTCTTTCCATTTTAAATCTCTATTTAGTCAAACAAATTAAATTCAAAATATCAATGTTGTTGAGATATTCATCAGTATACTTAGTAGTATACATATACAATGTTAGTTTAGTTAGTGGTTAGTTTAGATATTTTTTATTAGAGATATTTTGATTAGATATTTGTTAAAGTCGGTTATTGGCAGTGTAGTTAAAGTCAGTGTAGTATAAATATAAGCATTGTATCTGTAAAGAGATTAAGCCTTCATAATAAGAAAATATCACAAGAAGAGCTCATTTTGAGCTCCCCAAAAAGTCTTCCTCAGTTTCTCCTTCACTTTTTCTGTTTTCTTTTCTTGTTTGGAATCAATCCAAACTTTAACATGGTATCAGAGCTTAAATCCTATCAGATCATCATCTGTTATCTCCGTATTTGAAGTAAGTTGAAATTTCAACAATATCTGCAAATAATTCGTGATGTCAATTCGCCCTAATTCTCAACTATTTCACATCGATTGAGTTTCGATTTCTCTGCAATTGTGGATCGATTAAAACACTTCAATTTTGTTTTTTTATTACAATTTCGCGATTTGAGATCTCATTATCGATTTAATCGTTTCTGTTTTTCAATTTCGCAATTTGCGATCGGATACCGAGGCAGTGGCAGTTCATCAACGAGCTGTAATCTCTTTATCCATTGTGCTGTGCATTTTCGCACAAATTGAATCTGAATTGAAGATATTTCTTCAATTTTTTTGAGAAATTCCTTTGAGTATATAAGGAGATCTGAAGCAAGTTTTCACTGAAATTCACGGACAATGACTACGAGTGGAGGAAGTTTAAGAAACGAGACATCGTTTTCTGTGGATACACTCCGCCTCTGGCTATCGTTGCGACGTCGAAGATCGCCGAGAATATGTATGCTTCTGAGGTATCAAATTAAGTTTCGAATTGTTGTGAGTTTCTGGAAATTCAAATTTATTTTCGTACTGGTTTGTGTTGGTAAAGCAGATTTTGTGTTGACGAATTGGAGAAAAGTGTCGTTCGTAGTTTTTGAAGTGTCGTTCGTAGTTTTTGTGTTGTTGTAGTTCTACAGCTGCTGTTGTGGACAGTTTTTTTGTGTGTTGGTATTATTGATGTCGCTTTGCTCTATTGTGTGGTTGGCCGCCATCAAGAAAAAAGAATCATCTGTCATTTGGAATTTAGTTTTACTGCTGCTAGTGTTGCTTAATGCTGCAGTGTTGTTGCTTTACAAAAAATATTTTAATTGCCTTGTCGGCTAAGAACAAGGCTGGAACAATAGATCGATAGAAGGATCGAGGAGTTTTTCAGCGACAAATATACTGAGAACTGAGGGATACTTCGTCGAAAACAATATGGATTGAGTTGAAGGTCAATTCAAAGATTCAAAGAGTTTTTCACATGTCGATCAATTGTTAGATTGCCTGTTTTCATATGTGTAGCTCAGGATAAGAGAATCGAGGAATTTCTAGCCGGAATTGGACTAGAAATTGAGGGAGACTCCAAGGCATGTCCGAGCTTATCATAGAGCTTGCTCTAGGAGAATCGAGGGATTCTCTAGTCCGAGTGAGACTAGAGAACGATGGGTTCTTCATAGCATTGATATAGGAGAATCGAGGGATTCTCTAGTCCGGGTGAGACTAGAGAACGAGGGGTTCTTCATTGTTGTTGTGGGAGTTGAAGCTCATGCTGATTGGATGTTAATGTTGCAGCTGTTGGACTACTTTGATCTTACAGCTGCTGGACTGCTTTGATCTTGACATTTTTATTGAAATGAATCAAAGATCGATGAAGTGGCTAATACTCCTGAACTAGCTTATACTACTGTTTGTGTAGTAGTTTATATTATTGTTTGTGTAGCTACTGTTGGTGTTGTTACTAGTGTAGTGATTGTAGTTACTATTGCTATTTTTTACTGGTGAATATCCTGTAATTACTGAATCAAGAGCAGGAAATGATGCACTTGGTGTGACGGTTACCACAGGGATATTGCGTATGTAACTCTTGGAGGTCCATGCACGATGGTGTTGATGGTGCTGATGCTATTATGCAAATAGAGGACACTAAATCAATTTCAGTTGCTTCAGCTAAACCGAAGCGAGTGCGGACATTGAAGAAAACTGGCTCTGGAGTCGATATTAAATCAATTTCATTGATAGTCCGTTTGCTTCACCGGATTTCTCAAAAAACGTCCATCTTGCCCCTCAATTTCTCTTTCCCCCCAAATCGTTACGTTTTTCCCATTTTCAAATCTAAATATCTCGCGATGTACAATAGATTTCAACGTAAAAATTTCGTGGCACCGCGTCCGAGAATGTCAATTTCAGTATTTGTAATTCAATTTAAAAAAAGCGGGCAGGAACCGACTAATTATATAATATTATATATTAGAAATTTAGAAAATTAGGAATTATATATATTAGGAATTTAGAATATATAATATATATTAGGAATTATATATATTATATATATTAGAAATTATATATATTATGAATTATATACATTATATATATTAGGAATTATATATATTAAATATATTATATATATTAGGAATTATA
Organism: Przewalskia tangutica; assembly: GCA_029844215.1. Lineage (NCBI taxonomy): Eukaryota > Viridiplantae > Streptophyta > Magnoliopsida > Solanales > Solanaceae > Przewalskia > Przewalskia tangutica. The sequence goes on from CM056721.1 coordinate 976,150, forward strand.
TAAATTATATATATATATTATAAATAAAAAAATAAAAAATAAAATCGGTCCGGACCGGACCGGACCGAAAACCGAAACAAGAATTTTAAAGGACCGAAGACCGGACCGATAATCTCGGTCCGGTCCAAAGAGGGTCGGTCCGGTCCGATCCGATTTTTCGGTCCGGACCGAAAATTGTGCACCCCTACTTGTATCTGTAAAGCAATTAAGCCTTCATAATAAGAAAATATCACAAGAATAGCTCATTTTGAGCTCCCCAAAAAGTATTCATCAGTTTCTCCTTCACTTTCTCTGTTTTCTTTCTTGTTTGGAATCAATTCAAACTTTAACAAATGTGTTATTTTATGGAACTAATTAGAAATGCGCTAATTATTTTTTTCTTAAAAATTGCCCTTACTTTAATAAATGACATACAATTATCTGAAAAAGCCTATCAATAGAGAGAGGACTATTTATCAATTATCACCCAACTCTACGATAGACTCTCTCTACCTATGCTATGCTGGAATAGAAAAAGACCATATTCTAGTTTCTACACATGTGAGACATACATGGTGGAAAGGAATGTTAGTCACCTCGACCATATTGTTATTTATGTTAATTAAAAAGATAAAAGCTGGTACGTAATTTATTTAGGAGTAGTTAAATAATCCCTACCATAAATATATCAAAGCCTTATACCATATTTAAAAGGACTAAACGAGTACTGAGTATCAAATATGTGAAGGAAAATAAACTAGCATAGCATTACTAGGGGCTATGAGAACAATAATGTTGAAGCAAGGTCCCCGGGCACAGTCTAATGACAAAAGAGGGGACTTAAAGCGTTCGGGACATTTGCAGCGTGAGATCGATTCACAGTGAGAGCATTCTGCTCTCTTCTGAGTTGATCCTTGTTGTACATCACGCGATTTACTGGTAGTAATATTGAGAGACCGATATCACTACCTTCAGGACTAGTCTAATGTAAATCGGGAATCTCAATATAAATAAATTAAAAAAGTTGAAGCAAGGATCTAATGATGGCTCTTTAAATTTAACAAATGAATTTAATGTCGTTATTTAGTTGTTGAATTTGAGGGGTCTCGTGCTATTTTCGGTGTGCGATCAATAATTTGGTGCAGATTTAATTACTTGAAAAATAAAAGTTGTAAACATGATCAGTCAACCGGATGACTGAGTTAATAATGTTGATTGACTTGATTCCCATGTGCATTAAACCCTTCTTCCTTTATTTTCATCCGAAAAAGAATGACTCATTTTTCTTTTTAATTAATTTAAAAATTAATGATATATTTTTTTATTTGATAAAAATTAATTTTAAATTTTACCTTTTACGCAAAACAAAATTATTTATAACCATACAAATATTTTTAACTTATTCCAAAATTCTATCTTATTGATGTATCTTTAACTTATTATTGTTACTTTTTCTGATCCAATTTCCAATAGCCCCCAATTTCCGAGTCTACAGTATTACTTAGACTTGGTGCAAGTATTTGTTAGAGAAACATGTGAATCCATTATCTAAATTGTTGTGCTTTGAAATATAGAATAGGAGAAGTATCAGAAATAATAGTAAACTACATGCATCTTATCTTCCTTTAGATTTACCTACGAAGCTAAGCACTAAATTCTTGAGAGAAAGTGATTCAAACATGACCCATTATAATTTGAATAAAAGAAAATTATATATTTTGGGTTTCATTGTAGTACTCTTATATACAAATACAATCTTTTGAGATACTTGATGCTACTATAAAACTAAAATAACTGTAATAGGTCACACAACCTACCAACCTGGTTCACAATCCAAGCTAAAATATGGAAATTGGTAAGTAGGCCTTTTACAATTTGTACAGAAGAAAATGATTATGTAAAAAGTCTCTGTGTTTTATTTTCAGTTTTTATGTGTAAACAAAAAATTTCTTGTAAAAAAGATATCAAATATAAAACAATTTTAGGTTAAAAAATCAATTGACACAACAAACGTCATAGGCGAAGTAAATAAGAAAAGAATGGTAACAATGTCAACACCACCAGCACGGGCAACATTGATCAACAAATAATAGGATTCGGATTTGCCAGTGAATTATGTTTGGTAGGGAGTGCTTACCTTATCTCTTTAATGAATCTTATGCGATGGAAATTCGAATTAATCAGATATCGGAATGAGAAAAAAAAACATAACAATAGGGGACAACCTTTCTACCCCTCCTGAGGTTGGAACTTTGGACAATCACTGTGAATTATGTCGCCTCATCTATTATATGTGAATTCTTCATGTTCATAGTATTTGTGATTGATACATTTGAGATTATTGTGTAGTGGTTACGCAGTACGCTAGTGCCGCGATGAGACCATTTTAGTTGGCTTCTATTGTTACGACTTCCTGTCCCAACTTTTCTTACTCATGTAATCTGCTCGATTTATTATGTCTTTCACTCATTGTTTGACAAGCAGTATACGACCATCTCGACCACACTATTAAAAGTATATGTATGTCCTAGAGACAATCTGTATTAGGACATAATGTACTTTATACACATTCATATTTATATTAATGACGATTAATATTATGGCAATTTGCATTTGTTGAATTATATAAATGTATTCCTAGAGGTTACGTGTTTATTAATGATGTGAGAATTAATGTTATAACGTAACTCTTAAATTACCTCGACTAATGATCATCAAAATTGGAATATCGATGATATGTGATACGTCGACATGTGGTCTGCATCATATCCTTAGGGGATGTAGTATGTCTCACTTGCTACGAGTTATGGCAACTCGTGATGGACACATGAATACTTGTTGAAGTATTGATATGCCCTGCTGATGTACTGTTTTATTATATGTCTATGATGTCATCGCGTGTGGGAGATAAAAGTCCTTAGACTTGAGGTCAATATCGTCTTGTTTACGGAGTAATGTACTTTGATCATGTCCTAAGCTCAAATGTCTTATAAGTTGAGACGCGGCTTGTTTTGGGTGCATTACGAAGTAGATTAAAGGTGGTATGTGAGCTGAGAAAGGATTCATTCATTGAATTTATATTCGAGTGAACACTCAGGTACTCATATGGTATTAGGTTGACTAAGTCATTGACGATCACGATGGGCGTATGCGTGATACGGTCTGTTGTCAACTAATATAGATGAGTTATAATAATCAAGTCATTTGGATAAACACTTGACAAATCCTAAGCTTGATTGAGTGTGTCATGAATGAAGGAATTTTATCTTCTCACATATAGGTTCAGTTCACATATTTTGTGTAGCTAAACTTTACATATTGGGTTCGTCTTCCGGTGCAGTCTAGGTGTTCCGTGAAGATCCTAATGTAATTAGTGACGATATGTAAAGGCCTGAAGGGTAACACTAAGTTAAATGTTCCGTCGATTGAATGATGTAATTAGAATGAGATTATACCTATATGTTCGGTTGGTGACCATGACATTAAAATGGAAAGAGACTGAAAAATAGGACAGGACCGCGGTGCCCTATTTTGGGATCGCGGTGCCAAGAACACTAGGCAGCACCGCGGTGCCTCTTTAGTGGGCCGCGGTGCATGTACAGATTCTGGCAGTTCGAATTTTGTCAGTCCGATTTTCTGCTGGGCCCAGCCCACGGAAATCCTAAGCCTCTGTTTACAACTATAAATAGAGGACCTACCTCCCATTCCAAATACACAGAAAACCTAAGAGAGGTAAATATCTTCTAAAGCTCTGTCAGAATCTCTAGCATTCTTGACTTAGCAAATTACATCACAGTTCTCCTAGAACTTATAAATCGAGGGATGTTTGCGTGTGCACCCTCGGACTACACAAAGTAACAGATTCAACAGCTTGGCTGATTGGTGCTTCGAATGTAAGTCTTATGTCGAAGTTTTACATTAATTATGTTGCTTTGTATTTTAATTACTTATCATACTATAGTTCGACCGTCGTCGGGTTTGAAACATAAATTTTCAAATTCCGCTGCGTGTACGAACCCGACATAAACACCTACAACCATGTCTGAAGTAAAATCAAACGTTGAGTCAATTACAAAATCATCTAAAGCAAACAAGCACCAAACCGCTAATAGCCACCGTTGTTACGGTTTTGACTAGAATTATCCGAGAACGAGTGAGGGTTATCGGATGTGGTCATCATGACAAAATTAGCTTCGGTAGCCGCCTTTTTAGTCAAGCCATTATCTTCTAATGTGAGCATGAAACGGGACTGGTAGAACGGTGGAAGATGATTACTTTGATGAAGAATCGCCATTATAAGCCTCGGATAGGCCTGCAACCATTTGAAGAACAAGACGATCATTGGTGACGGGCGCACCAACGTTCTTGAGTTGATTCGCCAATTCCTTCAGCCTTTTACAACAGGCTTAGACATTCGGAAAATCCTTTATGTTGACATGGGGAGATTGTCACGACCGACCGGGGCGGCGGTGCCACTATCGGGCACCACATCTGCATCGAGAGAATAGCGTGGAACATACATAATACAAAATGCGTATAAGGTAAACATCACTAGCAAGTACGCGCTTTCATAAAATAACTTAATCGAATGTGAAAGCAGATAACTGGTTCTTACATTGAAACCACAAACGTGACTACGGACCTCAGGAATAACAATCGTGGCGGGACGGGGCCCATACCCCCTGAATGTACAAAAGTCTATAACCTCAGGGAATCATACCAAAAAAACAAAGCCTCCGAAGGGATGGAGCTTTCCAGGAAATGAACAGTGTTCCTAAGAGTGCGGACCAGCAAGCTACGTATCTCGACCTGCGGCATGAACGCAGCCTATGAGGTCGATCTGGCAGTGCAGTATGTGGCGAAAATACTGTAATGAAATCATAAGTCTGAAAATAAGCTGGGGTCAGGGATGAAATCAACTTACCTTTTACTGTGTCTTACTAACAATGAGAGTAACAAACATATATATAATACTGCATAAAATAGGAGGCTCGTGATCAAAACAGGGTCCTCGCCGTAGTATCGATAAGCAATCCTACTCCGGGACTATTTCACCGCGTGGGTCCCGTGGACCCGCATGAGGTATTCCTCGCATAGTGTACCGCGTGGGACTATTTCACCCGCATAAGCCCATAAGGACTCGCGTGAGGTATTCGCCGCGTCGTGGGTAGCAAGTCCACGGAACAGGTGGTATAACGATCTTGGGGACTTACCCCTCAGATATACTCTTACCCTGAAACAGATGGTATAACGATCTTGGGGACTTACCCCTCAGATAGACTCTTACACTGGAGCAGATGGTATAACGATCTTGGGGCTGTACTCCTAAGATATACTCTTACACTGGAGCAGATGGTATAACGATCTTGGGGCTTGCCCCTCAGATATACTCTTACACTGGTGCAGATGGTATAACGATCTTGGGCCTGCCCCTCAGATATACTCTTACACTGGAGAACGTGGTATGACGATCTTGGGGCTTGCCCCTCAGACATACTCTTACCCTGGAGAAGGTGGTATAACGATCTTGGGGACTTACCCCTCAGATATACTCTTACCCTAGCTCAAACTGTCATCATATCAATATCATAAATAAGTTAAGAAAACTTATAACTTCTTATTAGTCTTGTTCATATACCCTCTCATTTTAATTTACTTAAGGCACTTAATCCTATCTTTAATAAAAGAAAACTGGGAATTTAACCCAAGTACCACATACTTCAACTCTTTTAAAAGTGACTCTTTTTCATACATAAAACCTTTGGACAATTGATGCCTAAAAATCAATTTGTCTTTCATAAATCAAATCATTTGTCCTTGCTTATCTTACTTAGAGTAAATCTCTTTTTGTTAAACTTTCATAAAGCTAATATAACTAACTTCCCATAAAGCCGTTATACTATCTTTATACTTTAGAAATTAAGACCTTCTTATCTTTTCATAAGGCCGTTATAACTAACTTCTCATAAAGCCGTTATAACTCCTTATAAACCATTTTGTTCTTTTACTAACCAAGAGACTTATACTTCAAACAAATCTACACAACTTTCAAAAATACTTCAAGCCTCTTATCTTTAGAATAATTCAATACTCAATACTTTCACACCAAGTACTCTATACTTTTGTAAAATCATACTTTTCCCTTAACCAAGGGACTTATACTTCTTAAAACAAAACAAGTCTTTATTTATACTTAAACAGGTAAGAATACTAAATCTTGTACGTCTACCGTACTACATAGATACAAATACTCATGCTCAAAAGATAGGAAAGCTTCACATACCTTTTTGATCAATCCACTTGCTAAGTCCAAACTACCGCAAGTAATCTGTCAACCTAAAATAACCATGATACGTTTATTAACCTCTAATTTCAAGGTAGAATAATCCAAGTTCAAAGTCACTAAATTCTATGGAAAATTGGGCAGCATTTCCTTTGTTTCTACTCACTTTGCCACCTTTCTCAAGGACGAATTTATCATCCAAACGCCACATTTTAGGCTCAACAATCCAACATTTCAAAGGGGATTACACACCTAAACTTGGGTGTGTAAAATTCTGCCCCATAATGTACAACAATTCTCTTAACAATTCTAAGGTAGTTTTTAGGCTACAACATGCTCATAATATCTTCTTAACCAATCCTTTCATATCCAAACCACATTTCTTGCATGCAATGACTCTAAGAGCATTATTTACCACCACAAGTTCTTTCTTCTTAACATGCAACACTAAAAACTAATTCTAAAGGAAGAATCATTACCTTAGAGCTCTAGCCAAATTTTTCCAACAACTTGCTAGCTTCCTTTTCAAGAACACCACCACAACAACCTTCACAAGCTAGCCACAAGCTTCCTTCTTGCTTTTACTTTTTCAGATTTTTCCTAAGGCTAGAATGTCTCTTGGGATTTTAGAGAGAAAGAGGAGCTTGAACTTTTAAGAGAGAAGGAGGAGCTTTTGTCTAAGAGAGAGAGATGAAATATGACCAAGTCTTGATGCATGCAAAAATCAGATGGGGGGGGGGGGGACACTTGTCACCCTCCCAAGGTCTTTTAAAAGAAAAATCTGACTTTTCCTAAGTTTTTCTGCCCAAAATCCCGCCTCGGCGTCGCGGCGCTGAAACCTCCGCAGCCTCTCTGAACTTCCGCGCACTGCGCCGCTGGCCATGCTAATTTCAGCGACCCTCGATTTCCGCGCCTCGGCCTGCGTCTGCGCGCGGCCCGCGCGCTTTGTCCACATTTACATTGCGCCGATCACAGACCGAACTTGTAACTCTCATAACTTCCTACTCTGATGTCCTATCGACGAACGGTTGGTTGCGTTGGAATCTAGACTCAACGAACTACGCCCTATGCCTTTGAAACACCTAGGAACTCTCAATGTACCGGGTCATAACCCGCCTCAAAGTTGACTAAAACCCGTCCGGAATAATCTGTCAACCTATCCTTCGAAAATTTTAAGTCTTACCCCCTTTCGTACGCTCTCAAACGCATGACCTGACCTACGGGGTGTAACAGAAATTCGTGCTCAAGAATGACAACACGATTTTTTTGTTATCTTGTAATACATTCTACCCTCCTCAGACCCCACATTGTGAGATTTCACTAGGTATGTTGTTGTTGTTGTTGTTGTTATATATCACACACCCTATTCCAAGTTTCCATCGTCGTGGCATCGAACTCAATAATCGTATGCAAGAGGTCCGTAGAGATAGTGGAATAAATCCACTGGAGAACTGTAGCATCAAGAGTTGTCCATAACGCAGGGTCATCCTCGGCGGTAGGCACCTTCTCCGTGCCTGTTACCGAATGGATGATGTGATGAAGGACTTGATGCGAGTGTGCGTGAACTTTAAATAATTCTGCCCACGTCGCATATTGGACATTTTTCATCTCAAGAACGATAGAGATATGGTTCTTGATGTTGGAGATTGTAAGGGCAAAATGAAACGTGTTCTTTGAGGAAGACATGAGGACATAACAAGAAGAGAATTAGGAATTTTTGGAAGAGAAAAAAACAAAAGTCGAAGGAAGGAGGAGGTTGGCCGACGGCCAATGGCAAATAGGGCAGCGGAAGAGGGTATTTTGGAGAAGGAAAAATTTACCCTAGACTGATGATATCATGAAATAAATAATTGCTTGATTATTTTCATTAATGAAGAGGTATATATACGAATATACAATATCTAAATATGAAAAATAAATCTTCATTTTCCTACTATAATTCTAATAGCTTTTTCTAATACACAATTAATACTATAATTACACTTATACAAGATTTGTACAAATACTTACCAAAAACCGATCATTGATATACACGGTTTGTCTGTGTAGATCACACCTTCTGTTGTAAAATTTATGGGTGTGAACGGGAACGAAGAACTGAAAGAGAATAGAGAAAACTAGTTGTAATGTTGTCGAGTCGATTGTTTGACAATCTCTCCTTAAGACAAAATTATCCCCGTATATATTGGCTTACGGTAGATGGATAATAGTCTCTCAAGATAAAACGACATTACTTTCTCAAACACAAGCCAAATGCTTGAGAACCCTTGTAGAAGAAACAAGAACAAAAGATTGCTAGAAGAAGAATAAAGGCTCTCAACAATTTCGAGATTTTGTGTTATTTGAAGTGTATAAAATCTGATTTTGAAGCCTATATTTATAGGTGCAAAATTGTGGATCACAAGACATGTGAATGTCTTAAATGGGGTGCATAGATCTTGCCAAGAGGCATCTTGATCTCTTCAAAAGGCACCTAGATCATGCCAAGAGTTGGATGATCCTTAGCCCTTTAATTTTGTCCATGAATCAGAAGATTCTGGAGTGTTTTTCATTCACTGTACCGTAGGCGGCCCAAAATCGGCCGAATCGAAACTTCGAGCTCTTGAATGAAGCTTGCATTGCTATAGGCACCGCGATCCTCGCCAGTGTACCGCGATCTTGCCTCCTTTTTGGCTCGGTGCCGCGGTCCTTTTCCTCGAGGCCCCGCGACTCTTCCCCTTTTCTCGTATTTTGCACATTTCTTCTTTTCTTATACCATCGTGGGAGATACATTAATTTGGCATATTAATCGTCCATCCTTACCTAACTTAAGAACACTTTAACATTTGTACCAACATCTCTTTCACTACGTGAAATTTAGCTAGACGTTGTACGACGTATGCATGTGTGTGGAAATCGTATTTCCGACATGCGGGGCCCCTTGTGTTCAAGTCATTAAGGACGGGATAACTCAAGCTCACTAGGTAACATTTCTATCACAGAAATATGTAGAGGCAACGAGTTAAATTGAATTCTTTTTTTTCTAAATAAAGGACAATTAAAAATAATTTAGGTCATGGTTTTAAATTTTAATTTGGATACTCTAATATTTTTTTAATCCACTTACATGGATAGCAGGCTGTACATTACCATATATAACATTCTTTTTTTTATAAGATATGTATAATAATCCAATTTTCTGGATTCATCTTTGTCGTAGCAGGAAGCACTGTGAATTAAACCATTATATTAATTCAATGTAACTATCTAATTGATCATCACTTCTTATTTTTCCCTTATCATCGGCCATATGTCAGTTCCAAACTTCCAATTAAATAATTAACTCCATCAATGGGGAATCGGATATACCATTTTTGTTTTCCTTTTGCTTTTAGAAGAAAATAAGTATATTATTGAGTTATGTTGTTTGCTCTAGCCTAATTCTATATGTCATTTCAATTTTAGTCGCTAGTGGCGTAAAAAATCTTTACATAATTAATCGTACGTAAATATTTTTATTTTTTTATTTTTTTTGACGAATGAACTCATGGTAGCTCTTTCTTTCAGTCTTGAAATCCGGCGTAATAGCGCAAACCCGCGTCGGTAATACCGCCTGACAACCAATGTGTGTGATGCATCAAAGAAGGTTTATGCGAGGATCGAACTTCGTGGCCTACGGTCCATTTCTCTTCTTCTGGACGGCTGCTTCTTGGTATCGTACGTAAATATTGATTAATATTATGATTGTACAATTTGAGAGAAAATGATCTTTTAGAGCTCCTAAAGATAGCATAGATCGTAATAGGTGTCACATTAGTTGATGCACTTGTTGAACACGAACCCTCTTTCAGGCGCTTACTCAAAATTTGTCTTATCTTAATCTTGCCTAATGACACGATGTCTTAACTTTAGCTACGTTGTCCGTCAATTTCATAAAGCTTCAACATTGACTACCTAGCATACTTTTGAGTGTGAAGTGCATATGTGTTTGATTTTAAAATTAATAAATGGAATCTTATCTATGATTGAGTCATATTATAGAATATCCAATATTATGTTAAAGGAGGGAAAACAAATTGAGGCAAGACCACAAATAGCGATCAAAGTATTTAACTTTTAGCCAATTTCATGATCAATTATAGATCTGTCTTATTGAAGTTGAAAATTCCGAATCTGAAATTTGAAGTTTGCATAACTTCAACCTTAACCTAACGGACTAACTTAATTCTGAGGAATAAACTCACGAAATCGCTTTTTGGCTGCCAAGTTTTGATTGTTAATATGAAAGGCACACCGAGTGTAATTTTCATGAATTTGAATACACTCTATTTTTATGCTGCAAAGTTCCTTCCAAACATCCATGGCTGAAGGTGATCCCAGTATTTGTCACAAAATCAAAAGTGTCTTTTCATAAACCGAGTGTTTGATTTTTTATTATCAAGTGAAGAAAAAGAAAGAAGAGGAGGAAGAGGAATATATGTCTGAAGCTTGTCAATACTTATTAAAAGTTAAATATTTTAGAAAAACTTGACATAACTTAAATAACATATATAAAATCGCGCTATTCGCACAAATATCATTAAGGTAGAGTTTGTTTGTGCGCTATTCGCACAAATATCATTAAGGTAGAGTTTGTTTGTGAAAGAAATAATCCCTTGATTATTCTTATTGATTGAAGACATATATATACAAGTTACAATAGCAGAATCTTATTCCTACTTTACATCTAAATCATTATTCTATACAATTAAGGTAATAGCATAATTCTAATTATGATATAAGACTAAGTTTACCAAATATACAAAATATATAAAATTCGGATTCTAGAAATCCGGGCGGCGCTGTGCCGTAAGGGCCGCGGCGCTATGTCAAACATTTCGGGACACTGTTTAACACACCCCCGTAGTCATAGCGAGCGGTCTTAGTACTCTAAAATGTTCAAAAAAGACTGAGGAAAGACCGTTTGTAAAGATGTTCTGCAATTTGATCTCGAAGGAACATGGCAGACGTGTACTTGTCCTTTAGCTACTTTCTCTCTAACTAAGTGAATATCCATCTCTATGTGTTTAGTACGCTGGGTGCTGAACTGGATTACCATAAAGGTAGATGACACGTATATTATCACAATATACCAAGGTAGACTTCTCAATAGGACAATGAAGCTCTAAAAGTAGATTTCGTAACCAACATGACTCGGAAACCACATTGGCTACCCCTCGATACTCGGCATCTACACTTGAATGTGAAAGCGTGGATTGACAGAAAGTAACTCAATAGGCCCAAGTCCTTCATAGTAAACTCAGAACCGAGCATTGTCATAATAGACTTGCGCAAAGCATCAGAAGAGGCAGTCAAAATAATATCATCAACATATAATAGTATATAAGCCATGAAAGATCCTCGAAGATATATGAACAATGAATTATCAGACATGTTGTGAGAAAAGCCCATAGTCAAAACAAAATTAGCAAATCTTTTATACCAAGCCCGCGGAGACTGCTTAAGCCCATACAAGGACTTCTTCAATAGACAAACATGATTATGATATCTAGTATCCCTAAACCCAAAAGGCTGATGCATATACAATGTCTCATGAAGATCTCCATGTAGAAAAACATTCTTCACATCTAACTGATGAATGGACCATGATTTTGAAAGAGCCAAGCCGAGCACAGTCCGAATGGTAGCCGACTTGACTACCGAGCTAAAAGGTCTCACCACAATCCACACCAACATGCTGAGTCTTACCATCACCTACAAGTCTAGCCTTATGCCTTGCAAATGAACCATCAGGATTTTCCTTATGAACAAAAATTCACATAGACCGAATAATATTAACACCAGATGGACGGGGTACCAACTCCCACATCTTATTATTAATAAGAGCATTATATTTTTCGATCATGACAATTTTTCAATTAGGGTCATTTAAGACAGATACAGGATTACGAAGTAATGAGAGATTTAAGAACATTATAATTCAAATTAAAATATATTTTAGGTTTAACGTTGACTGCGAGTGACTGGACCATGACTCTGGGTTGGATTGAGTGAATTTAGGGAATTTTGAGAAATTTTGGGAATTACCGTCGAAGGCGCTACGACGCTGGAAGAGCTGTAGAGCTCTCTGAAGTTTTGGCGCCGTGACGCCTCTGTGCAGGGCCGCGGCGTTGACTCGCAGGAGTTTTGGTGCCGCGGCGCCTCTGTGCAGGGCCGCGACGCTGACGGCGTTTTTTCGAACAAATCTGAAAAATGACGGAGAACATAGGGGGTGACATCCTCATCCAAAAAATCATACGAACTAGGCACATGTTTTTCTACTTTAGAAAAGGGAAATTGGGATTCATCAAAGAGAACATGACGACTAATGATAATTCGTTTAGAGGACAAATCAAAGCATTTATAACCACAGTGATTTGATGGAAAACCCAAAAACACACAAGGAGTAGAACGTGCCTGAAGTTTGTTGGTCGTAGTTATAAATTTTTGCCATTCTTATCACCCCGGTGATTCTTGCCATTATTCTTTCAATTTTTGCCCTTCTTACCACCCCGATGTTGTGATTTCGGGTCACGTTGGTTGGATTGGAAGGGGAGAAATTAGAAGTATTCATCATGGCGATGGAATTCACCCCGATCGATGCTCTTTTAGCCAAACCTGCTTCTTTCAAAGTGAGCATGGAGCGGGCTTGATAGAACGCCGACAGGGGGTTACTTTGACGAATAACCGAAACAACCCCTGTATAGGCCTCGGATAGACCGACAACCATCTAAAGAACCAGACGACTATCAGAAACAAGAGAACTCCCGTTGCGAAGTTGGTCTGCCAATTCCTTGAGGCGTTTGCAATAAGAAGAAACGTTTGGAAAATTCGCCATAGAAACTTGGGAAAATTCCTGCTCAAGGGTAACAATACGAGAATTACTGTTATCTTGGAATATGTCTCGCAATCGATCCCATGCCGCCATAGCCGTGGAATTGGGTTCCATAATCGTCTGTAAAAGATCCAAGGTGATAGTGACATAAATCCACTGAAGAACATTGACATCAAGCATGACCCATAATTATGGATCTGCTTTGAGTGAAACCGCAATTGTAGAAAAAGACGATATCACCTCCCAGGAGAGATGGAGGAATGATGTGGTGAAGGACTTTGTGTGCCAAAGCATGAATCTTAAATAATTCCGTCCACGTCCCATATTGGACGTTTTCTAGGTCAAGAACGATAGGGATGACGCTCTTGATGTTAGAAACTGTGAGGACATGATGAAAATTGTTCTTATCAGCCATAGAGAATAGAACAACAAGATTCGGAGAAGAGAATTTGTGAGGGAGGTTTTTGGAAGAGAATAGACTCGGTTTTTGCTAAACAAGGAAGAACAAAAATTGAGAAATTTTAGGTCAAAATTCCGAAAAGAAGAGAGGAAATTTTGAGGAGCGGAAGCAAGGTAAAGAAAACCTAGGCTCTGATACCATGAAAGAAATAATCTCTTGATTATATAAATACAAGTTATAATAGGAGAATCCTATTTCTACTTTACATCTAAATCCTTATTTTATAAAATTAAGGTAATAGAATAATTCTAATTATGGTACAAGACTAAGTCGCCAAATATACAGAATATGTAAAATTCGGATTCGGAAAATCCGGGCGCCGCCGCGGCGCTATGTCAAACATTTCGGGATACTGTTTAACAGTTTGAAGGACAGAGTTTGTCTTTGTGTTGCGAATCTAAACTGTGTCTTGCAGATTTTTTTTTAATTTTTAACTGAGCTGAAATTTTAAAATAGAACCCAATTTTTTTAGACAAAGGACCAAAAATTTAATTTGATGTGCAAAACTTTACCTTAAGATAGAGTTTGCCTTCTGCCTGAAAGCAAATTATGAGAGCTTGCCGGTAAACTATGCCTTGCAAATTCAAACTATGTTTTGTGATTTTTTTTTAATTGAGCCAGGGTTTAAATTTTAAACCCAAAATCTTGAGATATTTGCGGTTATGTCTTTAAGGAAAGGACAAAAATTAAAGACCTACAATTTGAAGGACAAAAATTAAAGACCAGTACATTCGAAGTAAATACGCTCAAAAACTTGTATAAAGTCGGTTACCCGACGCAAATCGTACAAACAAATCCAATGAAGTATGGGCTTAGCCCACCCCATGTGGTGGCCCAATTTCATCTGCCGCTTCTCCAAGTCGGTAACGGAGAAATTTCTGTAGAAGCATCTACAGACAACCCAATTACAATTCCAAATTCTCCAGAAATCACTGAACGTTATAGTTGATCGCAGAAAAGGAAAGAGGAGATTTATCGTGAAATCGACAAAGAAAGATGCCGAAAAAAATGGGAGTGAATAGTAAAGCCGAAACGGCTAGGGCTCGTCAAGACGCCGTCGAATCCGAGCGCAAAGACCGTGAATCTCGAGAAAAAGAAGATCAGTATTGGCGTGAGGCCGAAGGATCCAAGTCGGCTTGCTGAGCTGGAGGATAAAGAGCTCGAGAAGTCGATGAAGAAGCCGGATAAGAAAACCAATCGTGTCGCCATTCCGGTAATTCAAAATACGAAAACCTATTCCTATATAATTTCTGACTATATATAATACCTATTTAGGTGAATTAAAATAACAAATCCTAACCAATTTTGGTTTCGTGCAACTTTGATCCCCCCCCCCCCCCCCCAACAGGTACCAAAGGTGACTGAGGCGGAACTAAGGCAGAGAAAGGAGGCGGAGCAGGCAGCATTAGCGAAGAAGGCGGAGGAGGATAAGCGAAGACAGAGTCGTATGGCGGTGGAGGAGGAGTATGAGAAAATGGTGCTTGTAACTAATAGGAATCGTGATGATTCGATTATAGAGGCTAGTACTGTGGATGATGCGATTGCTCACTTGGCTATTTCAGATAGTTTGCCACCGGATAGGCATCCTGAGAAGAGACTCAGGGCAGCCTTTAAGGTATTCTTCACTCTGTTTGGGTGGTTATTACATATTATTTCATAATGTATCGTACTATATTGTGTTGTATTGTATCGTACTGTATTTTACGAATACAAGTTTGGATAGATTGTTACATAATGTCACACATCAATAATTTGAAGATAAACCTACAAGAGAAGTAGGGTACGGGGTAAGGTAGGGTAATGGATAAAATAGAATTATTAGATAATAAGGAAAGAGAAAATGAGAAAAAGAAATAAGGTAACGAAGTGATCAGACCGAATCGGTCGTTACACAAAATGGGACTTTTTTTCATAACATACAATACAATAGGTAACAACCATCCAAACAAGTTGTTAGATATATCTCTAATGATAAAGAGACTTCCGTAGCCGCTGATTGCAATTCATAATACCCAGAGGACAAAATAAAATATTTTTGCTGAAATTAAAGGGCGGAATAGAGCAGAATGATATAGAGGATACATATAACCAATGTATCATTGTTTGGTTGGTTGATTGATTTTTGTTGGAGCAACTTGCGAGAAAAGAAGTTGAAGCTCTTTATTTGGAAGTTCTGCTTAACATGTCCAACTTGGTCTTATGCTGGGTCTTTTAAGTGACAGTCGACTATTTGATTCATATACCAATATCAGTAGTTGTATACAATGTTTTCAGTCTTTTGCTTCTGACTTTACACTAACATGTTAAGATTCAGTGATTTTTATTTTGGGTGTTAATTCTGATACTTGTAGGCTTTTGAGGAGGCTGAGCTTCGTAATCTGAAGGAGGAGAAACCAGGTCTGACACATACTCAGTACAAAGACTTGATTTGGAAGATGTGGAAGAAATCTCCGGATAATCCTCTTAACCAGGTACTTAAGCTTCACGGAGTTTTTGTATGATTGGATAAAAGAGGGATCTTAATCCAGCTTCATAAAAAAAAAGAGGGATTGTAATCCAGGACTGTCTTTAAAATGATCTTTACATTGGTTTCATTTTCCAAATGGTTCTTATGCTTAGTTTCCTGACATTTGTCTCAAGTACACGAGTTGCTTAGGTGAGAATTGAATAATTCTTGTGATTACTTGGATTATTATCCTCCAAGGTTAGCATAGTCAATGACATACTACTTATTAATTACCTGACCTGAGCTATTGACTACGGATTGATTGAAGTGAAGCCATTATCTTGAAGTTTCCGTCACATTTCAGAAGCCATTAACTAGTACTAAATATTTCAAACTGATTTTTTAGATAACAATTGTTTGGTGGTGAGTGACAAATTTCCTCCAGTAAAAGGCAAAGCGTATAGCAAATAGATAGTTCATATAATGTTTCAATTCCGCAATTAGCGATTTCAGGCTCGTGCATATGATTATTCAAATGATCTGAGTTCATTTTCCAAATCATGTGCCAGTGTTTTATTAATTTTGACGGTTAATGTGGTGTTTGGATTTGTCATATCCAGCTGCTGGATGTTCTCATTCTATCTTTAGCTTCAAGGCTACTTGTAAGTTTAATTGCTTTTCCGTTCGGATTAATGGAGTTTATTGATAGTGAAACGTTGAATCACATTTGAGTAAACATGAATATACTGAAAAATTGTTCTCTTTCCTTTTTGGATTGGTCATAAAGGGGACTTGTGGTCTTTGAGATAAAAAATCATTTAGGGCTTCTGGCTGCACGCTTACATATCAGCAATATGTGGTTTGGTTTTTGCCTGGATTTAGTCTTGGACAAGAACCTTTAAGTCCAATTTGTTACATAGATTTATTTTAATGTTTTTGCAGTTTCATATCAAATGAAAACGTAAGAAACTAAGAATAGAAAACAATTTATGAGCAAATTAATATGTAACAAAAAATGAAATAGCTTGAGGTGTGAACAAATAACATTTATGCTTATGGATGTTATGTGATGTAGCACACATATTGGATATGTTTGTAATTAGCATATCACTTATTTATCAATTTCTTTTACTTTGTTTTTGATGTTAATATTTTTTGCATGAGTACAATTTCTACTTTTATGGATGTAGTTCAAGTAGAGCTACGATCATCCCCCAAAAAAGAATTCGGAGCCTAAAGAGGAAGAGTCCAGTGACACTAGAATTTTGTGGAGCTTTCGCCATCGGGCCACATGCATCTAATCTATCTTAACAATAAACTTTACTTCTTCGTTCTTCGAAACGCTAGTGGAGACTAATTCCTTTTAATGAATATTCTGCTCCAATCTTTCCATTGGATCCTTCTTATCCCCAAGAATGGAGTGAACCAAGTTTACCTATATGAGAGCGAGGAATAACAGCCAACAATCAACTTACCCTCTTTTGATGTCCCATTGCTCTCCTAGTTTAGAAACTAAGGAGAATGATAGGGGTCGCTAGGTCAGAAAAGCGATAACTCAAAAATCTTTGCATTATGAGAATTCACTTTAAAACTAATAGTTGGCAAATATTGCTTAGATTACATAATTTTCTTATAATGACTTAGTTACTTGTCACTTTTTTATGACGGGTAATAAGGTAATGAGAAAAAGTTGTAAGTAAAAAACTCCTACAGATCATCATGGTCTTTACTCTCTAGTCTATTTTTACCATTTACATCAGTGAGGTAATTTTATTGACTACCAGCATTAACAGTATGCTGAGCAGTATGTCAGAAGCTACATGTGCTATGTACTAAAAAATCAACCTGTTGCTTCTACATCATTAGTTGGAGCCATGTTTCACCAAAAAAGGAAGTATGGACATACATTTGAACTTTACTATAATTACAGATTCATTCTTGTTATTAAAAAGCCTTGCATTTCTTTCCCTGGTCTAGTTTTACCTTTATGAAAACAATTCTAGTGATGCTAGAAATAGTGATCCGAGGGTCTTTCGGAAACAACTACCTTAGTAGGGGTAAGGTCTGCGTACAGTCTACCCTCCCTAGACCCCACGTTGTGGGATTTTACTGGGTATGTTGTTGTTGTTGTACACTTTAGATTTCCATGCAAGAGACATTTGAAAAGCTTTGCTGAGGGATTAAGTGTCACTGGTCACAATTTGATCTGTAGGCCATGCTGGATAATTTACGGAGTTGGGTTCTTCAGTTTCTCCTCCTATGTAGTTACTGTCATGTTTAACTTTTTGCAGTGCTTATGACGGAGCTTTGCTTGATCTTATGATCTCAATTTTGTGCAGATTGCAGATAAATCATAGGTGCATTGCACTTATTGCTGACGTGGCTGGCAATAGTCCTATGGGCTGAGAAAGGTGTTGCAGCTTTGGGGATACGTTGATGGTATATAGTGTGACCCGGTTGGTGTTGACAGTCTTCTGCCACATGCATTTGGGGTGTGCTAATAGTGTGTTGCTTCTGGTTGAAGTGTAATGCTTCCTAATTTTAGATACAATGCCCTCTGTATTATTACGAAATTAATGTCTGCACCATGGTACTCATGATGTTCTTCTGTCGTTTAACAGTAAATAACATACATAATAAGTCCTCGGTATTTGACAGTGAATAATCCAATCAATAACTTTCTGATCCTTTTCAGTGGCAGAAAGGGAGGAATGTAATGGATTGTATGAATGAAAAATGTGCGAAGGCATCAGATAATATCCTGTTTAGTAGCAGGAAATCTTCAATTTCACGAGTATATTATATGTCTTTCTTTTATCTCGTTCCAGTAGATACGACTCTGGCCAAATTGACTGTTCAATTGGTGGATGCGGGACACTAAATGGAAGTTGTGAAATGCCTATTTCGGGAATCAAAAGGTTGTGGAGAGTACAAATCATCATGAATACGGCTAATCTAGGTTGGGTCAGAGGTTTAAGGTATCTACATCTGTAATAAAGTCTTGGGAGTAAATCTTGATATGTCAGGTGTAGAAACTATTGTTTAGTGTAAAAGCACTGTGGAATTGATGCTTGAGAACAAAGGTGTACGTAAGCTTGTTAGGCTGAGCCCAAATATTTGAATAAAGGGGTAAGAGACTCATCTTAGAAAGAGCTTCTATGTTCTGTTGGGTATCACATGAGTAGGTAGTAAATAAAATACAGTGAAGGGACATTAAAGGAGAGCCATAGTTAGAATGGAGCTTCTGCACCCAATGAAGTTTGTTATTCATTGTACCAGTTGCATTTATATGATTTAATAAATAACCAACTTCTGGTGCCCATTAAACTCGCTTTTATTGCATCGTGTGCAGAATCCGCCGAAGTAACTAGTGAATGATATTCCTTTATGCATGCCTGGAGAATATCTTTCACGTGTTTGAGCAATTAAGAAGCTATAGTTTTATCCTTGGTAGTATTATATTTTAAAAAAGAGAGCAGCCCGGTGCACTAAGCTCTCGCTATGGGCGGGGTACGGGAAGAACCGGATTACAAAGGTCTATTCCGAGCATTAATAACAGCTCGCACACATACCAGCACAAACCACTAGTAGTCTGCCCAACATATTTTTTTGTTGTGATTACTGGTTTTCTATACTTTTCACGGATTTCATTGATTTTTAGGTCGAATCCTTGTATGCTGAATGACGTTGATATTTACACATTAACCGACTTCATTGATTGTTAGGTCGCATCCTTGGATGCATAGTTTAAAGGTATGCTGCTATGGCACCAAGCGAATGCATTGAAAATTTCCTTGGTTATATTGAGGAGGAAATGGTTCACAAGTTGATAAATGGAAGTTCATTTAAAGTTTAAACTAATAATTGAAGTGTCGGCACACTACGAGTGAGTTAAATTTTGTCTACTTCTGTTTTATTGGTAGTATGGTACCTATCAACCTTATAGTAAATGCTAATACCAAACAACGAGCTACTGGAATTTATGGCGAAGGTCCACAAATCGCATCAACCGCCAGAATTTATGCTGTTTACGTCACAGTTTCTCTAATAGGTAACTTAACATAATAGCACTTCCATATGAACCCTGACGACGATTCAAAATTCAATTTTGATGAGTTCAGTTTTTGTATTTTCAATGTGGTTAGATTCTTAGTAAGTTTTCATATATATATATATATATATATATATATATATATATATATATATATATATATATATACCTATGCTCCATGCAGTTAGCAATGGCCTGAGTGTGTACAATGTTTGGTAATTCAAGTGCCAAAGGAGGAATTTCCTCTCTCCTGAGATGCAGGGGAATATCTAAGGCGAAGAAGCGAACAATTATTTTTGGTCTCAAATCCGATAACAGCAGCAGAGAAATGCTGCTTCGCTTGCTCAATTTAGTTGTATTGCCCGGAGACTATGTACTGGCTGTTCATGTACAAGAACCAAATGATACGTTTGATCCGAATACTTTTCACATCCATGAGGATCTATGCAAATCCAAGCAGGTCATTTTACATTCTCAAATTTCACTTTGAGCTCGCCATTGAGCCCACCGAATGTTTGCTAATTTGCTAATTCCATAGTGTACGATTATTTTTCTTTCAGGTGGATTTTCAAATCAATGTTTGTCCAGGGGATTCGTATGTTGCTGAGTTGAGTAATCAAGTACGTATAAACTATGCCACAATGCTTGCGGTCGGATGCAGCAGCTCCTGGTATATATAGTCCCTTTCCTATTTGTCTACAGGGCGGTTCTTCGCGTTCTATTTGTCTCATTTTGACTTCTTGATTTTCAGGCCAAATGATCAGATTGCTGGAAAAATGTTGAAAGAATTGCCTCCTACTTGCTCCCTTCGAGTAATGGATAATGGAGGGAAAATCCTGCTCCAGAGGCCTGGGACTTCCCAAGAAGGCACTCCAATTAAAGTTTTTCGATCATCTCAGTGCTCTACGCAATCAGGAAATAAGCGTCAGGTTCAAAAATCTTTGTCACTGCCTTGTTCCTCAACAGCAACGACATCACAGCCGACTAGAAATGCAACTTTTCCTAGGATCAAGAAGCTCAATAATGCTGCAGCTAAGAGTCTATTTCAGAGATTAGCTTGCTTGGAAATAAAGGATTGTGCCAAACGCTTCACATTGGACGAACTTAAATGTGCAACAGACAACTTCAGTCCTAATCTTTTGATTGGAGAAGGTGGACATAGTCGAGTCTATCGAGCCAATCTCGAGAATGGCCAGGTTGCAGCAGTGAAGGTCCTTAAAGAGACACAATATTCTGAAGATGATCTTTTCGGGGAAGTCGAAATATTGAGTAATCTGAAACACGAGAACATAATTCAGCTTGTTGGTTACTGTTACTGTAAGGATATGCGAGCAATCGTGTATAATCTACTGAAGGACAGTCTGAAGCAAAGACTAAAACAGCTTAATTGGAAAACAAGGATGCAAGTTGCGATAGGAGTGACGAGGGGATTGGAGTACCTCCATTCTCAAACCCCTCCTATCATTCACAGAGATGTGAAATCATCAAACATTCTCTTATCGGACGATTGCCACCCACAAGTAAGTCTCTTATTTAGCTCGCATTCCTACATTAGATGGCTTCTCATATTCATTAGCCCTAAGGGTATCAAATGGGCGGGTTGAACTTGATTTGGGCGGGTTGAAATGGGCTAGTCATTGACCCGCCCAAAAGTTACTTGAGCTGAAATGAGCTAAAAATCGGGTCTAACCCAACCTGTCCAATTCTTACTAAGTTTTAATTTCTTTTATAATTTTTTAAGTACCTAATATATACAAATGTTAACTTCTCAAAAATAAATAAATTACCTAATAAAACTATTTTTTTCTTTATTATAAATATATATAACATATCAAACAGAAAAAGTCTTTTTAAAAATATTTTGAAAAAATATTTTGACAAGGTTTCTATTGATCATATTTGGGCTACATAGAGGTAAGTCTGAGTACATTCTACCTCCCCAGACCCTACTTTGTAAAATTATGGGTATGTTGTTGTTATAAGCCCAATGTTTAGATGGGCTGAAATGGATTGGGGTAAAATGGGTGAAACTAATAAATGGGCGGGTCATTGACCCACCCTAACTTGAACGGATTGGGCTGGTCATGATTTTGTGGGGTATTTTTGCCACCCCAAAAATTGCCTGTGTGTTCCACTGATTGCCATTGAGAAACTATGCTATAGGAAGATGCTTGCTGACTAGTCTAAGAGATGTAAGGGTTATCTAGTTCCTTCTTTCCCCCTCTATAACTATGATAAACCTCTTAAGCATACCTAAAACATATTGGGACCCTTAAGATTAAGAAAAATGACAGAACCATGGTGTTCCTACAGTACTTGGTGAATTCTAAACCTATTAGTTGCTTTTAGGCCAAATTGGTGAAGATTGGATTTTTCCTTACTTCAATAACTTTTATGAACGTCCGATGCCAAGATCCTCAATTATGATAAGTTGTAGCCTGTAGACGATAAAATTGCTACATCCGCTTTTGTTGCCCTTGATGATTTTTGAAGCTGAAACCTAGCTATCAGATTTTGGAGCAGCAGTGGCACACCAGCAAACTCAGCAAGATTCAGCTTTTGTGAAACCAATTAACGTAGTTGGGACATTTGGATACCTGGCACCTGAGTACATCATGTATGGCAAAGTTGATAAGAAGATAGACATATACTCTTATGGGGTAGTCCTGCTGGAAATTGATCACAGGAAACGGGCCATCCAAAAAGACCTGGAATCTCATAATGAAAGCTTAGTGCTGTGGGTAATAATATGAAGCATGTATGCTTACAGAAAAAGATAAACAATGTTTCTTCAATGATTTGACTATAGATAATGTGAAATGCAGGCGAGGTCTCTGCTCAGTTGTGGTCTTAGTGACCGTCTTGTTGATCCTGACTTAAATGAGAACTACGACAAAGATGAGATGAAAACAATAATGTTTGCAGCACGGCTTTGCCTCTTGCATTCATCTTCGAGGAGGCCAACAATGAAAACAGTAAGGCCTTCTCTTTGAAACCTATTCCTTTATATTTACGTCATTTCAACAGCCTGCTAACTAATTGTTAGAGAATCATTTTTATAGTTACTTGTGTTGTTGTTGTCTTCTAATTTTCTTGATCAATAAAGTAACATTTTATCGATTATATTCAGCTCTAAGAACGTTCTGTAATATTTTCAGCAAAATGCAAAACAAGGATGTTACCTTCTATCCTGGCAGGGATTATAAGATCTGAGGAAGTTTCATCCTCATTTACAAATCCCATTCTACACCAATAGAAACCAAAAGTATATACTTAAAAATTTGCTTCTCATTTTGATAAACTAAACATACATGGCATAAACTGCCTGACACAAACTTGTGAGTCATGATGATGGAAACCAAATGTTGAAGTGTGGTGACCATTTGATCTAAGAGCTTAAGCTATAAGAGAGAACAAATTTTTATTTATTTAATTATATTCTCGATATGCCCCTCACGTGCTGGCCTGATTCCTTTTTTTCAAGTGTCAAGCACGTGAAAATTCTTTTTGATAATGGGTGGCGGTGAAATTCGATCCCAGGACCTCTATCTGCTCTGATACCATGTTGAACAGTGTGACTATCTCATCTAAAAACTTAAGCTATTGAAGAGAACACATTTTTATTTATTTAATACATTCTCAATACCTAAAATAGTTGCCACTATCGAAGTTTATGAGCGATGCTAAAAATAATGTGAATGGTGATGAAATAGACGAGAGATTTAGAATTTGCTGGTTTACAGATCATGCCTTTGTTTGAGGAGCCAGAGCGCTGGTTAGAGCTGTAGAGAAAGAGAGAAGAGCTTCTTGATGGAATTGGTTCAGAAGATGAAACTTGCTTATGCAGATATTACGGATCAGATTCTGATGAGAGGGCATGTTGATAGAGGATAGCTAATCGCATATTCTTGAGTTCTCGATGATATATTGGAATGTACATACTGGGTTTTATTTGTTCACCAATGCCACTGTTATACCCCGTATTTCCGGAGTATGTACGTAAGGACGTACGTACGAAAGTTTAAGCCTTAAGATAGGCAAGGGACGAAATTTGTTCACAACCCCCGAAAAGAATTGTTTTCCGACGAAACGTTTTCCAAACTTTGCGAGGGGAAAATTACGGTTGCGACTTTAATAATTTTTGCGGATTTTTTCGAGAGATGAAATATTTTGGACCAACGAGGCGACACTTGTCACCCCTGCCGGGCGATCTTAGGCCGATTGGGTGCACGATTCTTGGCTTGTTTTGTGGCCTAAAACATGGGTCAATGTTTGGAGTGATTTGTGGAGTAGATGGCTAGGGTGCACATGTACAAATCCTCACCCTCCACTTGCCCACCACTTGTCTTGATCTTGGCCATTGAAGGCCCTATAAATACCCCCTTTGTTGAAGACTTCTTCATCCACAACACAACTTTCTTAGTCTTGAAAATCCTTCCCTCTTAGTAGAAGCTCTCGCCCAAGAGCTCCCCTCCTCGAGAAGGCCCTTGGCAAAACATCCCCTCTTGAGAGTTGTTCTCGTAAAATACCCCTTGGTAGAAAAGTATTCTCCAGTATTGTTACTATTTCAAAATACCTTGGCCCAAATACCTTGTAGTATTCGAGGTTACCTATACTAAAAGCCCCGAACGACTATTATACTGTCCTTTTAGTCTCAAACCGAACCCCTAAGGAAAATCTTCATAACCGGTTGAAGTATTAAGAAGAAGTTGCGTAGAACTTCTAAGGGTTGTTTGGAGCGGGTTGGAGCGCCCAGAGTAGGAGCTAAACGTTGCTCAGGATCGACATTTAAACTTGGATAATTTTGGGCTTATCGAGATAAATATCTTGTCCTTCTATCAGAATTGGAAATTACATACTGTAGTAGTATAGAAATGAGTATAAGATATATAGAAGGATGGTATAAGAGAAGAGAATTGAATTGAAATCACATCAGAAGTATATTAAAGAAGAAGATTGAACTGTACTTACATAGGGTGTATTCTGATGAACTTGTGTAGTTTAACGGTAGGGAAGTCTTTGCCCGATTTTCCGTAGAATAGAGAACCTTCGCTTAGAATATTCTACGAGTAGTCTAGACATTGATAGACTTATATAACCGTTATAGGTTGAAAGTTCTGCGATGGCATGTTACTTGAAAGGTGGACAAGGCTAGCCGGGTTATAGCGGTGGAGCGTTTTGCTAATTGTCGATAATCGTCGCGAGGTATGTGATTCTTCCTATCCTCTTGAGCATGATATTTTAAAAGAATAGATATAGTACGGTGAGCGACGTGTGTTAGCGAACGTGGTTTTTGCGATGTCTTTTGACTTGAGTCTAAATAATAAGACCAAGTATTTCAAAAGAGTTAAGAAACCTTTTTGAAAGAAGAGTAATACTTGGTTTTAAAAGCTTAAGAGTTATACTAGCTTTATGGGAAGTTAGGTGTAACGACTTAAGAGAGATAAAAAGAATGGTTTATTGATTTTAGAAGTTAAGAGACTTGACTTAATTAAATTAATATGAATTTTGTTAAAAAGTGTGAAACCTCATTCGTGAGTAATGAGTACTTGGTTTTTAAAAGGAATAATGTTTCTTGATTTGGAAATCGAGAATAAGTATCGAACGAACTGCGAGCGTTAATAAAGGGAAATGTATTGACTAATTAAGTATTATTAAAACCAGTAGAAACCTCCATCTGCATAGAAGCTAAGATGAGACAAAATGATATTACATTTCCTAGATCATGGCTGCTTTAATAAGATTGTTATGAATAAGAATAACCTACTCACACATAAGACATATGTTTCTCAAATTGTTTTAAAAGAGAATTATATTCTTAAGTGATTAAGACTATGAACTACGAAACCTTTCGAAAATGAGAAACTTGAACATTTGAAAATAGGCAAACTTGTACGTTGGAAAAGAATGTTGTTACTTGATTTTACAAAGGGAAGTGTTTTGGTTTACTTAAAAAGATAGTCACTCTATTTTTAATACTACGGGTATCGTGTGACTCTTGTGAAAGAAACAAAATATTTTTAAAGAGATAATGTATGAATTACCTTGTGTGAATAACTTGACTATGTTGGTTTGTGATAGCCTTGTAATACTTTCTTGTTGATTTGATAAGTAAACATGTTAGGATGCTACGTGTGTTAGTGTCTTATGATGTTTGTGTAAAGGGGTTTCCCTTGTTGTGCTTATGTTGTTTAACGGTAAGCCGTTATGTTAGTATTGCACCACTCACCCCTTGACATGATACCGGGGGTTAAGCTGCCTCCGTCACGGGGTATACCTCGAGCGATGCAGGACTATGATTCGAGAATACCTCATGCGGGTCGAGGGACCTATGCGGAGCTACGAGTTCGAGTTAGTGTGCGGTCTATATGGCCACGCGGTGCATGTGGCTACGCGGTGCGAGTCGGGGCGATTTACGGGGAGTAGCTACCCTCGATGCGGGAATACCTCATGCGGGCCTATGTGGCGCGCGAGTGCGGGAAGTTCGGGATTAGACGCGCACATTTGATATCGCGGCAGTGGCGGCCGATCATATGGCGGTGCAGAAAGACCTCGTGATACGATTTATGACTTTGTTGATGCTGTGGTTTTAGTAGTCGGCTATGCCTTCGCATTTACCGTGACGGTTTTATTATGACAGATGGGACACGATGTTCATGTATTCCTTGGTGCTTTTATATCATGGCCAGCGGTGAAGAAAGGTATTCCACGGCATGATTGATGTTGTGGGCGTGAGACCCATAGTTATATTTGAGTGATGACTTTGGCGTGAGTCACGACTTGACACGATCGCTTATTTATTGTGAGCGTAGTTTGGTTATCATACATGTCTCCGCTTTATATAGACTACTATGATTTCATTTACGGTATTTTGATTTCCACATACTTGGTAATTGTTATCGACCTCCCCGGGTTTGCGTTCATGCCACGTGAGGTACACGATCGTTGATCCTCGCCATGTGGTCACGATTCGGCGTTGGGAAGCTCCATTTCTCCGGAGGCTTATCAGTGGTATATTACCCTGTCGTTGTAGGTACTTACATTCAGGGGTATGGCGGGGCCCTGTCCCGCCATTGTTGTTATATTATTCTTAGAGGTCTGTAGTACTGTTGTGGGCATAGTTTGTAAAAGGGATGTAACTGTTCGGATTCATGTTTTTTATATATATGCCGAAAGGCAACTTCTCTCAGATAAACTGTTCTCACTTCATATTATATCATGTCTTGTTTTATATTCCGCTGATTACTCTGATGTATGTCTACTTGGGTGCCCGGGTAAGGCACCAGTCACGGGCCCGGATTCGGGTCGTGACAGTCACTGCTCTATCTCAACCCAGTCACTAAGACGAAAAGGAGAAAACGGAATTAAAAAACCCATTTCTATAGGTAAAATATAGTTCTATGTCAGAGTGATATTAGAGTACCAATTGAAATGTCATTATGTTGTCAAACGCTACTCCTGAAGTGTAAGCTCTATTCTGTCTTTTGCCTCAGAAATATGTTGAAGAATTTTCCTTTAATGACATTGCCAGCATTTTCTTTTGACCTAGAATTTGATTTTCTTCTTTGCTAATTCCATAGATGAATACCATGTGTTGTCACATTTTTCTCCGTTTTCTCTCTTGCTGATTCCAGTTGAAGACACTGTGGTGATTTCCCCCCTCCTTTTTTATTACTCCGGGGGAGTGAGTAGGTTTATATGAACTCGGCCTTAAGGTGATGACTTTTATTTCTTCAATTTTATAAAACATAATGGAACTAGATAAACATTGTCTCAGTCCTCTCAAATAATATTGAGATGCATGGAATGTCTACGAATAAATTCATACATAATGAAAAAGGTTACAAATCCTCGAAGGCAATGAACCACTGATTGAACTTATTGGAAGTATAACAGAGAGACTGAGAAGAGAAAGTAACAATCTCTGACATTCTTTCAGTAGGTTCAATGACTCTAGTTTTCTGCAGCCAGCTGAGCAAAGTTAATTGGAGAAACATAGAGTGTTGGACCACCGTAAAGCGTGTTAGCTGCCAATCGTGCAGCAGCATGTGTTGGGTGGAACAAGTCCCAGAATATGTATTGTTTGCGATCTGAACAGAGATTAGCTGTTGCATTACAAATTCCTTCGGCGTTTAGTGTTCCATGTCCACAGCAGGCGGTGTCCACATTTTTGAAGTCTGAAACGTAAGGAAAACGCCATTCTCACGTTTAATCTATTAGTTTGCATGCTCACATGGTAGTAAAGAGGAATGAAAATTGAATATTATTAGGGGGCGTTCGGTTCGCGCGGGGTAAACGGAATGAAATCCAGTAAGGGAATCAAGGAGAAAGAAAATGATTGACCCTGATTCTCCCTACATGTTAGAGTCTGTTTCAGAAATGGAATCAACTACACCCTGATTCATTTTGTGACAGTTTGGTTAAAAGAAGGGAATCAAAGTGTAATAAAGCACAAGCAAGCACAATACGACCATGTGTCTATAAATTAAAGCACAAGCAAGTACAAGCACGCACAAGTCTAGTGGTGTAAGCCTCGATCGTCGACTGAAGCCCAGTTGGCCGGAAAATCGATCGGCGGCGCTAGGGTTTGCCGTAGTTTGATTTGGGATAAGTTGATGTAGAGGACGAATCGAGCTGCGACGTTGGTATGGAAATGACGGGGAGATGATGGTGGTCATAATGGTGTAATCAAATCCCGTGGATTCTATCGGAGTACGCCGGAAATGAAAAAAACCGACAGGGGTATTTACGTCCAAAACTTCGATCGCAAAATTGACAGTGAAAATATTGAAATTGACGGTGATGGGTAGTATAGAATTGTAGAGGATGAAGAAACGAGTCTTTTGGTATATGGCCGGATTGAAAAGTTGATGGGTTGGAGTTCTAGGGTTAGAAGAGTTAGAGGGGGTAATGAATTGGGGAAAGAGAATGGAAATACCTAGGGGGTGGTGAGGAATCAATGTAGCAGACTTTGGGGTAAAGTTAAAAATAAAAGAGGTAAAGGGAATGTTAAAATATGCCCAACAAACAACTCCAAAGGGAATCAGGTCATTTCATTCCCTTACCCTTAGAGTATTACCCGGAACCAAACGCCCCCTTAGTTCACATCAAAAATGGGATTTTATATGTTGTATGCTCGTGATAGAACTTTTATTAGTAGCATAGATAGTGTAGAGTAGTATAATGATAAACTTATCCTTAGTTGTAAGAGTAATTTGTCTTTCATCATGCAGATCGGGTTCGTGTGCATCAAAAGTGATAATTCATCTTTTATTTTTCATCGAGGTAATGACACTGCATACCTTTTGCTCTATGTGGATGATATTGTTTTACTGGCTCATCTGATGTGCTGAAACACGAGATCATTACTCTACTCAAATCCGAATTTGCTATGACAAACTTGGGTAAGTTGAGTTATTTTTTGGAAATTTCAGTGACCAGATCCGAAAATGCAATATTCCTATTTCAGCGCAAGTATGCCGAAGAAATTGTTTACAGGGCTAAAATGACAAACTGCAAGATCATGTCCACTCTAGTCGATTCGAAGTTGAAACTCAGTGCCGATGACGGAGATCTGGTACTCGACCATTCTCTTTATAGGAGTCTTGCTGGTGCACTTCAGTAGGCCTGATATTGCCTATGCCGTTCAGCAGGTGTGTTTGTTCGTGCATGCTCCTAGAGAGCCTCACTTTACCACTCTTAAACGTATCATTTGGTACGTTAAGGGTACTACTACAAATTACATCTTTATCCATCTGCACCGATCATGCTAATATCGTATACAGACGTCGATTGGGGCGGTTGTACGGACACACGTCGATATACTTTCGACTATGTATTTTTGGGTGATAATCTCATCTCGTGGTCTGCCAAACGGCAAGCCACGCTTTCCCGTTCGAGTGCAGAAGGAGAATATAGAGGCGTTGCGAACTTTATTGCCGAGATCTGTTGGCTCATAAACCTTCTTCTAGAGCTTCATTGTAAGGCATCTCTTGTCTATTGTGATAACATTTCTGCTGTTTACTTGTCTCATAACCCAGTGCAGCATCAACGAACCAAACATATTGAGATGAATATTCATTTTGTTCGTGAAAAGGTTGTCATGGACGATGTTCGGGTGTTACATGTTCCTTCTTCCTACCAATACACATATATATTTACTAAGAAACTTCCTCGACAGCTGTTCCTCGACTTCAGATCCGACCTCCTCCCTCTCCAATTGAGGGTGTGTGATAAAGAATAAATAAATATTCTCCATATATTTTATAATTATTATTCTAATATAATTAGGTAAAGTAGAGATCCTTATACAATTATGTTTGTTACTGTAAACACTTATATAAATTGCATAAATGATAAGCCTACAACCAAAGAGAATTACACTATTTGTATAATTTTTCAAAATTACTGAAGTGCTAGGAAATGTGCGATATCACTATTTAGTGGGAGTAATGCTAATTGTTGTATGTGTTGGAAATTTTACTAACGAGGGAATAAGTTTATCCCGTCATTTATGAATCAAACATAAGGCGCGCTCACGTCGGAAACTTTGTTTCCACACACGTGCACACGTGGGGCTAAATATCATAAATTTCCCGAGTGAAAGAGATATTGGCACACGTAAGAGTAACGTGTTTGAGACATAGATTGATGGACGGTTATTGTCGACAATAATTTATATTCCACGTTGGTTAACGAAGAAAGGATTGTACGAAGTGTAAGATGGAACGGGTCAAATAAGACCGCAGAGCCATGAAGGGCCGCGACAACGGACGAACCGAGCCACGATAGTGGAAGCACCGCGGTGCCAGTCAGGCAGGACCGCGACGCTTCCCGGACAGTGAATGTGGAGACGAAAGTTTAAGTGTTTCTCTTGAACTTTGTGTTGGTTTGGATGGATGAATCTTCCATTAAAGTGAGTCATTGGTTTGAGTATGTTCACACACTCTTTACTTGGCTCAATGAACCTCCATTAAGACATTCACATAGCAAATGAAGTGGCATTCACGTTGCAAGTGAAGAGGCATCCTTGTCCTATAAATTGAGGCCTTTTGTGGTTCATTTTGAGATAGGAAGACATGTTCTTCACTTCAGATTTTTCTGTGCCCAAACATTCACTTCATCTCAAAGAAAGTCTTACACTTCTCAAACATATTGTCTCAGGAGATCATGCACCTTTTATACCACAAGTTCATACACATCTCTGAGTCAATCCTCTCTTAGCAATTTCCATATTTGTGTTCTTCGATAGGTTTTCTTCGTTGTGCTTTACGAAGAAGATAAACCGTTGTTTTATTTTGGAAGACTTTTGTCCTGCTAACGTAAAAGCATGTATACAGGGCAATCTTGTCTTAAAGAAAGAATGTCAAACACTCGACTCAGCGTGTGGTGAAAATTAACCAATTTGTTGTTTGAGTTCTTATTTCAGACATAAGGATCAAAAGCTTGCAGCAGTTGATGTTGCCAACGGCAATCCGATGAAATATGAAGTTGTTGAATCTACAGACAACACATCACGAGACCTGATGGTTGCAGACACAGAGATTCAAGAACCTAGATACATAATTATTCTAACTAGATGATATTATTGTAATGATGTTGTAATGATCTACTTAGTATAGCCTTTAGATCACTTATAGTTAGTTTAACTATTCCCCAGATGTACATGTGGATAGACACATATCCAACAGTATGTTAGCGTTGTATAATATTTGGATCTTCTCTTTTCTGATTCATATAATAGTTGGCTCTTCTCTTTTCCGATTCATATGTAGAATGCGTTTGGCCAAAGAATTTTTTACTTTTTTTGATTTTTTTACTTTATTTGAAAATTATCGTCTGGCCATGAAAATTTCAAAGACAACTTAAAGTTGTATTTGAAATTTGGAATTATTTTTTTCTTACTTTTTTCACTTTCAGTATATTAAAACAACTAAACACAACATCTTCAACTCCAATTTTAAAATTCCAAATAAAGTAAAAATATTTGATTTTCATGGTCAAACGCCTACTTAGAAGTTAGAACTTATAATGCAAAACCTTTTAGGGCCCCGTTGGCCATAAAAATTATTCTCTGTTTTCTAAAAAAAAATCACTTTATTTGAAAATCGACCATGAAAATTTCAAATTCAACTTGAAGTTGTATTTCAAGTTTGGAAAACATGTTATAAGATATTTTTCAACTCACTTTTCACTTTTAAAGTTATATTTAAGTACATTCAAGCTTGAACATTATTTCAAATATTCTTTACAAAAAGTATAATAAAACACAACTCCATCTTCAACTCAAACTCCATAAATTTTAACTAAAGTGAAAAAATGAAAGAAGAACGCAACGAATTTTGAATGATCAGGAAGGGCTGGACCTCTCTTGGTTGACCGAAGGCCCCACTTCTCTTCCCGAGCTCATGGACTCTGTTCATTGAGGGTGCTGAGCGAATCGACTACACGGAACAATCAAGCCCGAATTCCCCTGGATGAAAGGGAAGAAGAATATGGACAGATGGAACCAAAGATGAGCTCTCTGCTTAGCGCAGGCTACATTTGACCCCTAGATCATGAAGAAGGTGTCCCCTACACCAGACCGGAATCTCCATCCCGATTGGGAACCAAAAAAGTAGTGATTATCAATGGCTGGTTGAGCTCACGCTCCTGCTTCTTGGTCACCACAGGACCAGTACCCTTAGTTGTTCTATACTTGCAGGAGAAGGAAAAAACCATTCGGGGATTCCTTTTTTTATTAGCCCAAAATAAAACTCTAACAGCTAGGTTTCGAGAGGGTAATATCTATCTCCAGAACAGGAGAAGAAAGGGAGGAAGGAATTCTATTCTTTACGGCCCTTTCCAGACCTTATGTAATTTTCTTCGGTTGGGTTAGCTTTTTGGTAGGAAAGGTGGTAGTAGAGTTGCTAGATGTCCTTCGCGTCACTCTACTGTTTGTTTTCCAGGAATACGCTTTTAGCCCTACTCTAACTCCTCCGATTCCCCTTTGCTTTCTTTATTACAACTCGCACGTGCCCAGCCTCAACGCCACTTCCCAAACCAAAATTGTCTTTTCCAGATCTATGAAAGGTGAAACGTTGAAGGTCCACAACAAGTAATATAAATGAACAGTTGATTTTTTATTCGAGCTGTTGAGGGCCGGAGCTCGTAAGGATACATTACTTCATTATTTATATTGCAAACACTTATGATATGGTTATGTCCAATAAAATTGCCGTATAATATGTATTGGAACTATTAATGTCACTTGTGTTATTTGCAAAAGACTTTATTGGAAGAAAAAAATCAGTTAATGTTCACGATTAAAAATTAAAAGCGATAATTTAATGTACAAATTACAAAATCAATTAAAAGCTAAAGATTGATTAGTGGGCACCAGTAAAAGAATTGCATTCAGACCCAAAAGTAAAATAACATAAGGCGCTCTGGGAGCATTCTACTCTCTTTTGGGGTTGATCCTTATATGTGTTATCAGTTGTCCGTTCTCAAACCCTGGTTTATTGAAGCACATTCCGTGATTTACTGGTGGTAGTGTTGAGGGACAGATACTACTACCTCCAGGACTAGTCTGACGCAACTCGGAACCTTAATATAAAAAAAATCACTAAAGTTTTGGAGTTTCATTTTCACTGATTAAGTTGCTTGCTTTCAGGATTTCAATCTTGCCTACACTTGTAAAATTACAAATTGAGGTAGAAGTAAGATAAATGTCTGCCTTTCAGGACACGAAATTACATTTTTATCTAGGTGAAACTTTGTTTCTTTATTTCTGTTATATTTGCATTTTTAGCGTCTGAAATTTGACCTTCTGGTCATTTATGAACAATTCACATGTAGTTCGGTTATTTCATGTGACCAAAAAAAATTCTGACTTCACTATTATAGTGGCTTAAAGTTCAATGATTTTATTGTGATAAAAATAGTTATAAACTTTATTATAATAGGTAAAGTTGATTGATCATATGAAAAATTAACCCTTAGAGCTATTTAAAGCTGAAGTATCACTCCACACAACTGAAGCTAGCGCTTTAGGCTCCAATATTTTAGGTGCCTAATTTTTTTTATCCGGTGTTCGGTAGCTCGATTGAATTTTTCGATTTCAAGATATGCAAGGCCAATTAAAGAGGAAAGCACTCTCTAGCACAATAATTTTCATTTTGAGGCTCGAACTAGAGGTGCCTATCAAGTGGTTCAGTTCAATTTTGAATGTTATCGATCCCGCTTATTAGTTATCGTTTTGAAGATATACTTAATCGTTACAAAACGGTTTTAAATAAATAATATATGATACTTATATATATAAAAAATAAGGCCTCCCTTTAAAGGCTGGCTTTAGGTCACCAGTCTTATTGAGCCGCCTTGATAGGGTTGTCTTTGTTAAGGAGCGTTTTACCTTTAACGTGAAATTTCTCGGCGCGAATCTAAATTTAATTGGGCCCCAATATGAATATCGGACACCAGACATTAATACTTTACCCACGGATGACAATTGGGGCGGGGCAGGACAAACTTTTAATGACAAATTTAATGCATCTGGTACTAGAAAACTTTTTTTGCATTGATAATGATGCCCAAAAATAATGACTTTATGACGTTATTATTGGGAAAAACAAAAGAATGAACATATAAATTAAAAATGCACTATATGTTTTTTTATCTTCGAATATCAGAATAAGTTTTAAAATTATAAATTCAAATATATTTTTTTGCCTTTGCTTAAGCTATTGAAATTAACTTATTTTAAGAAATGCTAAAAATATTAAACGGAACAGAACAGGACGGATTAACATCTTAATAGGTCAAGACTTGCCTCGTCCTAATCGGCTCTAACTTGCCGCATTGCCACTCCTAACTTTACCCATACAACAGGAAATTTCATTTACTTAGAACTGAAACATACAATAAAAAAACAATGACACGTGAGGCCAATTACAAGGATCACATCACTACTCCAAACAAGACTATGCAAATAAAACATTAAAAATGCTAATTCATACAAGTGAAATTAACTGCAGAAGCTAGATGATTAATTCTCATTTTCAATTAGACTTCTGATTCTCTTCATCCTCGTTGTTCTTGTGGCCATGTCCAGGCAATTTCTCTTTAATTTTGTCAAGTAACCCTTTCTTCTCGTTTGTTTCACCTCCATGGACTTGCTCATCTACAGCACTATGACTATGAGCAGCAGGGACATTGACTTCTTGATCAGTCTTGTTGTGGTAACCTGGAAGTTTTTCTTTTATCTTTTTCATAAATCCCTTCTTCTCTTCTTCATGTGTTGCTTCTGCATTAGCATTAGCCACGTGAGGAGTCGAGTTGTCCATTGGAATGAATTCAGTGCTTTCATCTTCCTTATTATTATGATCACCGGACATCTTTTCTTTGATCTTGTCTTTAAGTCCCTTCTTCTTCCTTTTCCTCTCTCCAGTACCGCCTGCTTCTACTTCCTCCTCATCGCTCGACTGAAATTCCCAAGTGAAACAAAAAAAATTAATTGCAACAAGACAAATGAGAAAGCTACTGCTGTTTATGCATTTTCGCAACAACATTGTCTAAATCAACTCAATTTTTAGTATCCAAAACAATTAGGGGTGGGGACGCGATTTTCACTAACGAATTCAAAATATAAAAAAGCAAATACACGAAGAAGTTAATGAAATTCAATATGTACTATATATACATAAATAATTTTAACCTAATATATACAATGTATATCAAATTAATTGGTCTAAATGAGCCAAAGGAAATTATGTAAATTTTAAAATTAATTAAACTAATAATTTAAAAAAAATACAATAGATTCACTTTTTTTTTAAATGAAAAAAAGAAAAACTCGCGTAGGGTCATGTTGGACGGATTAAGTTATAATTAGTTATTTAACATATTTTCTCTTGGGTAAAATTTTATTAAGTAAGATCATGATCCGTTTATTGATTTGACAGAATTTAACATGTCCGTTTACCACCCTACAAGCAACATTGTCCGTTGGCTATTTTCTTGAGTCTATAAATTTTTAACATGTACATTTACCACCTTACCGAGCTAGAATTGCTGTGAGTGCGATGAAGCTTTTCCATGAGAGTGTGTTTCTCCTCCTTTGGTTCTTCAACATTGGCCTTCGTGTCAACAACGTCAATCATAACAGCGTCATCGTGGGCCTTGTCTTCTTCTTTCTTTCCCATGAAATTGAACAATCCACATCCACGGTCAGCAGTCTCTGGAGCTGCACCCTTGTTGATTGTCTCCTCTGAATGACCTTTTTGCTCTGCCATTTTATCTTTGACTTGTACAAATGAAACTGAAGCTAAGTTAAAATTGGAATTGCTTTGATTGAATATTTGTAATTGTGATATAGCCTTGATCAAGACTCGGTTTATATAGGCGAAACATATCGTAGGTACTACGTTATGTGATTTGGATATTGGCGACTTATGTTTATGTGTCACTATTGGTGCTAGCAAAAATAGTGAAATGTCGGTTTGGACGGTTTACGCAAATTGAGATTTTGAGATTTATTATGCTGTTTAATGCATTGCTGATTTTGATGATATTCTTATTTATGGATTAGGAGTTAGGTCGTACTTTGTGTAAAGCAAAGGCCAATAGCCTTTTTGATTTGTTTAAGAAAGAATGCTAAGGGTAGTCATGTTAGTGGCTCTTGGACTATGAAATGCAAAGAATCTTTGCACCGACCAGGGTCTGGAATTGAGAGTTGGGAGGAGGAACACATTCATTGGTTCAAATTCAAACAAGTCTGAATAATTAAAAGGTATTGGACGACTCCGTAACATGATATTAATCTCTCTTGGGAGTCTTCTCATTAATATCAAAATATATATAAAGTATAATATTCATTTCTTATACAATAGGAATCCTAAGCCTATACAAAAGAGGAATTCTAGTCTTACCATAATTATATTTACACAATATATGAAAATATTCTAATTATGGGTAGGGAATATTGTTACTACTATGTTGCACACGTTTACACACCCCCTCAGTCGGAGCGGGAGGAGGCCGGACGCTGAGACTGGATCTGAAGTCAAGAAATAACTGTCTGGGAAGTCATTTGGTAAATATATCTGCATACTAATAGGATGAGGGAACATGTAACACTCTGACATGACCTAGCACAAATTTCTCACGAACAAAGTGTAGGTCTATCTCAATGTGCTTGGTTCGCTGATGTTGAACCGGATTATGAGACAGATAGATGACAGAGATGTTATCACAGTACACAATAGATGGATGACGCAAAGGACACTGAAGTTCTAACAGTAAATTTATGAGCCAACAAATCTCAGCTACCACATTTGCAATGCCTCAGTACTCAACCTCGACACTGGAACGAGATAGGGTAGCCTGTCTCTTGGCAGACCAAGAAATCGGATAATCCCCTAAAATACACAAAAGCCGGAGGTGGAGCGTCACGTGTTCGGACACCCTGCCCAATCTGCATCCGTATAAGAGAGCAACCTGTTTGGTGCAGAGGGGTGTAGGTGCAAACCATAATCAAGTGTGCCCTAAATGT
Source organism: Przewalskia tangutica (assembly GCA_029844215.1). NCBI lineage: Eukaryota > Viridiplantae > Streptophyta > Magnoliopsida > Solanales > Solanaceae > Przewalskia > Przewalskia tangutica. The sequence goes on from CM056721.1 coordinate 1,013,755, forward strand.
ATCTGATGATACGCTTAAGAGCAGTGAAGTGAGACTCTCTGGGGCATGCATGAATAGGAATACCTGCTGAACAATATAAGCAATGTCAGACCTTGTGAATGTGAGATACTGAAGTGCGCCTGCAAGGCTCCTATACATAGTAGGGTCGGAGACTGGAGCATCATCCATAGCACAGAGCTTAGATTTCGAATCAAATGGAGTAGGTGAAACTTTGCAATTCGCCATCTTAGCCATGTACACGATTTCCTCTGCATACTTACGCTTACACAAGAACATGTGGTTGGCAGACCTGGTCACTGATATCCCCAAAAAGTAACACAACTTCCCCAAATCAGTCATTGCAAATTCGGACTTAAGCAAGGAAATAATCTCATTTTTCAATCCATCGGAGGAGGCAGTAAGAACAATATCATCCACGTAAAGTAATAAGTAAGCAGTGCTACTACCTTGATGAAAAATAAATAGTGATGTATCACTCTTGCTGCATACAAACCCAATCTGCAAGATATACCTGACAAAGCGATCATATCACGCACGGGGGGCCTGTTTCAGGCCATATAGTGACTTACAGAGACGACACACATAGTGAGGAACTGTTGGATGGGTGAACACTGACGGCTGATGCATGTAGACTGTCTCTCTCAGATCCCCATGTTAGAATGCATTCTTCACATCAAGCTGATGGATCAGCCAGTGTTTGTCCATGACAATGCTCAAAACTGTGCGAATGGTAGCCGGTTTGACAACCGGACTGAAGGTCTCACCACAATCAATGCCCTCCTGCTGATTTATTCCATTAGCCACAAGTCGTGCTTTATACCTCTCAAGATCTCCACTGTCTCTGAATTTGTGACGAAATAGCCACAGACAACGAATCAGATTCACCCCCTTAGGTCTAGGTACTAGATCTCATGTGTGCTGTTTAGTTAAAGCATTGAATTCCTCAGACATAACCGCATTCCAATTAGGGCCTTGTTTAGCCAAAATAGGATTCTTTGGAATTGGAGAAATGGTTTGGGCAGACAAGTTAAATTGGACTTTAGGTTTGAAGATTCCATGTTTGGCACGAGTTTCCATTTGGTGAGTGGGGACAGTGGGAGGCGGTGCTAGCGGAGTAGGAAGGGCTGAGACTGATGGTAGGATTGGATAAGGAGAAGTTGGGGGAGAAGCCGTCGGAGGCGCCACGATCGAGCGCCGCGGCGCTGTCGGAGTGACAGACCTCTCTGGAGATATGGCGTCGTGGTGCCTCATCACTGGGCCGCAGCGCTGTCGACGGGTTGGGAGAACAGACATCTCTGGAAATATGGCACCGCGGCACCTCAACACTGGGCCGCGGCGCTGTCGACGAGTCAGAAGAGAGAAGCTGATCAAGGATGATGGGAGAGATAGCAGACTCGTCAAGGAATGAGTAATCTGGTTCTTGGAATTTCTGAAGATTCGAAAACGGGAATGTGGTCTCGTCGAATGTGACGTGATGAGAGATGTGGATTTGATGAGTGGACAGGTCGTAGCATAGATATCCCCTATGTTTCGGTGGGAAGCCTAGGAAAACACATGGAGTGGATCTAGGAGCGATCTTGTGATGGGCGGTAGAGCTAAGGTTAGGATAGCAGAGACAACCGAAAATCCGTAGTTGATCATAGGAGGGGACTCTATTGTAGAGGATTTCGGTAGGGGTCATGTTGTTAAGAGTGCTAGTAGGGAGAATATTGAGAATGTATTCTGACATTTTAGCAGCATATACCCAGAAGGATGGAGGGAGGGAGGCATGAATCAATAGGGTGCGAATCATATTGTTAATGGTGCGGATGATCCTTTCAGCTTTACCGTTTTGTGGTGAGGTGTGAGGGCAGGAGAAACGAAAAACCATGACATTATTGATACAAAAACGGTGAAACATAGAGTTATTGAATTCACGACCATTATCGCACTGAAAAGATTTTATACCTTTTTCAAATTGTGTTTGGATGAATGTTCGAAACTGAAGAAATTTGGCAAACACTTCCAATTTAAATTTGAGAGGATACAGCCAAACAAAGTGAGAAAAATCATCTAGTAGGATAAGATAATATTTATGACCGAGAGAACTAGCAACATGTGATGTCCATAAATAGGCATGTATAATATCAAAGGGTGCAAAAGTAACACTAGTGGATGATTTAAACGAAAGACGAGTATGTTTGCCTAAAGAACAAGAAACACAGTTTTGGGCAAGCTTCCCATTACAAGTAATGAAATTATTGCCTCTAAAAAAGTTAAAAACTGGGGCTCCTGGATGACCAAGCCTATTATGCCATGTGGAAGAAGAAATGGTCGCTAGAGAGACGGGAGAGCTAGATCTGGCAGCGGAGGTGGGAGTAAATGGATAGAGATCCCCCGTGCTATTGCATCTCGTAAGAGGTGTCCCCGTATGGAGATCATTCACAGTGAAACCAAAAGGGTCAAAATCAACAGAGACGGAGTTATTACGAGAGAATTTGCGGATAGAGATTAGATTCTTAATCATATGTGGGACATATATGGTATTTTGAAGGGGATTGGATGAGGAGGTGATGTGTAGAATGTACCATAACCCTTTACTGGAATGCGGTGACCACTACCAACTGTCACAAATTGAGGATGTTTTAAACCAAACAGTTTGAGAATATTACCTGCAGACCGGGTGAGGTGAGAAGTAGATCCGGAGTCCATGTACCAGTTGTTGTCAGGCTGTTGCATGTTGAGACAGCTGAAGGCCTGACCCAACTCAGTGGGTGTCATGCTGGACGAGGGCTGCTGGTGCTGGAACTGCGGCGGCGCCGCGGCGCTGTACGGGTACTGTTGGGGCGCCGCGGCGCTTCTGCGAGCCCTGTTGTTGCTGTTGCTGGTTCTGCTGACCGCGATCCTTGCCACGACCACGACCTTCTCTGCCGCCGCGGCCATTGCCACCCTTGCCGCCGCGGTTGGGAGTTGTCTGGTGGCGTCTGGTCTTGGGGTTGCGTGTTGACAGCTAATGCCTGCTGACTGTGCGCCTCTTGCTTAGCACGACGAGTTTCTTCGAGCAGTAACTGCGAGCGATCTTTGTTAAAGCTGGGTAACAGATCCGCCTGTTAAATCATGGTGGCCAATGTATCATATTCGCCTTTAGGGAGACCAATAATCAACTGTAACACCAATTTGGTGTCGATGAATCCAGTCGGCAAAGCAAGTTGATCCGTCGGGAGCTTTAATCGCTTGCGATTGATCCACATTGAAAAGGTTTTCAAGACGTGTATGTCACGACCCAGCCCCGGGGCCATGACTGGTACCCTACCGGGGTACCCTGTCAGGTATATGTCATAGAATAGCAGCGGAACATACATAACACATTACTTAGAAAAAAGGGTAAACATTCATCGGTAGATAAGTGTCGCTTTCTATAAAACATACTTAAACAAAAGTATAGTAATACAACTGGTTCTTATAGCCCAAAACACCAACGTGACTACAAACCTCTAGGAATAACAACTGTGGTGGGACAGGGCCCCGCCATACCCCCTGAATGTACAAAAGTCTATAACCTCAGGGAATCATACCAAAAAGACAAGTCTCCGGAGAGATGGAGCTTCCCAAGAAATGAACAGTGATCCTAAGAGTGCGGACCAACAAGCTACGTATCTCGACCTGCGGCATGAACGCAGCCCCCCGAAGGAGGTCAGTACAACAGATACCAAGTATGTGAAACTGAAAATACTGTAATGAATTCATAATAGCATATATATAAAGCAGGAGACATGTATGATAGCCAAACTACAGTACACAACATATACGCAGCCATGTCAAGTCAGGGACCCACGCCCTCTAAGTCATCACTCAAATATAACCATAGGTCTCATGCCCATAATATCAATCGTGCCCGTGGAATTCCTTCCATCGCCGATACCTATGATATAACAACACTAAGCGAGTACATATGAATACTAGATCCCACCAGATTATAAGAACTGACGAGGCAAGACGAAGGCATAGCTACAGATCCACCCCGCATCCTCAATCGATCGGCAAGTACGAAAGCCAGCTACCAGATCCACCTGTACCAACAATACTATAACTGAAATCACGAAGCTGACCGGGGCAAGTGTGATAGCCTCTACCAGATCCACCCTGCGTCACATCGCTGACCGGGGCAAGTACGCAGGCTAACCACCAGATCCACCCTGCATCACACCACTTCGCCCTAACCCTGACCGGGGCAAGTACGAAAGCCAACTACCAGATCCACCCTGCATCACGTCTCTGACCGGGGCAGGTACGAGGGCTAACTACTAGATCCACCCTGCATCAGTAGACCTCATGGAGAGCTAATCCATGGAATAATCACATCAGGAAACGAACCTCATCATGGCGCGTACCCGTGGAATCCTCCATCACCGATGCGCCCAAAATAGACTCATAATTACATGCTTTTAATTCGAATTGCAATACCATGCCTTTATATAAACCAAGACAATTACCATGCCTTCTTTTCACATAAACCAAGAGAATTCTTATTTAAGCAAGCCAAAGTACTATGTACGTACATTCTTTTCGAAAGCCTCCTTTTTATGTAAAATCCAAGATACTAACACTCGTAGTATCGAGGCGTGTCTATTTTTCAAAGTAAGTTACTACACCTTTAGAAAAATCATTTCATAGCTTGAAACCAAGTAACTTCAATTTTCCCACAATCTAGACAACTTATGCTCATTAATCAAAATAGACAACTTTCATAACCTTCCATAAAGTTATTATAACCAACTTCCCATAAAGCCGTTATACTAACTTTATGCTTTAGAAATTTACGACATCCTTATCCATTCATAAGGCCGTTATAACTAACTTCCCATAAAGCCGTTATAACTCCTTATGAACCATTTCGTTCTTTTACTAGCCAATAGGCTTATACTTCAAACAAATTCATACAATTTTCAAAATACTTTAAGTCTCTTATCTTTTAGAATAATTCAATATTCAATACTTTCACACCAAAAGTACTCTATACTTCATTAGGTCAAGCAAATCCTTGTCTATCTTATTTAGGATAAACCATTCCTTAAGAACAAGCGGGTTAACTTCTTAACCCAACCAACTTAGACATTTTCTTAAAACAAGTCACGTATAACAAAAGGATTTACTTCATTCAAAACACGTACGTCTACCGTACTATATAGTTATAACTACTCATGCTCAAAGGATAAGAAGTTTCCACATACCTCTTCGGTCAATCCTCTTGCTAAGCTCAAACTACCGCAAGTAATATGCCAACCTATAATAACCATAATACGTTTATTAACCTCTAATTTCAATGTAGGAATAATCTAAGTTCAAAGCCCCTAAATTCTATGGAAAATCAAGCATTTCCTTTGTTTCTACATACTTTGCCACCTTTTTAAGGTCCGAATTCAACATCCAAACGCCACTTCTTAGGCCCAACAATCCAAACAATCTCAAGGGGATTACACACCTAAACTTGGGGGTGTAAAATTCTGCCCCAAAAGGTAAAACAATTAACTTAACAAGTCTAAGGTAGTTTTTAGGCTACAACATGCTCACATAATTTTCTTAACCAATTCTTTCACATCCAAACCATATTTCTTACATGCAATGACTCTAAGAGCATTATTCACTACCACAAGTTCTTTCTTCTTAACATGCAACACTAGAAACTAATTCTAAAGGAAGAAATGTTACCTTAAAGTTTTAGTCAAACTTATTCCAAATATTTTTGCTATCTTCCTTGCCAAGAACACCACCAACAAGCTAGCCACAAGCTTCCTTCTTGTTCTTAACTTTTCAGATTTTTCCTAAGGCTAGAATTTCTCTTGGGATTTTAGGGAGAAAGAGGAGCTTGAACTTTTAAGAGAGAAGGGAGAGCTTTTGTCTAAGAGAGAGATGAAGTATGACCAAGTCTTGAAGACTTGGTCAATATAGTGCATGCAAAATCAGATGGGGGGGGACACTTGTCACCCTCCCAAGGACTTTTAAAAGAAAAAATCTGACTTTTCCTAAGTTTTTCCGCCCAGAATCCCGCCGGCGCGCTCGCTTCCAGGCGCGCCGCAACTCCCGCGACCGGATCTTCCGGCGCCGCCTCGCTTCCGGGCCGCGGCTGAAACTTCAGCGACCCTCGACATTCGGCAACGCTGCCTGCATCCGGCGCGCGCCGCTCGCCTGTCAAAACACATTTTTGTCCGACTGCGCACTGAACTTGTAATTATCATAACTTTCTACTCCGACGTCCTATCGACGAACGGTTGGTTGCGTTGGAATCTAGACTCAACGAACTACGCCCTGGGCCTTTGAAACACTTAGGAATTCTCAATGTACCGGGTCATAACCCGCCTCAAAGTCTACTAAAACCCGTCCGAACAATCAGTCAACCTATCCTTTGGAAATTTTAAGTCTTTCATGCCAGACGCTCTCACACGTAGGTCGAGAACTACTGGTATAACATTCTCCCCTTAGAAACATTCGTCCTCGAATGTTCTTTTGGAGCCAACTACTATTCTTCAAGACATCCTCGTACTATATACTAATGGAACTTCATTATGCCACCCATGACCCTAAGATATCGCACACGCATACCCATTCACCGTAAGTCAAGCGTAAAACGAACCCAACATACGAACCATTACTACTTACTCTCATTCACGCCAATGTAATTTCCGTTCGAATTTACCACTCATTCTATCACATGTACACAGTCTCAATATCCTCTGTTCATAACACTAAATCATACAACAATCCTATCATGCATACTAATCTCTAAAGGGTCAAAGACATACCTGTAATTATTGCTTTACATTCCCTGCTCTAATCATGATCCCGCCGCGCACGCATAACAAAAGAAGGCGATGAACCACCATCGATCACGGCGTCGAATCTCTACATCCGTGCTATCTCCGCAGACGGTTCCGCATAATGGCCCTGTTGGCCGCATGCATAGCAATTACCCAAACTAGCACGACACTCCCCATAATGGGTGTTACCACATCGGCTACACCGAGGTAGAGGTGGCTTCCTCAGACTAACACCCTTACTCTCCCGAAAACCTGAACCTCGAGCCCCGCCCCGCTCCGACCTCCGAACGCCCCGAAGGCGTGGTGGAGTACTCCATCTTGGATGAGGAGCATAACTAGCTCGCTGAGGCGGTCCGCCGAAATCGCCCCGAGATCTCGCTGCCTCGCCTCTTGGCCGGCCCGAGTCAAGCCGCCTCGCTTTCTCGCCCTCTATCCTCGCGATATGCTCGCATCTCGCTATATCCATACGGTGAAGAGCTACACCCAAGCACGCATAATCATATGACGGTCTAGCCCCATCACATAGCGATGAACTCATGCTCGCCATGTTGCACAATAGTGTCGCATACCGCCAAAGAGTCAAACTCAGTGTACTCTCCGACGGCCCTCCCATTCTCGCCTCAAGGTCAAGAATCTATCCACGCGGCTCTCTCAACTCGTGAGGCAAGAAGTGATCGGGAAGGCCTCTGCGAACTCCTCCCAACCCGCCGGAAGAACACCTCCTCTAGACAATTCCCATGACTCAAACCATTCAACGCAATATCGCAGAACGGTAGAAGCTAACACAACGGACTCGCCTCCGAGGCCCTAAGCACTGCGTGGTCCGCACTGTCGAATAAACTCCCGAGGATCCTCGCACCTCGAACCATAGAACTCGTGGATTACAACTCGTAAAGTCCGAATCCTTAAACCGTTTACCCTGGGTTAGCCATCGACCGGCGGCGCCGCCACGACGATGCTAGTCAACAACCTGACCGCTCTCCGTAATCCTATACTCGCCTGGCCGCGAATCGGGGCTCGCACGAGCCTCGAGCTACCGCCGCCTCGGCCTCAATACTTCCGCCAGAATGAACTCGCCGACCCGCCATCGCCTCGTGCATAGTTTGTGCCCGAGTCTCGTAACTCTCTGCGTCACTAGCGCCTCGCCGATGCCTTGCCCTTCGGCTCTGCCGCTCCGCGAGGCATAATCTGCATGAAGAATAGGTCGAGAGGACTCAACCTACTATGACTCTCATCGCACGATCTCAAAGAGAGAAGAATGGAAACCAACCCTAAATGTCCTGCAGCCTCATGATTATAGATGTGGTGCACAACACACCGATAATCAAGACTCTACTAGACACGGTCTTTAGACACTTTCCGAGGACTAATCGCTCGATACCACTTTTGTCACGACCACCAGGGGCCATGGTACTACCGGGTACCGCCGTATATGTCAGAGAATAGCAGCTGAACATACATAACACATTACTTAGAAAAAGGGTAAACATTACTGGCCAGCCGATAAGGCTGCCTTCTATAAAACATACTTAAACAAAAGTATAGTAATACAACTGGTTCTTATAGCCCAAAACACCAACGTGACTACGCACTCAGGAATAACAATCGTGGTGGACAGGGCCCGCCATACCCCGAATGTACAAAGTCTATAACCTCGTGGAATCATACCAAAAGACAAGCCTCCGGAGAGATGGAGCTTCAAGAAATGAGCAGTGATCCTAAGTGCGGACCAAGTTCACGATCTCGACTGCGGCGTGAACGCAGCGGGCGAGGTCGCACAACAGTACCAAGTATGTGAAACGAAAATCAGAATGAATTCATAATAGCATATATATAAAGCGAGACATGTATGATAGCCAAACTACAAGACACAACATATACGCAGCCATGTCAAGTCGTGACCCACGCCTCTAAGTCATCACTCAAATATAACCATAGGTCTCATGCCCATAATATCAATCGTGCGTGAATTCCTTCCTCACCGTGATCATGATATAACAACACTAAGAGTACATATGAATACTAGATCCCACCAGATCATAAGAACCGTGCGAGGCAAATGACGGCATAGCTACCAGATCCACTCTGCATCCTCAATCGATCGGCAAGTACGAAAGTCGACTACGATCCACCCGTACCAACAATACTATAATCGAAATCACGGTGGCCGGGCAAGGCGATAGCCTCTACCGATCCACCTGCGTCCACATCGTTGGCCGGAGGGCAATCGCAGCTAACCACCGAGATCCACCTGCATCACACCACTTCGCCTAACCCGACCGACAAGTACAAAGCCAACTACGAGATCCACTGCATCACGCGTCTCGGCCGGGCAGGCACGGTGGCTAACTACTAGATCCACTCTGCGTGATGAGACCTCACGGAGAGCTAATCCATGGAATAATCATCACAGCGAAACGAACCCTCATCATGGCGCATACGTGGAATCCTCCATCACCGATGCGCCCAAATAGACTCATAATTACATGCTTTTAATTCGAATTGCAATACCATGCCCTTATATAAACCAAGACAATTACCATGCCTTCTTTTCACATAAACCAAGAGAATTCTTATTTAAGCAAGCCAAAGTACTATGTACGTACATTCTTTTCGAAAGCCTCCTTTTTATGTAAAATCCAAGATACTAACACTCGTAGTATCGAGGCGTGTCTATTTTTCAAAGTAAGTTACTACACCTTTAGAAAAATCATTTCATAGCTTGAAACCAAGTAACTTCAATTTTCCCACAATCTAGACAACTTATGCTCATTAATCAAAATAGACAACTTTCATAACCTTCCATAAAGTTATTATAACCAACTTCCCATAAAGCCGTTATACTAACTTTATGCTTTAGAAATTTACGACATCCTTATCCATTCATAAGGCCGTTATAACTAACTTCCCATAAAGCCGTTATAACTCCTTATGAACCATTTCGTTGTTTTACTAGCCAAGAGGCTTATACTTCAAACAAATTCATACAATTTTCAAAATACTTTAAGTCTCTTATCTTTTAGAATAATTCAATATTCAATACTTTCACACCAAAAATACTCTATACTTCATTAGGTCAAGCAAATCCTTGTCTATCTTATTTAGGATAAACCATTCCTTAAGAACAAGCGGGTTAACTTCTTAACCCAACCAACTTAGACATTTTCTTAAAACAAGTCAAGTATAACAAAAGGATTTACTTCATTCAAAACACGTACGTCTACCGTACTATATAGTTATAACTACTCATGCTCAAAGGATAAGAAGTTTCCACATACCTCTTCGGTCAATCCTCTTGCTAAGCTCAAACTACCGCAAGTAATATGCCAACCTATAATAACCATAATACGTTTTTTAACCTCTAATTTCAATGTAGGAATAATCTAAGTTCAAAGCCCCTAAATTCTATGGAAAATTGGGCAGCATTTCCTTTGTTTCTACATACTTTGCCACCTTTTAAGGTCCGAATTCAACATCCAAACGCCACTTCTTAGGCCCAACAATCCAAACAATCTCAAGGGGATTACACACCTAAACTTGGGGGTGTAAAATTCTGCCCCAAAAGGTAAAACAATTAACTTAACAAGTCTAAGGTAGTTTTTAGGCTACAACATGCTCACATAATTTTCTTAACCAATTCTTTCACATCCAAACCATATTTCTTACATGCAATGACTATAAGAGCATTATTCACTACCACAAGTTCTTTCTTCTTAACATGCAACACTAGAAACTAATTCTAAAGGAAGAAATGTTACCTTAAAGTTTTAGTCAAACTTATTCCAAATATTTTTGCTATCTTCCTTGCCAAGAACACCACCAACAAGCTAGCCACAAGCTTCCTTCTTGTTCTTAACTTTTCAGATTTTTCCTAAGGCTAGAATTTCTCTTGGGGTTTTAGAGAGAAGGAGGAGCTTGAACTTTTAAGAGAGAAGGGAGAGCTTTTGTCTAAGAGAGAGATGAAGTATGACCAAGTCTTGAAGACTTGGTCAATATAGTGCATGCAAAATCAGATGGGGGGGGGACACTTGTCACCCTCCCAAGGTCTTTTAAAAGAAAAATCTGACTTTTCCTAAGTTTTTCCGAGAATCCCGCCTGGCGCGCGCCTGCCGGGCGCGCGGCTCCGCAACTGCGGACCTCAGATCTTCGGCGCGTGGCCTGCTTCCGAACGCGGCGCTGAAACTTCAGCGACCTCGATACATTCGGCAACGCGCCTGCATCCGTGCGCGCCGCCGCCTCTGTCGAAACACATTTTTGTCCGATTGCAAGACCGAACTTGTAATTCTCATAACTTTCTACCCGACGTCCCTATCGATTTAGCGGTTGGTTGCGTTGGAATCTAGACTCAACGAACTACGCCCTGGGCCTTTGAAACACTTAGGAATTCTCAATGTACCGGGTCATAACCCGCCTCAAAGTCTACTAAAACCCGTCCGGAACAATCCGTCAACCTATCCTTTGGAAATTTTAAGTCTTTCATGCTTTCGTACGCTCTCATACGTAGGGTCAGAACTACGGGGTATAACAGTGTATTGTTAAAATGCTCCTCTAAATAGAAGCACAGGTGCTTGTTGTCCTGAAAAATTTCCTCCAAACGATTCCACAAGTTACGGGCGGTGGAGTCAGATTTCATGATAGTAAGAAGTAGATCCTGAGAAATACTACCATATATCCAATTTTTAACGTCGGCGTCTAGACGACGCCAAATAGAATCATCAACCTCCGAAGGGCGCGGAATGGTGTCATCAATATGATCAAGCACGTTATAGAGACATTCATGATTGCGAAACAGTTCAACCCAAGAAGAATACTGACTACTTTCTTGATCAAGAAGAATGAGGATATGGTTCTTAATATTGGAAACAGTTAGAGCGGGATGAAAATAGGGTGATGACTTGGTGGTGGGATTTGTGGAGGTAGAAGCGTCAACAACAGTGGGAGAATACTGAGTATCCATTTAGAGAAGAGAGGAAGGAAGGAGAAAACCAAGAATTTTGCTTTCGGTGTCGCGGCGGAACAGGAGTAGGACCGGCGGCTGTGGGAGGTGGGAGGATTTTTTTTTTTAGGGTTTTGTGTGTTTGACTCTTGATACCATGTAAGATGATATTAATCTCCCTTGGGGAGTCTTTTCATTAATATCAAAGTATATATAGAGTACAATATTCATCCCTTATACAAGAGGAATCCTAATTTTACCATAATTATATTTACACAATATGTGGAAATATTCTAATTATGGGTAGGGAATATTGTTACTACTATGTTGCACACGTTTACAGACTCTGCTTCACATTTTTATATTGTTTGAAATTGATTTAGAAACTTCTTGTTTTGAAAAGAAGGAAAATTTGGAGAATTAGTGAAAATTCTTGCATGTGTGGCCCGTTGAATAATAAATTGGGTGAAAACTAAGACGTCTTAAGTTCATTTTTTTGTCGAGACAACAAATATTAGATAATTTCTTCTGGTCTGTATCGTTATGGAACGGAAGAAACGGGAGAGAAGATTGAAGAGAGAATGAACAAAACTAATTGCATTGAAAAATAAAGGACTACATCTCTATTTATAGAGAACTAAAGGGAATAAAATAAAAGAAAATATATTATTTTTCTTATACATACTAAACTAAAAGAATACTAAATATTCTATAATTAATGTAGTAACTAGACTTAGAAGAAAACTAAATATTTTAGAATATTCATAGACTAAAAAGAAAAGTAAATATTCTACCATTAATGTAAATCATAGCATAGAAAGAACACAAATTTCAACAATCCCCCTCAAACTCAAGTTGGTACATCCAATTTGATTTTGAACATTTGATTCTTCTTCTTAAACGCCTTGTAAATTTATTTTCTAACGTCATCTTCACCGATCAGTTTTGATGATTTTTACCAATGAAGATTTGTGGGACATTTAAAGAGATATTAATTATTTCCATAGTTAAAAAGTATGTATGATTGAAAATTGAAGCTCGGTGCGTTGAAAGTGAGCACGAGGTAAAATATATTGGAGCCCGCCACGTTAAAAGTGAGTACGGGTTAAAAATATTGGAGTCTGATGCTTTGAAAGTGAACACGTGTTAAAAGATATTGGAGCCCTAACTGATTAAAATTGAGCCTTTACGGGTTAAAAGTTGTTTAAAAAATTTCCAACAAAATTTACAGATTCATTAAGATCGATTAAAGCTCTGATACCACTATTATAGAATGAAAGAAACGGGAGAGAAGATCGAAGAGAGAATGAACAAAAGCAATTGCGTTGATTCATTACAATGTTTCTTGCATTGAAAAATAAAGGACTATATCTTTATTTATAGAGAACTAAGGGAATAAAATAAAAGAAATATATTAATTTTCTTATAAATATTAAACTAAAAGAAAATTAAATATTTTATAATTAATATAATAATTAGACGAAGGAAACTAAATGTTCTAGAATATTTATAGACTAAAAATAACTATTCTACCATTAATGTAAATCATAGCATAGAAGGAACACATATATCAACATTTATAACTTGTGATTGGCACAATTATCCAATATATGTACTTGTTATTTGTTAGAGATAATAGACATCCAATGAAACATTTGTCCAATTGGAAGTACTTCTCATTTGAAGAGCCGATGTTAATGCTGCATTTGTTAGAGATGTAGTTAACGGATTAGAAAGTTAAGCACTAGGATTGACAAGTAATAAACATATAAAAATATGGCTTAACATAAGTTTTAGATAAATTTAAGAGTGGAGAACTTATCTAAACAAAAGAGAGACATGTGTCGCATTGTATGTATTAATAGTTTTAAAAAATAGAATTATTAAGGTTGTCGCATTGTTTTAGTCCAATTCATATATTGTTGTGCTTTTCGATTGCATCAATTTTGTTTATACTTTGTCAGAAATACTTAAGCCTTAGCTTTTGACCAACAAAAGAAACACATTTCCTGTGTCTCAATGTTCTACACAATTTCATTAATATAGACAACTTTTAAGAATTCAAACAACTTAGCAGACAATTTAGCCAAAGACTTCTCCTCAGATAAGTGTTTTTGAATCAGGACAATTATAGGCAACTCCTGTGATTAGTCTTAATGTTATATTGCCATATGTATTGTAAAATTGTAATTCGTATTTCATATACATTGAACTAGATCTACACCAAACCCATGAGTAAGGTCAGCAATTAAATATTCAGGAAGTTGAATATTTGGATAATCTGTGTTTGTGGACTACCAAAAGCAAATTATTCAAACCGTCCAAGTGAAATCAAGAAATTCTTCACGAATTTATTCCTTTGAATTTCCATACAGAATTACAAAAAAAATCTTGTTCAAACCAACCCTCACCAATCTTTTCAGTATTACTAATTTCAAAGTTGGCCAATATGTTGTTCATACTAGCAACAGTTTACTCCACATTTTTGTTGTAGAAAACTGCTCACTGAGGATTAAAGAAGCTAAATTTCACACCAGTATCAATGACAACATACAGACCAGCAGCAACCAAGATCCCACTTAAGCCCATTCCCAAAAGCCCAAGTCCCCAATTTACCCACCAACTTAGAGAATATTGTTTGGGCTTCTTGACTTTAAGCCACATAAAACATGGATAAGCAAATGTAATAGGCAGAGCAATTCCTCCAATAAGCCCAGTAAAGCTACCCAAAAATGGAATTGCCACGGAGATGAAGAAGCACACAAACCCGAAAATTGCCCGGAAAATGGAACGGAGCCACCACGGGCATGCTTTTTTGCTCCTTGTAGTGTAAGCTGATTCCATATCATCGAACGTTGGCATTCCGTATATTTGGAATGAGCTTATCGCATTTATTATCACAAAAATACTTATTAGAGCTAACACGGATCGTGAAACGTCTTGACTATGAAATGCAAATAATGCCGTTAACATGCTCCCGTTTGCTGGAATCTGAAATAAAACAATACAAGATGAATATTAAGATTTTTATTAATCATTTAAAATTTAAGTACATGTATATGTTGTAACATAATTTGTAAAAGAGTTGAGAGAGGGGAAGGGAGCATACCAAATGACCGTAAGCCCAGTAACCACAAATTGCAAGAGGGAATAAACACATTGCTATGAGCAGATATGAGAATTGGACACCCTTCCACATGGGCACTCTCGATGGGTGCTTCTCACTTGAAGGCATTGTGGCCTGCATTAAATGAATAACAAAATGAGTTTAAATTTTTCAATTTTTCATGTAGTAAAATTATATTCTTACTCTTACGACGACTTTCGATGCTTAATTAGGTAAGTTCCTCAACCCACTTTACCAATCAATTTTTCAATCTTCAGTCATCTTTTTGAGTTTATCTTTTATAAACTAATATGATTGTAAATGATTATTTTTTTTCATATCTAATCGCCAAAAAGATTATTACATGTAACTGTCTTACAACTTAGGGAAGAGCGAGCGATGATGATTACCTGAATCTCAAGTATGAGATTATGGCCTCTGAAAGCAAAAGCAATAATACCAAGAGCATTAAGAAGATCAAATATCCTATTAACTTGGCTTCCCTTTCTCACTGGTTCATAAGACACATTAGGTAGCCTACCCTGAGCAACTGAGACCGTCCATAATGCCGTACAATATCCAACTGCTGTAAGAGCACCAACTAATGAAACTCCAGCTATAGAATTCAAATTTGGCAACTGCGCTAAAACTACTGCCACACAAGTGAACACCAAGTACCATTCAACTGTTGTTAATGGCTTGGGATTACTACATGTTGCTCCACATAAAGTCTGATATAATAGCTTTGCCGTTGAGCCACCAATAATAATCAACGCACAACATGTACCCGCTGAGAGATACCCGATTGGAAACGCTGCAATTAGTTTCCCTAATTTGTCACCTGATCAACCAAAAAAACATCAAATTTTTAACGTTAATAAAATTATCAGGCATGTAAATATGTAAATTCCTAGTATTAATTCATTATGTTGCAATAGAGGCACAAAAATCAACCAATATTATAATAATTCAACAAGTTTAAGCGAGTTAGATTATGATCCATTTGTTGATTCGACATAACAAGTTGAATCTGAAATGACTCATCAAATTATTAGGTGTAAATTGATCAAAATAGAGTGATCCAACATATGCAACCAATTACAAAAATACAAATCAAATTTGGAGATTGAGGATTATGTAAATTTGGCATACCCTTAAGCTAATAATTTAGGAAAATATTTTATCTTTCAAGTTCTTTTTCTTCAAAAGCAAAGTTAAACAAAAGAAAGACAAGTCATGTTAGACGGTTGTGTATGACCTATCTTAACTCAACCTTTATGTTAGCCCAGAAAGTTTGAACGACTTAAGTCATGACCTACTTATTAATTTTATCCATTTTAACTCTCAAATTTGACGACCCCTCCGCTACTTTGACAAAAGAATCTAAATAGATGCTTACCGAATGTCGCGCATGCCAGTTGCAAGTATCTGCTGTAACGTAGTCCTGTTTCATGACTTTCATGAAGTTGAACCATCAAATAGAGCGTATACAGCTGCCATATAAATGCTATAGTTAAGCATGTGATACCCCAAGCCCTGCAACAGTAACAAAAAAAAACATCATATGTTAGTCAATCATTACATAGAAAAAAAAAATGGTATATTATGTAGAAAAAAATTAAATTACCAGCCAAGTATGGTAAAAGCAACAGGCAGAACAAGAGCTTGAATACCAATCCCAGAACAAAGAGTATGAAACGCAGCGTAATATGCGTTTCCATTTCTCGACTCAGTGATTGGGAGCCACGCGTCTTGCGGGTCTAATCTTGTCATTTTAAGCGCCTTTCTAAGAGGACTACCCAAAGGAGTGATGAAACGCGGCGTCAATCCGCGTGACCGTGGAGTTTTAACGGCTCGATTTGTAGCGTGATCTCCCGTGTGAAGTAACGGTGATCGAGAAAGCGATGGTGAGTGAAATTGTGAAGGAGGTAATGATACTATGGACGGCGTTGGTGCCATTGACACCGTCCGTGGAGTTATTGGCAATGATACTATGGACGGCGTTTGTGCTACCGACGCCGTCCGTGGAGTTATTGGTAAAGAACCGAATTGATCATCGTGATGAAACATTGGAGCTATGGTTACCGTTCGTGGCGTTATTGGTAACGAGCTCGGTAATGAACTAACCTCATCAACATTAGCCATTTTTGTTTCCAAGTTTTCTCTACTCATGATGATATTAATTCGACTTATAAGAAGTCACAAACGCAAAAGAGCCTAAGATAGCTCGATTGGTTACTTGTGTATGCTAAAAATTCATGGGAAATGTGAAATGTGAATCCATATATATATAGTGACATATCTAGCTAGTAGGTATAATTTGACCAGAAAGTCTTTGACTTACAAATTGGCTAATATAAATTATTTTAAGAAAATTGAACATGATCTAACAAGGAAGTAGCTAGGAACGCAACCTGTGACAGTTTGACAAACTTGGCTGCTTTTCTCACTTTTCGATATTCCCTTTATTTGAATTTTTTTTTATATCCAATTTTCTGGCTTACGCCAGATTATTCCTGGAGATAGTAGTATCGGTCCTTCAACACTACTATTCTTAAATTGCAGGATGTACCTGAATGACCAGAATTTAAGAATATAACAACTAATATCACCTACAAAGTCCTCTCATAAGAGACCAAAGTGCTCTCACCAGAATTCGAACTCACGCTGCAAGTCTCGATCATTTGTCATCCAGATGTATCCGGGGGGACTGAATTCTTTAAGATATGGTTAAGAAATTTAGCAGACCTTATGAGACTTTCTAATAATAGTTTACACTTTACAGACAACAAGGGTAATATTAATGTACTAATTTAAGTTATATAAATTGGCAGAGAAAATATTTAAATTAGTTTTATAGGTATATTATTTTATTATACAGTAGGCTGCTTTACCTTTATTATTTCAAGTTGCCATATTGCTTACAATAAACAATCCCGGTACAACTAACAGAGGCGGATCCATTATTTTAAGTTTATGAATTCCAGATTTTAATTTTTTAGAATTACTAAATTCTGAATTAATAATTTATACATATTCAATAATATTTTTAATAAAAATAAAAAGTTTGAATCAGAGCTATTGGTTCGGTCAAATCTATAACCGAAACACTAGCTCTGCCCGGAGAACTAGCTATATATATATATATACATACAAAAAGATTTTGCTATTATCTGATATCTGAATGGGATTGATTTTGACTAGGTTGAGCAACTTGGTAGTAGTCTCGCAGCTAAGAGTTAAGAAAAATGATGAATCTCCGATAAATTTATTGCTGAATAAAAAATAAAAAAAAGGCCAACCATGCAAGCTTGAAACAAACAGATTCATATTTTATGACCTACGTCTGACTGCTAATTTGGAATATCCAAATATATATTTATACATGTATTGACATTTGAATTCCAAGTTAGTCATCCTCTCCTGATCCTTTCGCGCCTACTAAATCATTCTCCATCCTATTTTAGAATTTCAATTATAATACTTCGACCTCCAATTGTGACAGCAATATATATTTCTAAACAGAGCCGTCAACATTTTGAGGGCCCTGTTCTAATTCGTAAAAAGTGAGTCATTAATTGGGTTAAGACCTGCGAATTATGAGCATTTACAGTAAATTATTGCTAATAATACTTAATAAAAAATGAAAAAAAATGTCCTAAATTTTTTCATTTTTTTGAGGTCATGTGCGATAGCACGCCTCCCACGAGTCCAAAGACTAGAGAAGGCCTGTTCCTAAAACCCCAATTTTCTATCTCTTGTCATAAAGTTAATATTCATATTACTTATGAGAGTCTCAATATTCTAGCCTTTAAATGTCTCAACTACTAAATTAGTTTTCGACCTTTTATTTCTCCATTCCAAATATATTTTATTTTTAGTTTAATAAAATTTCTCAAAATTATGGAGCGCGTATTTGTCTCTTTGTATATTTTTATTTAGAAATGATAAAAGAGAAAACACAATTCTACTATTTTAACCACCATTTATAAAATAACACTAGTACAAACAATCGAATTTATTTTAGACTCTCCAAAAAATGAAATGTGATTAAAGTAGAGAATAGTTAGTAGTTCAGCTAAGCTAGCTACTATCATAAAGTAAAGTATATCTTTTTTATGGAATCATGACGAAATATTTATACATGCAAATTAAAAGAAATATACAAATTTTGTTCTTATAAAAAGATGGACTAAAGTAATGTTGTTTTGGTCACATTCCATGATTAAAATTTCTAAAATTAATAGGTAAAGAACTAATTACTAATGTGATTAACTTAGTACAAATTTAAGAAAAATTATATAGAGTTATTCGGTCAAAGAATAATTATAGGAACTGATCTCCTATGTCATTAACAAGTTACAACAACAACAACATACTCAGTGAAATTCACATCGTGGAGTCTGGGAGGGTAGAGTATACACATGGCTTAACTCCACCTTGATAGGTAGAACAGTTGTTTCCGGGAGACCCTCGGCTCAAGACAAAGCATAATCACAAGCAAAGCAATCAAAACAAAGCAAGAGTAATGCAAGAGAAACAGTCAGACTCGGATAAGGAATTAAAGCAGTATAAAGTGCATTCGAACAAAAGAAAGCAATAGCTAACACAACTAAATAAGCTAAACAAAATACACTAAAGAACACATAGCAGCAGAAATAAAATTACAGTGGATTATAAAGAAATAATGTGTCTATAAGTGTGATAGGCTAATCGGGCCTACAATAATACAACTATAACTATCAATTTGTAAGCATAAGTAGGACTATCTTCGAGTACTTACTACTCTTCAACCCTAATTTGTGTCATCCACAACCCCCTATCTAAGGTCATGTTCAGTAAATTGCACCTGCGTCATATTCCTCGGTAGGAAAAAATGATTCCATATAAATTGCCTTGTAATATTGTTCTTACATACTCTTGTGTTATTTTTACTCATCTCCTGTGCAAAGAATCACATAACTAAAATAACATTTGTAATAAACTTATAAAACTAAATTTCAAGAAAACATCACTGCTCAGTAAATTTATACTATTTAATACCACCAGAAAAATGCTACATTTCTTTTAATTTGTGTCTTCCTAATGTATTGACATTATATTCATCGGAGTAGACCATTCAAAACACAAAAAGATAAGGTGTTGACCATAAAGTTGATGCCACATTATGGTCTACCAAAGGTGGTTTCGGACCTCCCATTTAATGATTATATTTTACCAAATTATCAGAGCTCCAACAACTTCAACTTTTGACATAGACAAGAAGATACGATTAGAAAGTATTGTGAGCAGGTTCATGAAAGTCGTATTCGTAGTTGAAAAAAAATACAATTATAAGAAGTCAGAAAAAGAATTGATGGTGGTGTGAACTGTGGACTGCTCTGGCAAGAGATTATTGTAGAGTATGTATCTTGAGAAGAAAGGAGGTAACAATTGCACCATCTTTAATCGGAAATCTTGAATTCGAAATTTCGGTCTGTTTTGATTGATTGGGGAGCTAAAATTCCTCATATTATGTTTTTCACGATATGAATCTAAATTAATCGGATAATTATTATTTTAAAAATGATATAATTAAAAAAAAAAACTTTAAGGGCGCATTAGCTTCAATTTCAATAAAGTAGTAAAACTGCAATTAGTCGTTAAATTGAATAAGAAAGGTAGTTGAGAAAAGCAGAATCAAAATAAGGTTCAAAAGAGCACAGTAGTTTAGGCCCATGGTAATGACAATGAACAAATTAAGTTATTTACCTAACTTGTTAATAGGCTAGTAACGGGGCATGTGCTATCAATTGTTACAACATTTGTGAGGAGATGATAAAAAAGATAGGTATATAGTCATCCTTTATGTTTATTCCTAAGTATATATATATATATATATATATATATATATATATATATATATATATATATATATATATTAGTCCTTTAAATTTACAATAAACACTTTTGATCTTCCTTAACGACGTCAGCTAGTAGCTTCAACAGACCCAACGCAATATTCACGTGAAGCCACCAAAAACTCACCAAAAATAGAGTGTTGTCAGATGGTTAGTAGAAGTCGTATTCAAAGTTAGTCTCAAGAAGAACCATAATAGTCGTGTGAAATGTTAGACTACTGCACTAGGAAAAGAAAATACTGGAAATGGATTGTGATTTGATTCATTTTTTTCAAAGGGAAGTTGAAAATATGTAGGCAAAGTCAAACAAAGGTTTCGAAAGCCCACGGTAACGACAATCATGAACAGATGAAATTATTTACATACTATACTTTTTAAGGTTTTGATGTCAAATAGATCGAGTTATATTGTTGGGAAAAGGTAAAAGATTTACTACTAGAAATAGAGATTTTTTTCATCGATATTCAATGAAAATTGTGTATTATAAAATATGTTTCAATTCCACTGAACCTGTGAAAACGCGTAGTGAGAAACAAGTTTTCATTCAAATAGTGAGAAACTTCTTAATATTTTAGTGTAAAAACACTACTATTTAGATTTTACCCTTCGAAATTCTGTGAAAAATAACCATCGAATATTTTTTAATAGTGATTATACTATTAAACCAGCGTCAACAAACGAAAAATCACAATACTTTTGCATGGCATCAAGATTCAAGCATGCCTACGTTTAATCTTTCACCACTGCTAGAAGGTGGCCGGTGGAAATAGTATTTGATATAATCTGCCTAATTTTCAGTGCTAAACTAACTAGTATTAATTACGTTGTATACGTTGTCGCTAACACGGATTGGTATAACAACATAATGATGTTAAAACTTGGGAAATGGTAGGAAACGGAGTTCACAACAGTCAGTGAACAATTTCATTGTCTACATAGATTAACCAAGAGGGTGAGGCCGGATTTCGACTTTTGCCTTTAAGATTAATAAAAAATAAGGTTTAAAAAAACTTACTTTCATCTGGTATTCCAAATCAATAATTACATGACACCTGTCATAAACATTATTATTACTAAATTATGTAACTAATTAGTAATTATACATATTCACAGTATATTTTATTTATTTAATCGTGATAATTAGTGTAAACTGGCGTAAATAATTAGGAATGTGGGTAAGTACCTACTAATCAGAGTTGGTAAAGATTGGTCCATATAGCTAGTTTTTTGGCCCACTTGTTATAATATTAAGGGAAACTAACGGAAATACCTCTAAAAATTATAGATCTCATTCCCCTTCTAAGCTAATTACCTGCCGTACCTCATCGCCCAAAATTATTTACCCGACATACCCCATCGCCCAAACCCCTTCCTCTGTGATACAATCGCAGTATATTTATATATCATAATAGTATCATAGAAGACTAAGAGAAGAACTGAAACAGTCAAACATGATACCATTTCAGTATATTTATATACCACGATGTTATCATGATCCTGATGAGTGTCTCATTGAATGATTGAAGCAGTCATTCATGATACCATCACAATATATGTATATAAGACAATGGTATCATAGAGATTTTTTTTGAAAAAAATATCTTTTTTTAATAAACATGATACCATCTCAATATATTTATATACTATGATGGTATCATGGAGGACTAAGAGAATGACTTAAGCAGTCTTCTATGATACTATCTCAGTATATTTATATACCACAATGATATCATAAATGAGAGCATTTCGGGTAAATAGTTTCAATTTTTTCTTGGGGTACGAAAGTTTGGACGGTATACTTCAATTTTTCTTAAGTTTGAACCTTGCGGGTTCCAATTTCGGGATTCTTGGAATCCATGTATTCCAAGTTTCGTGTCTGAAGCTTTTAAAGTTTTTTTTAGAGGTATGAATGTCCTAATGATATTTGATGTTAAAAATTTCTAAAATATTGGCTAAAGCTTAATTAGCAGTTTAAAAGGGGGGAAATTGCTCATTTCTCCCTGAAAATTGGGAGTAGCCTTCATGGCTTTAATTGGGCCGGGTCATTTGCACCAATGTCCTTATTCTTTAGTTTTGACCTTTATTATTTTTGTGTCGGTTTAATTAAAATTTTGCTCGGTATAATTAATGTTTATCTTCGACATATGTATCACACACAACCCACAGATTATGCCGGATAAGGCATAACTGTCAACACTCAACAAAATGTGAAAAAATGAATAATTTCAGATTTCGGCAAGCATAATTTGCATTTAATTTCAACATATGTATTATAACATCCTACAACTATGCCAGATAATGCATAATTTCCAACACTCAACATAACTTAAAAATTTACTATAATACTATGACACATAACTTAATTCCTACATTATTTATGATGCCCGAGGAAAAAAAACAATTTTTGAAAATAAATTTGGATATTTTCATAAAATAAATAGCATGAACAAAAATTAAAGACGAGATATATAGAGGACAAAAATGAAAGACCAATGCGTTTGTGGGACAATCCGCACCAAGAAAAAATAAAGAAGAAGCTATAGTGGGCAGGCAGGTAGAACCATTTTTTTTATTATATTCAGCTTACTGGCTTACGCCAGACTATTATTAGAGATAGTAATATCGGTCCCTCAACACTATTACTAGTAAATTGCGGGATGTGTTTGAATCACCACGGTTTGAGAACAAAACACTGATATAATAGATTCTATTCCAGAAGAGAATAAAATATTTCCACCAGAACAAAGGTGAATTTTAAATTCAACTCATTTATCGTCCAGCTATGCGCCGCCGGGCCGGGACTAAGTAGAACCACTTTCTTGTAGGCCCAAATCCTGTGTCCCGTCCATCCCAGCGTAACTTGCAATAAATGGACAAATCAAAGGATAAATAGAGTATGTGGCTATGTCATAAACCACACCCACAAAGAGGCTTATCTGTGCTGTGGATACATAACTGCCAATTTGAAACGAAGCGCACACATGCCAAGAAGACTCCATGCCAAACCTTAACGTTCCTTATTCCTTGAAGACCAGCCATGGGAGGGACTCTCTACTCCTATTTCCCACTTCAGTCTTCCAATCAAAACCTTTTTCAAGAGGTAATCTTTTTCTCCAATTAACATTTTCATGTAATAACTAATGTGTGAACATATGCTATTGGTGTACTTTCCATTTCTTGGAACTTAAGATGGATTATTTTATTGTTAATAAAAATAATATAAAGATGAGAACAATTATTGATCAAAGCTATTTTAATGCGATAAAAAATAATCTTACAACATTTTTATTGCAGTGAATAACTACACATCAAATTAACCCACCATTTAAGAGCTCAAATGAGTTTTTGTGGGTTTGATGGTATGAGATTAAGTATTGGAGTAGTATTTTGTACTCTTTCATAGGTAGCAGTATATAGCTATGGTGAGGTTTTAAAGTGTCATGTTTGTACTTCATAATTAGTTCCCCTTTCACTTGTTTTTTTTTTTAATTTGATTGGTTTTAGACTGGTATCTATGTCGTAAACTAGAATTGAATCACGATTGCTTCCGTTGACATATGAACAGTAAGACACATGCACTTGGTTCCATCAATTTCCATATCTTCCCAATGAATAGTATGTTTGTAACAATAGGAATAGAAATTTTAAATTCTAATCGATTAGGCATACCGTGCCAGTTCTTTTGAGTAGTATGATAATAGGAAATACATCTTCATACCTTAACGACACTGTTTTGGATAAAACTAGTATATTATGATTTGGTATCTAAATTTCTAAAAATCAAAATCAATCAAGTGAATTTTAAAAATTATGGTTTAGGCAGTTTCAAATTCTTAATCCATCGTTAATGATTAAATGTAACTCATGTATTTATCTTTTTGAAATTGAAAAGTGTGTTTTGAGGAATTAGGTTCCACTTCCACTATTACATATTGCCCAATTTTCATTTAACAGTTTGTGAGTGTTGATAGTTTTTCCCTTAAAAGACATTTTGGTTATGTGTGCCAGAAATTTGAATTTGAGACCCATATATGTAGGTTACTCAAATAGCTTGAAAATTGTTTCGAACTCGCATAAGTTTTGTTCCTATGTAACAGAACTTGGAATGTTCCTGAAAGAATTTTTTTTGAAAGACTTGCTCGA
Source organism: Przewalskia tangutica (assembly GCA_029844215.1). NCBI lineage: Eukaryota > Viridiplantae > Streptophyta > Magnoliopsida > Solanales > Solanaceae > Przewalskia > Przewalskia tangutica. Next base: position 1,038,634 of record CM056721.1, read on the forward strand.
TTTGATTGTTCAATCAACCACAAATTTTGGAAAATATGAAAGATTTTTGTTGTTCTAACTATTAAACCACCAAGCTGACAATTGAATGCAGGTTATAGGTATTCATCAGGTTTGATTGTAAGGAGTCAGACGTTAATTTATGCTAGTAGTTTATCCCATGGTCGCGCTAGTATAAAGGGACCAAGAGAAGTACAGTTTGCCACAAAAGGTATATTCATTCTTTTGTTGATAATAAGAACTTCTTTCTCTTGTCAGCTTTCATTTTGGGAAGTATATAAATTTTATAGGACCTCATTTTCACCTTCAGCACAAGCTGTATCTGAGGAACTTGTAGAGGATAAGTTAAGGGATCCCCAGACAAGTGGTGATGCTATACGTCAGCGCTTCTTTGACTTTTATGCTGCAAGAGGTCACAAGGTTCTTCCAAGTGCTTCTCTTGTCCCAGATGATCCGACAGTTCTATTGACAATTGCAGGAATGCTTCAGTTCAAACCTATATTCCTTGGAAAGGTTCTACATGAGAGTCCCCAACTTTAAAGTCTTGGTTGACTTCTACTAACATCTAATTGTGAAAAGCATTCGGTTGAAAATTAAATGTATGTGATGAAATCTAATTCTCCATATGTCTGGCAAAACTTTATAGGACATCAAGCAAATATGTCTATGACATATGTATGCTTGTGTTTAAAACTCCTTTTTACCATTACTTGATCCAAAAAGTTGCAAATATCAAGCATTCCAGTTCTTTTTGTTTAAATTTTTTTCTTCCAGAGGTTTTCTCAAAAGACTCTTTCAATGAAGGTCTTTCAGGGCATTTTTCATTGAGAACCGCTTCTTCGACGCACAAACTTCAGCAAAATGATAGCTGTTCAACCAAAGTTTGAAACCTTCTTCTCCAAGAAGTATTTGCCAAAAAAAAAAGACCTTTTGCAAAGGTTGTCAAATTGGTTTATAATTTAGAAGGAATTTTTTAAAGCTAAAAGACATAGAGCTAGTAATCCCATGCATGGAATTACTTCTGAGTGCGACATGGGCTGGCTCCATATCTTGATTATTCTTGTTCATATTTGCAAGTGTTTTGTTGCTCTTAAACTGCTTCAAACAGAAGAAACCTTCTATTCCATCCATTTCAAATTGAGTGCTTCTTTTGATTTTATGAGGTTAGACTGAACTTTTTTATTATTACTTGTATCATTTTTTTATCTTTTGAAAAAACAAATGAGAGGAGTAATACTCTACATGAAAATATAGCATTCTGAAGCTCTATTAATTATCTCACTTGGGAACCATAAAATGTTACTGATTTCTTACAAACTAAAAGATCAGCAAAAATTGTTTGATTCTCTTTCCATATTTTATTGTTGGAGCTGATATCAAGCTGATGGAATTGTGTGAATACTTATTTGATTTCAAGAAATGCTGGTTTACTTTATTCAGGTACCCAGGGTAGCGCCTAGTGCAGCTACTTCTCAGAAATGCATCCGGACAAATGATATTGAGAATGTGGGTCGAACATCCCGACATCAAACATTCTTTGAGATGCTTGGAAATTTTAGTTTTGGAGATTACTTTAAAAAGGAAGCTATTAAGTGGGCGTGGGAGCTCTCCACCTCAGAGTACGAAAAGTCCTGTCTATGCAGTCTCATAATCAGCTACTTTGTATGCTATTTGATTGAAGTATGATGATACCATATATCCCAGTAGAAAATTATTGTGGCAGCATAATGTAGACTCCTTCTCAAGAATGAGAAGATTAGAATGCCATAAATTGGAGACGAGCATCTAAAACGTTGTTATATGATGGTTTCAGGCATATAATTAAGGACAGAAATGAACTTGCCTATGTGTTAACAACTTTGTCGGTTCAAATTAAATCCTTTTAACAACCAATTGAAAAGTGTCATTATCCTTCATCAGCAAATGTGAAATAGAGCGCTTTTCGTATTAAAAAATAGCGCCTTATACAGCAGGAGGGCTAACTGTCCAAACTACACTGGTGGGTACTCTTTTTGATTAGCTGCTTAGGCTCTACCTTTTGTGTTCTTATGTGAGTCTAATAGCTTAACCCATTTAACAGGACCAGTTGGGTCAATATTTCTAGCCATTTTAATATAGTGCGTGATAGCCGGATTTATTAAAAATAAGTGCTACATCTGCATATGTCCTGGTTGCCACCTCTAGAACATAATGCCTTGCTCTCTTGGAAATACTACAATAAACCTTTCTATGGTGTGTATTGTGATGAAGAAATAGATCCTTTTAGGAGGAGGATTCAGACAGCCCACCTAGCTATTTAAAACTTGTTAATTAAATTGTAAGAGCATTTTTCTATCATATTTTCAACCTTCTTGCTGCTGCATCTTCGAAACCCAGAATTTACATCAACAACAACATATCCAGTGAAATCCCACAACGTGGGGTAGAGTGTATGCAGACCTTACATCCATATATGCAAACACATGTATAGTTTTACCAATTTTTGTTCTTTGCACTGAAAAGAACTGACTTTCAAATAGTATTTCCCTGCAGATATGGACTCCCAGCTGATAGATTATGGATTAGTGTTTACCAAGATGATGGTGAAACTTTTGCAATATGGCATGATGAGGTACAACACTTAAAGATTTGTCTTGATGTATTATATCTTCAGTAAAGTGGTAACATCAAATCCTAATGCAATTAACCAGATATGCATGCTAGGGATCTGGTAAATAAATGCTGGAGCACGACCTTCCATTTAAACTGAACAGAGGTGTATTGTGGTCATTCAAAGATACCTAGAGAACTTCTGCGCTTTTCGAGTGAAGTAAAGTGTATCAGACAACCAAACCCTATAATTTAGGGTCCTGAAATATGTATACTGTGTTCATATGTGAACTACCAATGTATCCTCAAGCTTAGATGAGTTTCAAGGCTGACCAATATGTCTCCCCCATTACGGCTTAGGTTCCCTGGGGATTAACTCAGTTAGTGACTTAGAAGAACACATTTGTTTTGATAAGTTAAAAAGAACACATTTTATAGTTCAACTACCTCAGTTTAACTCAAAGGAACCTCTTGTACGTTGGAGTGGGTGCTGCCACATATGAGAAGTCTATAGCGACCAAGTTTAAGAATAACTGCATTTAGTCAACATTTGATCTTGAATGGAACATCTTTGACGTTGTCTTGGTCTTCTACCCTCTAACCTTCAATACTTACAGATAGTACTAGCACACAAGGGTATGACTTAGTGGTCAATCAAGTGGGTTAAGAACCATGAGGTCTCAAGTTTAAATCTCAGGAGGCAAAAAAAAACACTAGGTGACTTCTTCACATTTGTCCAAGCCTTGGGACAGAGTTACCCGGTACCTGGTGGGCGATAGCAGGTACCGCGTTAAATTAGTCGAGGTGCGCAAAAGCTAGCCCTACACCACGGTTATCAAAAAAAATAAATACTTACAGATAGTATTCTACTGTGAGAACCCCGGCAGAGGTGCTAAGTGCTAACACATTTATCCTTGTTTAATTCTGCAGCTAGGTGTTCCTAAAGAGCGAATAATAAGACTTGGAGAAGATGACAACTTCTGGACAAGTGGAGTTACTGGTCCGTGCGGTCCATGCACTGAACTTTATTACGATTTCCATCCCGAGAGGGGCACTTCCGATGTTGTAAGTATTAGACGTTTAACATGCCTTTTCATTTCATGTTCAAATGAGGTGGTCTCATAATTTCTTTTCTTTTTTTCTGTTTTGCTTTTTTGCTCTTCTTCGTTCTGTCTAATCCTGTCGTCTGATTGTCAGGATCTTGGAGATGATACAAGATTTATAGAGTTCTACAACCTTGTTTTTATGCAATACAATAAGAAGGATGATGGTTCACTTGAGCCTTTAAAGCAAAAGAATATAGATACTGGACTTGGTTTAGAGCGTATGGCCAGGATTCTGCAGAAGGTAATCATGAGACAACAACATTTCTGAGTCAGTGTAGGAACAAATTAGGTATCGGATCTCTCTTTTCTTTGCTACTGTATTTGGTGGCAAAGAAAACCTCCCATAATTTAGGATTTATGATAATTTTGCTTAATAAATTGTGATAGATTAACATTGTTTATTTTTCAAGGTAGTAAAGGATCAACTTAGAGGTTTCTCTTCATATTTCACAGGTCCCCAACAATTACGAAACCGACTTAATATTTCCCATCATAGAGAAGGCTGCAGAATTGGCAAATGTCGCATATGCTCTTGCGGATGTTTCTACAAAAACAAAGCTTAAAGTACGTCGCAACTGAAAGATTGCAATATTTATACAAGTCTTTTTGTTTGTGAGCTGATTTACCTTCTAATATGTTGAAAGCCTTCTAATTCTGATCAATCCAGATAATTGGAGATCATATGCGTGCAGTTGTTTATCTGATATCTGATGGTGTCAACCCATCAAATATTGGGAGGGGGTATGTGGTACGACGCCTCATTAGAAGAGTTGTTCGAACAGGCAGGTTACTTGGTGTAAAGGGAGATGGGATGGGTGATCTTCAAGGAGCATTTTTGCCAATACTTGCCAAAAAAGTGATTGAACTAAGCACCAATATAGATGCTGATGTGAAGACAAGATCATCCCGCATACTTGAGGAATTGAAAAGGGAGGAGCTTCGTTTTGTCTTGACTCTAGAAAGGGGAGAGAAACTTCTTGAACAGATGCTGGCAGATGCACTATTAAATACTCAGGGAACTGGAACTGCACCCTGTCTGTCGGGCAAGGATGCGTTCATATTGTATGACACCTATGGTTTTCCGGTGGAGATAACGAAGGAAATTTCTGAAGAACGTGGAATCAGTATAGATATGAATAGCTTTGACATAGAAATGGAGAAGCAAAGACAGCTATCTCAGGATGCACATGATACAGTTAAACTATCAGTTGAAAATGGTGCAAACCTTGCTGAAGACATCCCTGATACCGAGTTTCTTGGCTACAACACTCTCCATTCCAAGTCAGTGGTTGAGGGTTTGTTGGTAAATGGTAGTCCTGTAGCAAAAGTCTCCAAAGGAAGTGAAGTGGAAATTTTGCTGAACAGGACTCCATTTTATGCTGAGTCGGGAGGCCAAATTGGGGATAATGGTTTTCTATACATGACGGAGGCTGAAAATGAACACAAAGCTATTGTAGAGATAAAAGACGTCCAAAAATCTATGGGTAATATATTCGTCCACAAAGGGACAATCACAGAAGGTACTATAGAGGTTGGCCGAGAAGTAGAAGCTACTGTTGATGCAAACTTGAGGCAACGGGCTAAGGTACTATACTGTACAATGTAGAAAATGAATGGATATGCGTCATATTGAGGAAAGAAGAAATGATTGATGTGAGATTCTGTAGTAGCATGGATTCCTAAATCATCTGTTTTTAGCCTTTATTGCATTTCAATATTTGTTGATTTTAACTATTTATCTCCAGAACATCGAAGTTTATCTATTCTAACTTTGTGCTTCTTTTCAGGTTCACCATACAGCTACTCATTTACTTCAATCAGCACTCAAAAGAGTAATTGGTCAGGAAACATCTCAAGCAGGATCATTGGTTGCTTTTGATCGTCTTAGATTTGACTTCAACTTCCATCGACCTCTTCAAGACAAGGAACTTGTAGAAATCGAAGGTTTGATCAACCAATGGATTGGCGATGCCACGATTCTGGAAACGAAAGTCATGTCTTTGACCGATGCAAAAGGAGCTGGGGCCATTGCAATGTTTGGGGAAAAATATGGAGAACAGGTGGCAATTCTTACCCATTTTATGTTAAGAACGCGATGATTATATAGCAGGGGAAATTTTTCTGGCTGCTATCTTTTTACTAATTTATGCTATTAAAGCTTATATGGAGTGACCAACAACCCTTCTCTTTTATAAATTATAAGTATGTGAAACATAGAGATTAATAGCCTGTTTGGCCAAATTCTGAAAAATGCTTTTTGTTAGATGTGCTTCTCGGAAAAGTACTTTTGGAGAGTAACGGTTTGTGTTTCGCTATCAATTTGAAAAGCACATATTGCCAATATTAGAGCAACATTTCGTGTTTTAGCCAAGGTTCCAAAAGTGCTTTGGGGGAAAACCGTTTTTTTAGCTTTTGTAAAATAGCTTCTGCTACTACCTAAAAACACTTATTTTTTCCTAAATGTTTGGCCAAACACCTCACATCTCTGACATAAGCACTTTTTGAAAGAAAAAAAAAGCACTTCTGGCTTCACATAAGCTTGGCCAAACAGGCTATAAACTGTTCATCCATCCATTTTGAGGATTAAGTCTGACAATGAGGTTTTACCATGTATTTAAGTTCAATTTGTTTGATTCATGAGTTCCCTAATGAAAACCTATATAGGTACGTGTAGTCGAGGTTCCTGGCGTATCGATGGAATTATGTGGTGGTACCCATGTCAGCAATACTGCTGAGATACGTGGATTCAAAATCATATCGGAACAGGGTATTGCATCAGGAGTTAGGCGAATTGAAGCTGTAGCTGGAGATGCTTTCATTGAGTATGTCCTTACCAGAGATAACTACATGAAGCAGCTATGCTCCACTCTCAAAGTAAGGATACATGCACACCTTTTCAGTGGAAAATTTGTTCTACATTTTTCTTGTTCAACATGTTTTAGAGATAATGTTATAGGTACAGGAAAAAATAATTGCAAGTGAATCAAGCTAAGTTGCAATGAAAATTGTTCTGTTTGAAAATAATTTTTGGATTACAATATTAGGATTGTGTCTGGATTTTTTTTAATAATATCTTTTGTAACTTCCATATTAATTTTTCTGAAAATAATTTTTGGTTGTTTTTGAAAAAGTATTATAATTTGATTTTTGAAACCAAACAGTTGTTTCCATTAAGTTGGTTTCACCTTTTGAAAAGAGTTTTTGTAATTTTGCTAAACTGATAGGCAAGTTATCTGAACAAATTGTTTGGTTCTTTCAATATAAATAATGTAATTAGGATAGTAAGCAAGTCACTGTTGTACATCTAAATGCTCTTGTGGTAACATCTCTTTTACTTTTGATTAATTCTATGATATTGAAGTAAAATCATACATTTTGAAGGTAAAAGCTGAAGAAGTAACTGGCAGGGTAGACACACTTTTGGAAGAACTACGATTGACAAGAAATGAAGTGTCAGCTGCTCGGGCAAAAGCAGCAATCTATAAGGCATCAACACTTTCTAGCAGAGCATCTACAGTTGGAACTTCAAAAAGTATTAGGTAACCAATTGATTTTATATCCATTGTCCTTGTGTAGAAAACTTCACATTTTTTCCAATTAAATTAACTGTTCCGTAGGCTTCGTTTTGTTTCATTTGATTATCTGGAAGTGGTAGTCTGTAGAGTAATATCTCAAACAAAAGACGCATAAACAATTTTTGTAATTCTAATACAGTGAAATCAGCACACATATGCACATGGAACTAATTTTTCAAAGTTAGTGATATGGTTGCAATTCTTCTGCTGCTTTATCTTTTTGTTCATTTGCTATTAATAAGTAACGATACTCTGATTCTTCTAACTTGTCAAAATTGATGTTTTCTAGGCTCCTAGTTGAGTCCATGGATGATATTGATGCCGATTCACTCAAGAGTGCGGCAGAATATCTGGTGGATTTGTTGAAAGATCCGGCAGCCGTGGTTCTAGGATCATGTCCAGGAGAAGGAAAAGTTAGTCTTGTTGTTGCTTTAACCCCTGGAGTTGTTGATCTTGGAATTAAAGCTGGTGAAGTTATAAAGCCTCTAGCTAAATCATGTGGTGGTGGAGGCGGTGGTCGGCCTAATTTCGCTCAAGCAGGTGGGAGGAAACCAGAGAACATGCTAGGCGCTCTTGAAGAAGCTCGAGAACAGCTTAAAAACTGCTTGATAAATGATGATTAATGTTAGCTTAGCAGCATGAGTTTTCAGTTGGTGAAAGCAAAACTGGAAGTCGTTATGTATCGATCTTTGGAATGAGTAGCTCTCGCCACACACAAAACGAACATGAATACAAGTGCATCTGCTTCCATCACAACATTTCACATGTAACTAATTCAAGCCTCTCTATCTTTCCTACCTTTCGTTTGTTCCGTAGTTCCCTCCACCCCACCCCCCACCTCACCCCCACTCCCGCCCCTCATTTATGTGATTAGAGTTGTATTTGATCTAGGTAGGAGAGGAGGGGGTATTGTAAATGGATTCTATACAACATCAATCAATACACTTGCAGAAATAGGGTCTGATCAAGTGAAACTTCATGTTATATTGTTAAAAATGATTTTACAAAGATTGCTTAAACTGTTGTTGTAATAATTATCAATTTGGATCCCCTATGGAAACTGTTCGCATTTATCTTTATATGGGTTCGTCTCTACTTTGTGTTTGATGTGTTGAGGATAGTTAGTTTAAGTTAGTTAGTTACATTAGCATATTACAATTTTACCCTTACTACACATTTTACTACTTTGCCCTTATTTGGTATTTTACCATTTTACCCTTTAAGCAAACTATACAATGTATTCTTCTTTGTTCTATTTTCAGTCTAATAGAAAAACGAAAAGCTTCTGAAATATTCTCGTCTTCTTCATTTTCTTTTTCCTCCATTGATAAACAACTTTGATTCTTCAATTCAGCTGCATTTAACATGATATCAGAGCCACAGCAGTGAAGGATCGAAGAGATACACACATGCAGCAGTCAAATCGGACTTGTCGCGACGTTGCGACATTCGTATCGATTTTTCGATTTTCTGAGCTCTCGAGGTTGCAATAGTATACAATCTCAAGTTCGACGGTGATTGAATAGTTCTATGGAGAACATCAACACATTTGCAGCGGATTCGGGCATCACAATAGAGGATCAAATTTCTGGGTTGAATATAACAGACCACAATCATCCCACATTCTGAGGCATCGCATACCTGGGCAATACAAATGGAAATTCAGCTAGCAGGTATGGAGAATTACACGTTATGGTGTAGATCTATGAAGCTAGTTCTGTTGACGAAGAACAAAATCGGCTTCATAGATGGTTCCATTAAACGAGACACATTCGGTCCTAATCAAGTGAGACAATGGGATCGATGCAATGCTGTAGTCATCTCTTGGATTATGAAAAATGTTTGTCGAAACTTGCTGAGTAGTATACTGTACAGATCTACTGCTTATGCAGTATGGAAGGATCTGAAGGAAAGGTTCGACAAGATAAATCTGTCTAGAGTTTATCAATTGAAGAGAGAACTCACACTGTTGACTCAAGGAGTTTCGCCCGTATCAAGTTATTACTCTAAGTTGAAGGATTTATGGGATGAGATCGACTCGATCATTCCTCCACCAATATGTGATTGCACGAGTCCAAGAGAATACATAGAGCATTTATCTAATCAAAGGCTATTGGAATTTTTGATGGGACTGAATGACGGGTATAATCAGGCAAGGAGCCACATACTCCTGATGTCTCCTACTCCTAGTGTAAATCAAGCTTACGCAATGATTGCACAAGACGAGAGTCAGAAATATATAACAGAAGGACATTCATATGGAGGAGAAACTGGTGAGAGTATTGCACTGGCAAGTCGATTTCCTCAGAACAAACAACAACAGCAGAGAAGGCCATACACATTTTGTGATTACTGCCAAATGAAGGGACACACTAGAAAAGGATGTTTTAAGTTGATGCACTGCGAATACTGTAATAAGCAAGGACATGTCAAAGAAAAGTGCTATGAATTGATAGGGTATCCAGCAGACTATAAAGGAAGGAAGAAGGTGAATGCAGTCATGACCAGTGTGCCTCAATTGGAAGGATCTGGAGGATGTAGACAGCTATCACAGGACCAGCAGGAGCATCTCAATTACCTGCTGAGGACATGTACACCAGAGAAGCTTGAGGAGATAAAAGCTATGGTATATCCAGTGGAAACAGGACCACAGTATGGTCCTCCACCAGTTCACAAGGTTCATATGGCAGGTAAACTTGCACTTGACAAAGAAAGTTCCTGGATAGTTGATTCAGGAGCAACTAACCATATGGTAACTGATAAAAGTATGATTGACCAACCTGATGCATTAGAGAATGCAGGGAAAGTTCACCGCCATCGGGGATCCGCTCCCATTACACGATCGGGAGTTGCGGTCGATGGAGGTGACCTTATAAAACATGTGTTATGTGTACCCAACTTCAAGTTTAACTTGCTTTCTGTTTCTAAGCTAACAAAAGAATTGAATCAGAAGGTTTTTCCCCGACTTCTTTGTATTACAGGATCTCTTCACTGGGAAGGTGAAGGAGATTGGTAGAGAAGTAAATGGTTTATACATGTTGGAGTCAAAAGGAAGAAGTCCTGATTATCTGAAGACACAAGCACACATTGCAGTAGTGACAACAGATGAGTTGAATGCAGATCTTTGGCACAGAAGGCTAGGGCATGTGCCAATGAGTGTTATTAGGAAGATAAATAGTTTCAAAAATAAGTCTAACTTCACTATACAACACTGTGGAGTCTGTCCTATGACAAGACAAACTAGAATGAAATTTCCAGCTAGTAGTAGTAGAGCTAACAGTGCATTTCAGTTGTTACACCTTGACATATGAGGACCATATAAGATTCCCACTTATACTGGTATGAGGTATTTCCTGACTGTAGTTGATGACCATACTAGATGGACTTGGATTTTCTTACTTCATGTTAAATCTGATGTTGTTATCATTCTTAAGAATCTTCAATAGATCCTGCAATGAGTTGTTTGCACAGTTAGTACAATGGTTAAAAATCAATTTGGTGCTTGTATTAAGAGTGTCAGGTCTGATAATGGTTCAGAGTTCTTCAATAGATCCTGCAATGAGCTGTTTGCACAGTTAGGAATTGTGCATCAGAGTTCTTGCCACATCTCTCAACAAAATGGAGTGGTGGAAAGAAGACATAGGCACATATTAGAAATTGCCAGGGCCATTAAATTTCAGAGTCAATTACCATCCAAGTTCTGGGGAGAATGTGTGGAAACAGCTGTTTATATAATCAATAGGATTCCATCTGTAGTAATAGGAAATGTTTCACCATATGAGAAGTTATATGGCAGAGTTCCTAATCTGTCACATCTGAGAGTATTGGGATGCCTTTGCTATGCCACCAACTTACAGAAGAGGGACAAATTTGACACTAGGGCCATCAAATCAGTATTGCTTGGATATTCATCTAGGCAGAAAGGTTACAAGTTGTTCAATCTCTCTAATAATGCTATCTTTGTGAGCAAAGATGTGGCATTTCATGAAGACATATTTCCTTTCAAAGATCACCAGCAGGATAATACCATTCCAGATATTGGTTGTTCTGTTCCTTCATTCTCTGAAGATCATACGAGTGCAGAGGTTATCAACCGTTGAAAACACGTTGTTCTTGAAGATGGAATCACGAGATATTCAAGACGCTGTCACGCAGATGGAACCATGAGACAATTCGATTTTACTCTCCCGAGGTTGCATACTCGCTGTTTCTCCAACCGCCGACTCCAACTATAAGGGTCCGACAGACTAGAGACCCCTACATGGATGAAGGACTTTATTCAAATTTACGCAGATTCAAAGAGTATGCAGATACGCCTATATCAACTATCTGCAACTTTCAGCTATGCATGTCTATCTTCCAATTATCAAAGTTTCTTAGTCAAGGAATCAGAAGAATGTGAACCACAATCCTACAATGTAGCAGTGAAAAACAGCAGATGGGTTGAGGATATGAAGTCCAAATTGGGCTTTGGAGACAACCATACAGGAAATCTTGGACCTTCTGCTGGCAAAAGGGCGAAAGGTTGCAAGTGGGTGTTTAAGATCAAGTACAAAGCAACTGTTGAGGTTGAGAGATTCAACGCAAGACATGTGGCAGCGGGTATAATCGCGCGAAGGCATAGATTATCAGGATACATTTTCCCCTATGGCAAAGATGGTCACTGTTAGATCTGTAATCTCTGTTGCTGCTTCAAAGGGCTGGAACATATATCAAATGGATGTCTTTAATGCTTTCTTGCAAGGTGATCTCAATGAAGAGGTTTATATGACATCGCTCGGGGTTTACAAGTCGTGAAGGCAAGGTCCGCATTTGTTGAAATCCTCTACGGTGCAAACAGGCCTCTCGACAGTGGAATATTAAGTTAACCACTGCCTTGCTCTCCTTTGGTTTTGTCCAAAGTCATCTGGACTATTCTCTGTTTACCAAGAAGGATGCTCATGCTTTGGTTGTGGTTCTTATCTATGTGGACGATTTGCTTATTACAGGCAATGATCCACTCCTCATCCAACAGACCAAGTCTTTGCTTCAACAGAATTTCAAAATCAAGGATTTAGGGGACTTGCGATACTTTCTGGGTCTGGAGTTTGCCCGGAATAACACTGGGATTGTCATACACCAACGAAAGTATACATTAGAATTGATTGCTGATTTGGGTTTCACAGGAAGCAAGCCTGCTGGTTCTCCCTTGGAATTGAATGTCAAGCTTACTTCCTTTCTTTACGATCGACATGTTCCTCCTGATGCTTCTGCTTGTGTGCACAGTGACCCACTTTTGGATGATCCAGTCAGCTATCGATCGATCGTCGTCTTCTATATCTGACTCATACTAGGCCAGACATTGCCTTCGTTGTTCAGCATCTGAGTCAATTTCTGCAGGCACCCAAGTCTTCTCATCTTCTGGCAGCACATAGAGTGGTCAAATATGTTCGACAAGCTCCTGGACTGGGGATCTTCCTGTCCTCTGGTGGTTCTGTCCAATTATCTGCTTATTGTGATGCTGATTGGGCGTCTTGTCTCAATACAAGGAGGTCCGTTACGGGGTATTTGGTCTTCTTTGGTGGTTCTCTTATATCTTGGAAATCGAAGAAACAATGACAATCTCCGCGAGCTCGAGAGGAATCTGAATACGTATGGCTTGGCAGATTGAGATAGTCCGTCGCCTTGTTCACGTAACTTCCGTCTCCTCGCTTTGCCTATTCCTTCAGACCGCGTGACCAGTTCGCCATCCAAATTGCTGCGAATCCTGTTTTTCATGAACGTACGAAGCACATCGACATTGATTGCCACTTTATCCGGGAGAAAATCCATCAGGGTCTGATTTCTACTTTTACCCTTTAAGCAAACTATACAATGTATTCTTCTTTGTTCTATTTTCAGTCTAATAGAAAAACGAAAAGCTTCTGAAATATTCTCGTCTTCTTCATTTTCCTTTTCCTCCATTGATAAACAACTTTGATTCTTCAATTCAGCTGCATTTAACATGATGACCTTTTGCTACTCAACTATGCGCGAGTCACTAGAGGTGGATCCAGGATTTGAATTTTATGAATTCGGAATGCCACGGAATTCACTGACAATTTGTTACTGGTTTTAAAATTTAATATTTGTGCATAGTTCGTAGATTTTGTAACGCATATAGAGTCTGAATCAAATGTACGGGGGTTCGGCTGGAAAAATCTCCTAAAAAATCAGATTTGATTCTTTTGTCAATCCATCATGATTTTCTAGAGAATATATTACATAGTTTCATATTCTTGATTAGTGATACAACTCTGTATGTGTTGCCTGGGCTGGTGGCACTAGCCGTTGAGGCTCGACAGCAAATTAAGAGAACCTTCTGTGCTTGTAGTTCACACAAGAGGCATATCTGCAACTATTAATAGTTTGTCATGAAAACCAGCTAAGCTGAATCTTGCTCGTACTTAGCTAGTACTATTATTTATTTTCAGTGTCATGTGACATTATATTGAATATGTTTTAAATTTGACTTCTGGTGCGTATTTAATGGATTTTGTTTTTATATGTGCCCCTTGGTCAACCCCTGGTTTTTTGAACTCTGCTAAATTCTGATTTCTTCCCGTTAATAAGGTAAAATTTAGTACTTAAAATAAGAGGTTTTGGTAATAGAAGATGACGCCAATGGTCTGGTTGATCCAATGAGGGCGGTGTGAAATATATGTTTCTGTTATGGGCACAAAGTCTCGGAATAAGAATTCGTCGGAAATTGAAATTGCTCATTTTGGTATTGTTGTATACTACGGGTCAAAAACAAATATTTTAATAGTCTAGCAATTATCAAGGTTTGAACAGTCAGGCATAAGATTTAGACTTCAACATAAAGGATCTAGCTGGCTTTAACTTGTTTAGTTTGAAAGCCATTAATTTGTGGCCGCGTCGCCAATTTCTGGATTCTTTCTTGCCAACCAACTTGGTTAGATGTGCATTCAAGAATTGTGAACTTTAAGTAGTATCAAGTATGTCTCTACAATTTAAATTTGGAATATTCATCTATAAAAAGTCCCATTTCTTCAAATGAATGTAACCAAAGAACAAGAAAGGGGTCCAAAAGCAAGTGATGGTGTTCTTTTCTGTACACCTACTTGCTTTGAAGCAATATCATATTTATTATTTTATTGAGTAACCTCTAAAGTAACTTTCCATTAGCCTCTCATCTTTCGAATATCTCCAATTTAAGAAAATAATACATGTTAATTTTCGTACTAATATTCGTAATACAGCCAATTCTTGTTGTTCCATTTTTTTTGTCTTTATCATTCGGTGTCCGGTACCCACATTGGGGCTCGATTAATTTGTATTCGTGTCGGGTAATCCCACAATGGGGTCAAAACACTCCCTAACAATGGTGATTCCGTACCCAAGAAGACTCGAAATCGAGACCTTGATTAAGGATGAATTAGTATCCGTCAATACACCACAACTATTGTTGGTTTCTCGTTCCTGTGCGGAGACAAGTAATCTAACTAAATTCGAACATGACAAAGAAAGTCGTCATCACACGTAAATGTGGGCCAATTTTTTCTCTTTGAGGGAAGAAACGCGCAAATACCGAAAGATCCCAAATTTGTTTAACCTTTTTCTTTCTCAAGACTAGATTGTTTTTCTAATCTAAACAAGAATAAATACTTTCAAACAATGGCATAAGGTTCTTATGTATAATGCATTCAAAATTGAACACTAAACTCGTTGCATCAAATAATGCGATTCATTTTACAACAACATATCCAGTGTACAGACCCACGGTGTGGAATTTTACTGGTTATGTTGTTGCAACAACATATCCAGTGTATTACAGATTTGGAGAAGATAAAATATACGCAAACCTGCCCATCTACCTACCAAAGTAGAGGTTAGGTCTGTCTACGCTCTACCCTCCCCAAACTCCACGTGGTGAGATTTTACTGAATATGTTATTGTTGTTGTTGTTACATTTACCTATGTGGTGTAGAGAGACTATATCCGATATATCCTCATATTCACACAATTTTACATAATTTAAAAATAAAATATATTTATATGTTTGATAAGTAAATAAAAAGCTCGCACACAGGAATACATATTGTAAAACAGCTACAATACTACAACAACAACACTATCTTAATGCCAAACAAATTTAAATCGAACTAATGTTTCATCAAAGATTGACTAATATTACTATCATTCTCCTTTATCCATTGCTAAAATTATTATAAACCCACATTAAATTAGATAAGATTATAACTTCTTTACCAAATTAAACCTTAAGATAAAACGGCTTACACACACAATTCAATAACTAAAATGTGTCTCTAAAGGGAAAAAGAATAATACAAGTTTGTAAATGCGGAATATAAGACTGGCGATTAGTGGTTTTCACTCCACAGCTGTAAATGTGGCATACGCAGCTGGTCGGCGTCAAGTGTCCACATCCCACTATATCTTTTTTCAATCTATAATAAGTGTCTGTTTGGCACCAAGAAAAAAATATTATGGAAAATAAATGTTTTAAACTTATTTTCTGGCATTTTATGATAAGTATGTAGAAATATTATCATAAAAATATTTATATACTTACACCGATTGATTTTACTTATCATGTTTTTCTTTTACACTCTCTTAAAAAAACATTAAGTTAAACGATTGTTTGAAGGTGAAAATTAATAATTAATTATATCTTGATTTTCTAAAATGATACTTCTTCCATCCCAAATTGTTTGAAGGTTGACAAGTTTAAGAGTCAAACGATTCTTTCTTTGACTACAATTTTCACCAACTCTTTTAATATATTGTGAATTATTAATTATGCAGACTTATAGTACTTTTTATGTGGTTTTAAAATATTTAAATTTTATTATAAATACTCGAAGAATATATATTTAAAATTAAGTTAAAGAAAAGTTATTTGATCGCTAAACTTGTCAATCTTCAAACAAATTAGAACGGAAAGAGTAACTATTTTGAATCAATTTTTTAATAATCACGACAACTAAAACCGACCGACGAGAGTATAATATAGTCAAACTCAACGGAAATGAGGTGGGTTTAAATGCGTGGTGGGAGATAATCCTCACTCATGAAATTTATTCAGCCTAGTCGAGGTAAATTTAGATTTTCAAGAGGATGAATGCACTATTGCTTTTAAGATAAAATAAAATAAATATTATAAAGGAAAAAGGGTCAAATATATCTTAAAACTTTAATAAAATAATCACTTTATCCTCCATTAGTAAAAATTTATTAAATTTATCCTTTTTTTAACGGATTGGACACGTGACTGCCACATGTCATCCACATCATCCAATTTTTAGATTCACAAATCCATTTTTAGATTTCAAGCTTTTAAGAACTCTTCCATGGAGTTTTTTTCCTGGTTTTAGCTCAAATCTGCAAATACCAATCGTTAAATCAAGAAATCAGTTGTTAAAGTTCAATTTTCAACTATAATCGCAATACCCAAGCAATTTACAGTAACATACAATTAAATCTCTTTAAATCTGACACGAAATTTTTACACTTCAAGAACCTAACAACAACTAAAATAATTTCACCAACAAGCTTCAAATCAGTAGCTATCTTCGAATTCCGACACACAAAGAGTAGCTACACAAGTTTTTCAGCGTGAGATTCGTTGACCCCAAAACCCAAAAAATGAACTCGATCTTTCAACGCACAGCTACAACTTCAAACAAATTTCACCATACTTCGAAATTGGAGAGCGATAGGCCGGTTTGAAGAGCAAGTTTGAAAATAAATGGAGAAGTCATTCATTCATAGCAGAAAAAGGTTCACTCACTCGTATCTACTCGTATCTGATAAGGCAGACGGGGGCTCTGATGTGGCTGTCATGTGGCTGCCACATGGGTGTCACATGTCCAATTCGTTAAAAAGGTAAATTTAATAAGTTTTGACTAACGGAGGATAAATATGATTTCATGCTTTGACATAGGATATATGTGATCCTTTTACTAAAGTTTTAGGATATATTTGACCCTTTTTCCTATTATAAAACACCAAGTTGAATTTGATTTGTCAACCTTCAAAAATTAAATCTAACACCTTAACCAGTGCATCATTTAATCAATTTTTATCATAGATTTTTTCAGATAATATTATATATTTTAAATATGTGATCCAATTTTTATTCTTAAATTCACCACTATCCCTACTCACACTGTCACACCAATGAAGATTAGCCAACTATGAAAGTATTGTGAAAAATATTTCCTCCATACTAAACACACACCAAGGCATTATGTAGATCTCATTTCACCGCGTACTGAGCATTATCCCTTCCTTTTATTCCATCATCTGTTTTGCGCTTATTTACTCGTAAACAACAATAAAAAAATAGTTCAGTGCACCCATTAATTAATTAACCCCACTTTCCATCAATCTCAGACTACTATATATAGACCTTAGCACTCTTAACATTTAGTAAGTCAAAACATCCAAATCCTTAACATGGCTGTCATCTTTCTTCTCTTCCTTCTTGTCTCCTCTGTTACAGCCTGCGATCGCTGTGTTCATCAATCCAAAGTTGCTTATTTTTCTAGTGCTTCTGCCCTTCAATGTAAGTCTCTTTTAATTAACCTAATTTTGATTAAAATTAAGTACACCGTCCCAATTTATAGTATGATCGATCAGTTTGGAAAGTCAAACAGTTTATTCTTTGATTATTGTTTTCTCCAACTCTTTTCATATATCGTAAATTTATGAAAATTTATAGTACTTTATTGTAGTTTTTAAATATGTAAATTTTATTATCAAATACTCACAAAATCAATGTTTGACTTTTCAAACTGATCTATATTCATATAAATTGGGACGGAGGTAACATATTCTTTTTTTTTTAAAATCTAATTTTCATTTCTAAATTTTGCAGCTGGTTCCTGTGGTTTTGGAAATTTAGCAATAGGCTTCAATGGCGGTCGACTTGCAGCTGCTGTTCCTAGTCTTTACAAAGACGGTGCTGGATGTGGTGCTTGCTATCAGGTTAATCCTCGATCATTAACAATTTAATTTTTGATGATTAAATTATGTGTTTGAATAATAAATTTGTGTGATTTGCAGATGAGATGCAAGGACCCGAAAATTTGTTCGAAAGAGGGCACAACTGTAATTGTAACTGATCTAAATACCAATAACCAAACTGATTTTGTGATCAGTAGCAGAGCTTTTATGGCTATGGCCAATCCAGGAAAAGCTAAAGATGTTCTCAAATTGGGAATCGCTAACGTGGAATACAAAAGGTCCGTATCGTAAAACCAAACACATATTTTATATTATTACACGATATATATTTCGGACTTACTACAATTTTTACTTTATAATCCCAACATAATTTTGTCCGCGAAACAAATGTAGTACAAGAAAAATGGATATGTATGAGTTTCTAAAATAAAATAAAAAGATATTTCTTTCGTTTAATAATTGTTCTGTTTACTGGAGCCTACGATACGAGCTTTACCTTCCATGTCTGAATTTTGTTGTCCGCACAGTCTAGTATAATGGTATATTTGGTGGTTTCGTTGCAACAAATAAAACATTAAAGTTAGCATAAAGGAGGCATCTAACATGCCCCACTTGACCAGACATGTAGTACTAGAACAGTAAGGGTCAATTGAATATGTCTTAACTCAGTTCAATTAAAAAAATTGTATGTGCATACGTGTTATTCAGTAGTAAATTAATTAACTGGATAAGAGTTTATGGTGCAAATACTATATTACTAATATTGTACTTATTTTGGTGGGGACAGAGTTCCTTGTGATTACAAAGGCAAGAATTTGGCTATTCGAGTAGAAGAATCAAGCCAGAAGCCAAATTATCTAGCAATAAGCTTCTTGTACCAAGGTGGTCAAACTGAAACTGTTGGTGTTGATGTAGCTCAGGTAAAAATCATTCCCTCTGTTTCAAATTTGAACGAGTCAAGAGTGAGTTAAATTTGTTAATATGTTATAGGTTGGATCGTCGAGCTGGAATTTCATGACCCGAAACCACGGAGCAATATGGGACACAAGCAGAGTACCAAGTGGGGCATTGCAATTTAGGTTTGTAGTGACAGCAGGGTATGATGGCAAGTGGAATTGGGCAAAATCAGTGTTGCCAGCAGATTGGAAAAATGGAGTGATTTATGACACTGGACTTCAAATCACTGACGTTGCTCAAGAGGGTTGTTCTCCATGTGATGATGGAAACTGGAAACTTCATTAGTTTCTTTTAACACATTAAAAGCACAAAGAAGATATAATAAAATTGTAGATTGATGTTGTTGGAGTAGACATATAGGGATACAGTTTAAATTCTTAGACTATTTCCAATTCTTTCTTCTTTAAGTCGTATTAATATTGCTTTCTGAGAAACTAAATATGTAACAGTTAAAATATTACCAACATTGAATTATGATATTTCTTCCAGTGCAATTAATGAACAGTTTTGATCTCATTGGTTAGTTAGACTTTGATCAATGTTAATTTAAGAAAATACTTGAGACATCTTAATATTGATCTACAAATAAATGCTCAGTTTAAGACAGCCTTGCTCTAAATTTTTAATTTGCAAACTAAAATGATCCTTTGGGAAAAGTAGCTAAGACGCTTTCATCTTTTACTTTTTACCTTGACTGACAGGGTTATTACCAAGTTAACAGTATTTGATCAAGATTGGTTCAAGGTAAGGGAAGGATGGTTAAGCCTATATAAGCTAAATACTTCTTGGACACTGCACAATCGAATAGTACTTAGCAGTTCGTTTGAAAAGTTGATTTGGATGCTCTTTTTCAAAGTGATTTAAGTTTCTGTAGAGATTTTACAAAGCTTCCTATTAAATTGTTTGTTCAATATGTTGAACGTAATATGTGCATCTCTATAAAATAAGTGATCTAAAGCCAAATATCAGAACATGAAAGAAAGAAAAAAGATTGTCAAAAATAGTACTACTGTACGTATAGTACCTTGTGAGGTATCAAAACCATGTTGTCTCAAGAGTCTAAATTTCAAAGTTGTGGAGTATAATGAATCTCCAGTGGCTGCATTTTGGTCATGTACGCTCCTCAAAATGTGTAAAATTTCATGGCTGCATTGTGGAGTATAATGAATCAATATTGTAATTCTGATGTTAAGAGCAGTATAGGAAATCTTAGGATCTGGCTCTATAGTCCAACAAAGAGCCAGTGGTGTATGAATTGTTCACCAAAAAATATTAGAAGCAGTTGATATTAGTGCACATTCTACTTTTTGACTCTCAATAACCGTAATTACAAATATCCAAACATGTTCTTCATTGTTCAAATATATGAAAGAACATGATTTCAGGAACTCCTAGTTTAAATTACAACTCGATCAAAAGGTAAAAAATCGAAAATTCAATCATAAGATAGAAAACTAGCTTGGATTAATCTAGAGGCGGAGCTAATGTATAATCCAATAGCCCAATAGCTTTTGCATGAATCTGTATATATATTAAAAGATTTATCAAATATTTATAAATATTTGACTATGAATGCATAAGCTTTGAGTCTTTGAATATGATCTTTCACAAATATCTTTTCTTCTTCTTCTTCTTTTTCCTTTCTTTCCTTTCCTGCAAATACACTCTGTGTACACACAGAGATTGATATGAATGAACGTATTGGTAATCCCCCGGAGAATATTACTTATCTCACGGAGAAGGATGAACGTGAATTCAACCTTGATATGGATGAACGTGAATTCAACAACTATATATATATGGATTAGTGTTATGGCTGTAGACTAACTATGCTCGCATATGCTGAAGGTAAGTCACGACGGACATAACATAACTCCTAACTAACAATAACATCGATACCATATTGCTTGAAATCTTGTAACTGCAGGTTAAGGGGGAGCACGACACTGATCTTACTGTTTCTTAGATTATCGAGGACTACATCAAGACTCAGTATCCTAGTCATTTTAGCATCGTATGGAGTTTTGTGAAGAAATGCAAAAAGGGAGAGATTGTTGATGTTGGATAGGATATTGTGACAACATCTGCGAAAGCACAGGACAACATCATAAGGATGTTGCCTGCGATATTGCGACAACATTTCTGCCAACATATATGTAACTGTTTTGCCTATTCTTCCGGCCTAAGCAGTTGAAGTTACTGCGAGTAAAAATGACCTAGGCAAGCTTACCAGATTGCTATGTTTAAAACGTGGTGAAAGACCAAGTCAAAGCGTGAAGAGAAAGCAGCGTAGACCAAGTCCAGATCGGTGAGGATTCTTAGGAGGAAGACTCTGTCCAAGCTGCTGCCACCTTTTGCTCAACCTCCGCAACCATCAGTGAGGATTTCAAGGGAAGCTCAACACTATAAATATAGGAGAGTTTCACAAGTATCGAGATCCAGATTTACAACGAGAACAAGTCAAGAGAGCTCTCGGATTTTTCAATAGAAAACTGGATCAACCTTTTAGCCTAAAGTTGTTTTAACAACATCTTGTCCCACATTGCAATCGCTATCACTATTCTAGATTAAGCTCATTGTTCAAGAGAGTGTAATGAAGATGTTGTATTTTATCTTTTAGATTTTGTAACTTTAGGCAAAGTCATCTGCGACTTCATTTTGTTTGTAATTTCTTTTAGTATTTTATGCTTCATCTTATAAAAGAAATTCATTTGTAATTGTATCTAATATATACAATTCTTTTGGTCACTGACCATCAAGGGATATTAATATATACCCTTGAAAATATAAACCTTGTGTTCTTTTACTTTTCCGCTGCATTTACTCTAACAAGGTTTATCTCGGTTTATCTCAATGTTGCCTTAAATGTTGTCCCAACATTGAAGGCAACATCCAGTGACTGTTTTGTTGTTCATAAGTTTTGCGATTTTAATCTTACGTTTTACGAATACGTAGCCTACGGGACCCAAGAGTACTTATTTTGCCCTGTTTGGATGATTATGGTTCTCAAACAAAAAAGTCTAGTATGGGAGAGCAAATTGCCAAAATACTCCTATTTTAAAAAAATAATTTTCAAAATACTCTTCTTTCAAAACTAATTCCCATTTTACTATTATTTTGCCACGCATGCTGCCACGTGGATTTATTAATTAATTCCAGAATATATTTTTTTCAAAATTAATTTTCAGAATCTTATTTTTGTCTGGTTGGGTCGGGTCGACTAGTTTTTTTTTAATTGAATTTTCAATACTGAAATTGATATTCTCGGACACATTACCACGGAATTTGAACGTTAAAATCTATTGTATATCGCGAGATATTTAGCTTTAAAAGGGAAAATTAATAACGTTTTGGGGGAAAATTCAAATTGAGTGGGAAAAAAGACGTTTTTTAGAAAATTGGGTTGGCCAAACCGCAAAGTTATGACTATACAAAGTTTGATCAATTTACAACTAGTCAATATAGTTTCATTATCACGAAATGATCAAATCAATATAGTTTCATTATGAAAAATCATAATACGATTTCAACAAAAGATATTGTGACAAAACTTGAATAAACAGAACATTCATTCATCCAGTTCTTCTTCTTCTTCTTCTTTGTCCTTTCTCCTTCTTGGTATATGATATATAAGTCCTAAATTTGAAGACAAGTAATCAACATCAAAAAGTAAGATGTAATGAAATGGACAAAAAAGTGAAATAAAGCATGTTACCTATGAAGCTCCCTTGTTTGGACAAATTTTTTTGCTGTGATCTTCATTCTTGCAAATACTGCACCGCACCGTTGTTCGGCATTCTTTAACATCCATCTCATTATGCAAACGCGTGGATTTGGGACGGCCTTCAGTAGATCTTCTCATGGAATCAGATGGTAAAAGTATCATGTCTCTCACGGGAGGCCAATATGCTTGGTCAGAAATAGGATGCAGCGAAGGTGCCCACGTCATTGTGTACGTCTTAATTGAATACCAATTCTGAATGTAAGTTGTATAATCCAAGCTACATTTTTGGCATGTAGCCATAACATGGGAACAAGAAAATCCAAATATTTACCATTTTTGACAAGAACATAACTTCTCATTAAGTTTCACAACCTGTACATTACCACCTCTTCCTCTACTTGTGCTGGCTCTGCCCGTCTTTATTCTAAAAATACCAGTTAACTTGTTAAACAATTCAACTTCATGTCTACCTGCCTTTACTCCGTTAGAGCTGACTTTCGCATCTACAAAATGAGCGAATTTTGCCCACCAGCAACTCTGTTTGCTCCTAGTTCACGCCTAATAGCAAAATAACTATTCACTCTATAAAAAGTTAGTTGGACAAGAGTTGTGATAGGTAAGCAACGGGCACCTTTTAGCACACTATTGAAAATTTCATATAAGTTTGTCGTCATTATGCCATATCGACGACCACCATCATGTGCTAATGCCCACTTCTCCAAATGTATTTCTTCTAACCACTTTCGAGCTTCAGGATTGATTCTTTGAATTGTTTCCATCCTTCTATTGAATTTGCGAACTTGATTCTCATTAGCAGCCAACCACATAAGATTCTTTAGTGTTTTGTCATGAAATTTGTTGTTGAAGTTGCTCGCTAAATGACGGATACAAAAACGATGATAAGCACGTGGCTCGGTTCATCCTAATCCGTATGTGTTCATTGCATTCAGAATACCATTATGCCGATCAGATATTACACAAATGTCATTTCTTTGGGTCACATAACTCCTGATGCTAGCCATAAACCAACCCCAACTATCATTATTCTCGCCTTCCACAATTACAAATACAAGCGAAAACAATTGATTATTCGCATCACAAGACATAGCGATAAGCATGGTTCCTTTGTACTTCCCATATATATGTGTTCCACCAATACTAATTACAGGACGATAATGTTTGAACCCTTCAATTGAAGCAGAAAATGACCAAAACACGTGATTAACTATTTCATGCCCCGGATTTCGTTCTGCAAGTTCTTTATCCCAGTGTACAATAGTACCCGGATTTTCTCGCTTTAGCACATCCATATATCTTGGCAGTAAGTTATATGATTCAACCTAATCACCAAAAAGTTCTACTATTGCCTTTTGCTTTCCAAGCTTTCTTTTTAGAAATATCATAACTGAATTTCTCTGAAAACTTGAATGGTTGTGAGTGTGATGGACAGTTGAGCCTTCACTGCTGACTTTATTTCACAAGCAACAAATCTCGAATCCAATTGCACATGATCTCTATTAATAATTGGGTTAACACATGTATGAGGCCCATTGTACTTTTTAATTTCAAGAAAGGATGCTCTGCAAGGTATAGTAGCATGTAGTCTCCAAGGACAAGTTGGTGCTTTCTTACATTTGACAACCCAAAGACTAGGTGTTGGACTTGCAACTTGATATTGTTGATGTACATTTATTGAGTATAGTTTCACAACTCTTTGCAACTCATCTTTTGTGGTAAATTTCTCACCAGCAAATAATTCATCTCCATCCTTTTGTTGAGTACATTCTTGTCCAGGCACCAAAACATCCACAACAACATCATTAATTCGTTCAATGGTAGTGAATTCAGGGACTGGAACGTTTTCATAAACCATTTCATCTACCTCGTTCATTTCTTCCTCTGCATCATCTAAACAATCATCCAGTAGATCATTATTGATATGAGTTCCATGAGCGGCAAATCGATGACTTTCATTTGCAACAATTTCTTCTACGACACACGTGCGAGCATTGTTAACATATTCTTGTATATTATTTGGATACATGCAGTCATATAATTCACCCAGATGCAAACATCAAAATATATGCAGGAAAAAATTGATAAAAATCGTTGCATTGTTAAAAAAATTAATCGCTGGCTGCATATATGCAGAAAAATCGCAGCATTGAAAAAAATTAATCGCTAGCTGCATATATGCAGAAAAATCGCTGCATTGAAAAAAAATTAATCGATGGCTGCATATATGCAGAAAAATTGCTGCATTGAAAAAATAATAATCGCTGGCTGCATATATGCAAAAAATCGCTGCATTGAAAAAATAATTAATCGCTGGCTGCATATATGCAGAAAAATCGCGGAATTGAAAAATAATAATTAATCGATGGCTGCATATATGCAGAAAAATCGCTGCATATATGCAGAAAAATCGCTGCATTGAAAAAAAAACAATCGCTGGCTGCATATATACAGAAAAATCGTTGTATTGAAAAAATAATTAATCGCTGGCTGCATATATCATATATGCAGAAAAATTGCTGCATTGAAAAAATAATTAATCGCTGGCTGCATATGTCATATATGCAGAAAAATCATTGCATTGAAAAATAAATTAATCGTTGGCTGCATATATGCAGAAAAATCGCTGAACAAATAAAGATTGAAATCGCTGAACAAATAAAGATTGAAATCGCTGAACAAATAAAGATTGAAATCGCTGAACAAATAAAGATTGAAATCGCTGCATTGAAAAAATTTGAAATCGTTGCATTGTTAAAGAATGTTTACATTATAACTTCACAACTACGGTGTAGATAAATTCAAACTTTAACTTTCTTTTGCCGTCATGAATTGATGATATGAATCTCTTTTAGCCTTCTGGACGGCTGAAAAAGAAAAGAAAGTTGAAATCAAAAAGGGGTTGAATAGGGTTGAGAAGGTATAAGGGTTTATTTAGTAGTTGAAGGTTAATTTAGTTGTTGGGGTTTATGATTTTAAAAATAAAAATAAAAAAGACAAATAATATTCTGGAATTAATTAGTAAATCCACATGGCAGCCCGCGTGGCAAAATAACAGTAAAATGAGAATTTATTTTGAAGGAAGAGTATTTTGAGAATTATTTTTTAAAATAGGAATATTTTGGCAATTTACTCCCTTTTAAATATTAAAAAATGCAATGAACGCTAAAATAGATGCAACAAAAAAATGTTATTACATATTTAGTTGTCCTCCTCCATTCCTATGGAATCAGATTTTCGAATTATCCTTGTCCCCTCCATTCCTGATCAAGATTTTCGAATTCGTCCAACTTTTATAATAGTAATACCGTGAGTAAAGTTACTAAAAAAATTCTCTCACTTTCTCTGCTTCTCTTTCTTTCTATGTTTGCGCCTCTTTCTTTCTGTTTGCGCTTCTTTCTTTCTCTATACAATGGCAAGATTGAGACCATTCGGTTAGGAGATAGATGATGCAATTGTATTGTGTCGTACCGCAGATGATGTTGCTGAGCTCTCAAGGAGAATTAATTACATAATAAATGATATGAATGAACGTATTGGTAATCCCCCGGAGAATATTATTGATCTCAGGGAGGAGGATGAACGTGAATTCAACAGCTATATATATATATGTTTGCCTGATGTGGATTAGTGTTATGGCTGTAGATTAACAATGCTCGCATATGCTGAAGGTAAGTCACGACGGACATATATGCAGAAAAATCGTTGTACAAATTTGAAATCGCTGAACAAATAAAGATTGAAATCGCTGAACAATATAGATTAAAATCGTTGCATTGAAAAAATTTGAAATCGCTGCATTGTTAAATAATGCTTACATTATAACTTCATAACTACGGTGTAGATAAATTCAAACTTTAACTTTCTTTTGCCGTCATGAATTGATGATATGAATAGGGTTGAGAAGGTAGAAGGGTTTATTTAGTTGTTGAGGGTTTATTTAGTTGTTGGAGGTTTATGATTTTAAAAATAAAAATAAAAAAGACAAATAATATTCTGGAATTAATTAGTAAATCCACATGGCAGCCCGCATGGCAAAATAACAGTAAAATGAAAATTTATTTTGAAAGAAGAGTATTTTGAGAATTATTTTTTAAAATAGGAATATTTTGGCAATTTACTCCCTTTTAAATATTAAAAAATGCAATGAATGTTAAAATAGATGCAACAAAAAAATGTTATTACATATTTAGTCGTCCTCCTACATTCCTATGGAATCAGATTTTCGAATTCTCCTTGTGCCCTCCATTCCTGATCAAGATTTTCGAATTCGTCCAACTTTTATAATTGTAATACCGTGAGTAAAGGTACTAAAAAAATTCCCTCTCTTTCTCTGCTTCTCTTTCTTTCTCTGTTTGCGCCTCTTTCTTTCTCTGTTTGCGCTTCTTTCTTTCTCTCTACAGTGGCAAGATTGAGACCATTCGGTTGGGAGATAGATGATTCAATTGTATTGTGTCGTACCGCAGATGATGTTGCTGAGCTCTCAAGGAGAATTAATTACATAATAAATTATATGAATGAACGTATTGGTAATCCCCCAGAGAATATTACTGATCTCACGGAGGAGGATGAACGTGAATTCAACCTTGATATAGATGAACGTGAATTCAACAGCTATATATATATATATATATATATATGTTTGTCTGATGTGGATTAGTGTTATGGCTGTAGACTAACTATGCTCGCATATGCTGAAGGTAAGTCACGACAGACATATATGCAGAAAAATCGCTATACAAATTTGAAATCGCTGAACAAATAAATATTGAAATCGCAGCATTGAAAAAATTTGAAATCGCTGCATTGTTAAATAATGCTTACATTATAACTTCACAACTACGGTGTAGATAAATCCAAATTTTAACTTTCTTTTGCCGTCATGAATTGATGATATGAATAGGGTTGAGAAGGTAGAAGAGTTTATTTAGTTGTTGGGGGTATATGATTTTAAAAAATAAAAATAAAAAAGACAAATAATATTCTGGAATTAATTAGTAAATCCAATGGCAGCCCGCGTGGCAAAATAACAGTAAAATGAGAATTTATTTTGAAAGAAGAGTATTTTGAGAATTATTTTTTAAAATTGGAATATTTTGGCAATTTACTCCCTTTTAAATATTAAAAAATGCAATGAACGTTAAAATAGATGCAACAAAAAAAATGTTATTACATATTTAGTTGTCCTCCTCCATTCCTATGGAATCAGATTTTCGAATTCTCCTTGTCCCCTCCATTCCTGATCAAGATTTTCGAATTCGTCCAACTTTTATAATTGTAATACCGTGAGTAAAGTTACTAAAAAAATTCCCTCTCTTTCTCTGCTTCTCTTTCTTTCTCTGTTTGCGCCTCTTTCTTTCTCTCTACAATGGCAAGATTGAGACCATTCGGTTGAGAGATAGATGATGCAATTGTATTGTGCCGTACCGCAGATGATGTTGCTGAGCTCTCAAGGAGAATTAATTACATAATAAATGATATGAATGAACGTATTGGTAATCCCCCGGAGAATATTACTGATCTCACGGAGGATGATGAACGTGAATTCAACCTTGATATGGATGAACGTGAATTCAACCTTGATATGGATGAACGTGAATTCAACAACTATATAGATATATATATATATATATATATATATATATATATATATATATATGTTTGCCTGATGTGGATTAGTGTTATGGTTGTAGACTAACTATGCTCGCATATGCTGAAGGTAAGTCACGACGGACATATATGCAAAAAAATTGTTGTACAAATTTGAAATCGCTGCATTGAAAAAATTTGAAATCGCTGCATTGTTAAATAATGCTTACATTATAACTTCACAACTACGGTGTAGATAAATCCAAAATTTAACTTTCTTTTGTCGTCATGAATTGATGATATGAATCTCTTTTAGCCTTCTGGACACCTGGAAAAAAAAACTGAAGTCAAAAAAGGGTTGAATAGGGTTGAGAAGGTAGAAGGGTTTATTTAGTTGTTGAGGGTTTATTTAGTTGTTGGGTTTTATGATTTTTTTTTAAAAAAAAAGACAAATAATATTCTGCAATTAATTAGTAAATCCACATGGCAGCCCGCGTGAAAATAACTGTAAAATGAGAATTTATTTTGAAAGAAGAGTATTTTGAGAATTATTTTTTAAAATAGAAATATTTTGGAAATTTACTCCCTTTTAAATATTAAAAAATGCAATGAACGTTAAAATAGATGCAACAAAAAAATGTTATTACATATTTAGTTGTCCTCCTCCATTCCTATGGAATCAGATTTTTGAATTCTCCTTGTCCCCTCCATTTCTGATCAAGATTTTCGAATTCGTCCAACTTTTATAATAGTAATATCGTGAGTAAGTTACTAAAAAAATTCCCTCTCTTTCTCTGCTTCTCTTTCTTTCTCTGTTTGCGCTTCTTTCTTTCTCTGTTTGCGCTTCTTTCTTTCTCTTTAGCGCTTCTTTCTTTCTCTCTACAATGACAAGATTGAGACCATTCGGTTGGGAGATAGATGATGCAATTGTATTGTGCCGTACCGCAGATGATGTTGCTGAGCTCTCAAGGAGAATTAATTACATAATAAATTATATGAATGAACGTATTGGTAATCCCCCAGAGAATATTACTGATCTCACGGAGGATGATGAACGTGAATTCAACCTTGACATGGATGAACGTGAATTCAACAGCTATATAAATATATATATATATGTTTGTCTGATGTGGATTAGTGTTATGGCTGTAGACTAGCTATGCTCGCATATGTTGAAGGTAAGTCACGACGGACATATATGCAGAAAAATCGTTGTACAAATTTGAAATCGCTGAACAAATAAAGATTGAAATCGCTGAACAAATAAAGATTAAAATCGCTGCATTGAAAAAATTTGAAATCGCTGCATTGTGAAATAATGATTACATTATAACTTTACAACTACGGTGTAGATAAATCCAAACTTTAACTTTCTTTTGTCGTCATGAATTGATGATATGAATAGGGTTGAATAGGGTTGAGAAGGTAGAAGAGTTTATTTAGTTGTTGAGGGTTTATTTAGTTGTTGGGGGTTTATGATTTTAAAAATAAAAACAAAAAAGACAAATAATATTCTGGAATTAATTAGTAAATCCACATGGCAGCCCGCGTGTCAAAATAACAGTAAAATGAGAATTTATTTTGAAAGAAGAGTATTTTGAGAATTATTTTTTAAAATAAGAATATTTTAGTAATTTACTCCCTTTTAAATATTAAAAAATGCAATGAACGTTAAAATAGATGCAACAAAAAAATGTTATTACATATTTAGTTGTCCTCCTCCATTCCTATAGAATCAGATTTTCGAATTCTCCTTGTCCCCTCCATTCTTGATCAAGATTTTTGAATTCGTCCAACTTTTATAATAGTAATACCGTGAGTAAAGTTACTAAAAAAATTCCCCCTTTCTCTACTTCTCTTTCTTTCTCTGTTAGCGCTTCTTTCTTTCTCTCTACAATGGCAAGATTGAGACCATTCGGTTGTAAGATAGATGATGCAATTGTATTGTGCCGTACCGCAGATGATGTTGCTGAGCTCTCAAGGAGAATTAATTACATAATAAATGATATGAATGAACGTATTGGTAATCCCCCGGAGAATATTACTGATCTCACGGAGGATGATGAACGTGAATTCAACCTTGATATGGATGAACGTGAATTCAACAGCTATATATATATATGTTTGCCTGATGTGGATTAGTGTTATGACTGTAGACTAACTATGCTCACATATGCTGAAGGTAAGTCACGACGGACATATATGCATAAAAATCGTTGTACAAATTTGAAATCGCTGCATTGAAAAAATTTGAAATCGCTGCATTGTTAAATAATGCTTACATTATAACTTCACAACTACGGTGTAGATAAATCCAAATTTTAACTTTCTTTTGCCGTCATGAATTGATGATATGAATCTCTTTTAGCCTTCTGGACCCCTGAAAAAGAAAAGAAAGTTGAAATCAAAAAGGGGTTGAATAGGGTTGAGAAGGTAGAAGGGTTTATTTAGTTGTTGAGGGTTTATTTAGTTGTTGGGGTTTATGATTTTAAAAATAAAAATAAAAAAGACAAATAATATTCTGGAATTAATTAGTAAATCCACATGGCAGCCCGCGTGGCAAAATAACAGTAAAATGAGAATTTATTTTGAAAGAAGAGTATTTTGAGAATTATTTTTTAAAATAGGAATATTTTGGTAATTTACTCCCTTTTAAATATTAAAAAATGCAATGAACGTTAAAATAGATGCAACAAAAAAATGTTATTACATATTTAGTTGTCCTCCTCTATTCCTATGGAATAATATTTTCGAATTCTCCTTGTCCCCTCCATTCCTGATCAAAATTTTTGAATTCGTCCAACTTTTATAATAGTATTACCGTGAGTAAAGTTACTAAAAAAATTCCCTCTCTTTCTCTGCTTCTCTTTCTTTCTCTATTTGCCTCTTTCTTTCTCTGTTTGCGCTTCTTTCTTTCTCTCTACAATGGCAAGATTGAGACCATTCGGTTGGGAGATAGATGATGCAATTGTATTGTGTCATACCGCAGATGATGTTGCTGAGCTCTCAAGGAGAATTAATTACATAATAAATTATATGAATGAACGTATTGGTAATCCCCCATAGAATATTACTGATCTCACGGAGGAGGATGAACGTGAATTCAACCTTGATATTGATGAACGTGAATTCAACAGCTATATATATATATATGTTTGCCTGATGTGGATTAGTGTTATGGCTGTAGACTAACTATGCTCGCATATGCTGAAGGTAAGTCACGACAGACATATATGCAGAAAAATCGCTGTACAAATTTGAAATCGCTGCATTGAAAAAATTTATATCACTGCATTGTTAAATAATGCTTACATTATAACTTCACAACTACGGTGTAGATAAATCTAAACTTTAACTTTCTTTTGTCGTCATGAATTGATGATATGTATAGGGTTGAATAGGGTTGAGAAGGTAGAAGGGTTTATTTAGTTGTTGAGGGTTTATTTAGTTGTTGGGGGTTTATGATTTTAAAAATAAAAATAAAAAAGACAAATAATATTTTGGAATTAATTAGTAAATCCACATGGCAGCCCGCGTGGCAAAATAACAGTAAAATGAGAATTTATTTTGAAAGAAGAGTGTTTTGAGAATTAGTTTTTTAAATAGGAATATTTTGGCAATTTACTCCCTTTTATATATTAAAAAATTCAATGAACGTTAAAATAGATGCAACAAAAAAATGTTATTACATATTTAGTTGTCCTCCTCCATTCCTATGGAATCAGATTTTCGAATTCTCCTTGTCCCCTCCATTCCTGATCAAGATTTTCGAATTCGTCCAACTTTTATAATAGTAATACCGTGAGTAAAGTTACTAAAAAAATTTCCTCTCTTTCTCTGCTTCTCTTTCTTTCTCTGTTTGCGCCTCTTTCTTTCTCTCTACAATGGCAAGATTGTGACCATTCGGTTGGGAGATAGATGATGCAATTGTATTATGCCGTACCGCAGATGATGTTGCTGAGCTCTCAAGGAGAATTAATTACATAATAAATGATATGAATGAACGTATTGGTAATCCCCCGGAGAATATTACTGATCTCACGGAGGAGGATGAACGTGAATTCAACCTTGATATGGATGAACGTGAATTCAACAGCTATATATATATATATGTTTGCCTGATGTGGTAATGTGTTATGGCTGTAGACTAACTATGCTTGTATATGCTGAAGGTAAGTCACGACGGACATATATGCAGAAAAATCGCTGCATTGAAAAAAATTGAAATCGATGCATTGTTAAATAATGCTTACATTATAACTTCACAACTACGGAGTAGATAAATCCAAACTTTAACTTTCTTTTGCCGTCATGAATTGATGATATGAATCCCTTTTTGAACCCTGGAAAAAAAAACTGAGGTCAAAAAAGGGTTGAATAGGGTTGAGAAGGTAGAAAGGTTTATTTAGT
Source organism: Przewalskia tangutica (assembly GCA_029844215.1). Taxonomy (NCBI): domain Eukaryota; kingdom Viridiplantae; phylum Streptophyta; class Magnoliopsida; order Solanales; family Solanaceae; genus Przewalskia; species Przewalskia tangutica. The sequence goes on from CM056721.1 coordinate 1,071,567, forward strand.
TGTTGAGTGTTTAATAAGTTGTTGGGGTTTATGATTTTAAAAATAAAAATAAAAAAGACAAATAATATTCTGCAATTAATTAGTAAATTCACATGGCATCCCGCGTGGCAAAATAACAGTAAAATGAGAATTTATTTTGAAAGAAGAGTATTTTGAGAATTATTTTTTAAAATAGGAATATTTTGGCAATTTACTCCCTTTTAAATATTAAAAAAATTCAATGAACGTTAAAATAGATGCAACAAAAAAATGTTATTACATATTTAGTTGTCCTCCTCCATTCCTATAGAATCATATTTTCGAATTCTCTTTGTCCCCTCCATTCCTGATCAAGATTTTCGAATTCGTCCAACTTTTATAATAGTAATACCGTGAGTAAAGTTACTAAAAAAATTCCCTCTCTTTCTCTGCTTCTCTTTCTTTCTCTGTTAGCGCTTCTTTCTTTCTCTCTACAATGACAAGATTGAGACCATTCGGTTGGGAGATAGATGATGCAATTGTATTGTGCCGTACCGCAGATGATGTTGCTGAGCTCTCAAGGAGAATTAATTACATAATAAATTATATGAATGAACGTATTGGTAATCCTCCGGAGAATATTACTGATCTCACGGAGGATGATGAACGTGAATTCAACCTTGATATGGATGAACGTGAATTCAACAGCTATATATATATATGTTTGCCTGATGTTGATTAGTGTTATGGCTGTAGACTAACTATGCTCGCATATGCTGAAGGTAAGTCACGACGGACATATATGCAGAAAAATCGCTGTACAAATTTGAAATCGCTGCATTGTTAAATAATGCTTACATTATAACTTCACAACTACGGTGTAGATAAATCCAAACTTTAACTTTTTTTTGCCGTCATGAATTGATGATATGAATCCCTTTTAGCCTTCTGGACCCCTAAAAAGAAAAGAAAGCTGAAATAAAAAAGGGGTTGAATAGGGTTGAGAAGGTATAAGGGTTTATTTAGTAGTTGAGGGTTTATTTAGTTGTTGGGGTTTATGATTTTAAAAATAAAAATAAAAAAGACAAATAATATTCTGGAATTAATTAGTAAATCCACATGGCAGCCCGCGTGGCAAAATAACAGTAAAATGAAAATTTATTTTGAAAGAAGAGTATTTTGAGAATTATTTTTTAAAATACGAATATTTTGGTAATTTACTCCCTTTTAAATATTAAAAAATGCAATGAACGTTAAAATAGATGCAACAAAAAAATGTTATTACATATTTAGTTGTCCTCCTCCATTCCTATGGAATCATATTTTAGAATTCTCCTTGTCCCCTCCATTACTGATCAAAATTTTTGAATTTGTCCAACTTTTATAATAGTAATACCGTGAGTAAAGTTACTAAAAAATTCCTCTCTTTCTCTGCTTCTCTTTCTTTCTCTGTTTGCGCCTCTTTCTTTCTCTGTTTGAGCTTCTTTCTTTCTCTCTACAATGGCAAGATTGAGACCATTCGGTTGGGAGATAGATGATGCAATTGTATTGTGTCGTACCGCAGATGATGTTGTTGAGCTCTCAAGGAGAATTAATTACATAATAAATTATATGAATGAACGTATTGGTAATCCCCCGGAGAATATTAATGATCTCACGGAGGAGGATGAACGTGAATTCAACCTTGATATTGATGAACGTGAATTCAACAGCTATATATATATATGTTTGCCTGATGTGGATTCGTGTTATGGCTGTAGACTAACTATGCTCGCATATACTGAAGGTAAGTCACGACGGACATATATGCAGAAAAATCGCTGTACAAATTTGAAATCTCTGAACAAATAATGATTGAAATCGCTGCATTGAAAAAATTTAAATCGCTGCATTGTTAAATAATGCTTACATTATAACTTCACAACTACGGTGTAGATAAATCCAAACTTTAACTTTCTTTTGCCGTCATGAATTGATGATATGAATAGGGTTGAATAGGGTTGAGAAGGTAGAAGGGTTTATTTAGTTGTTGAGTGTTTATTTAGTTGTTGGGGGTTTATGATTTTAAAAATAAAAATAAAAAAGACAAATAATATTCTGCAATTAATTAGTAAATCCACATGGCAGCCCGCATGGCAAAATAACAGTAAAATGAGAATTTATTTTGAAAGAAGAGTATTTTGAGAATTATTTTTTAAATAGGAATATTTTGGCAATTTACTCCCTTTTAAATATTAAAAAATGCAATGAACGTTAAAATAGATGCAACAAAAAAATGTTATTACATATTTAGTTGTCCTCCTCCATTCCTATGGAATCAGATTTTCGAATTCTCCTTGTCCCCTCCATTCCTGATCAAGATTTTCGAATTCGTCCAACTTTTATAATAGAAATATCGTGAGTAAAGTTACTAAAAAAATTCCCTCTCTTTCTCTGCTTCTCTTTCTTTCTCTGTTTGCGCCTCTTTCTTTCTCTGTTAGCGCTTCTTTCTTTCTCTCTACAATGGCAAGATTGAGACCATTCGGTTGGGAGATAGATGATGCAATTGTATTGTGTCGTACCGCAGATGATGTTGCTGAGCTCTCAAGGAGAATTAATTACATAATAAATGATATGAATAAACGTATTGGTAATCCACCGGAGAATATTACTGATCTCACGGAGGAGGATGAACGTGAATTCAACCTTGATATGGATGAACGTGAATTCAACAGCTATATATATATGTTTCCCTGATGTGGATTAGTGTTATGGCTGTAGACTAACTATGCTCGCATATGCTGAAGATAAGTCACGACGGACATATATGCAGAAAAATCGTTGTACAAATTTGAAATCGCTGCATTGTTAAATAATGCTTACATTAAAACTTCACAACTACGGTGTAGATAAATTCAAACTTTAACTTTCTTTTGCCGTCATGAATTGATGATATGAATAGGGTTGAATAGGGTTGAGAAGGTAGAAGAGTTTATTTAGTTGTTGAGGTTTATTTAGTTGTTGAGGGTTTATGATTTTAAAATAAAAATAAAAAAGACAAATAATATTCTGAAATTAATTAGTAAATCCACATGGCAGCCCGCGTGGCAAAATAACAGTAAAATGAGAATTTATTTTGAAAGAAGAGTATTTTGAGAATTATTTTTTAAAATAGGAATATTTTGACAATTTACTCCCTTTTAAATATTAAAAAATGCAATGAACGTTAAAATAGATGCAACAAAAAAATGTTATTACATATTTAGTTGTCCTCCTCCATTCCTATGGAATCAGATTTTCGAATTCTCTTTGTCCCCTCCATTCCTGATCAAGATTTTCGAATTCGTCCAACTTTAATAATAGTAATACCGTGAGTAAAGTTATTAAAAAAAATTCCCTCTCTTTCTCTGCTTCTCTTTCTTTCTCTGTTTGCGCCTCTTTCTTTCTCTGTTTGCGCTTCTTTCTTTCTCTCTACAATGGCAAGATTGAGACCATTCGGTTGGGAGATAGATGATGCAATTGTATTGTGCCGTACCGCAGATGATGTTCCTGAGCTCTCAAGGAGATTTAATTACATAATAAATGATATGAATGAACGTATTGGTAATCCCCCGGAGAATATTACTGATCTCACGGAGGATGATGAACGTGAATTCAACCTTGATATGGATGAACGTGAATTCAACAGCTATATATATATATGTTTGCCTGATGTGGATTAGTGTTATGACTGTAGACTAACTATGCTCGCATATGTTGAAGGTAAGTCACGACGGACATATATGCAGAAAAATCGCTGTACAAATTTGAAATCGCTGCATTGAAAAAATTTGAAATCGTTGCATTGTTAAATAATGCTTACATTATAACTTCACAACTACGGTGTAGATAAATCCAAACTTTAACTTTTTTTTGCCTTCATGAATTGATGATATGAATCCCTTTTAGCCTCCTGGACCCTAAAAAAGAAAAGAAAGCTGAAATCAAAAAAGGGTTGAATAGGGTTGAGAAGGTACAAGGGTTTATTTAGTAGTTGAGGGTTTATTTAGTTGTTGGGTTTATGATTTTAAAAATAAAAATAAAAAAGACAAATAATATTCTGGAATTAATTAGTAAATCCACATGGTAGCCCGCGTGGCAAAATAACAGTAAAATGAGAATTTATTTTGAAAGAAGAGTATTTTGAGAATTATTTTTTAAAATAAGAATATTTTGGTAATTTACTCCCTTTTAAATATTAAAAAATGCAATAAACTTTAAAATAGATGCAACAAAAAAATGTTATTACATATTTAGTTGTCCTCTTCCATTCCTATGGAATCATATTTTCGAATTCTCCTTGTCCCCTCCATTCCTGATCAAGATTTTCGAATTCGTCCAACTTTTATAATAGTAATACCGTGAGTAAAGTTACTAAAAAAATTCCCTCTCTTTCTCTGCTTCTCTTTCTTTCTCTGTTTGCGCCTCTTTCTTTCTCTCTACAATGGCAAGATTGAGACCATTCGGTTGGGAGATAGATGATGCAATTGTATTGTGCCGTACCGCAGATGATGTTGCTGATCTCTCAAGGAGAATTAATTACATAATAAATGATATTAATGAACGTATTGGTAATCCCCTAGAGAATATTACTGATCTCACGGAGGAGGATAAACGTGAATTCAACCTTGATATGGATGAAAGTGAATTCAACAGCTATATATATATATATATATAGGTTTGCCTGATGTGGATTAGTGTTATGGCTGTAGACTAACTATCTCGCATATGCTGAAGGTAAGTCACGACGGACATATATGCAGAAAAATCGCTGTACAAATTTGAAATCGCTGAACAAATAAAGATTGAAATCGCTGAACAAATAAAGATTGAAATCGCTGCATTGAAAAAATTTGAAATCGCTGCATTGTTATATAATGCTTACATTATAACTTCACAACTACGGTGTAGATAAATCCAAACTTTAACTTTCTTTTGCCGTCATGAATTGATGATATGAATATGGTTGAATAGGTTTGAGAAGATAGAAGGATTTATTTAGTTGTTGGGGGTTTATGATTTTAAAAATAAAAATAAAAAAGACAAATAATATTATGGAATTAATTAGAAAATCCATAAGACAGCCCGCGTGGCAAAATAACAGTAAAATGAGAATTTATTTTGAAAGAAGAGTATTTTGAGAATTATTTTTTAAAATAGGAATATTTTGTCAATTTACTCCCTTTTAAATATTAAAAAATGCAATGAACGTTAAAATAGATGCAACAAAAAAATGTTATTACATATTTAGTTGTCCTCCTCCATTCATATGGAATCAGATTTTCGAATTCTCCTTGTCCCCTCCATTCCTGATCAAGATTTTCGAATTCGTCCAACTTTTATAATAGTAATACCGTGAGTAAAGTTACTAAAAAAAATCCCTCTCTTTCTCTGCTTTTCTTTCTTTCTTTCTCTGTTTGCGCTTCTTTCTTTCTCTCTACAGTGGCAAGATTGAGACCATTCGGTTGGGAGATAGATGGTGCAATTGTATTGTGTCGTACCGCAGATGATGTTGCTGAGCTCTCAAGGAGAATTAATTACATAATAAATGATATGAATAAACGTATTGGTAATCCCCCGGAGAATATTACTGATCTCACGGAGGAGGATGAACGTGAATTCAACCTTGATATGGATGAACGTGAATTCAACAGCTATATATATATATATGTTTGCCTGATGTGGATTAGTGTTATGGTTGTAGACTAACTATGCTCGCATATGCTGAAGGTAAGTCACGACGGACATATATGCAGAAAAATCGTTGTACAAGTTTGAAATCATTGAACAAATAAAGATTGAAATCGCTGCATTGAAAAAATTTAAATCGCTGCATTGTTAAATAATGCTTACATTATAACTTCACAACTACGGTGTAGATAAATCCAAACTTTAAGTTTCTTTTGCCGTCATGAATTGATGATATGAATAGGGTTGAATATGGTTGAGAAGGTATAAGGGTTTATTTAGTTGTTGAGTGTTTATTTAGTTGTTGGGGTTTATGATTTTAAAAATAAAAATAAAAAAGACAAATAATACTCTGAAATTAATTAGTAAATCCACATGGCAGCCCACGTGGCAAAATAACAGTAAAATGAGAATTTATTTTGAAAGAAGAGTATTTTGAGAATTATTTTATAAAATAGGAATATTTTGGCAATTTACTCCCTTTTAAATATTAAAAAATGCAATGAACGTTAAAATAGATGCAACAAAAAAATGTTATTACATATTTAGTTGTCCTCATCCATTCCTATGGAATCAGATTTTCGAATTCTCCTTGTCCCCTCCATTCCTGATCAAGATTTTCGAATTCGTCCAACTTTTATAATAGTAATACCGTGAGTAAAGTTACTAAAAAAAATCCCTCTCTTTCTCTGCTTTTCTTTCTTTCTCTGTTTGCGCTTCTTTCTTTCTCTCTACAATGGCAAGATTGAGACCATTCGGTTGGGAGATAGATGGTGCAATTGTATTGTGCCGTACCGCAGATGATGTTGCTGAGCTCTCAAGGAGAATTAATTACATAATAAATGATATGAATGAACGTATTGGTAATCCCTGGAGAATATTACTGATCTCACAGAGGAGGATGAACGTGAATTCAACCTTGATATGGATGAACGTGAATTCAACAGCTATATATATATGTTTGCCTGATGTGGATTAGTGTTATGGCTGTAGACTAACTATCTCGCATATGCTGAAGGTAAGTCACGACGGACATATATGCAGAAAAATCGCTGTACAAATTTGAAATCGCTGAACAAATAAAGATTGAAATCGCTGCATTGAAAAAATTTGAAATCACTGCATTTTTATATAATGCTTACATTATAAATTCACAACTACGGTGTAGATAAATCCAAACTTTAAATTTCTTTTGCCGTCATGAATTGATGATATGAATATGGTTGAAAAGGGTTGAGAAGATAGAAGGGTTTATTTAGTTGTTGGGGGTTTAAGATTTTAAAAATAAAAAAGACAAATAATATTCTGGATTTAATTAGTAAATCCACATGGCAGTCCGCGTGGCAAAATAACAGTAAAATGAGAATTTATTTTGAAAGAAGAGTATTTTGAGAATTATTTTTTAAAATAGGAATATTTTGGCAATTTACTCCCTTTTAAATATTAAAAAATGCAATGAACGTTAAAATAGATGCAACAAAAAATGTTATTACATATTTAGTTGTCCTCCTCCATTCATATGGAATCAGATTTTCGAATTCTCCTTGTCCCCTCCATTCCTGATCAAGATTTTTGAATTCGTCCAACTTTTATAATAGTAATACCGTGAGTAAAGTTACTAAAAAAATTCCCTCTCTTTCTCTGCTTCTCTTTCTTTCTCTGTTTGCGCTTCTTTCTTTCTCTCTACAATGACAAGATTGAGACCATTCGGTTGGGAGATAGATGATGCAATTGTATTGTGTCGTACCGCAGATGATGTTGATGAGCTCTCAAGGAGAATTAATTACATAATAAATGATATGAATGAACGTATTGGTAATCCCCCGGAGAATATTACTGATCTCACGGAGGAGGATGAACGTGAATTCAACCTTGATATGGATGAACGTGAATTCAACAGCTATATATATATGTGTTTGCCTGATGTGGATTAGTGTTATGGCTGTAGACTAACTATGCTCGCATATGTTGAAGGTAAGTCACGACGGACATATATGCAGAAAAATCGCTGTACAAATTTGAAATCGCTGCATTGAAAAAGTTTGAAATCGTTGCATTGTTAAATAATGCTTACATTATAACTTCACAACTACGGTGTAGATAAATCCAAACTTAACTTTTTTTTGCCGTCATGAATTGATGATATGAATCCCTTTTAGCCTCCTGGACCCTAAAAAAGAAAAGAAAGCTGAAATCAAAAAAGGGTTGAATAGGGTTGAGAAGGTACAAGGGTTTATTTAGTAGTTGAGGGTTTATTTAGTTGTTGGGGTTTATGATTTTAAAAATAAAAATAAAAAAGACAAATAATATTCTGGAATTAATTAGTAAATCCACATGGTAGCCCGCGTGGCAAAATAACAGTAAAATGAGAATTTATTTTGAAAGAAGAGTATTTTGAGAATTATTTTTTAAAATAAGAATATTTTGGTAATTTACTCCCTTTTAAATATTAAAAAATGCAATAAACTTTAAAATAGATGCAACAAAAAAATGTTATTACATATTTAGTTGTCCTCTTCCATTCCTATGGAATCATATTTTCGAATTCTCCTTGTCCCCTCCATTCCTGATCAAGATTTTCGAATTCGTCCAACTTTTATAATAGTAATACCGTGAGTAAAGTTACTAAAAATTCCTCTCTTTCTCTCGCTTCTCTTTCTTTCTCTGTTTTGCCTCTTTCTTTCTCTACAATGGCAAGATTGAGACCATTCGGTTGGGAGATAGATGATGCAATTGTATCTTGCGTCTGCATGAGATGATGTTGCTGATCTCTCAAGGAGAATTAATTACATAATAAATGATATAAATGAACGTATTGGTAATCCCCTAGAGAATATTACTGATCTCACGGAGGAGGATAAACGTGAATTCAACCTTGATATGGATGAAAGTGAATTCAACAGCTATATATATATATATATATAGGTTTGCCTGATGTGGATTAGTGTTATGGCTGTAGACTAACTATCTCGCATATGCTGAAGGTAAGTCACGACGGACATATATGCAGAAAAATCGCTGTACAAATTTGAAATCGCTGAACAAATAAAGATTGAAATCGCTGAACAAATAAAGATTGAAATCGCTGCATTGAAAAAATTTGAAATCGCTGCATTGTTATATAATGCTTACATTATAACTTCACAACTACGGTGTAGATAAATCCAAACTTTAACTTTCTTTTGCCGTCATGAATTGATGATATGAATATGGTTGAATAGGTTTGAGAAGATAGAAGGATTTATTTAGTTGTTGGGGGTTTATGATTTTAAAAATAAAAATAAAAAAGACAAATAATATTATGGAATTAATTAGAAAATCCATAAGACAGCCCGCGTGGCAAAATAACAGTAAAATGAGAATTTATTTTGAAAGAAGAGTATTTTGAGAATTATTTTTTAAAATAGGAATATTTTGTCAATTTACTCCCTTTTAAATATTAAAAAATGCAATGAACGTTAAAATAGATGCAACAAAAAAATGTTATTACATATTTAGTTGTCCTCCTCCATTCTTATGGAATCAGATTTTCGAATTCTCCTTGTCCCCTCCATTCCTGATCAAGATTTTCGAATTCGTCCAACTTTTATAATAGTAATACCGTGAGTAAAGTTACTAAAAAAAATCCCTCTCTTTCTCTGCTTTTCTTTCTTTCTTTCTCTGTTTGCGCTTCTTTCTTTCTCTCTACAGTGGCAAGATTGAGACCATTCGGTTGGGAGATAGATGGTGCAATTGTATTGTGTCGTACCGCAGATGATGTTGCTGAGCTCTCAAGGAGAATTAATTACATAATAAATGATATGAATAAACGTATTGGTAATCCCCCTGAGAATATTACTGATCTCACGGAGGAGGATGAACGTGAATTCAACCTTGATATGGATGAACGTGAATTCAACAGCTATATATATATATATATGTTTGCCTGATGTGGATTAGTGTTATGGTTGTAGACTAACTATGCTCGCATATGCTGAAGGTAAGTCACGACGGACATATATGCAGAAAAATCGTTGTACAAGTTAGAAATCATTGAACAAATAAAGATTGAAATCGCTGCATTGAAAAAATTTAAATCGCTGCATTGTTAAATAATGCTTACATTATAACTTCACAACTACGGTGTAGATAAATCCAAACTTTAAGTTTCTTTTGCCGTCATGAATTGATGATATGAATAGGGTTGAATATGGTTGAGAAGGTATAAGGGTTTATTTAGTTGTTGAGTGTTTATTTAGTTGTTGGGGTTTATGATTTTAAAAATAAAAATAAAAAAGACAAATAATACTCTGAAATTAATTAGTAAATCCACATGGCAGCCCACGTGGCAAAATAACAGTAAAATGAGAATTTATTTTGAAAGAAGAGTATTTTGAGAATTATTTTTTAAAATAGGAATATTTTGGCAATTTACTCCCTTTTAAATATTAAAAAATGCAATGAACGTTAAAATAGATGCAACAAAAAAATGTTATTACATATTTAGTTGTCCTCATCCATTCCTATGGAATCAGATTTTCGAATTCTCCTTGTCCCCTCCATTCCTGATCAAGATTTTCGAATTCGTCCAACTTTTATAATAGTAATACCGTGAGTAAAGTTACTAAAAAAAATCCCTCTCTTTCTCTGCTTTTCTTTCTTTCTTTCTCTGTTTGCGCTTCTTTCTTTCTCTCTACAATGGCAAGATTGAGACCATTCGGTTGGGAGATAGATGGTGCAATTGTATTGTGCCGTACCGCAGATGATGTTGCTGAGCTCTCAAGGAGAATTAATTACATAATAAATGATATGAATGAACGTATTGGTAATCCCTGGAGAATATTACTGATCTCACAGAGGAGGATGAACGTGAATTCAACCTTGATATGGATGAACGTGAATTCAACAGCTATATATATATATATATATATATATATATATATATATATATATATGTTTGCCTGATGTGGATTAGTGTTATGGCTGTAGACTAACTATCTCGCATATGCTGAAGGTAAGTCACGACGGACATATATGCAGAAAAATCGCTGTACAAATTTGAAATCGCTGAACAAATAAAGATTGAAATCGCTGCATTGAAAAAATTTGAATCACTGCATTTTTATATAATGCTTACATTATAAATTCACAACTACGGTGTAGATAAATCCAAACTTTAAATTTCTTTTGCCGTCATGAATTGATGATATGAATATGGTTGAAAAGGGTTGAGAAGATAGAAGGGTTTATTTAGTTGTTGGGGGTTTAAGATTTTAAAAATAAAAAAGACAAATAATATTCTGGATTTAATTAGTAAATCCACATGGCAGTCCGCGTGGCAAAATAACAGTAAAATGAGAATTTATTTTGAAAGAAGAGTATTTTGAGAATTATTTTTTAAAATAGGAATATTTTGGCAATTTACTCCCTTTTAAATATTAAAAAATGCAATGAACGTTAAAATAGATGCAACAAAAAATGTTATTACATATTTAGTTGTCCTCCTCCATTCATATGGAATCAGATTTTCGAATTCTCCTTGTCCCCTCCATTCCTGATCAAGATTTTCGAATTCGTCCAACTTTTATAATAGTAATACCGGGAGTAAAGTTACTAAAAAAATTCCCTCTCTTTCTCTGCTTCTCTTTCTTTCTCTGTTTGCGCTTCTTTCTTTCTCTCTACAATGACAAGATTGAGACCATTCGGTTGGGAGATAGATGATGCAATTGTATTGTGTCGTACCGCAGATGATGTTGATGAGCTCTCAAGGAGAATTAATTACATAATAAATGATATGAATGAACGTATTGGTAATCCCCCGGAGAATATTACTGATCTCACGGAGGAGGATGAACGTGAATTCAACCTTGATATGGATGAACGTGAATTCAACAGCTATATATATATATGTTTGCCTGATGTGGATTAGTGTTATGGCTGTAGACTAGCTATGCTCGCATATGCTGAAGGTAAGTCACGACAGACATATATGCAGAAAAATCGCTGTACAAATTTGAAATCGCTGAACAAATAAAGATTGAAATCGCTGCATTGAAAAAATTTGAAATCGCTGCATTGTTAAATAATGCTTACATTATAACTTCACAACTACGGTGTAGATAAATCCAAACTTTAACTTTCTTTTGTCGTCATGAATTGATGATATGAATATGGTTGAATATGGTTGAGAAGATAGAAGGGTTTATTTAGTTGTTGGGGGTTTATGATCTTAAAAATAAAAATAAAAAAGACAAATAATATTCTGGAATTAATTAGTAAATCCACATGGCAGCCCGCGTGGCAAAATAACAGTAAAATGAGAATTTATTTTGAAAGAAGAGTATTTTGAGAATTATTTTTTAAAATAGGAATATTTTGGCAATTTACTCCCTTTTAAATATTAAAAAATGCAATGAACGTTAAAATAGATGCAACAAAAAAATGTTATTACATATTTAGTTGTCCTCCTCCATTCCTATGGAATCAGATTTTCGAATTCTCCTTGTACCCTCCATTCCTGATCAAGATTTTCGAATTCGTCCAACTTTTATAATAGTAATACCATGAGTAAAGTTACTAAAAAAATTCCCTCTCTTTCTCTGCTTCTCTTTCTTTCTCTGTTTGCGCCTCTTTCTTTCTCTTTAGCGCTTCTTTCTTTCTCTCTACAATGGCAAGATTGAGACCATTCGGTTGGGAGATAGATGATGCAATTGTATTGTGCCGTACCGCAGATGATGTTGCTGAGCTCTAAAGGAGAATTAATTACATAATAAATGATATGAATGAACGTATTGGTAATCCCCCAGAGAATATTACTGATCTCACGGAGGAGGATGAACGTGAATTCAACCTTAATATGGATGAACGTGAATTCAACCTTGATATGGATGAACGTGAATTCAACAACTATATATATATATATGTTTGCCTGATGTGGATTAGTTTTATGGCTGTAGACTAACTATGCTCGCATATGCTGAAGGTAAGTCACGACGGACATATATGCAGAAAAATCGTTGTACAAATTTGAAATCGCTCAACAAATAAAGATTGAAATCGCTGCATTGAAAAAATTTGAAATCGCTGCATTGTTAAATAATGCTTACATTATAACTTCACAACTACGGTGTAGATAAATCCAAACTTTAACTTTATTTTGCCGTCATGAATTGATGATATGAATAGGGTTGAGAAGGTAGAAGGGTTTATTTAGTTGTTGAGGGTTTATTTAGTTGTTGGGGGTTTAAGATTTTAAAAATAAAAAAGACAAATAATATTCTGGATTTAATTAGTAAATCCACATGGCAGTCCGCGTGGCAAAATAACAGTAAAATGAGAATTTATTTTGAAAGAAGAGTATTTTGAGAATTATTTTTTAAAATAGGAATATTTTGGCAATTTACTCCCTTTTAAATATTAAAAAATGCAATGAACGTTAAAATATATGCAACAAAAAAATGTTATTACATATTTAGTTGTCCTCCTCCATTCCTATGGAATCGGATTTTCGAATTCTCCTTGTCCCCTCCGTTCCTGATCAAGATTTTTGAATTCGTCCAATTTTTATAATAGTAATACCGTGAGTAAAGTTACTAAAAAAATTCCCTCTCTTTCTCTGCTTCTCTTTCTTTCTCTGTTTGCGCTTCTTTCTTTCTCTCTACAATGACAAGATTGAGACCATTCGGTTGGGAGATAGATGATGCAATTGTATTGTGCCGTACCGCAGATGATGTTGATGAGCTCTCAAGGAGAATTAATTACATAATAAATGATATAATGAACATATTGGTAATCCCCCGGAGAATATTACTGATCTCACGGAGGAGGATGAACGTGAATTCAACCTTGATATGGATGAACGTGAATTCAACAGCTATATATATATATGTTTGCCTGATGTGGATTAGTGTTATGACTGTAGACTAACTATACTCGCATATGCTGAAGGTAAGTCACGACGGACATATATGCATAAAAATCGTTGTACAAATTTGAAATCGCTGAAGAAATAAAGATTGATATCGCTGCATTGAAATTTTTTGAAATAGTTGCATTGTTAAATAATGCTTACATTATAACTTCACAACTACGGTGTATATAAATCCAAACTTTAACTTTCTTTTGCCGTCATGAATTGATGATATGAATCTCTTTTAGCCTTCTGGACCACTGAAAAAGAAAAGAAAGTTGAAATCAAAAAGGGGTTGAATAGGGTTGAGAAGGTAGAAGGGTTTATTAAGTTGTTGAGGGTTTATTTAGTTGTTGGGGTTTATGATTTTAAAAATAAAAATAAAAAAGACAAATAATATTCTGGAATTAATTAGTAAATCCACATGGCAGCCCGCGTGGCAAAATAACAGTAAAATGAGAATTTATTTTGAAAGAAGTGTATTTTGAGAATTATTTTTTAAAATAGGAATATTTTGGTAATTTACTCCCTTTTAAATATTAAAAAATGCAATGAACGTTAAAATAGATGCAACAAAAAAATGTTATTACATATTTAGTTGTCCTCCTCCATTCCTATGGAATCAGATTTACGAATTATCCTTGTCCCCTCCATTCCTGATCAAGATTTTTGAATTCGTCCAACTTTTATAATAGTAATACCGTGAGTAAAGTTACTAAAAAAATTCCCTCTCTTTCTCTGCTTCTCTTTCTTTCTCTGTTTGCGCCTCTTCTTTCTCTGTTTGCGTTTCTTTCTTTCTCTCTACAATGGCAAGATTGAGACCATTCGGTTGGGAGATAGATGATGCAATTGTATTGTGCCGTACCGCAGATGATGTTGCTGAGCTCTCAAGGAGAATTAATTACATAATAAATGATATGAATGAACGTATTGGTAATCCCCCGGAGAATATTACTGATCTCACGGAGGAGGATGAACGTGAATTCAACCTTGATATGGATGAACGTGAATTCAACAGCTATATATATATATATATGTTTGCCTGATGTGGATTAGTGTTATGACTGTAGACTAACTATGCTCGCATATGCTGAGGTAAGTCACGACGGACATATATGCATAAAAATCGTTGTACAAATTTGAAATCGCTGCATTGAAAAAATTTGAAATCGCTGCATTGTTAAATAATGCTTACATTATAACTTCACAACTACGGTGTAGATAAATCCAAATTTTAACTTTCTTTTGCCGTCATGAATTGATGATATGAATCTCTTTTAGCCTTCTGGACCCCTGAAAAAGAAAAGAAAGTTGAAATCAAAAAGGGGTTGAATGGGGTTGAGAAGGTAGAAGGGTTTATTTAGTTGTTGGGGTTTTTGATTTTAAAAATAAAAATAAAAAAGACAAATAATATTCTGGAATTAATTAGTAAATCCACATGGCAGCCCGCGTGGCAAAATAACAGTAAAATGAGAATTTATTTTGAAAGAAGAGTATTTTGAGAATTATTTTTTAAAATAGGAATATTTTGGCAATTTACTCCTTTTAAATATTAAAAATGCAATGAGCGTTAAAATAGATGCAACAAAAATGTTATTACATATTTAGTTGTCCTCCTCCATTCATATGGAATCGATTTTAATTCTCCTTGTCCTCCATTCTGATCAAGATTTTGAATTCGTCCAACTTTATAATAGTAATACCGGGAGTAAAGTTACTAAAAAAATTCCCTCTCTTTCTCTGCTTCTCTTTCTTTCTCTGTTTGCGCTTCTTTCTTTCTCTCTACAATGACAAGATTGAGACCATTCGGTTGGGAGATAGATGATGCAATTGTATTGTGTCGTACCGCAGATGATGTTGATGAGCTCTCAAGGAGAATTAATTACATAATAAATGATATGAATGAACGTATTGGTAATCCCCCGGAGAATATTACTGATCTCACGGAGGAGGATGAACGTGAATTCAACCTTGATATGGATGAACGTGAATTCAACAGCTATATATATATATATATGTTTGCCTGATGTGGATTAGTGTTATGACTGTAGACTAACTATGCTCGCATATGCTGAGGTAAGTCACGACGGACATATATGCATAAAAATCGTTGTACAAATTTGAAATCGCTGCATTGAAAAAATTTGAAATCGCTGCATTGTTAAATAATGCTTACATTATAACTTCACAACTACGGTGTAGATAAATCCAAATTTTAACTTTCTTTTGCCGTCATGAATTGATGATATGAATCTCTTTTAGCCTTCTGGACCCCTGAAAAAGAAAAGAAAGTTGAAATCAAAAAGGGGTTGAATGGGGTTGAGAAGGTAGAAGGGTTTATTTAGTTGTTGAGGGTTTATTTAGTTGTTGGGGTTTTTGATTTTAAAAATAAAAATAAAAAAGACAAATAATATTCTGGAATTAATTAGTAAATCCACATGGCAGCCCGCGTGGCAAAATAACAGTAAAATGAGAATTTATTTTGAAAGAAGAGTATTTTGAGAATTATTTTTTAAAATAGGAATATTTTGGTAATTTACTCCCTTTTAAATATTAAAAAATGCAATGAACGTTAAAATAGATGCAACAAAAAAATGTTATTACATATTTAGTTGTCCTCCTCCATTCCTATGGAATCAGATTTTCGAATTATCCTTGTCCCCTCCATTCCTGATCAAGATTTTCGAATTCGTCCAACTTTTATAATAGTAATACCGTGAGTAAAGTTACTAAAAAAAATCTCTCTCTTTCTCTGCTTCTCTTTCTTTCTCTGTTTGCGCCTCTTTCTTTCTCTGTTTGCGCTTCTTTCTTTCTCTCTACAATGGCAAGATTGAGACCATTCGGTTGGGAGATAGATGGTGCAATTGTATTGTGTCGTCGCATGAGATGATGTTCTTTGAGCTCTCAAGGAGAATTAATTACATAATAAATGATATGAATAAACGTATTGGTAATCCCCCGGAGAATATTACTGATCTCACGGAGGAGGATGAACGTGAATTCAACCTTGATATGGATGAACGTGAATTCAACAGCTATATATATATATATGTTTGCCTGATGTGGATTAGTGTTATGGTTGTAGACTAACTATGCTCGCATATGCTGAAGGTAAGTCACGACGGACATATATGCAGAAAAATCGTTGTACAAATTTGAAATCATTGAACAAATAAAGATTGAAATCGCTGCATTGAAAAAATTTAAATCGCTGCATTGTTAAATAATGCTTACATTATAACTTCACAACTACGGTGTAGATAAATCCAAACTTTAAGTTTCTTTTGCCGTCATGAATTGATGATATGAATAGGGTTGAATAGGGTTGAGAAGGTATAAGGGTTTATTTAGTTGTTGAGTGTTTATTTAGTTGTTGGGGTTTATGATTTTAAAAATAAAAATAAAAAAGACAAATAATACTCTGAAATTAATTAGTAAATCCACATGGCAGCCCACGTGGCAAAATAACAGTAAAATGAGAATTTATTTTGAAAGAAGAGTATTTTGAGAATTATTTTTTAAAATAGGAATATTTTGGCAATTTACTCCCTTTTAAATATTAAAAAATGCAATGAACGTTAAAATAGATGCAACAAAAAAATGTTATTACATATTTAGTTGTCCTCATCCATTCCTATGGAATCAGATTTTCGAATTCTCCTTGTCCTCCATTCTGATCAAGATTTTGAATTCGTCCAACTTTTATAATAGTAATACCGTGAGTAAAGTTACTAAAAAAATCCTCTCTTTCTCGCTTTTCTTTCTTTCTTTCTCTGTTTGCGCTTCTTTCTTTCTCTCTACAATGGCAAGATTGAGACCATTCGGTTGGGAGATAGATGGTGCAATTGTATTATCTTGCGTCGCATGAGATGATGTTGCTGAGCTCTCAAGGAGAATTAATTACATAATAAATGATATGAATGAACGTATTGGTAATCCCTGGAGAATATTACTGATCTCACAGAGGAGGATGAACGTGAATTCAACCTTGATATGGATGAACGTGAATTCAACAGCTATATGAACCGGTTGAAACTGTCTGATTTTAGGGAAAGAAGACAGAACATGGAGAATATCAAATCAAGATTAATAATATATCTTTGTGTCACCGAGAGGGAGGATTGATTCTGTCTGTTGTGTGGTTGTTATGATAATGTTCTTTGTCTGAGTGGTGTTTCTAAGTGGACTCGATTACATTCTGAAATTATTTTCCAAAACAGATTCTGTTTTCGTTTATTGTTTCATGATCAATTTACTGTTAACTAATGTTTATATTGTGTAATCTGTTTCACTAAGTGATTAACAGATTGTGTTGAAACATTATTTAGCCATATACATATTATTATACCAACAATCTTAAGAAAATTATGTTTATTTTATTTTAATCTGTATCCTGGTTTGGAGATTAAAACCTGTGTGGTTTTCTACTCCGTATGAAATTTCATATTCTAACTTGAAGATATAAAAACTTCGTTGGAATATTAAAGTCCAGGAAAAAGTGTTTTCCAAAAGGAAAAAAAGTGTTTTTCTTGTATGTTGTTTGGAGACTAAAATCTTCGAATTTTCTACTCCGGTTGTGATTAAAGTTTTTATAACTTTCTACTCATTTGGGTACTTGATTTGAAGATATAAAAAATTCATCAAGTATACAACATACAATCTACTGCACTTCGTTTCAAGTAATTTTGATTCGGTTTGAAGAAATAAAATCTTCACCGTTGTGTATGATATTTGTTGCAACGATTTGAAGAACATAAAAACTTCATCGTTCTGTTTAAGGAGATTAAAACTTGTGTAGTTTTCTACTCCATATGAATATTAGTATTCTGACTCGAAGATATAAAAATTTCGTTGGAATACTAAAGTTTCATAATTATACTACGATTTGAAGAAATAAAATTTTCATCGTTTAAGTTTATAATTCGACTGCGATTTGAAGAAATAAAATCTTCATCGTTGAGTCTGTGAATTAATTGCTATTTTGGTTTTATTAATTAAAACAGTTTGTCGATTTGACAGTGACAAACAATGGCAATTGAAATTGGAACTACCTCTGCAAATCGCACGTGATTACTACAACCCGTACGCGATACCACCACGAGAAACTGCGAAGTTCACGGTGCCAACTTTAAGGATGATGACAAAGAATGTTCTTTTGGCTTACCACCCTTGGTTTGCAAAAGTTCACGGTGAGGACCCTCGTACTGCGGCCACGACATGCACGACAACGGTATTCACGGTTCGATGCTTGGAAACAGGCTGATTTTTTGTGCAAAGGCTACATTTTAAGTGCCTTAGAAGATGACTTGTACAATGTCTACAGTGCAATAGAGACTTCCAAAGAAGCTGGAGTGCACTTGAAAAGAAGTACAAGGCAGATCTTTGCTTGAAGAAGTTTGTGGTTGCCAAATTCCTAGACTACAAAATGGTTGATGGAAAAATCGTTGGAACCCAAGTTCAAGAGCTTGACTTATCTTCCATGACCTTATTCTTTGAAGGTATGGTAGTGAATGAAGCATTCAGTGGCTGCAATGATTGAGAAATTGTCGTATTCGTGGAAAGATTTCAAGAATTATCTTAAGCACAAAAGAAAGGAAATGAAGTTGGAGGATCTTGTGATTCGTCTCAAGATTGAGGAAGATAACAAAACCGCTGAGAAGAGGTATCGTAAGAGTTCACCAATTGAAGGGGTCAACATCGTTGAAGATGCTGCTCCAAAAATGAACAAGAAAAGAAAGAGGCCTTCTGGAAAAGAGAAGGGTTCTAACAAGAAAAGTTCAGGCAATTGCTTTAATTGTGGAAAAGGCGCCACAAAGCCTATATTGTCGTCTCGAAAAGGACAAGGGAAAAGACAAGCCAATATGGTGGAAATGAATGATGATCTGAATGATGCGTGTGCAATCTTTGTCGAGTGCAATTTGGTTGGAAACCCAAATGAGTGGTGGCTGGATTCAGTGTCACTCGACATGTTTCTTATGAAAGAAGCATTTGCAACCTATGCTCATTGGACCAGAAGAGGTACTGTTTATGGGAAATCTTTGCAATAGCGAGGTTGAAGGATATGGGAAGATACTTCTGAAGATGACTTCCGGCAAGATCCTGACTCTCAACAATGTTCTGCGTGTTCCAACAATTTGGAAGAATTTAGTTTCAGCCGGACTACTCGTCAAAAACGGGTTTAAGTGAGTGTTGGTTAGTGAGAAAATTGTAATAAGTAAGAATGATATGTTCATAGGAAAGGGCTACCTCACCGAGGGCCTTTTCAAACTCAATGTAATGGTTGTTGACAGTATTAATGAAAATTCACCGTGCTTACTTATCGAGTCAAATGATTTATGGCATGTTCGTTTAGGACATGTCAATTACAAAACCTTGTGAAAATTGATCAATTTAGTAGTATTGACTAAATTCGAGTGTAACAAATCAAAATGTGAAATTTGTGTTGAATCTAAGTTTGTTAAACATCCATATAAGTCTATTGATAGGAATTCAAATCCTTTAGACTTAATTCACACAGATATATGTGATATGAAGTCAATACCATCTCGTGGTAGGAAAAAGTATTTTATAACTTTCATTGACGATTGCACTCGATACTGTTATGTGTATCTTCTTAATAGTAAGGATGAAGCAATTAATGCATTTAAGCAATACAAGAACGAATTGGAAAATCAATTGAATAAAAAGATCAAAATGATTAGAAGTGATAGGGGTGGAGAGTACGAATCTCCCTTTGCAGAGACATGTTTGGAATATGGAATTATTCATCAAACTACTGCCCCTTACACACCACAATCAAATGGAATTACGGAAAGGAAAAACCGAACATTAAAGAAAATGATGAATGTCTTACTAATCAGTTCTGGTTTACCGCAGAGCTTGTGGGGGGGGAAGCTATCCTTACAGCTAATCGAATACTCAACGGAGTACCCCACAGCAAAACACAATCTATTCCATATGATCTATGGAAAGGAAGAAAACCCAACTTGAAATATTTCAAAGTGTGGGGGTGTTTAGCGAAGGTCCAAGTTCCTTTGCCCAAAAGGGTAAAAATCGGACCAAAAACTGTGGATTGTGTTTTTATTGGCTATGCTACAAACAGCAAAGCTTGTCGGTTTTTGGTTCACAAATCGGACAATTCCGAAATTCATGTTAATCAGAATTGAATCGGATAATGTTGAATTCTTTGAAAACATCCAACCGTATAAACCGAATGTAGTCGTCAGTGAAAGATCTAAACGATCGGGAAGAACCAAAGGAAAGTATACCAAGCAAAGAGGATCCAAGGCGTAGCAAACGTCAAAAGACATCTACTTCCTTTGGACCAGATTTTGTAACATTCTTGCTTGAAAATGAGCCTCAAACATTTAAAGCAGCAATGTCATCTTCTGATTCAACATTTTGGAAAGAAGCAGTCAATAGTGAGATTGAATCAATTTTAAACAACCATACATGGGAATTAGTTGATCTTCCTCCTGGAAATAAACCTTTAGGATCAAAATGGATCTTTAAAAGGAAAATGAAAGCTGATGGCACTATTGACAAATATAAGGCAAGACTTGTAGTCAAAGGTTATAAACAAAAGGAAGGCCTTGATTACTTTGACACATACTCGCCGGTAACAAGAATAACATCTATTCAGGTGTTAGTGGAACTGGCGGCCGTATATGGTCTTGAAATCCATCAAATGGATGTCAAGACAGCTTTCTTAAATGGAGAATTGGAGGAAGAAATTTACATGGAACAACCTGAAGGTTTTGTGATTCCTGGTAAAGAAAGGAAAGTGTGCAGACTTGTTAAGTCACCTTATGGACTTAAACAAGCACCCAAACAATGGCATGCGAAATTTGACCAAACAATGTTGGCAAATGGATTTAAGATTAATGAGTGTGACAAAAGTGTTTACATTAAAAATACTCCAAATCATGAAGTCATTGTTTGTTTGTATGTTGATGACATGTTGATAATGAGTAAAGATATTGTCGATGTAAATACTACGAAGCGTATGCTCGCTAGAAAATTTGACATGAAAGACTTAGGGATTGCTGATTTGATCTTAGGAATTAGGATCCATAAAACTCCACAAGGTCTAGCATTATCACAGTCACATTATATTGAAAAAGTACTTGACAAGTTCAAGTATTTAAATTTCAATGTTGCAAAGATTCCAATTGATGTAAGTTTTGCACTTCAAAAGAATGAAGATGAAAGTGACTCACAATTGGACTTTCCACGAGTTTTGGGAAGTTTTATGTATATTATGAATTGTACACGACTAGATATAGCATGTGCTATAAGCAAGCTGAGTCGATTCACGAGTAATCCCAATCAAACTCATTGGATGGCAATGAAACGAGTCTTGGGATATTTACAACACACCCAAAACTATGCTTTGCATTATAATAAATATCCCGAGACTTGAGGATATAGTGCAAATTGGATCACGGATCATTTGAAGTTAAATCCACGAGTGGATATGTTTTCACCGTTGGCGGGAGCGATGTCTTGGAAATCATCAAAGCAGACGTATCGCCCGCTCTGATGGAATCAGAATTTATAGCTTTAGACAAGTAGGTGAAGAAGTGAATGGCTCGAAATTTCTTAGAAGATATACCATTTTGGCCCAAACCTTTGGCTCTATATGTATACATTGTAACGATCAGCGTGATAGGTAGAGGCGGGGCGTAATGTATAACGGAAAATCTCGTCACATACGACGGAGACACAATACCGTTAGACAAATCATCTCTAGTGGCGTTATCACAATTGATTATGTAAAGTCAAGAGATAACGTGGCGGATCCGCTTACAAAAGGCTTATCTAGAGAGGGAGTCAGTAGATCATCAATGGGAATGGGGTTAAGGCCAAGGACAAGTCATCATGGCGGTAACTCTACCTAGAAGACTGGAGATCCCAAGAGCTAGGTTCAAGGAGATCAAACAAAGTTGTGACTGACGGTTCAACATTGTCAAATAAATCAACTCATTCTCGGATGAAGACAATGTTCAAAAATAAGGATAAGACTTTATGGCTTGTTAATGAGTTAATAAAGCATTAAGGTTTTTAATGGTTATCTAAATCTGGCGATGTATGACCAGATAATGTGGCTATAGGACCACATGTTTAGAAATCACCTATGTGAGTGTTAAGTGTAAGCGCTTTAAAGGGAATGACAGTAAAGACCCATTCTCTATGCACTTACGTGAGACCAGCGGTGTTCATGGTCAAACGAACACAACTGAGAACCATAAGCGGTTGAGGTTGATTGTGTGTCTTATGTTGTCTAGGTATACAACAAAGTTCGACGGTTCAAAGATATCAAATCTACCGATTGATCGAGTATATCAGATATAAGTTCACTACGGAAAGTTCAAAGGAAACCTACTTATCGGATCACGATCGATTCTCGCTTGTATATCACACTCGTCCGTACATTCTTTTATCTTATAGTCATTCCCCATTCATGTGGGGGATTGTTGGGTTTTGATATTGGTGAATGAGAAATGATGAGATGAAAATTAAAGGGAGTAAAACGCTCTTTTGTCCCACATCGAAAAAATAGAAGGAAAGAGAGGTGTATATATTACATTACACCTTCTCTAGTTGCTAAAAGGGCTGAGAGGGCAAGGAACCCTCGCGCCGTCGTCGTCGTTCGGCTCGGCTTCGGATTTGGATTTGGATAAAGATTGATTGATAATATTTTTGGACAAACGTTTCTTTAATTAATTATTTAATTAAAATAAATCCAAACGGATCAACCCGCGACCGACCCACCGGCTCTCCCTCTTTTTTTTCGAATTTCCCTCCAAAATTAGGTGACTATTCTGAATGGTTGCAAACATTCATAATCAGTACCTCCAAACCTATAAATTCTTGATTATTCCAAGAATTTATTCATTCATTTAATTGATTCATTTTCATTCTGAATTTCATCTTCAACTCGGAAATATTTTGTCTTCATTCTGTGTGATATACTGCCGTTGAGTGGTTCGCTGCTACCGGAATTTGGAGTACTACTATTCTGGTAAGATAATCGTTCTATCCTGGGAGGCGATATTCCGTTAACCTCGAGTACTGTGAGGGGAATAATTTCCTTAAGGACACACTTTTAACTAAGTGGGCTCGATTACATTCTGAAATTATTTTCCAAAACAAATTCTGTTTTCGTTTATTGTTTCATGATCAATTTACTGTTAAGTAATGTTTATATCGTGTAATCTGTTTCTCTAAGTGATTAACAGATTGTGTTGAAACATTATTTAGCCATATACAAATTATTATACCAACTATATACACTAGATATACAATAGCTATATACATTGCATATCATTACATTTTGTTAGTTGTTATGTTTGTTGATGGTTGTAATTGCAATAGTGGTTAAGTAGTAGTTTGGCTAGTAATGCAAGTGGCTGAATAGTGGTTAGTAATGAAAGACTACTAGTATAAATACATGTGTTTGTAGATTGAATGAAATAAGAAAATCTTGGACAAAAAATCTTCTTTCTTCTCCTTTCTATTGAATTGGCTCTGTTTTTAGGGAAAGAAATCAAGGTTAATAATATATCTTTGTATCACCGAAAGGGCGGTTTGAGTCATCTTGAAGTTCTAACTTTGACGGTTTTTCTTAGTTGTCTATGTCATTAACAACAGGATGTCAAGTCAAGAATAAGGTGTATTAATTAGTAGTACGTGAGTTGTATATTTGCACCGTTGCTCTTTGGCGTTGTACCATTTTTACTGCTCTTCTTTCTTGGCTATATATATGTGTGGTTGTTTAGTGCATGTTCTGTGTCAAGAGGTTCTGCGTTTATCCATGTCAGTGTCATGATTTTATGTGTGGGTCTGTTTGGATATTCAGTGATAGGGTCTATGATCTGTGTGTTTGTTATGATCCTACTTCAAGTGGTATGAATAATGTTCTGTGTTCTGTGTGTTTGTCATGATCTTACACAGATCATAGGGTCTCTGATCTGTGTGCTTGTTATGATCCTACTTCAAGTTGTATGAATAATGTTCTTTGCCTGAGTGGGACATCACAACATAACTGATTATATTCATGCTTTATTAAGCTGCTCAAGGGACCATATTCAGTGGGGTTCAGTCTCGAATATATGATTGAATGTGTGTCTATGAATCTTCTAAAACCTTGCATGATATTGATAATAGGGCTATAATGGTGGTGTGTGAGCTTGATTATGCATGTCAAATAGTCTGCTTATCCCCTGTTTTGACTGGAAACCAGTAAGATAGCATGTATGTTCTTGTGGTATTCTCTCTCTTACTAAGTTCAATGAGCAAGCACAATCTAGTCTGAAAATGTCAAGTTGTGGGATGCCTTTACATAATTACCTAGTCTTGTCTCTAAAAGTAAAGGTCATGAACTAGAGTTGTGCATGCTTAGTAGCCCTGCAGATGCAAAAATGCCATCCCTGTATGATCATTTAGCTATGTGTTTTGCTTCTTCCATGACTGTTTGTCGTCGCTTGCCTATTTGTCTTTAAAAAGCATGTATATTTGTCTGGTTTGAAATAGTCATATACTTGTGGATACATCTGACTTGGAGTATCTCTGATTCGGTAGGTTCACAAATTTGGCCACATCACTCTTTCTTTTTCTTTTCAATTATTCTAAGTGACATACTGTTGAACAAAATAGCATAAAGGGGGTCTTATCTGTTTAGTCTAACTAAGATAGTCCTGCATCTCCTAAAATCCATGTTTGATAGGAAGATTTGTAGACCAATTAAGTTAAGATACACCCGCATGTAAAACTGTTCGTTAGAATGTATGTCTTCCCTGTTAGCTCATATCATAAAAACATCTCTATGATAACTTGTAGTATTTCCTAGCCTCTTTTATCAGCATGCTATAACAATTTATTGTCAAGACAGTATACATATGCTAGTATCTTCCTTGCTGGAATCAGTTTGCTGATAGGATAATCATGAGCTCCTCCCTACTGCACATATTCAGATTCTTATTTTCTTTTTCTCTGTAAGCATGCATAAGATGAGGCCAGAATTAGCTGAAATTTGCCTACGGGTTTTAAATTTGATGTAATTGGCTAAGGCCTTAACTGAACAAAATACCTATGTTCTATGATAGTATTTATCTTGCCTAGCATGCCTGTTTAAAATGTGTGCATTTGCCTTCATTTCATAAATCAGTTTCCTACTATTATACATGTTAGGAGATTATTCGATATATGTAGCTTGTATATCTAGTACACGTAGTATATTAGATGTATAGGGGGTCGTATATTATTTTGTATATCACTCACATCTATTATTCCATGAATATTTGGGCCTGACCCATATGGGTTTTCATATGGGTTTCTATTTCTAGATTTAGCTTCCAATTTTTTTTCTTCCTTTTAGTTGATGACTGATTGCTTATATGTGCCTGTGTTGTTTACCTTATAATGGGCTTACATGTTTGTTTAGCATTAGGAACTAAATTAATACCAAGTGGGCCTATCACTTTGTCTGCGCCTCCTTAAAGAAGAAGAATCTAAAAAACAATCATGCTTTGGGCCTACTTCATGCATCTGCATATTATTCGCATCTAGGGCCCAAAATTGATTGAATAATATTGAGACTTTATATTCCTGGGCTCGCCCGTTTATTTTGATCACAATAATAAAATAAGAATTGAATCATATACTTGTTTAAGTTCATATGAGCATTTTAGCTACTTACATTATTAATAAGTTTTAGAACATATACTAATCTTTTTCTTTTATTTGCATCGGGAGCAATCAAGAGTCTCATATACTAATCTTTTTCTAAGATTAAACTAAAGTAAATTGCAAGAAATAAACTAAGGTGATGATACTAAGGGGTTTAAAACAGTTATGATGGAAATAGGGCTTTCAATATCCTCGACTATCCACTCTGTTCAATCCTTATTGCAACAACAATGACTTCTTCTTCTACGTTAAGATAGCAGGTTAACTAGTTGGTCTTATATTCCGGTTAGGATATATAAAAGCTCAACCCCAGTGCAGAAACTTTCTATATTTCTATGATAAATTTTACCACATAGGAGGATTAAGAACAATAACCTAAAATGCTACACAAGTATCGGGGTACTTTCGTCCGCGATTTTAACCTATGTCTATTCAAATACAACATATCCAAATCTCCCCTCTCGGATCTCGATTCGAAATCATATAAATTATGATAATTAGTGATCAGTTAACTATCAAACATTCAAACCAATATTGAATAAATCTTAACAAGATGAAGAAGAAACCAAACTTAATGCATTAATTCATAAAAACGAGTTTGGCGATTGATGGAAAACCCTAATTAAAGTAATTAGCTCCAAACATTGTCGTATCGAAATAAATTACAATCCAACATAAATGAAAATCAAATAAAGGAAAAGAAAGAACTTGAGCAACGATGAGATGTCTCCAATTGTGTCTTGTGTCCTCCTTTGCCTCCCCCAAAGTATGATCTGAGATATGGGAATAATCTCTAGGTCTTATAGATGTAAAAATCACATTTCGAAACCTTTTGCCTTCGAACAATCAGACTTTTCTCGCTTGATTCGTGTGGCCGCGCTTGAAAAATCGAGAGGCTCGACTTCAGCGCGCCTAATTGCCTACATGAGACCAGTGCGTGTGGCCAATTTTGTCTGGATTTCGTTTGATTTCTTGGCCCTTTATTATGCAATTACATCTCGATTAAGCTCATTTCATCCTCAATTTGGTATTTAATCCCTTTAGGACCGCTGTGACTCAAAAGAAAGAAAAACGACCTTAACACGATACTAATTTCAACGAAAATGAGAAAAATGCTATCTAAAAGTGATTCAAAAAGCGTATATAAAATATGTCTAACAAACCCCTAAACTTAAACTTTACTCGCCCTCGAGTAAAATACTAAACAAAAACAAAACCAAAGAGAAGACTCTATGAAATGAATCAAGTAGTTATAGCAACGTTTCTTCAAAATCATGGATGAAAGTTGGGATAATATGTTAAAATATATATAGCATGAATAATTAGCAATCTAGAATTTCAAGTTAGATATTTCGCAAATTCACTTACATCATAATCAATGGAAACATAAACACCTAACGTATGCATGTCAATTTCATTCCATCTTTCCCAAAATGCTATAGACCTATTTACTTGCTATTCTTCACTAATCATAGACATACACATTAAGAATTTTCAGGACTTTCAAGAGTTGTAATGTAGGCTTAGGCATGGGTAGGTAAGAATATACATTTATGCTCAAATTACGTACCATAAGCGCTCTCATTAAACTCTTTTTTTCTTCTCTTGGCTTTCTTTTTAGTTTCATACCCACTTTCTCCCTTCTTTTCTTTTGAGAACATGATACATATCATTTTAAGAACAAGCACCCCAAAACTTATATTTTTGCATATTTTTATTTGGGGTGCATCAAACTTTTCACTCTCATTCTATTTCTTTTTCAACACTCTTCATCCCATGATTTTATTTATTTTTCATTATCACTTATGGCACAATCAGAGAATCATAGGGTGTCAAAATAAAGATTTTATTTAGGCTCAAATGAGCTGACTAGGAATATAATTTGTGTCAAGGTAGGTAATGTTTGATAAGAAGGGCTAACAAAGAATGTCTGAATCATTTCCCTAAACATGCATATCTTAACTATTTCGCCTCAAATAACAAGTAAACAGATTTTCTAGACATTTTCAACATTCTTTCCACAATTGACAACACATAGGCTAAGCATAAGTATCTCAAATAACTAGATGTCATGAATTTTTTACATATCTAACTTAAGCACACATATTTTTGCTTCTAGTTCCATTATATTATCCCACTTTATCCACTCAATGTCTTTAGCAACTACAACATGCTTGATCCATAAAAAAAATTGACTAACAAAACACATAAAACAAACAAAACAAAATAAAATGACTCAAAACAATCACAAGACAAAGTAAGATCCCCAAACTTAATTGACACAAGGGACAACTTACAAACACAAAATAACAGTCATAACGGAGATCTGGGAGGAGGTTCTTGAAATTGCATAGACATCGGACTTCTCTGAAGTTCTGACGCCGCGGTGCTGCTGCCAACTTTTTTTTCTTTTTCAGCATTTTTTTTGTTCTTTTATCCCTCTTAGGGTCAGTCCTTGTCTTTATCTGTCATCCAAAAACACTCAACATACCAGTTCGTGAGACTGTTCAATATAAAATAAACTAAAGCAAAAATTGAAATAACATAATTAAAACATTGGGTTGCTCTCAATAACATAATTAAAATGTATTCTTTGACATAAATCAAGCAGTTTGTGAACACAATTTTGGTCTATGAAAACACGGCAAGGATTAGTTGGTAAAGGGAGCAGTCAATCTCTGTTCCTCTCACGTTGAGAACAGTCAAAAGGACAAATTAAAACCCAATGGCCATCACTTAGTCTGTCGCCCTTTTCTTCCCCTCATTTGTGTCCGAGTAAAGCTAAATCATATACCAGTGGCGAAAAGGAAGGCGATTTGAGCAACACCATAGTTAATAGACAGTAGACCAAGCTAGAACCCATAGCTAAGCCGACACTGATATAGGTGAGTCAGAGGTTAAATCAATCAGCTGTCCGGTCATACTTACGAGTTGTACTGACATCTGTTTCTTGAAGAAGCTTACATTAATTTTCATTGAAGTGGGGGCTGAGTAGTTATAGGAGTGCAGTAAATATGGAGTACAAGTTATTCAAAAGGTCATTTTTAGTTTTTACAGGAGAAATGCGCAAAACATACAGTACTACACAATAAATGGAACTTCCACGAAGCAGGAACAGAAGTTGTGACGGTAAACATCTGAACAAACCTCTAATCAACAAAGAAGGAAAAAATTAATATACACTGGTCAGGAGGATAATATCTATCTGTGACGTTTGACTCTTCTCTCCTCTCTCCTCCTTTTATCCTCCTTGTCCTTGGACTTCTTTTTTGATCCATGTTTCCTACAGTGGTGGTGGTGGTGCTTACTTGATTTAGCCTTCTTTTGGACTTCTCTCTTGTCATCTGATAAAGACTCATTTTCTGAAGAACCAGGGGCATTCAGCCAGACAGGCTTCTCTGGACCAATGACAACATGATATCCGCATTTTTTGCTTAGCTTTGTCTCAGGACTTGCCGACTCTCTTTCTCTGGGATCCAGACTAGAAGGAAGGTAAGGACCAGATTCATCCATACGTGATCCCACAGTTCCACTGCCACGTTTGACCCTGCCAAAAACAAGATGTTCAATTAGCTACGTGCGACATATTGAAGTTGTGACACCCAAAAGGACAAGTGAGAAGTTTAAGACTCAATGTATGCAGCCACAGAGAGACATCATCCAATTTCCTTTATCATTAAAAGGAGCGGATATATGTTTTGCAAGAAAGACTGACCTTGACTGTAAAAATTCCTCAATTTCAGCATCTCTCGAGCCTTCATCCCCACTTGAATGAGAATCATGTATCTCTCTTTTCTTTGATCCACTTGTGCCTGAATCAGTATCACATCTCTCACGTGACCTCCTCTCTGAGACACTAAAACTATTACACTTTGAATCACTGTTCTTATCTGCCGACCTCTGTTTCAGCCTGTTTTCAAGCTCCGGCTCTTTCTGCCTTAACTTCCACATCTCATTTACTTCAACAGCTCGGTTAGCTGCAATTGGTAAAATTTCAGAGCCACAAAGATGAAACTAAGAGAACAAATATATGAAACCTGTCCGAGAAAGAACATGCCTTGTGTGCTATATGTGCAGACTAATCTTACCCTTCAGATCAACTATACTTTCAAATTTTCTCATATGAAAACCACAATTCGTGTAGGTTCTTCACAAGTCGAGTCCTACACAACCTACTAAGGCAGCAAAAAAAAAACATTCACACAACAAAATCGAGGAAAAGCAAATAAGGATTAGCATGAAGTAGTTCTTATATTTTTGTTGCCAGTTTCAAAAAATGTAGTAGTTCTAATATTTATCTTGTACACAATTTGGTTGTTAGTGCTATGTGATTATGTAATCTCTTGATTTCCTAATAGTCTTGCGAAAGATTCTAATGATAGAGCAATGCCCGTATACACACAGTGGAAAACAGTTCTTTCAACAGAACGTCATTTACTCCTCCACATGGTCTTTGACTAGGTTAATTCTTCTCTAAATAGTAAGAGGCTTTTGTTCCCATTTCTTCTATTTCCTTCAGTTTCTGATTCTTTCGTTAATTAGGCTTATGTTTTTATGGTCTCTTTGTTTAACTCTGCCCATACAGAAGTAAATTGTTGTAGAGCTCCCAATCTTATCTTAAAGAATCCCAAAATGCAAAGCAACAATAGACCATACTCTATGCATTCATAAATTGTTTTGACTTATAAATCTTTTGCACTACTCGGCTACTCTAAGCTTTCATATTTATTTTCATTACACTCTAAATTAGCCCAGCCAGAAGCTGGCAGCACTTAAGACCAAGTTTTTTCCTAGAGAAAGTAAACTTAGCTGAATAACTGACACTAACTCCAATTAAGTGCAGCCAGATATTGAGCTACTTTGCATGAAAGAATTTTTAAAGACGGGAAATGAGAAATAATTGATCAGACCATAACAAAAATCAAGAACTAGATGGGAAATGAAGTGATGCTTGCCTTGTTGTATTCCACGAACAGTTGCTGTTAGAAACCGTGAATTTGGTCGCCCCCTAACATTAGGCCGATGGAGATAAGAAAGTGCACCCTCTGACTCTGCTTGCCGCCGCAATTCTGCAGCCTCTTTCAAAAAAATCGTCGCAATTCTATTCTCTGTCTCCAAATCCATATCCAGCTCCTAGAACAAGACACGAAGCCGCTTTACTACACAAAACCACAAATGGTCAAATAAAAGACATCTTACAAGCAGAGACAGATCCAAAGATATAAGCGACTCACTACATATATACCAAATCTAAAAACTTTCGTCAATATGTATATATGTTAAATGATGTAGCCATTGCCTTCAAATCCTACATTTGTTTCTATCTGTAGGCATATAAAACTAGCTGATCCCATAACCACGTGGAAGGCAATGCTGGCTGCTATCAAAGTAAGTTGTCTGAAATACAATACAAATGCTTTAAACATGAAAAACCGCAAAATGGCCCAATAAAAACATACTCTCTCTTAGTAGATAACAATCAACAAATCAACTACGCCCCAGCCCCGCACTAATTGGCTTTAACTATATGAATCCTCTAAATTCATTCCGCAATTCAGGTCGAGTTCACCCCAATACTCGACAATTTGTCTTTACGATAATTAGGATTTATAAAACTAGAGTATCTTGCATCTGTGGGTGATATGAAAATTAGTGGACACCACAACTGCAAGAGATTCCAAAA
Source organism: Przewalskia tangutica (assembly GCA_029844215.1). Lineage (NCBI taxonomy): Eukaryota > Viridiplantae > Streptophyta > Magnoliopsida > Solanales > Solanaceae > Przewalskia > Przewalskia tangutica. The sequence continues at coordinate 1,103,492 of CM056721.1, forward strand.
TGGTCACAATGAGCTACACAACCCACCACACGAATCAGGTATTCAAAAAAGGATATTTTTACACAACGGATACAGAAAGTTTATCAAGTATTTCTATAAAACCAACCCATTATAAATGATCAGATGGAATTCATGAAAGATTATTATTTTATTTTATAAGTAGATGGAATTGAAAAAGACTTTCACAATCACAATATCATGGCAACCTCACTACAAACCTATATCATGTGACTAGTCTTCTTAGTAATACAATATAGTCCCTTAAGTTATTTTATTGTCATTTGTATTTCAGTCTTATGTTTATTTAAGTATTATTTAGTATTTGCATTTTAGCCCTTGCTATATACAGCAATGTAAGTATTATCCTTATTGAAATATAAAAATCTTACTTTCCCTTTCTCTCTACTCTTCTCCCTTCTTCCCTTATACGACTTGTAGCAAACCACAGGTTTAATGACATCGAGCCATCCGACGACGGAATAAGTTCCACCTAACAACAAACCATCGACGACATGCGGATGCTAAGGATACGAGATATCAACCTTAGCCAAGAGACCAATCGAAGGCTTTTAGGCCGAGCAAAGGCACCGGACGATAATAAAGAAGTACATCGGAAATTGGATAATAGCGGAATGAACCATCAACTACACTCGGTGGTGGTTCAAAGATCGCGACACCAGTGGCTACACACACGAACATCACACTCGGTTCGATTCCGACTCAGATACCAGTTCTACAACCAAGTTATGACTGTGAACAAGCTTCAGGTAGCAAAAACCCTAGTTGTTGAGGGTTTATTTAGTAGTTTTTATTTTTATGATTTTAAAAATAAAAATAAAAAAGACAAATAATATTCTGGAATTAATTAGTAAATCTGCGGCCCTTGGCAAAATAATAGTAAAATGAGAATTTGTTTTGAAAGAAGAGTATTTTGAGAATTATTTTTTAAAATAGGAGTATTTTGGCAATTTACTCCCTTTTGAAATGAACGTTAAAATAGATGCCTCCTCCATTCCTATGGAATCAGATTTTCGAATTCTCCTTGTTCCCTCCATTCTTGATCAATATTTTTGAATTCGTCCAACTTTTATAATAGTAAAGTTACTAAAAAAAATTCCCTCTCTTTCTCTGCTTCTCTTTCTTTCTCTGTTTTCGCCTCTTTCTTTCTCTGTTTGCGCTTCTTTCTTTCTCTCTACAATGGCAAGATTGAGACCATTCGGTTGGGAGATAGATGATGCAGTTGTATTGTGCCGTACGGCAGATGATGTTGCTGAGCTCTCTCAGAGAATTAATTACATAATAAATGATATGACTGACCGTATTAATAATCTCCCGGAGAATATTATTGATCTCACGGAGGAGTATGAACGTGAATTCAACCTTGATATGGATGAACGTGAATTCAACAACTATATGAACCGGTTGAAACTGTCTGATTATAGGGAAAGAAGACAGAACATGGAGAATATCAAATCAAGATTAATAATATATCTTTGTGTCACCGAGAGGGAGGATTGATTCTGTCTGTTGTCTGCTTGTTATGATAATGTTCTTTGCCTGAGTGGTGTTGATAATATACACTAGATATACAGTAGCTATATACATTGCATATCATTACATTTTGTTAGTTGTTATGTTTGTTGATGGTTGTAATTGCAATAGTGGTTAAGTAGTAGTTTGGCTAGTAATGCAAGTGGCTGAATAATGGTTAGTAATGAAAGACTACTAGTATAAATACATGTGTTTGTAGATTGAATGAAATAAGAAAATCTTGGACAAAAAATCTTCTTTCTTCTCCTTTCTATTGAATTGGCTCTGTTTTTAGGGAAAGAAATCAAGGTTAATAATATATCTTTGTATCACCGAAAGGGCGGTTTGAGTCATCTTGAAGTTCTAACTTTGACGGTTTTTCTTAGTTGTCTATGTCATTAACAACAGGATGTCAAGTCAAGAATAAGGTGTATTAATTAGTAGTACGTGAGTTGTATATTTGCACCGTTGCTCTTTGGCGTTGTACCATTTTTACTGCTCTTCTTTCTTGGCTATATATATGTGTGGTTGTTTAGTGCATGTTCTGTGTCAAGAGGTTCTGCGTTTATCCATGTCAGTGTCATGATTTTATGTGTGGGTCTGTTTGGATATTCAGTGATAGGGTCTATGATCTGTGTGTTTGTTATGATCCTACTTCAAGTGGTATGAATAATGTTCTGTGTTCTGTGTGTTTGTCATGATCTTACACAGATCATAGGGTCTCTGATCTGTGTGCTTGCTATGATCCTACTTCAAGTTGTATGAATAATGTTCTTTGCCTGAGTGGGACATCACAACATAACAGATTATATTCATGCTTTATTAAGCTGCTCAAGGGACCATATTCAGTGGGGTTCAGTCTCGAATATATGATTGAATGTGTGTCTATGAATCTTCTAAAACCTTGCATGATATTGATAATAGGGCTATAATGGTGGTGTGTGAGCTTGATTATGCATGTCAAATAGTCTGCTTATCCCCTGTTTTGACTGGAAACCAGTAAGGAAGCATGTATGTTCTTGTGGTATTCTCTCTCTTACTAAGTTCAATGAGCAAGCACAATCTAGTCTGAAAATGTCAAGTTGTGGGATGCCTTTACATAATTACCTAGTCTTGTCTCTAAAAGTAAAGGTCATGAACTAGAGTTGTGCATGCTTAGTAGCCCTGCAGATGCAAAAATGCCATCCCTGTATGATCATTTAGCTATGTGTTTTGCTTCTTCCATGACTGTTTGTCGTCGCTTGCCTATTTGTCTTTAAAAAGCATGTATATTTGTCTGGTTTAAAATAGTCATATACTTGTGGATACATCTGACTTGGGGTATCTCTGATTCGGTAGGTTCACAAATTTGGCCACATCACTCTTTCTTTTTCTTTTCAATTATTCTAAGTGACATACTGTTGAACAAAATAGCATAAAGGGGGTCTTATCTATTTAGTCTAACTAAGATAGTCCTGCATCTCCTAAAATCCATGTTTGATAGGAAGATTTGTAGACCAATTAAGTTAAGATACATCCGCATGTAAAACTTCCGTTAGAATGTATGTCTTCCCTGTTAGCTCATATCATAAAAACATCTCTATGATAACATGTAGTATTTCCTAGCCTCTTTTATCAGCATGCTATAACAATTTATTGTCAAGACAGTATACATATGCTAGTATCTTCCTTGCTGGAATCAGTTTGCTGATAGGATAATCATGAGCTCCTCCCTACTGCACATATTCAGCATATGATTCTTATTTTCTTTTTCTCTGTAAGCATGCATAAGATGAGGCCAGAATAACTGAAATTTGCCTACGGGTTTTAAATTTGATGTAATTGGCTAAGGCTTTAACTGAACAAAATACCTATGTTCTATGATAGTATTTATCTTGCCTAGCATGCCTGTTTAAAATGTGTGCATTTGCCTTCATTTCATAAATCAGTTTCCTACTATTATACATGTTAGGAGATTATTCGATATATGTAGCTTGTATATCTAGTACACTTAGTATATTAGATGTATAGGGGGTCGTATATTATTTTGTATATCACTCATATCTATTATTCCATGAATATTTGGGCCTCCTTAAAGAAGAAGAATCTAAAAAACAATCATGCTTTGGGCCTACTTCATGCATCTGCATATTATTCGCATCTAGGGCCCAAAATTGATTGAATAATATTGAGACTTTATATTCCTGGGCTCGCCCGTTTATTTTGATCACAATAATAAAATAAGAATTGAATCATATACTTGTTTAAGTTCATATGAGCATTTTAGCTACTTACATTATTAATAAGTTTTAGAACATATACTAATCTTTTTCTTTTATTTGCATCAGGAGCAATCAAGAGTCTCATTACGAGACCCGCATTCGCCGTGTTCTTGTCTTGGAAAGGCCAAAACAAATAGGGGCGGAATGACATCGTCATCCGGCCCGATCACTTTCTTACTCTCTTAATCTCATCCGCCCCTTTTTTATCTCTTTTATTTATTTATTATAATTTAATTACTCAACTTTTTTTTATAAATTGTTAGGATATTTAAAACAATTAGTCTCTGAATAGTGAGCTGGGAAGGTAGTTTAAAAAACATAAATTCATCTCTAATTTATTTATTTTAGACTTGTCATGCGTGGTTAAACTTGCAAACCGATTTAATCATCTTTCATTTGCGTATTCAATCATGCAACTAGGGTATTATTTCTTACTAAACTCATAACAAAAGGAATTGATTTTTTCACAAGCTCTCTTATTAAGGGCAACCGGTTAAGGGGCTAAGGGTGGAGTGGCGGCGAGTGGCGACTGGCGGTAATGGAGAAATCGCGATTCGCGATGTGAAGAGTTAAGGGCAACCGGTTAAGGGGCTAAGGCCTAAGGGCTTTTTGAATTGTGATTCTGTGAATAAACGAGAGAGGAATTTAGGAATTGTGAGGTTGGAGGCAACTTGTTAAGGGCCTCAATTTGAAATAACATCAATAAATATTAAAATTTTAAAAATTATTGGGCTGGATTCCGGTCCATTCCGGGCCGGCCCGGAAAATTCGAGTTTACGATCGACCGGAAACCTAATCCTTCATTTTGAAGACGGGACCGACCGGAATCTGTGTCGGTCGGTCCGGCCCATTCCGGCCCTGCTCGTCCGGTCCTGGCCCCTGCTTTGTACACCCCTAGCAACAACAATGGCTTCTTCTTCTACGTTAAGATAACAGGTTAACTAGTCTGTCTTATATTCCGGTTAGGATATATAAAAGCTCAACCCCAGTGCAGAAACTTTCTATATTTCTATGATAGATTTTACCACATAGGAGGATTGAGAACAATAACCTAAAATGCTACACAAGTATCGGGGTACTTTCGTCCGCGATTTTAACCTATGTCTATTCAAATACAGCATATCCAAATCTCCCCTCTCGGATCTCGATTCGAAATCATATAAATTATGATAATTAGTGATCAGTTAACTATCAAACATTCAAACCAATATTGAATAAATCTTAACAAGATGAAGAAGAAACCAAACTTAATACATTAATTCATAAAAACGAGTTTCAAGCGATTCAATGGAAAACCCTAATTAAAGTAATTAGCTCCTAAACATTGTCATGTCAAGAACTAAATTACAATCCAACATAAACTGAAAATCAAATAAAGGAAAAGAAAGAACTTGAACAATGAGATGTCTCCAATTGTGTCTTGTGTCCTCCTTTGCCTCCCCCAAAGTATGATCCGAGATACGGGAATAATCTCTGTGTCTTATAGATGTAAAAATCACATTTCGACTTTGCCTTTCGAAATCGCTTTTCGCGCCGAAAATTTACACTGAAAAATCGAGGCTCGACTTAGGCGCCGCGCCAGACTGGCGCGTACTTAATTGCCTGAGACCGTGCGGTGTGACAGGCCAATTTTTGTCTGGATTTCGTCAGATTTCTTCTATGCTTTCCGGGACTTCTTTGGTTTGATTTCTTGGCCCTTTACCATTGTGACTCAAAAGAAAGAAAAACGACCTTAACACAATACTAATTTCAACGGAAATGAGAAAATACTAACTAAAAGTGATTCAAAAAGCGTATATAAATATGCCTAACAAACCCCAAACTTAAACTTTACTCGCCCTCGAGTAAAGTACTAAACAAAAACAAAACCAAAGAGAAGACTCTATGAAATGAATCAAGTAGTTATAGTAATGTTACTTCAAAATCATGGATGAAAGTTGGATAATATGTTAGAATATATATAGCATGAATAATTAGCAATCTAGAATTTCAAGTTAGATATTTCGCAAATTCACTTAGATCATAATCAATGGAAACATAAACACCTAACGTATGCATGCCAATTTCATTCCATCTTTCCCAAAATGCTATAGACCTATTTACTTGTTATTCGCCACTAATCATAAACATACACATTAAGAATCTTCAGGACTTTCAAGGGTTGTAATGTAAGCTTAAACATGGGTAGATAAGAATAAGCATTTATGCTCAAATTACGTACCATAAGCGCTCTCATTAAACTCTTTTTTTCTTCTCTTGGTTTTCTTTTTAGTTTCATACATATCATTTTAAGAACAAGCACCCCAAACTTATATTTTTGCATATTTTTATTTGGGGTGCATCAAACTTTTCACTCTCATTCTATTTCTTTTTCAACACTCTTCATCCCACGATTTTATTTATTTTTCATTATCACTTATGGCACAACCAGAGAATCATAGAGTGTCAAAACAAAGATTTTATTTAGGCTCAAAGGGGCTGACTAGGGATACAATTTGTGTCAAGGTAGGTAATGTATGATAAGAAGGGCTAACAAAGAATGCCTGAATAATTTTCCTAAACATGCATATCTTAACTATTTCGCCTCAAATAACAAGCAAACAGATTTTCTAGACATTTTCAACCTTCTTTCCACAATTGACAACACATATGCTAAGCATAAGTATCTCAAATAACTAGATGTCATGAATTTTTGACATATCTAACTTAAGCACACATATTTTTGCTTCTAGTTCCATTATATTATCCCACTTTATCCACTCAATGTCTTTAACAGCTACAACATGCTTGATCCATAAAAAAATTGACTAACAAACAAAGCAAAATAAAATGACTCAAAACAATCACAAGACAAAGTAAGATCCCCAAACTTAATTGACACAAGGGACAACTTACAGACACAAAATAACGGTCATAACAGATGTCTGGGAGGAGGTTCTTGAAATTGCATAGGCATCGGACTTCTCTGAAGTTCTGGCGCCACGGCGCTGTTGCCAACTTTTTTTTCTTTTTCAACATTTTTTTGTTCTTTTATCCCTCTTAGGGTCGGTCCTTGTCTTTATCTGTCATCCAAAAACACTCAACATACCAGATCGTGAGACTGTTCAAGACAAAATAAAACAAACTAAAACAAAAATCGAAATAACATAATTAAAACATTGGGTTGCCTCCCAATAACATAATTAAAATGTATTCTTTAACATAAATCAAGCCGTTTGTGAACACAATTTTGGTCTATGAAAACACGGCAAGGATTAGTTGGTAAAGGGAGCAGTCAATCTCTGTTCCTCTCACGTTGAGAACAGTCAAAAGGACAAATTAAAACCCAATGGCCATCACTTAGTCTGTCGCCCTTTTCTTCCCCTCATTTGTGTCCGAGTAAAGCTAAATCATATACCAGTGGCGAAAAGGAAGGCGATTTGAGCAACACCATAGTTAATACTTAATAGACAGTAGACCAAGCTAGAACCCATAGCTAAGCCGACACTGATATAGGTGAGTCAGAGGTTAAATCAATCAGCTGTCCGGTCATACTTACGAGTTGTACTGACATCTGTTTCTTGAAGAAGCTTACATTAATTTTCATTGAAGTGGGGGCTGAGTAGTTATAGGAGTGCAGTAAATATGGAGTACAAGTTATTCAAAAGGTCATTTTTAGTTTTTACAGGAGAAATGCGCAAAACATACAGTAACTACACAATAAATGGAACTTCCACGAAGCAGGAACAGAAGTTGTGACGGTAAACATCTGAACAAACCTCTAATCAACAAAGAAGGAAAAAATTAATATACACTGGTCAGGAGGATAATATCTATCTGTGACGTTTGACTCTTCTCTCCTCTCTCCTCCTTTTATCCTCCTTGTCCTTGGACTTTTTTTGATCCATGTTTCCTACAGTGGTGGTGGTGGTGCTAACTTGATTTAGCCTTCTTTTGGACTTCTCTCTTGTCATCTGATAAAGACTCATTTTCTGAAGAACCAGGGGCATTCAGCCAGACAGGCTTCTCTGGACCAATGACAACATGATATCCGCATTTTTTGCTTAGCTTTGTCTCAGGACTTGCCGACTCTCTTTCAATTAGCTACGTGCGACATATTGAAGTTGTGACACCCAAAAGGACAAGTGAGAAGTTTAAGACTCAATGTATGCAGCCACAGAGAGACATCATCCACTTTCCTTTATCATTAAAAGGAGCGGATGTATGTTTTGCAAGAAAGACACCTTGACTGTAAAAATTCCTCAATTTCAACATCTCTCAAGCCTTCATCCCCGCTTGAATGAGAATCCTGTATCTCTCTTTTCTTTGATCCACTTGTGCCTGAATCAGTATCACATCTCTCACGTGACCTCCTCTCTGAGACACTAAAACTATTACACTTTGAATCACTGTTCTTATCTGCCGACCTCTGTTTCAGCCTGTTTTCAAGCTCCAGCTCTTTCTGCCTTAACTTCCACATCTCATTTACTTCAACAGCTCGGTTAGCTGCAATTGGTAAAATTTCAGAGCCACAAAGATGAAACTAAGAGAACAAAAATATGAAACCTGTCCGAGAAAGAACATGCCTTGTGTGCTATATGTGCAGACTAATCTTACCCTTCAGATCAACTATACTTTCACATTTTCTGGTATGAAAACCACAATTCGTGTAGGTTCTTCACAAGTCGAGTCCTACACAACCTACTAAGGCAGCAAAAAAAAAATCGAGGAAAAGCATGTAGTAGTTCTTATATTTTTGTTGCCAGTTTCAAAAAATGTAGTAGTTCTAATATTTATCTTGTACACAATTTGGTTGTTAGTGCTATGTGATTATGTAATCTCTTGATTTCCTAATAGTCTTGCGAAAGATTCTAATGATAGAGCAATGCCCGTATACACACAGTGGAAAAACAGTTCTTTCAACAGAACGTCATTTACTCCTCCACATGGTCTTTGACTAGGTTAATTCTTCTCTAAATAGTAAGAGGCTTTTGTTCCCATTTCTTCTATTTCCTTCAGTTTCTGATTCTTTCGTTAATTAGGCTTATGTTTTTATGGTCTCTTTGTTTAACTCTGCCCATACAGAAGTAAATTGTTATAGAGCTCCCAATCTTATCTTAAAGAATCCCAAAATGCAAAGCAACAATAGACCATACTCTATGCATTCATAAATTGTTTTGACTTATAAATCTTTTGCACTACTCGGCTACTCTAAGCTTTCATATTTATTTTCATTACACTCTAAATTAGCTCAGCCAGAAGCTGGCAGCACTTAACACCAAGTTTTTTCCTAGAGAAAGTAAACTTAGCTGAACAACTGACACTAACTCCAATTAAGTGCAGCCAGATATTGAGGTACTTTGCATGAAAGAATTTTTAAAGACGGGAAATGAGAAATAATTGATCAGACCATAACAAAAATCAAGAACTAGATGGGAAATGAAGTGATGCTTGCCTTGTTGTATTCCACGAACAGTTGCTGTTAGAAACCGTGAATTTGGTCGGCCCCTAACATTAGGCCGATGGAGATAAGAAAGTGCACCCTCTGACTCTGCTTGCCGCCGCAATTCTGCAGCCTCTTTCAAAAAAATCGTCGCAATTCTATTCTCTGTCTCCAAATCCATATCCAGCTCCTAGAACAGTACACAAGAAGCACAGTTTTACTACACAAAACCACAAATGGTCAAATAAAAGACATCTTACAAGCAGAGACAGATCCAGCATATAAGCAGCTCACTACATATATACCAAATCTAAAAACTTTCGTCAATATGTATATATGTTAAATGATGTAGCCATTGCCTTCAAATCCTACATTTGTTTCTATCTGTAGGCATATAAAACTAGCTGATCCCATAACCACGTGGAAGGCAATGCTGGCTGCTATCAAAGTAAGTTGTCTGAAATACAATACAAATGCTTTAAACATGAAAACCGCAAAATGGCTCAATAAAAACATACTCTCTCTTAGTAGATAACAATCAACAAATCAACTACGCCCCAGCCCCGCACTAATTGGCTTTAACTATATGAATTCTCTATATTCATTCCGCAATTCAGGTCGAGTTCACCCCAATACTCGACAATTTGTCTTTACGATAATTAGGATTTATAAAACTAGAGTATCTTGCATCTGTGGGTGATATGAAAATTAGTGGACACCACAACTGCAAGAGATTCCAAAATGGCTGTCAATGAGCTACACAACCCACCACACGAATCAGGTATACAAAAAAGGATATTTTTACACAACGGATACGTAAAGTTTATCAGTATTTCGTAAAAGCAACCCATTATAAATGATCGGATGGAATTCATAAAGATTACTATTTTATTTTATAAGTAGATGGAATTGAAAAAAGACTTTTGAGACTTTCGTCAATCACAATATCATGGCAACCCCCCTGTCACAAACCTATATTGTGACTAGTCTTCTTAGTAATACAATATAGTCCCTTAAATTATTTTATTGTCATTTGTATTTCAGTCCCTTATGTTTATTTAAGTATTATATAGTATTTGCATTTTAGCCCTTGGCAATATACATGCAATGTAACCGTATTATCCTTATTGTAAATATAAAATCTTACTTTCCTTTCTCTCTCTTTCCCTTCTTCCTTATACGACTTGTAGCAAACCAGGTTTGTTACAAATGACATCGAGCTCCCCGACGACGGAATCGAAGTTCGGAACAACAAACCATCGATTTACATGCATGCTAAGGATACAGATATCAACCTTAGCCGAAGAGACCAATCGAAGGTTTTTAGCTATGGAGCAAAGGCAATCGAACGATAATAAAGAAGTACATCGAAAATTGGAGCGGTTAATAGCGGGAATAAACCATCAACTACAGCTCAGTGGTGGTTCAGCATCGGCGACACCAGTGGCTACACACGCGAACATCACACTCGGTTCGATTCCGACTCAGATACCAGTTCTACAACCAAGTTATGACTGCGAACAAGCTTCAGGTAGCAAAACCCCTAATTCTTTCTCATATATGTCGTCGGGTCAGAGTGTCGGGAGAGGGTTTACATTTTCCCAGCACCAATACTTAATAGTCCCCCAATTTTTAGAAACCATAACTACTCAACCTCACCCCCCAGAGCACCAGGAGCCTGAAACCCCGAGCAGTTTCAGTGCCCTAAAACCTAAAATTAATTTTCCGGAGTTTGATGGAGTGAACACGAGAAGTTGGCTGAGAAAATGCGAGAAGTTTTTTGAACTCTACAAAATCCCAGACCATGAAAAGTTAAATTATGCAGTTGTACATAACTTGGTTGTAGAACTGGTATCTGAGTCGGAATCGAACCGAGTGTGATGTTCGCGTGTGTAGCCACTGGTGTCGCCGGTGCTGAACCACCACTGAGCTGTAGTTGATGGTTCATTCCCGCTATTAACCGCTCCAATTTCCGATGTACTTCTTTATTATCGTCCGATTGCCTTTGCTCCACAGCTAAAAACCTTCGATTGGTCTCTTCGGCTAAGGTTGATATCTGTATCCTTAGCATCTGCATGTCGTCGTTGATGGTTTGTTGTTCCGGTGGAACTTCGATTCCGTCGTCGGATCGCTTCGATGTCATTTGTAACAAACCTGTGGTTTGCTACAAGTCAGATAAGTGGAAGGGGAGAAGAGTAGAGAGAGAAAGGAAAGTAAGATTTTTATATTTCGAATAAGGATAATACTTGCCATTGCTCAGATATTGCAAGGGCTTAAATGCAAATACTATATAATACTTAAATAAACATAAGGATCAAATACAAATGACAATAAAATAACTTAAGGACTATATTGTATTACTAAGACTAGTCACAATATAGGTTTGTGACAAGTGGGTTGCCATGATATTGTGATTGACGAAAGTCTCAAAAGTCTTTTTCAATTCCATCTACTTATAAAATAAAATAGTAATCTTTTATGAATTCCATCCGATCATTTATAATGGGTTGCTTTACGTAAATACTTGATAAACTTTTTGTATTCGTTGTAAAAATATCCTTTTTGTATACCCGATTCGTGTGGTCAGGTAGCTCATCGGCGTCATTTTGGAATCTCTTGCGATTGTGTCCACTAATTTTCATATCACCCATGCATGCAAGATACTCTAGTTTTATAAATCCTAATTATCGAAAGACAAATTGTCAGTATCAAGTGAACTCGACCAATCATGAACGGATATAGAGGATTCATATAGTTAAAGCCAATTAGCGCGGGTCACGTATGATTGTTATCTACTAAGAGAGTATGTTTTATTGGGCCATTTTATGGTTTTTCATGTTTAAAGCGTTTGTATTGTATTTCGCATAACTTATTTTGATAGCAACAGACGCCTTCCACGTGTTATGGGATCGCTAGTTTTATATGTCTACGATAGAAACAAATGTAGGATTTGAAGGCAATGGTCGATCATTTAACATATATACATATTGACGAAAGTTCTTAGATTTGGTATATATGTATGAAATGCTTATACGCCGGATCTGCTCATTGTAAGATGTCTTTATTTGACCATTTGTGGTTTTGTAGTAAACCGTGCTTGCATCGTTTCAGAGTCGGATATGGATTCGAGACGTAATAGAATTGCGATTTATTCTTTTGAAAGAGGCCGCAGACTGCGCGCAAGGTAGTCGAGGGTGCACTTTTATCTCCGCTACTAATGTTGTGGCCGACCAAATTCACTGCTTTCTAACAAAGAATCGTCGTGGAATACAACAAGGCAAGCATCACTTCATTTCCATCTAGTTCTTGATTTTTGTTATGGTCGATCAATTATTTCTCATTTCCCGCCTTTAAAAATTCTTTCACGCAAAGTACCTCAATATCCGCCGCACTTAATCGAGTTAGTGTCATTGTTCACCTAAGTTTACTTTCTAGGAAAAACTTGGTGTTATGTCACACTGCCGAGCTAATTTAGAGTGTAATGAAAATAAATATGAAAGCTAGAGTAGCCGAGTAGTGCAAAAGATTTATAAGTCAAAACAATTTATGAATGCATAGTATGGTCTATTGTTGCTTTGCATTTTGGGATTCTTTAAGATAAGATTGGGAGCTCTATAACAATTTACTTCTGTATGGGCAGAGTTAAACAAAGAGACCATAAAAACATAAGCCTAATTAACGAAAGAATCAGAAACTGAAGGAAATAGAAGAAATGGGAACAAAAGCCTCTTACTATTTAGAGAAGAATTAACCTAGTCAAAGACCATGTGGAGGAGTAAATGACGTTCTGTTGAAAGAACTGTTTTTCCACTGTGTGTATACGGGCATTGCTCTATCATTAGAATCTTTCGCAAGACTATTAGGAAATCAAGAGATTACATAATCACATAGCACTAACAACCAAATTGTGTACAAGATAAATATTAGAACTACTACATTTTTTGAAACTGACAACAAAAATATAATAACTACTTCATGCTAATCCTTATTTACTTAGGTTCTTCCTTGTGTACATAATGTTGGTTGGTGGCAGCCTAGTCGGCTAGCCCATTATGATTGTTGTTCTGTTGTTGATTTGGCAGCCTTGTCGGCTCGCCCATTATTAGGGAGATGTTGTAAAAGCAGCGTTGTGCTGCCGAAATTTCTATAGATCTCTGTATTAGATGGATTAAGAGTGACAGGTCAGTAATGACGTCCAATTAGGACGTTAGTCGCGGCCCGTCGGGTCGGGTCGTGACAAAAGGGTAGATTTGTGGTTGGATGGTTATACTATGAATCTTAAGGGAGCCATAACCCGGAGTAAATTCTGTTTAGAAGTGTGTCAAAGATTTGGAAACCTGAGACCCCAAGATGTGGTGGAAGAATTCAATAAGCTTACACAGACTAGTATTGTGGATCATTACCAAAACAGATTCGATGAACTAATCAGCCACATGGCTATCTTGAACCCTTTACTTAATGAAGCACACTATGTTACTAGCTTCATTAGTGGTCTTAAGCCTGAGATCAAGCCATTAGTGAAACTGACCAACCCTTCCACTGTATTGGATGTCTATGAAGTAGCCAAATTGTATGAGGAGTCATTCAAAGCACTCACACCTTTTATAAATACTAAATACCCCCCACAACACACTCAAAGGCCTACATTCAACACCTTCCAGAAAACTCCCAACACATATACACATAAACCCTTCCAGAACCAAAATGCCACTAAACCTACATATCCTCCACCTAAACCATACAACCTTCCTCCACACTTGGAAGCATTGAGAAAACAAGGGTTGTGTTACAAATGCAAGGAAAGATACACTCCTGGCCACCAATGCAGAGTAAGGGGTTTACATGCTATGGAAGGGATAGAAGTTGAAGGTGATGAAGATCAAAATGAAGAGTTTGTGGATGTGGCTGAAAATTTGGAAGATGAGGCAGAATATCAAGCTGAAGTTTTCCTGAATGCCTTGCTAGAATTAAGTTCCTCACAAGGCCAGACCTCAACTATTAAGATCATTGGGTATGTGAGTAAGGTTCCTATGACAATCTTAATAGATAGTGGATCCACCCACTCCTTTGTTGATCCATTCATTGTCAAGTGTGTGAAGAAATACATTCAGCCCCTAACAAAGCCAATGAGAGTCAAGGTAGCCAATGATCAAGAAATGATTTGCCATTGGGAGAGTCCAGCTTTTGAATGGAAAATGCAGGAAGAACAGTTCAAATTCAGGATGAGACTGTTAAAAGTAGGAGGTTGTGATATGATCTTGGGAATGGATTGGATAGACCAAGTTGCTCCAATAGTTTTACACACCAGGCCTCTCAGCATCAGTTTCAGGTTCAGAGGAAGAATAATTACCTTATGTGGGGAACAGGACAGTTCTAGACTAAAAACTCTGGATTCTGAAACACTAAAGAGAATGTTGAAGTGTGGAACTTGTGAAGTCATAGCAGGACTGTCCCTGATACAAACAGAAAGGATATACAAACATACACCAAAATTACACCCAGATATTGCCAAACTTCTTCACCAATACCAACCAATCTTCCAAGAACCTACTAAATTACCACCTAAAAGAGATTGTGACCACCATATAAGCTTGATTCCAGACTCCCAACCCTTTAACCTAAGACCTTACAGATACTCCTATGACCAAAAGAACACCATAGAAACCATTGTAGCTGAGATGCTCCAAGCTGCTATTGTTGTACCAAGCCAATCACCCTATGCCTCCCCTGCTTTGCTAGTTAAAAAGAAGGATTCCTCCTGAAGATTATGTGTTGATTACAGGAAGTTGAATAGTATAATTGTTAAGAACAAATACCCAATAATCATGATTGATGATCTTCTAGATGAGTTGTTTGGAGCTAAGGTATTCTCAAAAATTGACCTAAGGGCAGGCTACCACCAAGTAAGAATGAAAGAGAGTGATGAACATAAAACTGCTTTCAGAACTCACCATGGCCTTTGGGAATTCAAAGTAATGCCTTTTGGCCTAACAAATTCTCCTGCAACCTTCCAATCCTTGATGAATCAAGTATTCAAAGAACAACTAAGGAAGTTCATTTTAGTGTTCTTTGATGACATACTTATTTACAGTAAGAGTATGGGAGACCATCTGACACACTTAGAAGTTATATTGAAGCTGATGCAGAAGAACCATCTGTTTGCAAAAATGAGCAAATGTGCTTTTGGAACTCCTCAAGTGGAATACCTTGGACATGTTATAAATGATCAAGGGGTGAGTACTGATCCAGGGAAGGTGAGTGCCATGATGGAGTGGCAATATCCTAAGAATATCAAGGAGTTAAGAGAATTTTTGGGACTGACAGGGTACTATAGAAAGTTTGTAATGAACTATGCAAACATCAGCAGGCCACTAACAAACTTATTAAATAAAGGAGCATTTATATGGGATCAAGGAGCAGCAACAGCTTTTGATCAACTGAAGGAATCTATGTCCAGTACTCCTGTGTTGGCACTACCAAATTTCACTAAGACCTTTGTAGTGGAAGTAGATGTCTGCAATACTGGAATTGGGGTATTATTGATGCAAGAGAAAAGACCTTTAGCATATTTGAGTCAGACATTGAGCAAGAAACATATAACCCCATGAGAAAGAACTGATAGCATTGTTGCAGGCAGTGGACAAGTGGAGGCATTATCTACACCCAAACCATTTCATTATTAAAACTGACCACTTTAGCCTGAAGTACTTGCAAGACCAGAAGATTACTACTTCATTACAGCATAAGGGAGTAGCTAAACTAATGGGGCTGAGTTTTGAGATCCAGTACAAGAAAGGAATAGAGAATGTGGTGGCTGATGCATTATCTAGGAAGACAAGTAATTTGGGAGAAGAAAACACAGAAACAGGGGCCAGAGTATCTGCACTGATCACTCAAGTACAACCCAAATGGATTGAGGAAATTGTAGACAGCTACAAGGGAGATACAGAGGTGTTGCAAGCCACGACTACACTAGGAACCAACCCTGATTATGAACAACTTATATCGGCGCAGGGGTGTTGAGATATAAGGCGAGTCAGGGGTCAACAAGGAACTTTGAGACAACAACTCATTCAAAACATACACAATTCTGGGCTAGGGGGACATTCAGGAGCATGAGCCACTTATCAGAGACTCAAAGCCATCTTCTATTGGCCAGGAATGAAGGAGCAGGTCAGGACAATAGTGCAGGCCTGTGAAATCTGTCAAAGGTGCAAAGGAGAACAAGTAGCATACCCGATGGATTATTACAGCCTTTGCCAATTCCAGAAAGGTCACGGGAACACATTTCCATGGATTTTATCAAGGTCCGCTAAGTGCGAAGGAAGGATACTATACTTGTAGTGGTAGACAGGTACAGCAAGTATGCACATTTCATTAGCCTTGCTCACCCCTTTACTGCAGTTCACATAGCCAGGGTCTTCATTGACAACATCTACAAACTACGTGGTATACCTAAGAGCATAGTATCGCATGAGGACAAAGTATATCACAAGAACTTCGGAGGGAATTGTTCAAACTATTGCAGTTCGCTTATGCCACAAGATACTTACCATCCTCGCATCACGGATGTGATCGAGAGGCTTAACAAGTGCTCGAAATTACTGAGATGCACGACTACCATAAACCTCAACAATGGCACAAATGGTTGTCACAAGTCGAAGTTCGCATAACAAAGAATTACCACACTTCCCAAAGATGACTTCAAAGTCTTCAGATGGATACGACCTCCCAACCGACATTCGAACTCATAACTCACCAAAGGTAGAATCGTGACCAAATCACAAAGAAAGGCAGTTAATGGCTAAAGTGTTGAAGGAAAACTTGATGAAGGCACAAAACAGAATGAAGACAAATGCCGACAGGAAGAGAACTGAAAGAGAGTTTAATGTGGGAGATTGGGTATTCCTAAAGCTACAACCTTTAGGCAAACATCAGTAGCTATTAGGAGAAGTCTCAAACTAGCTTCTAAGTATTATGGGCCTTATCAAGTGATACAAAAGGTGGGATCAGTGGCCTATAAACTAGCATTATGTAACGACCCGTTTGGTCGTTTAACACTTTAAAAACTACGAAAAAGAATTATGACATTGAGAATACGAGGCTTTATGAAATTCTGAATTGTGCGAGACGGAGTTAAGATTAAAAGAAGTGGGATTAAGATTTAATTACTTGGGGGATTGATTTAATTTAAGTAGACAATGAGGGACTAAAATGTAATATTTTAGGGACCAAAGTGTAATAATGGATTTTCAGATTTTTAAGAAATTAGCCCACCTTAAACATACCATCTTCCCAACTTTGAAAAAAAAAGAATTCACATAAAAGGGTTTGAGAATAGCGACGACACAAAATCCATAAGGAACAAGTAGAGGGTGATTATTCAATTTTCATGGTGGCTTGACGAGGTGAGAAGTTTAAGGTGTATAGATTTGGCCTCCGAGTAATTGAACGAAATAGGTTGTCATTAATTAACTTGAAATTTCAGGAGCCCAACAAGCAGGTATGTACCTAATCCTATTCTACGTGATTAGTATATTGAGTGGGATTTGTTATTATTAGGGATATCTCATAATGATTAAAGTAAAAAAATGATTTGGCAACGATGGTTGAGTTTAGTGGAATTAGTCATAAAAGTTTAGCTATTGAAAGTTGTTATGGAAAACAAATTTGTTTGCAGTTTTATTTACCACTATTTTATATTAGGAGACAAAAAAAGAAAAGAAAAGAAATCATAACGAATGATTGGATAGTAATTAGAAAGGGGCTACATGAGTACTATAATAATGACTGAATGATGGATTATATGATAACATAGTAATGGTTTTCTTTGATTAATGTGAGAAACATCATGTTAAGAAGCCATTGTTGGTTATTCGAGCCACAACTTCAGATATTACTTCATTTCTAATTTTGAATTCGGTTGTAACCTATTTATACACAGTTTGATTATTATTTTGAAATGCGAGTGTTAAAATATTGGACAAATCATTCACTAATTGAGTTTGACCGGTGATGTTGAGATTGTTTCGGTGTATTCTTGATGCGCGTTAAGATGCACACACTTTTAAACGCAAGTGCACGTTATCGTGTCAAGTAGTATAGTCTTGGATAAGACCGAATATCGTCCTCTAGGATTAGGGTCCAAGTATCGCTTATCTATTTTCTAGCATCTATTTGGTGAATTAATGATCGATTGTTTGGTTTGTAACTAAGAGTTATGAAAGCTAATTAAATATAAAGATTTAATTCGGATGTGATGAGAATAGGCTTCTATGTATCTTTACTATCCGCTTATGCTACTTACTAATACATTAACTTACGGTATTCTTCTTTTGGAGAAAGCAGGTTTACGTAAATCGCTTTATACTCCCGCTAGGATTATATAAACACTCAACCCCGCATTGTTCCTTACCTAACTTTCACGATAAAGTGGTAACGCCATAGGAGGATTAAGCACAAAACCTAGTCGACTGTCACGCACAATGCGCAAAATTAGGGTTGTTAAGCCTCTCATCAACGCTTACAAATCTAATCGAGGTATTTTCATCCCCAATTCAAGATCGTCTACCCAACTTACAAGATATTCACAATCCCCTTTTCGTAATCGATTAGAAATCATATAGTGATAACTAGTTGTCAATTAGCTACCAAGAATTCAACTCAATTATCGATAGATCTCTCAATAAGAATAATAACCATAAGTACGCATTAATTTATAACATAAGGTTCAAGAAATTCAACATAGAAAGCCTTATAAGAGAATTAGTTCCTAGCCATGAATATGACAAGAACTAATTCAAAGTTCATCATGCAAAACCGAATTAAAGAAAAGAAAAAGGAAAGAAATTACTAATGTTTAGGTCTTCAATCTCCTAGCAAGAAAATCTTGAGTTATGCAAGAAAGGAACCCCAAAACCGCCAGGTTCTCCTTTTATAGGTTTAAAACGCCTCCTTCTTTTCCTCGCAGTTCGCCCAAAAATCCGCCAAAAGACCTAATTTTACGCTGCGCCGCGCTTCGCAGCCAGCGCACGGAAGTTCGCGATCCGTCGTGTTTTGGCGCCGCCCCGATATTCGCTGTTCGGTAGCCGCGCCAGATCTTCTGTAGCTCCTCGGATGTTTAGCGCCGCGCTCAGATTCGCTGTTCGGCGGCGCTACCGAAGTCTTCGCTTCGAATAATGGGTGCCGCCCCTCGCTGTCGCAGTGAGGAGGCCGCTACGTCCGGATTTTAGCCTGCTCGCCACTTTCTCTGCTTTCACTCCGCATCTCCTCTTTGCCTCTTTTTGCTCCTTTTCCGCCATTTGGCCATTTCAACCACTTTGACTCAATAGAAAGAAAACTATCCTAATACGACACTTATATGTGCAAAATGGGACAAAAGACTAACTAAACAGACTCAAAAGGTGTATATAAAATACACCGATCAAATACCCTCAACTTAACCTTTGCTCGCCTCGAGCAAAGATAGAAAGAAATACAATAAAAGACTCAAAAGAATGAAAAATAAAGGACTTCCTCATTAATCACTTTTGTCGCATAGATGTTAACTAGAAAACACGAAGGTTAGCGTAATAATACGCAGAACATATAGCATGGAATTTCAACACATCGAGCTAGATATTTCGCAAACTCATACTTATCATGCTTAAATGGAAGTCCATATACTAAATCACGCATATAAATTCAAGAATTCCTACGGCATGCTTACTTGCTATTCTCCACTAATTCGATACGCATAAAAGAGATCTTCGTGACTTTGAGGGTTGTAATGTCGCTTAGGTGTGGGTTGGTAAAAGATAGGCATTTAGGCTCATTTTTCTGCACTCATAAGCTCTTTGGCTTTTCAATTTTTCCCTTTTTCTTTTGATTCTTTCCTTCACTTCAATTTTATCCTTCCTCTTTGTTTTGGGGAGAGTGAAGTGTATTATACTAATAGCACCCCCAAACTTAGGCTTTTGTCTCTTTCTTATTACTTTTTATCAGTGCAACAAACTCATTCACTCTTTTTGTCTCTTTTTAACACAATTGATTCCACTATTTCATATTTGCACTTATGGTACAATTTGTGGAACATAGGTGTCAAAGAATAAGTTTCAAATTTAGGCTCAATTAATGACTAGGATATTTTTAAAGTACATGGATAGAAAAGAATGGTAAGAATTGGCTATCAAAGAAATGCCCGAGTCATCTCTCTAACATACATATCCTAACTATTTCGCCAAATAGCAAGCAATCATAACACATAAGCATTTATCATTTAGCATGCATAACTCAAGTAAGAAACTCCAAATAGACAGATTCTGAGTTTTTGGCATATCTAACCTAAGTGTTTAGATAGTTGCTTCAATTCCTTTACATTATTCCACCTTACTTCACTAGGTGTTTCTAGCAACTACAAAGATATATGATCTTTGATGTGCAATTATGACTCAAAAAGAAAAAAAAATCGTGACTCAAAATAAACATAAAACAAAGAAAAAGACTTAATTAAAACATAACACGACACACAAATAAAACACCCCCAAACTTAAATCACACATTGTCCCCAATGTGTGTGTAAGACTCAAAGAAAATAAAAGAAAAAGACACTTACAGACTTTGGCTAAAATGCGTGGTGGCGGTTAATGCTCGACCATCGGTTGAACAAGGCACTCACCGCCGATTTGTTGCCTTGCTTTCACGCCCTGTACTATCGCTTGCGCGTCCGCATCATCTCCTCTCGTGTTGGTACAATTGCCCAATCAGGCTCAAGGTTCTCGCTTTGTGGTTGGCCGTGGCCGGGTCTCGCCTCATATCGAGCCCCTGCTTTCGTGCTCATCTTCATCCATGGCGGCCTCTCGCCGCCGCTGTCACTTTGTACTCCGTCTGGGCCGGGCTAGGTGCGGGAAAGAGTGCACTATCCCATGTGACACCGCGCTGGTTTCTTTCACGAGTATCCGCGGTAGTTGTGGGACCGCACTCACGTGGCATGATCGTAATAAGCGAGCCGTGTCCCAATCCACCGTTGTCACCAACTCGCCGATTTCTTCAATGCTCGCGACTATTTCTTTCCCACATCAATTGTCGCCTCATAATTCCATAAATCAATTTAATCCTATCTTCCGCACTCAGCGGTGGCGTGACGGAATCACGCGCACCGACAAAATACGCAAGCTCGCTACCTTGAATTGACACCGCCGCCGCTTCGATCCATTTCTTCCAATCTCAAAAGAGCCTCTCGTAGCTCACTTGTCCGCAATCGTATTCCAAATGATGGTCAATGCTTCAGACCATGTTCTAAAGTGATTCCAATCACTTTTCTTCAACATCAACTGCCTTCAATTGTATATTAATATTTTCTCGTCACAGCACATAGCTTCCTCTTACAAAGCAACCCTTTCCACCTTCTCCGAAAGTTGCATAAAATTCTCGCACCATTGTTGTGTTTGCCGGGTGTTATCTTTTCCGTTCACAAATTTTCTCCACTCCTTAACTCAATCATCGCCTCGAACGGGCTCATAAACATCTCCTTCTCCAAATGACGCTCGTAGTCCATTCCCTTCTCGTATTAATGGTCCGTATCAAGCTTTTTGTATCTTTGAGATGCTTCGTAGCTTACAAACCTACTTTCGCCATATCGGGTCAGCTGATGTGAGCCTCTTCTTTTCTAGTGGCCACGGTTATAATGGCTGAGCTTTCAATTTAGTGGCACAAATGTCTCCTACACACTCAACAACTAGCAGTGACAACACCCCCAAACTTCAATAATGCCCACAACCTCCTTTTCTACTCTTTTCCAACTTCACAACCAACTTTTCAAGACTAAACTACTCCAACTACAATACTCTTCCCAACTACTACCTCCTATGACTTCAGAAAGGATTCAAGAACAAAGATAGGATTACCTTTCACGGTAAGATTCAAGCTTGTTCTTGTTTCAATCGCTGGTCGAGGCTATGGAACTGAGCTTTGTTGTTTGAGATAGTTGGGGGTTTTTGGGAATTTAAGAGTTTAGGTTGTGGTCAGTTGGATTTGCGAGGATTTGTGGGAGAGTTTCAAATTTCGTGGGTTTTGGAGAGGAAGGTTAGGTTTTGAAGTCGGAATTGGGAAGGTCCGATTGGGCGCTTAAGTTCGATTTCGCCGCCGCGGCCTCGCTTTAATGCGGCGCCACTCATCCGCGCCTTCGGATTTTCGCGCCGCGCCGCTTCCTCAGCCGCGCGCTTAAACTTAGCAACTTTTCGAATTTTGTCGCCGCGCCTCGCTTCGGGCGCCGCGCTTTAAACTTCCGAGCTGCTCAGATTTTCGCGCCGCGCTTCGCTTCCTGGCCATGCGCTACCCGCTTTTTCGAAATCGGCTTTCATTCGCTTTTCGCCCTGCTTAATTTCTCAGACTGCCAATCACACAAACAACAAGATCCAATACCGTGAGATCGTTTCTTAGACAAAATAAAATTAAACTAATGATAGAAATTAAAATAACGTAATTGAAAACATCGGGTTGCTTCCCAAGTAGCGCCGTTTTTAACGCCTTTTAATGACGCAGTTCCTTAGACTTAATAGCCCCGGGTGGATTAAGTCCCCAACCAATCCATTTCCGCCACATTTGGCGCTTCTTTTCTTCTTTTCTTTTTAGCATTATCGGTAGTAGGAGTTCCGACATTTACCTCATTTAGTGTCATTTCAAAGAAACCATGCCCGCTGGGCTCATCACTTTGGTCAGACCGTAGTGGCTCGCACGGGCTCACGGTGTTGATTGCAAAACACCTACTCACGCGGTGGTTCGATGACACGCTTTAAACACCATTTCTTCATTCTCCACCCTTAATGTCAATTCCCTTTTCAACATCAATCAAAGCTCTCCCGTTGCTAGGAACGCCTCCTAATATGATAGGGATGTCGCATCTTCTTCCATATCAAGAATGAGGAAATCGCAGAAAGAAAAAATTTCCTACCTTCACAATCACGCCCTCAATCTTGCCTCGTGGATGAACCACCGTCCCGCTTGGCTAGTCATAGACTTCACAGCCGTTGGTTCGCCTCTCCTAACTCCAACCTTTTAAAACCGACAGGGCATCGATTTATACTCGCCCCAAATCGCATGTAGCTCATTGCAAGTCACCCCGCCATCGCGCAAGTAGCGTGAAGCTTCCAGTGGTCCTTAAGCTTTGGTGGCAACTTCTTTGCGTAATAGCACTACACTCCTCTCATAGTGCTACTACCTCATATTCCGCCGCCTTCTTCTTTTTCCCAATATCTCCTTCATAAACTTCAAATAGACGGCATCCGCCTAACGCTTCATGGGCGGTATGTTGACGCTACAGCCTTCAATACTTCCAAAAATTTGGAGAATTGTTTATCCACCACCTTCCTCTCAGAACCTCCGGGAAAAGGAATCTTTCTCAGATACCTTCTCCGAGTTTTCTATCACCGGGCTAAAGTGCACACCTTCTCTTTTCTAATTCGCTTCTCTCAACTATCGGGCCAAGCCGCCGCTTCCAATCGCTTTTCCACTTCTCAACCGCATCGCTTACATCGCTTCCCTGATTTACCTCAGATTGCTTCGCAACGCCTCGTGGCTCG
The DNA here is from genome assembly GCA_029844215.1 of Przewalskia tangutica. Taxonomy (NCBI): domain Eukaryota; kingdom Viridiplantae; phylum Streptophyta; class Magnoliopsida; order Solanales; family Solanaceae; genus Przewalskia; species Przewalskia tangutica. Next base: position 1,127,263 of record CM056721.1, read on the forward strand.
ATGTTTGTTCGCTTACCGCCCTACTTGTGTTTCCAAATTTCAACGAGGCTCTAGCTTCGCTAAAATCGCGTCAAGGCTGCCAACGCCATGTTTACTTTCGATTGCTCGTCGTTTCGCTGAATCGCGACGCGCTGCTGAGGCCGCGGCTTTGAGGGCGGTCATGATTCTGCATCTGGTTTTGACATCGCCTCTATACCGATTCGCCGCTTCGATATTGCTCTGCCCTCGTACTGCATCGTTCTCGCTGCCTCGATCTCCTTTCCATGAGAAATTGGGTGATTCTCCACTCGATTATAAGTGTCGAGTAGGTTGTTCTGCCGCTCGATAATTACTTCACGCTCGACACTCGCCGCCTATCGATACGTTGTTGATCATTGAAGGACACTTATCAAACGATGCTGGCCGCCACATATCTCATGCCTGGGCATCTCAGATGATTCATCGACATCAGATGCAGAATCGCTTTTCGCTGTAAGAGCTACTGGGCATTCAAGGCAAAGAATAAGATCTACTTCGGACCCTCACGCTCTTTCTTCCACTAGTCGCCTCTCGCCGATACGGTTGTTAGTGGTCATATCTTCTAATAACTCATGAGCGCCGTGGGTTGTTTTCCTACGAATGCTCCACTGGCCACAGATCTATGATGGTTTTTGTCAGATCGCCACTGTCAGAAGATGTGGACCAAGTTCCACAACTCAACGAACGTGCGACACTTCCTAGATCCTCGAACCTTTCTCATGCTTCATATAAGGACTTCCATCGCTTGGTGGTTATTCAACTCCCTCTCAATTTTGCCGCTTAAGCGCGAAAGAACTTAGCTAGAAATTTACGCCACCGCGCTACGTGAATATCGAATCCTACCGGGTGGAATTCAACCATACTTTTGCTCTATCCTCGAGTGAGAAAGGAAAGAGCCTCAACTCGACGCAAGATCATCGCGAACGCCGTTATATCCGAAAGTGGCACATAGCTCCAAGAAATTAGTTATGCACGCTGATCCTCCACGGCGCCTCCGAATTGCACGGTGTGTTGTACCATGCTCGTAATGCCGGCTTTATCTCAAAATTGTTGCTCTTATCGCAGGAGCCTAATGCAGTCTGGCTCCATTCACTCGTAGCACATAATCTCCCAAACTTCTTTTCTCGGGCCGATTCTGACTTCATCCTCCACATCTATCGCACTTCACGAGGATCTCCGGGTTAAATTGATTTTCACCTAACCCTTCTCTCATCCTCGTTATTGTTTAGATTACCACCCATCTCTATCAAGGTTGCAATTCCGATTCTTTCGCTCGCTTGTGGTTTTCAATCTCGTGATCAAGCGGAACAAGAGTGTCCGCTTCCTTTTCTCCTTCGCATAAACCGATTGCTCAAATAGATCAAAATGTAAAACAAATCACGCAACCCAATTTTCGTAAAAACTAAAAAAAAAAAAAAAAAAATTAAAACCAAATTAGAAATTAAAAATAGATAATTTGATATTGAACGATCGCTGCAATCACGGCGGCGCCAAAAACTTGACGCGGCGTTAAGATGCACACACTTTTAAACGCAAGTGCACGTTATCGTGTCGCGAGTATAGTCTTCGATAAGACCGAATATCGCCCTCTGTGATTAGGGTCCAAGCACGCTTATCTATTTTCTAGTATCTATTTGGTGAATTAATGATTGATTGTTTGGTTTGTAACTAAGAGTTATGAAAGCTAATTAAATATAAAGATTTAATTCGATGTGATGAGAATAGTGGCTTCATGTATCCTTACTATCCGCTTATGCTACTTACTAATACATTAACTTACGGTATTCTTCTTTCGAGAAAGCAGTTTATAAATCGCTTTATACTCCCGCTAGGATTATATAAACACTCAACCCCAGATTGTTCCTTACCTAACTTTCACGATAAGTGGTAACGCTATAGAGGATTAAGCACAAAACCTAGTTGATCACACGCACAACGCGCAAAATTAGGGTTGTTAAGCCTCTCATCAACGCTTACAAATCTAATCGAGGTATTTTCATCCCCAATTCAAGACTGCCTACCCAACATACAAAGATATTCACAATCCCCTTTTCGTAACTGATTAGAAATCATATAGTGATAACTAGTTGTCAATTAGCTACCAAGAATTCAACTCAATTATTGATAGATCTCTCAATAAGAATAATAACCATAAGCATGCATTAATTTATAACATAAGGTTCAAGAAATTCAACATAGAAAGTCTTATAAGAGAATTAGTTCTAGCCATGAATATGACAAGAACTAATTCAAAGTTCATCATGCAAAACCGAATTAAAGAAAAGAAAAAGGAAAGAAATTACTAATGTTTAGGTCTCCAATCTCCTAGCAAGAAAATCTTGAAGTTATGCAAGAAAGGAACCTCAAAACCGCCAGTGGTTCTCCTTTTATAGTTTAAAACGCTCCCTTCTTTTCCTCGCAGTTCGCCCAAAATCCAAAAGACTAATTTTACGCTGCGCCGCTTCGCATGGGCCGCATAGTCACGCGAGTTCGCGATCCGTCGCGGGTGTTTTAGCGCCGCGCCGATATTCGCTGTTCGGTAGCCGCGCCAGATCTTCGTAGCTCTGGATGTTTAGCGCCGCGCTCGTGACTCGCCGTCGGCAGCCGTGCGCCAGTCTTCGCTCGAATAATGGGCGCCGCGCTCGCTCGCAGTGAGGCCGCCGTACTGGTTCGATTTTAGCCTCGTTCGCCACTTTCTCTGCTACCGCATCTCCTCTTTTGCCTCTTTTGCTCCTTTTCCGCCATTTGGCCATTTCAACCACTTTGACTCAATAGAAAGAAAAACTATCCTAATACGACACTTATATGTGCAAAATGGGACAAAAGACTAACTAAAACAGACTCAAAAGGTGTATATAAAATACACCGATCAATTCTCGAATTGTATCTTTGTTGTTGGTATTGCTGGCTTAGTTTGAAAATTATGGATGTACATATAAACAGGGGAAGTGCTGCCCAAATTTTTATAGAACAAGAGAGTCGTCTTTCAAATTAACTTACGTTAGGAATCACAGAGTTGACAGGCCTATTGTTATTATTATAGGTCAAGGTGCTAGTCGAGGCGATTAATAGACTATCGAGTTGATATAGACGACGAGAGTCAAATTCAGAGGTTCTACGCAAAAGGAAGGCACTAGTTTGATTGTTCGTGGCACCCGCTCGGCATTGAGGTAGGTTATAGTTTACTTTAGTTAGACTCTGATTAGAGAATCGTATGTAGTTGAAGTAGCGTGGATAGCATGATAGGCCTTCGGGCATGAAGTGGAGATAAATTACAATTACGTTGGTTTTGTCAGCTGTTATGTGGGCTTATCGTCATATGTGTTATTTTCTGTGATTACACTGATACGACTTGTACTTGTCGATTATCTATTTGTGATATGTGTTGAGACGGATATCATGTCTGCCATACTTTTTTCTATATTATTGTTGTGATGATATTGATGGCCTCCGAGGTTTCTGCCGGAGAGCGTGAGTGATTGGCCTCCGAGGTTTCTGCCGGAGAGCGTGAGTGATTTATGGCCTCCGAGGTTTCGCCAGGCGTGAGTGACATGGCCTCCGAGGTTTCGCCGGAGCGTGAGTGATCGCCTCGAGGTTTCTCGCCGAGCGTGAGTGATCGCCTCAGGTTTTCGCCGAGAGCGAGTGATTGGCCTCGAGATTTCGCCAAGAGCGTGAGTGATCGCCTCAGGGTTTCTGCCGAGAGCGAGTGATTTATGGCCTCGAGGTTTCATCGGAGCGCGGTGATTGTCCTCCGAGGTTTCTGCCGAGCGCGAGTGATCGCCTCAGGTTTCTGCCGAGCGTGGTGATTGGCCTCAGGTTTCGCCGGAGGCGTGAGTGATTGATGGCCTCCAGGTTTCGCCAGAGCGTGGTGATTGATCACGGCCTCCAGGTTTCACTGGGAGAGCGGAGGAAAGGCGACTATCAGATTGCATCGCATTCATCCACATTGCATTCATCCATTCTTATATGTGACTGATCTTTGGTGAATTATAATTGGTTGGGCCGATTTCTTGATTTCTTTACACTTTACCTGTATATGATATATGTCCACGTCGTGCTCTTTGTGCTACTTGTTGCTTTCAAACTTCTTCACGCGTTATCTAATCATTTACCATGATACTTACCGGTACTAGTGTTGTACTGATACTACTCTTGCTGCACTTTTGTTGAGTGCAGAGTACGATCCAGGTTCCGGTTCTACGCCCCATGGTTGATTCGCGAGGGTGACATTTTTCAGTCATTCAGGGTGAGCTACTTGATCATCCGTGGCCCTTGAAGGGCTTCTTAGTTGATTCCATTTTCTTTTGTAGTAGACAAATAGTATGTAGATCTTCGGGCATTCTTTCAGGCTTCTATTTTTTAGACTTGTTAGCGCTCTTGTACCCTTTTGACCAGATTTTGGGAGGTCGTAACATTTCTAGGGATTATAAGTATTTAAGACTTAATGACTTCTTGTTCTTTATTTATTTTCCGCTGAGTTAACTTGTTAATGAGAACGTGGTTCGCCTACTCGGGGGAATAGGGTAGGTGTCATCATGACTCGTGAGTTAGGTCGTGACACATTACCAGCCACTGCCAAGATACATCCTGTTTTTCATATATCTCAACTCAAAAAGAAGGTGGGAAATCATATCACTGCCATTGTGGATCCTCCTTTATGTTAATCAGAGGGACAACCACTAGTCGAGCCTGTAGCAGTGCTAGATAGGAGGATGATCAAGAAGGGAAACAAGGCAACAACCCAGATTCTAGTTCAGTAGGCCAATTTGCTACCTGAGGAAGCTACGTGGGAAGACTACCAGTTCATCAAGTCACAGTTCCCAGAAATTGCCGAGTTCTGAAATCAATGAAGAATCAGGAAGTTTAAGATGGAAGTTGGAGTTCAAGTGATTTTTCAAGGGGATGGAATGTCACAAACATATATTGTGACTAGTCTTCTTAGTAATACAATATAATCCCTTAAGTTATTTTATTGTCATTTGTATAAGCCCCTTATGTTTATTTAAGTATTGTTTAGCATTTGCATTTTAGCCCTTGGCTATATACATGCAATGTAATCGTATTATCCTTATTCGGAAATATAAAAATCTTACTTTACCTTTCTCTCTCTACTCTTCTCCCTTCTTCCCTTATACGACTTGTAGCAAACCCTAGGTTTTTTACACCCCCCCCCCCCCCCCCCAATATTCAGGATTGCTCAAATTTCATTTTTCATAATGATGTGAATCGGAGTCAACATCTTTGTGCAGTGAAATTAGACACAAAGCATTACATCGAATTCAATTAAGCGCTTCAACAAGAAAAAGAGATTAGGGTTTTAGATTCATACATGAAGGAAGGAGATGAGAGAGGAGAAAACGAAAAAAATAAACAAGGGAACTTACTACTCGAATTCGCTGGAAGATCCTGGAACTTGGAAGAAAAGAGAATGCCCTAATTTCAGAAATCGGGGCAGAAATCAATTGGACCTAATTTGGAGTCGCTGATTTGGGCCTCTTATGGAATCTATTGGGCCTCTGTATGAAATCTATTGGGCCTGCTCCTTTCATTTCATTTCGCCGGCAGTGCATTAAGGCGCAATGAACCGATTGGATGGCATCTTCCTCTTCTTTAAAAGCTTTGGATGGTATTAGTTAACATAATATTTCCGATTGTCATATGTAACACACTTTTCGCTATTAACGTTTAATGTAAATTTTTAATTTGAGCAACTTACTTCGGATAATATAATATATGACATAAATCTTTAATTAGATTCTCGATTATGGGAGATATACGAAGTTAAAAATGTGGCGCTGGATGTGGTTTAATTGACCAAAATGGCAATTGTAACTAAGGATGACATATGGGTATAATTTTGCGGATTTCGCACCGCACCTGCTTTAGTTGGGGCTGATATGAGTATAACTTTGGCGGATAGTAGGTGGTGGATTTGCAGTCATACCCGCCTGCCCCGCCCCCGCATCCAACCGCCCACCCCAAATCTATCTGCCCGCCTTATATCCGTCAACTATAATTTTATTTGTACAACTTATATTTATCTAAAGCACAATAATTTGACTCACATAATATAAGCCCAATAATAATGAATTTTGAGCCAAAACACTACTCACCTTAGTTATTGGCGGGTGGCGGATATCCACTTGGGTGGTGGAGCGTAGGGTTGTTAGCGGTCCGGATACTCCCGATAATTATCCAAGAACCGGATCGGTAAATCCGGACAGATACTCGCATCGAAAAGTTAACGGTCCGGATACGAGTACCAAAAAATCACCCGGACCGATAAGGAGCGGGTCCGGTAACCCAGTAAAATACCCGGTAACCCGAGAAAATACCTCCCCCCCCCCCGCCACCCCCTCCCCAGCAAGCCCTAATTATATTTAATTACAATATTTCCTAATGTTGGACTATTTTACATGTTTTAAGAATATATGTGATGTAGATTTTATGTTTTACTGTGAAGCATTGACATAAAATATAGGGAGAGAAGAAAGTAGTTGTAAATTGGTGAAACTTCAAATGGTCATAACTCTGCGTTCGGACGACCGTTTCACCTTCTTTTTTTTATTTCGCGTATTTTTTTGAGCCGGAGCCGGTGGAAACACCAATTTCTCCAAAAACATCTGTCTTGCCAATCAATTTCACTTCCCCCCAAATTGTTACATTTTTTTCCATTTTCAAAGCTAAATATCTCGCGATATACAATAGATTTAAACGTTCAAATTTCGTGGTAATATGTCCGAGAATGTCAATTTCAATATTGGAAATTCAATTTTAAAAAGAAATCCTGGCCCCGGAACCCGGCCCGGAAAAATTTTACCTGTCCGGTCCCGTATCTCGACTCAGGACCGAAACCTTATCGGTTTGATTCTCGATCCGGATCAATAAGCTTATCGGTCCGGTACGGATACCCGGATCGGACCGGTCCGATAACAACCCTAGTTGAGTGGGTGAGTATTTAGGAATATACCCGCCAAGGCGAATATGAATGTTAAAAATATACCCTCCACATAGGTGATAAGTATAAAATTTTCCGACTGATCCGCACCTGCCCGCCCCATTGACATCCTAAATTTGTAATTGTAACGGCTACTTACAGACATGTCAGTTGTTTAAAAACACACCAACCAACCCCAGATTCTTTCCTACTTTTTCCGTCTCTTCGAATTGAGTGTGTTGACGCTCCAGTGTTGTGTGAAAATAATGGCAGAAGAGAAGCATCAGCCTGAAATCGAGCCCGCGATGGACGTAAACGAAGGAGGAGAAGACGAAGAATGGGAAGACGATGAAGCTTTTTACGAGAGAATCGAAGCCCCAAAGTTCGTCGACTTCTCCAGTCCCGACCACTATCGCCCCCATGACGGTTACTGGTTCTGCCTGCGTGTCGGTATGTAAATCATTTCCCTTCTTTATTGTCTATAAATTATTTGGTCCTTAATTAAACTCTCACGGTTTACTTTTCTTTGTGCATTTAATGATTGACCAATAGTTCAAGTTAATCTCTCTAATCCAAGAGCTACATTTAAGCTTCATAAGTTTCTTTAGATGTCAGTAGCTCTGTTTGTTGTACAGATTTATTTGTACTTTCCCGTCTTATGATGAATTTAACCTAAGTCTAATTTTACCTACGAAAGTCAAATGTAAGTAGGAATTTGTGATGCTCTAACTAGATAATAGATATGTACTGCATCAGATTGGTAATTGCTTATACACATATTATTGTACAAGTCAGTGGAGATAGTGAGTAGGATCTAGGGTTTTAAGTTAGTTGATGCAAACTATAACACCAAAATATATTTAGTTAAAATTTCAACTGTATAAGGACCAAATTTGAGTCAAAGGTGGTGGATTCACAGTCTGGACCAACTGACAAAAAAACTTACGGAGTATTAGTTATTGGGTGGAGCCGGTGGAGGGGTGCAAGTTAATAATTTCTAGAATATGTTTTCCTGCGACCAAAAACACGAAGAAGATATGGACTCTGAGAAAATCTACAAGGATTTTGTTCTCCGAGTAAATTCCTTAACTGCAACTTTTTCCTCGACTAATAGGAGCTTAAATTAAATGGAGCAACATGGACAGTGGTGATTCATATAGCCAACCCCAATTTGTAAAAGATTGACACGTAGAAGTAGTTGTAAATAATGACAAATGGTCGCCTTATTGATATTGTACTGAAAATTCTAATGCTGTTTCCTTTGTAATGAGGTAATGGTTGATAGAAGCCCCAATGTAAGACTTCAGAAAGCACTAAGCAGACATGATGCAGGGTATGTGTAGTAGATCAAATAATACTATGTAGTTAAGGTTAAAATCTCATTGTTTCCTACTTGACGGTTGACACCAACTTAATTTTTATGTTTCAGGAAGAATATAAAATGTGCACTCACTGTGCCAGCAAAATCTTCGAAGTAGACTCTCAAAGTTAGCTGTTGTTTCAAACATTTCTCGTAAACTGATTGAAGACAAGGAAAAGACTATAGTCATCCATCAAAGCCCACTTCCACTCCAAAAATCAGAGGAAGGCAAGTTGCTGCCAAGTATCTTACTACACCTAGGAACAAAAAGTGCATCCCAAATACGACTTCCTTTCGTAGTGTGCAAAACCCAAATCCTGCAGTCCTTGCTGTTCCAAAGAATAGGACCATATCAAAGGCTTTGGTCTTCCACTCCCCGAAGAAAACCATCAGTTTAAAGAAATCAGTGGAACTGCGAACTCCCTTAACCAAATTATGTCCATGAATCAAGAAGCTAGAGATAACAGATCAAAAGAAACGTCTACTGGATCACTCCGGAAAGTCAAAGGATACAAGACCTAATCGAAGAGATCTTTTGAGGAAAAGCAAGACCTCCAAGAATACTGAAAAGCCTCAAACTCGAGTACCAAGGGAAGCCGTACACTCAACTAACAGTCAGAACCGAGCTAAATTGGAAAAACAATGCCACTCCAAGAACATGTCAGAAAATGAATGCAGCAAGACAGAGATTGATTTAGCGTTGACAGATGGTAAAAAAGAGCTTGTTGCTACTTTAGACAACCATAAAGATTCTACACAGCCAGAAGCTTATATCTGCTCGGCTTTACAATCAACCAAAAATCAGGATTTGGCATCATCAGATGAATTGAACTGTGCTGCTGATCACAAAGATTTGGTGGGAAATGATCATATCCACAAATTCAATTACCTAGTGGAGAGGATCATAATGGTGCTGAATTGAATACTTCAGAAGGTGAAGGACATCACCATAGTGAATGCATGGACATTGATGACAAAGAGAATGTTTTAGTCCCCGATGAGAACAAGTCTAGAACCAGCTTGCTTTTCTTGACATGTTTTAATCCAAAATCTCTTCAAACTTTTTACACAACCATTTGTCACATTGGTGCTTGTGTGTCAAATTTGATTGCAGAAGTCTCACCAACAATATAAACCAGGCTGGACAAAAAGTTCTTGGTGTGCAGAAGATGCAAAAAGTCATCAAGAAGGTATTATCTTTTCTTCTATTTCCTCTTTTAGCCTTCAAATGAGATAATTTATATGAATGCAATGTGTTGACCACTGTGCAATATGATTGATGGCGTACAGAATGCTCAACCAGCGGCCAAGAATCTTAAAGAGAGTTTGCTTTCCACAAATGCTGGTGCTTTAGGGATGAAGCCCAAGAAGCCAAAGCCTACAAATCCTAAACCTTTCAGACTAAGAACTGATGTAGGCAATTTTACCCTCTATTTTACTTGATTTTAATAATAAGTATTCCTATTTTAAATGCTTATGACAGAGTAATGGATTTTCAGGAAAGAGGAATTCTTAGGGAAGCTGACATGCAGAGGAAAAAACAGGTGGGTGATATTCAAGTAATCTTTTCATTGCTACAACTTGGGGAAATCATTTCCTTTTGGAATTCTGTCACCGTGGTAATTAAATCTTCTCTTGAATATGTTGTTTTTATGGTATTTAGGGCAATGTCGAATATCCAGACAAAGAAAACAGATGCACTGAAGTCTGAAGATAATCCTGAAGGCAATGAGAAAGATTCAAAGGGCTTGCGAAATGATTTATCCGTAAGTGTCTTGTATCTCGAGGTTTTCTTTAATTTGTTAGTATGTTCCATTTTTTTTTACCAGAATCAATTGGCTGGCAAGAGAGGTAGGAAGATTTCTGAACCATATTATATCCACTAATTTGCAGAAGGAGAATGGGACGAAAAGCAATAAGACTTCAGAAGGGAAAGTGAGATTGAGGAAATCCAGTATAAAACCAGAGAGAGATCTTGCTACACAAGTAAAAACAGCCAACATAAGAAATGCTACGGGTTCATGTTTGAGACAAGGTCAGCAACTCACTGTAATACAAGAAGGGAAACCTCATGAAAATGGTTCGGCAGCCCTGCCCCGAGCTAAAGCTTTGACGCCTTCCAGAACGTTATCTCATGGAAGAAGGACTTTGACAATCCGAAAGGAGCCACACCGTCCACCGGCCCAAAAGTTGCACAAGAAACTTAGTGGAGCAAGTGCCCTTGTAAAGTTCAATTAATTCTTTTATGTGTGTATGTACTACAAATGATTCATTTGAGTTAAACGTTAAGTTTTGAGTTATGTATGCACAAAAGTTGCAAAAAATAGCATAACAAGCACCCTTGTAATATTCAAAGGGAATTCAATCAATTCTGCTACAAGTAGCCCCGGAGAAAATAAATGTTTTGTTACAACAACATACCCAGTGTAATCCCACAAGTGGGGTTTGGGGAGGGGTAGAGTGTATGCAGCCCTACCCCTACCTCGTAGAGATAGAAAGGTTGTTTCTAGTAGAAATAAATGACCAGTTAGTTTTAAAAAAAAATAACCGCCTTGATAAATGTCTGTTCATCTATTATGAAAACACAACTTTGAACTTTACTACACCTAGAACTAAATCATGAAGGGCATCCGGTGCGCACTAAGCTCGCAGCATGCGGGGACCAACCACAAGGGCCGATCAGCTTTATGTATGCACCCTTACCTCACATTTCTGCAAGAGACTGTTTCCACGGCTTGAATCCATGACCTCCTGGTCACATGACAACAACTTTACCGGTTACTCCAAGGAATATATGTACTCCAATTGATGTTTATAATGCAAATCATGAACAATCATACAAAATTATTCTCTTCCTGAGGAATATATGTACTCCAATTGATGTTTATAATGCAAATATATGAGGCTTCAATGGAACATGAAGCAATAACCATAGTTCACAAGAATCTAGTGTTGACTCCCTTGCTAGTTTTGTTAACTAACCCAATGTATTTGCAAAGGTGATACTGAGTAAGTTCAGACGATAAAGATTCCAAATTGGCATGATGTTAAGTTATTAATGAGCAGCCAGTTTTAACTAGATGGCACTGAAACCGAAAGCTTTTGAAGTTCAAACCAGTAAATTACTATATGAATGTATTCGCATCACTTAGTTTACACTCGAACAGCGGGTGAATTGTCCTTGGAAGGCTTTATGCTATTACATGCACGCTATGGTAATATACTGCTACTTCCTATCAACTGTGACCTTAAAAAATGATGATTCTTGAAAAATAATTAATTCTTGAAAAATAATTAATTCGTGTCTTCGGCATCTTATAGTTACAATTGTTCAAATGGAGAATGGAGATCATGTCTTTCTTTCTTTCTTTCTTTCTACACTTATACTTTTTCTACTCTACATGGTGAGATCCATATGGGGTCATGGGGTGGGGTGGAGTGGTTTAGTCAAGCATCTAAATGGTCAACTCAACTCAATTATTTAGTTATAAAACTACCAGAAACTTGTGTCCCAAGAGGTCAACTACCTTGGAGGCTACGGTTTCTGGTGTTTCTTTTTTAATATTAAAAAACCAGCAGGAACATGGAGGCAGGCTAATATTAAAAGGTGCATATTTTAAGCTCCAGAGTAGTCCTCTTCATCCATTATCTAAACATGGGTCATCACAAAAAGAAGGAGAAGCTTGACAAACCTCAAGTAAAGGTTAAAAGCTTGTAGAGCCATGGCCAAATCTCCCTCAACAGCTCCTCAACTTTATTGGAAGGCAACATTCTGATGAAACCGATCGTCTAATACAAAACATCAGCTTCCGTGGTGTTACTAAATCATGGAGAGAAGCACCTAAGCAATGTAGTGCCAACACAAGATTACCCTGGCTTGAAATTTCCGACAAAGATTACTACCGGTCCAAGACTCAACAAGAGCATACTCTCAGCATCCCATTTCGACCAGGTGAATATTGGTGGTATGGTAGAAGGCCATTGGATAATCCTAGGATGCGTTTTCATGGTTGTTCACACGGGTTGATTGTCACTGAAGGGAAGGATCCTGCAGAGTATTGTCTCTTGGTTCCTGGTGCAAGTAACAGTTATTGGAGTATTCCCCCTTGGGATGCCACAATTCCGTTCAAGTTTGCAACTCTGTCATCATCTCCTTCCAACAATTACAACGGCTGTTCTTTGATGCTGTTAACAGGATGTTCCAATCCATCTTTCATGATTTCTCATCTTGGATATCAAAATAAGTGGATGAAAGAAGAAACCACTTTGCTTGACCCTAACTGCCCAAAAGGACAACTTATGCAATGTACTAATGCCATAGGCCTCGAAGGTAAGTTTTATGCATTAAGTTTGCAGGGTACTTTAGCGGTTATTGAAGAAATTGAATCCAAGTTTCAAATCACGAAATTAAACAGACATCAGGCTATTCCATCAATTTTCTCAAAGTACTTCACAGAATATCTTCTTGAGTCAAATGGAGAGATCTTGTTGATTTTCTTGATATCAGAACAATCAACTAAGAAGGTGGACAAAGTGGAAGTGTTCAAGCTCCAGATGGATGATCTATCATGGTTAAAATTGGACAACCTTGGAAATAGAACATTGTTTGCAGGGACTAATTGTTGTATGTCAGTTAATGCAAGTGAATTGGGCTGCAGAAGCAACTGCATCTATTTCAATGAGCTTGCTACTAATACTTGGCAGTTTTATGAAATGAGAAGTACTTGTTGATGTTTGATAGGATGTTGTGACAACATCTGCGAAAACACAGGACAACATCTCTGCGATGTTGCGACAACATTTCTGTCAACATCTATGTAACTGTTTTGTCTATTCTTCCGGCCTAAGCAATTGAAGTTACTGCGAGTAAAAATGACCTAGGCGAGTTTACCAGATTGTTGTGTTTAAAACGTGGTGAAAGACCAAGTCAAAGCGTGAAGAGAAAGCAACGTAGACCAAGTCCAGATCGGTGAGGATTTTTAGGAGGAAGACTCGGTCCAAGCTGCTGCCACCTTTTGCTCAACCGCCGCAACCATCAGTGAGGATTTCAAGGGAAGCTCAACACTATAAATAGAGGAGAGTTTCACAAGTATCGAGATCCAGATTTACAACGAGAACAAGTCAAGAGAGCTCTCAGATCTTTCAATAGAAAACTGGATCAACCTTTTAGCCTAAAGTTGTTTTAACAACATTTTGTCCCACATTGCAATCGCTATTTCTATTCTAGATTAAGCTCATTGTTCAAGCGAGTGTAATGAAGATGTTGTATTTTATCTTTTAGATTTTGTAACTTTAGGCGAAGTCATCTGCAACTTCATTTTGTTTGTAATTTCTTTTAGTATTTTATGCTTCATCTTGTAAAAGAAATTCATTTGTAATTGTATCTAATATATACAATTCTTTTAGTCTGGATATTAATATATACCCTTGAAAATATAAACCTTGTGTTCTTTTACTTTTCCGCAGCATTTAGTCTAACAAGGTTTATCTCAATGTTGTCTTAAATGTTGTCCCAACATTGAAGGTAACATCCAGTGACTGTTTTGTTGTTCATAAGTTTTGCGATTTTAATCTTACGTTTTACGAATCCGTAGCCTACGGGACCCAACAAGTGGTATCAGAGCCAACACTTGATATAATAAGTGTTTGATTCTGAATATTACGGCTATGGACTCAGCTTCACAAAACGTTGGTAGACTTTCGATACTTGACGGATCTAACTACGCCTATTGGAAAATTCGACTACGTTCGCACATCAAATCCATTGATGTTCGAGCATGGAGATATGTATCCGAAGGCTATGTAATCCCAGTACCAGCGAGCGAGGATGGTGGCGTTACCACTAAACGAGTGCGAATGGACCAGGAAGAAATCAACTCGACAAGCTTTAACGAAAAAGCCCTAAATGCAATATTTGGATGGGTAGATCTCTATATGTTCAAGCTTATCCAGAATTATACAATGGCCAAGGATGCTTGGGAAATCTTACAAACCCACTGTGAGGAAACATCAAGTGTTCGACGTACAAAGGTTCGCATGATCTTGAGTCAATACGAACGCTTGAGGATGGAGGAGTTTGATGACATAAAATCCTATTTTAAAAAGTTGATTGACATTGCTAATCAGTGTCAAGTGCTTGGATCTCCATTAACCAACACACAACTTGTGGATAAAGCTCTCAGATCTCTTCCTGAAAGATTTAATACTAAGATTTGTGCTATTGAATAGGCTCATAATCTTGCTACTATGGATCTTCACGCTTTAATGAGCATCTTTCAAACATATGAGATGAACATGAAGAGCCAAAGAGATCTATATAAAGACAAGACTCTGGCACTCCAAGGACAAACCTCCGAATCTGAAATAGAAAACGAGGAAGAAAACCCGGAGGAACTGGGTAGTGATGCTACTGTTGCCTTACTCACTGGCAGATTCAATTCTATGGTGAGAAAGATCAACACTGACCGTAACAAAACAAAATATAACAAGCATCAGAACCCTCTCTTCAATAAGCAGTCTAATAGGCCAACTTCTGAGCAAAGTAACCGATTCCCACTGAGGAACTCCAACTCCGACGGAACCAATTACAATCCCACACAACTAGAGAAAATGCAATGTCATGCATGCTCAGGTTGGGGACACTTCGCTAATGAGTGCGCAAACACTCTTAGGAAAATTGGTAAGGTCATGTGGGTAACCCTCAGTGATGAGAATGAAGAGGAAGAAGAAGATCGAGAAGAAGAACAACCACGGGCAATGCTTGCAGCCATGTTTGACCACTCATTGTCCGACGATGAAGATGTTGTTGACGATGTTGACCCAACATCTGAAACAACATCGGAGTCCGCATCGGAAATGTCTGCATCATCAGAAAGGTATGTCTACTTTAATTATTCTGATGTAAATTGTTTTAGTGGGTTTATTTCTTTAACTGAGGTTGCTGATTTGGATCTAGTTGACTCGAAAGACGAAACGATAAAGGAATTACAAAATCTCTGTAAAGCCTTAATCACTACATCTGAGCAACTAGACTCAAAAGCAAAATCATTGACTCTTGAGAACTACAATTTGAAAGGCACAATCAACCGATTAGAGGTGACACTTACCAAGAAGGATCTTCAGCTTGGTAAGATTCGTGCACGATTGTACACAGCTGAGACCACATTTCAAAGGCTAAACATGGGAACCTCCAAACTGGATGAAATTTTGAACTTCCGCAATCCCACAAGGACTGGGCTTGGTTATCACTCTCCAAGAAAAACAGACACTTCCAGGATCCATAGTCCAACTGAGAGGATAAAATTCGTCAAAGAAATTGGTTGTAACCCTCAGAGCACTATGATTGGATCGAAGTTTGTATGTAGCTTCTGTAAAAAGTCAGGACATCTCATGCCCTACTGCTACAAGCTTTAAAATTTTGCTCTCAGTCTATTGCCTAAAGTGTTGTCACCAATGTTGCCCAACATCACTGACAACATTCAAAGCAACAAGCCTGGAAGTGGAAGGAAGACAAGGTTTAAAAAGGAGTGGGTACCCAAACTAAATCTAAAATGTAATGTGTGCATAACTGCATTGCGTACTAACATTACAGGTTCTTGGTACTTCGATAGTGATTGCTCACGTCATATGACAGGTACTAAAAGCCTCTTGAAGGAGTATGGAGCATTCAATTGAGGGTATGTGACCTTTGGAGGAGGAAGTAAGAGTAAGATTATTGGTAGAGGAACTCTTAATGTTTCGAATGTACCAGCCTTGAAGAATGTGCTTCATGTAGAAGGTTTAGTTGCTAATCTCCTTAGCATAAGCCAACTATGTGATGACGATCTAGAGGTGAAATTCAACAAACTTGGATGCAAAGTTACAGATTCTGCAAACAAGTGTGTCATGTTAGGAACCCGAACCGGAGATAACTGCTATCTAGTAGGTAGAGAAGAGGTTTGCAACTCTGCAAAGGTAGGTGACTTGACACTTTGGCACCAGAAGTTGGGATATGTCAACTACGACACCTTGGAGAAACTGATCTCATTTGAGGATTGTGTGAGGATTGTTTGAAGGGAAAGCAGACCCGAGTCTCTCACAATGTTGTCCAACATGATGGACAACATTCAGGTACGTCTCATTGTTTCCAATTATTACATATGGATCTTATGGGTCCAATTGAGGTAGATAGTCTAGGAGGAATGAGATACTCTTATGTGATAGTTGATGATTTTTCCAGATTTACTTGGATATATTTTTTAAAGGAAAAATCACAAATCTTTGAGAGGTTTAAAACTCTTTACACAAGAATTAGGAACTTATTCTGTTCTTCAATTTTTAGAATAAGATCTGATCATGGAAAAGAATTCGAAAATTAGGCCTTTGCAAAATTTTGTGAAAAAAAGGCATATTCCATGAATTTTCGGCACCGAAAACACCTCAACAAAATGGAGTTGCCGAGAGAAAGAACAGAACCTTACAGGAAATGGCAAGAGTAATGTTGAGTTCTAAACATTTATCAAAGAGGTTTTGGGCTGAAGCATTGAACACAGCATGTCACATAAGTAATAGAGTCTACTTTCGGCCAGGGACCAAAATGACGCCCTATGAATTGTTA
This sequence comes from Przewalskia tangutica, assembly GCA_029844215.1. Classification (NCBI taxonomy): domain Eukaryota; kingdom Viridiplantae; phylum Streptophyta; class Magnoliopsida; order Solanales; family Solanaceae; genus Przewalskia; species Przewalskia tangutica. The sequence goes on from CM056721.1 coordinate 1,144,174, forward strand.
AATGGAAAGAAACCTACTGTGAGGTATTTCCATGTCTTTGGGTGTGTATGCTATATTCTCAATGACAGGGATAAACTGGCCAAGTTCGACTCCAAGAGCGACAAGGGGATATTTGTTGGCTACTCTCAGAATAGCCATGCTTACCAGATATACAACCTTCGGACAAAGACCATTCAGGAGTCTGTCAATGTGATCTTTGATGATCTACTGGACATATCTTGAAGATCCTCAGAAAACCGCATTGTGGTTGCAGTAGAAGAGGAGCGACTCACTGAAGCATCAGATGTTGACCAAACACCAGAAGTCACATATGAACCTCAAGAAGAGAACACCGAGGAAGATGTCGAGGAGGAGTCTACTATGGAGCTGAATGATCAAGTAAGAAGAGACCCTCCATCGAGGATTACGAGGAACCATCCACCCGACCTAGTGATAGGGGGAGTTTTTTAGCAGAGACGAACGAGAGAGAAAGAACCAATCAATTACCGAGAGATGGTAAGGTATGTGTGCATGTCCACCATATACCAACAGGTTAGCCTTTCTTGTTTTACATCTACAATGGAACCTAAGAATATTGGGGAAGCCTTGAAAGATAATTTTTGGATACAAGCTATGTAAGATGAGCTGGAGCAGTTTACCCGAAATGAGGTTTGGGATTTGGTACCACGACCCAACAACACTAATGTTATTCGGTCTAAGTGGATATACAAAAACAAATCAGATGAGTTAGGGCAGATTGTGAGGAACAAAGCTCGACTACTTGCTCAAGGATATACACAAGTTGAAGGTATCGACTACGACGAGACCTTTGCACCTGTGGCAAGACTTGAATCAATAAGATTGCTTCTTGCCATTGCTTGTTACTTAAAAATTACCTTGCACCAAATGGATGTTAAAGGTGCCTTTCTCAATGGATACTTGGACAAGGAAGTATACGTTGAACAACCAAAAGGATTCGAAGATCCTCACCATCCACAACATGTATACAAGCTCAAGAAAGCTTTGTATGGGTTAAAAGTTAAAACAGGCACCACGTGCATGGTATGGTCGCTTGACTAACTTTCTTATTGATTTTGGTTTTATCCGTGGAGAAGCTGACAAAACTTTATTCATAAAGAAACACGGAGTAGATGTAATCATATCTCAAATTTACGTTGATGACATTGTCTTTGGCTCGACTAAAGAATCCCTCGTGAAGGCATTTGTCGAAGCTATGTTGACAACATTTGAAATGAGCATGATTGGCGAACTAACATTTTCTTAGGCTGCAGTTAAGCAGTTGAAGAAGGGATTTTTGTATCCCAGAGCAAGTATGCCAAGAATCTTGTTAGGAAGTTTGGACTGAAAAACGCTAAAAACGTGAAGACGTCAATGGGGTCTACACAGCAGGTTAGTAAGGACAATGTTGGACAAGATGTTGACCCAACATTATATCGATCCATGATAGGTAGTCTTTTATACCTTACTGTCAGTCGCCCAGATATTATGTTTAGTGTGTGTGTGCGTCAGGTTCCAAGCCAGTCCCAAGGTATCCCATTTTAATACCGTGAAACGTATCATATGATATATTGCCGGTACAAGTGACTTGGGAATTTGGTACTCTAGAGACACTAATCCTAATCTAATAGGGTATAGTGACTCAGATTGGGTCGGTGATGTTGACGATAGGAAGAGCACTAATGGTGGTTGTTTTTATCTTGGCAACAATCTAGGCTCATGGTACAGTCGTAAACAAAATTGCGTGTCACTCTCGACTGCCGAATCCGAATATGTGGCAGCCGGAAGTTGTTGTGCTCAACTGATTTGATTACGACATATGCTTGATGACTATGGCATATCTAATAACTCTATGATTTTGTACTGTGATAATCTGAGTGCTATTAATATTTCCAAAAATCCTGTTCAGCATTCACGTACAAAACACATTGACATAAGGCATTATATTTTAAGAGACTTAGTGGAAAAACAGCTAGTTCAAATTGAACATGTTGATACTCTTTCACAACTAGCTGATATTTTTACCAAACCCTTAGATCATGAGAGATTTTCTAGCTTGAAGAAATCTCTTGGTCTCTGTTTCTCTGAAATAAGACAGGCAAGGTAGATGTTGTCCTAAATGTTGATCTAACATTCTGGGTAACATTTACTGCTTGGATCAGTATACAGGATATAAGTTGTAAGTAATGTTGCACAATTTCTTCAAAGGAATCAAGCTTGACTTCACAAGGACAAGATTTGAAGGTGATACCGTTCTCTGCGATGATGCATATCATAAAAAGGGAGTATCATAAGAAGGTGAAGCCTCAACTAAAGATTTGATTTTATACAAAAGAGCAAAGCTCTAAATTTGGTACCGTTCCTATTCTATAGGAGTACCATGTGCTTCAAGAAAGTTGGAAATTCCTTAATATTTTTTATTTTATCCATATGTGTTTAACTAAGTTGATTAAGGACGATGGTAAAATGTCACATTTGTCCTGCGATCAGTCTCATAGGGAACATATACGGAAAATCATGTGCCAAATAAGATAATCTTTGAAGTCTCAAAATGCGAGTTGAACTTTGAAATGTTTCCAACATCACTGGCAACATTGTGTTCCAGTACATTGGTCGATCTTGTTTATCTTATTTTTTTTCAAGGTTTCTAATATGTAACAAGTCTCTGTAAATAACGAAAATCCAAAAATAAGGAGGACCGTTTTTTTTAAAAAAGTTTGAAGATGTCTTGTGTCATGTATAGACCTTTGTTTTGAGTATGTGGAGAGTTCAAATATTTTTCACTACCTAAATTTAAGGAAAAGAGTTTGAGTGCAAGTTGAAGATTGCCATGATAAAAAATCCGCATTATTGCGTGTGTATTGTCACATAAGTCAGCCACAAGTCGAACCATCAAATGGCAGCCCAAACATCACTCCCAGTTTTTCAAAATGTTTCAAATTCGCCCAACTCTTCAAAACCCTCTCTCATGTCCATATCCCCCAAATCTCTCCAATCTTCCAAATCAAAAGAATATTCTCCTATGTCAACAAGTCCACCAAACAGCCACAAAATGTATAAACATTACAAAGCCATCAATGTAGAAAAACCTTCTGAGGAAGACGCAAGTGTAGCCCTGATTTTCTGGGTTCCGATGAGCCATTAAATGTGTGTTACCCTGGAGATTCGGAGAACCCTATAGATGTTGATACAACATCTGACTTTACCAACCTTGCGTCTAGAGGATCCCAGTCAACAATGCCGATGAGAAGGTCGAAAAGGGTATTTGAAAGCAGATTCGGTGAAGAGCAAACTGCAAAAAGGACTAGGGCAGAATCGAATTTCCCTGTTGAGTTCACAACTTCCACCAGCATTGATTCAGACTTCAACTTACCCAAAAGTCCGACAGCTTCAGCAACCACTCCAATCGAAGCCGAGAAGGAAGGAGAAGAAGAAATGTCTGACGACACTCCTCTAAGGAACTTCATACCCAAGAGAGTGCGAAGAACATACTGAAACCGAGGTTTAAATGTTGCCTCAACATCGAAGGCAACAGAAGAAAAAAAAGCTGATCCTGACTATGTTGCCCCAACATCCGAGGCAACACCAGAAACCACCTCTAAATAAATCATGTTCGAGTAGATGGAATTGGTTCAAAAATAGAGAAATCAAAGGTGAAAAGGTGATTGATCACTCTTCATTTTTCACCAATAACTTAGTCAATTTTTTGAGTAGTCGCAAAGTTTTAAGCTCTGTGTTTGGAAAGAGACCGTACTGTGAGAAGGTAATTAGGGTTTTTATGCTAATCTGCAACTTGTTATGAGAGACACCAACTCGAAGAAATTCAGGAAAGTGTATCTTTATAACAAAACCTACGATTTTACACCCGATATTATCAACTCCACCCTTGGGATATGCATTAATGAAAGAAAGTTTCAACCAAACCCCACTGTCGACGAGCTCAATACGATGATTAAATTCCTCACGGGGAATCTGATCACTGTTTGGGCCCCTCGAAGTCCTGTCTCTAAGCTCACTGCCCTATTTGCCATCATGCATAAACTGTCTATATTCAATTGGCTACCCTCGCTCAATGAGACAGTTGTAACCCTTGACCAAGCATCACTGCTTTACAATCTTGGAAGGAACCAGCAAGTTGACTTAGGAACCATAATTTTCAACCATGTTGCCAATATGACAGAAAAACAAAACAACTCTGCCCTTCCTTACCCCTCCTTAATCTTTCAAATCCTGCTCAACCAAGGCTTTAGGATTCCAAAAGGAGAGAAACTGAGTCCAGCCTTAGATGTCTACTCAGTACCTAGAGCAGTTATAAACATCAGAGATATGGTGATTGATCTGCTCTGGAGAAAAAAGAATGGGACTGTGGTACATCGAAGGATGTTGCCAATATTCCTGGCAACATTGATCATGGAAAGTCCCTGATGTCCCCTGGCTTCGAAAACACATTGCCGAAATTGAGAGATAAATTCAAGAACTTGTGCGAGCCAGGAGTTATTATGAGGATATACTTTCTTCACAAAAAAAGGGAGATGATGATGTTGATGATGATGATAAGAATACTGCTGGAAGCGAAACCGAGGAGCGGCGAGAGTCTTTGGGCCAAGCTAATGTTGCAGGGGGAGATTGAGATGTTTGCTGACTATCGACTAGCGTGGAGATGAAGATGTGGATAGATGTGGATCCAGATACAGGTAGTGATCCATGGATAATTTGTTGAAGGCTGAAAATGTGTACTCTGTTTTGTTATTCTAAGTTTGGTTATAACTGACATTTGGACACTATTTTTTTGGCTTGTAATAATTAAGTATGGGATATTTAGGTAAGTTTTTGGCAAATATATATTTGTTTGCATATATATATATATATATATATATATGTTTGCCTGGTGTGGATTAGTGTTATGGCTGTAGACTAACTATGCTCCTCTGCTGAAGGTAAGTCACGACGGACATAACATAACTCCTAACTAACAATAACATCGATACCACATTGCTTGAAATCTTATAACTGCAGGTTAAGGTGGAGCACGGCACTGATCTTACTGTTTCTTAGATTATCGAGGACTACATCAAGACTCAGTATCCTAGTCATTTTAGCATCGTATGGAGTTTTGTGAAGAAAGGCAAAAAGGGGGAGATTGTTGATGTTGGATAGGATGTTGTGACAACATCTTAAGGATGTTGCCTACGATGTTGCGACAACATTTCTGCCAGCATCTATGTAACATTTTGCCTATTCTTCCTACTTCTAAGCCCTAAATTCATGCGAGTAAAATGACTCAGTGCAAGCTTACCAGATTGTTGTGTTTAAAACGTGGTGAAAGATCAAGTCAAAGCGTGAAGAGAAAGCAGCGTAGACCAAGTCCAGATCAGTGAGGATTCTTAGGAGGAAGACTCGGTCCAAGCTGCTGCCACCTTTTGCTCAACCTCCGCAACCATCAGTGAGGATTTCAAGGGAAGCGCAACACTATAAATAGAGGAGAGCTTCACAAGTATCGAGATCCAGATTTACAACGAGAACAAGTCAAGAGAGCTCTCGGATCTTTCAATAGAAAACTGGATCAACCTTTTAGCCTAAAGTTGTTTTAACATCTTATCCCACATTGCAATCTCTATCTCTATTCTAGATTAAGCTCATTGTTCAAGCGAGTGTAATGAAGATGTTGTATTTTATCTTTTAGATTTTGTAACTTTAGGCGAAGTCATCTGCGACTTCATTTTATTTGTAATTTCTTTTAGTATTTTATGCTTCATCGTATACGTACCAATAATCTCTTCAATTTAAGGAAATTATGATCTTTGACATTGTATGTAGTGTGGAAACAACGTTTCCGACGTGTGGGACCCCTAATTGTTCGATTCGTAATTAAATAGGATTAACTTTATTTCACTTTTAATAAATATTTTCAACAAATGATTCAATTGATTTGTGTCGTACTGCATTTGACGTTGCTGAGGTCTCAAGGAGAATTACTCACTTAAGGAATGAAGTAAAGGATCGTATTGCTGAGCTCACTGATCTTGTTAATGAATTCAACCTTGCTGAGGACCGATTGTATCTGTCGCTTTTTAGGGCCTGAAGACAGATCGTGGAGGATCTCAAATCAAGGTTAATAATATACATTTGTATCACCGAGAGGGCGGTTTGATTCATCTTCAAGTTCTAACTTTGACGATTTTTCTCAGAGTTGTCTATGTCATTAACAACAAGATGTCAAGTCAAGAATTGAGTGTCATAACCCGCATGGGTGTAGCTCAGTTGGTTCCAGGGTGGCAGATTGCTCCCAAGAATTGAGTGTCATCAATCTTGTATGTCATTGGCTCAATAGCCTTTATTATCCACCAACGTCATATCTTGGAAATTGGGCCCAATTTCAGTCGGCTTCCAGGCCCAGTTTCTAGAACATTGCATCACCATACAGTTAGGTCGGCAACAGCGGCCGTTGGGCCTCTACCAACAGCCTTCACCGCTGCCCGGCTCCAGTCCCGACACCTACGGATATTGAGGTCGCAATGCATAGACTCGAATTACATCCCCGGACCTGAATTGGTACATAGACACCGGAGCCACTTCTCTCATATGACGTTCGCACAAGGCAATCTCTCGTCTTATTTAAATTTAAGCAAAAATCGTGGCATTATTGTTGGTAATGGCAACTCAATTCCAATTTGCGGTTATGGTCATACGAATTTGTCTTCCCCACATCCACCTCTTGTTTTAAAAATGTTCTTCATGCCCCTAACTTAATTAAAAATTTGGTGTCTGTCAGAAAATTCACCATTGATAATTGGGTTTTTGTGAAGGATTTCACGATGAGGATACTTCTAATGATATGCAATAGTAGGGGAAGTTGTATCCACTCACCACCATTTCCCCGAGTCAAGCCACACCTTCTACCTTTGCCGCTCTTGCTCCTTCCTTGTGGCATGCACGTTTGGGACATCCGGGGTCATGTATTTTTGCCGCTCTTGCTCCTTCCTTGTGGCATGCACGTTTGGGACATCCGGGGTCATGTATTATTTCTTCTCTGCATTAAAAATAATTTTATTACTTGTAATGGTACGCGTAGTACTCCATTTTGTCTTTCTTGTCCATTAGAGAAACATGTTATATTAACATTTGTAGCATCTACTTCTCGTACTTTGATGCCTTTTGACATTATTCATAGTGATTTATGTTGTTTGATTGTCAAAACTGATCAACTTTCAAATAAATTGGACTAACGGAGTGCTTACTATAAAGAGCAGATTACTAACTTTAGATCACGAATTCTGCCTTCAATTTCGCATGGATTTATTGACTCTTCTATTGAATTTTCAGTGCCAGTGTACGGATCTATAGGTTTGGGTTGATTTGTATCAACTTGGGAACCCAAGTTTAATGTAGGGCTTATACTCCTTGATTTTCTACAGACGGGTTCAAACTTCAAACACGGTGGCCATGGCCATAAATTATATTTAAAATATTTAAAAATTATTTTAGACAAATATTTATTTATCAAACTAATACACTGTTTCAGTTTCAATTTTAAAATATATACGTTGAAGTTTTTTATCCAGAAAAGGTTAATTTTATTTTCATGTGCAAACATAACTTTAATTTCAATATTTCAAAAAAAAAAAACTAACTACTAAGACCAAAGTAAGAATATTTGTCAGTTATATTAATACTACCAATATCACAAACAATATCAGATACTACAACAATATTCCACGATCAATTATTTAAATTCTGAATCGGTCCTTAATAGTTTAATGTATCTTAATTCGAATTTCGATAAAAGCACCACCATATGTGGAACGTAGGGATTTGTTGGGTGTAGCACACACAAGTAAGGCACAGCGGAAGTTTAAAATTTTGTTTACTTACTTGCTCCAACAAAGATCGTCTGGTATGATTATGCGATAATACAAATCTGCAAAGACATGAAAAACTTACAGTTTATGCTTTTAATGCAGTCTCTACTAAAAGGTGCGCACGCGATTGTCAATCCGGGTGCAAATCTTGCTTCGGTATATTCTTTTGCCCAAGAAAGCTAGGAAATCTTGGCAGAGGTTTGAGAGAAGTTATTTCCTGAACTCTAAGTTCAGAAAGTGAAAAATGAGTTCTTCTGAAATTATGGGTTAAGTGTCAAATATATAGTGAGGAAACCTAAATTTAATCAGATTTGGATCAGCTTCAAGACCGACCCAAATTCAAATTGCGATGGGCGGTCGAACCGCCCATCATTATGATTCCTTTATTTATTTTCTCAGACGTTTCAGTTCTAATTAAATCTAAGACTTAATTTTAACTTAATTATTTAATTTTCATCAAATGAAAATTATCCCATAATTTATTATAAAATAAAATATCTTGATTCAAAATCCGATATTTTACATTCTCTCAATATACCCTTAGACCGAAAAGACAATCGACTTAGTGTGACCCTTTAGGCCTTCACACATCCAAGACTTGATCAAATCGGTTCACACGAACTCCCAGACTACGCCGCGACGACCCAATATGTGAAGACGCTTACAAGACTCAAGTAAACAAACCTCTATGTGAGATGATAAATTCCTTTCATTCGCGACACACTCGATCAAGCTTAAGATTTGCCAAGTGTCTATCCAAATGGTTTGATCACTTTATCTCATCTATATTAGTCGACAACTAGACCATATCCTAGATATGTCTCAGATCGCCAATGACTGGTCGACCTAACATCTCCGGTGGTCGAGTGTTCTCTCGAAATTCCAATCGAGGAATGAATCCTATTCTTGCTCAACTACCACCTTCAATCTACTTCAGAATGCACCCAATACAAGTCGCGTCTCAACCTATAAGGCATTTGAGCTTAGATGATCAAAGTGCATTGCTGCAAACAAGGCGATATTGACCTCAAGTCTAAGGACTCTATCTCCCACACGCCGATAATACTCTAGACATGTATAACAAATAGTTTATCAGCAGGGTATGTCAATATTCCTCTAAGAGTATCCATGTGTCCATCACTAGCAACTATTGCTTGCAGTAAGTGAGATATACTACATTCTCTAAGAATGTGACGCACTCACATGTCGACTTATAACATATCATTGATATCCCATTCTCAATGATCATTAGTCTAGACTATTTTAAGAACTACACTCTATCATTAATATCTCACACTATTAATGACAATGTAAGTTCAAGGGATGCACATTAATGAATAATATAAACAATCAAATAATAATTCAATAATTGCAAATGTCAAGTATATATTAATCTTATTAATAATATGAATGTGTTCAAGTACATGTGCTCTAAAATGATTGTTTCTAGGACATATATACTTTCAATCTCCCACTGGCCTAGAGCCAATCAGCGACGATCCAATGCCCATGTTTTTCAAAATGACCATTATGCTTGACTAAGCTTAATGATCTAGTAAATAGGTCCGCTAGATTTTCATCCGCGGAATATAGTCTATCTTTATTTCTTCAGTCTCTACCACCCCTCTAAGTATGTGGTATTTTCTTGGTACATGTTTGTTTCTGTTTGTTGATCTTGGTTCCTTAGCTTGCGCAATCGCACCAGTGTTGTCACAATAAATCGTTATTGCACATATCTGACACTTGGAACAACCCTTAGTTCCTTTTAAGAACTTCGGATATCGTAATGCCTTCTTTATAAGCTTTCGATTAAGCAATGTACTCGATTTCTGTTGTCGAATCGACAGTTGTAGCTTGCTTGGAACTCTTCCAACTAACTACTCCACCATTTAAAATGACGGCATAACGGCATCGAGATTTGAAGTCATCAAGATCCGCGGAAGCTAGCATCGCTGTACCCAAGAGTCGCTAGCTCTTCTTGTCCGCCATAGACTAAGAAGTATTCTTTAGTTCGCCTAAGATACTTAAGAATACTCTTGATCGCTTTCGATGTTCCTCCCGTGATTCTGCCGAATTTGCAAGTCATGCTAAGCATAGGCCATATCCGCCTCAGACAGTCATGACATACATGATTGATCCTATACCAAGCATATGGGATTCTTCTACGTGCGTTCAAGTTACGAATCGTGGAAGGACAATCCTTCCTTGACAACTTGATGCCTTGACCCATAGGAAGATTCCATTTCTTGGAATTTTTCATAGAGAAATGTTTTAGCACTTTGTCTATGTATACATTTTGTGACAGCCCCAACAATCTACTAAGTCTATCTTTTGTAGATCCAAATTCCAAGAATTTAGCAGGCTTCACTTAAGTCCTTCATCAAGGTCTTGGATAACAATTCATTGATCGATTGCAGAGTATTATTATTTCTCATTATCAATATGTCATCTACATATATGACAATGAAGACAATACTCATCCGTGGCGCTTACTATAAACACATGGATCATCTTCGCTTCTAACAATGTCAAACGATTTGACTACTTTGTCAAAGCAAATATTTCAACTCCTTGAGGCTTGCTTAAGTCCATAAATGGACTTTTGTAGTTTGCATACTGCTTTGGATTGAGTCTCGATGTAAAACCCTCTGGCTGTATCATATACACCTCCTCAATTAGATTACCATTGAGGAAGGCAGTTTTAACATTCATTTTCCAAATATCATAATCATAGTATGCAACTATTGCGAGCAAAATCCGAATGGACTTAATCTTTGCAACAGGTGAAAAAGTTTCATCATAATCGACCCTAGGCCGTTGATTATAACCTTTAGCCACCAATCTTGCTTTATAAGTCTGTACTTTGTCATATGCATCAATCTTCTTCTTGAAGACTCATATGCATCATATGGGTCTAACCCCGGTTGGCAAGTCAACCAAGTTCCATACTTGGTTTATGTACATAGACTCCATTTCAGATTTCATGGCTTCTTGCCATCTCTGTGAATCAATGTCTAACATTGCTTCGTTGTAGGTAGTAGGCTCATCATCATCAGGAATATCTATCTCATTATGTGTTTCAACAAGGAGATTAAGTCTTTCAGGTGCACGATGAGTCCTAGTGGTCCTACGGAGTTGAACATTCTGCGTTTCAGTGTTTGCTGTATTTTGATTTTGAGAAGATGTTTGTGTGTTGGACAATCCACCACCTTGAGAACTTTCAGGAATATCATTTTGAATAGGATGATGCACAACTATTGTGTCATCTATCATTGGTTGTGCAGGTCTTGCATTTCGCAGATTCTCACAACACTCCCATCGGGCCAAGGGCGTACTCTAAGTACCCAATCATCATCAAATACTCCCACCGAATCCTTGTCTAGGTTATTTGACAAGGGTCATTCTCTACATTATTTTGTATTTCTTGAATTTCTTGAGTTCTATCTTGTTGCAACTCGTTCCTCAGACATAGTCTTCTTCAAGAAAGTTGCACTCGGAAACAATTACTTTATGTTCCTCGGGAAGATAGAAGTAGTACCTCTTGTTTTCTTAGGATACCCTACAAAATAATACTTCTCACTTTTAGATTCCAATTTGTCGATGAGCAACTTCTTTACATACGCAGGCACCCTGTGGTCGCATGTGTTTAAGTGCTGGTTTCTTGTCATTCCATATCTCATATGGAGTTTTCTCAACTGACTTTGATGGAACTCTATTCAAAATGTAGATTGAGCTTTGCAATGCATATCCCCATAGGTATGTTGGTAGAGTGAGAAGCTCATCATGGATCTAACCATATCTAATAAGGTACGATTTCTCCTCAAAGAACACCATTCATTTGTGGCGTGGAGGTGTCCATTCTAAATGGACTCACGAAGCTTCAAGTAATCTAGAAATTCTTTACTTAATTACTCACCTCCTCGATCTGATCGAAGAGTTTTAATACTTGTTTCAAGTTGCTTCTCTACTTCTGACTTGTACTCCATGAATTTCTCAAAAGCTTCAGACTTATGTTTCATAAGATACACATGCCCAAACTTTGAGAAATCGTCTGTAAAAGTGATGAAATAAAGAAAGCCTCCCTTAGCTTGAGTTGGAAAAGGCCCACATACATAGGTATGGACTAACTCAAGCACCTATTTGGCACGTACTCCTTTCCCAGAAAGTGAGTTGGTTGTCATCTTTCCTCTTAAGCAAGATTCGCAATCACCATATGACTCTAAGTCAAATGGTTCTAAGTAATCTAATTTCCTCAATCTTGCTATCCTTGATTCATTGATGTGACCAAGTCTACAATGCCATAAGTAGGTGAGATTTCTTTGATTACTTATTTTAGCTCTTTTATTTTGTATATTGAAAATTTCATGGCTATAGTTTAGAACATACAATCCATCCACAAGCGGTGCATTTTCACAAATAAAACCAATAAAAGACAGTACATAACTGTCATTGGCAATGAATGAAGAAAACCCCTCAATGTCTAACATTGGGATAAAGATAATATTCCTCGTTAACGAGGTAACAAAATAACAATTATAAAGTTCTAAACAAAAGGCAAAGGGTAAATCCAGTCTATAAATGTTCACGCATTTAGCATCCACTCGTGCTCCATTTCCAATGCGCAGATCAACTTCCCACGGTCCAACCTTTCACGCCGCTAGACCCTTCTCATTATTATGAATGAGAGCCACGCATAAAGATCTAATACCCAAGCGGTGAGAGTTAGTTACGCATATTTATTTCAATGACAAACATACCTTGTCCAAAGAGTCCGTAAGACCTAGTGCCTTGGTCCTATCGATCGTTGCAATCCCCTTCATAAACCTTCGCATGTCGCTAAGTTCGAAGATTCACCTTGGTTCCATTCATGTCAAGTTCACAATGAAATTCTCAAATGGACCATGAAATGAATTTAGGATTAGGTTGATCGAGACATTTATAGGCAGCTTCGCTCCAATCAAGTCAACCTCTCTATTAACCCAATCATCTTCGTAACATTCACGACATCGACCCTTCGCTCACCTTTTACACTTAAAGAGGTCTCTCAACAGTTCATACACCATTGTCTGAGACTGTGATTCATAAAGACTCTTCAAATGTTCTAGCATCTCGTTGGGATCCATGTTTTCATGTTGCCTGTAACTTTACAACATGGAAGACAACATTGTACATTGTGCGGGAGCATTGTCTAGACGCTCGATAAGCCATCTTGTCAAACAAGGCACTCGGCAGATCATGCCAGGATTTGGGAATGTCGTGTCTAACACATACTCAATTTTTTCTAGTTTTAACACTAATTGCAGATTTCTTTAACCGGTCAGGAAAGTTTGCTCCAGTCAACTTGTTTGTTTCAACCAATATTTTAAGTAACAAATTCGACATTTTATACTGAAGAAAAGATAGACTTGAAATTAATACTCTAATATAATTTCTATTGAACACATTCATTAACTAACTAACATGGTCTTAAGTTTAATTAGCTCCCACTATTTTAACATACTCTTTTACCCCATAAAGAATACAGACTCATATCAAATACGGTCATAATGGGCCAAGATCCAAACTCATGTTGTCTCCGCGTTTGCTGAGGCTGATAACTTCAACAACACGATCTGGTAGGTCTCTAAACCAATTGCAAACAATTTGCAACTCTTGGTTGACCGAATGTTCTAAACAATTCGATCTGCGTCCTCATTTGTCCGACACTAGGCCAAGCGACTAGCAAGTCAACCCCATGTTATCGCAATTATGTATCTAAGTGGGCTTAGCCTTCATCAAGCAAACACTGGGGTGTAAATACTCACGAAGGTTTATCACCTACTACAACGTTTATATGCATCTATGAAAGAGTCTGAGTCCTCGTAGACTTAGAGCAAATGTTGAGGCATAAATACTCATCTCGCCGAAAATGATTTTTGCACCACAATCAATTATAACGGACGGCGCGTTCATTTTAAATGAGTCTTGTATTAAATTTGGGGAACATTTTAATTCAGGGTTATGACCAAGATCAACTTTTATATCAAACATCACATGAAATCCTATCATGCAATTTCTAAACACATTTAGATGGGAAACCATCAAACCCAATGGCGTGATATAAGATGGTTTTAATCATATCTTTGGTAGCCTGCCGGACAATTATAGCGGTCATTGAAAGTAAACAATTACTGGGCGCCGCCTACCCAGACAATAATTGCGGACTCTATTCTAATTATTTAAATGACAATCAATTAAACAATTAGGAGAAACAATTAATTTGTGCACACATTATCAAATAATATGCTAAATAACAATAATTGTGGGTTAATTAATTTTGTTTCAATTTAGGAAATATTTAAATTCAAAATTTAAACTCAATTTTCAATTTTCGGAATTTTCTGCTCATCCAAACAAATTCCTTAACAATTGTAAATTAAAATTTAATTTTCAGGTATTTCTGTAATTTTCAGAACCTTAAAATATTTACAGATTTACCAGGACCAAATCGCTTCCGAAATTTACTGATTGACCCAAGGACTGAATTTGCTGATTTTAAAACTTTTAAAATTTCGTAAAATATCTCGTGACTAATTTGTAATTTTCGAACTTAAAATATTTTCAGATTTGTTAAAGGACCAATCTACAATTTAAAACCCTAATTTTAATTTGCAAAAAGGTCCTTACACTATTTCAAATTTTCAAAATCAATTCCAACTCCAAATCAAATTTGGGATTTGGATTTCGGCGAAATCGACGAATTAAAACACACCGCGATGGTACACGTCGGACGAACTCACGGTGGTTTTCACCACCGATTTGGTGCCCACGCGGTGGCCGAGGCGCAATGCCGTGGTTCTAAACCGTCGGTGGTGCTCCTTTCCATCATCGTTGTAACACTACCACCATTAGATTCCTCGCCGAGACGAACACGATGGTATTATTACTTTCGATTGCCGCGTGGTGGCGGAACCGAATCCGCCGTCGGCGGGTTCCAGCGACCTAAAAAATTTTTTTTTTTTTTGAAATCACCATCGTTCACGCCAATGGATCGCGACATCGTTCACGCTTGAATGAGCGAGCATCATCGCTTCATCGCTCGCTTTTTTAATTCTTTATCGTTTCACGCCGTGAACAAGAATCGGCCATCGCTCCGTGAACAGCGTTCTTGCCATCGTTCACCGCCCCAAAAAAAAATTTTTTTTTTTTTTTGAAAATCAGTTCTAAATCAAAACAATTAATTTCCCACATATCGTTATTAAAGATTATCGTATAATCATTAAACCAGTCTGGGCTCTGATACCACTGTAGGGATTTGTTGGGTGTAGAACACACAAGTAAGGCACATCGGAAGTTTAAAATTTTGTTTACTTACTTGCTCCAACAAAGATCGTCTGGTATGATTATGCGATAATACAAATCTGCAAAGACATGAAAAACTTACAGTTTATGCTTTTAATGCAGTCTCTACTAAAAGGTGCGCACGTGATTGTCAATCCGGGTGCAAGTGTTATACCCCGTAGTTCCAGGGTATGTATGCGAGGACGTACGTACGAGAATACGACAGAAAGATTGGAAAGGAAGAAAGAGGCGATTTTTCAACGGAAAAGTTTCCGGTTTTTGTGAAGGAAAAAGGTTCGTTAATGGGAATTGGATTCCCAGATTTGGTATTCGGACTTCCTGGAATATTAGAGAATTATGGAATTTTATTTTCGGAAATGGTCACGTGGGGCCCACGGAGAAATTTACTTTGTGGGCCCACTTTGTTTTGAGATTTTGGCCATTGTGGATATTTTCTAAGATGTTTTATTTTGGGCCAATATGAGGTGACACGTGTCACCCCGCCAGTGGCTTCGCCGAATGGCATTTGTGGCACAACACCTTAGAGTCGTTTTTCGACGAAACGCTTTTACATAACTTGAGGGAAAATTCCGCTATGTCTTTTCTTTTTTATGGATTTTTCCGAGAGACGGAACATTTTGGACCAACGAGAGGCTTACACTCGCACCCTCATCACGTGGCAAGCGCGACTGACGATTTGGGAAGGCAAGGGAGATATTTTTGGTAGATATTTTGTGTGCAAGTCACAGTACACACGGGTGAATCTTGGCCCTACACTTGCCTAACACTTGGTGTAATCTTGGCCATTGGTTGGCTTTCACTGACCTATAAATACCCCTTCAAGACTAATTCATTCACAAAATTGCCTAAGTCTTGAAAGCTTCTTCCTTCCCTTAGTGTAGTGTCTTGCCGAGAGCCCTCTCTCCCCTTGGCCGAGAGTCCCCAGTGGTAGGCCGGTGGGTAGACACCCTCCTGAGGTCTTGCAGTGGGTACCCACTGCCTAGTTGCTTTGATAATACCCCCTTTTGTGGTATAGAAATACTCTCAAGTATTGTTATAATGCCCAAATACCTTAGCCGTATACCTTGTAGTATTCTAAGGTTATACCTATACGAAAAGCCAGTAAATACTATTATACTTCCCGTCTACAAAACCGAAACCCTAGGAAAATCTCCATAGTCCGTTGGAGTATTGTGTAAGTTGGTTAGAACTTCTAAGGTGGTTTAGAGGGTCGAGCGCTCGAGTTGGAGCTAAGCGTTGCTAAGGATCGACATTTATACTTGGATAATTATGGGCTTATCGAGGTAATTATCTTGTCCCCTATTGTAATTGGATATTACATGTTGTAGGAATATATAGTCAAGTATACTATATATATAATCAACTTAATGTTGTGGCAATGTCCTCGACTTAAGCCCGAATAATAAGAAACCTTTTGAAAGAAGAATCCGAATCGTAATTACATAGATCGTATTACAGACTTGTGTAGCTTTCTGCGAGGTAGAATTGTGCACGTCCGGATTAGACGTATAACCTCTGGTTGGCTTGATGGCCTACCCGATAGAGAGAGAGATTTACGCTGTCATGGGGAGGTGTCGAATTTTCTGTAATGTTCTACGATAAGATCTAGATGTTAATAAGCGCGTGGCCTTATAGGTTGAAGTACTACGTATGGCGCGTTCTACTTGGCAAGGAGTAGCCGGCGGCGAGGTACTGAGCATTTTGCTATTAGTCGATAATCGTCGCGAGGTATGTGAACCTCTTCCTATCTCTTCTAGCATGATATGTGTGAACTATGTAGTACGCAGACGCATACGTGCTAAATGTATTTGATTGGTTTAAAACATAAAGTGTTATAACGGCTTTATGGGAAGTTGGTTATAACGACTTTATGTAGATAAGAAAACACTTTGTGGTTTTTAAAAGGTAAATGATTTGTTTATAAGCGCTTGATGTGTGATTATAAAGAACTTGAAGTATTTCAAAGATTTCAAATCGTTTTGAAAGAGAAGTAATACTTGGTTTTGAGAACTTAAGAGTTATACTAGCTTTATGGGAAGTTAGGTATAACGGCTTAAGAACGTTTATCGATTTTGGAAATCAGGATGTGTATCGACAAACCATCGCAGCGTTAATAAAAGGAAATGTTTTGAATAATTAAGTATTATTAAAACCAGAGAAACTTCCATCTGCATAGAAGCTAAGATGAGACAAAATGATATTTCCTAGATCATGGTCATTGTAATAAGATTGTTATAAACAAGAATATCCTACTCACATATAAGGCTTATGTTTCTCCGATTGTTTAAAAGAGAATTATATTCTTAAATGAATAAAGCTATGACTACGAAACCTTTCTAAAATAAGAAACGTGAACATTTGAAATTAGGCAAACTTGACGCTTGGAAAATAATGTTGTTACTTGATTTTACAAAGGTAAGAGTTTTGGTTTTCTTAAAAGGATAGTCACTCTATTTTTATACTACGTATCAGGTGACTTATGTGAAAGAAACAGATCTTTTAAAGATTTAATGTGTGAAGTACTTTGGGGTTAGATAACAACTTGTTAGTAGAAGTACCTTGTGTGAATACTTTATTGTATTGGTTTGTGATAGCCTTGTAAATACTTTCTTGTTGATTTGAGAAGTAAACATGTTAGGATGCTACGTGTGTTAGTATCTTGTGATGTTAGTGTAAAGGGGTTTTCCTCGATCGCGCTTTAAAGTTGTTTGACTATCACCGTTATGTTGGTATTGTACCACTCACCTTGACTTGTGTTCGGAGGTTGGCGCCTCCACGCGGTAGACTCAGTGATCCGGGACCATGATTCGAGAATACCTACGCGGGTCCGGGGATCCATGCGAGCTACGGAGCTCGTGTTAGTGTCGCGGCCTTGTGGTCACGCGGTCCTCGCGCTACGCGATCGCGAGTCGGGGCGACGCCGGGAGTAGCTACCCTCGATGCGGGGTTATACCTCATGCGCCTATCTCGACCGCCTACGCGAGTCGCGGAGAGTTCAGTGGCTAGACGCGCACATTTGATATCGCGGCGAGTGACCGGCTTTTATCATGTGACGCAGACAGATATCATGACACGCCTTATGACCTTGTTGGTACCGTGGGTGTTAGTAGCCCGCTATGCCTTCGCATTTACCTGCATCGCTTTATTAGGACACGCGGGGACCCGGTGTTCATGTGTATTCCTCGCGCCAGATATCATAAAGCTGCCAGGCGGCGAAGGTATTCCACGCACGATTGATGTTGTGGGCGTGAGACCCATTGTTAAATTGAGTGATGACTTAGGCGGCGAGTCCCCGACTTAACACGATCGCTTATTTATGGTGAATCAGAGTTCGTTATCATACATGTCTCCCGCTTTGTATAGACTACTATGATTTCATTTACGATTTATTTTTAGTTTCACATACTCTGCACTGTCAGATCGACCTCGTGGCTGCGTTCACGCCGCAGTTGAGGTACACCGCCGATCCTAGCTCGTGGTCACATTCCGTTTGGGAAGCTCCGTTTCTCCGAGGCTTATCACGTATAGTCCCCGTCAGAGTCGGTGTTTACATTCGTGGGTTCGGCGGCCCCGCCCGCCATTGTCGTATCATTCTTAGGTCCAGAGTAATCAAGTGTGGTTTGTAAAAAGGATTAAACTGCTCATGTTAAAAGTTGTCATTTATATATACGCCGAAAGGCAAGTTTTCATGATTATTGTTTTATACTTGTTATCTCACGTTGTTGTTTGTTCGTGACACTCGATGTATGTCTACTGGTGCCCGGTAAGGCACACCACGCCCCGCTCGGTCGTGACAAAAGTGGTATCGAGCGATTAATCCTCGGAAAGTGTCTACGCATCGTATCGAGAGAGTCTTGATTATCGGTGTCGCGCACCACATCAATAATCGTGAGGCTATAGGATATTTAGGATTGGTTTCTATTCTTCTCACTCGAGATCGTGCCTTAGAGCCGTTGTAAGTTAGACCCTCCGACGTATTTCTTTCCTACCGCTATGCCTCCGCGTAGGCAAACCCGCCCAGGAGGCGCAAGGCGTAGGAGCCGCGAGTAGAGTTCGAGGGTCATGAGGGCACAGCCCAATCATTACCTAGGTAGTGCTTCATTCGGGATTTCGCGACGCCACTAGCCCCGAGTTTAAGCACGGCGGCAGCTTCCTATCTGCGCCATGATATGTGAACCTTCGCCCCACGATCGGAACAGAGAATATAGATTGCAAAGAGGCAACCTCGCATTAGCCATGGATTTGGCTACCAGAGAGTATACCGATCACGCGGGTCTTGACGACTACCAAGAAAGGGTTGTGCAAGAGTAATTCTTGATTGGGCTCGAGCATGGCACGGGCTTATGCGCAGCAGTCGAGAAACGTAGAGATCGACGGGTTAACCAGGCGAGAAGAGGCGGAGCAGCATGTCCTTCGGTAACTTTCAAGGTGAGTATACCTTAAGTGCTATGTTCGATAGCGGTGTGTTAGTTGTGATTAGAAATCATGGTGGGTTAACCGAGTAAGATTTTGGAGGATAGAGAAAGTGTGAGCCTTAGAGCTTTATACGCAAAGACCTTAGAGGTAAGGCCATCTCTGCAGACGTATGTTTATGTTTGACTTTATAGGAGTGCATAGACGCGAGGTGTGTTGGGATAAGTCCCAAGTAGTATGAAATGAAAGAGGTAGTTGAGCTAAGACCGCTAGGTTTTCGTAACGCGGTTTAGTAAGATTGTTCCTTCGGGAGATGGTATTTCGCGCCACGGCCTGCCGAGGCTACGCGCGGTCAACCCGCGGTAGGTTTGGGCGCGGGTCAGTTGTGGTGGTCCTCTTTGTGTTAGGGTCGCGAGGGTGTTAGGCCCATGTTTAGTTAGCCAACGTGCAAGTTCGTGGACGCGTTCGACCAGCTGGTCGGGCCGATGGGGCGACCTATCGTGTTCTTCTGGCCGTGTCGCTCCTGGCGGTTGATGATATCCGAAAAGGTTGCGAGGTTGCACGGTGCCTACCTTCACCTTATGACGATGGAGCCAGTGGTACTACTGCTTTCTTCTCGGGAGTTTGTACGAGTGGCTAGAACTCGCAGTCTCCTCAGACGCATTCGCCTCGCCGGTGTTTTGATTTCGGGGTAAATGAGGATCGTTGTCTCGGGCCGGAGTGTTTAAGCTACCATTTCGGTGTTCGGATGTCGCTCGCGACGCCAGAGGCGTAAATGCAAGTTGCCGGTTGTCACGCCTTTTTTCTACGCGCATTTTTAAAAAAACTAACTCGCTCAAATAAAGGTTAGAAAATAAAAATAAAAAGCTAAAAATGTTTTAAGAGAATGCTAAAATTGCAAAAGGTGCTAAAGGTGCAAAAAGGGCTAAAGTTTAAAAGGGTGCTAAAAGAAAAAGAAAAATGCTAAAGGGTTGCTAGAATGCTAAGAAGTGCTAAAAGGCTAAGGGTTCGCGGAGTCGCCACCTAATTAGTTTGGGTGAATTAGGACACCTAAATGTTTAACTAGTTTAAAGAAAAACATTAACTCCATTTTAATGGTCTGCTAAACTTTAATAAGATTCTGAGTAAGGGTTCTTTATTATCCTAAAGGGAAGGGGTTAGGCACTAAAGGATCCGCTAACTTGCGGTTGTCCGTTCAAACCTATGGTTAATTATTTATGCTAAGAAAGGCATGTTTAAGAAATAATATTTGAAGTAAAAGAATGTTGCAAGTATTTTATATAAAGTAAGGAAAAATGTGTTCTTTGACGACATAAAAGGTTTATGATTTTATAAAATAGAATTAATTTTTGGATGAAAATATACTATCATAAGATACTTAAAGAACATATAGATTTGCTATATTAGATAAAATATACATTACATAATATAGTGCAAAGGTAATAATGCCGGAATCAGTTTCTTTGACAAAATATATCTAAGTAAATAGGCATGACATAATTTATAAAACATAGTACAAAGTTCAAGAATATGCATTCATGTTGTTTATAAAATACTCTTTTGGGCAATGGAAAATAAAGGAAAGATAGTTATTTTATGGATTTGCATTGTTAATTATGCAAAATATAGTTTAGGTTTTAATTACTCTTTGCAATGAAAGAAAAGATGTTCTGATATGCATGACAATCCTAAATAAGCAACTAGAGAAGGCCAAATTCCTAATACCCAATTATCTTCTAATTATTGATTCAAGGTTTAGCTATTCTAGGCGTCCTACTAATTAGAATAGCGTTAGTCAAATAATTACAACAATAAATGGGGTGAGGATATGAATTAACAAGGACTCGAAGAAATGGCGAAGTCATTCGGCTTTGAATTTTGAGGCGGAGATGAGGATGCACATAGACGTAGGTCCTCGCTTGTTGTAACCATGTGAGTCTCGATGAGACTCTTTGTTTAGCTCCGTCGTGTCATGCAAAAGATAAGAAGGTAAGGATTAGTACATATCCAACTTTTATCAAAAATAATAAATAAGCATTTGGCATAAATCGGAAGCAAGTTTTTGTGGCGGGACCCTAAATAATTCTAAATTATTCGAGCTATCATCCTACTTCAAACAAAACAACAGAGAAGAGTCAAGTAATGGCTACTTGATGATAAAGGTTTAGCAGAGATTTCCTCTTATTCTTCATGTTTTAAAATGGATGTATAGATCCAATAGGTATACATTTTTAGTAGGAAAAGTAACACAAGAACATAATTTCAATAAGAGCAAAGACATTTTATCATTTATGATCAACTTAAGTAAGCTTTGATATTTAACTAACCCTTGCATGTGTTATTGCATTTTGACTCAAAGTAATGTATGTGTAGTCTCCGATATATATATATATATATATATATATATATATATATATATATATATATATATATATATATATTTTGCTAATGGTATAAAGGATTTAAATAACTCAACCCAATAGGCAGAGGCGAAAGACAGAGACAGGAATAAGCCCTAAAACGTAACATTTTCAGTTTCAAAGAAAGACCAATTAATCCTACATACGGTTACAACCCAAGGTCGCAAACAGGGGATATAGCACGACGTGACATAGATAACCCTTCTCAACTCTATATGAAGCATGATGACATTTCAAACTAAGCAGACAGAGTTGGTTAAAGCATATCGATTATCTTGTGTATTTAAACGCACACATGAGGAACTCAAAAGAGTTGACATTCGGCAGTGAGTATGTTAATGCATTAACCAAAAGAATACGTGAATGATCCATTTGATACGCAGTAGCATGGTTCGAGTAAATCATCCACAAGACCACATTTGGGGATATATCATACGTAAAATCTAAGCTCTTGAACAAATAGAATTCAATTTATATTGTTTCTAATCCACGTATGGAGTCGGGCCAGGTCCACTTAAATCTATGTGAGACAACTAAATATCTTATCAATATTCAACAAAGACTAAGATAGTGAAGATATCACGACCCAAGTAGTATCTATAAAATGACATTTGCGTAAAACAACTTGCCACTCTATAGAACTTATGCAAATATATCAATCATACAATTTTGGGCCCAAATCAACACATACCGCAAATAGAACATGTCTTGACCTAGTAGAGACATCTAAGCTTACAAAGATCTAATTCACGATTTAATATTTAACTACAAGCTTATCAGGATTAGAGTCGTATTACACTAACAATTATACCAAGCAGTACACATGATAATCTTTGCCACCTGAATAGGCAGTCCCGACATTACGCAACTCTTAAACTATGTTAAATAATGAAGCAAACCAAAACACCAATATCAACGTAAAGAGTCCCAAACCAAACAAACATCTAATAATGTCAAATTTATTAATACATAATTGACCAAACGAAATGTACGGAAGACACAGAGAATACAAAATAACTAGAATCGAGAGTAATAACGCAAAGAAACCATAAAACATGGAGATAAACTAGAATAGGAGGAAGTTTGAGTTTTACCTTCTCCGGCAGCGACCGGCAGCGTATCAAGTCGTCGGGCCACTCGAGGTTGTTTTGCGATGCGAATAAAGGGGTAAAGTCGCTTGCGATTTTTGGGCTGTAATTAAGAGAAAGATTTGAAGCTTTTACTTGCGCGATGCTAATGGTCCAGTTTGTCTATCACGACCTCTCGTGATTGTGCTTCATAGCAAAAGGGTGGGGTCCGGATTGTCCGATTCTTGTTCTTGTTGTTTTTCCGATTCTCGCTGGTCAGATGACCGATTTTTGCCCTCCCACTTATCTTTTTGCTCACGTAAATCACCCTATATGTAGTCACGATTATGAGTCTCAAATTTGGTAAGATTGGGATCCCTTTGAGACCGATATTAATGCCTCTTTAATCGATTGGACCATTTTAAGGTTGATTGATGCAGGTTTTGTCTTGATTGCCGAATTTGATTATGGTAAAGATTTCAAATTTTGGTTTTTGGCAAGTTTTGATTTGGGATGAGTGATGAGGGATTCGGTTATGGTAAGAAACACGTTGGCTTGTGCGCAGTGAAGCGGAAAGGAAAGTCGGATTCTCAGCGAGAATCACGACGGGCGTGAGGTGAAGCGGCGGTTTCATTTTTGTGGTTCGTGGTTTTGTTTTAAGGGAGACGATGGGGGGTTAAGGTGAAAATGAGGTTGGGTCGTGGGTAGTGGGCTGATAAGGGTAGAGGGGCGAGTGGGCTTGCGGGTTTGGGGCTACGTGGGCCGCGGGTTGGGTATTAGTGGAGCTGCATGCCATTGGGCTAAGAGTGGAAGAGGTGTGTTGCTAATTAGGTATTTATTTATTAGTTAGTGATAGATTAACTAGTTAGTTAAATTAAGTATTAATTTTAAGTGGGTCATTAGTTAGGTAGTTTTAATTAGGCTTAATTCTAGGAGTTAATTAATTAGCTAATTAATTCTAGGCAAGTGTATTAATCAATTAGTGATAACTTAATTTAACAAATGTGATTAAAATAATTAGGTGCTTCATTAATCTAATTGTTATGATAAATAAACGCGTGCTATTTAATTAATGCTTAATGCTTTAGTGTGACGCTATTATTTAAAATTTTATTGTTATGCATTATTGCGAGGTTAAATTAAAATTAAAATGAGCTTAGATTGAATTATTTAAATGCTAATGCAAATATGATTTTTAAGAATTGTTTTAAAGCTTTTATAAATGCGACGCTATTAAATGCATGTATTAGATTAAAATTGATTTTAAAGTTACCAATGATTACTAATAAATGCGGCTATGCTACCTGACACGACGTTATCGCTAAATTATTTATTTTATGCATTTATTAATTATTTAAGAATTACGACAAAGCTTAAAGTTAATAAAGGCGGGCGCGGGATTCTAAGTGTTTAAAACTTTACGTAAGACGCGATGCCATTATTAATTAATTATTTATGCCTGTATTTAATGTTTTATTATTGTATTTTATTATAAAAATCCTAAAAAATTATTTTACAAAATTAGTGTAATTTTATAGTTAACGGTTGGACGGGAGGGTCAAAATTGGGTGTCAACACCGGTCGATTGGTTCGATGTTGGCAGGGTTCAGATAGTTGTTGAGCTTGTTCCAACAGATCGTGATAGTGAAGCTTGTCAGAAAGTTACAGCGGCTCGGAGAATCGTATGGATAATCGCGACGACGCCAGAGTTCGTGCCGATTTGGCCTTGAAAGTACCACCGGACGGTGTGACGAGTTTTGGAAACGAAGGAACTTAGCCCGAGTTACTTTGGGCCTTTGTGAGTTCATGTGAAGAATAGGCCGTTGCCTATATGTTAGCATTTGCCGTCCGACTTAGGAGGAAGGACGCCCGGCCTTTCAGATTGTTATGTTCGAAAGTATCAAGATCCATCCGAATGTTCCCGATTAATGATGACCACGTTAGAGATAGTAACCGAGTTTTGGATACTAAGCGATCGTAAATGTGGTAAGAATTCAGTGTTTACGCCTTCAATGATCGACGCATCCCGCACCATTTGTTGGGTCGTTGGAGTGCGCTCGCGCAAAGTGACAAAGTGGTATCTCGTGCAAAGTGACAAAAGTAGTATTATTTGTGGTGATGTAGGTGTTTCCTCGTGGACTTAGATGTAAGTTTTGCGCAGTGTTTCATGGCGGTATGGCGATTGTTCTCGTAAGTATAGTAGTGAAGACTATATTGGCAAGACGCTTGTTTTGAGACTTAGAAGGAACATTCGGGACGAATGTTTCTAAGGAGGAGAATGTTATACCGTAGTTCCGTGGTATGTATGCGAGGACGACGCACGAGAATACGACGTAAAGATCGGAAAGGAAGAAAGAGGCGATTTTTCCACTAAAAGTTTAGGTTTTGTGAAGGAAAAGGTTCGTTAATGGAATTGATTCCCGCATTTGGTATTCGGACTTCTGGAATATTAGAGAATTATGGAATTTTATTTTGGAAATGGTCACGTGGGCCCACGGAGAAATTTACTTTTGTAGGCCCACTTTGTTTTGAGATTTTGGCCATTGTGGATATTTTCGGAAGATGTTTTATTTTGGCCAATAGGAGGTGACACGTGTCACCCCGCCAGTGGCTCGCCGAATGGCATTTGTGCACAACACCCTGCTAGAGTCGTTTTTAAATAAACGCTTTACATAACTTGCGCAGGAAAATTCGGCTATGTCTTTTCTTTTTATGGATTTTTCCGAGAGACGAACATTTTGGACCAACGAGAGGCGACACTGCACCCTCTCATCAGCGGGCATGGCGACTGGACGATTTGGGAAGGCAAGTGGGAGATATTTTTGATAGATATTTTGTGTGCAAGTCACAGGTACACACGGGTGAATCTTGGCCCTACACTTGCCTAACACTTGGTGTAATCTTGGCCATTGGTTGGCTTTCACTGACCTATAAATACCCTTCAAGACTAATTCATTCACAAAATTGCCTAAGTCTTGAAAGCCTTCTTCCTTCCCCTTAGTGTAGTGTCTTGGCGAGAGCCCCTCTCCCCTCGGCGAGTCCCCCAGTGGGGTAGGCCGAGGCAGACACCCTCCTGAGGTGCTAGTGGGTACCCCACTTAGTTGCTTTCGTATAATACCCCCCTTTGTGGTATAGAAATACTCTCCAAGTATTGTTATAATGCCCAAATACCTTAGCCGTATACCTTGTAGTATTCTAAGGTTATACCTATACGAAAAGCCCAGAAATACTATTATACTTCCCGTCAGTCACAAAACCGAAACCCTAGGAAAATCTCCATAGTCCGTTGGAGTATTGTGTAGAAGTTGGTTAGAACTTCTAAGGGTGGTTTAGAGCTGGTTGAGCGCTGAGTTGGAGCTAAGCGTTGCTAAGGATCGACATTTATACTTGGATAATTATGGGCTTATCGAGGTAATTATCTTGTCCCCCTATTGTAATTGGATATTACATGTTGTAGGAATATATAGTTGAAGTATACTATATATATAGTACTGAACTTAATGTTGTGGCAATGTCCTTGGACTTAAGCCTGAATAATAAGAAACCTTTTCGAAAGAAGAGTACTGAACTGTAATTACATAGGACTGTATTACAGTAGACTTGTGTAGCTTTCCTGTGAGGTAGAATTGTGCACGTCCGGATTAGACGTATAACCCCCCCCCTGGTTGGCTTGATAGCCTACCCGATAGAGAGAGATTTACGCTGTCATGTGAGAGTCTGTCGAATTTTCTAGAATGTTCTACGATAAGATCTAGATGTTAATGTCGCGTGGCCTTATAGGTCAAGTACTACGTATGGCGCTCTACTTGGCTTAAGAGTAGCCGGCATTGAGGTACTCGAGCATTTTATTAGTCGATAATCGCGCGAGGTATGTGAACCTCTTCCTATCTCTTCTAGCATGATATGTATGAACTATGTAGTACAGACGCATACGTGCTAAATGTATTTGATTGGTTTAAAACATAAAGTGTTATAACGCTTTATGGGAAGTTGGTTATAACAACTTTATGTAGATAAGAAAACACTTTGTGGTTTTTAAAAGGTAAATGATTTGTTTATAATCGCTTGATGTGTGATTATAAAGAACTTGAAGTATTTCAAAAGATTTCAAATCGTTTTGAAAGAGAAGTAATACTTGGTTTTGAGAACTTAAGAGTTATACTAGCTTTATGGGAAGTTAGGTATAACGGCTTAAGAACGCTTTTGATTTTGGAAATCGTGACGTGTATCGACAAACCATCGCAAATACGTTAAAAGGAAATGTTTTGAATAATTAAGTATTATTAAAACCAAGAGAAACTTCCATCCGCATGAAGCTAAGATGAGACAAAATGATATTTCCTAGATCATGGTCATTGTAATAAGATTGTTATAAACAAGAATATCCTACTCACATATAAGGCTTATGTTTCTCCGATTGTTTAAAAGAGAATTATATTCTTAAATGAATAAAGCTATGAACTACTTAAACCTTTCTAAAATAAGAAACGTGAACATTTGAAATTAGGCAAACTTGACGCTTGGAAAATAATGTTGTTACTTGATTTTACAAAGGTAAGAGTTTTGGTTTTCTTAAAAGGATAGTCACTCTATTTTTATACTACGTATCATGGTGACTTATGTGAAAGAAACAGATCTTTTAAAGATTTAATGTGTAAGTACTTTGGGGTTAGATTCGAACTTGTTATAGAAAGTACCTCAGGTGAATACTTTATTGTATTGGTTTGTGATAGCCTTGTAAATACTTTCTTGTTGATTTGAGAAGTAAACATGTTAGACGCTACGTGTGTTAGTATCTTGTGATGTTAGTGTAAAGCGGGTTTTCCTCGATCGCGCTTAAAGTTGTTTGACTATCACCGTTATGTTGGTATTGTACCACTCACCTTGACTTGTGTTCCGAGGTTAAGCCGCCTCCGACGCGGGTAGACTCAGCGTCTGGGACCATGATTCGAGAATACCTCACGCGGGTCTGTGGATCCACGCGAGCTACGGAGCTCGGTTAGTGTGCGGCGTCTTGTGGGTCACGCGTCTCGCGCTACGCGGATCGCGAGTCCAGGACGACGCCGGAGTAGCTACCACCGACGCGGGTTATACCTACGCGGCCTATCTCGATCGCCTATGCGCGAGTGCGAGAGTTCTGTGGCTAGACGCGCACATTTGATATCGCGCGAGTGACCTTTTTTATCATGCGACGGCCAGACAGATATCATGACACGCCTTATGACACTTGGTGCATCGCTGGTGTTAGTAGTCGCCTATGCCTTCAGATTTACCCCGCATCGCTTTATTAGGACACAGGGACACGTGTTCATGTGTATTCTCGCGCTTGTATATCATAAATCGCGCAGCTGGCGAAGGTATTCCACGCACGATTGATGCGGGCGTGACCCATTGTTAAATCGAGTGACGACTTGGCGGCGCGAGTCACGACTTAACACGATCGCTTATTTATGGTGAATCGTAGTTCGTTATCATACATGTCTCCCGCTTTGTATAGACTACTATGATTTCATTTACGATTTATTTTTAGTTTCACATACCTGCACTGTTATCGACCTCTTTGGCCGCGCTCACGCCGCAGTTGAGGTACACCGCCGTTGATCCTAGCTCTCGAAGTGGTCATTGGGAAGCTCCGCTTCTCCGAGGCTTATCAGCCGTATAGTCCCCGTCAGAGCTCGGTGTTTACATTCGTGGTTCGCGGCCCCGTCCCGCCATTGTTGTCGTATCATTCTGTAGGTCCGTAGATCATGTTGTGGTTTGTAAAAGGATTAAACTGCTCATGTTAAAAGTTGTCATTTATATATACGCCAAAGGCAAGTTTTCTGATTATTGTTTTATACTTCATTATCTCATGTTGTTGTGTTTGTTCCACTGACACTGATGTATGTCTACTGGTGCCCGGTAAGGCACCACACGCCCTGTCGGTCGTGACAAGCCTTGCTTCAGATATTCCTTTGCCCAAGAAAGCTAGGAAATCTCGCAGAGGTTCGAGAGAGTTATTTCAACTCTAAGTTCGAAAGTGAAAATGAGTTCTTACAAATTATGGGTTAAGTGTCAAATATATATGAGGAAACCCTAAATTTAATCGATTTGGATCGGCCAAGACCGACCCAAATTCAAATTGCAATGGCTACCGAATCGCCCATCACATGATTGCCTTTATTTATTTTCTCAAGACGTTTGATTCTAATTAAATCCAAGACTTAATTTTAACTTAATTAATTAATTTTCATCAAATGAAAATTATCCCATAATTTATTATAAAATAAAATATCTTGATTCAAAATCCGATATTTTACATTCTCTCAATATACCCTTAGACCGAAAAGACAATCGACTTAGTGTGACCTTTCAGCCTTCACACACCCACTGATCAAATCAAGGTTCACACTAACTCCAGACGCCACGACGACCCAATATGTAAGACGCTTACAAGACTCAAGTAAACAAACCTCATGCGAGATGATAAATTCCTTTCATTCGCGACACACTCGATCAAGCTTAGGATTTGCCGTGTACATCCAAATGACTTGATCACTTTATCTCATCTATATTAGTCGACAACTGACCATATCCTAGATATGTCTCTTGCATCGCCAATGACTCGTCGACCTAACATCTCCGGTGTCGAGTGTTCTCTCGAAATTCCAATCGAGGAATGAATCCTATTCTCGCTCAACTACCACCTTCAATCTACTTCGTAATGCACCCAATACATGCTCGCCTCAACCTATAAGACATTTGAGCCAGATGTGATCAAAGTGCATTGCTCCGTAAACAAGACGATATTGACCTCAAGTGGGCGACTCTATCTCCCACACGATAATACTCTGCATACGTATAACAAATAGTTTATCGCCAGGTACGCCAATACTCCTCAAGAGTATTCACGTGTCCATCACTAGCAACTATCGCTTGCGATGAAGTGAGATATACTACATTCTCTAAGAATGTGATGCGCACTACATGTCGACTTATAACATATCATTGATATCTCATTCTCACCATCATTAGTCTAGGCTATTTTAAGAACTACACTCTATCATTAATATCTCACACTATTAATGATAATGTAAGTTCAAGGATGACATTAATGAATAATATAAACAATCAAATAATAATTCAATAATTGCAAATGCCAAGTATATATTAATCTTATTAATAATATGAATGTGTTCAAGTACATGTGCTCCTAAAATGATTGTTTCTAGGACATATATACTTTCATGGAACCCATTGTGCTTTGGTTGATTTGTCATTTGCTCGAAATAAAGATGTGAAAGTCACGTAGTGATTGTTGTTATTATTGTGATGAGAAAGAAGTCACACCTTACCCTAAGCTCTTATCAAATGAACATTAATCATAGCCAAATTTAGGTATTAGTTCCATCAACTATCCACATTTTAGACCCATTATTGTACTATTTTCTCCAAAGTGGTGGTGCAAGAATCTAAAAAGCTTTGCATAATTGAAGTACTTTATGACTTAGTACTTCATAGACTTGTTCATATGTTAACATGAATCACTTCATTATAGGTATAACCAAAAATATATTTGAACTTAATATATCTTATTGCCCACCTTTTAACAATTAATTTTATACTCTACCCAACTTAAGGTAAGGTTCTAACTTCTAATTCAAAGCGATCCTACTTTTCTCTCTATTCTACCTTTTCTTATAAGTTTATGCATATACTATTTGAAATTTACTGATCACATTAAACTGAATTTATATTGCGTAAGACGCACTAAAAAAATGTCATTAAAAATTTCTTCATTCTTAATGTTTGAACTGAAAATCTCTCTTATTTTATTAAAATACAGATGAATTTCTTCTGTCGTACTCTCCATGGCGGTTCTCATTCTAGCTTCACTTCTCAGTTTCCACAAAGGGTGCACTTTCTCTTTAATAAGCCTTAAAGTGAATATCAAATTTTAGATGGAAAACATATCTGAACTCAGAATTTTGAATTCTTAAAAATGCAGTTTACTTAGTTCTGAATAAATTATTTGTATAGATCAAATAAATTTCTTCACATAATATAATTTTTTAATCAAAATTACTATATTCTGCCCAATCTATAGTTGAAACTCTAGCTCCAGCTCTTATAGAAAACTATGAATATCTCCTATCCAACAAAAGAAAAAATAATGTATTAGGCCTTCCTTAACTTAACCATGATTATATTTTAATCATGGGATAATAAAGAATGGATCAAAAGAAGAAAACATGGGTGCAAGTTCAAATGTCTACGTATATCATTAATACTTTTGCTCCTCCAACTTCTTCTCTCTCCCCTGCATAATCTGAAAACCTCTTTCACAGATATACAGAAGATATTCCAAAATAAGAACAAACAGACAAATAATATAGTCACAGAGGGAGAGAAGATATATAGTAATTGATACTTATTCGGAGAAAAAAGGCCAAAAGGGGTTAGCAATTTTTAGGTATCGTTGTAATGGAGAGGCTTATCTATACCAACTCACTTCCCTCTAAACTCCATCTAAATCCCTTTCCTCGTCTCCCCCAACTCCAAATCTCCTCTCCAAGATTCCACAATTTCCCATCACTTTCGCTTGTTGAGTCTCGGAGACCCAATTCGCTTTCTTGCAAGTGCATTGACCCGTTTTCATCTTCTGGGTCGACCCTTTCTTCAAGATTTGGTGATGGGCATGTGGGTAACTCGTCGACATTTATGGATTTGCCTGATGGGTCGGGTTCGAAGCCCCATTTCGTCAACTGGGTTGCCGAAACTATACCTCAGCAACGAAAGGTACTAGCTTTATTCATCTTGTTCAATCTCTTCAAGTTTGATGTTTCTGTCACTTTGTGATTTTCGTACATGTGTTTCACTTTATCAATTCATTATCTCTTATTAGTTGTGTCTCTGATTTCCGTTGCAACATGTTTGCTATCTGAAACTGGTAATGCGTGTTGGGTAAAATTGAGCTGGCTAGAATACAAAAAATGTTAGTTCTGGTGTGAATAGTTTGCTTTTTATTGTTAATGGACCTATAATACTGAAATTCTACTTTACAACAACACCAACTACCGAATGTCCATCGATCCCAAGCGAGTTGGGTAATTCTGTTATAGTTTTCCTGATTTCCAATATAGATGTAGCTGTGCTCGCTGGTAGAATGTGTGTCTTTTGCTGTTATTCACTTATTTGATAGGGTGATTTTCACTGGATTATAGTTGTATTTGGTGTTAGTTTATGGTGGAGTTGTATTTGCTACGGACTTGAATTTGGTAGTATTGCATCTGATTCATGATTAGTGCACCGAATACTAGTTTCTTGAATGTGCTTCTGCTATAATACTTCATTCTTGTTTTATGAGGACAGAACTTTGGGGTACTTGAGAAGCACTTAATATATTCATCACAAACGACATGTGTTGTCAAGCGAGTGTAACATTCTTTAATTTTCCCAATATTCTTGCGTCAGTACCAAGTAATACTAGGTGTGAATTTTCATACTACATGTTTTTGCTTGTTTCTTGTGTTTTTGCAATTGTTGTTGGAGTCTAGAAATCTTTTCTTCCTGAACAACAAGGTTTCTATCAGTGTGGCTTTGATGGTGCCAACCTCTTCTTTAACTTATTGGGACCATGATCAAGACTATGTTTATTTCCAAATGAAAGTTGTTACCTTTATCTTCTTGAACTAACCCGGGTAGTGCCATTTCACATCCTATATGGTTTCCAAATTTAATGTTTAAAAGATGAGATAATGTGAAATGTGGATTTTTTAGGAAACAGTAGTTAAAGTTGGACTTGAAACGTGACTCGGGTGATCTTATATACTACACTTGATCTTAGCCAAAAGGCGGAGAAAGTTATATTGGTGATCATACATAAGTTGTGCTAGTAAATCAAGTTGTGGTGTATTGGATAGGTCCAGGAATGATAACCTTACGTAAGACGAGGAGGCGGACAACAACAGTGCTACTCCATAAATTACAGTGCTTATTTTCGAGAGGGCTGATTTTTGGGCAGTGTTTGTTTGTGTGAGTATGTTAGTAGAGCCATTTAGCATCTTTAAAGTGATGGAGGGATAAGATTATGACCCATTTTGCTCTAGAATCCAAAAGGAAACTCATTAGTAGGTTTAATTGTATTTTGACTTGTTATGTTGTCTACATGCTACTAATACAAGTATGAATTAGCATTTTGGACTTGAACTTTAGATCTTGTCTATTTCCACTTAGTTAATTTCAAAAGAATCCGCCATCTAGTTCGGTATTCTTTCACCTAGTACCATTTAAGAAATTTAATTTGGAGGGAAGTACCTTAGAAACCTAGGAATTAGCGGCCCATTTATATTAGAGTTATATTCTTAAAATGAAAATCAACCTCACTAAATCATTCTCTGCGTGCAGAGGAGTTAACTCTTTATGTTGATGATTAACTTATTCAAAGGAAGAGTGAGCACAAATTGCAATTCAAAGCACACGATTTAACAAGAACAGTTAGTGTGAAGTTTTTTCTCTTTTATTACTTTGAAATCACTAAAAAGTTCAGGAAGTACCAACTTAACCAATTTGCTATAGTCGGACTTCGAGATTAAGCTGAATTATGGAAACAAAGAACTTCACTTTTTTTATAGCCTAAAAATGTCAATTACAGTGTTCACATCTACAGAAATTAAACTTACCTAAGAAAACAAAAACAAAAATATCCTGAATGTGAGAGCATTAAGGATTCAACCAGTGCTATATATTGCACGATTAGCTGTTTTTGCTTTCATCAATGTAACAACAACATACCCAGTTTAATTCCACAAGTGGGGTCTGGAAGGGTAGGGTAGGGTCGTGTATGCAGATCTTACCTCTACCTTGGAAGATAGAGAGGTTGTTTCCGATAGACACTCGGCTCAATGTGGCAGTAGTTATTCAACTTTTACATGGAAATGTTTCATTGTCAACAACCTTGAGATGTTCTGTATAGAAATAGACCTGTCCTCATGCTATTATTCATCTCTTTTCTCATGCCTAAGTTTCAAGTAGAAATGGGAGTTGAAAACTACGAAGTCTATAAAACTGCAACATTTACGGAAAGATGTTAAACCTGCAGATAGATAAAATCGTCAGGGAGTGACTATGTATTATGGAATCGGAAACGATTCCATAATACAACATTTACGGAAAGATGTTAAACCTTATGGTGCCACATAAATTGGGACAGAGGGAGTAGCTGTTTTAGTCACTGAGATGTTAAACCTGCAGATAGATAGAGATTCACCTAGCTAACTTCATTTTACAGTTTTAAATGTTCCATTGAACTTCATCTTTATGCTGATTTTGCCTGTAGCAGTGCATTAGCAAACTGAGTAGAGTAAAGCCATTTATGGTCCATGCATTACATTTGCTTCCTGGTTTGAATTGTTGGTTCCTGTGTCGAGGGTTCTACCTGAAACAATCTCTCTACCTACCAAGGTACCTTCCAAGGTGATATAATAAAGGATAGTCAAACAAGGAAACTAACAAGGAATTCAATAAACAAAGAAAGAAAGGGATGAATAGGTTGACACAGAGAAATACAAATTGAAAACCAAAGTTCTATAACTAAGACCTTCAATTGAATAATCACAAACACCTAACTTCTACGGATGACTTTAAGGGAAACAAGGTTCAAAGGCAACCAACCTCTTAACAATTCATGCAACCAAAAGCTTCAACAAGCCCACAAAGAGAATATATCATCAATATTCAAAATAGTCTAAAAAGTAAAGAAAATAACAAGTGATAGAAGGGAAACTAGTCTAACTATTACAATCATACCCTTAATGTAGTAAGGGCCTTGTTTGGCCTTCCTTTTGGGGATAAATGCTTGCATTTTAAGAATTAGCCACTTTTGCATGTGTACCATCTTCTTCACTCATATAGCCATTTTGATGCTCTTCCTCCTCTCATGCAATTTTTCACACTTGGGATCCGCATGATGGAGCCAAGGCATGCTCACGAGTGCACATCTTCATGCATAGCCCTTTTGATCTTTGGAGTTCATGGATTTGACTCCTCAACGACGACGATTTTGGGGGAACATGGGTTGCATCACAAGGTAGGGGATAAGGTCTGCGTACAATCTACCCTCACCAGACCCCACTTCGTGGGATTTCACTGGGTATGTTGTTATAGTTGTTGCATTACATTTGCTTCTATGAGACACTGCGTTATCAGAAAAAAACATCTGCTGCATTATATTGTGCATTACATTTACATCTACAAAAAGGAAAGACACTTCAGTTATCTTCCTCAACATGACTTCTGTTATCTTCCTCAACATGGCTTATGATTACTTTGATTCCTTTCAGGTTGTTTCTGCAAGTACACTAGTCCTACTCTCAGCCATGCTTGTTATGTTCCTCCACCCGGTCATTGTTTCACCTGCTTTTGCTAGTTTTCCAGCTGCAGCTAAGACTGGTGCTCCACTTGTACGTAATGAACTACTAACAAGTGCATGGGCTGGTTTCTTTGCTGGTTGTCTTCACACCCTATCAGGTCCTGATCATCTTGCTGCTTTGGCTCCTCTCTCTATAGGCCGTACACGCATGGAGAGTGCAGCAGTGGGGGCCCTCTGGGGCTGTGGCCATGATGCTGGACAATTAATCTTCGGCTTATTATTTCTTCTCTTAAAGGACAGACTCCACATTGAAGTTATTCGTACATGGGGGACACGAGTAGTTGGCTTCACTCTTCTTGTCATCGGAGCAATGGGAATTAAAGAAGCATCTGAAGTCCCTACACCATGTGTTGCCCTTGAAAATGGCATTGAAGGCATCAACACCCCCGTCGTTGGAAAGAAGAAAAAGATAGGCTTTGCAACTTTCGCCACGGGAATTGTCCATGGACTTCAACCCGATGCACTGATGATGATCTTGCCCGCTCTTGCTTTGCCTTCTCGGGTGGCGGGTGCTGCTTTCTTGGGTATGTTTTTGGTTGGAACTGTTATAGCAATGGGAAGCTATACCGTCTTTATAGGCTCGTGTAGTGAGGCACTGAAGGATAGAGTTCCTAGAATAACTGAGAAGCTCACTTGGGCTTCTTCCCTAATAGCAATTGGCTTAGGACTTGCTATTATCATCAGTCAATTTTTTGGTTTTAGCCTATATTAGGTCTAATCTGGCGATAAAGTTAATTACGTTCAGTGTTGGGGGATGTCATTTTGTTGAGGATATATCTTTTGATCGAAGAGAAATCTTGTAGTATTTGAGTTATATATATTATAACAATTTGAAGATTATCTGCAACTTGTGTGTAAAGATATGAATTCTATCTATTTGTTTTTTCACTTTCCATTTGTTTAAGAAAACTTTATGTTTTGTTGAAACATTGTGTCGAGTAGGACCTCACAAAATCCATAATGTGGTTGAGTAGAAAGGTATGCTTTCAAGTCTAAAGTATCAGTAATTTTAAGGTTTCAGTTTTTTTTATTGCAAAGTCCAGTTTTTTTCATCTCTCAGATTGACGCTTGGTGATGGAAAGGCAAAAACCTATAGTGGAAACAAAGAAAGAAAAAATAACATATCCACACCTTACAGCATTTTTTACAGAGAATTTTTCTTGTATTGACAACCATTTTACTACATGTTTCTTTTCTGACAAAATAAGATATCTTAGCTCTTTGATTTTAAGAGATATATAAGCAATGTACTTTTAAACAGCTAACAAATTTCAAACATTAGTAAATATTGTTATCTTGAATTTAACTCAACCTCGAAAGATAATTTAAGAGGTATCCCTTCAACAATTGGAATGCTTCACCACCTCTCGCAGTCACAACTAGAACTGGACATCATGAGCGTGAGCGTGGACAATATAAGATGTGGGCCCGACATCGGATGAGAAATAAATTGGTATGACCTTGACTTGGATATCATGATATGAAATGAACTTTGAATCCTAAACCCAAAAAGTTCTAGCTCAAAGATTAAAAGTTGACCAAGAATAAAGAGACCAATAATTCCTTTATCCCATGTGAGACTTTTCTTTTAATTGGTCATAATCTAAACTTATTTGTCAAGATCTTTTGAAAAGTTTATTCATTTTTTTATTGAATGATGTGTTATATTCAACAACGTAGTGTAATTCCATAAAGTAGGTCTTGAAATGATAGAGCGTACGTAGAACTTTCCTCTATTTCCAATAGACCATCGACTCATGTAACACAAAACATTGTGTTACATTCAGAAACTTAAAAAAACTGTTAATATCTAAATACTTATTTATTTTGCACAATCTTTTATTCAAAATATTTCTCTCAAATTACAACAACAACAATAACATACCAGTGAAATATCACAAAAACGAGTCTTGAAAG
The DNA here is from genome assembly GCA_029844215.1 of Przewalskia tangutica. Taxonomy (NCBI): domain Eukaryota; kingdom Viridiplantae; phylum Streptophyta; class Magnoliopsida; order Solanales; family Solanaceae; genus Przewalskia; species Przewalskia tangutica. The sequence goes on from CM056721.1 coordinate 1,181,597, forward strand.
TAGAGATGGCAACGGATTCTGGACCCGGTCCAGATCCGGTGGATCCAGATCCATTTTATAGGATATGGATCTTCAAAATTTGGACCCGACGGATCCGGATCGGACCCGGATCGATTTATGACGGATCGGATCGAATCTGGATATGGATCTTGTCTTTGAAATCCGTATCCGGTCCAGATCCGATCTGTGTATCAGTTTTTTATTAAAAACATTATACATTTATACATCCATAAGACCAGTCCGATGATTATATTAATTTAGATTAGATTCCAGTATGGATATAAATGCTTCTTTGAAGGCACTTTGATAATGCCTCCTCCGGCAGTGACTAAACATATTTGCAATTATCTAGTCTAAAATAATCCTATCATCAGTGACTAAACATATCTGAAATCGTATTTTTAAGTATCTACAACTATTATCTTTAGCATAAGGCTGTGAAAGTTGAATTTGAATATGAATCTCTTTCTGCTAATTATCTTTTTCTATAAGGTTTTTCTGCTAATTATCTCGTAAAACTGAATCCTACAATGTGCTTGATTTTTTTTAAAATAGAATCCTGAATAACAGTCCACCTGCTAGTAAAGATTCTTGGAAATCTATATTTCTTCATGCAAATTTGCAATTTTTAGATCACTGTTTTCTCTATTACTCTACTTATTTTGTGATGCAAATATGCAATTATATGCTGATAGCAATTAGTAATGATAATTACTGGAGTTAAAATTTACATTGTCTAGTCTAAAATAATCCGGAAGTGTAACTAGTCTTTCTATGATGTAGATCCAGATCCGGTCTGTGGACCCGATGGATCCGATGGATATGGATCTCATTTTTATGGACCCGATGAATCTGGATCAGTATCTGGATACAGGTATGAAAAACGGATCTGAATCTCAATCGACGATCCAGATCCTATCCGTTGTCATCCCATCCCTACTTGAAACGGTAGAAATTACGAAGAACTTACTCCAACTCCAACCTTGACAATTTCTATTTCAAAATACAGATTTTACAAAAACTAAAGGGTAAGGAAACGCAAACAGAAGAAAGAGTCAAAGGCGCTGCTCCGTATTGGGCCCACATTATTCATGGGAATGTGGACAAAAGAGGCCTACAACACGCTAATGGATCAGTGTTGGAAAGCCCAAATTGAGTACGACTCCAAATCAAGTCCACTCCTCCTCTTTTGGCCGTACGCTGCGCACTGTACAACACGTAATTCAGATTTCATCCACACACAAACTGACACTGTGCGCCCAACTGCTACTCTATTAACGTAACCTTCAATTAAATAATGTGCTGCCAAATTTTATTTCTTTTCAAGAGATATTTATCTATTACTAGTGATCTCTTTGTTTCAATTTATTTGATATATTTTTCTTTTTAATTCGTCTAGATAAAATGATATATTTTTTTATTTGACAATAATTTAATTTTAAATGTTACTTCCTCTCAATTTTTATGATGTAATTTGAATGAGCACAAGTTTAAGAAATAAAATAAGACTTTTAAATCTTATAGTATAAAATAACTCAAAAGATATTTGTGTGGTTATAATCATCTCGTTAAGCATAAAATGTAAAGTTTAAAGTTAAATTGTTGTCAAATAAGAAAAGAGTTATTCTTTTTAAAACTGACAAAAAAATTGTCATATCAATTGAGACAGAGGAAGTACATTTTACGCTTAACGAGATGATTTATAATCATACAAATATCTTTGACTTGTTTTAAACAATAAGATTTAAAAAATCATTTATTTCTTAAACTATGTGTTCAATCAAAATATATCACATAAATTGGGACAAAGAAAATCACATATATCTATAAGATTTAAATAAATCATGAATCCTATTTCGATAAAAACAAAATTGAAAATATTTGAAAGTAGGAATAAAAGGTATCTACAGTGTCTCTTTTATTTATTTTTTAATCATTCGAATTACAAAGTTCACTCGTCAAATTAATTTGAATTTGCTTCTGGTAAGATGTGTGGTAAATCATGTCAACGAAAAAAATATCATTTACAGGAATCTTTAATTAAGAGTAAAGAGTTACTAATCATCCCATTCTTTTGGTGGTTAAAAACGGTAAACGTGTATATTATAGAAATAATTGTATTTCTATCCATAATTAGAATATATTTATATATTGTGTAAATATAATTATGGTGAAACTATGATTCCTCTTTTGTATAAGCTTAGGATTTCTATTCTATAAGAGATGAATATTGTACTCTATATATACATTGATATTAATGAGAAGACTCCTACCAAAGATTAATATCATCTCAGAAAAACTATTTCAATGAAACTCAACAATAACAGTCTTAGATGATTATCATAATAATATTTCCTACATTTTATCTTCTATTGTTTGTGCTCAAGAGACAGGTAAAAATGAAAAGCAGCGTTATAAATATAAACAAACAAATAAAAAGGATAAAAAAGTAATTTGAGGAAAGTTGCCAGTCCCACTAGCATCCAACAGTCATTTAGTGTCCGTTTAGTTGAGTTTTTTGGCCAAAAATCGAATTGTTTGATTCAAAATAGAAAAAGTAATTTTGATTTCCAAAAGCGCTTTTGGCCTCTATTTTCAGAAGCTCAAATTTTGGGCTTTTGAAATTAGAGGTTGATTTTGTCCATTTTTAAATCAAAAATAATTTTTATTAAAAATCAAATACCTAATTACTTTTTGATAAGAAACTTTAATTGAAAAACTCTACTCCTAAAATCTATATTTCTAAAAATTCTTTTAAAAAAGCTGCACCAAACGGGCCCTCAATGAGCTCTTCCAGTTTTCAAGACAACCAAATCACCTTCTTCTTGGACGCTCTTTTCATATTGTACAGTGCCCTCGTCCTTTTCTTCACGCCATTGCTTTAATAATGTATAGATCTAGAAAATATTAGGGGTCGTTAATTGGCGGATTATAGTTAATAATATAAAAATTAATTATAAGAATTTATGTAGATATTAATTATACGGATTTTTAATTTGTGAACCCAACCTTTATATTAATTTTATATATGAATAAATTATTTTTAACCAACTAACAAATATGATAATGTTAAGGGGTTTAATACCTGTATAATTCACCTTCCAAACCAGCTACCAAGCAACCCCTTACAAGTTGCAATTATCAAACAAAATTTAATTTAAATATTTGATTGTTTTATTATGACTCTCTTCTTTTCAAAATGATTATCTACTTGAGCTCTATTTTTGACGACTAGGCCTATCGCCTATTTAACGTACAAATGGAAAATAGAATGCCAAACTAAGCTTAACTTCCGTCACTTTATCGACGCTAAATGCTCAAACTTTAGGCCTAATTAGTTTAATTTTAATAGCAGCAGGCAGGCCTACTTAAAATAATCTCCAATTCACAAAAATAAGGTAAAGGTGACACATTTTTATTTTTTCTTAAATAAATTTAATTTGCTCTTTTCTGAAATAGAACATTTTAGCTGATCATTTTCTCTGTTCTCAAATCATGATTCTCCGGATTAGTATGCAGTAAGGATTAAAAAAATAAAGATGCTCATTTCACTTTTCACTGTACACTAAACACTATTCATTTCATCATCAACTAAAACCCAAAAAAAAAATCAGTACAAAAGGGTTAAAAAAACACAAAATTAATGAATTTAACTACACATTTACCAATGTTTTTGCTTTTTAATTTCTGATGAAATTTTAGTCAAATCAAAGCTTCAATGCTGGCTTTTTTTAGTATTCCACATACAGGGCATTGATGGAGAAGAGAATCACAAGATTTGCAAGAAGAGAGATGTCTACAAGGCAACAAAATCATGCACGAATATCGACAACTGCAGCTTTTGCATATCATTTTTCCTCTTTGTTGTCGTTCCTCAATTTCTTCATCATCGCAGCAAGATTCTGCATTGGTGGATGAACAATAATAAGCACTTTCTCTTAGCTGTTCGATTGTGTTGTTCAATGAAATCACAATTAATTCGTTTTCGTTGGCGATTCTCTGCCGTGTTTGCTTCTCTATTTCCATTTTTTTCAAAAATTCTTCGAGTTCCTTTGTCCTGTTTGCTGCTTTAGTGATTTCTTCGTCCTTCTGTTTTAACAGAAATTGTAATTTCGCTTCGTATTTTCTCCATATCAATGCCAACTGCTGCTTTCTTTGCTCGTTTAAAATCAAACTCAATCGTTCATTCTGTTAAAGCGAAAAATAAATCGTCAAATTTATGCAAATTGAACAAAAATTTGATGAAAAATATATCAAATATAAAAAAGTAGTTAAAGAATCAAATACGTGTAAGCTGATGAACTGATCGATTTCAATCCTCTGATTAGCTAGAAACTGATAAAAATGCATTGATTCAGTAATGTTGCTATACTGTTTTGGCATATTAATGTTCATCAAATTCTGTTGTAGCGATTGTTGTTGTTGTTGAGTATTGAGACAAAACTGATTAAATCCACAACCACTTTCCATCAAATACGAAGAACAAACGAACAAAAATTTCTTTCTCTTCTCCTTAAGCAGCAAAAAAGCGAAAACAAGAAGTTGATTTGTTGTTCTTCACAAGTAGGCCAAAACTGTTAAAAAGGGGAAATTGTCGGGACTAATTTTGTTGAGTGTTTATAGTATGGGGGTGAATAGTTAAATTTCTTTATTGAGAGAAACTGAAAACCTGAAAAAGGGGCAGAGAGCCCAAGAAGGCATTTAAAGAGAGTACGTACACATGCAGATTTTGTGATTGACTATCGGGTCAGAATTGAATTAATTAATTACCATTTATAAAGAAATAAATTTAGTTCTAATTCAGTTGTCATTCCTTATTGTGGGTTTTACATTCTATTATTTTCAGACTCCACGTTATATATTTGATTTCCACTCCTTAATTGATTTTTTTTTTGAAATTATTTAAAATAAATACTACGTAAAAATTTCACCGACAATATAAAAAGTGTTTACATGTTTTGGTGTAGTTTGATCCAATCTCTATGGTTATAATTTCACTGAAAAAATTACCAATACATACTAAATGTCGTTTGATTGCTAGTTAGAGTTATGTATGTTTGTAAATTTAGAGATTAATATGCAAAAATTAGTTATACAAGGCTTCATTACGCATAATTTAGTTATTTTATTTTTTGTCTCACATAAAATAATATATAAATTGACTAATAAGTAATAATTTATACCTACTTTATTTATGCGAGATGGTACAATAATAATCAAACATCATACTTGGTATGCTAAATTATTAATAAAGTAACTAAATATCTATTAAACATAATATTAATTATGCTAGTTTTAATACGTGAATAACTCTCTCCCTAACTAACTATCAAAAGACCCCTAAGGTATAAACACTTGCATAGTTGCATGTAGTTAAGTTTAAAATAATATATACGGTTACATGAACTTTACTCACTTTTCAAAGTCAAATTATACATATTCCAACCTAATCAGAATTGGTTAAGCCAACTTGTGATCCGCAAATTGATCATAGTAATAAGTAGAGCGTTTTTGGATCCGTGCGAAGTGTGCTACCGCATACGATCCCCCGAAAAGCGAAAAATTTTAGGGTCATTTTTTTCATTTTTTATTAAGTAGTATTAGCCAAAATTTACTATAAAGACTCATAATTCTCAGTTCTTAACCAAATTAAGGATCCACTTTTAAGAATTAAAAAATGTCACATCTTATCAAGAAAGTTACTTTATTTTCACACCTTTTTTTTAGGTAAAATCATAATTAGTGTTTTGTTAGTAAGTTAATACGTAGAAATCTTGGCAGATAGGAACACCTACGAAATTTCAAGGAAGTGATAAATAAAACCAAATTTATGGAATTCCCACCAACGTATTGGAGTGGAATTCAAAGGAATGTCTTCTTCTAACTTAATTGACAAGTTAATTAAGGGTCGGTAAATATTTATTATATATAATTTATATCAAACTATTGAAATTAACCTTGTCAATTAAAAATTAAACTGAAAAATAATATTACTTAACTATAATTAAGTGATAAATATATATATATAAAAACACGTATATTTTATATTTATTGGTTAAATATAATCACGGTACAAGTTTTTACCTTAAGCGCTCTCTTCAACGTTCTTAAAATTTATTTGGAAAAGACAATAGCTTTGAATTTAAATATTTATGTGAAAGAAAGTAATGTTTGCATTTGATTGGGCGTGACTCCGTGTAATTAATCAGTTTACGTTATCTCATATGAAGTATATAGTATTGAATATGATGCATACCAGATGCGGTTGTTCTCCCCTTAATCAAAGGTTTTAGATTCGAGTTCTGAATATGAAAAATTATTGGTAGGGATCGCTTTCTCCGGATGAGCTCTATGCGGCACGAATATAGAGCTCTACGTGATACGAATAAAAAGAACACACCTTAAATTATGCCAATTTTATATGAAGGATAAATTCATCAAAATACAAACTTATCTAACCTTTAAAAAAGGTGTATTATTATGCATCTTAAATATTGTGAAAGTGATAGGATGAGATAGCTGGAGAGACATAGAGAACACATGAATAAAGCAATGGGGAATAGATGTGGCCTTTTTTGCAAAAATAATTCATGATTCATCACTTTCTTGTTTCTTAACCTCCTTGAATTAAATGAATCATGCACATTCATATGATTAACCTATCTCCAAAGAGTCAGCTTTGGAAAACAGCATTAGAGATCATATTGGATAATCATGCTTTATGTATTCTTTTTAATTGCCCTTTATATAAACCGTAAAAAACTTGTGTTATTTACTCGCCCAAAAGCAAAATTATTTTGGCTAAAATGAAGGTCATAATCCAATCCGCCTAAGATTTACTAAGTTTTATTTTTTTATTTGTTCTTTTATAATTTTTAAGAACTTAATAATCTTTTTCTTTATTATGACACAATACACTAAATAAAATATTTTAAAAAAAAATAATTCCATTTCTCATTAATCGATTTGTGCTATATAACAACTCATTTTTTAGATGGACTGAAATTAGCAGGTCAAATGGGATGAGTCAATAAATAAGCGAGTCAATGAGCTACCCAACCGGAACGAGTTGGATGATTCATGTTTTCATTGGCTAATTTTACCATCTTTAATGCCAAGTACGATGAAAATAATTTAATACCAAGGATAAATCGTAGTAGGCTAGTAGCTGCGCCAAAGTTGTTACATCCTAAGTCCTAACACATTCATTTACTTGTAGGAATTCTAATCTGCATTGTGCGGCCTATTTGTATGGCTAAGATAATCAATATAATATTTAGTAATTTCTTCGTTTACTTTTACTTGTCCACTTTAACATATCAAGAGAAATATAATTTTTTTTATTTTATCCTTCACATTAATTACTCATTTCTAAATCATTTTTCAAATTTATTAACAGTATACGCCAATTAATATGAGTATTATGATAAAATACAGTCTTTATTTATTAGGGATCGTTTGGTAGCTAGTAAAAATACCTCTTATTCATGTATTAATCTCTTGCATAACTTATACAATGTTTGGTAGCTAGTAAAGAGACGCCTTATGCTTGTATTAATTTTTGCATACTTGTACTGCGTTTGGTAGCTAGTAAAGAGACGCCTTATGCTTGTATTAATTTTTGCATACTTGTACTGTGTTTGGTAGCTAGTTAGGAAGTAAGTTATTCATGTATAAAATTAGTACGACGTTTAATTTGATTTGCAATTTAGAAACTCGTCTAACTAATACATGTATAAGTTATGAGGATTCTATGTATTATTTTATGTGGGGTAAAAGATAGAATAACTAATAATGAATAAAAAGTAGAAACGATAATACTACCCTTATCACTTTCCACTTAAATACTTTCCTTTTCTAAACAAATATTTTTATATGATTTTTAGTATAATTTTTTTACTATAATATTTTAAAATTTGTACAGAAATTATAATATTTTAATTATAAATAAATATATTAATATTTAAAAGTATATAATATTTATTAATTTTTAATATAATAAATCAATATCCAAAGAAATAATTTATGCATCACTAACCCTGCATAACTAATACTTGTATTATTAATACATATATAACGAATACTTGCACAACTAATACCTACATTATTATTACGATTATTACCTGCATAATTATAACCAACTATCAAACGACTTCTTAGTTTTTAAGAACAAAATAAAAAATGAATAAATAAAAATGAACGAAGGAAATAATTCTTACTACTCCATGTATTAATCCCCATGCTAATCTATAAAGGGCAATAGGAGAAGTACATTTCCTATCTAAAATCTACTAGCTAGTGGATCTCTTAAAGATTTGTTTTAATAATCTCTTAAAGATTTGTTTTAATAATATACCTATTGTAATTTCATCAGTAAGGATCCGGATAGATAAAAGGTTTGTTTCAATTGTTTGTATGACTTCATACAACATGACTATCAAAATGAATTAATTAAAGAAACATCAAACTGTTAATAGTCTCACGTCGATATATGAATTAGATCACAATTTATCTCCTTATATATATTTTGTACACGACGTCATCTCTTGCTCTAGTTTTTGAGATAGAGTTACGTTACATGTCTATTTTCTACAAATTATCATAGTCACGGCTAACTAATTATTATTTTTGTAAACATGTATATTATAGAAACAATTATATCTCTACCTAAAATTAGAATATTTCCATATATTATGTAAATATAATTATGGTAAGACTAGGATTCCTATTGTATAAGGAATAAATATTATACTCTATATATACTTTGATATTAATAAGAAGACTGCTCAATAGAGATTAATATCATCTTACATGATACTTATAATTCTTTATTTATTTCCGCTGCATTTTAACTCTTTCAAAAGTTTTTCTGTTTTTATCCAAATGTAATTTACTTATTTATGATATTTTAGTGACATTCGACATCGCTTTCGTGATACGCTCATTTCTACTTGCTTTGATTTTATTTAATCAATAGTATTAACCCACGGGACCCAACACTAATTATCAATTAATATCCATTATCAACATAACCAAATATATATATATTCCTTCCTGAACTTACTTTTTAAGAAAATAAGTTAATCACATGACGATGTTCCCATACCCGACGAAAATATATTGAACATGGCTAACGTAATGTTAGATTAGTTAATCACATGACGATGTTCGATCAGAAACAAATTGAAAAACGTGATGAGGTTAGACATTTTTTCAAATAGGGAATGGGCCATTATTAGGATTTGTTTGATCAACCAGTCAACGTATAGAAAAAACATGAACGGTAAGAGTTTATATCATTGATTGTCAATTAAACGAGATTGAGACATAATTATTATTGTCACCATAAGCGAGTTGAGCGTCATGAAGAAAGGTTTAGGTGGATTGATCCCCCCTGACAATATTGGGTTTCTATGCTATCATTAAGGTAGGAGGGACATGAATAATAAAAATTCATATAATTGATAATTACAATTAATTTATGTAATTGTTATAGTAATAGAATGACCCAACGAAACGTTTAGGGACCTATCTGAGCCTCCAGTGTCAATAACAACATTGTCTTTGTAAACGTGTATACAATGTATCCTTACCCATAATTAAAATATATTTCATATATTGTGTAAATATAATTATGGTAAAACTAGGATTCCTCTTGTGATTAGGTTTAGGATTTCTATTGTATAAGAGATTTAATATCAGACACTATATATATAATTTGATATTAATGAGAAGACTCCCACAAAACGATAAAGCTGAAAGAATCATCCGCATCATTAATAATATGATTTGCACTCTATTGATTCATGTCTCTCTAAAATGTCAGAATACGTTTTTAATATTCTCCCATATCAAGATATTTAGTCCGACATGATCAACTATGAGAATTCATATAATTGATCATAAATTAGTTTGAAATCAAAACATAATTATTATTGTTTTCATGAACAAGTTGTTGAGTTCATGAATCGATCTAATAATAGAGGGGCCGAAACCCTAAATTGAGAGAAAGCAAAAGAGGCAAATTGTATTTGTTATAAAATGAGAGAAAGTTTGTAAGTATACTGTACACTACGATATTTATACAAGAACTAATGGATCGGGTCACCACTAATTACAATTGAGCCCAAAACTAAACATTACATCTGCACAAGTTGAGAAACTTAAAAGAAAGGTTTTGGTGGCCTGATCCCTCTGGTGTTGAGCAATTCTTATTCATTAATGAAAATCAACTAATATTCTTTTGCTGAAAAATTAAATTGTATAGATAAGTTAACTTTTAATATATATATATATAACTTTCTTTACATTTTAATTAAATACAGTGCGTGTCCGTGCAGTTTCCTAATTTTGGCCATACTTTTTTTCATGTGAAGATCAAGACATCGAATGCGCGCATACTCAGAAGATTAATCCGCTTGAAGCGATCGACATCGAATACGTGCACATCTCGCGATTTACCCGGCGGTGGCGGCTGAGGACGGATTCCATCGCCTCCGTGAGCTCAAAGATCGCATGCAGTGAGCGATATGGGGATACTAAAACCACCCGAGACCTGGATTATTAAAAAAAAAAATGATTAGCTAGTCTTGATTATCGATCTTGTTTTATCTTAGGATTTATTGTTGCGGTGAGTCATAAAAGGACTAAACACGTGAGTCATTTTCCCAATATAAATGCCAGACCGCCAGCAAAAGTTTGAATTCCAATGTACTCTGAATATGAGTACCAGTCTAGAAGGTTGATAAATTTCAGTCTACTAAAGTAATAGGAGTATTAGTGTTTAGTGGAGTGAAATCCAAAAAGAGATGTTTGGTTTTGGGGATGAGATTTGCTCGTTTGAGTGCATACAACAAAGTAGTATTCACTCCTGTCTCAATTAATATAATCTACTTTTATTTGACTTCTACCTTATAAAAAAAAAAAAATTATGATCTAAAATAAGCTAAAGATATTTGCGTGGTTATATATCCATCTCATTTTACATAAAAAAAATAAAATTTAAAATAAAATTATTATCAAATAAAAAATATGTCAAAGTTAGTCATTTTTATTTGGGAGAGAGGGAGTAGTTGTTTTGAATGAATCAACACTTGTTGATCACTTGCCTCTTTACTTGACTAATACTCTCTCGATACAGATGAAAAGCAGAAGTGAAGACATTTTTTTTTAGTCAAAATAGAGAAAAATGGATAAGAAATCACCAACACAAGGAGTTTTTCCTTATCCGGATGGATTTTGCACATTAGCCTGGAATAACCATAGGAAACTTGGTCTCCTTATCACGATCGTCCGTGTGAACTTTGCTACCGCACAGGGCTCCCGAAAACTTAAATAAATTGTAATAAATTTCGAAAATCAACCCATAAATTTTATATTTTAAATTTATTAGTGATAATTACTGTCATTTAAAGCTTATGTTAAGATCAAGAAGAGGAGAATTATTTAATTTTAATTTAGTTCGATGTGCTTATTTGGACATGCACTCGAATTCATCGTTAATGCCGAGTGCCGACTAGTACACTATTGACTATTCTAATTCTAATAATTCACGAGGTCCCTTAATTTTGACTAGGATTCAGCTTTTCCTGAAAGAAGGGAGATAATGATGTTGATACATTAAAAAAAAATTACATTACATAATATTAATATAATATTTGATTCAGGGCCGTCTCGAATATTTTGGGGGTTCTGTTCTAATTCGTAAAAGTGAGTTTTTAATTGGGCTAAGACCTGCGAATTATAGACATTTACAGTAAATTCTGGCTAATACTACTTAATAAAAAATGAAGAAAGGGGCCTTAAAAAATTTCATTTTTCAGTATGCAGAAGACACTGCACGTGTCCAAAAACGACTTATTTTGATTGCCGCATGGCTCGATTGCCTGGTAGATTGCCCCAAATATAATATTTGATTAAAAGTAATTTATATATTACAATTTCTACCTAACTTGTTTCTAAACCAAACGACTTGAATTAGTGTTTTTTTACATATGATGAGTGATTTGTAACTCAACCAGTTAGTATTTTTTGTTATTTTTCACGTGGTGTTCGATTACTACATTGGAGCTTGAATAGTCCGAAGTCAAGCCACGCACGTGAAACTTCTGATTAAGGGAGAAACAACTCCATCGGCACCCAACATCCTTTTGTGGTAAGGTAGTAAATTCTATATCCCCTCAAAATAACTTTTCTTCTTTTAATCAAATCCACAATTTCTGTTTCTCTATCAAAATTAACCTCCTTAATTTGTGCTTTTTCTTGTCGTCTTATTTCTGCTACTTTCCAAGAAGCCCAGTCTTTCGTCTATACATCATTATTTTATGTAAATATTATATTCTAAAAAATAAATAACAAAAGATGTGATTGTCCTTTCCGTACACATGGAAAAGATGCGTTTTTATTGGAATGATTTAAGAAAAAACATAAGACAAGTCAAGTATCCAATGAGGTTTGGTTTAGACTCTAGTGGATAAAATGATTGTAACCACAGGTCGATTCGACCCTCTACTAGAAAGAATTGCTTGGAGAAATTTTCAGAACAATGATCCTGGCCAAGTGAAATTTCACTCATTACCATTTTTGTAACAAAAAAATAAGACAAGTCAAGGAAAATCAATACTTAAAAGTTAAAAGGCAGAGAAAATAATATAGTAAAAGATATATTTAATGAATTAATAAGTTAATCCCCCTTGTGCACCAACTATACTAACTTTATAAAATTATTATAAGGACAATGCAAAGTAAAGAGCTATTTCTCTGGCGTCCTTCATGCGGCAGATAAAATAATAAATATAAATATTACCAAAAATTTATATTCTCCCTCCTATTTTAACTATTGTTTTAGCTTTTTTTCACGTCCATTAAGAAAATAATAAAAAAAAGTGTAGTTTATTATGTTACCCCTATTTAATAAAGTAGACTAATTTTCCTCCTAAATATTGTGCATACTTCTTTAATGTTTAGGATATAGCTTGAAATAATTATCAACTTTAATTTTGAATTGACAATTATTTTAGGACAAATTAAAGCTAAAACGACAGTTCAAATTAAACACAACCGTCCGGTTGACCATCGACCGTTGACTTAGATTTTAACCCTACCGAATGATAGTGACCGGTCAGGGTTTGGTCGCCTCAACCCCAACCCGCACGGTTATTTAAAACCGAAGGCCGGGCCAAGTTCAGAATCTAAAAACCGGTTTCGTTGACGGTTAACCTGACTTGACCAGAACAAAAAAATAAAATTGCCCAACTGGCCATTTCGACCATTGGGCTTGGGAGAATTTGGGAAGTGGGCCAACTGGGCCATTTCAATTGCTGGTCGCTTTTATAATTATTATTTTTTTTTTTAATTTTGTTTAATTATTTATTTTAATTCCATTTTTACCCTTTAAAAAATCTATAAATTCTCTACATTTTCTTCATTTTTATCACACAACATTTCTCTCAATTCTCTTATTCTCATACTCTCTTAATCATCTTTATTATCAATTTTCAAGTTATTAATATTATTAGTTTTCAAATTCAAAGTAGCAAGACGCAAGACTTGAGTTTATTGAATCAATCAAGTTTGGTACACTCGTTTCATTCTCTAATTATTTTATTAAATTGTCATATTTATTTGTTGATTATTTAAATATTTTATAATGTCTTTACTTGGAATTGCGTCGGATCGCAACAGTAAATCTAGTTCATGGGTAAAAATCAGAGTTCTTCATCATCTAATCAAAATATAGATTATGATCAAATGCAAGAAGATTTTGGAATAAGATAATGAATGTGATAACGCTCAATTAGATAATATTGTCAACTTGAAGAATAAGAACAAGAACCTCCTACACCTACTAGTGTTCTGTCAACGTTGCATCGCTAGTGGTAGTCGAGTCGTAGACTCCTTTACCGTAACCGCAGCAAGAAAAAAGGAGTAAAGTGTGGCTCTTTTATGATATAGTTGTACCGATAGAGTTAAATGTAATATTTGTGGGAGAACTTATAAACATAAGCGAGGGGTGGCGACGGGGACGGACACTATAGGTAGACATATAAAACACGATCATACGGACAATGGGATGTCATCTCGATTTAGAACCCGGTCAACAACAACTTAATCCATTAATCGGGTTGGCTAAACGATCCAAAAAGATCGCATTGAATTAGCAAAATGATTGTCGGAGGTTGTTTGCCTTTTCTTTCGCTTCTTCTTCATATTTAATTACATATATTCAAAGAGTATATAATCCTTTTTTAAAGGTGTTCCTCGTAGTACTACTAGAGCCGATATTTTTAGACTTCATAATGATTATGTTATTTTCTTGCAATATTTGTTTGCTAACCTTCCATGCCACGTTAGTTTTACTCGCATATCGACACGCATTGAGCAGTTATGATTATTTAACAATTACTTGTCATCGATTGATGGAAATTTTAAAATGGAAAACGATATTGCTTTTTGCGTATGGCGAGGATCAAAGTCATACCGGAAAATATATGTTTAAACTATTTGTTTTTATGCCCAAAATATAATCTTTATAATAAAATACTTTGTGTATCATTTGATAATGCATCTAATAATACATTCTTTGTAGATCTTTTAAAGCGGAAGTACAACCACCACTTCGATATATTTCATGTTCGTTGTGCTTGTCATATTTATAATTTAATTGTTAAAAGTGGTCTTGATTTATTTTCACCAAATAAAACTTGTCAAAAGAGTCATTGGAGTTATTCAGGTAATAATAGGAAAAATAGAATTATAGAATTTAAAGAAAAATGTAAACAATTTAATTTGACACCTAAATTCATGCCAGAAGAGATTATTACACGGTGGAATTATACTTATTTATTTTTAAAATAATGTTATAAGTATAAAGACCCATAACACATGTTTCAAATGCGCATTGTAAGAACGTGATGTATATGTTAACCGAGCGAACATCGAAATCAATTGGTGAACTTTTAAAAATTTTACGTAAATTTTACATCGCAATCGTTGAATTTTCGTGATCTTATTACCCAACAATTTGTAATGCTTTATTCATATATTTGAAATTTCCTATTTACTTTATGGTTTAAAATCAAATGTGAAATATACAGATGCGATTCTGCTTATGTTTGAAAAGTTTAAAAATATTTTTTTCCTATTCCTGATGTTTATTGTATTGGTGCAGTCTTAAATCCTTCTATTAAAAAAGTAGATTGTCATAATCTAATATTTAGTTTATATACTTGTATGGAAATAGGTGGAACAGAAACTCCATCTTCATTTGATTGCATAAATAAACTTGATACTAATTTAACTACATTATATGAATATTATGCTACATTACATGATAACACCAACTCTGCTACTAATATTCCTTCTAGTTCTGGTTCTGTGTCTACACCTGCAGGATTCAATGATGATGACGATGAAGAAGAATCTTTAGACATATGGAGCACTTTTACAACACAACCAACCACTAGCCGATCTTGCGATGAGATGCAATTTTATTTGCAAAAGCCAGCGGAGCCGAAGAAAATTTTTGACCCTTTACAATGGTGGCAGGATAACAAAAGGCAATTCCCGGTACTTGCAGCGATGGCCCGGGATGTTCTTAATGTGTCGATCTCAACAGTGGCTTCTGAAAGTGCATTTAGCCAAGCACGAGATCAAATATGAGACACACGTCACTCATTGGGTGGAAACACATTAGAAGTGTTAGTCTGCTTAAGGGATTGGATCAGATCAGAGAGAAGAAATCAAGGATGTGGAGACGTTAATTCTCCGGAAGATGAAGAAATAGGCAATATTTTGGAAGGCGAGAGCGGAGGCGGGACTGAAATTAATACTCCAGATTTAGAGGCTATGGAGCATAACCAATTCAATCAACCTATAGATTACGAAGAACTTGCAAGAAGGATGCATAATATGTAAATTAAATTATTATTACTTCATTATGTACTCTTATTAACATTATGAAAGTTCAAAAGTTAACATCTTATCATTAGTTTTAATTTTACTATCTATTTAGTTGTTAATTTGTTATTACTTATTTGTTAACTTATATCTACTAATCTAATAAATTAATAAAAGTATAATTACAAATTTACAATATAAAGTTATAAACTTATAAAGTATAAAGTTATAAACTATAAAATAAAAAATTAACTTTAAAGTTTCAATTTTAATATATACAACTAAATTATATATTATATTATTATATTACATATTTAAATTGAATTTAGTTTATATTATAGAAAATAAATACTAGAAATTAAAAAAAAAAAATTAGAAACCGGTTGGACCTGCTTCGACTTAACCGCAGACGCCAACTCGAATGTAACGAACTAACCGGCGTTAGTCCGTGTGAACGGACCGTAACCGTCCGAATCGTTAAACCCTTGCAGGCTACCGGTCCGGACCGGGTCAGCCCGTTAGCCGGGTATAGTTCAAATGCGACTGATAGTATTTGACAGCCATGATATGTTTTGGGTTTTCCATTCTCTGAAAGATTATAAAATACTTGGGCTTTCTAAGTTGGGATATTTGGCCCATTTCGAATCAATCTTGAAAATCTGCTGTAAGTTAGCCCAACCAAGATAGAAGCATTAGTGGCCATTTGGATGGGCCTCATCCAATCCAATAATGTTTTACTCATTAAATTAGTGTTCATTTAAGGAAAACAGTTGACCCAAAATATATATCAACTTGAAAATCAATAACTCATCGATGATATTTTTCTTTCAATTTCATCCTGATTACTGCAAGAAGATGTATGGTTATTGATTACTCATTTAAGAAAGACGACAACGACAACAACACATTCAGTGTAATTCCACAACGTGTGGTCTTGGGAGGGTAGAGTATACACAGACCTCTACCATGGTAGAAAGACTGTTTTCGAAAGACCATCAACTCAAGATAAAACATAAGCAAAAGCAAAAGAAAAGGAACGGTCAGATACTTGCATGTGAGATATTGTCAGTACGTTATAGGTCAACTTTAAAGCTATAAAATTAATGCACAAAATATTAATTTATTTACATGACATAACTAAAATTTTCAATCTTATCACATAAATAATAAATAATTGAGCGATACCTTTCTGTAAAAAAACAAGAGGTGATTTGGTTTAATGTGAATATGAACGATAATTTTTTTTTAAATATATTCCGTATGTCTCAACAATATTGACATACTTTCCGTATTAATTTATCACAAAAGATTGACACCTTTTATATTAAAAATAATTCAACTTTATGAGATGATTTACAATCACATAAATATCTAAAACTTGTTTTGGATTACACATTTTAAAAGTGTTTTATTTAATTATATTTAAACTTTTTGTTAAGTTAAACTAAATCAATCTTTTTGGGTGGGAGTAATTTTTAACAAAAAATATTATTTTCAAATGTAGCAAAAGGAGTCGATTAGTAAATTGTTTTGATATTCCCAATTTGTTTGGGCCGTGGTCCGTGGGCCGTGGTTTGACTTGTCTGTCATGGTACAAGAATAGGCTGGTCTTTAATTTGCCCCTCAAATAAAATTTAGACATAATTTTTTTACAGAATTCAATACAATTAATATCGATTTTATAAAAAAAATAAACTTCATAAGGTATAATTTTTATTTAAGGGACAAAAATTAAAGCCAAGTAAAAAATAGGAACAAAAGTGCAAATGTCCCAAGTTATGAAGTCGGTGAAGCATTATCCAACCTACAGTGAAATTTTGGATGTCCAGTAACTGAACCTCACGTGGGATTCTGAACTGTGACTATTAAGTAATGGCGGTTTACAACTAGGGCTACACAACAGGATAAAATCGGATCGGATCGGATCGGACCGAATATTTAGAAAATTAAGACTGAAGACCGGATCAAATTTATCGGTCTAGTCTGGTTATATGGACTAGGGCTGCACAACAGAATAAAATCGGATCGAATCGGACCGATGACCGAATATTCAGAAAATTAGGACCGAAGACCGAATCGAATTTATCGGTACGATCCAGTCTGAACAGGGTCGGTCCGGTCTTTTTTTTCGATCCGGACCGATTTTTTGAAACTAGACTATACGTTTATGATACTTTTTATGAGACTCGGTGGTGAATTTTTTTTTTTTACATTTTATAAACTGTAATTTTTTTTAGAGCAAACCAAGAACGAAGACAACCAATTTTTTTCGAGGGGTTCTAGTACTATTTTAAACAAAATTTGTAAGATTTTTTTTTGATAATTATTAATATAGTAATAATAGTAAAAAAAATTGTTAGGATATATAACCCTAGTGGGTGCAGTGAGTCTTCGTCCCTAGAGCAAACAACTAATAGTAGTGATATGTTTAGTAACGACAAAGTTATATATCTGCTATTCTTTTAACGATGGATATATATGTTTTAAATAGCAAGTAATATATATATATATATATAATGAGATAGCCTATAAAGACAAACTAAACCAAGCAGTCGTTGTCATCGGGTAGAATTGTCGACACTCAACAGATTATTAATAGGTTGTTTAGTGAGATATTTCTGTCATTTATAATCATTACTCTTTGCTCTCATCAATACACACGCTCAGTAGGGTCATAGTTACACACATTATAAGTAGATCTTAATTTGTTGAGTAAATCAAGAAAGAAATTAAAGAGGGGAAAAATGGGTGTTATTGACCATATTTCTGATATGTTTGATTGCTCCTCTGACCACTCCAAGCACAATAGACGCAAGCAATTGCAGGTATTTATATGAAAAAAATGATTTCTTATTACGTTCTGTATGAGATTTAGGGGCTTTACTGTAATACTTGAAAGTCTGGATTCAGATCTGTGTGAGATTTGAAGTTACTGAAAATTTTACTGTATCAATGAAGCAGCTAATTAACTGTGCTTTATGATTAGGTTTTAATTATGTTCTGATTATTTTGCTTGATTAACACTGAAATTAAACTCATTCAACTTAAATTTTGTGTTCATTAGATTGTTGTAGCTATTAATTAGTCAAGTATTAGACTACCAACTGCCCTGCACTAGGTTGATCGGGCGCAGATGATCTCATCGCCAGGTGGTGTGGGATAAACGTCACGAGTTCAAACCCTGCAGAACGCCTTCACCCGCCTCTTGGGAGCTCGCACACGGCTTGACAATGTGGTTTAACCTACCGACGTGATTTGCGCTTATCGTCGATCCGGGTTTACTGCGCACTGAAAGAAAGAATGAGTGCGGTGCCTTCACAACAAAAAAAGTATTAGACTATCAAATCTAAAGGTTGTTATATTGGTGCTTTAAGAATCATTCAGGCCTTAATTAATCTTTCCATTGAACATTTGATAGAGTTTCAAAAATTATTGGAGCATATGGCTTTCCACGTCCTCTTTCCTGTTACCTGAGTAAAGTTTTTCTTTAATTAAAATAATTTGGTTTAGGCCGGTGGTAAAGGAATATAAATCAAAAGTTATTTTTTCCCTGACATCTCAAATCTAGCTGTCTCAGTTTTGTGACCTGTTTTATTACCATGTACCTGTGCCGTCTAACATTTTTGAGGGAGTCATGTTCTAATTCGTAAAAATTGAGCCTTTAATTCGCACGGGTACAAAGACGGTCATTCCTAATCCCTTTTTACCAACACATTCAGCACTTCTCGTTCACATTTTCCAGCTATGTCTTGTCTCAATTAGGATAATATGGTACAAAGTTGAAATAGCTTATGCTCAAATTTTACTAGCAGTAATAAAAAGTGCTAGATGAATTTTTTCCATCTCTTCAATCATTGACGTGCAAAGTAACTCGATATATTTGTTGGTTGGAGGTAACATGTAACTTATAAATTAATTGAGGTGCCTAAACTGACTTGAACACTCAGGGGCGGAAGGGGTTCATTTGAACCTTTAATCGGAAAAATCACATTGTATATACGAGATTGAATTTTTAATCTATAAATAATAGATGATAAACTCACTTAGTAAAAAAAAATCTATCATTTTGAGAAAAGTGTCTTTATGTAAATAACTCTACTTTCGAGTTTCTTCCATGAAAGGTCCTACAGCTAGCTAAATGACAAATTAAAAAAAGTTAATACTGCTAATATAATAGATTTGGGTTGGTGTTGCAACATGAAGGCCCTGCAGAAAGGATAGTGCATATTCAGTATCGCCTTTGGGCCTACACTGAAATGTAAATTATCTTGGCTGGGCCATATTGCACTTTATGGACCTGCCTTATTGATGTACTTACTACTAGGCTAATGCTACTTTGTTTTGTCAGCCAAGATTTAAATTATATGCACTAATATAAAACTATTTCTAGCCATTTGGTTATAGAATGTTAAGTATTTGCTTTACTCTGCTATATTAGTCTTACTATACCAGTTATTGCATGTTACTTCAATATGATGGTGGGAAAAAAAACTTACAGTGGCAGTATACAAAAGTAGGTCCATGTTTACTTACATGAATACTACATCATTTTTCCTATTTTTCGCTTAATCAGAATCAAAGCAACAATTTATGTTTATGCATTCTCTTAGACTTAAGATATGTGCCAAACTAGTACATTAGAAGGTAAAAATAGCGTCCACTAACCACTTTTCAGCCATTTCTTTGAAAAATAACCATTGTCATCGGTACTGCCTCAAACATTTCAAAAACTGCTCTAATTCAGAAAAATGAGCCCTTAATCGCCAAGACCAATTACAAGAACTTTGGGTAATACTACTAAATAAAAAATGAAAAGTGGCCCTAAATTTTTCGTTTTCGCGCATGCAGAAGACACCCTGGCCCAAAGACGGCCCTGATTGTCATGGAATTTGAGACTCTAAACTCTATGACAATGCCTTTTTGTCAAATACATGGATTGAAAAATGGTTATTTGTTAATCCTATCCAATTACAATTTGTTATTAACATATAAAACTATGGATTTCAGACAGTTGAGGTGAAAGTGAAGATGGACTGTGAAGGTTGTGAGAGGAAAGTGCGAAGGTCCGTAGAGGGAATGAAAGGTGTTTCGTCCGTGACAGTGGAGCCCAAACAGCACAAGCTCACAGTAGTGGGCTATGTAGATCCACAGAAAGTTGTGGCCCGTGTAGCTCATCGGACAGGTAAGAAGGCAGAGATTTGGCCTTATGTCCCATACGACGTCGTTGCTCATCCCTATGCACAGGGTGTGTATGATAAGAAGGCTCCCGCTGGATACGTGAGAAGAGATGATTACCAAAGTAACCAGCTCGCACGTGCCAGTTCTACTGAAGTTCGTTATACTACTGCCTTTAGCGATGAGAATCCTGCTGCTTGTGTGGTCATGTGAACTTAATATTTCTGCTACTACTAAATTATGAACCTTGTACCATAGTACTCGTTATTGTTAAATCTGTATTGTACTGTATTGTTAAATCCATGAATGTGAGGTTCAAACTTTGAAGTGATTTCTTGGTCATTGATCTATCTCTCTTACCAATTGTTGCTTCCATTGACAAAAAGCAATTGTTAACACCGTGTTATATGATTGACATTTAGGTATCGAAAATGAGTTGTATATATCTTTAACAGTTGCATTATAGATTGGTTTCTATTTGTATTCACAATTTTATTTGAGATTGTTGCTCTATAGTCTATACAAGTCTGGTGTGAATTAGTAAAAAGTCATAGCGTGGAAAACATCAATAAAATTATATTAAAAATAATAATTAAAACATTTAATCGAGATAGCGTGGTGTGAATCAATAAATTTATACAAGAAGAAGACAAGAACATCTTTTTTACACAACCAATTTATCCTTATTTAAGCAGGTCACTTTTATTTTTCAAAATTATAATTAGCTAAAGGAGAAAAGCTCTATAATTTATTTTTCTGTATCTTATCTTCAACGTACAAGTATGGATTCATATAAAACTTAAAACTCTAATTAATTTAGCAAAAGACTAATTCATTAATTAGAAAGCTAACTTAAATAGCCGTCTGCCAAAATAATAATCAGTACATATATAGTATATGTATAATTAATGTACAATATATGTATATTGACTAGCCGATGTAAGTTTAGTTGAACAAAATCGGGATTCTTACACTGTATCACCGTCCAACATAATATTGCATTTTATACATAATTAATGTATATTTCTTATATATTAGCTTGTGACTATAATTATTTTTAGTTGAGCGACTAAATGTGTTAAAAGCTCAACAAAATAAGTGAAATTCCGAAAATGGGCCTCCAAATCCACTGTGATCCCCTGGAGACTAGCGGTACGTATAGCTTTTTTTTTTTGCGTGGATTGTTGTTTGTTTGAGCTGGTCTTTAATTTTTGCCCTTAATTCTCATTTAATGAAAAATTATTGGCTAAAGTATCCTTAATTCACTGGTCTACGAAATCAAAGAGTTTGTGTTCAAGCTCCAACAGAGTAAAAAAGATAAATCATTTCGCAAGACAATTTTTTTTTATAGAAACTATGCCTATTCGATCAAGTTGTATAGAAATTAAGTCCATTGGACATAATTTATACATAACTAGACAGACAAGGTATAATTTTAATTTTAATGTAATTATGCCTTAAAGGGCATAATTTTTATGTAACTACATATAAACTACGAAATCATCTGGGTTCGAACCTCAACAGAGTAAAAAAATTGCAAGATAAATTTTCATAGAAACTATGTCGGACAAGGCATAATTTTTTTTATCAGTTAAGAAAAAACTATGTCTTGTCCGATATAGTTATGTACAGTAAAACTTCTATAAATTAATAATGTGTGGGACCATGAGGTTTTATTATTTTATAGAGATATTAATTAATCAATAAATTAGTAATTATTAATTTATAGAGTTATTTTAAAAATAAATTTTAAATTAGTAATTTAAATAATTTTTTTGTCTAAAATCAATGAACAAATAAAGTTTTTTGTCTAAAATCAATGAGCAAATAAAGGAGACTCAAGAGTTCGCTTGTTTTGTCTAAAATCAATGAACAAATAATGTTTCCCGCCAAAAATGAAAATGCGGTGTAATGACAACTTATCTCCCAAGATAAAACAACAATCAAACAAATGAGCAAAGGAGACTCAAGAGTTCGCTATAGGAAGAAATATCTTTGAGTGTTTGATTGCAAGAAAGTAAGAACAATTTTCAAAAAATTGTTAAGTATAGAATGTCAATTGTGTGTTGCAAATGAGCCAAAAACTTCATTTTATAGTGGTGGAAGATGACCTTCCACATACCAAGTAATGACCTTGAATTGCCATGAATTAGACTTGATTGTGGAGTTACAATTCAGCCAAATAATGGTTGAATTCATGAGCAACATAATGGAGAGTTAATACTCCAAAGTCAGCCCAAAAATCACCTTTAATTCACTTCCAACGTTCAAATCGCCGCAAAGACCGAACTTCGTAGAGTTCCGGCGCCGCGACTGGTGGCGTAGCGCACGAGATGGTTTTCCGGCGTCGCGGTCCTTTTCCCGACTCGTTGCGACATTCACACTTTGTACACTTCTTTCTTCATTTACCAACGTGAAACTAACGTCATTTGGCCAATAACCGTCTATTACTTTACGTCTCAAACAATTCGTATACGTACCAATATCTCTTTCATTAAGAAAATTATGATCCTTGGCACTATGTGTGCACGTGCGTGGAAACAATATTTTCGACGTGCGGGGCCCCAATTTTTCGAGTCATAATTAATAGGATTAACTTTATTTCACGTTTAATAAATATTTCCAGCAATCCCCTCTTGAAGAAATTTTGGTGCACGACATGGTGCCTTTCTAGCAATCATCCGGCGGATCGATGTTGCATCTGGAGAGGTAGCCGTAGCTTTGAACCTTCCATAGTAGAATACCATCGGACATATTTACTGCGCGGTGAACGTGATGTCTTGAACCGTCAGTGTTTAGTATATGCCAAGACAATGTTATCAACGCAACGACTTTCCTTACTCTATCCTTTATGTTTTGTCCGTCGTGAGCCGTGGACACCCTTGGATTCTTAAGTGCGTTCATTTGAGGCGGCCTGTCTTCGCACTTAAATAGGTGGTCTCCTACAAGATATCCTGCAATACCTAGCTGCACGAGCGTTAGGAACCATTTAAAGTTTCCCCAACCTAACCTCAATTATTGAGAATCATTAAAGATTTGGAAACTTATCTTTTACCCCTCTACAAGTAGCACTTTTTGTCTATCACGGAAATGACCTTGGATTATGTTTCTTAAGAAGAAATCATTATCCGAAGTGCTCTTGCTTCCACCGAAGCGCTCAACTGAACCTTTACGATTTAGTTTTCCCATTGAACCTTATTCCCGGGATCTCCATTCATTAAGGTTGGGTGTCAACAGTATCGGTTCTTATTGATTGGATTTTAAGCACATTCCCCTAGACAGGTAGAACATCTGATCTCTGGGTATACCCTTCGTCAAGGGATATGCGATGTTTTTCTTAGATTTTACGTAAACAATGGAAATTATACCCGTGGTGATCAGCTGCCGAACGGACGCATGTCTCCGTCGAATGTGACGAGATTTGCCGTTGTACATTGAACTGCGTCTTCTGTGAGCCGATCGACTATCGCAGCCGATCATTACGTAAGCACGGGGTTTGTCCCAACATGGGATATCTTCTAAGAAATTATGAAGCCATTCAACTTCTTCTCCTGCTTTGTCCAAAGCGATAAACTCCGACTCCATCGTGGATCAGGCAATCAGGGTTTGCCTAGAAGATTTCCAAGACACAGCTCCACCACCGATTGTAAAAATATATCCGCTAGTGGACTTGATGTCGTCGCTATCAGATATCCACATTTGCACTTCTAGTACAATGCGGTGGATATCTCGAATAGTGTAACCCGAAATTTAGCGTGGACTTCAGGAACCGTAGTACCCTATTCAACACTTTCTAGTGATCCTCACTTTCTAGTGATCCTCACTTGGATTTCGAGTGAACCTAGCCAATTTATTGACTGCAAGAGCGATATCAGGTCGAGTGCAGTTTGTGATATACATCAGACTACCAATCACATGCGCATATCGCTCCTGGCGCATAGGTACACCAAAATGCTTGTCAATCTTTTGACTTCTTTCCAATGGTGTCTTTACTGGTGAACTGTCAAACATCTCAAATTTCTTCAGCACATCTTCGATGTAGTGAGATTGAGACAAGACCAGTCCATTAGATATCTTAGAGATCTTGATCCCTAAGATGACATCTGCGACCTCCATATCTTTTATGTCGAAACACTGTTTTAACATATTCTTAGTCTCTAGGATTATCCTAGGACTGCTACCAGTGATCAACAAGTCATCTACATAAAGGCATATCATGACGAACGAATCGGCATTTTCTTTCATGTAAACACATTTGTCACATTTATTAATGGTGAACTCTTTTGATAGTAGAGTACTATCAAATTTCTCGTGCCATTATTTAGGGGCATGTTTCAGCCCGTATAACGATTTGACAAGACGACACACTTTTGTCTCTTGTCCTGGAACCACATACCCCTCTAGTTGGTCTATATGACTTTCTTCTTCCACTGTCGGGCTTTTGGTTTTTCCAACTGTTGGCTTTCTAAATTCAGATTCAATATTTCTGTAGTCAGATTCACTGTTTCTGTTTTATCTGAACCTTTCAAGACCAAAATGTAAACATTTCCGGGACCACAAAGGAAGTTCAGTCAGAAGCCCCAACAGTCCATCAAACCAACTATCCAATTAGGAAGACTGTCTTAATATCCATGTCACGCAGGACTGCGGTGACCGTGGATACTAAGCTGCTCACATAGGATCACATGTTCAAGTAGCCTAAAGTCTTATACATAACTTGAGCGTACGGATCTGCGCTTGACTAACACCGTTATATTTAGGTGAGTAAGGAGTAGTTATTTGATGAATGAAGCTTCACCTTCTCCCCCTCCATCCCTACGAATTCCTCAATCCATGGGCTTTCCAACTCATGCGTTCGAAGCGCTTATCCATTTCAATAACTTCATCTTTGTTTTTCCACAAACAAAGGATGCACTACGTTGTGTCATCAATGAAGATCACAACATACTTGTCTTCCCCTCTATTTGTATAAACTTTAATTCACCCATGTAGGTGTTACAATATTATAGAGGAGCGATTTTTCTTACGCTATTTCTTTTGATGAAATGGAAAGGGATTTTGCCTCTTCGTTTACCTCACATGAATTTGAGGGTTTATGTCGACAGAAGACAACAATCTCAATGCAACCAGCTTTTGAATGACTTTCTATTTAACGTGTCTTAATCTATGATGACATAGATATATGGATTACAAATATATCATCCACTTGGCTACAGTTTTATTGTACCACTTTTGGTTATTATCAACCTGTAGGACATGAGGCAAACACTCAAGCCATATTGCCCAACAATGTCCTTGAAACCAAGTTTAGGACATGTATCACCTCTTTTAAGAGTGATCTCATTCCCTTAAATTCTTTTGAGTTCAAACTTCTTCTACTTTGAAGGTAGCGTTGCTTCACATGAACAACCTCTTGCCCGTGGTTAGAGCGTAACCGGATCATGAGTGATCTAGATTTTTTGGCCTACTCCAGTTGCCTTAGCAAACTCAGTGTCCTATTTCTTTTCTGCCTTTGTTTTTGGCCTTCAGATTATTCAAGATCTGGAAACTCTTGACCCACTCTAGTCTCCCGTAGGCTTTATATGACTGAGTGTCCAATACTATCCTGTCAAAAGACGGATCTTCTGTCGAAAACAGTGACATGATTGTCTCTAGTCCTCTAGTCCTTGTCTTTAGTTCTCTAGTCCTCTTCCCATGCTTAGGATTGTCCATAAATTCATTTTATTACAATCTAAGTCGAGATCTTTTAGGCCGTTTGTTTATACCAATCCAATTATAACCGGGAAGGAAAGCGAGATTAACCTTCTGATTTTAAAGTGTAGGGAATATATGTTTTAACGAAAACTCATTATATTCCTAGCCTTGTTTTGTTCACTTTTATTCAGAGATTATCTTTTAGCCTCATTTTAGACAAGGAAAATAATCAATTCATACCTTTGGGATCTGGCCCACGTTAGTCACGTGTCCAAATCCTCCTTACCATAAGATGGAGGCTTCTTTATCTTTAGCATTCTCCTCGTGTCCCAGTTGACATACTCAACATCTTGTGGACACTTGTTTCCACCACTCTCGGGAGCGGTGACAACAATTCTTCCTTTATCCTTACAAGCATGACTATAAGCAACCAAGATCTCATTCTTACATGTTGTTGAAACAACGAATATTATCTTACGTTTGTTGGATATTTGTTGGTAATATGAAAATGGGAATGTAGCAACAACAACAAATATGTTAGAAATGAACAATGTAACTTGGCTTGCTGAGTCGATTGATATTCAATCTTTCCTTAGGATAATATTGCCCCGTATATTCTTTCAACGGTGTAATGACAACTTATCTCCCAAGATAAAACATCAATCAAACTAATGAGCAAATGAGACTCAAGAGTTCGCTATAGGAATAAAGATCTTTGAGTGTTTGATTGCAAGAGAGGAAGAACAATTTTCAGAAAATTGTTCAGTATAGAATGTCAAGTGTGTTGCAAATGAGCCAAAAGCCTCATTTTATAGTGTTGGAAGATGACCTTCCACATACCAAGTAATGGCCTTGAATTGCCATGAATTAGAATTGATTGTGGAGTTACAATTCAGCCAAATAATGGATGAATTCATGAGCAACATAATGGAGAGTTAATACTCCAAAGTCAACCCAAAAATCACCTTTAATTCACTTCCAACGTTTCAAATCGCGGCGCGCGGCCTGCAGTTAGCGTGCCACACGAATCTCGAGAGTTCCGGCGCCGCGACTACGAGTGGTGGGCGCGGCGCCGAGATGGTTTTCCGGCGTAGCGGTCCTTTTCCCGACTCGTTTCGACATTCACACTTTGTACACTTCTTCCTTCATTTACCAACGTGAAACCAACGTCATTTGGCCAATAACCGTATATTACCTTACGTCTCAAACAATTCGTATACGTACCAATATCTCTTTCATTAAGGAAATTATGATCCTTGACACTATGTGTGCACGTGTGTGGAAACAATATTTTCGACGTGCGGGACCCCAATTGTTCGAGTCATAATTAATAGGATTAACTTCACGTTTAATAAATATTTCCGCTAGTGTTCACGGGTAGAGATAGTACAAAAGATACATGTTGATGGAGAAGTGAACAGGGCGAGATGTATACCACAGAAGCCAGCTGTAGTTGCAGCAAAGATCAGTAGCTCTGAAGTTTATGTTTTTGACTCTGCTAAACAGCTCCTTTGATCATGAAGGCGGATCTTGTAACCCTGATGTTAGACTTAGAGGGCATGATAAAGAAGGTTATGGCTTGTCGTGGAGCCCATTTAAAGAGGGTTTCCTTTTGAGTGGTTCAAACGACCGTAAAATTTGTTTGTGGGATGTTTCTGCAGTGCCTCAAGATAAATCGCTTATGGCCCATCACACTTATGAGGTAATTTGATCTATGTTTTTTGTCCATCACTCTCCAGATGTGCTGATTCAACTGAGATACTTTTGTTGATTCTGGAGCTGAAGTACTTACTATGGCAGATGAGATTTTAATTATGATATTTTTGTATAGGAGCATGAAGATGTAGTTGAGGATGTGTCATGGCATCCAAAGAACGAGAACCTATTTGGTTCCGTCGGAGATGATTGTTGTTTGATCATCTGGGACTTACGCACAAACAAATCCCAACACTCGGTTTTAGTGCATGAGAAAGAGGTCAGTGTCTTCTTTAAATTCCATCCGCTTAATATTTTATTTGACACTGTTTGATCTGTATTATTAAGATTGATCTCAAGTATGTTCATCTAATTCTTTGTTTCAGTATTGTTATTCTGGAAGCAATTATGACAATTCATGACAAAATCCTGCAGCGTACTATACCTAATAATATCTATATTCTTATTGCATCTATCTAATATCCTTGATGCTCCTCATATTTTACTTTTGAAACCTGATAACCCATAGACCATACGCTAGGGACCCAATGTGATGTTAAGAGAAACATAAGAAACTAAGATACAACAACATACTCAGTGTAATCCCACAAGGTGGGGTCTTGAAACATAAGAAACTAAGATGTGGAGCAAAAAGTAGCTTGTTGTTCATGACTCGTGTAAAATGTTACCTGATAGGAAACAATCTCTTTATTTTACAGAAGAAACATTTGAACTTTATCCATGACGCATTGACAGTGTTAATTGTTAAGAAACTAGACAAGAGCTCTTCTTGGGCCTCTGAATGATATTTATTATAGTTATGAAAGCTTTATATGTAGCAATATGACAGGGTAGTTGATATGTCATGAGTAATGGAACTAATGGCGCTTCCAAAAACGGCTATCCTTGTTACATTTTAGTGTATTTATATCTGTTCAAGAGGGTAATTCAGTCACTGTCTGAAAACATTTTTCTTGACATTTCCCTGATGCAGTCTCGCTGATCTTGTTTTTTCCCTCTCTCCAGGTGAATTATTTATCTTTCAATTCGTATAATGAGTGGGAACTTGCTACAGCATTGTCAGATAGTACTGTTGGTCTGTTCGACATGCGAAAGCTGAGCTTTCCGTTGCATGTGTTTGGCAGTCATACGTATGTCCTTCAGCTTACATTCGAGTCTCCAAATTTAGTGTAGTTATTTTAAGTCACTCTGATCTTATTGGCTTGGTGACTTGTAAATCACAGTTGGCTGATGCTTGTCTCCATTACTAATATCTGGATCCATTACTAATATGAGGACTATAAAGTATCTGTCAAATCTTGTTGTAATGCTGCAGGTCTTTTGTCATTGTTGAATAATTTTGCCTTTGTATATTCTATGTATGTACATGAAAGGAAATGGTCAAATCTGGTGTTACTTTTGAGACCTGCTTATACTCTTCCTCAGCTAATTCTTCCTTGCCATACAGGCAACACCCTTGAGAAAAGTTTCTTTGATGACATTGCAATAGGATACCTCTACATTAGTTCATTTTAATAATCTTACAGATAGGGTAATACTATTCAGTCACAATAGCTGAAGATTCTTGAGTCTCAGGCCTTAACCTTATCCAGCAGTTATTCTGACCCTTCTCTTAATTCATGCATTCTACTAAACTGTGATCGCTGCACTACCTTTTGTTTATGATAAAGCTTTCTCACTAAACCTTAAATGATGTTTTTGCAGGGATGAGGTATTCCAGATAGAATGAGATCCTAATCATGAGACTGTACTGGCATCTTCAGGTGGTGATAGAAGGTTGATGGTCTGGGATCTTAACAGGTACCTCATGCCTGAATCCACAACACAAACCATGGTGGAGGAGTATCACTCAGTTTAATAGGAGTAACAAATAATGGTGATAATAACCAAAGAAAGAACCATATGGTTTTTTACATTTCTTGACTGAAGAAACAAAATTGCTGTTGCCTTAGGATAATCAGAGCGCTGCTTATTTTAGACCCTCTTCATTTACTTCTCTATCACATTCTACTTGAATATAATTTATTTGATTTGGTTTTATTTCTTCATGATTGGTGATGAGCAATTGGAAGGAGAAGCTGAAGACGGCCCCTCAGAACTTCTTTTCTATCATGGCGGTCACAAAGCAAAGATATCAGACTTTTCATGGAACAAGAATGAGTTATGGGTCATTTCAAGTGTGGCAGAAGACAATACGGTCCAAATCTGGCAGATGGCTGAGAGCATCTATCGTGATGACGATGACAATGGGGACTGCTGATTTTCCCAATTTTAGATGTTTAATTTTATTGGCATTTTATCGTAGTTCTCTGCTGATTTATGAACGAAAAGAGTGCCGTTAATATGTACTTGTATGTGGCATTGCATATCAACTTCATTAGGTGAGGATATTGAAGTAGTAGAGTACCGTTGATATGTACTTGCATGTTAACTTGCTACAGAAACCCACTTGAGTGACATTAACCTGGGAGGTAACTCACCCGACCTAACTTTTTGCAAGGAGAATGACCCTCACCTTAAACAACACAGTTAATGTTCTCTTTTTATTAATTTTTATCTCTCATAGCCGCATTAATGGGAATACTCCCATGTAAACATGAACTGTTTAATACGAAAAAGATCATACAACGACCTGCTACCTCTAGAGATGAGTTTTAAATAATATTAACCTATGCAGAATTACCAAGTTCAGGTGTCATATCCACCATTTGATACAACATGTTACGGGTACCAGACTCGGATCACAATGCCTCACCTAGCTTTTTAGGGAATTAAAATATAAAGCTTCAAGGTATGCAGTAATTGTGTTACTAACTCCAACGGACCTCATTCTCTCTATAATCCTAATGTACTTGAACAGAAATGAGCCAACGGCAAGTCATCAATAAACCTGCCCTTTGCCTGCTCCAAATATGAATTCTAACAAACTACTACACCTCAATCCAAATTTCATTGTCCATGATTAATCTACCAGAGCACAAGATAGTTTAAACACAACCAACAATTAGCTGGACCACCAAAACCTCAATTCTTAGTGTAAGATGTGAAATTGAAACATCAAATTCCACACTACCACATGTAAATAAAAAAGGGAGAAACAGATTCTGTTCTTCCCCCTACCAACAACTCCACAACCCAGCGCCATCATACTGTCTTCGATTTTTGATCCAATGCTAAGACACCCCCCCACACACACACACGAAAAAGGGACCAAAACCAAACATTGAAAGGAGGAAAGAGCCATGAGGGCACATGGGATACTGCATATTTCTTTTTGAAGCTGATATGGAATACCACATACTTCACCACTCATGGTTTCTACTTGTGAGATATTTTGTACTTTCTGCAGCTCAAACAACTGAACACACCATGTGGTGCCAGAGCCCAGAAGTAAAACAAAGGGAGCAGAAACTGAGAAACGGAGCAAATGCATTATAAGTGTTTAAATGTTGCCACTCTTGACAGCAGAACCACGACAAACAAAAATAAGCCAGCATCAATTGCAAACTAACTGGTTTCAAATTCACATAATCTAAGAACGAGAACTTATCAACTTAGAGATCCATCAGCAAGAGGCGTTATTCATCAAAGAATGAATAAATACAACAGTGAGGAATAAAGCTTCCAGATCTTCACAAAAACCA
Organism: Przewalskia tangutica; assembly: GCA_029844215.1. Taxonomy (NCBI): domain Eukaryota; kingdom Viridiplantae; phylum Streptophyta; class Magnoliopsida; order Solanales; family Solanaceae; genus Przewalskia; species Przewalskia tangutica. The sequence continues at coordinate 1,213,723 of CM056721.1, forward strand.
AATCTCTTGGTTATTCTCTTCATGAGTTCTGCTAACTATATTCGTTCCATTTGTTCTGTACATGGCTGTTGATTAACAGCTGAAACTCAGACACCTACTAGGCCACCACTCAACAGCCGGAAGAATATTCTCAACTTGAACTCAACAAAGCAGAGAAGCTGGGAGAAATCCCAAGAGCGGGCACATAACAAAACGTACTTATTCCCAAGAACAAAGATGCTCTCCTAAGAAGTTCATCAACTTGCTGCTGTTGTACGTGTGCCTCCTGAAAAAGTAAAGCAAGTATCAATAAAAGGGAGGACAGACAGGAGGGTCAAACACAAAAACTAAGTTGTCCTTCAGCACTGGTACATCAACCCGTTTATCACTCAGCTCATTGAAAGTGAAGTCAAACTTGAAATTACTGGTTCTTTTGCCACCAACCCAGTTAAAACACAGAATAACTCACTTTCATTTAGGGTGTTTGGTATGACGGAAAATGTTTTACTAGAAAACGTTTTCCTCGAAATAAGTGGGTTTCGTACTTAATTTTCTGGTGTTTGGTAAGTACACAAAAAATATTGTCCCAAAAGCTTTTGTATATAATCTAGGCAAACATTATGGAGTATGATGGGTGGTTGGGGGAGGGGGAGGTGGGATGTGTTGGATGGTGCGGAGAAGACAAAAAAAATGAAATGTCATAATGGAAGTCATTTTCCTAGTTCTCAAGGAGCTTGTTTCAGAGAGAAAATATTTTCATAAATTTTGACAAACCAAACATGAGAAAATTCGAAAACATTTTTTGGCTCCATACAGTACACACCCTTAAATCATATAAATGTCATCAACCAATGTATAGCATAGAAGCATGGAAACAGTTATTTTAACAGCCATTGTAAAATACATGGGATCTTACCTCTTTTTTATTTTTTTATATTTATCTAATACCGTCTGCCAATTTTAATTAACCTCAGTGAAATTAGAAAACAAACCTTTCCTTTCCAAATCCTAAAATAGAGAAGCTCTGGCAAAGATACCATGAGCTACCAAAATCTCAAACAGTCTCTTTGGATCAAGTAGATTTTACTTACTGTTCCAGTTCGCCAATTTCAGAGTAAAATCAAACACATAAAGATTCCTCTTTTGGCATTAATGGAACTAACAAAGTTTACAAGCTACATAATAGGTACAGCAGGTCACAAACTTTAGCATCTCAAATCCTTCTTGTCAGCATTTCAAACGTGTCTGGTAATCAAGCAGATCAATTTATTTTCTTTTTGTGATAAGGTAAGCCAAAACTTATATTCACATGGCATCCATTATATGATCATTTGCAGCAAAATATCAGACCGCCATTTACAATTCTTTTTACCCACTCAGTAACTCAGGGAGCAGATGGAATCAATATATGCTTCCAAATCATTTATTAAATCCAACTTCCACCCAAAAGCTAAAAGATTTATACAGTTTTCCCAAAAGATGCGCTGGTGTAATTTATCTTCAACTTGTCTTTGATTCTTTTCTTTCTAAATACACCAGAATCTGCACCACAGAATTGTGATCCAGACTTTCTTGAACTCTTTCCTTGTCTTTACTCCATATTAGCAGGTATTAGCACAGTTCTTCCTTAGCATACATATATTTAGTTACAATTTACAAACAATCCTGGGGACTTGTGGACGACATTGAAATGCATAAGCTAATATTAGATATTCAGATAAATGGTTTCAGAATCTGAAGAAAGAATCTGCATCATTCCTACTTCTACCAAAAATTTAAAGTTCAGATGTACTTGAATTATCAAAAAGAAAGAAGTCTTAGATCTACTTGATTTTAGTTTTTATGTACTATTATAAATTGTTTTATTGATGACAACTATTTTATGCCAAAGCTTTATTAAAATCTGTCTGAATTGAGACCGAAAATTAGATGCTTGGATTCTCGTACACAGAACCCCGCCAATTTTTTTTTCTGTTTCTTATCAAAAACCGAGGGAGTACTATCAAGCGTATCAACGCTTACCTTTTCATTTATTTGGAAATCATATTATGTAATATTAGTCTATTACCAATAAAATCCACTATATATACACAACATATGATGTACCATTTTATATATACACACGCCAAATACATGTATAGCCCCTCCTCTGCTCCCCACTGCCAAGGCTAGTCGAGGATTAGCCATGGCCTTCAAATTCCAAAAAATCAAGGCTTACTACATTAACCGTTTCCAGGTTAAATTAAAGGGAAGAAGAGAGAGGAAGTCTAACTACAGAAACAGAATAGTGTGATAATTCAGGAAAAAAACAAGTATAAGTTCTCCGATTTACTAACAAAGGTTGAGTTAGTCCCAACCTGTTGTAAATGTGAGACAATGGAGATAGCTTTTACAGTCGAGAGTGATTTTCTTAATGATGAGTAAAGCAAAATTAAAATGGCATTTCCACTGGACGAATAAGTAGTTTTGGATATTTGTGTTTGTTTTTTTTCTTTCGCGTGGGAGGGAGAGGGGTTGGATAATATTGAGCTATTGGCTTGTCATGGTCCTAATGATGCTTGTGTTGCACTAGTGCTATTTCTTAATGCATTTGGTCGTCGGTGATGGTGGAGTTCTCGGAAAAGATGGTGATACCTTCGGAGTAGGAAGAAGAAGTTTCCGGCGGAGGTGTAAAGTGGAAGGGGGATGCGCGGTGGACGAGAAACATGGGGGAAAATATGAATTAGGTCCTCTATGTGTTGCTCTGTTATGTGGGTAGAGAATGGCGACGGAAGATGGGAGGAAAAAGAGGAAGAAGATGGAGGAAAAAGAGGAACAAGACGGTGTTTGGTATTTTTTTACCATGTCAACATAATATAACCTATACAAGCACTCAAATATAAGTGAGAATCACTTTTTGTGCTATTTTAGTGTTTTATGTTTAATAAGCACATTTTAGTGATTGTTGAAGTGTTTACTGTTTAATAGGTATAAGAGTCAGTTGAGGGGTCAAAATGAAAGGAGGTGCCAACTTGTGACTCAAATGTTCAATAGGCACATTTTGGTTGGCATTGGACTGTCTATAAGGCAAGAGTCAAATGAGGTGTCAAAGTGAAAAGTGGTGCCAACTTTAGGGGATGTCTATATATTTGTTTTTTTTAATTTGCACACATTTCCTCCATATAGATTATAGAAGCACATATAAAATTTTACATATATACACGCATTCCCTCTCCATTTTATATGACGATGTTTGACCAAATACGAGGTTTGAGATGTTGATTTTTAGTTAATAGTTACAGTGAAAAAATATTAAAGTGGTGGTCCCACTAGATGAGTTACTGTGCACGATAAAGATACCGTTTTGTGAAAGTAAAGAACATTAGTCCTAGTTCCAAATGGTAAATTTGCTCATATGACTGAAGGACAATGCTTGCTTAGTTAAGTTATAAAGTAGTTTAAATAGAACATTTTTCAGATAATATCAACTCTAAGAGAAAATGCACATCAATTCACCTTTTCTCTTGCTTCTACCAGAAGTGTTGACTGTAGGTGAGCTATTACCCATAGCACACGCAGGAACCTCCTCCAGTCCAGAGTTTTGATTACCCAAGCATTGGAGAGTCTCAAATTCACAGTTGTTGTTGAAGCCTTGTCCATTTAATACAGTGTCGTCTGAGCTTTTACCTTCTGTCCCCGGGTGGAGGCAATAAACCTGATCATCACATTGTAGGTTGCAAGAGTTCACCACATATGCTCCAGGAAGATTAGGATTAACCATGTGCTGATATGCATTGCCACTCTTCATGGGCTTCTGGTATGGAAATGATCCAATTTCCCCTTCAATCCTTCCTCGTATGTCCACGAGCAAGCACTTGAGCCTAGCAACCTCGGCTTCCAATACGGCCTGACCCTGCAGTTAGGGATGGGAAAATTAGCCCATGAAAACATAATCCTCCCAACCTGTTCAATTCAGCCCATTTGAAATTGGCTGATATGCAGCCCAAAAAGACCCATGAGAAATCTTGTCAAAAAAATTTCAAGAACACATTTTTTTGTTTGATATGTTATGTATAGTCATAAGAAAAAAAAGTTCTATTAGGATCTTTAAAGGTAATATAAAAAAAATTATAAAAGAACAAACAAAGAAATTAAACTTAGTAAGAATTGAGTTGATTGGGTTATGACCTATTTTAGCCCAACCCATTTCAGACCCGCCCATTTTGACCCACCCAAATGCAGCTCAACCCGCTAATTTGACACGCTTACCTGCAGCCTCTTCAAGAGTTGTTGATTTATAGCCCTCAATCTGATAACTTCGTTCTCTAATGAAGCAGCTCGAGCCTTCTTTTTCTCACGATACTTGCGAACGGCTTCCTTATTACCCACCGAGCGTTTCTTTCCTTTATTATTCTCTGTCGACTCTGCAGTATCATCGCTGGGGTTCTTATCCTCGTCTGAGGTAGACACAATTTTGGTGTGAACATGGTAACAAGTGTGAGTGTGAGAGTTATTGGGGCCAGGTGGGTTACAAGTGTGAGCATGAGTACAGGCATGCACATCCTTGAGAATCTCATTGAAAAGGCTGTCCATGGAACTACTAAATTCACCAAAATTGGAACTTGATAACATTTCTGGATTTGACATTTCCAGTTCCCCATCAGCCATCATAGAAGCCTCAATAGTAACAAATAGGTCAAAATCTGCAGTAAAACACTAGCAATTAAAAGACCCTCGAATAATTTTTTACTTTATCTAATCAGTGTTTTGGATATAAAATTTCCAAATCCAACTAGGAGTTGGATTCCAAATTTGGAGAAGTGCTCCAAACCTGTTTTCCAAGTCCATAATCATAAATTCCAAATAAAGTGCTCTCTTCTCTCCTTTGCAAAAAGTATAACTAAACACAACTTCGTAAATTTCAAATAAAATGATTTTTTTTTTGGAATCTATGTCCAAACACGTAGTAAGAAACCCTCTACGCAATTTTGGTACCTCATTCAAACTAAGGTAAAAATCTAACTACTAGTCCATTCAATAATAGAGCAAACCCCCTAAAAAGGAAATGCAAGAAGACTAGGCATGAAGTTTTCAACTTGAGCATAAAAAGTAGGATGTTTATAATTTTCGACGAAAACCCATATCTCAAAATTGAAATTCAGACATAAAATTAATCTGGGTCAAAATCCATTAGCTTAAAAGAGGCAACCCGCCTAATCACTCCTTACAAAACAAGAAATATTAGAAGACAGAGCTAAATCCATGGATTAAGATGCTTCAAAATCAATAACAAAACAGTAAAATGAATTAAAATAATCGAGAAGGTCACAATCTGCATTAAAACACTATCAATTAAGAGACCCTTTACCTCATTCAAACTAAGAGTAAAACCCTAATTACTAGTCCAGTCAATAATAGGGCAAACCCCATAAAGAATATAAAGATTTCAACTTGAGCATTAAAAGTAGGATATTTATAATTTTCCAAGAAAACCCAAATCTTGAGATTGAAATTCTGACATAAAATTAATCTGTGTCAAAATCAAATTGAAGAAAAAAAATAAGACCATGGATTAAGATGCTGACAAATCAATAACAAAGCAGTAAACAGTAAAATTGAATTGAAATCATCAAAATTCACAAAAAAATAAGCACTTACAATGAAGCTGAGTATGAAGAGGCGAGAAAATGGGGAGTTGAGATGTATTGTGGGATTCTTTTTAATGACGGAAAACAAAGGGGCCACTGCTCAAGATTCCACACACACTACTTCTTGCTGCTGCAAAATTGAGCTCTGTCTGTACCTCTTTCTGGAAATCTCAGGACTCAATTTGTTATTTATACCTACTTGAGGGACCGATCCTAATTTTTTATTTTTTATTTTTTATACGGAATGAATTAGCGGTGCACAACGAACTGCTTTATTTGTCACTTGACAGTTTCCCATGTTTTGCTCTTTACCTTGAGATAAGTGTCTTATCATTTTTTTTGTTTTTTACTTTAATTATTAGATGTGATCTACCTCAACTATAAGTAAAAAAAGCGATAGTTGAGGTGTGTTTTGCTATTTAATTGGTGATAATTTAGATAGAAACTCTCAAACATGATAGTTAAGATAGAAAATTCAAAAAATAAGTAATACTTGAAGTGTTTTGTTTTACTCTTAACTTCTTTAATTTTTATTTTTCAATCTAAGAAGCAAACTTATTTCGTTTTCTTACCCAATGTTTGACACCCACATTAGACAATACTAGGGCTGGCCAGTGGACCGACTCGATCCCGTCCCGATTCCGCAGGACTGGGGCTCGAACCGGGACGGGACATGGTATGGTCACTTTGGCGGCCCCGCTCGACGGACTTCGTCCGTTTCGTCCCGCCGGCCCATTCTAAACCCAACCAATTGTAAAAATAGCGGTTGCAATAACGATCATTTTACATTTTGGTCGTTTTGCAATGACCATTTTTGGCCTCCCCCAACCCCCCTACCCCTTTATATTTATTTTTAACCCCTAAGTTATTATATTTACACTTCAACTCAATTTTCCAACTATAAATACCTCATTTCCTCCAATTGACCAAGATATATCAATTACAACCGAAGAACCACACGAAATTATAAAGAAACTACTAAAAGTATTTTCAAAATGGTAATTTATTATTTTATTTCATTGCAATTTTAGTATTTTTTTTCTATGTCTTGCGCAATTTTTTTCAACAATGATGCTTTCTGATATTTGTAATTCTGAATCTTGTATATTTCAATGAAATAATTAATAATATAAGAGGCACAAAAACAACATTGAGATATTTTTCTTTACACTCTTCTTGTCTTTGTTCAATTATTTAATTTATAAATATATATGAGTATATGACTATCACTATATATTACTTTGTTAGTATTTTTAATTTAGTAAATTTTTTTTTTTAAAAAAAACATGTCCCGCCCGTCCCGTCTCGATTCGATCGGGATCGGTACCGGGACGGGACACAGTATCGTCCCGCTCGTATCGGTCCCGCCTGGCCCGCCCCAGCCCGACACCGCCCCTTCTCTCCATCCCGACCCCACCCATCCCGATCCCACTGGCCAGCCCTAGACAATACTCCTACTATTATAAAAAAAAGTATATTATAATGATTCGATTTCCTCGGGTTTAAACATAATATATGACAAGTGCTCCATCTTTCACATGTTCATCCCAATAATTTCTATGTCAATCCTGCCTAGCTAGATTTATATATTAGCAGTTTGTACTAAAACAAATATTAATGCACTATTTCAAAAAGTATCAGTTACTTAAATAAGACTATTTCAATTTTTATAAGCTCCACTTAAAAGCAGTATGTTTTTGTTAATTAATTCAATAAATGATTCAAATTATTGTGATAACACGTTGACATTTAAGTAGATTGTGATAAGACGTTGGCATTCAAGCTGTTATTAAAATCTTAATTAAAAAGGTTAATATCTATATTTCTTTTTATTAGATACCAAATACTATCTTCTAATTTGTTTCTTTCCTTTTCGTCATTCATTTGTTCTCTTCGTTTTTCCTAATTATTCATAGAGTATATTGAATCACATGCTGCTATTTAATGCTCTAATTTAACTTCTTGTCATTTTAAACCATGTAACTTGCCACAACATACTAATAAGCCTTAATCAATTAGTACGTCAATATAGCCCATAAGGTTATCTAGCACATGTTTTCAATATTAGAGTTGGATTCTCACTACTAGTGAGTCACTAGTGATTTATTAGCAAGTTTTCAATATATGGATTTCGGTTACGTAATCGTGGTGGAACCAGAATTTTCACTAGATAATTCAACTTTTATTAATATATATAAATATTAATTTTAACCTTATATATAAAAATATTTTTTTGCCGAAAACAGTTTGGATAAATCACTAGCCACCACCTGGCTCCGCCCCTGCCTAGTGCCTACTAGAGTTGTAGGCAAGTTAGAATTGTTTCCGTAAGAAATTTGATGGTAAGTTTTAAGTTGTAGTAATTCTTGTGTACGTGAAAACGTCAGATAATTTTTAAATTTTAACTATTTAATCTAGGGTTTCTACTTTTTTCATATATGAGATTAAATTTTGCAAAGAAAAATTTTCTAGTAGGAAAATTATACATAATGTAACTTTGGTTTCTTTCCCTAAACTTAAAAAGTCACATTGTATTGTCGGGGAATAAGTGAAAGAATAAAATCAACCTTTGATTCTTTGAGAATTCTATATCAACTCTCCTAATACTATACCCCAATACCTAAGTTTGATGCAAAAAGAAGAATATATTAAAGAGGTCATAAGTCATAACTAAGTTTGACAATTGCAAGAATTGTTTATCATTTATAAAGAAAAAGGAGAATAGTATATTCACTGTTTAGGAATTATTATTAATGGTTTCACTTCTAAAAGTTATAAACCCACGCAATTGGTTATTGAGATTAAAATAGAGCAATATTGTGATTCGCTTAAAAGGGAAATTACTTAAAAGTTATAAATCCACTCAATTGGTTATTGAGATTGAAATAGAGTGTTAAATATACATAAAATATACAAGACAAGGCCAATGGCTTTCGGAAGCCCAAAGGAACAAGGCCCATCACGGGCTGAGTGTATATTTTGTATATTAGTCTTGTACACTTACCATAATTGTATAGTTAATATCCAAATAGAATAATGTTTTAAAAGTAGAATAAGAATAGGGTTTTCGTATTTATAAAAATATGTAAAATGTATATATTGTCTTTTCAATTAATGAAATTAAGGAAGGGGATTATTTCTTTCACAGAGAAATATTGATTGATTTCTTCTTTTCAAATTATAAAGGGTTATGTTCACCCATATTTGACTGTTGTGTTATTGACATTAATGAAAAATTCAAATGGTTCTAAAGTTATGAAATACTAACAATTTGTGGATGTCTATATATTCCTAATGAGATTAATTTTAGCAAAGGAAAGTTCTCTAGTAGGAAGAAACTGTATTATAACTTGATTTCTTTCCAAAAAAGTTAGCACCTTTTTTTTAGAATAAGGAGTTCTTCTCAATTTTTTTGCACTGATTGTTCTTCAAACGCACCGGTCTTTAATTTTTGCTCCTGCTACTTATTTAAAGAAAATATTCAAATCTACTTCTCAAGGCATAATATGTAATATTTTTATTTTATGAAACTGAAATTTTATCTCGCTCGGCATAAATTCTATAGGAACTAAATTATGAGACATAGTTTTTTAGTATTTTTCAAATTATGTTTGAGTGTTGAAAAATGGACATAATTTATGTGGATGTTATGATACATATGCCGAAATTAAACATAAACTATGTCTTACAAAATCTAAATTATGCCGCGCCAAAAAATATTAAAAGACAAAAATTAAAAATTTAAGGGACAAAAATTAAAGATTACCCAAAAATAAGAACATTTGTGCTAATGATCCTTTCTTCTCGAATTGTAACAACCCAAGCCCATGTTATGTGTATTATTTATTAGCTTTGGCTCAACATACCTCAGGAATTCCTATGTGAAATGCGTCTTAAGTTATTGCATTAGAAGAAACATGGTAATATATTGAGTATACTATCCAATGCCTTTTTTGTATAACAAATACTGATTGAAGCTGAAATCAATAAGAATGCAGAGCAATGCTTACAGGTTTCTGAATAAATATAAACACAAACCAAACAAATCTTTTCCAAACTAAAGACAACAATGGGATAATGTTCTACAAATCTGCTAACATATTTCAATGGAAAGTGATGATCGAACACCAAAGAAGCAGGGACACTAATATTGCTAAAGCGTTTGCTTGCTTCGACTTGTCAATCTTTTCTGCTTCAAGCAAAGCAACCTTCTCCTTCTCCGAATAGGTCCGATAATCAGTGTAGTTCAATTCCGTGAAAACATTGTTAAGCTCATCGTATATCCAATATATATCTTTGCATCTATGAAAGACGCAACATTGCATAACCAATTTCCCCGAGAGTGCAGTTTGCATTTGATTCACGCGATAGAAACAGCTATGTTGTGGGGGAGAAATTGTCCCAAACTTCTTTTCTCTGAAGTTGAAGTAGGAGATACAACTGTATGGATTTTCCAGTTAAATAAAGGACCCCATTGAGGAAAATACATCTCCAAGGCATGAGAAAATGATTAGACGGGCAATCGATCTTTCTCCAAGAAGAATCGGTTGACTATAGGCGCTGGAGTCGGCATGTCTGAGTATGTAAACTATGTGGTGGATACGATAACATTCTTCTTTAGTAAATTAATTTTATCCGAAAACATATGAAGCAACTTGTATTTTTCCGTTGTAAGATCAAATTCAGGAACAATTGAGAATCCAATGGGGACTTCATGTGATTCACAGAGAAAGGCAAAGCTTTTATCTCCCCAGTGGTGACATTGTACAAGTAAACTTGAGTATCTCTAAAGCTATACAAACAAACAAGGCTATTGAAATGATTAGATCAAATACTCATCTCCTTATCGTAGAAATAATGATGAGGCACGATTAGTTGTACAGGAAATCCTTCTAATCATCATTTTTTTTGCTTTGTTGCAGGATTCTCTTTCTCACTAGAATGTACTTCTAGTTCAAACAAAAGACGGGTGGCAGTGGGGCGGGCTTGAGAACGAGCAATGTGAGACTTTATAAAGTTGATATTATGTCGTATCAAATTGTTCCAAGCTTTAGAAACACAGTTGAATCATATAAGAAACTTGGCAGGGAGCCATGATAGGATCTCGAATAATATGTCGTCAAAACAAATTTAAAGTTTTAAGTTTTCAATATTTGTGTTGGATTCCCATACTAGAGTTCTAGGCAGGGGCGGACCTCCCTTGTGCACATTTGTTCACGTGAACAAGCGTATTTTTTTTTTGCAGTGCTATTTTCCACTTTTGAACAAACACATCATCCTCATTCCCTTATATAAGATTGTGATTTTTTTGACAACCACTAAACGACGCGTAGATCCGCCTGATTCTAGGCTAGTTAGAATTGTTTCCATAAAACAAATTGATAACTTTGTAGTAATTTCCTTTATATAAGGAAAAGAAGAACAGATGGATACTCTATTTCTTAGTTCTACTTAGCTATTATTGAACAGTAGATACATTTCTTAGGCCACCATTTAGATTCTGATCATATTTTTTAAAATTGTTCAAATATAACTTTAGAGACTAATAAAACGTTAGACTATTGTGTAACGTTTACAAAATTTTAGATAGTAATCTTTCATAAGATTTTAGGTTGACAAAAGGAATCTTATAGATTTTGGTCTAAAGATCAATAAATTGCAAGAGAAATAAAACAAGGGTCATTAATTACTAAGCAATTATCACATAAAAAGACAGCCGGCGAAAAACTCCTAGTCCTAACATCCTCCGCAATGGCAGAGCCACGTGAAGCAAAGTAGTGCAACTGCACCATCAGTTTTTTTGGAAATTTTCGATCAAAACGACGTCGTTTTGGATGAAACGGTGCGTTTTAATTTTCTTCGATCAAATTTTTTTTTTGCTGCACAAAAACATCTCTGCACCACTAGAATTTGCTTGATTCTAGAGCAAGAACTAAACCCCACATAATTAACTATTGAGATTGAAATAGAGCAATATTTATCATTTCTTATCCTCCGCTAAAAATAAAATTTCAACAGCAGTAAAGGAAAAAATATGATATTTATTGTAACAGTTTGATCATCTCATATTTCAGATTTGATCCAAAGAATTGCAGAATAGCTACCCTCAATCTCCATGGACTTATTAGCTAAATGGAAATTGACACATGTAATATGCTTAATAGTTTCTCGTGAATTTTCATGTTTTTGACAACTTTCTTTCTACTATCACAATTTTTTTCCTTTCTGTTCTTACAAAAAAAATCTGGGATGTTCTAAGGCTAATAATTCATAGTGTATGAATCATATGCTGCTATGTTATGCTATAAATTCAACATAGAACAAAACTGGTTGAATTGAAATCAATAATAGGAACGCAGAGCAACGTTTATAGCTTCCCTAATAAAAGAAAACACAAACTAAACAAATCATTATCAAACTAAACACAACAACAACAACAATACATACACAATGTAATTCCACAAGTGGGGTCTGGAGAGGGTAGAGTGTACGCAAAACTTACCTCTACCTTGAGAGGTAGAGAGGTTGTTCCGAAAGACCCCGGCTCAAGAGAAAGCATGACAAAATAAAAATCAGACAAGAACTAATGAGTAAAGAAGACATGACAAAGAAACGATAAATAAAGAAAGTACCAGTTACTGCAGCAAACTAATACGATAATTGAAATATAAGAAATAACATATAGTGACAGAAACTACAAAGATACTAATACACCTATTAGTCTGGAAGGATACACGAGAAGACGCACTATTATCTACTAACCTTCTACTCTAATACGCGTCCTCCACAACCTCTTATCTAAGGTCATGTTCTCGGTAAGCTGCATCTGCGTCATGTCATGTCCATTAAACAAAAGACGACAATGGAATAATATTCTCAACAAAATTGCTAACATGTTTTAATAGAAAGCCATGAGCGAACACCAAAGAAGCAGGGGCATTAATAATGCTTGTTGTTGCTAAAACATGTGATCTCTCCGACTTGTCAATCTTATATGCTTCAACAAAGTCAACAAAATTTTCCTCTGAATTGGTGGGACAGTTCAATTTCGTAAAACCCTCGTTAAGCTCATCGTATGACCAATCACTATCTTCCTGTCTCCCATTACAGTCGAATCAGCATTGCATAACTAGTTTTCCCGAGAGTGCAGTTTGCATTATATTCGGGCGATTGAAATTACAATATTGTGGGGGTGAAATTGTTGGAAATTTATTAGACGTGGAATAAGTTAATCATATTAATTATGACTCGAATAATTGGGGTCCCGCACGTAGGAAACATGGTTTCCACACACGTGCACAAGTTGTGTCAAAGATCGTAAATTTTCTAAGTGAAATAGATATTGGTACGTATACAAATGTTTGAGACTTAAGTTGATGGACGGTTATTGGCCAAATGACAAATGGTTTCACGTTGGTAAATGAAGGAAGAAGTGTATAATGTGTTAAAGATGAAACGAGTCATGAATCGCCGCGGCGCCAACTCTCTGAAGTTGTGGCGCCGCGGCGCCTCCCTGCAGGGCCGCGGCGCCGACTCTCTGAAGTTGGAGCGCCGCGGCGCCTCCCTGCAGGGCCGCGGCGCTGGTAGTCCAGAGGCTGCGATGGGAGACGAAAAGACATGACTCTTGGGCTGGTTTTGAGGCATTAAACCTCCATTACATCCCAAATGAATTCAGCCATTATTTGGCTGAATTAACACTCCATAATCAAGGCCATTATATGGTCATTCAAGGCCTGGGCAATTGGAAAGTCATCTTCTCAACACTATAAAATGAGGGCCTTTGGCTCATTTGCAAAAACACTTTTGACATTCACTAAACAATTCTGAAATTGTCTTATCTCTGCAATCACAAACACTCGAAGATCTTTCTTCCAAAGCAAACACTTGAGTTCCTTTGCTCATTTGTTTGATTGTTGTTTTATCTTGGATAAGTTTCTATTACAGTTGAAAGAATATCACGGGCAATATTATCTTAAGGATAGATCAAGAATTTGGTCATTCCAGTACTCATATTTAATCATTTTCAGATTTCTTACTCACTTATTGTTGTTGTTGCATTCCCATTTTCTTGTTTCTACACATATTTCCCACAGAAATTGTCCCAAACTTCTCCTCTCTGAAGTTGAAGTAGGAGATACAATTGTTAATTGAATAAAGGACCCCTTTAAGGGAAATACAACTCCAAGGCATAAGAGAACACTTAGACGGCCTACAGGAAGAATCGGTTCCAAGAGTTAGAATTCTGGTCTTTCGTTGATTATTGTTCTCCAAAACAAATATGAATCAACTTGCATTTTTCCGTTATAACATCAAATCCCAGGAAGAATATAGGATCGAATAGGCACTCCACGTGATTCACAGAGAGAGGCAAAGCTTTTGTCTCCCCTGTGGTGACATTGTACAAGTAAACTTGAGTATGTTTAAAGTTATACAAGCAAATTAGGCCTTTGCAATGATTTGAGCAAATACGCATCTCCTTATCATAGAAATAATGACGAGGCGCGACTAGTTCTAAAGGAAATCCTTCTAATCATTGTTTTTTCTCCTTTGTTTCAAGATACTCTTTTTCATTAAGAAATCATTCAAGTTGAAATAAAAGGCGGGTGGGGCGGGCTTGAGAACGAGCATGGTGCAATTTCATAAAGTCTGGTTGTTGTATCAAAGTATTCCAATCTTTAGAAATACATTTGAATCGCAAGAGATGTTGGTATAATAATCTGTATACGGTTAAATAATGTTTCAACACAATCTGTTAAACACTTAGTAAAACCAGATTACACAGTATAAAAAATACTTAACAGTAAATTAGTGATGAAACAGTGAACGAAAATAGAATCTGTTTTGGAAAATAATTTCAGAATATAATCGAGCCCACTTAGTTCAAATGTGTCCTTAAGGAAATTATTCCCTCACAGTACTCGAGGTTAATGGAATATCGCCTCCCAGGATAGAACGATTATCTTACCAGAATAGTAGTACTCCAAATTCTGGTAGCAGTGAACCACTCAACGGCAGTATATCACACAGAATGAAGACAAAATTTTCGAGTTGAAGACGGAAATTCAGAGAAGAATTGAATGAATAAATTCTTGGAACAATCAAGAATTTATAGATTTTGGAGGTACTGATTCTGAATGTTTGCAACCATTCAGAATAGTCACCAAATGTTGGAGGGAAATTCGAAAAGAAAGGACTTAAGCAGGGACGAATGGTCGCGGATCTTGGGTCGATCCGTTTGGATTTATTTTTAATTAAATAAATAATTAATTAATTAATTAAAGAAACGTTTGTCCAAAAAGATTATCAATCGATCCGAAGCCGAGCGACGATGGCGCGAGGGATCCTTGCCCTCTCAACCCTTTTAGTAACTAAAGAAGGTGTAATGTAATATATACACCTCTCTTTCATTCTCTTTTTTCGACGTGGGACAAAAGAACTTTTTAATCCCTTTAATTTTCATTCCATCATTTACATTCACGATATGAAACACAACAAGAGAGACTTACGAGGGAGCCATGTGAGGACCTCGAATATTATTATGTCTTCAAAACAATAATTTTCCATAATTGTGCAGGAAGCTAGAGAAACAATGAAAGCACCTTGGAGTATGCAGACAGAGTAAGGTAAAACGCTATATAGATCATAAAGTTACATATAAAACATGTTTTTAGGGAAAGTTTTCAATATTTATGTTTTTTAATTTTATTTATAAGAAAGTTCAACTTGTTCCAATAGGAATTTTGACAAGTTTTACTCCTCTATATAGGTTAAGATCTACTTTTTTTGCTTCTGTTATTGAAATTAATGGGAAAAAATCAAATGATTTAATCAATTTGATTATGTTATGAAAATCAATTTATATGAGGTAATATTTAGTTAAGGAAATTTATATGAAAATCAATTTGAAGATCTGCTCCATCTTTTTCTCAAGTACTCATCTACAGAAGAAAGAGGGCTGCTTTGGTCCTGACTACTACTGAAGGATGTGGAATTATCATAATTCACATCAAGAAATGCAAGACTTAAATGGGACTCTGCACTTGAATCTGGATACACTTCATCATCATTATATTCTTCTGAATTGTTATGTTCAGAAACATTCGCTTCTTCGTTCCCATCTTTCTTCCCCTTTAACTGAACGGTTTCGTCGTCGGGTTCGTACACGCAGCGGAATTTAAAATTTTATATTTCAAACCCAACAACGGTAATACTGTAGTATGATAATTCAAGCTTTGTGTAGTCCGGGGTGCACACTCAAAGATCTCTTGATTTACAAGTTCTCAAGAACTTTGATGTAATTTTTTAACTTTAAAAATGCTAGAAATTTATTCAGAGTGTTAGAAGAGATTAACCCCTCTTAGGTTTCAAGTATGTAAAATGGAATGAGAACCCCCTCGATTTATAGTTGAGAGGGAGAACCAACCAGGTAAAATAGTCATTCGGACCTCGACGCGCTGTAGCCGCGGCGTGGTAAGTGGCGTCGCCGCTTCCACGCGCGCGCCGCGACCCTGTCGATGAGTCGCGCCTCGCGATTTCGACGCCTTCCATTTTTAATGTCCGTTATCAGCGAATATTTATATAATCTCTTACAATTACATCGTTCAATCAAGAATATTTGACTTGTGTTTACCGCCGAGCCTCTACGTATTGACACGATTACATTAGGATCTTCACGCGGAACTCTGAAGCTGGCGGGAAGGCGAACCTCGATATGTAAAGTTTAGCTATACAAAATATGTGAGCCAGAACCTCATGTGGGAAGATAAAATACTTTCATTCACGACACGCTCAACCAAGCTTAGGATTCGTCAGTGTCTATCGAAATGGCGATCGATCTATCTCATCTATATTAGTTGACAAGAGGGGACCGTATCGAAGGCATGTCCATTCGTTGGCAACGACTTAGTCAACCTAATGTCTTATGAGAACCCGGTGCTTTCTCGAAGATGCGTTCGAGGAATGAATCTTATCTGGCTCGACTACCACCTTTAATCTCTTGTGATGTACCGAAACAAGTCGCGTCTCGACTATAAGGCGTTTGAGCTTAAGGCGGGATCAAAGCACGTTGCTCGTAAATGGGTGATATCGACCTCAAGTCTAAGGACTTCATCTCCCACACACTACACATTTGAATACACGAGACATATAAAACAAATAACATATCGGTAGGGTATACGATACTTCAACAAGTATCCGTGTGTCCATCACGAGTTGTCATAACTCGTAGCAAGTGAGACATCTACGTCTCGAAGGATATGATGCAGACCGCATGCCGACATATAACATATCACCTAATCTTGATTATCATTAGTCGAGGCAGTTTAAGAGCGTCACACTATGATATTAATTCTCACTCCATTAATAACCACGTAACCTCTAGGGATGATTTATAGAATATTATAGACAATCAATTAATAATTCAACAAATGCAAATGCCATAATAATAATCAACATTATTATATATTAATACGAATGTGTATAAAGTACATTTGTCTGTCTGATTGTCTGCAGGGCGTACATATACTTTCGATCTCCCACGGCCTAGAGCGATCGCAGCATATCTAATACCCGTGTTCTCAAAATGACCATTATGTTTTACAGCTTAATGATTTAGTAAAGTGCGCTAGATTATTGTCGGTGAATATAGTGTATCTTGATATCTTGACTTCCACCGTCTCTCTCGGGATGTGGTACTTCCTGCATACGCTTGTTTCTGTTTGTTGATCTTGGTTCTTTTGCTTGTGCAATCGCACTAGTGTTGTCACAATAAATAGTTATTGGACAACTAGCACTCGGAACTACTCCTAGTTCCTTGAGAACTCGTAAATCGCGGCGAACTTCCACTCGATAATGTACTCGCCTCGATGAGTCGAATCGTGATAGTAGCTTGTTTGGAACTCTTCTAGCTCACTGCTCCTCTATTGAAAACAAAAACGTAACCAGACTGAGATTTGAAATCATCAACATGCGGAAACTAACATCTGAGTAGCGGTAGCAACCAACTTCTCATCACCACCATAGACTAAGAAGTAATCTTTAGTACGTTTGAGATACTTAAGAGTACTCTTGAATGTCTTCCAGTGTTCCTCACCAGGATTCTGCTGGAACTTGCAAGTCATACTAAGTGCAAATGCCACATATGGCCTAGTACAGGTCATGGCGTACATGATTGATCTATGGCGAAGCATACGGGATCCTCTTCACGCTCAAGTTCTCTGACGTTAGAAGGACAACCCTTCTTAGATAACTTGATGCCTTGACCCATTGAAGACCGCCTTTCTTGGAATTTTCCATTGAAAAACGTCTAAGCACTTTGTCTATGTAGATTGACTGTGACAGCCCCAAAAATCTGTTATGTCTATCTCTATAGATCCTAATTCCCAAAATGTAGCAGGCTTTACCCAAATCCTTCATCATGAAGGTGCTGGACAACCACTTAACCGATCAGAGAGCCTTATTGTCTCTCATTATTAATATGTCATCAACATATATAACAATGAAGACAATGCCTCATCCTTGCGTTTAATATAAACACAAGGATCCTCTTTGCTTCGACAAAATCAAATGACTTGACAACCTTGTCAAAGCAAATGTTCCAACTCACAGAGGCTTGCTTAAGCCCGTAAAGAACTTTTGTAGCTGCGCGTTGCATTTGGTGCGGACTCGGAAGAGAAACCTCGGGTTGTCTCATATACACTTCCTCGATTAGATTACGGTTGAGGAATGCGGTCTTGGCGTCCATACGCCAAATGTCATAATCATAGTGTGCGGTATCGCAAGCAAAATCGAATAGATAGGATTTACCACGTAAGAGGATTAAGAACAATAACATATAATGCTACACAAGTATCGGGTACTTTTGTCGACCGGCGTCTGGTGGACACCATTCTTGACTTATCACACTTAATCCAATCGGCGCCAAGATCGATAAAAAATTCCGTGGCGTAACGATGCATCTATAACATATGTCCAAAGTAGGCAAGTGAAATGGTTGCCTTACGTAAGGGTGTACTGTCTCGCATGAGTCACGACTAACCAACGTGTAATAACAGAGCAAGGCTGCCACCAAATAGTATCACGTATGCGGCGGGAACACCCCAACACGAATATAACATCATGACTAACCAAAGCGGGTTTATATCGTTGAACCCACAATTGTCTGGACCTGCGAGTACAATAATGACATATGAACGAACGTAGGTCCAAGATTAAAGATCTGTACCAAACTGACTAAGCTCTGAATCAATGGAGCCCTCCCAAACAGCTGAGTGGAAACTCCTGACTGGCGGATCACCAACCTGAGAACATGTACCTGCGGGCATGAAACGCAGCCCCCCGAGGAAAGGGGGGTCAGTTCGAAATAATGTACTGAGTATGTAAAACATATAGAACTGTAAAGCAGAGCATAAGCGACGATAGATAACAAGAGGCATGTAAGATTATCGGATACCAATCCCAATCGTACCGTGGAAGGCAGAGAATCAGCCGTGCCTTACCAAAATGAGAGTCATTGCGCTTATGAAATGAGAGTCAATGTGCCTTATTAAATGAGAATCAGTATACCTTTCAAAAATGGGATCACTGCGTCGTTTTTAAAAGGGAATTCTATGCACTTTTCAAAGTATGAAAATCATGTCAAAATCGTGAAACACGCCCATGTAGACTCGCACGCACATCTATTACGAGCGTATATATCACGATATCACGAAGCGTGCTCGTGGAATTCCAACATCCTTTGTCGGCGTATGCATGTAGTCGTGTCAAAATCATGAACTCTACCTCGAGAATATAATAGACGGGACTCGAACCCTGCAGTACATATATATCATGGGACTCGAACCCAAGTAAGTATATATATCGTGAGACTCGAACCCACGTAAGTATATAGAATAATATAATGTCATGGGACTCGAACCCGCATCATGGAGAGCTAATCCATGGAATAATAATAAGCGAGAGTTGAACCCTGCAGGACTCGAACCAGTAATATAATAATAATAGCGGGACTCGAACCGGAACATACAATATATCATTTCGCTATGTAAGGGACTCGGTGAAGTGAAATACAACACTTGCACGAATAACTATCATGAGAAACCATATGCAAGAAGAGATCATCTTATTACTTTATTAGAAGGTATAACACGTCTTCACTTTAGAAAGCCTAAGGAATCATTAAGTCATGAAGATTAAGGATAGAAGGAATAACACATACACTCTAAAAGCTCAATTATACAACGTCGTCGTAGTATGTCACTTCTCTTATAACACGAGACATTAACACTTGTAGTCTCGACCACTTTCACTTTCCAACGTCAGCAACTTACGATATAAAGCCAAGTTATTCATACTCGTCAAATCAATTCACTTTCACTATAGAATCGTGTCACTTATCCTCATTAAATCAAGTAATTCCTTTCGTATACTATAATGAATCGATTTACGATAACAGATCTAATTGCCTAGCTAAACCATTACAAGTCGTTAGTAGTTTATATCTTTTATAACGATCTTATCAAATCAGCCGTGATCTAGAAATGTAAAATAATTTTGTTTTATCTTAGTTTCTATGCAGATGGAAGTCTAATCATTTCAATATAGTTGATTGTCGATACATTATTCATGTAATGCTGCAATGACTTATTTTAACATGTTTATTAAAAATATACCTTCTTATTTATTAAACCAGTTCCAGCGTTTAATACTTATTGGTTACTTTGGATTTGCAGAGTCAAATTGGCTTCAGTGCTTACTAAAGACTCTCGGGAATACTAACCTCTTTCCTATGTGCCTTGATAAAGACTTAGGAATAACTTTAGACATGCTTTTAGCAAAGAATCAATAATATAAATACTACTTAACTTCTAAGAGTAGAATAACTTATGGAATAACATCACAGTTATCTTCATACGCAGAACATGCCAAAAGAAAGAAGGAGCTGTCTTAACATACCTTTTAGTCGAACTAGCCAACTCAATATCAAGATCGTCCGTCTCGTGCGTCAATCTATAATAAAGGGTAAGACGCCAGTTAATTCTACGATTTCTAGCGTAAGTTGTATCGAAGCGACCGTTTTCTTTAGAAATTCGGGCATCACTTTCTATTTATCTGCGTATCCTGATTAACGAACAAGCCAACAATACGATAACCAACCACCGTTTCAAGGTGTAACCAAAACAATCTCAAATACTCCTTTACGCCATAGTGTACATTCCTTCTCTTTACACTTATACAATTCAACAACTTGATAACCAAGTCGATTAAGTCTATAGTTAACATAAAACACCTTTTCCATTTTAATCCTTTTAGACATGTATTTGTGATTACCATAATGTGTATGTATATCGTAACTCATATTTTCGTCACCATAATTTTACCAAAACAGCCCCTTAAATTACAATACAACATGTCCACTAATTTCCATACAAATTCGGCCAACAACATTACCAATTCCATATTTTCTTTATTAACTTTTTATAATACAATTCATGTTCCAATAATTCCTTATGAACACTATAATCTAATTATCAAGATTTCTTCTTCAATTCCCACATGCAATTTGTGATAATGATAACAATACAACCATTGAACACAACAACTCCTATATTATGATAATTAATGATCAAATAACTATCAAACATTCATACCAAATATTGAATAAATCTTAATCAAGTGAAGAAGAAATCAAACTAATGCATTAATTCATGAAATAGAGTTTCAAGTGATTCAATAGGAAAGTCCTAATTAAGTAATTAACTCATAACCATTGTCATGTCAAGAACTAATACAAACCAACATAAACTGAAATAAAAACAAAGAAAAGAAAAGAAACTTGTCAAAGTTGTGTTGTAGCCTCCTTTCTTGCCTCCCCAAAGTATGATTTAGAATTATGTACAAGATGTCTCCTTAGGTCAGGGTTTTAGGAATTATATACTGCAAAAATCGTGTGCACTGGACCCTTCTGCCCCTGGCCAATTTCGCCTCAGATCTGGAAAAACGCGTCTCGGCACCGCGGTCCTGCTGGCTGGCACTGCAGTGTCGAAAGTACTGCAACCTCTCTGAATATTAGGCATCTGCGTCCTGACACGCGCTTGCGGTGGCTGCCATTCTGGATTTTTGATTTTTCGTTATTTTCTCGTCCGGACTTCGTCTGATTTCTTCTATATTTCCCGGGACTTCTTAGGCTTCATTTCTTGGTCTTTTCTTGTGCAATTACACCTCAATTAAGCTCATTTCATCTTCTTTTTGCCATTTCCCCATTTAGGACCGATGTGACTCAATAGAAAGAAAAACGACTATAATACTATACTAAACACAAACAAAATGAGTAAAATACTAACTAAAAATGACTCAAAAAATGTATTTAAAATATGTCTAACACCCTGCACAGAGGCGCCACAACGCCAAAACTTCAGAGAGTTGTGCAGCTCTTCTGGCGCCGCGGCGCCTCCGACGGTAATTCCAGAACCCTAAACCCCAATCCAGCCAGAGTCATGGTCCAGTCACTCGCAGTCAACGGGGTATTTTTAAACCAAAGAGACATTTTAATTTGAATTCTAATGTTCTTAAATCTTCCTTACCCCATAATCCTATTTCTGCCTTAAATGACCCTAATTGGAAAATTATCATGACCGAGGAATATAATACTCTTATTGATAATAAGACGTGAAATTTGGTACCCCATCCTTCTGGTGTTAATATTATTCGGTCTATGTGGATTTTTGTTCATAAGGAAAATTCTGATGGTTCATTTGCAAGGCATAAGGCTAGACTTGTAGGTGATGGTAAGACTCAGCAGGTTGGTGTGGATTATGGTGAGACATTTAGCCCGGTGGTCAAGTCGGCTACCATTCGCACTGTGCTCAGCTTGGCTCTTTCAAAATCGTGGCTCATTCATCAGCTAGATGTGAAGAATGTTTTCTACATGGTGATCTTCATTGACGGTGTATATGCGATCACCTGGGGTTACGGGATACTAGATATCCTAATCATGTATGTCTATTGAATAAGTCCTTATATGGGCTAGCGATCTCAGCGGGCTTGGTATAAGAGGTTTCTTGACTATGTTTCGACTATGAGTTTCTACGATGAGATCTGATAATTCATTATTCATATATCGTTGGGGGTTCTTCCATGACTTATATATTTTTATCTGTTGATGATATTATCTTGACTGCCTCTTCTGATGTTTTGCGAAAGTCTATTATGACAATGCTCAGTTCTGAGTTTGTCATGAAAGACTTGGGTCCATTGAGTTATTTTTTGGGGATTGTACTCACTCGTCATGCAGGCGGATTGTTCTTATCACAGAAGAATTATGCAGCAGAGATCATTGAGAGAGCTGGGATGTCATCCTGTAAGTCCACTTCTACTCCAGTTGATACTAAACCCAAGTTAGGTGCTGCAGCAGGCTCTCCATATGAGAATCTGACCCACTATCGCAGTCTTGCAGGCGTCGTTCAGTATCTGACGTTCACGCGACCTGATATTACATATGTCGTACATCAAGTGTGTTTGTTTATGCATGATCCTAGAGTTGAACATATGAATGCGCTCAAACGCATTCTTAGGTACATTCAGGGAACACTTGAGTATGGTTTGCATTTATATCCTTCATCGACGTGTACACTTGTCTCCTACACAGATGATGATTGGGCTATTGCATGTTTTTAGGTAATAACTTGGTCGTAGTGCATCAGCGTCAATCAGCGCTTTCACGTTCAAGTCCGGTAGAGTATAGAGGGTAGCGATGTGGTTTCGAGCCCGTGTTGGTTACGAAATATCTGTTAGAGCCGTTGTCTATTGAGAAGGCTACGCGGTGTATTGTGATAATATAAGTGTCATCTACCTTTACGGTAATCGATTCGGCACCGTACTAAGCGCGTAGAGATGGATATTCACTTTGTTCGAGAAGGTAGCGAAAGGACAATGCAGCGTCTGCCATGTTCCTTCAAGATATCAAATTGCGAACATCTTTACAAAGGGTCTTTCCTCGCTTTTGAAGATTTTAGAGCGATCTCATGCGAAGGCGCTTTGCTATGGCGAGGGTGTGTTAAAGCATATGGTCCAACCCGTATCTTTGTGGCCATCGGCGAGACAATGGCCTAGAAACCGTGTGGGGCCTGTCCCTTTTCCTTCGTATATTTGGTGAATATTAGACTTAAGATTGTACCTTAATTAGTAGTGTAATATTACCATAATTGTAAACTTAGTCTTCAAATAGAATAGTGATTCCTAGGTAGAATAGGAAGAGGATCTTCCTTGTAACTTGTATATATATGTCTTTCATTAATAAGAATAATCAAGGAATTATTTCTTTCATATATAGTAACGAAGTTACCATTACTAATTGACTACGTTATGTGGTTTCATTCACTTTATCCCTTTGACTATAGATCGTTGCTCAAGATGGACAAAGAAGCATGGGCGGAGTCACCTTAGGTTGAGAATAGTCCGTTGCACATCTTTTGTCGGTCGTGAAAGTTACGGTATTTAAAAATAAAATATTAACTATTATGAAGATATATTTAATTTTACATTCTTAGCATAAGTGAGAAGAAAATTAGCACATCCTTCACGACTCCACTTAAGAAGATATGGCATTGTAGTGGAAACGTTTCTCCTTACCTTTTCCCTGCCCCAACTCCAAGAATTAACAGTAGTTTTATACTTATATCTTTTCTTAGATCCAAACTTTCGAAAAATGAGCAGTACTACCACTGAATAATGTGTGGAAAGAACAGTACATGACAAAAAAATATAAAAGAATAATGCATCAAACCAAGCTCTAAGTGAATTTTGTGGACAAATTTAAATGGCTACGGATGACTTTTAATTTTATGTATAGACATGTAGTAAGGTATTTTAGTAGTGGGTCATGGTTTGGTTTTGGCATATACAACAATATACAGGTGAATCACAAATGATATCTAGAGAGGGTGATGTGCGGCCTTACTCACGCTTTGCGAAGGTAGAAGTTATTCAGATGACTATTGTCTCCGGTGGTTTTGGCATATGCCTTAAAAAAATTCTCTGTGTGATATATATATATATATAGAGAGAGAGAGATGTAAACGTCAAAAAATCAAATCTTGATCACCAACACAGTACCTGGATCAGTTCAAGATCAGCACGAAATCATAAAAGTTGGAGGACCAGTGTTGAAGAAAAGGAAGTATTATGCTTTCAAGACGTTTTTATGCTAAACATGATAAATTGAACTCATAATTCATTAGATTTTTTTATGAATATCAACTAAGTATTGGAAGTAAATTGCTTCCGAATTTTCAATCATTTGATAACACCAATCGTTGTTTGATAAATGCTCACTATGAATCAAATCAATAGAGTTTGATAAAACCTACTACTATTCAATGGCATGAAAGCATGAATTCAGACTGCATTAGTAGTCTGCAATTGCAATAAGACACTTATTCCCAAGTCAATTCCCATTTAGCGGCCTAATAGTTTCCATAACAAATACATAGAGCATAATCAATTTGCAAGCAGCATTCACACCACCATCTTTATGTTTCAAAACAATGACAATAGCAAATCCAACTTCTTGGACAATCTAAATCAGTATGTTCAGGTACATTACAACAACATATAGCAGACGCAAAGCAAAGAAATTGCCATACAAGTGTTACATGATAGATTATACAGATTTAAAACGACCAGAGATGATTTTTGCATATTACTACCCCCAACCATACTTCGGTTTACAAATATACATCTCGGCCTATAATCATAGGGACAATTGCAGGTTGACGTTTTCCTATTATAGTCAGTCAAGACTTGGCAATATTGAACCTTATGTCGCATTCTTTGAACTTGGAAGACATTGATAACAATCTAACAGCTATTGTTTTAGCAAAATCACAAGATAGAGCAGGCTTTCTGACCCTTTCTCTTCTTCTTCTTCTTTTGCTTTGGTGGTTGTAGAACCACTTTAATGGCGGCATCAAAAACAGCCTTAATATTCTGCAATTTTGGCAATTGAAATATGTAAAGAGATAACTTGAAAACTTAACCATATAGTCATCTTTGAATAAGAAACCCACCTGTTGTGTTTTTGCACTACATTCAATGTACGCAGCAGCACCAATGGACTTTCTCAGCTCCTCACCCTAAAAAAGAAGCAGGAATTAAGGTTAGGCCACCTAAAAAATTTAATCCAGAAACTGAAAACAGCAAATGCACAATTGTTATTCAAGAGCAAGACACATTGAAGGTATTATACCTGAGCTGCGGTAAGTGGAATAGCACCTGGATGGTCCAAGAAGAATTGCTTATCCTCTCGGAGATCTAATGGAAACACATCAACAAAATTAGACTAAAGAACATGAAAACAAATGAGAAGAAAGTTAAAGGAGGCAACGAGAAAGTAGGAATTGACTCGTGTAAACTAAACTTCGAGGAAGGAAAATTTGAATTAAAACTTGTCAGAAATTGAAGGTATGTTCTAGCTGCAAATTAGAAAGATAAGACACCAGTCACCACACAAAGTTCTTTACGTGCTTGATGTAAGCAAACTGTAATTGGATGTAACATTACACTTAACGATTTAGGCTTAGAATAGTTTGTAAACTTTTAAGATTTGAATTTCAAAGATAGAATACAGTAAACTACGCTGTTGAAGTTCATTCAGTACTTCCGTTTCAAAGTCCAGGCAATGTGGTTTCTAGTACTTAGAGCAGTTTTTGGCCTTAAAATTTGAAGGTACATACATTCCAATTCAGAGACAAAGTATGTGATTACTGATTAGCGACATCCCTTAGTGACTCTTTTCAAAAGTTAGGCTAGCTAGGCAATTTAAAACTACAAAAAATTTGGGTTCCTGAAACTTTTAAGCAAAACTTCTCATTTATCTCAAATCTCAGTCTGCAACAGGTCACTTCTCCCAGACTTCTCCAACAATTTGACGAGATAATAGCTGGGATTCAAAAGTTCAAGTTGTATGAACCGGATTTCCTCTGCGCCTAGCCATATCTCATTCACATTTCTCATCGGCTGACACCATAATAGTTCTTAAAAGGTATGTGAAATTCAACGTTGTGGTGTCCTACAAGTTCATCTTCAATCAACATTCTATTGAATGAGATGATTTAGTTGCACAGTTCAGCCGGTAAACAGCAGCAGTTATCCCTTTGGTTATCTCTTCCCGTACACGAATAAATTATGTTATAACTTCTGGAATGGTCTCGTTCATAAAAACATGCCGAGATAAAATGGTTGATACAAAATCACATAATAATACTGTCCAGCTGTTGATTTGTCCATTATGTTACCAAGAAGAGTTGAAGTTTCAA
Organism: Przewalskia tangutica; assembly: GCA_029844215.1. Classification (NCBI taxonomy): domain Eukaryota; kingdom Viridiplantae; phylum Streptophyta; class Magnoliopsida; order Solanales; family Solanaceae; genus Przewalskia; species Przewalskia tangutica. The sequence continues at coordinate 1,240,640 of CM056721.1, forward strand.
TAGTCAATAGGCTCAAACTCTCAATAAAGGAGAAAACAAGGTGCAGTGAGGGCATGCAAATGCTAACTACTATTGACAATAAATTATAGAAAAGACAAATATAAACAACTGACAGTAAAAGGCGTTATTCATTCATTTCTCTGTGACCTCAACCACAATGGTAGAAGCAGTATCACAATTGCTTTCGACTTACCTAAAAAGGAACTTATGTGACTACGAACTTCCTTTGGAACTATTCTTTCGATCCGAAAACAGAGCTTATTGACATAGTTATTCATGATCCAGCACAAAAATCAACTATCTTCTAGGATAATCTGACATTTCATGACTCATCCAAATATAAAACAAGATATCAAACGAGAGGATAATCACAGCTCAGCAAAATTATATCGAATGCAGATAAATAGGAAGGACAGAAGACAGATTAATATTTAGAAACTAGCGATTATTAGATAAGAAAGTAATTAATCAAACAAGATTAAAAAGGATATGCTAACCTAGCTTTGTTCCAACAAGAATAATTGGAACTCCAGGAGCATAATGCCTCAATTCAGGAATCCACTGAAATTCAATAGCAAGAAGATGATGAAATAAGTATTAGTACTTAGTGGAATATCTCCAAACAGCATTTACTCAGTTTAATTTTCTGATATCCAACTTCTACTCATTTTTGGCTAAGAACCAGAAGTACTAGGTTGGTTTGTATTTCACCATCCATTTGGAACAACTAATTAAAGTAAAAGTCAAGCAAGCCAATGTTTTTCATGGACTTGTGTCAACTTAATACAGGAATCATTGATATTCCCACGTTCTTGTTCATTTCCCTGATCGAGTACTACAAAATCTACTACTACTACAACTAGTCCTCAGTCCCAAATAAGTTTAGATCAGTTGATACATGAATCCTCACTAACCATATTTCTCCATTTAAGATCATCTCCAACCAATATGCACAAAATAAAAAATAAAATAAGAAGTATTAGAAGTTATCTATATTTTCTACTGGCATACGATTCTGTGTAGGGTAAAAGGCTCCTAGAAAGTATAGGACCTAAAGTACTTTACCAAAAGTATAAGACCTAAAGTAAACATATTTTTTTTCTTCCATTGTGCCTATCTTCCCTAACCAAGTACGATCGAAAAAAAACAGAAATTTTAGAGACAAGATGCAGGAGAGGAAACTCACCTTTTTGGAGACATTTTCATAGCTCGCCTTGCTAATGAGAGAAAATGCCAGTATAAACACATCTGCCCCACGATAGCTCAATGGTCTTAATCTATTGTAATCCTCCTGACCTGTTCAATTATACAGTAGAGGCAGTCAATATGTTCCACACAACAAGGGCACGGAAAGGAAAATAAAGCTATCGATGTGGGGAAACTTATACCTGCAGTATCCCAGAGCCCCAGATTAACAGTGCTCCCATCGACGACCACATTTGCACTAAAATTGTCAAATACAGTTGGGACATAATCCTGTTTGGAACACAGCAGACAGTTACCAAATGCGAACAATGCACCCACTAGTCTAATAAAATTAATTAGAACTTATAAGAGTGATGATTTCATTTAGAAAAGAACAATAGCTAACTTAGAACCTAAGCTATTCAATTCAGAGCATGTACATGTAGAGGTCAGATGATCTTGTATACCATCTTCAGTGAGAGTCCTAAATACTTCTTTTTTCAGTCCATATTTTGTTCTGATACCTTTAGTTTATAAAAATATTTATTCTTTTACCTCTAAGGAGAAAAGAGAGTTCTGTTATGTAAGTTATCCATGATGCACAGGAAAACACGGAAGAACCTTTAATTGGTTTGTCAACCAACTTGACAAGAAACATATTAAGCCTGAGTTCACCAAGATAATAGTCAAGAGGTAGTTTCCTTTATCAGTTCCCCAATCCCATGCCCTCCCCCGCCCGCAAAAGAAAGACCGTAGATATTGTAGAACCATATGAAATACATCAATAATTGTCTGCACAACTAGGAATCATCGATTTACTTAGCCACACTCTTCTAGGATATCAGCTAAAAGTTGGACACGAAATCGTGGAGCTGTCATTTCAAAATTCCACTAAAATATAAACAGATGCAGAAGGTAGAAAGTCTCCTCACTGTAAAAACTTGGCATTAGGGGGGAAATATTAAAAACCCAACTCAGGAGTTCCATTGCTGATTCAAACTCGTATCTAGGGAAGGGACACTAGAAAGACTAAAAGAACGAATTTGTCGTTTTAGCCATCACCAACATCCAAGAAAATAAAAGTCTATCCGTAATGGAGAAAGTGAAGAATGATTTTCACGTGCTTCACCTCAAATCCTCTCAAAACTCAAAGCTTACTCAAGACAAGACAAGTTAGATGAGAGATGAAAATGATTAATCAGCAAAAAGAGCAATGAACTCTAATCTACAACCCAACAAAATCACTTCTTTTCCCCTTAAAAATACCCAAAAAGTCCATTCTTTGTGGTAATTGAAAACAACAACATACCCAGTATAATCCCATCAGGTGGGGTCTGGGGAGGGTAGATTGTACCCCTGCCTTTTGACCGATAGAAAGGTTGTTCCGTTAGACCTCCGGCAAGTAAAACTAAAACAACCTACTCTTATACCGAATACCAAATTCATAAACAAGTCATGATTCTCAAGAAAAACGTCATATTAATAAGAATAAAGAGTTTAATTTGGTCTAATTCAAACAAAATCCAACTGGGCAAAGCCCCATGTATCCTATGGACTAAAAAGAAGATGCCCGACAACAGTTTGATAAAATGTCTAAGAGAGATATAGAGGTACAAAATAATACTCACAGTGGGAAAAGTGTTGCTAGTATATGAAATGAGAAGACAAGTTTTACCCACAGCTCCATCGCCAACAGTAACACACTTTATAAACCTAGAAGCACTCATTCTTCACAACCCAATTAGCAATTCCCTTTACTTCTTCTTTTATTTGCCCAAATGTGTACTCTTTTTCCACCTAATCTTCAACCCACAAGTTGTTAGAGTCAATTAAACATAAAAATAGTAGCAATTTCAAGAACCCAAAATATTAGTGAAAACAACACAACAGCCACATACAAGAAATTAAAAGACCAACCTTAATGACATACAAGTGATGATTAATATGAGCAGAGAGCAGAAATTAATGGAAATGAAGAAAAACTGAGACTTTGAGATTTTATTGTATAAATAAAAAAAAGACAGCTTCGAGCCAGCTATTTTTCGCAACCTATCTTTTTAGTTTTTATCCCTTTCTTCTTTCTTTTTTTGGGTTATTTTTATTTTTCAAAATTTTGAACCAAATTTATTTGAAATAATCCTTATTTAAATGGATTCAATTATAATCATGTTGCGCGCACCTTGATTAGATTCACGACCTACATGATACTTTTCGAACCAATTAACTTTATCTATCAAAGCTAAAACAGATCAAGAAAAATTATATAGTGTTTGTCTATAATGATACTTGAACTCTGTCCATCAAAGTTATAATTAGTTTAAACCACTAAAATTTATGCTTTTAGATGTACTAGTGATTAGTGAACATGGCGGGAGATCGGTGCAAAGAGTTTGTCCGAACTAAATAATTAAATTATTTTTTATGTATATGTAGTACATGTTGAATCTTCTATATATTATGTATATTTTTATTTTTATATTTTAAATTTCTTTAATAAAAATTATGAGTCATTTCTAGTAAAAATCTTTCACACAATTGTGTTACCTGATTGACTAAAGGAGAATAAAGGGAGTAGTTTTGTTTTCTCATTGAAAGTGAATTAATTTTCAAATATCTATGTCAGTATATATATTATTTTGAGCAAGATATATTGTCAAAAGATTTCATACATTTTTCCTTAATAATAAGTAATGATCAAAAGATAAAGTAGCCTCTTAAAATAAATAGAACAATGAATTTATAATAATTAATATATGTCTTTGTAACTTGGCGACCTTTGTTCCAAGACAATTCGCAATTTTATGGAACTTAATTACGGAGCAATTTTTCAACATCGAAAAGTTTTTATTAGACGTGTACCAACATATACAATATATATAGTTGTACAATATTGAATCATTCTGTAATAAGGATCCTTAATTCTACCATAATTACATAACATTAAATATGATAAAATAAAATATGGAGATATACGTCTAATAGTTTTTAATCAACCAATATTCAACCTCAATAACTTTACAAACAAAAAAATAGAAACCTTTAAAGTTGTACATTCCGACAGTACTCTCCTACTATTTCTCATTAATAACAATTTCATTTAAACTTATGATTGGTTAGATGGAAAAGTTGGGCTTCTGTGATTGACAAGTATTCTATATAACAATAAGATTGATATACACTAAGATGGTAAGTTGATGAAGTAGAATACGACCGGGCGAATTAGTTCGATCTGTCGCATAAACCTTCTTGTTGAGCCACTTTGTTCGCACAGGCCAGTGCTGCGCTTCGTGGTTCAAGTTTCTGCTGCCGTGCCTTTCGAACAAGTATCTGCGTCGCTAAAATCGACAAAAAAAAAAAAAAAAAAAAAAAAAAAAAAAAAAAAAAATAAGATTCAATATTACTAGTGATAAGTATTGATAAATGAAGCGGGGCCAAGGTCGCGAGTTCGATCCTGCATCGCCTTGTTGGCGCCTGCGCTTGCCAAGTGTAGTTAATCGTGGCGTGGTTTGCGCTATTGCGTGCCGGTTTCTGCTGTCTTGTTTCGAAAGAAAGTACCATGCGGGTTCCTTCGTAAAAAAAATAAAAAATAAAATAAGATTCAATATTGAACTCATTAGTCATAATGTGATCACATTTAAGCATGTCGCTTCATTATAAGTTACTTATAACTCTAGTGTTATATGTACTCCCATTATAACTCGGATCATTAGTAGATTAGTCGGTAACTTAGAATGATTCAACAACAGGTTTGCAAGTCTAGTATAACCCGATGTTTTGGGGGTGAAACCTTATATATTGTTGTGTATGTGTGTAGAAAAACGATAAAATCATTTCAAAATTTACGCTCTAAATTTCGCCACTAAATGTAACTTAAAAATTATTTTAACAAATTAGTATATTCAAATAGGTCCAACGATATATTCATATACAAAAACAGTTCTTCGATGATTGTTTGGTGTATTATGTGAAAACGTTCATGAGTTTGCACCTAACTCTATTAACGACTCAAAATTTGTAGGGTTTTTCAAATCGAGCTAATAATTAGTAAGAACTTGTTTTTATATCTTCTTTGTTTGAGCCGTTAGTACTATATTTTATTTGAATGAAGCCCACAAAAATTTTGCACGGAGACAGGCAAAGTAAAGAATGAATCTTTGGGCGTAGTTTAGCTCAAAAGTTAGAGCATAGGGTGAGGCCCAAGCCCATATAAGGAAATTCGTGTTACATTATTATCGATGTGAAATCTTAACACTTCCGCACGCCTGCATCAGATTAAGCTGAGCGTGAATGATATAATTTGGGGGTTCAACATCGGTGATAATAGAATTGAAATGGGTTTGATACCATGTAAGAATGGATCTTGGGCCCAACTCAATCCAACCATGTAAAGAATGGATCTTGATCTAACTCAACCCCAAAAGCTACCAGACTATCCAAATTCATATAAAGGTCTATATGTCCATTCCATTACGGATGTGGGTATCTTAACACTATGTCATAAATGGGAATCAAAGAACCGCTCAGACAAAGAAAGAGGTTGACGTTTGCCTTCTATCCAAAGCAAAGATAAACTAGTCATCATTCATTTTATAAGTGCCCACTAAAATATTTAAATACCATCTCATTAACTATTGAATAACGAAGTTCTATTTCGTTGAATCTATGTCTTTCTTCCAAGTGTTTCTATTCTTTAAACATGTCGCATAGGCATTAAGATTTTATCTAATCTAACTCTCCTTAAAAAGGTTTAACTTTTATACCGTTACAATGTGAAGAATTTTTGGCATAGCAAGTTACTTAGCAACTACTATAAACTATTGTGTCTACATTAATAGTAGCATTCAATGGTGCAGCCTAGAGGTTAATGGAATTGATGAAAATTATGGGAGATCAGATTTAATCAAGCTTACTCGAATACCACTAAAAAGGTAACTTAAATTTCTTCATATATCGAGTTTAAGTCTTAAAAATGAGAAAACGCTTGATATAGAGCTTTTCCTTTAAGCAACCGATGTAGGACATTCAAATTAGTCGGACCATATGAATTTCAAGAACCGAATTATTAGAGTAAAAAAAACATAGTAAAGGCATGATGATGACATATGAGTGTCCATTAAGCATTGGTATATAATATATTTCATCTTAAAATGATATTATACGATTGGTTTAAACGCATGGTGACAACACATTAACGTAGTGACTCATGAACTGCCAAGGTCAAGATGTAATAATCATGGTAGATGAGAAGTTGGTGTTTGGTGAAAATTAGAGGCCACATATTTCTATTTGAATAAATACATTAGTTATAAATTGCATATGGAGTTTACAAAAATGAACCCAGCATCCGTGCACTACAAAGATAATTTAGTAGGCCAGCATCAGATCCTCCTGGTCCACTAAAAATTCCACTATTAAAGAATATGAGTAGAGTTTGTTGGATATTTGGGTGGAAAAAGGAAATGGGAATGCAATAATAATGATCAATGTGAACAATGAATCTTGTCAGTCGATTGATGATCAATCTCTCCTAAGATAATATTGTTCAGATATCCTTTCAACGGTTGTAATGACAACTTATCTGCCAAGATAAAACATCAATCAAACAAATGAGCAAAAGGCAGTGTTTGCTTTGGAAGAAAGATCTTTGAGTGTTTGTGATTGCGAGAGGAAAAATACTTTCGAAATGTATTGTCAGTGTGTAAAGTGTGTTTAAATGAGCGGCGTCATTTTATAGTGTTGGAGAAAAAGACCGCGGTTGAACTAGCCAATTATGGCTTTGAATAACGGGCTATTAGTATGAAGTTACAATTCATAATGGTTGAGTTTAAGAGCAAAATAATGAGGAGTTATCCTCCAAAGTCAGCTCAACGTCGGTTTATTCTTCTCCAATTGATCAAATCGCCGCAGTGTGCGCCGTGGCGGAACTCGAGAGAGTTTGGGCGTCACCGCCGCGCAGATCGCAGCGAGACCGCTGGCCGAGAGATAGCGCGGCGCCGAGATGTTTCTCCAGCGCCGCGGTCCTTTTTCCGACTCGTTTCGACATTCACACTTTGTACATTTCTTCCTTCGTTTACCAACGTGAAACGATGCCATTTGGCGAATAACCGCCTTTACCTTACGCCTCAAATAGTTATATCGTGCAATATCTTTTCCATTAAGAAATTATGATCATTGGCATTGTATGTACACGTGTTTGGAAATAACGTTCCGGCGTGTGGGCCCTAATTGTTCGATTCGTAATTAAATAGGATTAACTTTATTTCACGTTTAATAAATATTTTCAACAATCCTCCTCGAAGAGATTTTGGTGCAGCGCATGGTGTGCGTTCTAGCAATCACTCGGCGGAACGTCAGATCCGGAGAGGAATGAGCTTTGAACCTTCCATAAGAGAATACCATCTGGACATATTTATCGCGGTGAACGTGATGTCTCGACCGGCCGGTGTTTAGTATACGCCAAGACAATGATACCAACACAACACATTTCCTACTCAATCTTTCTAGTATTTTGTCCGTCGCGCCGCGACACACTCGATTCTTAAGACGTTCATTCGGCGTACCGTCATCTCGTACTTAAATAGGTGGTCTCCTACAAGGTATCCCGCAATACCCAATTTATACTGGCGTTAGGAATCGTTAAAAAATTCTCAACCTAACCTAAAGTATCGAGGATCATTAAAGGTTTGAAACTTATCATTTACCCTCTACATACGTAGCACTTTTTGTCTATCACGGGAATGGCCTTCGGGATTATGTTTCTTAAGAAGAAATCATAATCCAAGTGCTCTTGCTTTCCACCGCGCCACCGAACCTTTAAAATTTAATTTTCCTATCAACCTTATTCCCGGATCTCCAACATAAGGTCAGGTCCATCAGACGGTTCTTATTGTTTGGGTTTTAAGCTCATTCCTGCATGTGCATGAACATCCGATCTCACGGACATTCCCTTAGTCGAGGATCTGCGATGTTTTCCTTAGATTTTACGAATCGATAGAAATAACACCCGAGGTGATCAACCGCTTAATGGACTCCATGTCTCCGTCAAATATGACGAGACTTATCATTGTAAATAAGTTCATGTCCTTCCTCAGAGCTGAATATTGCAGGCGATCATTCACGTGTCACTTGATTTATCGATATGGAATATCTTCTAAGATACCGTCGATCATTCAACTTACAAACGAAGTCTTGCGCGATTTATTGACTATATACGCCGATATTAGGTCGAGTGTAGTTTTATATACATCAGACTCCCAATTACTTCCATGCGTATTGATCACGATGACGACACACCAAGATGTTTGTCAATCTTTGACTTTATCCATGGTGTCGATTCTGCGAATCGTCGAACATCTGAAATTTATTCATCACACTTTGATGTAGTGAGATTGAGACGAGACGAATTTGTTAGTTGTCTTAGAGATCTTGATCCCAAGATAACATCTATGGCTCGTATATCTTTCATGTCAAAGCGTTGTTTTTAGCACGTTCTTAGTCTCTAAGATTACCCTAGGACTACACCAAGTGATCAATGTCATTTACATATGAATGTTATGCCTAATGAATCGGTCATTTCCTCTTCGTGTAAACACACACTGGGTCACACTTGTTAATAGAGACCCTTTCGGAGCAATAGTAGGTACTATCAAATTTCTCGTGTCATTGTTTGGGCCTGCTTTCACTGCATAATGATTTGACAAACGCACGCATTCGTCTCTTGTTCGGAACCACATACCCTCTAATCGTCTAATGATATTTCTCCTCCAAATCATCATTCAGAAGTTATTAATCGCCTTAATATTCATTTGATTTATTTCAAGATCTTGGCAAGGCGGCGATGGTTGTGAAACATACGATGGATGTCTTAGATTTTTACTGCCTATGCATCCATTGGCATTGTTGGTTCTCAACTTTTTCGTGGCGCTTAGATGTTTTTGGCTTCGCCTTTACTTTAAAGTAAGAAGGTAGCACAACCTCAGGCCATCATCCAAGAAAGTCACAAAGTGCTTGTTCCCTCTAGCTCGAGCGAACTTTAAAACACATATGTTGATATGTGAGTTCGAGGAGCGATTTCCTTGGACGGATCCAAGGGACTTCGGAGTTTTTGCCTCTATGCCCACCTCACACTTATGTTGAGGGTTTATGTCGATAGACATCAGTGATTCCAACTTTACCAATCTTAATATAGATTGATAGTTAACACGTCTAATTTATGGTGCCATAAATTAGAAAACACAAACAGGTAAAAGAAATGCTCAGTTTTATTGATAATAGCTTCAAAGATAAATTTATATTTGCCTTAAAGAGGCCTTCATACGCAAGCCCCTTCTAAGTAGCATTTGCGTTATAGGTATAGCATTAACGCTAAGGAGGCCTTCACATAAGGCCCTTACTACAAATGTTCATTTTAGTGATTACAAACTTATTAGCCTCAAAGACTAGTCTAAAACCAAAGATTCATTAATAAATTTCTAGAAATTAGATTTCGTTAATTTCCGGGACACGATCACTTTTTTGAGAATCGCTCCTTTCCTAAGTCATCTTAAGGATTATCTTTCCAACCCCCGCACTTCTAAAGATGAGTTGTTGCCCATGAATAACTTCTTATCCGCGATCGGTGTATACGTGAGAAATCGCCTTTATTGAACAAGTGTGACGGTAGCACCCGTGTCCAACTAATTATCGGCGGATTCTCGACAAGGTTTGCTTCTAGCACCATCGGCCGGAATTCTTCAATCATATCATCTAGGAGCGTGTCTTCGGCGATGTTTACCTTATCCTCGCTTTATCATGTTTTTTGTTAGCCTTTTTGGCCATATGACCAACTTCTTACCACACAGAGTACGCTCCTTAAACTTTTCAGGTTGTTCGACCGCCATCCTTCCGAACTTCCGCTTTTAGCTTGAATTTCCTTTGACTTCCTTCATATTTAGCTTAGCCTCAATGAGTTGTTTCTTCGACACGGACTTTATCATTCTATCGAACTGGAGTTTGACAATAAGTTCGCCAAATTCATCTCATTCTGCTTTGAGTTTCAAGTAATTAAGCGAACTCATTCCACGAGGAGGCAACTTCTCGATTAATTCCCCAACCAAGAATTGCTCATTGGGCTTTAATCCTTCCAAGTCTAGGTGATGTAGAATCATTTGAAATTTCCGACTTGATGACATTTTTGTTGTCCACCATTTGAAATTTTAGAAATTTTCCAACGATGAACTTCTCATACCCGCATCTAGCGTATCGATTTCTTTTGTAGTTTGTCCCACAACTTGGCGGTTTCAATGCATAAATATACCGTAGAGAGGATCAGATAAACTGTTAATGGAGTTCCTACACATGAAATCATCGTGTTTTCATGCGCTCGCGAACCACCCCCTACGCTATCAACACGGTTACTTCACTTCATGCCAAATCATTTGGCCGAGAGTCCGTCTTCCCAAGCTTTTGTGGATTTGCCCGGTTAGGAAACGTTTCAGTCCCATAACCGGGAAAAACAGATTTTTGTCGCTATCACTGAAATGTGCACTCATAAACTTCGGACGTTCATGGTGGAAACTAAAGAGTGAGTCGGAAATGATGCAGGAGGCTCCTCGACCAAAGAGAAAGCGATCAGAAATACTCGAAAGCGCGAGCACAGGCATTGTGAACGCTCGAGGAAGCAGGGGCACTAGTTGTGCCAAACGATGAGTCAGACCCGACCGATCGTCGCGACTAAACGCCTATAACGACGCCATTACACCAATACGCCACACATAATCCAACTAACACTTAAGGATATGAAACCGATAACACCGCAATAATAACATACGCCAATAGGCAAGTCGAGCAAGGTCGCTTTACACAAGAACGCACTGCCTCCCGAGTCACAACTAGTCAACACAATATAACAGTAAGCCGATAAGGTCGCCAATGATAGTATCACATATACACGGAAACACCCCAACACATAGTACAATAACATGGCTGACCAAAACAAATTTATAACTCTACATAAGTACAACCCACGACTGTCACCTCTATGAGAAGGATAACAAAATATGACAGGACAGGGCCCCGTCGTGCCCCTAAATATACATAAGTCTAGAATAGCAAATCTGTACCAAAATGGCTAACTCCGGAATAGTGGAGCTCCCAAGAAAACAGTGGCAGAATCCTGCCGAGGATCGCTTAAACCGAATATTTGTACACGGACATGAACGCAGCCTTCTCGAAAGGGGTCTCATTTAAATAATGTATTGAGTATGTAAAACGTAAGATCAGAAATGGGATCAAAACAGGCCAATGGATAACATGAGACAAATATAATAATGAATATCAAATGGCTCATAAAAGTAGAGTCGTATAGAATCAAGAACAACGATAGAGTCATCATGTATATATATATCGTGTCTCGCCTCTGTTGGTGACTCTCGAATTATCAATATAACGTGTCCCGACTCCATTCGGGACTCGGAGAAATCATTAATAACGTGTTCCCCGTTTGGGACTCAAGGAAATCATTAATATAATGTGTTCCAAACACGTTTGGGACTTGAAATCATTAATATAACGTATGTACATATTATAACGTGTCTCGCCTCTAGTGAGGACTCAGAAAACAAAGTCATTATAATAAACTCTTTCGAAAATCATAGACATTTCTCATGACTAACATCTTTAGAAATAGATCGGTAGAAATCGTGACGTCCGACGTACTTTTATAAAATCATGCCAAAAAAGCATAAGAGTTTCATATACCCATCGACTAACTAATCAACTCAACAATCTGCAAAGCCTGACTAGCACTTCAACCTATAATAGTAGTAACATATCAAATAACCTTATGATTACTAGTATTCATTATAATTGAATGATAACTAGCTTCTTTTCTATAACAATTCCAGACTTCCCTATTTATACGTAAATTCGCAACTTCCAAACACAACTAATAACACTGATAAGAAGATACAACTTCAAGTTACAACCAATATAATCTCAAATATTCCATATACTTGGTATACACCTTCCTTATATATTCTTCCTCTTATATTTACGAGTATAACCAAAATACTCAACCAAGGTGTTTAATACACCATTCTTATGTTAATCCATATTAGAACAACCTTAAAGAGTACCCATCAACTCTAGCGACAAATAACAAGAGTTCAAGTCCTATAATTTGCAACATATCATTTTTACACTTTAATTTCCTTAAGACATGTATTAGTAATTCAACACTTAGTAACATGTATACATATTTATAATCAAATTCCCAATATTTTAATTTAATCAAAACAACCCAGTAACCCTAATAACAACAATACCCACGATTTGGGGCCATCACAACATAATTCCATTACTCTTCTCTTAATTTCTTAAAACTCAATTCATATTTTGACACTTTCATATAAACATCTATTCTTTAAATGTCAAGATTCCCTATTCTTTTCATGCAATTAGTGACGATGTTAAATACACAACCAATAAAACACAACAACTCCACAATCAATAAAATTAGTCCTAAAATTGGCTACAACATCCAACAATCATAATGCTTTGTCTTAATTCCAATTTCTTTCATAATCATAAGTTCAATTCTTAAACTACAACAACATGCACCAATTATATCATAGAAAGAAGAAATTCTTACCTCAAAATGCCCAAACAAATTCCTAATATGTTGTCCATCGCTCCATCGATTTACATCAATTTTTACACTTTTCAACTCCAAATCGACATGCATGAATCCCACAACGTTAATCATTCCTTATGTTTTTCTTCCTTAAATTACGTCCAAAACTTGGGTTTCTTTGGCAAAATCTCGTCCAACATTACATTTTTACCCATCAAGTCAGCGATTTTATCCATCGCTTAAAGCCAGTTATTTTTCGCTAAATTTGTGTAGAATAATTAATCTAGGAAGAGGAGTGAATTATGTCTTAAATTTACTAAGGAGGGGTGATTTAGTGTGGAAAGGAAAGGAGTAAGAGGGGAGGAGATGGAAAATTTTGGTTTGAAATTAGAATGAAATGGTGAAGGGTTTAGTCCTTAAAAATCTGAAAATAAGTTTCTCCTTTTTGCAATTTAGTCCATTTCTTCCCTTAAATAATCTTGTGTCCCACTTCTTTTAATCTGAAAATCTCCTAAGAACTCGTGATCCTCGCCGTGAACTTACATAATATGTTACTAGTTCATAGAGGTAATAGATATAACTATCCTTTAACTCCCAATCATTGTCACTACTGGTATACAAAAAAATCCAGAATTTAGTATAATAATTTCCTATTAGCATATGTGTAAGTTATATTTTATATCCAATATTCGAATCTTACTTCCTTTAATGACGCGTTGTTAATTATCGCCTTAACTTACTAGGGTGTGGTAACAGTGATTGCTGACACTGAAGTTGTGCCAAACGCAACAGTTTCTCAAGGCGTATTCGAATGCCAGATTAGTGGGAGAGTAGGCAAAGTGAAACTATCATTGCCTTGAGTGGTGCTGGATCATGCAAGCGAGATTGCTCTCGAGCATTTAGGCGTTGCTCGTGTAGCGTTGAATTGCGCTCACAGGCATATGTTATTGTTGTTGAAATAGCTAATATTATCTTAAGCTTGTTGGATATTCGGGTGCAAAGGAAATGAAATGCAACAACAACAACCAATGCGAATAAATGTAACTTGTTGCTCAGCCGAGTCAATTGAGTGATCAATCTCCTTGCAAGATAATATTGCTCTTGTATATCCTTCTCAATCTGCCAGGTTGTAATGGCAACTTATCCGCCAAGATAAAATAGCAATCAAACAAACGAGCAAAGAAACTCTGCCAAGTGTTTGCTTTGGAAGAAAAGATCTGTTGAGTGCTTGTGATTGCACAGTATGAAAATATTTTCTTTAAATGTATTGTCTGTTGTGTAATAGCATGTATTCCAAACGAGCCCAAGGCATCATTTTATAAATGTTGAGAAGAAGACTCTCCAACTAGCCAATTTATGGCTTTGAATGACCAAATAATGGCCATTAGTATTGGAGTTACAAGTCTGTGCAAGTAATGACCGGAATTTAAGAGCAAAATAATGAGGAGTTATCCTCCAAAATCACAAGAACGCCAAGAAACGCGCTTTTATTCTTCTCCAACTGATCTGAAATCACAGCGTACGCTGCCTCGCACTTGGGTTGTCAAGGCGCCGCGGCTGAACTTCAGAGAGTTCTCTCGGGGCATCACCGACGCTGAGGACGATTTAGCCACGCTGCCACGGTGATGCTTCTCCGCCGTCAGCGGTCCTTTTTCCGACTCGCTTCGACATTCATCTGCACTTTGTACATTTCTTCCTTCATTTACCAACGTGGAAACCAACGCTAGCCTAGTCAATAACCGTGCATTACCTTACATCTCAAACACCGTGATATCGTATCAATATCTCTTCCACTAAGGAAATTCACGATCCTTGGCATTGTATGTAATAACGCAGGGGCCCCTAATTGTTCTATTCGTAATTAAGTAGGATTAACTTTTATTTCATGTTTAATAAATATTTCCAACAGAGTTTATTCTAACAATTTAATCTTTTACGTGAGACAATTCATACAATTAAATATAATATATACTATAGTAGATATAGGTTCTGAATTTGAATCTGTCACTTGTTGAAAAAAAAAGTAGCTTCACGTGTAGTTCAAGAAAATGAACCAAACTACAAGTCGGTGCTAATAAAATAAAATGTCATCTTTTTACCACAATATAATGTCCGTAATAATGTGCTAGCATGCAACTTGTTGTTGGTTAGCTGTGTCTAAAACCTCAAGTCTAAATAAATTAAAGAGGAAAATGATTTAACGAGAGAAAAGTAAGCCATCACTAATGGTTTTCTAAACATCCAATGGTTAGAAGATAAGAATAGTACTGATTAATTAGTTTCCTGGCCTCTCGATCAGCTTGGAGCAGAGCAAATATCTTTCACATAAGTATGATATTTTCTTTTCCATGACTACAACGTGTATCTCAATAATCGTACAATGAAAAACTTAAGCATTTCGAGGAACGCTTGTCATGATCTGCACCCAATTTTGTCTCATCTTTAATCTAACATTTCATTTAGATCGCCCTTTTTATCTCCAATTAATTTTACTTCATACTTCTCACTTTGGAAAATCGTCAAAAATAAGTAAGGTTTTAATATTCTTCATTAATTATCGCATAATTTTACAAATATCGAGTATTGCATTTTTTTATAATTAAAATATAAGCAAAACAATTTTAATATCTCGTCACAAGCGTATTGATGATCGATTTTCTCTAATATGTTCTTCAATTACTAAATTAATCATTTTTTATGAATATTATATTCAAAAATTAAATACATGTATTACCAATCTTTGTATCGTGGTTTATGCGTAGGCATTTTTAAATTAATTAAGTCAAGGAATAAGCATATTTTAATTAATCGGGAGATTTGGACTAATTATCTATTAATCTCCCAACAATAAACACCTATCATTTTACCCAATTCTCATTCCCTAAATTAAATAACCTCAAACAATTCATCAACTGTGCCCAAAGCCACTCCGCGCCCAAACATCTCATTACCCCTTTATTTTCGGCCCAAATCCCACGCAACCCATAACCTCAAATTTCATTTTATATCCTTCCTTCAGCTCCAAATTTCTACATCCTCTTCACTAAATAACACCCTAACCAAACATTCCTTTCAAACCAAAGAATTTCTTCAAACTAAACTAGAAAGCTCCCATCGACTTCCAACTCACTAAAGAACTACTACCACGCCACATCT